>CM076581.1:805759891-807038630 GCA_034641835.2 Pinus albicaulis | reverse complement strand
GTCGCCATGTATTCGCCAAGGCTCCTTGAAGTTTTTATTTTTGTTTTACCAAGTCCCTATTGATTGTTATTATTTTTCGGCACCTTTTCTTTTTCTGTGATCTCATCAAGAAGTGTTTATTCTTTGTTTTCTTTTTCTTGTTTCTTTTCCTGCAAATGATTCTTATACAAGACATTTTCATTGAATACTACATCTTTGCTCCTAATGATTTTGTGATTTTCATAATCATATAAGCGATAATGAAAATCATTAACACCATATCCAATAAAGGTACATTTATTTGATTTTGCCTCAAAATTTGTTCTATTTTCTTTATTAACATGGACAAAGGCCTCACAACCAAAAGGCTTTAAAAAAGAGTAGTTTACCTTTTTACCTGTCCATGCTTCCTCTGGAATACCACCATCTAAGGAACTTGAAGGCCCTCTGTTTATTAGATAAACAAAAGTATCTACAGCATCTGCCCAAAATTGTAAAGGCAATCCTGCATGCAATCTCATGCACCTTGCACGCTCCACGATTGTTCTGTTCATCCTTTCTGACACACCATTTTCTTGTGGTGTTCTTGGAACTGTCTTCTCTCTACGAATTCCATGCTCTGAACAGTACCTATCAAAATCTTTGCTGCAATATTCACCTCCATTGTCTGATCTGAGACACTTCAACTTCTTTCCTGTCTAAATCTCAACCAAAGCTTTCCATTTCTTGAAAGTATCAAATACATCAGATTTATTCTGAATACAATAAATCCATGTTTTTCTAGTTGCGTCATCAATAAAAGTAACATAATAATGAGAGCCACCGAGAGATGATACCTGAGCAGGTCCCCATACATCTGTATGCACAAGCTCCAATTTTTCGCTCTTCTTTTCTTTCCCAACTCTGAGAAATCTGACTCTCTTCTGTTTTCCATAAATGAAATTCTCACAGAAATCCAAATCAACATTCTTCAAACCTGGCAACAAATTTCTTGAGTGGAGAATCTTCATTCCCTTCTCACTCATGTGTCCGAGCCTATGATGCCATAATGCTGCATCTGCTCCTTTGGAAGTTAAAGCATTAACAGAGTTAGAAATACCATTGCATAAATACAATGTACCAACCTTTTCGCCTTTTGCTATTACCGGGGCTCCTTTGGTGACCTTCCAAGTTTTATCTGTGAAAGTTGTCACACAACCTTCACTGCCTAACTGCCCTGTTGAAATCAGATTTTTCTTCAGATCTGGAACATGCCTTACCTCCTTTAGTAGCCATTGGTTTCCATTCTGTTGTTTTACAAGAACTTTACCCATTCCAACAATTTTACGGGGTTTATCATCACCCAAACGAACTTGTCCAAAATCTCCTTGAACATAGTCATGAAAATATTTCTTATCAGGTGTGGCATGGAATGAAGCCCCTGAATCTACAACCCAAGAATCAGTAAAATTTTCGAAAAAAATAATCAAAGAATCTTGTGACACATCACCTGTCACATTTGCTTCATGATTGTTTTCTTGCTGTGTGTTTCCTTCTTTTCCCTTCCAAGATATACAGTCTTTCTTTAGGTGTCCTTTATTTCCGCAATTCCAGCACACTATCCCCGATCTGGACTTGGATCTGCCTTTCCTTGATTTACTATGATATCCCAAGCTCTTTCCTCTTTCCATTATTCTTCCCCTAGACTCTGCACTCAAAGCATTACCTGATGTCTCATCGGAGCTTTTCCGTCGCATTTCCTCGCTAAGGATAGCATTAACAACATCATCAAACTTTAAAGTACTAGATCCAGAGACAGAGTTACTAATGGCCATTACTAAACCATTCCAACTCTCTGGAAATGAGCACAAGAATAACAGAGCTCTAACTTCATCATCAAATTTTACCCCTATAGAACTTAACTGACTGGTAATTGTATTAAATTCATTTAAATGGTCTGCAACAGATCCACCTTCCGACATCTTCATATTAAATAGTCGTTTCATAAGAAATACCTTGTTTGAGGGCGAGGGCTTTTCATACAGTTTCGCCAACGTCTGCATCAAACCCTCTGTTGTTGTTTCCTTCAAATTATTGAAGGCTACGGAATTTCACGAGGCACAACAGATGTCTTATTAAGGTGCCTTCTTGTCGAGAATCTCCCATTTTTCATCTGTCATAGCCGTTGGATTCTTTTTTTTTTCTACTCAATCGTAGGTACAGATATTTCTGATACAGATAATCTTCCATATGCATCTTCCATAGCAGGAATTTTTTGCCGTTAAATTTCTCGACCCTAAATTTACCATCTTCCGCCATTGCCCCCACTCGAACCAGGAACCCTTCTTTCCTGCGAGTTTATCATCCAAACAGACCTTTGACTCTGAAACCAGTTTTTATAAAATTATATATTACAGAGCAATGCAACACATAAAATATTCGGAAAACACAAGCACACAAAACACATAAAACCAAAGAGACACAAATATACATGGTTCACCCAGTTTTGGCTACATCCACCCCGAATAGCCAGTCCTTACTTTCTGTTATCCATCAAAATGAAGAGACACAACCTACAACAGATCCACGGAAATATCCTCTGTTCTCTCTCACAATCTCCATATCTATTTCTGGCTCTGAGAATACACATAAATTACACAACCGTAATACAATACCCTAATACAAGCGAAGGGGTTCCTTCTAGGGAAAAAAACCCTAAACTAAACATAACTTCTACAATCAGATCATCCGCCTAATGAATGGCCTAGATTGACTAGAAATTACTATACTTTTACAAGGAAATTTTACATTTGTTTTTAGCTTCAGGGGTGTTTCCCCCGAAACCCCCCGCCAAGGGGGGGCTCCATATAGTCGCAGCTGCCCCCCCCCCCCCCCAGACCCCCCAGGAAGCATTTAATTACTGACAGCGTTGCCACCCCATTAAGGTACAAGGGTCAAATGCTGTGATACAAAATAAACAAGATAATCAGGCTCCACACCCAATAGAGTGATGCGCATGACCCCTAGGTCGCCTGTAATTCCCTTGAGTTCTGAGAATTTCATCGGGAATAGGTCCTGGTATTCAGTGAAGAGTTTCGTGACTCTTCCAATAGTATCTTCATCCCAGTAGTGCCCTATTTTAGCTAGCTTAGCTTTCTCTTCTGTCCCAATGTTGAATTCACACAAATTTAGAGGCTTAGTGACATCGACGGTCTGCAGCAGAGGTCCAACAATTGCGCGCTCTCCCTCTGACTCCGGGATAGATACATTTCGCAGGTCTTCACCACATTCCTCTACTAACAGATTGTGACAATTGAAAATATCCTGCATCTATGTCTCCCATGTCAGTGCCCTATGTGCTGCATATAGGCGTGATTCATCAAATACCAAGGCATCAGTATCCTAGAGAGCCTTGTCGAGTGCCTTCGTTCTGCCTACCAATCTAAACGTTCCTACAAACTCATCCTTCAAGGTTTCCTAGTGGCAGAGGCACTGATGTAGTTATGTTTCTAAGTACTATGCTATTGGGATTGGCCCTAAGGCGTGAATGAACAGATGGACCCATTACTCCGTATTTTTTTCACCCCATTCAACCAACCCGCGCACACAGCCTAGCGGGGTCCGCTCACAGTAGGACTGAGGATCTCCGCGCACACAACTAGAAACAGTCCTTACCCAAAACAACCCAAAACAGATCTAACAGTTCACACGTAGCATCAGTCTTAATTCATGCCTAACGTTAGACTCAAACTATCCATCTATTTATATAGACATGGCCTAAGCTATCCTATGGTCCGCAAACCATGGTTTGCGGACCCTAGGTCTGCCCTTTGACCCATTTCAAAACATTCGGGGCTTTGACCCATCCCAAAACTCCTACGTAAGACTAATTAACACCAAAATATACAAAATTTGCAGCTTAGGGAGCCCCTCTCCAACAGGCCCCCAACACAATCATGTGACTCATCCTAAGTCACTGTGGCCATGGGTTTTTCATCTTCGCCTGAAGCTACTTGATTGCATTAACCAGCAGGGGCAGCACTCCTTCACTTTACACAGCAGCATTATGGGCTATCTCCAACAACTTTTGTGAAGTTGGGCTTTCTGTAGCAGCAGTGACACTCTCCAAAGTCTGGCTCAACTGCTTAACTCCTATGTCTCAGAATTACAAAGAACTTTCAGTGTATCTCCTCAGAGGTAAGAGAAATGCCCTACTTTGATGGTTCTGGTAGTATTAGAGAGTTTTTGCGAGCATTTGAAGCTGAAGTCCCATGGGAGAGAAGATTGTGGGCCCTTAATTTAGCCATGCGCAGAACCCTTGCAAGGTGGTGGGACACACATAAGGGGTCATTCGAGGATCGGGAATAATGTCACAAAATGATGATATTATTGTTTGAACCTCTGGTTCACCTGCACGTAAAGACTTACTTGGGGCCAGGGGAAATCTGTTGCAGATGCCTCACTTTGGCCACTACAATATCACCGAAAAACTTGTGTGCCAACTGCTTGCCCTGGTTCATGACGGCAGCTTATGGATCCAGGATCCATAAGCTGCCGTCATGAACCATTTCGCAGGAGACCGTCTCAGTGAAGATAGTCCCCATGCCATGGGCACGTGGGTTGGCGAACCCCGCTAGGCTATGTGCGTGGGCTGGTTTTGGTTGTAACTAGGTTTTGGATACTAATGTATGCGGAATATATTTGAAGTATCTTTGTGCTATCTGTATCTATTGTGGTTACTGTTGATGCCAATCTATGGTATCTGTTTAAGCTACGATTATATCTGCGCTATCTATTTTTGTTGTGAATGTATCTATAGCTGCGTTTATGATATTATGTGCTGATAATTGTTGATACACATGTGGATGTGAAGGTTCTAACTAGATATATGAATGGAAATAACTCTGTTATGTTAATAACTAATTATACTGTTAAAATCCTACGAGTAGACCAGCTCTGTGCGAATCCGATAAGTTGTGAATGCAGATCTGCCTTAATTACCTACTCACTCCCAGGGTGCAGAAACCTGGTTCCAACACCCTCCCATACTACTTCGGGTGAGACCTTGGCCTGCGCAAGTAGGTTATTTCCGAAAGGGCCAGTAGTATAGGGGTTTGTTGGCAAACCTTAACCTTTGAACCTGGGTCAGGACCCTTCAAGCCAACATTGTTATTTTCTATGGTGATGTTTTATTTGCTTTTTTTATACAATTCATCTAGCTACATAGTGGCCACTATATCCTAAATGAAGAAAAATTAAAGTTTCTTGTTTTTATGGGGAAAATAGCATTAACATTGCTGATGTTGAGGTATATGTCGTATAAATAATTTATAGTCTACTTTAGCTTATATTCTAGTGTTTATTTTTTTTCATGTCTTATACCTTACATTGTATCATTTTTCATTTTCAGAAAAATAATTGAGTATGGATGGTGAGAAGAAAAAATTGAAGAAAGAGGAGAACAATAACACTGGAGCGTCAAATGCAGAAAGAAAGAAAGAAGAGCACTGGTCTAATGATACCCCTAAAGTCAATATCTTGCACGAGACACACACATACAAACTGATGGTCAAGTTTTTAGAGTTGGCGAATTCACCTGCAATGCCTAGACAACATAAAGATAATGTTTTGAAGTGATGAAACAATATTTCATGTGTAAATTGTGGTCCAACCAATATTAAGTTGGAAACTCATATTGTAATACTTGACATTTCATATAATATAATTTATGTGGTTGAAATTATTTATAGTTGTACTTGATATTGTTTAGTATTGTAATTAATATATGTAACTTTGTGTTTTCATATTAGATGAACATGCACATTGTATGACATTTTTTACTTTAGTCGCAAAATCATACAAATTAATTTATTTTGATTAATAATGAACACATAAAATCAATATAATATTACTAAATTAGTAGTTTATATTGATTAATGATGAACACAAATAAAATGAATATACAATGACTAAATTAGTCGTTTATAATGGTTATTAATGAAAGCAAGTGAAATGAATATAAACTACTAAATCGGTAGTTTATATAATGAATATGAAATTACCAAAAAAAGATAAATGACTATTGTAAATGATAAATTTGTGACTACAAATGATGACTAAATTTCATATATATACGACTACTGGTAGCTAATTTACAATATCGTATAACATGACCGAAATTTAGTCATATTTCTCTAGTCATTAATTGGTTTCAAATGATGACTAAAATTTGCATATATATGACTATTAGTATCTAATTTATAGTATCTTATAACGCGACCAATGTTTTGGTCATATTTCTTTGGTCATTAATTGGTTTTCTCTGGTGATCATGTAGTAGTATATTTTGTTGTTTATTTGGTCATTAATTTTGACAATTAATGACTAAATATACTACTACATGATAAAATATGAATAAGCTAAATACGACTAAAAGTTGGTCATGTTATAAGATACTATAAATTAGCTACTATTGGTCACCGACTGAAAAATGATTGTTTATATGCAAATTTTAGTTTTAGTGACTACTTAGCCATTTTTTACTAGTGTAATAACATATTTTAACGTGAGTTTTGGGGGTGATCACAATGAAAGGGAGGGAGGTTTCAATAATGTTGTACACTAATGCTTCTCTTTCCACCGATATTAACAAGTATGCATATACAAAACAAGATCGAATACTAGCTTTACCTCAATGCTTGAGTGCTTGTTCAAATACAATAACTAATTACATAGTCCTTTCATTAATTTTAATAATATCATTCTATTTTTTATAAATGAAAGATTCATAAATCGCCCACTGTCTATCACAGATACTAGAAGCATTCTTCTTTTCTTCACCTAGAACTAACTCTAAAATGGATCCATGCATGGTCTCTGTAGAGGTGAGGGTGTTCAAAAACACTAACAGGTCGCTATTGTCATCATCATTTACCAAGTCAAATGAATTCCATTTTGGAGAAGGGGGCAAGTTCAATGGCCTGGGCAATGCCTAACATGAATTTTCAAGCTTCGATGCTTGCAATTACTAGCAACCAAAAAATACTTAGATTTGCTCAAAATTTGAAATCCTCTGGCTGATCAAATCCTATCTATTTACTTCACCACAGGCAACCATAAATGCTCAAATATGCTCGGAAATTTATCTCCTATAGTGATTAAACCATACACCTTTAGTTAAATATAAACAACCCATAAAAGACTTAATTTGATTGAAAATTCAAATGATAGGGCCCCTCTCTTTAATTCACAAGATATGCTTAAAATTTTCCAAGAAGATGAAATTTGAGGCCGACCAAGCCTTGTATCTATAATTCAAACTAAGACATATTTCATTCAAAATACCATGAATCTGAGTGCCCAAAACAATGTTTGAAAACCTTTCCCCTAAAAAAACTGAAATCACATACACCAAAATTGAATCTCAATCTATTGATGTATCAAATGGAATTATAAAATATTCAATAACCCAAACACAGATAACCTTCACAAAATCATAGTCAAGAACATGCAAAAGGCACGTAGAGGAAATATTTCTCACAATTTAAAACAACTGACAAGAATTCTCATTGTTCTTCTCTAATGCATCGAACGAAAGGTCACCTTCGACACTACAAATCGATCGATTTCTTAGGAGCTTAAGAAGAATGAAACATAAAGCAATGATAAGTCATGCGTCCACAATTTTTGACATCTACGACATATCCAAGGTTTCTACACAACATTTTGATCCAATGAATAACATTCCTCGCCAAAACTTCTCGCAATGAATAATGCTTCTTCATGTAACTTCCTAAATATTCTAATTAAATATGTCAGGCTACGAGGACAACTCCATGAATAACGTTTTCATTTCATTATCCAAATAATTAATATATTCATGAGTGGAGAGACTCTTTGGATTCCAATTCCAAGGTCTCTTGGTTTTCTCTAATGCATAACCAGAACTATTTACAATAATCCCAATCATTTTGGATTATGTGTCAAGATTTCCCTCCTTAATCTGAAGGGATGTTGGTGAGCCCAAGCATCATTTTGAATCTTTAAAACTTTTCCCTTCCAAGAACTTTAGTGAATATGTCTACAATCTTCTCATTTGTGGAAAAATGTCGTAGGTGGATTGTATTGGCCTCAACATGATGTCAAATCAGATGATATTTTGTATTAATGTGCTTGGATCGATCATGGAACTTTGGGTTCTTGGCAAAATTTATTGCATATTTGTTGTCAATGAAAAGAGGAGTTGAATGCACTTGTTTCTCCCACAAATATTCTGGAATTTTCATGAGCCACATAATTTCCTTCATTTCTTCAGCAATTTCGACATATTTAGCCTTAGATGTGGAATCTATTAGAACTGAATGTTTGTGTGACCTCTAGGAGACAACTCCTAATCCAAGACTCATAACATAACCTGGAGTATATACTCCAGCCTCTTTATCTCCATCAAAATTTGAATCGGAGTATCCAATCAAGCTGAAGTCACCCAACTGTGTATACTTGAGACCAAAGTCTTGAGTTCTCTTTAAGTACTTTAGAACTCTTTTTGTAGCCGACCAATGGCCCTCAAAATGCTTTTCCATGAACCTGGAGAGGATTCCAACAACAAATGAAATGTTTGGTCTGGTAGTAGTCATGTAGTTAAGGCTTCCTACAATTTTTCTATACTTTGTTGCATCCTCAAATTCGTTTTCTTTAGTGGATATGAGATTTAAGTTATATTCCATTGGAGTAGTCAAATTATTTCAGTTATCCAGGCCAAACATGTTCACCATATCTACAATGTACTTCTTTTGAGAGACGAATATAAACTTCAGACGTTGATTTACTTCAATACCAAGATAGTAGTGAACATAGCCCAAATATGTCATTCCAAAACCTTTTCTCATTTATTTCTTCATGGATGCAATGTATTTCTCATTATTCCATATCATCAAAAGATCATCTACATACACCACAAGATATACAATTTTTTTCCAACTTTCTTGAAAAATAAAGTTGCATCATCAAGATCATAATGTTTGAAATTGAGTTTCAGAAGATGCTCAGTTAATTTCTCGTACCAAGATCGTGATGCTTGCTTAAGGAAATACAATTATTTTACAAGTTTTCCTACTTTGTGTTCCTGACCCTTCACAACAAATCCTTCTGTTTGGGAATATCCCCATTAAAAAAAGTGATTTTTACATCCATTTGATGGAATTTCCAACCATTCTAAGCTGCTAACGAAAAGAGTGTTTGGATGGTAGACAATTTCTCCATGGGGGAAAAAGTATCCTCATAATCGACCCCTTCCTTCTGTGCAAAACCTTTTTCCACAAGACTATATTTATAATTTTCGAGTGAGCCATCTTCTTTATACTTGTTTTTGAAGGCCTAGTTGCATCTTATTGGTTTGGTTCCCAATGGAGGATCACCCAGCTTCCAGGTTCCATTCTCTATCAAAGAATCATATTTTTTTGCATCAATTATTTCAATCCATCATGAGAAGTGGCTTATTTGAAGGAATTTGGTTCGAAATATTTATAAAAAATCAGTTCACAATCATAATAAGCATCCATATCAACAGGTGAATAAAAAATGTCTACATCACCTCCATTTTGTCTAGTTGAGCTTCTTGTTCCTATATTTCCAATCTCATCAGGATGAACACTTTCACGTGTATTTGTCATCGATTTTGGAGGAAATTTTTGAGATGGTATTGGGTCCTCAATTGACTGAGATGTTGCTGAATCAAGATTTAGTCTCCTACTTTTGTCAATAACATCACTAAAAGTGTCATCAGTGGTTGGAGCTTCATGCGGGGTAGAGAGTGCTTTAGAAGGATATTCCATAGGTTGATCTAATATAGGGATCCCCCCTTCAAAATGTGGAATATCATTATCAAACTCTTGAAAATACTCTGCATGTTCGAATCTATCCAAGCAATCAAGTTTTTGATCAACAACATTGTCAGTATTGGAAGATTCAAGAAACATCACACCTATAGATGTTATAAACTTCATATTAACTTCATCATAATGAAAATATGCTTTGGAGGGATTTGAGTACCCCAAGAAGATACATTTATGAATCCTTGCATCGAGTTTGTTTCTATGTTCCTTGGGTATCAAGGCATAACAGGTGGAACCAAAAACCATAAGATTACTTACCGAAGGAATTTGACCATACCAAATTTCATGAGTATTGATTTTGATAGCATGAGATGGACACCTATTCGTTATATACACAACACATAGAACCACATCATCCCAAAAAAATAGCTTAACATTCTTGAAAAACATCATCAAACATAACATATTTAAGATTTTCCTGTTCATTCTTTCAGCTACTCTAATTTGTTGGGGATTATAAGGCACATTTGTTTGATGTTTGATCCCATGTTGGAAAATATAATTTTCAAATTAATTTGATGTATATTATTTTCCATTGTTAGTACAAATAGATCTAATATGAGATTGTGCATCATTTTCAATCCATGCATGAAAGTTCTTGAATGTTTCAAAATCTTCAAATTTTTTCTTTCGTAAATAAAACCAACACATTCTAGTGTAGTCATCAATAAATGTCATCATATATTTATTTCCATTTGGAGAAGGAACATGCATTAGGCCACATAAATAAGAATGAATGATTTCATGTTTTATATGTGCTCTGAAATGAGAATCATGAAAATACCACTTTTTATGCTTTTCTAAGATACAAGCATCAGATTGCTTAAGTTTCCAATGAATTGTAGGAAAACTAGTGACACCAATTTTCTTCAACAATCGAAGTTTTTTATAGTTCAAGTGTCAAAATATAACATGCCATAAAATAATTCATGGAAATGTACCTTCATCATAGTGAGAATTGTATAAAACATTTTGTGCACGAGCAGAGGTTCCTTGCAGCTTCAGAAGTATTTCTTCTTCTATCCCAGTCATGACAAGTGAGTGATCTGTTTCTTTTCTGACCTCAACGTTGCCATAAAATATGTGAATGGAGTGTCCTTTCTAGTGGATGTGGACCAAATGCAACAATTTTATCCTCCTCTCAGGGTGGTATAGAACATCATTGAGAAGAAACTTTAGAAGACCAATAATTTTGAGCCTGATGGTGCCAAGCCTTAATGACTTGATTTTTGACTTTCCTACAAAGTATACTGCTCCATCAACATTATCAGTGAATTCTTCAAATAAATATCTTCTGAAATTCATGTGGAAATTTTCTCCTGAATCAAGCAACCAAGCATATTTCCACGAAGCAAGTGAACCATTGAATAAGTATTTAGATACTCTAATGTTGCAATCTGCCACAGCATAATGAGTGGTCTTAGGTGCTTTTCCTTTCCTTTTACCATGTTTTTTACCCTTTTCTTCATTTATTTCCTGCTCGATTCTTTCTCAAGGTAGATTTCATGTGGAAGAATCATGTACATCTTTATTGCATCATATGCAATGAAGATCATACCTTTCTCCTTGGAAATTTCTGCTCCCCTACCTCTAAAATTCTTCCTTCCTCTTCCTCTTGGCTACCTCTTCCTATAGAATAATATTGTGCATGATTATTCTCTTTCTTTTCAAGGTAGACAAATTTGTCAAAAGACCGAGGAGTTGTCTTCTTCCCAAAATCCTTTTCTCTTTCATTAAACTTCCTCTCAAGGGATTCAAGGGAAATCTCCCTAATTCTACCACATGCTTTCAATGACTCAAGATAATGTGAGTAAGTGGGATGTAGTGCCTTGACATAGGCTATGAGAGGAACATCTATTTCAACACCAGTTTATTTTATGTCATGCATAATGGATCTTATTTATGATGTTAAGGAAAGAGGGTCATCATTTTTTAACTCAATATTGAGTAACTTGATCATCCAATTGAATAACTTCAAGTTCATAGTGTGAGTCGTATAATTCCTTCAACTTCTTCAAGGATTAAAAAGTATTTGAAAATGGTGAAATGTGACGACTCACCTCTTCATTTTTTGATGTTGCAATCAAGGCATAGGCCTTGTTGTTCTTGTTTTCCCAAATGACAAGCTCCTTATTTGAAGTGGGTTTTCCAAGTGCATTGTCTCCTTCTCCTTCACAAACTCCTGTCCACAACTTATTGAAAATAAAGGTGTTTTTTATCTTTTGGAACCACTGATGATAGTTATCTTTACCAAAGTGAACTACTCCCATAATGGAGATGTTGAATATGTAGCATGAAAATCTAGTTTTGACTTTTCCTTGGTCAAACTAGATTTAAATTTCAATTTCAATTTCAGCAGAATACTTGGAGGTAGTTAACTGAGGTGACATGGCTCTTGTTACTCAATTAACCTAGTTAATTCGAGTTGGAGACACTTGAGTTCAGTTTAGTATGATTGATTTCTAATTTATTCAGTTAAGTTGAGTTATTATTAGTTAAACTAGTTTCAACTGTTGGAGAAACTAGTGGAAGGTCAAGCTATGCAGTGTAACTTTAGTCACACTCAGTGGTCATCTAGTTAATTGATCAATCAACCCAAAATAATTGATGCATGCATATAGTTTGAGTTACCTAGTTGAGATTGGAGTTCATGGGAAGTTTACTATTAGTTTTAAACTAGTACAAGTTCATGTACAGGTGGTGCATGTGGTCAAAGGATGGGCCTACAGGAATTTTGCAATCCAATTGAGGAATTTCCATAAAAAATAGGTGTTAAGTCCTCAATGAAAAACACAAGGAAATAAGATCTTGGAGGCTTGAAAATTTGGCTAAGTATTAGTAATTTTCAGTTAGTCAGGCAGAGGACAGAAGATATAGGTGCAGGTTTTGCTCAATATTGAGCAAGCATATTATATTCATACATATTCTTTGATTAATGCAATACAAATATTAAGGTGCTTTGAGAAATTGTTTTCCCCTAGATAAATATTTTTTTATGGGTGTTGAATCTTGGTGCATGTTAATGATTTATGTTATTGATCATGAATATGATTTTGAAGATCAACATAGTAGCTTCTAGTCTTGTGATTTCGTAAATTTCATGAGTATTTTAGAATCTACACATTAATTTCTACCTGGTATCAGAGCTAGATTCACAATAGAGAAGATATTTTGAAGTTGTCTTTGCAAAAGGTTCTAATTTGAAGATTAGTTTTATAGGTTCTTCTATAGCACTGTGAAGATAGATTTCAATGGAATCAAACCTTAGTATGCTTTGGAAGGAACCACAAACTTTGTGGCATGGAAGGACCGCATGGAGGCAATGTTGAATGGCAATGGGCTGCTAGAATACATCAAGTTAGATGTAGCAAAACCCAAAGCATCTGATGCCTAAAATCTTGCTAAGTGGAAGAAGGATGTGGCCAAAGTAAGGAGAATATTATTCGAGGGAGAAAGATATCATATTGTTGGGGATTTTCATTTTTGGAGTTGCGGAGAGCCGAAGGACAGGTGGAAAAATGCAATCAAGGTAGGCAGGGAGTTGTCACAGTTGCAGAAAGCCAAAAGACAGGTGGCGGGGCATAGGCATATAAAAACACAAATGGCAGAGATGGGAGACAAGAACAAACATTAGAACTCCTAGTGATAAATAAGAAGCGGAAGGAAGTGGAGCATTGTAATATTCCCAAATGGGGAAAGCAGCAATATAGCTCAAAAAATGAAAGCAGCGGAAAATATTTAACATATGAAAACATGAGACCAATATGGAGTCATAAAATTATGTATTAGAGTAGAAAATCAATACAAAATAGTGAGGCATAGATCATATACAATGAGGAAACAAGCCTCCCATAAGCAAGCACTCCCAAATATGAGCTGTTGTCACAATACAAAATGTTGGAGAGAAACTACAACGCAGACATATTATGCATAACTACAGCTAGATATGATACAATGATATAAAAATACTGATATAGGCCCCAATAGAATCTAAACATACATATCTGGGCACTAGATCAGCTTTCCAATACAACCCAAGAGGGTTTCCGAAAAATGCACACAATGTGCCAATGTAAGCTACAGCCCTAGGGCTAACGATATGCTCCAATAACAAAAATGAGAAGGTATGGCTGAAGTTGATGTAGGAACCTACAGCTCTTCTCCAATAGATCCTCCAGATGAAATAATGGCTCCTCCACTGAAAAAATTACCTCCCAAAACAACCACTGCAACTACCCCTGCAACTCCCTAAAATAACGCAGATCTTGTTAGGTCCCTATATTACTAGTATAGTCCCTTATTGTTGTTAGTGTAACCCCCTTATTGTTATTATTTTACCCCTGTAACCCCCATATTGATATTATTGTGCCCTTAAATTATTATTGTTAGGTCGGCTAGGATTACATTGTGGCCCCACTAGGATTACATTGTGGCCCCATGGACTCCTATATATAGAAAGGAGGTTTTGTAATTTGTATCATCCAAGAATTGTTCATTCATGCAATGTATTGGAGGTTTCCCCCTCAAAGTGGCTTATTTCTAAGGCGTTGATATTTCTGTTCTTATATTTTTAGAGCTGGTTTCACAACATTTGGTATCAGAGCTTTGGATTCTAGGGTTTCGTTGCTCCAAACAGGTCATCGTGGCATTTTCACTATAACTTGTTTTCTACAAAGTTTCAGAAGCTAAAATTTATAAGGTGCAAAGCCGAAATCCTGACGAAAATTATTGCAAAATTTCAGATCTTGGTTCGCAATATTTTCGGAGATATGATCTATGGAAGTTAGGTATTTTTGCAGGCTCCTCAATTTAATCTAAACAGGTCATCGTGGAATTTGCGTTATAAATTTTTTTCTACGAAGGCTTAGAATCTAAAATTTTTAGGGTGCGAAGCTGAAATCCTAAGGAAACTCATCGCAAAATTTCAGAGCTTGGTTCGTAATATTTTCGGAGATATGATCTATGGAAGGTAGTGCTTTTTTAGGCTCCTGAATTTCATCTCAAAGAGGTGATCATGGGAAAATATGCATAACTCTCTCTTTGAGCATTGGATTGGCATGCCGTAAAAATTGGCCACAAGTACACGGACAATATTTTTTGTGCTATCAATTTCAAAACTAAAATACGAAATAGTGACACGTGGCAAGTCGTACAAGTTCGATCTACTGAAACAGTCCATAATTAGGTCATTGTGAGAGATTGGACATAACTTTACCTTGAAGAATCCAAATCAGCTCAGACCTGTGGCATTCAAAAGAGGATTCAGATGGCTACCTCAGTGCCAAATTTTAGATATTGAAGAGTTGTAACCACAGAGATAATCCAATTTCAATATTGAGCTCTTCAAAAGCAAGAAAAAGGTGTGTAATTTTTTCCGTATTGCATAAGTCTTGTTTGAAAAATCAATTTGAATTGATTCCAAGGGAATATTTTAGAATAGATATCAGTATTGGGTTCTAAAAAAATGCCCCGTAAAAATATAGCTCATTTTGCGTTTATGATAGTGGCTCTGACTGGTTTAATTAAGTCCAGTTACCTTTTCCCTATCGCTATTGGTTTATGATATATCTTTAACTACCAATAGACAGGGATATCAGATCGATTCTTCTTGCTGATCAGGCAAGAGAATGGCCCTTAAGCTGATTTGGGTTTAGCCAAACCACAACTAAGATTTTGCCTCTTTGAGAAGAGGTCTTAAAAGAATGTAGAAATTAATCTAAATGCAAACTTATTCTATAATAAAAGCAAAAGAAACTAATCTAAATCATATCTTAATTAGGTAGATGAAAATCTAACCCAATTAAGAGAAAGATAATTAAATAATGAGGATTAAAATATTTCTGGCTTTTAATTAGTGTCAAACCAACGAAAAAATTCAATTAGCTCATATTTGTGAATACCAAAACACAATCTATTGATACCATTTGACTGAAATAATAAATCAACAACACTCCGGAAGAAATTCATGAAAATGATATTGATTGACAAATCAGTCAAGCCAATAATTAAACAATAATATGTGGAAGAAATTCACAACACATTACTATTTAATAAATCAGTTTTATAAAACAGATTGCTAAGTAATGGTTACTCAGAAATCAGAGTGTAATTCATAAGAGAAGAGATACACAACAATTTGAGACAAATTATTCATATCAACATAAATGCCAAAACATGAATAAAATGAAACAACAATTTTATTAACATAAAAATGAAACTAGTATTTAATACAGAAATGCCAAAAATACCAGTTAATTGAATCTTCTTCTCCGATCCTGGTCTCTAACAGTACTTTACATTGTTTGAATTTCTGCTTTCAAGACTAGAGCTGCAGAAATGCAAACTCTGCCCATTATGCATAATTCAAGACATAAAGAAAAACCATCAATAATGTTCAGATCTGAAATTTTCTCTCCTCCCAATCTACAACTCTAAATTTCTATTATAGAAATGCTTTTAGAAGTCTTAAATTGCAGAGGAGAGCAGCCCATTTTACATTTTGAAATCTGAAATTTATAATATTTCCAAAGGTATTTTGAAAGGAGAGTTTGTTGAAGAAAAATCCACCCAATCCAATTTTAATTGCTCAAAATTTCTAATCTTTAATCGCTGGAGCTTTCTCATTGATTGAGATCTTTTTCTCCATATCCCTTCTACTGTTTTTCCTGCAAAAAGAAATCAAAATGAATTAAGATGCAACAATAAAATCAAAATATCATTTTTTGGCATTAAAACAAATCCAATCAAATTCTATTTGAATAAATAATTAAAAATAAAATATAAACTCTCTATTTAAGCCTGGAATGGTTTAATTGGCCAATGATATCATTGATGAGCGAATCTTCAATTAGAAGAGCCTTTGGGCAAATGAAAATGAAGAAAATAAAACTCAGAAAATTGATTTTGTTTTAGAAATTCGGAGCTTGATTTTCTGCCTAATTTTTTACCCAATAAATAACCAAATTTGTTAGTGAAACCTCCTCAAAAATGTTCTCCTTCATTTTCTCTTTCCAATGAGATATCCTGGGCCTCATTTGGCCATGTAAAACTCAATCTATGAGCCTCCAAAGTTGATAAGTCAAATTTAATATAAATCTGAAAATTCTGTTTCTGAACTAAAAATCAGAATTTTAATTAAAAATTTAATCCTAAATTAGCCTCTAATTATCTAATAATTAATCCTAATTTATTTGTTAATTATAAACTAAACTAATTATTTAATAAACCATTTATTAATTAATATTAATCTAACAAATATAAAACAAATTAATCTAATAATTAATTTATAATTTAATTAAGTTAATTATATTTTATATATTAACTAATTTAATTAATTTTAAAATTAATTATTTTAATTATTCAAATTTTACATTTAATATATTAAATTACACTAAACTAACATTTCATTAATATTGACACTATCCTAACACACTAACACTATATTAACTCAACACTAACGTACTACTAACACTAACACTATTCTAACATAAAATTAAAACAATACCTACTACTAACACTAAGACTATACTTAACATACTAACACTATATTATTCCATCAACGTAAAACTAACGAATGGATTAAAAAAAAATATGAAAGTCCACATGCTTTTGTCTTTCGGCAATCGAGGATTGGGGAAGCAAAGTCATCAAGCAAAGTCATCAGGGTTTCATATAGATGCATTCATTGAAAACTCTCGATGCGATGTTTCGATGATTTTTATTATATTTTTTATTTTTTATATAAATTTTTTTTTATATTAAATTTTAATTTAATTAATTTAATTATATAATAATTAATTTAATTAATTTAAAATTTAATGTTAAAAATTAGTTTTTTTTTGTTTTTTGTTTTTTCATTTTAATGATGTTTAATGAAATTATGAAATTATCTAAAGTGTATTTTTCTTATCTAAACTACAGACATTTTGATAAAAATGAATTACAGCCACTTCGACATTTTATATTTTTTCGAGATTAGTAATTTATTTGAAAATTGGAAAATTAGAATAAATGACTGAAATCCTCATGCTTTATGATTTGGCTGTATAGGTTAAAATAAAATTTGTTAGTAATAACTAACTAGGAGTTAATATTTAAACTAAATCCATTATTGAACTACGCATTTTTTAACCCAGGTGACATACTGGATTAGACTTCAAAGGATTGCCATTTACAAACTGGTTGACCAAACGAGGCGAAACAAGAGTCAACAGGAAGCTTATAAAAAATCGATTTCAACCAAGCAATCAAAACAAAAATCTAAAGAAGATGAAAAATCAATAAAATCATGAGGTAATCAACTTAATAAAAATCTTAAAAGGCACTTAGCCAAAATTTTATAGAAAGGGTTTCCATTATTTGATGTGAACAAGTTAAAAATGGGAGAGTTTTTATACTGTACAACAATTGGCGATTCACTAGAAGAAACAGTTATCTCTGTTTGATATGAATGAGATTTTCTCAAAATTAAAGTAAAAATAATTAAAGAAGAGAAAATTATTTTTGGAATGTTTGACTAGATTCATTAGTCTGAATAAAAACAATAATCATCTTACTGTAATTTTCTTGAAATTCCTCATAAATTAAAATATTTCATAACTCTATATCAGTCCTTAATTAGTTGTAGAGATAAAGCAGGGGTCATTTTACAGCTTAGCTTTTAAAATGTACTCATTTGTCACAGGTAGAGCCACTGCTGCCAGCAAACATCTATAGTCTCGACAGGGTTACCTTTTAATCATGAATGATTCAGGATCCCATCTATTTAAAAATTATTGACCTAGAGATAAATCCATTAATATATGTTTTTTTTTTTTTTTGAGTTCTTAAAAGCCATTGTCTTGGTTTGGTAGCTAGATAGTTGACAATGCCATTCATTGGTTATAATTGGACTGAACAAGATGGCTCGTGATGAGACCCATTGTCTTATAATTGTTTGCAATCATAAGCCATTACCTTAGTTTTTTTAGCAGTGTTGGTAATGTCAGCCTATTTTTCCCTTATGATCATGGTAAGCAGGCTAGTAATGAGACCTCTTATCTTTTAAGTTTAAATATATTTTTGGATTACACTCTAGAAAAATAAAACTCTTTTGAACAGGGAGAATCATTGACTCCTTAAGAGTTCAGAATAACAATTTCAGAGTTAAAAGTGCTTTGCTATAAAGTGTCTTTACTTGGTTAAAAATAACTTTTTTTGACTGATAATAGAATTTTGAAAGATCTTAAGAAAATATTGAAATCTCAAAATAATTACAATTTTGATGAAAAAGAAATTTCTCAGATTTCATGATACTTCGTCAACTTCTCTTGTTTTGTAATCACTTCCTTAAGTATGTCTACTTTTATAATAAGAAAAACAAACATTTTTAAGAGATTTTAAGAAAAAACTAATAGTAAACTATTAACAATTTTTTCCCTATGTATGCCAACCATTGTTAGGTAACAAGAAGGCCTTCCATATAAATCATGGCAAAGTCACCAAAATCAAAACTGAAAACCAAAGGAAAAGAATTCTTAAGCTAATGTGAGAAAAGAAATCAGCAAACAAAAATAAAAATGAAGAAATTTTAAAAGTGAAAAGGAAAATCCTAATTTTGAAACACAAACTCTAACAAGAATGTTATACTAATGTCTCAACAAAATGAATTAAAAGAAAATAATCATATAATCATTCCTTCTTATGTCGAGATCCAGAAAACTTATACCTTGTAGGTTTGTAAGTGTTTTAGGCTTTAGATAGCAGTGATCATAAAATTCAGCCAAAATGAAAAATTTCTGTCTGATGTCAATCTTCTTGTTTCAAAGCATTATCTTAATCATTTTGTAATAAAAGGAATGCTTTAAAGAAATAGATTACAGGTTCAGAAACTTTCTAGTGTAGTTGTTTCAACGAAGACTATCACTGCTTCTTGAAAAATAAAACCATGAAAAGAGAATAGGGCTTCCAAAATATGATTTGGTAGATGATTGAAAGCTTTTATGAAGAGCTGCAAAACATATTCAAATATCAACATAATTTAAAAGAAAAAAACTGAAACTAAAGTAATGAAATGGAAATTAATGAAAGTGGGTACATGAATCTTACCGTTGGATAATTGCATTTGATCTTACCTTAAAGTATCAATTTCTCCAATAATAGCTGACTTCTTCTTTTAGTTGACATTTAAAAATATGAAGAAGGTAAACTAACCAAAATCCTATAACCAAAATCATTATTTATTTAAACTAAAGCAAGCAGTGAAATGTAAAAAACAGAATGATTTGTGTTCAAGGGAATTGAATATAAAACAAATACATCAGAAATGAGATTGAAAATTTGCAGTGATGAATGTTCTCAAAATATTATAAGTTTTATATAAATTCCATGATTTTTATAAATTGTTCAGAGTTAAGACCAAATTTAAGATAATGAAATTTAAAATAGAAAGGTCTTTAATTTCATATTTAATTATGGAATTATTTAAAACTGAAATCGAAATGATTTGAACATGCTGCAAATTTGTTATCAATTTCTTTAATATCATAGGGATTACCCAAGATTGCTTTTAAATTAACACAATGCCTTATCGGATGATTCGTATTGCATGTAGAGGGATGTGTTGGAGTTTATCACATTTGAAATTGCAATGGCAAATCTGTGATATGAAAACATGCGATGGAGCGATCATACCATTGATGAAATGTTATATTTAGGATAGGAGACAGTCATGTTGCAAATTTCACATCGCACACCACATTTCGCGATTTGTATTTTGTACATTGCACATTGCGCATCGCAGATTTGGAATAATGACATGACCATGAATAAAAATACGATGAAGTGATTATGATATCGGAAATGCGATGGATATAATAATCGGTGATGAGCGAAGAGAAAAAAGCAATGAAAAATCGGCGATTAGTAAAAAGCGATGAGCGATGAGTAATCGACGATTAATAAAAAGCGGTAGCGATAAGCAATTGGTGATGAATTATCGCATCGCAACTTTTAAAATGAGAACACAAGGATGTGTTCAATTTTCCTCTCAATTTGCGATTTGCGATTGGACTTATCGCATCGGAGGTCTTTTTAAAATTAATCCTTGACTAATTTAATAATTTGCGATTGCGATTAGAACTTTATCACATTGGATTTTTTGCAAATAGATATATCAAAATGAGGTCTCTCCGATTTGCGATTGCTGATTGGGTTCATCGGATCAGAACTTTTTAAAAGTTAACCTTTTAACCAATTGTGATATGACTTTACCAATTCGCGATTGCGATCAAGTTTTTATCGCATCGGATTTTTTTAAATTGAAGAATTAACCTTATGCCTAATGCGACATGTGCGTTTGTGATCTGATCTATCACATCAGAATTTTTGTGATGGAATTTTTTTTTTAAAATTTATTCCAATGAGATATGCGATTTGGTATTTTATGGAAGATTGAATGAGGTAACACATCGGAGGTCTTGCATCATAAATCAAGTTGAAACATTTCAAACATGAATCTTGCGATACTTTTTTAAATTTCATTTGGGTTTTCTAATGAATGAAAGTAAAGTTAAATAATGCTCAAATTCTAATGAATCCAAAAATAAAATTTCTCTGAACCTGTTGCAAATTTGAAATGGGTTTGCTGCTTACTTCAAGTTTTTGAAAAAACATGAAAACCTGGAAGGAAATTGTCTATGGATTTTACTTTATGAATCTTTCAATTGTTTCTTTGATTTATCAAAATTATAACTTTGTTCAAACTCATCTCTTATTTATTTTAAATTGAAGTGTGTAATCAGCCTAAATAAAATCTGTTTACTCATGTTCAGGAAATCTGAAACTCATAAAATTCACCAGAAATAAATGTGAAAATAGGCTTCCCTTTGAATCGCAACAACAATTTATTTCCTCTGCTCATTCCGAATTAACTTGAGAAAAATTTGTATTGTTATAGTGATTGTTTAATAATGCTTTTAGCAAATAAATATGATGCATATTGCAGCATCAGATAATAAACTAAAGATCAAGATGGGATAAAGCCACTAAGTATGGAAAAATATCAACACAGATTTAAATGTATGCACACAGCAAAATGGACATCCTTAAAGTCATTTTAACAAATTTCGAAGAAGATAATATGAACTTCGTGTGATTACAACAAAAAGTTAGATTGAATAATAATGATTAAATTGGCATTAGACTTATAATAGATAATCATACATTTCATGGGATAATGAGATCATGAAGTTTTATATCCTCAAAACCTTTAACAAATAAATTGTAGGAGAAAATCATATGAAGACATTTCAAAATAGAGAAAAGTGGCTTTGAGGTGATTGGTGCTAAGTTCAACTTCAATTGAATTTAGTCAAGATGTTATTCAAAATAGGCAGAGTAGAGATATTCCTAAAATAAATTTTGAAAAAATGGGAAGCAAGAATTAAAATTTTTCTGATAAGAGGCAAATATTTCTTTGAAAATGTATATGATATGAGAGGGGTTGATTGCTCATTTTATTTTTATCTACAGAACTATTAAGAATAAATTAACTACATAAAACAAACAAACTAAATTAATTATACTTCTATTCTAACCATATACATGAAAATGACTAGATATAGTTATATTTCCAGTGCAACCATTCTCTTATTTTAATTTCTGCATATATGTACAGTTCAAATGTTAGTAATAAAAATACAAATCTAATTAAACTAAGAAAATTAAATCTATAATCAGAATGTACAGTTATTATTAACACCTTATTTTCAATCGTCTTCTTTTGAAATGTCTTTTCCAATTGAATTCCAATTGGATCATAAAAATATGGATGGGTTTCCATTAATGATTGGAAAATATTTAAAAGAGATGACAGGTTAGATTGTGGATATGAGCTTTTAAATTCAAAGACCTGAAAAAAATTGTTAGTGTTATGTGTAAGTGTTAAACTATTAACAATTTTCCATGAAGGAAAATTTTCCAAACAATTTTCAAACGAGTTAATGAAAAGTGGATGGAAATCTGTTAAATAAGATTGAAAATTATCAATTGGATTAGATTGTTGGCCAGATTGTAAAAATACATTCTCTAGTTGACACTGCCTTTGGGAAGATAGAAGCTTTTGATAAAACATTAGCATTGATTGAAATTGAAATTGAAATATCTTTTGATGTTCATGATTATAATATGAAACTTCAATTTCCCAATAAGGCAATGCATCAATTGAGTGTTCACTATTAAAATTCTCAATATGCCAGCATAGAGTGTCAAAGATTTGAAAACTAAAATTAGAAAACAAATCTAAATTTGAACAAAATAAGTGTGAAAGAAAAAATAAAGTGAAATCCTTATTGGTACAACTAATGTTACAACACAATTGGGATTGTTTTGAAATAATTTCTTTTTTTACAAGGATTGGCGAGAATAACGGAATTTGAATAATTTCCAATTCCAACTTGTGAATTAGAAAGCGAATTATGAGCAGGAATGAGAGTTTGATCATGATATGAATCATAAATTGGAATGTTTTCCTGAATGGTGAAATCATGAAGATAATTTATTGCTCCAGAATGATGATTCGTTGGAATAATTTCTAAATTGAAATGTTCCTCATTCACAGATGTTATTTTAATTTTATCATGAGGATTGTCATGAGAAAAATAGAAATTAACATCCTTGATATCAGATTAATTATCATAAATGACTTCACAATATTCTTTAGAATTGCCTTCGATCTCATCCAATATATCAAAACAAGGAGGAATAAAATTTTTATGTTCATTAATGGCAAAAGAATGATCAATAATTGTTTCTCTATCTTGATAATAACATATTGGTAATTCATTTAGATCATCCTCTTTATTTTCTGAAATATCATTAATACCAAGAGGGAAGAAATTGCCAACATTAAAAAAATCAGGATAAAGGGAAAAATGAGAATCACAAATAATGAATTCAAAATTTTCTCTATTTGAGAATTCTCGTACATCATGCTCACTATAAATTTCAGATTCTAGATCATTCATTTGTGTATCCACGCTTTCTTGAATAATTGTGCTTTGATTTTCTGAATGTGGCATTTGCTTATCATGAAAAAATTCAGAAATTTGTACAGCAGCTTGTGTTTTACTATTTACTTTGATTGCTGCTTGCACTTGCTGATTTGCGGTCTGATTTTCTGAATTTAATGCAAAGGAATTTTCAGATTTCAAAGCATCTTTTTCTCCAAAATTTATGCTATTGATTTCTTGCATTTGAATAGAAATATATTCCAAGCTTTGTGAGACCACTTCATCATAATTTATTTGCACATCGAAATTGGAATTCTTATTTATGTTAGAAGGGGATGGGACAAAGATTGAACTAATTTCATATGGATTGGGAATGGGAGAAAGAGAGAAAATATATTTAAACCAATCTAGTGTTTCTTCTTCCGTAGGTTTATCTTCAACTTTAAATCTTAAACAATTCAAATGAAATCAAATATTAAAATCTCTAACAGACTCATTTTCAAATCTTCCTAGATATTCAATTTCATCACGTACTTGTTCATAATCGTATCCCTCAAATTTACAAATAAAAATTGTAACAAATTGATCCCAGCTATGAATTGAGGCAACCGAAAGCTTTCTACACCAGTTTCTAGCTTTTGCCGCAAATGTGAGAGTAAAAATTCTGCATAAAATGTCTTCATCAATTTCTTGAAAATCATAATTTGAAACATTTTGAATAAATTGGAAGACATGATTAAAAGCAGAAATTTTTTTCTTAACATTAAATTTTACCTGACACACGAGCCTTACCACTTCGGGTGGAGTATTGGAAGATGCACGTCCATATATACAACTCCAAATTGGAAGTTTTAAAGGAGCCATTTGTAATAAAAATGAGATGTTAGAATTGAAAAGACTCCAATAGACAACAAGTTTCAGTCCCTCCTTCTAGCGCCAAAAATGTTTAAGCCTCGAAAATCGCTGCTACAACATTGGAGGATAACCACCCGGTCCGGACCTTAATACAACTCATTTTCCGTTTAAGATAGTGGCTTCGACTGGTTTAATTAGGTCCAGTTATCTTTTTCGTATCACTATTGGTTTATGATATATCTTTAACTACCAATAGACAGGGATATCAGATCGATTATTCTTGCTGATCAGGCAAGAGAATGACCCTTAAGCTGATTTAAGTTCAGCCAAACCACAACTAAGATTTTGCTTCTTTGAGAAGAGGTCTTAAAAGAATGTAGAAATTATTCTAAATGCAAACTTATTCTATAATGCAAGCAAAAGAAACTAATCTAAATCATATCTCAATTAGGTAGAGGAAAATCTAACCCAACTATGAGCAAGATAATTAAATAATGAGGATTAAAATATATTTGGCTTTTAATTAGTGTCAAACCAACGAAAAAATTCAATTAGCTCACATTTGTGAATACCAAAACACAATCTATTGATACCATTTGACTGAAATAATAAATCAACAACACTTCGGAAGAAATTCACGAAAATGATATTGATTGACAAATCAGTCAAGCCAATAATTAAACAATAATATGTGTAAGAAATTCACAACACATTACTATTTAATAAATCAGTTTTATAGAAAAAAATTCTAAGTAATGGTTACTCAGAAATCAGAGTGTAATTCATAAGAGCAGAGATACACAACAATTTGAGACAAATTATCCATATCAACATAAATGCCAAAACATGAATAAAATGAAACAACAATTTTATTAACATAAAAATGAAACTATTATTTGATACAAAAATGCCAAAAATACCAATTAATTGAATCTGCTTCTCTGATCTTGGTCTCTAACAGTACTTTACATTGTTTAAATTTCTGTTTTCAAGACTAGAGCTGCAGAAATGCAAACTCTGCCCATTATGCATAATTCAAGACATAAAGAAAAATCTTAAATAATGTTCAGATCTGAAATTTTCTCTCCTCCTCATCTACAGCTCTAAATTCCTATTACATAAATGCTTTTAGAAATCTGGAATTGCAGAGGAGAGCAGCCCATTTTACATTTTTCAATCTGTAATTTATAATATTTCCGAAGGTATTTTGAGAGGAGAGTTTGTTGAAGAAAAATATGCCCAATCCGAATTTAATTGCTCAAAATTTCTAATATTTAATTGCTAGAGCTTTCTCATTGATTGAGATCTTTTTCTCCATATCCCTTCTACTGTTTTTCCGACAAAAAGAAATCAAAATGAATTAAGATGCAACAATAAAATCAAAATATCATTTTTTGGCATTAAAACAAATCCAATCAAATTCTATTTGAATAAATAATTAAAAATAAAATATAAGCTCTCTATTTATGCCTAGAATGGTTTAATTGGCCAAGGATATCATTGATGAGCAAATATTCAATTAGAATAGGCTTTGGGCAAATGAAAATGAAGAAAATAAAACTTAGAAATTTGATTTTGTTTTAGAAATTCGGAGTTTGATTTTCTGCCTGATTTTTTACCCAATAAACGACCACATTTGTTAGTGAAACCTCCTCAGAAATTTTCTCCTTGATTTTCTCTTTCCAATGAGTCATCCTGGGCCTCATTTAGCCATGTAAAACTCAATCTATGAGCCTCCAAAGTTGATAAGTCAAATCTAATATAAATCTGGAAATTCTGTTGCTGGACTAAAAATCAAAATTTTAATTAAAAATTTAATCTTAAATTAACCTCTAATTATCTAATAATTAATCCTAATTTATTTGTTAATTATAAACTAAACTAATTATTTAATAAACTATTTATTAATTAATATTAATCTAACTAACAAATATAAAACAAATTAATCTAATAATTAATTTATAATTTAATTTAATTAATTATATTTTATATATTAACTAGTTTAATTAATTTTAAAATTAATTATTTTAATTATTCAAATTTTAAATTTAATATATTAAATTAAACTA
Source organism: Pinus albicaulis (assembly GCA_034641835.2). Lineage (NCBI taxonomy): Eukaryota > Viridiplantae > Streptophyta > Pinopsida > Pinales > Pinaceae > Pinus > Pinus albicaulis. Next base: position 807,011,867 of record CM076581.1, on the reverse strand, counting down.
AACTAACATTTCATTAATATTGACACTATCCTAACACACTAACACTATATTAACTCAACACTAACGTACTACTAAGACTAACACTATTCTAACATAAAATTAAAACAATACCTACTACTAACACTAACACAATACTTAACTTACTAACACTATATTATTCCATCAACGTAAAACTCACGAATGGATTAAAAAAAAAACTTATGAAAGACCACATGCCTTTGTTTTTCGGCAATCGGGGATCGGGGAAGCAAAGTCATCGGGGTTTCATATAGATGCATCCATTGAAAACTCCCGATGCGATGTTTCAATGATTTTTATTATATTTTTTATTTTTTATATAAATTTGTTTTTATATTAAATTTTAATTTAATTAATTTAATTATATAATAATTAATTTAATTAATTTAAAATTTAATGTTAAAAATTAGTTTTTTTTTTTTTAGTTTCATTTTAATGATGTTTAATGAAATTATGAAATTATCTAAAGTGTATTTTTCTTATCTAAACTACAGTCATTTTGATAAAAATGAACTACAGCCACTTCGACATTTTAGATTTTTTCGAGATTAGTAATTTATTTGAAAATTGGAAAATTTGAATAAATGACTGAAATCCCGATGCTTTATGATTTGGCTGTATAAGTAAAAATAAAAATTGTTAGTAATAACTAACTAGGAGTTAATATTTAAACTAAATGCATTATTGAACTACGCATTTTTTAACCCAGGCGACATACTTGATTAGACTTCAAAAGAGTGCCATTTACAAACCGGTTGACCAAATAAGGCGAAACAAGCATCAACAGGAAGCTTATAAAAAATTTATTTCAACCAAGCAATCAAAACAAAAATCTAAAGAAGATGAAAAATCAATAAAATCATGAGGTAATCAACTTAATAAAAATCTTAAAAGGCACATAGCCAAAATTTTATAGAAAGGGTCCCCATTATTTGATGTGAACAAGTTAAAAATGGGGGAGTTGTTGTACTGTACAACAATTGGTGATTCACTGGAAGAAACAGTTATCTCTATTTGATATGAATGAGATTTTCTCATAATTAAAATAAAAATAATTAAATAAGAGAAAATTATTTTTGGAATGTTTGACTAGGTTCATTAATCTGAATAAAAACAAAAATCATCTTACTGTAATTTTCTTGAAATTCCTCATAAATTAAAATATTTCATAACTCTATATCAGTCCTTAATTAGTTGTAGAGATAAAGTAGGGGTCATTTTACGGCTTAGCTTTTAAAATGTACTCATTTGTCACAGGTAGAGCCACTGCTGCCAGCAAACTTATATAGTCTTGACAGGGTTACATTTTAATCATGAATGATTCAGAATCCCATCTATTTAAGAATTATTGACCTAGAGATAAATCCATTAATATATGTTTTTTTTTTATTAATTTTTTTTTTTGAGTTCTTAAAAGCCATTGTCCTGGTTCAGTAGCCAGATAGTTGACAATGCCATTCACTAGTTATAATTGGACTGAACAAGCTAGCTCGTGATGAGACCCCTTGTCTTATAATTGTTTGCATTCATAAGCCATTACCTTGGTTTGTTTAGCAGTGTTGTTAATGTCAGCCTATTTTTCCCTTATGATCATGGTAAGCAAGCTCGTAATGAAACTTCTTATCTTTTAAGTTTAAATATATTTTTGGATTACACTCTAGAAAAATAAAACTCTTTTGAACAGGGAGAATCATTGACTCCTTAAGAGTTCAGAATGAAAATTTTAGAGTTAAAAGTGCTTTGCTATAAAGTGTCTTTACTTGGTTAAAAATAACTTTTCTTGACTAATAATAGAATTTTGAAAGATATTAATAAAATATTGAAATCTCAAAATAATTACAATTTTGATGAAAAAGAAATTTCTCAAATTTCATGATACTTCGTCAACTTCTCTTGTTTTGTAATCACTTCCTTAAGTATGTCTACTTTTATAATAAGAAAAACAAACCTTATTAAGAGATTTTAAGAAAAGGCTAATAGTAAACTATTAGCAATTTTTTCCCTATGTATGCCAACCATTGTTAGGTAACAAGAAGACCTTCCATATAAATCATGGAAAAGTCACCAAAATCAAAACTGAAAACCAAAGGAAAAGAATTATTAAGCTAAAGTGAGAAAAGAAATCAGCAAACAAAAATAAAAATGAAGAAATTTTAAAAGTGAAAAGGAAAATCCTAATTTTGAAACACAAACTCTAACAAGAATGTTCATACTAATGTCTCAACAAAATGAAGTAAAAGAAAATAATCATGTAATCATTCATTCTTATGTCAAGATCCTGAAAACTTATACCTTGTAGGGTTGTAAGTGTTTTAGGCTTTAGATAGTAGTGATCATAAAATTCAGCCACAATGAAAATTTTCTGTCTGATATCAATCTTCTTGTTTCAAAGCATTATCTTAATCATTTTGTAATAAAAGGAATGCTTTAAAGAAATAGATTAAAGGTTCAAAAAATTCCTAGTGTAATTGTTTCAACGAAGACTATTGCTGCTTCTTGAAAAATAAAACCATGAAAAGAGCATAGGGCTTCCAAAATATAATTTGGCAGATGATTGAAAGCTTTTATGAAGAGATGCAAAATAGATTCAAATATCAACATAATTTAAAAAAAACAAAACCGAAACTAAAGTAATGAAATAGAAATTAATGAAAGTGGGTACATGAATCTTACCGTTGGATAATTGCATTTGATCTTACCTGAAGGTATCAATTTCTCCAATAATAGTTGACTTCTTCTTTTAGTTGACATTTAAAAATATGAAGAAGGCAAACTAATCAAAATCCTATAACCCAAAATCATTATTTATTTAAACTAAAGCAAGCAGTAAACTGTAAAAAACAGAATGCTTTGTGTTCAAGGGAATTGAAAATAAAACAAATGCATCAGAAATGAGATTGAGAATTTGCAGTGATGAATGTTCTCATAATATTATAAGTTTTATATAAATTCCATGATTTTTATAAATTGTTCAGAGTTAAGACCAAATTTAAGATAATGAAATTTAAAATAGAAAGGTCTTTAATTTCATATTTAATTATGGAATTATTTAAAACTGAAATCGAAATGATTTGAACATGCTGCAAATTTGTTATCAATTTCTTTAATATCATAGGGATTACCCAAGATTGCTTTTAAATTAACACAATGCCTTATCGGATGATTCGTATTGCATGTAGAGGGATGTGTTGGAGTTTATCACATTTGAAATTGCAATGGCAAATCTGTGATATGAAAACATGCGATGGAGCGATCATACCATTGATGAAATGTTATATTTAGGATAGGAGACAGTCATGTTGCAAATTTCACATCGCACACCACATTTCGCGATTTGTATTTTGTACATTGCACATTGCGCATCGCAGATTTGGAATAATGACATGACCATGAATAAAAATACGATGAAGTGATTATGATATCGGAAATGCGATGGATATAATAATCTGAGATGAGCGATGAGCAAAAAGCAATGAAAAATCGGCGATTAGTAAAAAGCGATGAGCGATGAGCAATCGGCGATTAATAAAAAGCGGTAGCGATAAGAAATTGGTGATAAATTATCGCATCACAACTTTTAAAATGAGAACACAAGGATGTGTTCAATTTTCCTCTCAATTTGCGATTTGCGATTGGACTTATCGCATCGGAGGTCTTTTTAAAATTAATCCTTGACTAATTTAATAATTTGCGATTGCGATTAGAACTTTATCACATTGGATTTTTTGCAAATAGATATATCAAAATGAGGTCTCTCCGATTTGCGATTGCTGATTGGGTTCATCGGATCAGAACTTTTTAAAAGTTAACCTTTTAACCAATTGTGATATGACTTTACCAATTCGCGATTGCGATCAAGTTTTTATCGCATCGGATTTTTTTAAATTGAAGAATTAACCTTATGCCTAATGCGACATGTGCGTTTGTGATCTGATCTATCACATCAGAATTTTTGTGATGGAATTTTTTTTTTAAAATTTATTCCAATGAGATATGCGATTTGGTATTTTATGGAAGATTGAATGAGGTAACACATCGGAGGTCTTGCATCATAAATCAAGTTGAAACATTTCAAACATGAATCTTGCGATACTTTTTTAAATTTCATTTGGGTTTTCTAATGAATGAAAGTAAAGTTAAATAATGCTCAAATTCTAATGAATCCAAAAATAAAATTTCTCTGAACCTGTTGCAAATTTGAAATGGGTTTGCTGCTTACTTCAAGTTTTTGAAAAAACATGAAAACCTGGAAGGAAATTGTCTATGGATTTTACTTTATGAATCTTTCAATTGTTTCTTTGATTTATCAAAATTATAACTTTGTTCAAACTCATCTCTTATTTATTTTAAATTGAAGTGTGTAATCAGCCTAAATAAAATCTGTTTACTCATGTTCAGAAATCTGAAACTCATAAAATTCACCAGAAATAAATATGAAAATAGACTTCCCTTTGAATTGTAACAGCAATTTGTTACTTCTACTCATTCCAAATTAACTTGAGAAAAATATGTATTGTTATAGTGACTGTTTAATAATGCCTTTAGTAAATAAATATGATGCATGTTGCAGCATTAGATAATAAACTAAATATCAAGATGGGATAAAGCCACTAATTATGGAAAAGATATCAACACAGATTTAAATTTGTGCACCCAGCAAAATGGACATCCTTAAAGTCATTTTAACAAATTTCGAAGAAGATAATATGAACTTCATGGAATTATAAAAAAAATGTTAGATTGACTAATAATGATTAAATTGGTATTAAGCTTATAATAAACAGTCATACATTTCATGGGATAATGAGATCATGAAGCTTTATATCCTCAAAACCTTTAACAAATATTTTTTAGAAGAAAATCATATGAGGAAATTTCGAAATAGATAAAAGTGGCTTTGAGGTGATTGGTGCAAAGTGAAACCGCAATGGAATTTAGTCAAGACATTATTTAAAATAGGCAAAGTAGAGATATTGCTGCAATAAATTTTGATTTAAAAATAAGAAGCAAGAATTAGAAATTTTCTGATAAGAGGTAATATTTCCCTGAAAATGTATATGATATTAGAAGGGTTGTTTACTCACTTTTTTATTTTCAGAACTATTAAAAATAAATTAACTACATAAAACAAACAAACTAAATTAATTCTACTTCTATTCTAACCATATAGATGAAAATGACTAGGTATAGTCACATTTCCAATGTAACCACTCTCTCATTTTAATTCCTACATATATGTACAGTTCAAATGTTAGTAATAAAAATAAAAATCTAATTGAACTAAGAAAATTAAATTTAAAATCAGAATGTACAATTATTATTAACAACTTACTTTCAATCACCTTCTTTTGAAATGTCTTTTCCAATTGAATTCCAATTGGATCATAGAAATCTGGATGGGTTTCTATTAAGAATTGGAAAATATTTAAAAGAGGAGATGACGGGCCAGATTGCGGATATGAGCTTTTAAATTCAAAGGCCTAAAAAAATTTGTTAGTTTATGTGTAAATGTTAAACTATTAACAATCTTCCATGAAGTGAAACATTCCAAGAGATTTTCAAATGAGTTAATGAAAAATGGATGGAAATCTATCAAATAAGATGGAAAATTATTAATTGGATTAGATTGCTGGCCAGATTTAAAATTGAAATATTAATAGCTTTTGATATTCATGATTATAATATGAAACTTCAATTTCCCAATAGGGAAATGCATCAATTGAGTGTTCATTTTTAAAGTGCTCAATATGCCAGCGTAGAGTGTCAAAAATTTGAAAAATAAAATCACAAAACAAATCTAAATTTGAACAAAATAAATATGAAAGAAAAAATAAAATGAAATCCTTATTGGTACAACTAATGTTACAACACAATTGGGATTGTTTTGAAATAATTTCTTTTTTACAAGGATTGACGAGGATAATGGAATTTGAATAATTGCCAATTTCAACTTGTAAATTAGAAAGAGAATTATGATTATGAGCATGAATGGGAGTTTGATCATGATATGAATCATAAATTGGAATGTTTTCTTGAATGGTGAAATCATGAAGATAATTTGCTGCTCTAAAATGAGGATTGGTTGGAATAATTTCTAAATTGAAATGTTCCTCATTCTCAGATGTTATTTGAATTTTATCATGAGGATACTCTTGATAAGAACATAAATCAACATCCTTGACGTCAGAGTAATTATCATAAATGACTTCACAATATTCTTTAGAATTCCCTTCGATCCCGTCCAATATATCAAAACAAGGAAGAATAAATTTTTTATGTTCATTAATGGCAAAAGAATGATCAATAATTGTTTCTCTATCTTGATAATAAATTATTGGTAATTCATTTATATCATCCTCTTTATTTTCTGAAATATCATTAATACCAAGAGGGAAGAAATTACCAACATTAAAAATACCAGGATAAAGGGAAAAATGAGAATCAGAAATAATGAATTCAAAATTTTCTCTGTTTGAGAAATCTCGTACATCATGCTCACTATAAATTTCAGATTCTAGATCATTCATTTATGTATCCATTCTTTCTTGAAGAATTGTGCTTTGATTTTCTAAAAGTGGCATTTGCTTATCATGAAAAAATTCAGAAATTTGTACAACAACTTGTGTGTTACTATTTACTTTGATTGCTGCTTGCACTTGTTGATTTGCGGTCTGATTTTCTGAATTTAATGCAAAGGAAATTTTCAGATTTCAAAGCATCTCTTTCTCCAAAATTGATGCTATTTATTTCTTACATTTGAATAGAAATATTTTCGAAGCTTTGTGAGACCACTTCATCATAATTTATTTGCACATCGATATTGGAATTCTTATTTATGTTGGAAGGGGATGAAACAAAGCTTGAACTAATTTCATATGGATTGGGAATGGGAGGAAGAGAGCAAATATATTCAAACCAATCTAGTGATTCTTCTTCCGTAGGTTTATCTTCAACTTTAAATCTTAAACAATTTAAATGAAATCGAATATTAAAATCTCTATCAGATTCATTTTCAAATCTTCGTAGATATTCAATTTCATTGCATACCTTTTCATAATCGTATTCGTCAAATTTATAAATGAAAATTGTAACAAATTGATCCCAACTGTGAATTGAGGCCACTGGAAGAGTTCTACACCAGTTTCTAGCTTTCGCCGCAAATGTGAGAGTAAAAATTCTGCATAAAATGCCTTCATCAATTCCTTGAAAATCATAATTTGAAACATTTTGAATAAATTGAAAGACATGATTAAAAGCAGAAGAATTTTTCTTACCATTAAATTTTACCTGAGACAAGAGTCTTACCACTTCGGGTGGAGTATTGGAAGATGCACGTCCATGTATACAACTCCAAATTGGAAGTTTAAGAGGCGTCATCATAATAAAAATGAAATGTTAGAATTCAAAGACTCCAAAGTAAAACAAGTTTCAGGCCCTCCTTCTAGCGCCAAAAATGTTGAAGCCTCGAAAATCACTGCTACAACATTGGGGGATAACCACCCGGTTCGGACCTTAATACAACTCCTTTTCCATTTATGATAGTGGCTCCGACTGGTTTAACTAGGTCCAGTTACCTTTTCCCTATCGCTATTGGTTTATGATATATCTTTAACTATCAATAGACAGGGATATCAGATTGATTCTTCTTGCTGATCAGGCAAGAGAATGACCCTTAAGCTGATTTGGGTTCAGCCAAACCACAACTAAGATTTTGCCTCTTTGAGAAGAGATCTTAAAAGAATGTATAAATTAATCTAAATGCAAACTTATTCTACAATGCAAGCAAAAGAAACTAATCTAAATCCTATCTCAATTAGGTAGATGAAAATCTAACCCAACTAAGAGCAAGATAATTAAATAATAAGGATTAAAATATGTTTGCCTTTTAATTAATGTCAAACCAACGAAGAAATTCAATTAGCTCACATTTGTGAATACCAAAACACATTCTATTGAGACCATTTGACTGAAATAATAAATCAACAACACTCCAGAAGAAATTCACGAAAATGATATTAATTGACAAATCAGTCAAGCCAATAATTAAACAATAATATGTGGAAGAAATTCACAACACGTTACTATTTAATAAATCAGTTTTATAAGACAGATTGCTAAGTAATGGTTACTTAGAAATCAGAGTGTAATTAATAAGAGTAGAGATACATAACAATTTGAGACAAATTATCCATATCAACAGAAATGCCAAAACATGAATAAAATGAAACAACAATTTTATTAACATAAAAATGAAACTGGTATTTGATATAGAAATGCCAAAAATACCAGTTAATTGAATCTGCTTCTCTGATCCTGGTCTCTAACAGTACTTTACATTACTTGAATTTCTGCTTTCAAGACTAGAGCTGCAGAAATGCAAACTCTGCCCATCATGCATAATTCAAGACATAAAGAAAAACCCTCAATAATGTTCAGATCTGAAAATTTTCTCTCCTCCCCATCTACAACTCTAAATTCCTATAACAGAAATGCTTTTAGAAGTCTGGAATTGCAGAGGAGAGCCGCCCCTTTTTTACATTTTTCCATCTGCAATTTATAATCCTCCCAAAAGTATTTTTAGAAGAGAGTTTGTTGAAGAAAAAATCTGCCCAATCCAACTATAATTGCTCAAAAATTCCAATATTTAATTGTTGGAGTCTTCTCATTGATTGAAATCTTTTTCCTCAATATCCCTTCTATTGTTTTTTCCTGCAAAAAGAAATTAAAATGAATTAAGATGCAACAATAAAATCCAAATATTATTTCTAACATTAAAACAAATCCAATCAAATTTTATTTAAATAAATAAAAATGAAATTTGAGCTTCTTATTGATACTCATAACGATCTTAATTAACCAAGGATAATATTGATGCATGAATCTGCAATTAGAAGAGGCTGGGCAAATGAAAATGAAGAAAACAAAACTCAGAAAATTGATTTTATTTTTAGAAATTCGGAGCTTGATCTTCTGCCTGATTTTTGACCCAATAAATGATCAAATCTGTTATTGAAACCTCCTCAGAAATGTTCTGCTTGATTTTCTCTTTCCAATGAGCCGTCCTGGGCCTCATTTGGTTAACTAAAACTCAATCTATGAGTCTCCAAAGTTGATAAGTCAAATCTGATATAAATCTGGAAATTCTGTTGCTGGGCTAAAAAAATCAGATTTTTAATTAAAAATCTAATCCTAAATTAGATTCTAATTATCTAAAAGTTAATCCTAATTTAATTGTTAATCATAAATTAAACTAATTAAATATTAATCTAACTAATTAATATAATTAACTATTTATAAACAAATTAATCTAATTAATAATAAATCTAATTAAATTAATTATATTCTACATATTAATTAATTTAATTAATTTAAAATTAATTATTTTAAATATTAAATATTAAATCTAATATTAAATTAAAACTAAACTAACATTCCATTAATATTAAACTAATCATTATACTAACATTAAAATAATATTAAACTAACATATACTAATACTAAACTAACACTATACTAACAAAAACTAATACTTACCACTCATTCGTATGAATGAGTTTGAAACCCAAACAAATAAATTATGAAGCTTCACTATGACTTATGCCCTTTTGACTTAATCGCAATCAGCAAATCGGGAGGTGAGAGTTATCGGGGTTTTTTAAAACTGTGTTGTTTGAAACTCCCGATGCGATCTTCCGATCCGATAAATATTTATTTTATTTTAATTCATACTTTATATATATATTTTTTATATTAAATTTTAATTTAATTAAATTAATTATAATTTATGTATTGATTAATTTGATTGATTTAAAATTTAATATTTAAATATTAGTTTTTTATTTTTCTTTCATTCTAATGATGTTAAATTATGAATTTATCTAAGGGATGATTTGCCTATCTAAACTACAGCCACTTTAACATTTTGGATTTTTCGGATTTTTTGAGTTTAGTAATTTATTTGAAAATTGGAATAAATTATCGAAATCACGATGCTTCGTTATTTGGCTGTATAAGTAAAAATGAAAAATATTAGTCATAACTAACTATGGGTTAATATTTTAAACTAAATGCATATATTATAAAAAAAATGAAATATTGTACATTTTATGCATTTTCTAACCCAGACGACATAATTGATTAGACTTCAAAGGAGTGCTATTTACAAACTGGTTGACCAAATGAGACGAAACGAGCATCAACATGAAGCTTATAAAAAATCGATTTCATCCTAGCAATCAAAACAAGAATCTAAAGAAAATGAAAAATTAACAAAATCGTAAGGTAATTGACTCAATAAAAATCCTAAAAGGTGTTTAGCCAAAAATTTTATAGAAAGGGTCTCCATTATTTGATGTGAACAAGTTAAAAATGGGGGTTGTTGTGCGTCTGGCAATTGGATGCCTAAATTTTCCATCTTTGACCGTATCATCTCTATCCAAAATGTGCCCACCATGGGACCTACTACTATATGCTCCATTAGTCCTATCCTCTTACCCATGACTGATTCTAAGTGGCCTCTGTCTCTGCAAGTATGACAATATCTGAAGGATAACTGCATTAAATTTTGCTTTATTCTCTTGTGCCCTGACAAGTCTTTCTTATGACTGAATGATTAGGTCATTATCTTCTTTGTAAATCCTTATTTCTGCCTTCAAACTTCTCAATGTATTTGTTATGTTAGGGGAGTACTCATCACCATTCTACTGATCAGATCTATAGGGAGAATCTTATGAATTGTAGTCTACCATCTTGCTAGTCATCTTTGATCTTGTTTTCCAGCAAGGAATATCATGTCAGCTAAACCAAAACATAAACAAACCAACATACATTAGTATAGCTCAGTGGAGGATATCTCATCTAGAAGATCTACTGTATTAGCATAATACATGTATAATCATAATCATAATAGTATATGGACATCATATTAATCATTATCCTAGTTACTATGATTAATTCTACAATTATAACACCGACTAGGTATAATGTATATCAAACATATGGATGACATGCATGCATAAAAAATACATATAAACATTTCCACACATTCATAGAGAACACATCCCAACAACAACCTCATCAAATTTTGCATGAAAATATGATGACAACAATGTCCCTTGCCATGCATACACAAAAAAAACATATACCACGAGCATAATGAAGATATATGCAATTGACATTTATGCATGAAAACACATTCATCCAAAGATAAAGGGAAACCAAACATCACCCAAGAAGGTTGAAACCATGCTCTGATACTACCCTGTAACACCCTCCTCCCACATTTACCCAATCTGACCAGTCCACCGAGGTAAACATGTGACAAGGAGTTACTATGATATGATTCAACTCCCCAAGTACAGTTAAGGAAGTGGAACTGACAAGACAAGACCAATATGACATTCCTCAGATGATACAAAACAATCGAGAGCCAACTAACCCTTCCAGGACCCAACAAGAACTTGAATCGACCCCTACCATCCATGACATGAATTTTTCCATACATATCACAAACATGAAATGTATAGGTCATAATTACACATCTGAGCATATGGGTCTCATACTCATTTGATAATCGTCAAGAATGATTGATGCCTCCTAATAATATCTATAAGATCATCTATTAGGTCATAAATTCATTAACATTTCATGTACTAATCAAGACGTGATGAGAGCCGTAGCTCAAGTTGGTCATAAACCATGCTTATAACCAACATATAACCAACATAATAAAAATGATAGAAAAATTGTTAAGATCACATGAAAACAAGTACATTTACCCATAAAATACAAGATGAAAAAATCTCTTATTAACATATGCAAAATGAAACTAGGTACAAGACTTCCACGTACCACTCGACCATAGATTGGGTTGAACCAAGTATTTCTTTCAACCAATCACCCCTGTGCCATATTCCAAACATGAATGTGGGATCTCATGGAATAAACCAAACTAGGGCTTCCAGAGGAAAAATCACCTCACCCCTCAAAACCACCTCAACCCTCAACAAGTGATTCCACCACATTGTTAGACATCACTAACCATCACCAGATCAGTATCTACCCAAGTTGTCTAGGGATATAGAGCGTGTGTTCCAACTAGGGATTCCAAGACTAGTAACTCAACCCACAACTTTTATCTGGATTTCAGAGAGTTTGTCTAACCAGGGCTTCTCAGACTAGTAACTCAACCCACCAAGGGCTTCCAGAGCACTTTTCCAACCAATGCTTTCAGGACTAGTAACTCAACCCAAGTTGTTAGAGGGATTCGAGAGAGTTTGTACAACCAAGGCTTCCAGGAACTAGTATCTCAACCCATAGTCATAAGTAACATGAGCACTAATAAAAAAACAAAGATAAACCCATAAAACCATGGCTATCCAGGAAATGGAAAGGATAGCAAAACCACTATCAATCTAGGAAATCCTCCATTCAATGACAGATCACAACCAAGAAACAACATGCATGGTCCACACATGCCAAAACTAGCATGAAAATCATACATGTAACTCAGTACCTGCAAGAAAAACTCATTGTAGTTGTTGATCCTATTATCCTCTTGCACTTTCCTACTTTTCCTTTCCCTTTTTGCTCCAAATCTAAAGTATGTCACACTTCTCCAAGAGTGCTCCAATAAAACTCTAAGTGTCCAAGAGTATGAGAGAGAAAAAAAGAGAGAGAGTTCCAAGATAAAATAGACAAAAAAACATGAACTGATCCTCATAAGCCTTTTTATTAATGAGGCCTATATTTTCTTCATTTTCCATTGTTTTCCTTGAATTTCCTCCCCACATGCAACCTGTGACCTTTCACTTCCTTTTATCCTATTTTCTATTATTTTCATAGATCATGCCAATAAATGCCATTTTCCTTTCAAAATCCTTTTCCATTGCCTTTGTGAAATTCCATGGCAATCAATTAATAACAAGTGATCCCCATCACTTTGTTTCTTTACCAAAATTCAGCTTGGAATAAGTGTCCACGACCTTTGTTATTATTTTTCCTTTGTTCACTTTATTACATGGATTGTTTACTAGGGCTATTAAATTCAGGCCTTCGCTTAGTCTCACCTCATTCCTCATGCCAAAACATTTATGGAATGCTCCTAAAAGGGCCGCAATTAGGACATGAATCTTCCCATATCATGATGGGAATAGCCATAATAATTTCCTCCATCTCTCTCATTGATGCACACAAAAGAGAGAGTTGAGCCGCCAGGGAAAAATTTAAGGATGGAAGTTTATCTTAAAGTTTAAAGACCTTGGTGTATCTTACTGTCCCCAATATGTAAATTGTAAATTTTTTTATGATGTTTTTGTAAAAATATATAGGTTTCTAATTACTTTATATTAGTATATATAAAATTTAGGTGTTTTTTAGGGTAAAATAATTTTTATACTATAAAATTTGGGCGAATGTTACACTGAAAATTGTCATCCTGACATTCTGCTATTTGTATGAGCTCATTATTACTAATACTTCTCCCTTTGCAAGTCTAACATATCAGTTCCTCATGTCAAGCCTTGAAAATCAGAAAAAGTTCCTAAAAGTCTCCTAAACTTTGGTGTCGCACTTTCTGGCTATCTTGCCTGCGGTCCCGCACCCAATGTTCAGCTTTCCTGCGTTCCTGAACACACTTTATCTTTGTTATAGGTGCGTACCCCTGTAAGATTAAAAAGGTGCAAGTAAATCCCAAAAAGCTCAATAAAAGTGAATTCTGGAAGCTTCTAGAATGGATTTTGCGGTGGCAGAACCGCTCTTGTGAGGTGCATGAATCCCTTACCTTATGGAGCTAACCCCTTGATGTGAGGAGCTAATCCCTTTGAAGGAGGATTCTATCCCTTCATACTTGGAATAGAAAACCTCCTCTTTTCCACTATAAAAAGAGGCATTGGGTAGCCTCAAAGGGAGTTCAAGCTTAAGAATATTTGAGGTTAAGTGTTGTTGAGATTTAGACTCAATTAACTAAGACTTTTTGAGGAGAGATTACATACCTCTACTTGTCTTGGTTGGAGGAGTGCAAAACTTGTCAAAGTAAAGGAGACTCCTGCTTCGGACCCCGGAAAGTCCTGTGCAACATCAAGGCTCAGGTTGTAAGGATTTTCTACTTTTGAAATTAATACAAATATACTCGTTTTTCTCAATAAGCTTTCAATCAATGGTTTATTTCATAGATTCCTTGATCACTATGATAAGCATGGTTTATGATGATTTCTATACAGGTGCTATGTAATATTTTGCTTGTTTGTGACTGCAGGTTTACGAGGAAAACTCCTTCAAGCGCGCGAGGGACAACGACGACTTCAAACAAGCACTGGACAAACGGTAAGTCTTTTACACCTCTATAGAGCTTTTTGTAAACCTTACATGCTTAGAGAAAGATTAGTATGTTTGGTTGTTTGTTGCTAGATACTTTTAGTACTAGGGAGATTGGTCTTGTCCGCAAGACGGATTAATCCTCCAACAAATTGGCGACTCCGCTGGGGAAAGAACTTGTTGTTTTTGTTTCTCTTTTATTTTGACTTGAGGAAACATTTTATTGGTTTTTGATTGATGAACATTTGCCTGGGTAGCTTAGGTTTTCTCTGTTTTTGAAAATTTTGAAATCCTTTAAGTTTTTCTTGGGACCGCACTTTGCCTTGTTTTCACAGTGCGGGCAGTTTCACACTTTTCCTGTGTAAACAGTGCGGGACCGCACCTGTGATATCCTGGAGCCTGCGGACCCTGTTAAAGTTTTGAAAAACTTCAGATTTCTTTCTTTAGTTTATCTTGATTTTGATTTTCAGTTTTTGTTTTCTGCCCAGATTGATGATTGTTTCTGTCAAAAGCTTTCTGTTAATAAATCTCAGCAGTATTAGTGTTTTGATGATTTTCTAGAAGTTTTGCGTTTTGGATTGCATTTCACTTGGTCTTTGTAGCGATTTGAAGCATTTGACATTTTGAAGTACCTCAGATTACCTTGGCCTTTTTGGTCTTTTTGTTGGATCTGACCTGATTGTGAAATCATTCTTTATTGAGAAATAGAGTTACCTGTTTCTTTGCAAATCTTCGAAAAGAAACTTTGTTATTGGTTTTTGAATTTCATTTTTAATAAAAACATAATTGAGTGTTTTCGATCTGTTTGTTATTCTGGACGAATAGATCCTTAGTTTGCTGAACAACTAAGTAAAAACATTCTTCAAAAAAATCTTAAAGCTTTTATTCATTTAGATTATTAAAGTTTGTAGTTTTGAGTGCTATTAAACTTTGTAGATCTCGAAATTAGTTTGTAGTTTTGAGTGCTTTTAAAATTTCTAGCTTTCTTTTGAAGGAAAATTGTTTTGTAGCTTCGAGTTTTTGGAAAGTGAAAGGATTTTTATTGTGAGCTTTGATAATTTATTGGAAAAGACAAAAATATTTTCTTTCAAGTATTCTTTATGTTTAAAGAAGGAATTGTTTATTAAAAGAGTTGCATTCTCTAACTTTTCCTTAATTAGAATTTCATTGAAAGAAAACAATCTGATTATCATTTTTAGGTGCATTTTTAGTGTCTTTTGGAAATCGAGTCTTCACACCATCAGAGTTTCATTTCCGCACCCATTGACTTAAGAAATAGCTCTTAAAAGTAACGCTTAATTAAAATTCATCTAGCAATCTTTTTATTTTCTAGGGCTCTTATCACCAACATAGCTTAGGCTAGTGTCTTGGAGTAGGGAGTAGTTAACTCTCCAAGGTAGTAAAAACAAACAAGTAGACAAATCTTGCGGTAGGAGATAAATCCAATTGTAATTTGTATAATATGGGAAGCTTCTCTTAAAGAATTCAATCACGAGATCATGTCCGAACCTTTGAGACAATCAATTATGTTTCATTGGGGAAGATAGAATATTTTGCGCGTATTACAAACGGTAAACCTCGGATTAACCATTGTCGAGGAGCCTGGGGTCACTTGTCGGTAAACCTCGGATTAACCATGTCGAGGAGCCTTCAAGGGGATTGAGCTTGCTACTCTGCCCTTGCGCGTGAAATCGGATCGTAGACTGTTCCCCCAGTTATATTTGTTACTGTTGGTAACCTTAGTGTCCATTATCTTAAGATTATTTCCTAAGGTGACGGTGAAGGAAAGATCTCACTATACCTGGAGCAGACGTCGACTAGACTCACTTGGACTCTCTGGGGGGTTCTCTTCACATGAGATGGTTTTGTGAGGAAACTTTTGCAAGTCTGCTTCATTAAGCAGGTTATCGGGGTAACTATTCCAACTGCCCTTTCTGTGTTAAATTTCTACTAAGTTGGATTTCATCACCAACTAGTGTTTTTAGTATGGAAAGTTATTGTTTGTGTGTGGTTTGAACTCTTAGATTTTTAAGCGTGTGATTCAGTTGTTTGTTTCTTTAGAGACTGTAGGTGTTTTCATTGAAATTTTCTTTGTTTGCGTGTGATTAGTTAATCTTTAATCGTGGCGGAATTGCCGAGACAATCCCGGAGACTACAAGGGAAACCCCCTGAATATTCACCAAGTCAGCTTGAAGGGCTTCGTGCTCTGGTATCATCCAGTAGTGGTAGGATTAGATCAACAGAAATTGGAAGTTCATCCATAATTGTCCATCCTGATCATCAAATACCTACAACAAAATACATTCAAGAACCGATTTCAGTTTCTGAAGTTGCTGGTAGTATTCCTGCTTCCAGTGAATTGGCTGACGAACCTGAAATCTCTGAACCTGAAACTGAACCTTCTGTTTTAGAAACATCCTCAGGATTTATTTCACCAACTTCTAGCGATCTTGGTTCACCTAGGGTAAGAAATATCGTCACTGACGATCTTCCAGCTGGTCTTATTTCCATTGAAGAACTTACTAATCCAGACGAAGATATATCTCTTCCCGACTCCCCTCAATCTTTAAATCTTAGGGAGCATGAATCTATTTTCTACAGCCCTATTTGAACTAGTGCTTGGTATCTATCTTTAACAAGCTTTTTAGAGAATCCGGGTCTTGCTTTTTCTCCACCTCGAGTTCCATTTCATCCTACACCCAGAGGTTACTATCCACCATCCATTATGCCCAGAGAGTCATCCATGTTTTCCTAGACACTGGAATCATTTTTACATGGTGGTCCTTCTATTCCTCTGGGATATCAGGCTTTGTCTGGTACTTTCTCGGGAGCAGCTCCTCAACCAATTGAACAAGTGTTGTCATCTGATTTTAATGGTGTTAAAATTGAAGCGTCGAATGCAGAGAAAATCTATATGATGTCTGGTAATATTCTGAATCCTCAACCTCAAGGCAATCGATTCACAGCACAGGGGAGGGCAATCTGAAATCGTTCTTTGCACGAGGGAGCGGCCCCCGAGGTAGTCCCGATTACCGCACGGGGGAAACCTTCGGTGATGCAGTTACCACACAGGGCGGCCTTCAGTCGATTCTCGCACAGGCAGCCTCGGAGTAACTTTTTCCCCGGGACTTTCTTGTGGAATCATATTATTTTGGGGGACAACCCCAAGGACAGTACACACCTCAAGGGTATTAACCTTCACAACAGTATATGCCCCAAGGTCAACCTCAAACTCAATATGCTCCTCAGAGTCCTTATCAACCCCAGCTTCAGTACGCGGCTTAGGGTTATCAACCTCAAGGTCAGTACCCAATTCAAGGTTTCCAACAGCTTTCTGGTCAACCGTCCATTCAAGGAGCCGGAAATGTACCACTTACTTATCAACCCTACGTTCAACCAGGTTATGGTCCTTATGTTCAACCTTCTGCGGGACAATACCCCGGAATGAATATGGTGTGGGATCCGTCCCAATATCAACAACCTATGCAGCCAAATGTGTAGTTGCCTTATCAACCTAGACAACCTTTAATTTCTGGTCCAACTCAGCAACCTGTCCAGCCTACCATCCAAACTCCTGCACCTAGTACTGTTCAACAAGCTGGTCCTAGTTCACCTAAGACTCCGCCTCAAACTGCTGGAACTGCTGCGACGCCTGTTCAGCCTGTAACACCTGCTTCTGGAGTATCTGTAACCCCGAGTTCGTCTATCCCTGCATCTGTGCAAATCCCTCAAGTCTCTGTACCCCAGTCAGGATCTTCGATTCAGATGCCTACGGGACAAGCTGGTACAAGTACAGTTGTCACAAGTCAACCGCAATTCACGTATCAACCGTACCAGGGAGAGCCGCAATTCAGTCCCTATACACAAAATCCAAACTATCAGTATCAACCGTACCCTGGCTATACTTATCAACAACCTCAACAACCCCAGTTCGGTCCGGTTAATCCTGGTTTTCCAGGGGGTTATACAATTCGTAATGCTAATCCGATTCCCAGTTATCCTGGGTATCCACCTCCTGGAACTGCTTTGGCTACTCAAGGTTTTCGTGACCCTAACCGTCAGTTACCATTTATTGCAACTTTGGATTTACCTGATTTGACACGCCTTACGAATGATCCAATTTTCTATTATCCGTATTGGCCGCCAATGCCGCATAAGTTGCCCAGTGATATACCAAAATTTGAAGGTAATGCAGGAGAGGATCCATCAAATCACGTCATGACTTATCACCTTTGGTGTGTGTCTAATTCAATCATTGATGATTCGATTCGCTTACATCTTTTCCAAAGAACTCTTATTGGTCTTGTAGCCAAATGGTACATTGAGTTACCACGAGGCTCGTTTCATAACTTCAGTCAGTTAGCAACCGCCTTCTTGACTCATTTTCAGTTGCCAGTCAGATACGACAATGGCACGGAATTATTAACTTCGCTGAAACAATCCACGTCTACGTATATTTCTGATCATATTCATGAATGGTGACGTAGGAGACGTTTGGTGAAAGTTTATATTCCGGATCAAATTTTGGCAGAATGGTTTGTTAAATCATTGTTACCCAAGATTACTGAAGATGTAGCTAAGGCTGGTGTTGTTACTAAAGAGCAAGTAATTGCTCAAACTCAGTACCTTGACCTCGTTTACACGCAGTCAGGATTGCGACGCGCTCGCAAGATTGTGTGCTAAGAATCACATTCCAGTGGTAAAGAAGAAGAATATTCTAGTGCAAATACATCAATACCTCACTGTTACGGCACCTTTCTGATTGAGAAACCGAATCCGGACTCAATAATCCGCCTTTGCTAAAGGTGTTCTTCGTAAATCGGCTTTCAATCCACATGTGCAAGGTACACTTAGAATTACAACATTGTTGAAGACTTAGCCATTTCTCCTTCTTCTCCTTGTGATATCGGCTAGGGAAGATGCTACAATCATGCCCGGCCTGGCATGAAAATTGCTTGTACGCCATAAATCTGTAGATGTTCAGGATTCTAATCTTATAATCTTCGATTTAGAAAATAGTACACCTCGTCTACCTCATCAAATGGCTTTCCAGATACCAGTGTTAGTAAAAAACAGACCGATCTATCGGACTGTGATTGATGAGGGAGCTTCAACGTGTATTATGTCGATTCAGTGTTGGAAATCGCTTGGTTCTCCTACACTGAACCAATCTCCGACGATTCTTAAGGCTTTTGATGGTCGAGGTTTCCACCCTTTTGGTATTTTGCAGGATTTACCCATAGGGGTTGAAGGTAAAATTGTAAATCTAGATGTGGAAGTGGTTGATGCCCCTCTTGATTACAACCTTCTTCTGGGTCGTAGTTGGTCTTACGCTATGACTGTTGTTGTCTCTTCGGTCTTCCAACTCATAAAATTTCCATATCAAGGAAGGATCATTACAATAGATCAGTTAACTTATTTTTCTTCCGACCCAGCCTCTACAGAAACAATCCAGCATGTTGGTAAAGCGGCTATCCCGTACAAGGATGTTGGAGTAGGTTTGATTAAAGATTCTGGTTTGCTAGGAACTTTTTCCATTCCTCCTCCTAACGTATCGCCTTCTGTTGCAACTATTCATATGATTTCGTCAGACTCTGTTATGTTTGATGATCCTTGGATCATACCTTCTGAATCCGAGTTAGATTCAATTGATGGCATGATGCCTTTGAGTCCATTTGAACTTGCATATCAGGCCGTACAGTCATTTTCTGACCCCTCTTCAACCGAGATTGATCCAGTGAATGGGATCCACGAGGAATCACTCTCAATATCTAGCTCAGCCACAACAACATTTCCTGAACCTGTTCATTCTGATGAGCAGATTCATGAATTATTATCTATTGATGATTTACCATGGGAAGATCTACATCATCGATCTTCGTTTTTACCTGAACTAGATCATTTTGAAGATGATTTCACTTCAATATTTACCAGTGATTATGTCAAGGAACCACAGAATCCATTGAAAAATCCCGATTCTGAGTTAAATTTGGAAAACATTTCTCGAACAATTCCCATTGACATTTCAGTAAAACCTGGAATAATTGAAAACATTCACATAGGTGCTTCTTGTGCTGAAGAAGAAATTCAAACGTATAAAGCCCTATTTCAAGAGTTCCATGATGTGTTTGCCTGGTCCTACGAAGAAATGCCAGGAATTGATCCATCAATTGTCGTACATGAAATTAAGACTTACTCGGATGCCAAGCCTGTCCGTCAACGTTTACGTCAAATGCATCCTAGAAAAGCTGTTGCTATCAAAGCAGAGGTTGAAAAATTACTTCGTGCAGGTTTTATTTATCCAATTCCCTTAACGGATTGGGTATCTAATATAGTTCCTGTGACTAAAAAACAAGGAACCATACGAGTATGTATCGATTATAGGGATATTAATCGAGCTTGTCCTAAAGAAAATTATCCAACTCCCTATATCGATCAAATAATCGATGATTGTGCTGGCAGTGAAATGTTTTCCTTTATGGATGGATTTTCACGGTATAATCAAATAAACATACTCCCTGCTGATCAGCCTAAGACAACCTTCATTTGTCCGTGGGGGACATTTTCTTATTGCAAATTACCTTTTGGATTGAAAAATGCTGGAGCAACTTTTCAAAGGGCAATGTCTTATGCGTTTCATGACATTAAGCACATTGTGCAACCGTATCTCGATGATTTACCTGCTCATTCATCACGCAGGGCTGACCATCTCACACATTTACGTGCTATCTTTATGAGATGTCGGCATTATCGAATTCGGCTGAATCCACACAAATGTGTTTTTTGTGTAGAGTCGGGTCGTTTACTAGGATTTTTTTGTCTCAAAATCAGGTATTCGCATCGATACGTCGAAGGCCGAAGCTATTGTCAAATTACCTCCTCCTTCGACTTTACGCCAACTCCAAAGTTTGTAGGGGATAGAAAACTTTTTATGTCGATTTATTCCTAACTATGCCGAACTTATGAAAGGTTTTACCCGGTTGCTAAAACAGAACATTCCATTCTTTTGGGATGAGATCGTTGATCGGTATTTTGATGCACTTAAACACACATTAACCCATGCACCATTATTGCATCCTCCCAACTACAACCAGGATTACATTTTGTACCTCGCTACTTCTCATTCCACTATTGGGATGGTTTAAGTTCAGGAAGATGAATCTAACGCTGAACATGTGATTTATTATCTTAGTCGGAATCTGTATCCGACCGAAATCAAATATACACATGTGGAGAAATTGGCCTTGGCAGCTGTTCAAGCTGTCCAACGATTTAGACATTACATATTGTTATGCAAAACTATGGTAATTTCTAATTGCAACCCTATGATGTACATTTTGACCAAACAATTTCTAGGGGGCAAGTATTCCAAATGGATAGTCATCCTGCAGGAATTTGACTTGGAGTTTGAGAAATCCAAGGCAAAGAAATCTTTGGTATTTGTGGAACTGATGTGTGATTTCCCCTCTAATGATACTAAAACTGTGGCAGATCAGCCCATTGCGGACGAATCTCTGTTTCTTATAAGTACTGTTGATCCATGGTATGGAGATATTATTGTTTATCTCCAAACCCAATATTTTTGGCCTGAAATCTCACAATCTCAGCGACGGAAAATATGTTTCCAATCCCAACAGTATAATATTATTGGTGATACACTTTATCGTCATGGATTGGATTCTATTTTCCGACGATGTCTTATTCATGAAGAAGCTGAAAAGGTTTTAAATGACTTCCATTCTGGAGCATGTGGCAGTCATATGTTTGGGTATGCCACAGCCCAAAAGATATTGCACGCTGGTTATTTCTTGCCGTCGTTATTCAAAGATTGTATTTATGCGGTTCGGAAATGCCAAAATTGTCAACTTTTTGATCGTAAGATGTGTGCGCCACCCGCTCCTCTTCATCCCATAATTGCTGTTGGTCCTTTCGCAAAATGGGGTATCGATTTTATTACATGTAACCCTCACTCGGCCGGGGGGCATGCATATATTATCTTAGCAGTAGATTATTTTACTAAGTGGGCCGAGGCGATGCCTACATTTTCGGCTGACGGCAAGACTGCTGCAACTTTCATATTTAATCACATAATTGCTAGGTTCGGTGTTCCTCAAGCCATTATTACTGATCATGGAAGCCATTTTCGGAATGTCATGATGACTGAACTGACAGAACAGCTTGGCCTGCGCCACGATAGTTCCACTCCATATTATCCGCAAGCCAATGGTCTAGTCGAAGCCATAAATAAAGTTTTAGTCACCATGATCAGACGAATTATTGGTATTCACAAGACGAATTGGCATTCCATGTTATTTTCAGCACTTTGGGCATATCGAACCTCAGTCAAAACATCAACTGGTTTCACTCCCTTTCAACTCGTTTACGGTTTGGAAGCTGTGTTGCCGATTGAATGCAAAATTCCATCTTTGAAATTAGCCATAGAGTTACTCCCAGCTACGTCTGAAGAGGAGAAACATTTTTTGTACTTGGCTCAATTGGATGAAAATCGGAGAAACGCTGCAATAGCAAACGAGGCTCATGTCAAAAGAGTAAAAGCTCAGTATGATAGAAGTGTTACCCCTCGAAATTTTTTAGAAGGAGACCTAGTCTTAGTTTATGATCAAGCCAGCGATAAGCTAGGAGCTGGGAAATTCGTGCCCATGTGGCATGGTCCTTTCATTGTTAAGAGAAAGTTGGAAAAAGGGGCCTATGAGTTGATAGATTTTGATGGTATCCCTTTAGATAAGCCCAGAAATGGGTTATATCTGAAGCGATATTATGCTTAAACTTGGTGTGGAGATCTTTTATTTTTTAGGTTAGATTTCTTTACTGCTGGTGTGTCTTAGATTAGAAAGGTGTGCCTAGTTTAGAAGTGTGTTTTTATCACTATTCCTGCTTATCTGAGTTTTACTCTTGATATTGCAGATGTCGACGTCTCTTCAAACCTACATTGGTTTTGCTGATGGTGCTTGTCGTAGTACACGGAACATTTCTTCCGCGGCTTGGGTTATCTATTCACCCTCTGACGAGTTAGTTTCCATGCATGGGGTAAGCCTTGGTCAAACAACGAATAACATTGCCGAGTATAGTGCAGTGATTGAGTTATTATCTGAGTCCATATCATTTGGGATTCGGAGTTTGATTGTGAGGTTGGATTCTGAACTTGTTGTATTACAACTTAACAGGGTTTATGCCATTAGAAATCCAATGTTGTTACGGTTATTTTTAAGAGTTCGTCTCTTGGAACGTGAATTTGACTACATTGAATATCAACATATTCCAAGACATTTAAATACATTAGCAGATGCAGTTGCTTCTAGTATGATAAATCGACATTTGCAGTGATCAAAACAGTAAAACAAATAACATTCATAACATGTATACAGATAGCCGGTAAATAGTGATATATATCATAGGATAGAAGTGTTTTCAAAAAATATACATCGTCTTCGATCATAGGTTGGAAACACCTTATGATCGGCAAAATGATAACACAGAAAGTCAAAAATATGAGTCTACAACACGATCATCCCATCACTGATGGTGATCACGATAAGAAACCACTGCCCGAGCCACCCAGCACAGGAACCTCCTAAAAAGTCTTGGAACACCAATCACGTATCTCTGCAATCTGAGTGGAATGTCATCTATGTTTGTCTCTGGAATATCTAGAGTCAAATGCTCTAGATGATGCTCTAAATCAGTCAAGATTTCTGCTGATTGGCCTGCTGGAGCTGGTACGGCTGCAACTGGTTGTCTTCTTTCATAAGGTTGGAGATGGGCTGGTCGTCGTGGGCCCACATCTGTATTCGAAAAACTTTTGGTTATTATTTGACAAGACGATCAAAAATAAAAATTAGAACTTAGAAATTGTTGAAGAAATATTTTTTACCTGAGTCATCCCACTGTTCCCCTACTAGGAGAGTCATCTCTCGGTCGTCGCGGAAATCTATCCCGACGTATGGAAAGTCCTCTATGATAAAAAGTTGGCGATCCAGCCAACAAAAATATGAAGAAGGAAATCGAACAATCTCAGCGCCCTCAATACCGTGACGGGCCATCAATGCGGACCAGCGAACCATCCTTGGTTCTCTAAGTCGACCGGCATCAACAGGGATACTCTGTGGAGCTAGCATCAGAATCCTCTCTAGAGCAAAGGAGACGACAATGGATCCATATCCAAAGTTATTCAGTTTCCCATTTTTTTCTCTAGTTAGTTGGCCTTTTATATTAGCCAACATAGCGTCACACCAGTTGAAAATGGTGTCGCGAAAACAGTCCACAACAATGCGCATCTAAGAACCGGTAGCTACATGCAATGCTGCACTCCCGCATAGCCTGGTAATAGTAAATGCAATAACTTTAAGCTCAGGACGGATCATAGTTTTTATATCAATCCGTTTGTCTCTAGGGTCTGCTTCAACATTACAGAATTCTTGCCAAAGACTAGCAACAGTCTGGCCACCTGGCCTAGTCCCAAACAAGGAGAGTTGTTCGCCCCTCTTGGACAAACCAGTCAGAAAATAAATGTCCTCCAGCTCGATTTCGAGCCAGTGGCCACCGATAATGAAACACTAGTCCTGCACATTCCACCTGTTTACCAGCCATGTCAGGAGCTCTACCTATGCTCTCATGCCTTGGATGGCCCAGAATTTATATATACCGCATGCTCTTAATGCCTGCATTGTGGGAAAATGGAGCATTGCGGCATCATCCACGTCCTCATGTTCACGTTCTCTCCAAATCAACATCTTGTTAATCCTACAATGCATAAAAAGATAAATTAGTACAATCTAATTTAAAAAAATTTGGGCGACAAAAGAGAAATTTGAGTTTAAATTTAAAACGCATGGGGACCGCACTTAAACTTTGTAAACAATGCGTAGGAACGCACGCGTTCTTAAAGGAAACTGCGGACCCACGACTTTTTTCTTTGTAGGAAAAAGTCGGGGTCCGCAGGTACCATGAGTCTCACCTGCGGACCCCCGCGAGCGATTTTTTGAACCATATTTTTCCTTAAAAATGAAATTTAAAGCCTAAAAATGAATTGTAAACGGATGAAATGCAAGATTAAGAGGTCGTGGATTACCTGGGACTGACGGTTCTTGATTTCGACGGACGAATTTTCCAGAATCTTCACAGGAACTTTTTTACCCAAAAGCTTCTACTTTTCACTCCGAACTTGAACGGTAAAAATGAAGTTGAAAAAGTCCTTTTTATAAGTTTTTTCGAATAGATGAATTTTTAATTTATTTATTTTTCACTTTAAAAAGGGTATTTTTGAAGCATTTTTACTTATTTTAAACAGGTATGTGTAATGTTTCAAGTTTTTGTGCAGAAATTGGATTTTTCAGGAGAATTGATCATTTTTCAACAAAGAGCATACTTTTATCACTTTTTCAGATTCTTTCAAAAATTCACGAAAAAGCGAAACATTGGAGTCCTCTTTTAATCCCTTTTCAGACTCTCTAAATATGAAAAGATTTCCGAGTACTTGATTGTTCGAACTCGTTAAGGTAAATGAATGATCGTCCCTTCAGTATAAGTTTACCCCTTTTACGGACTGAAATGGACTAGTTACGAAAAATGTATACGTTGACTAAATACGGTCAATAGAGTTCTCTCCCGCATTATTTTATCCTTTTTCGGGCCCGAGAGACTAAATTTACGAAAAAGTACACCCATGGAGTTTTCTTAAGTTTTTTCTTTTGACTCCCTAAAAATGAAAAATACCGAGTATCTCCTATACTGGACTCATTAAAATTTAACAGTAAAGGACCTGTTTAATTTTCAACAGGAACGAACCACTCCTTCTTAGGGTTCGAATCTTAAACTAAGTTGGACTCATCTGAAGGATGAGCTTATAAACAAGCAAATGTTATCCTCCTCAAGCTTGTCAAAAATAAAGAGGTACTTGCCAGAAATGGTGGGGGAAAAGAGAGGAAAATGGGCGTGTTATTTGTATTTTGATTCTTCAAAAATTCAGTCAACCACTCTTGAACACGACACTTCCATTCACCTGGGTTGGGAAATCCTTTTCCTAACAGTTAATCAAACCTCATTTTAAAGTCTTCATCTGGTTTCTGGGTATTAGCTTTGGGTCAATTGTCACCAAGCCATCTGCAGTGTCGTTATGTGTTCAAGAGAATAGTTCAAACAAACCATTCATCTGCAAAATATCTGTCATCCATTTTGACCATCCCTGAGTCAGTCCTTTCTGATATATTTTCAAAACTTGATCTATGATTTCATGTTGTGGGCTTGCCTACGATGGATTGCTTTCTATCGACGACAACTCATTATCTGGGAAGTTGATCTAGAAATCGTCAGTACCTTGAAATCTGCATGCCTTAATGGAAAGTTTCTCGCTTTCGATGATGGGTTACATCATCGACCTTCGATCGAATGATTCCGTGAGATGTTCGACTTCAACTCATTCATTCACATTTCATGGATTGCACTGGGTAATTTGAGAGCCATTGACATTATTGGTGGTTACTCTCACACTTGTTAACATTTTACATCATTGACTGGTAATCAAGTGGTTTCTACCATGTTCGACTTCGACACATTTATTCGCATGGATAGAATCGTACTAGTTCGAGATGTGGAAATCAAGACCCTGGATCTAGTTTCTACCATCCAGGCTACGAGGAATTTTGTTATCATTTATACACTGGACTATTTATAAACATATGGCTGCATCCATACTGTGTTCACACATGTCTATACTGTCATGTATTCAAAATCGTTCCTGTATCAGAAAAGTTGAATCAGTTTTTAGTTATTTTAATCTGAGTATGGGAATGCCTACCTCAGTGATGATATGTATACATATGTATTTTTCATTGAATTTTTTTACAAGTGCTGACTGGGGTGACCACGGGATGATCCTTGAAATGATAAAGTACTTCACTCTTCATATATGACAGACTTTGCACTTTAGGGGGAAATCTGTTACACTGAAAATTGTCACCCTGACATTCTGCTGTGTGTATGAGCTCATTATTGCTCATACTTCTCCCTTTTGCAAGTCTAACATATCATTTCCTTATGTCAAGCCTTGAAAATCAGAAAAATTCCTAAAAAGTCTCTTAAACTTTGGTGTTGCACTTTCTGGCTATCTTGCATGCGGTCTCGCACCCAATGTTCAGCTTTCCTGTGTTCCTGAATGCACTTTATCTTTGTTATAGGTGTGGACCCCTGTAAGATTAAAAAGGCGCAACTAAATCCTAAAAATCTCAATAAAAGTGAATTATGGAAGCTTCTAGAATGGATTTTGCGGTGGCAGAACCACTCTTGTGAGGTGCATGAATCCCTTACCTTATGGAGCTAACCCCTTGATGTGAGGAGCTTATCCCTTTGAAGTAGGATTCTATCCCTTCATACTTGGAACAGAAAACCTCCTATTTTCCACTATAAAAAGAGGCATTGGGTAGCCTCAAAGGGAGTTCAAGCTTAAGAATATTTTGAGGTTAAGTGTTGTTGAGATTTAGACTCAGTTAACTAAGACTTTTTGAGGAGAGATTACATACCTCTACTTGTCTTGGTTGGAGGAGTGCAGAACTTGTCAAAGTAAAGGAGACTCCTGCTTCGGACCCCGGAAAGTCCTGTGCAACATCAAGGCTCAGGTTGTAAGGATTTTCTACTTTTGAAATTAATACAAATATACTCATTTTTCTCAATAAGCTTTCAATCAATGGTTTATTTCATAGATTCCTTGATCACTATGATAAGCATGGTTTATGATGATTTCTATATAGGTGCTATCTAATATTTTTCTTGTTTGTGACTGCAGGTTTACGAGGAAAACTCCTTCAAGCGCGCAAGGGACAATAACGACTTCAAACAAGCACTGGAAAAACGGTAAGTCCTTAACACCTCTATAGAGCTTTTCATAGATCATATATGCTTAGAGAAAGATTAGTCTATTTGGCTATTTGTTGCTAGATACTTTTAGTACTAGGGAGATTGGTCTTGTTCGCAAGACGGATTTATTCGCCAACAAATTGGCTACTCCGCTGGGGAAAGAACTTGTTGTTATTGGTTCTCTTTTATTTTGATCTGAGGAAACGTTTTTCCTAGTTTTTGATTGATAGAAATCTGCCTGGGTAGCTTAGGTTTTCTCTGTTTTTGAAAATTTTGAGATGTTTTATGTTTTTCTCTAATTTTTCCTGGGACCGCACTTTGCCTTCTTTGCACAGTGCAGGCAGTTTCACATTTTTGCTTTAGTAAATAGTGCGGTACCGCACCTGTTCCTTCTGCAAGCCTGCGGACCCTGTTAAAATTTTGAAAAAACTTTAGATTTATTTCTTTAGTTTATCTTTATTTTAATTTAGAGTTTTTGATTTCTGCCCAGATTGATGATTGTTTCTGTCAAAAGCTTTCTGTGAATGAATCTTAGCAGTATTGGTGTTTTGATGATTTTCTAGAAGTTTTGCGTTTTGGATTGTCTTTCACTTGGTCTTTGTAGCGATTCGAAGCATTGAATGTTTAAAATACCTGAGATTACATTGGTCTTTTGTCTTTTGCTGAATCCGACCTGATTGTGAAATCATCCTTTACTGAGAAATAGAGTTGCCTGTTTCTTTGCAAATCTTCAAAAATAAACTTTGTTATTAGTTTTTGAATTTCATTTTTTATAAAAACATAATTGAGTGTTTTTGATCTGTTTGTTATTCTGAACAAATAGATCCTTAGTTTGCTGAATAACTAAGTAAAACATTCTTCAAAATTTTTTTAAGGCTTTTATTCAAATAGGTTATTAAAATTTGTAGATCTCAGAATTAGTTTTATAGTTTTAAGTATTTTTTATAAAAGTTTGTAGATCTCTTTTGAAGAAAATTTGTTTTGTAGCTTCAAGTTTTTGAAAGTGAAAGGATTTTCTTATGAGATTTGATAGTTTGTTTCATTTGAAGTTATTGCTGAAAAGACAAAAATATTTTCTTTCAATTGTTCTTTATGTTTAAAGAAGGAATTGTTCATTAAAAGAATTGCATTCTCTAACTCTTCCTTAATTAGAATTTCATTGAAAGAAAACGATCTGATTATCATTTTTAGGTGCATTTTTAGTGTTTTTTGGAAGTCGATTCTTCACACCATCAGAGTTTCACTTTCGCACCCATTGACTTAAGAAACAAATCCTAAAAGTAACGCTTAATTAAAATTCATCTAGCAATCTTTTTATTTTCTAGGGCTCTTATCACCAACATAGCTTAGGCTAGTATCTTGGAGTAGGGAGTAATTAACTCTCCAAGGTAACAAAAACAAACAAGTAGTCAAATCTTGCGGTAGGAGATAAAATCCAATTGTAATTTGTATAATCTGGGAATATTCTCTTAAATAAGTCAATCACGAGATCATATTTGAACCTTTGAGACAATCAATTCTGTTTCATTGGGGAAAATAGAAGATTTTGCGCGTATTACAAACGATAAACCTCAGATTAACCATGTCGAGGAGCCTTCAAGGGGATTGAGCTTGCTACTCTGCCCTTGCGTGTGAAATCGGATCGTAGATTTCTCCCCCAGTTATATTTGTTACTGTTGGTAACCTTAGTGTCCATTATCTTAAGATTATTTCCTAAGGTGACGGTGAAGGAAAGATCTCACTGTACCTGGAGCAGACGTCGACTAGACTCACTTGGACTTTCTGGGGGGTTCTCTTCACACGAGATGGTTTTGTGAGGAAACTTGTGCCAGTCTGTTTCATTAAGCAGGTTGTCGGGGTAACTGTTCCAACCGCCCTTTCTGTGTTAAATTTCTACTAAGTTGGATTTCATCACCAACTAGTGTTTTTAGTATGGAAAGTTACTGTTTTTGTGTGGTTTTAAATCTTATTTTTTTAAGCGTGTGATTCAGTTGTTTGTTTCTTTAGAGACTGTAGGTGTTTTCATTGAAATTTTCTTTGTTTGCGTGTGATTAGTTAATCTTTAATTGTGGCGGAATTGTTGAGACAATCCCGGAGACTACGAGGGAAACCCCCTGAATATTCGCCAAGTCAGCTTGAAGGGCTTCGTGCTCTGGTATCATCCAGTAGTGGTAGGATTCGATCAACAGAAATTGGAAGTTCCTCTATAGTTGTCCATCCTGATCATCAAATACCTACAACATAATACATTCAAGAACTGATTTTAGTTTCTGAAGTTACTGGTAGTATTCCTGCTTCCAGTGAACTGGCTGACGAACTTGAAATCTCTGAACCTGAAACTAAACCTTCTGTTTTAGAAACATCCTCAGGATTTATTTCACCAACTTCTAGTGATCTTGGTTCACCTAGGGTAATAAATATTGTCACTGACGATCTTCCAGCTGGTCTTATTTCCATTGAAGAACTTACTAATCCAGACGAAGATATATCTCTTCCTGACTCCCCTCAATATTTAAATCTTAGGGAGCGTGAATCTACTTTCTATAGCCCTATTCGAACTAGTGCTTGGTATCTATCTTTAACAAAATTTTTAGAGAATCCGGGTCTTGCTTTTTCTCCACCTCGAGTTCCATTTCATCCGACACCCAAAGGTTACTATCCGCCATCCATTATGGCTGGAGAGTCATCCATGTTTTCCCAGACACCGGAATCATTTTTACATGGTGGTCCTTCTGTTCCTTCGGGATATCAGGCTCTTTCTAGTACTTTCTCTGGAGCAACTCCTCAACCAATCGAACAATTGTTGTCATCTGGTAATAGTGGTGTTAGAACTGAAACGTTGAACGCATCACAAATCTATATGATGTCTGGTAATGTTTCGAATCCTCAACCTCAAGGCAGTCAGTTACTGCCTGGGGGGCCAACACAGGGAAATCCGTTACTGCCTGGGGGGTAACCTTCAAGTAGTCAGTTGCCGCCTGGGGGGAAACCTTCAGGAAGTCAGTTACCGCCTGGAGGCAACCTCAAAGTAACTTTTTCCCGGGACAAACTGTGGAATCATATTATTTTGGGGGACAACCCCAAGGGCAGTACACACCTCAAGGGTATCAACCTTCAGGACAGTATATGCCCCAAGGTCAATCCCAAACTCAATATGCTCCTCAGGGTCCTTATCAACCCCAACTTCAGTACGCGCCTCAGGGTTATCAACCTCAAGGTCAGTACCCAATTCAAGGTTTCCAACAGCCTTCTGGTCAGCCATCCATTCAAGGAGCCGGAAATGTACCACTTACTTATCAACCCTACGTTCAACTAGGTTATGGTCCTTACATTCAGCCTTCTGCGGGGCAATACCCCGGAATGAATATGGTATGGGATCCATCCCAATATCAACAACCTATGCAGCCTAATGTGCAGTTGCCTTATCAACCTGGACAACCTTTAATTTCTGGTCCAATTCAGCAACCTGTCCAGCCTACTATTCAAACTCCTGCACCTGGTCCTGTTCAGCAGGCTGGTCCTAGTTCGCCTAAGACTCCGCCTCAAACTGCTGCAATAGCTGCTACGTCTGTTCAACCTGTAACACCTGCTTCTGGAGTATCTGTAACCCCGAGTTCGTCTATCCCTGCATCCGTGCAAATCCCTCAAGTCTCTGTACCCCAGTCAGGATCTTCGGTTCAGACTTCGGTTCAGATGCCTACGGGACAAGCCGGTACGAGTACAGTTGTCACAAGTCAACCGCAATTCACGTATCAACCGTACCAGGGACAGCCACAATTCGGTCCCTATACACAAAATCCAAACTATCAGTATCAACCGTACCCTGGCTATACTTATCAACAGCCTCAACAACCCCAGTTCGGTCCGGTTAATCTTGGTTTTCCAGGAGGTTATACAATTCCTAATGCTAATCCGATTCCCAGTTATCCTGGGTATCCACCTCCTGGAACTGCTTTGGCTACTCAAGGTTTTCGTGACCCTAACCATCAGTTACCATTTATCGCAACTTTGGATTTACCTGATTTGACGCGCCTTACGAATGATCCAATTTTCTATTATCAGTACTGGCCGCCAATGCCGCATAAGTTTCCCAGTGATATACCAAAATTCGAAGGTAAGTCAGGAGAGGATCCATCAAATCACGTCATGACTTATCACCTTTGGTGTGCGTCTAATTCAATCATTGATGATTCGATTCGCTTACGTCTTTTCCAAAGAACTCTTATTGGTCTTGCAGCCAAATGGTACATTGAGTTACCACGAGGCTCGTTTCATAACTTCAGTCAGTTAGCAACTGCCTTCTTGACTCATTTTCAGTTGCTGGTCAGATACGACAATGGCACGGAATTATTAACTTCGTTGAAACAATCCACATCTACATATATTTCTGATCATATTCATGAATGGCGACGTAGGAGACGTTTGGTGAAAGTTTATATTCCGAATCAAATTTTGGCAGAATGGTTTGTTAAATCATTGTTACCCAAGATTACTGAAGATGTAGCTAAGGCTGGTGTTGTTACTGAAGAGCAAGTAATTTCTCAAGCTCAGTACCTTGACCTCGTTTACACGCAGTCAGGTACTTTACATGAAAAAATCCCAGACCTTCCAAAACAAGGTCAAATAGCTGCTGCTCCTTTAGGGTCTCATGCCACTGACGGTATGATTGGTACGGTCAATACTAAAAGTAAGAAGAAATCTTCAAAGAATTCTTCTCCAATTATAACTTTACCTGATTCCCCGAAAGGAGAATCTTCCCCCGAGGTTTCTGCCGATATTCATGTTGTGGAGACATCTACAGCTAAATCTAAATCTGGTAGTAAAAAGAAAGGGAAGAATAAAAACAAAAATAATTCGAAAGAAAAAACTGATAAAAATGAATCCAATGACGAAAAACGTAAACCACGTTATCCTTGTTACATTTGTGACAAAGATCATTTTACTAAGGAATGCCCACATCGGGCCGAGGTTGCGAAATTCGTCAAAGGTTCACAACCTGCTGTCTTGAAGGATCCCTTTCCGACTCAAGATAGTAAGATGGTTGGTTCTACCTCGACTGCTTCAGAAGAACCAATTTTGATGATGTCTCATGTAAGGATTGCGACGCGATCGCAAGATTATAGTACTAAGAATCATGTTGATGGTAAAGAAGCAGAATCTTCTAATGCAAATACATCAACTACACCTCCTCCTGTTTCTGGTCCGCTACAGATTGAGAAACCGAATCCAGACTTAATAATCAAACCGCCTGCTAAAGGTGTTCTTCGTATATCAGCTTTCAATCCACATGTGAGAGCTACTCAGAATTACAACATTGTTGAAGACTTAGCTATTTCCCCTTCAGCAATGTCGGCTTTGGGAGTGCTTCAATCATGCCCAGCACAGCGTAAATTGATTTTTTCTGTTATAGGAGTTGTTGATATTTAGGATTCTAATCTTATAATCTTCAATCTATAAAATAGTACACCTTGCCTGCCTCACCAAATGGCTTTCCAGATTCCGGTGACAGTAAAAAACAGACTGATCTATCGGACTGTGATTGATGAGGGAGCTTTAACGTGTATTATGTCAATTCAGTGTTGGAAATCACTTGGTTCTCCTACACTAAACCAATCTCCGACGATTCTTAAGGCTTTTGATGGTCGAGGTTTCCACCCTTTTGGTATTTTGCAGGATTTACCCATAGGGGTTGAAGGTAAAGTTGTAAATCTAGATGTGGAAGTGGTTGATGCCCCTCTAGATTACAACCTTCTTCTGGGTCGTAGTTGGTCTTATGCTATGACTGCTATTGTCTCTTCGGTCTTCCGACTCATAAAATTTCCATATCAAGGAAGGATCGTTACAATAGATCAGTTAACTTATTTTTCTTCCGACCCAACCTCTACAGAAACAATCCAGCATGTTGGTAAAGCGACTATCCCGTACAAGGATGTTGGAGTAGGTTTGATTAAAGATTCTGGTTTGCTAGGAACTTTTGCCATTCCTCCTCCTAACGTATCGCCTTCTGTTGCAACTATTCATATGATTTCGTCAGACTCTGTTATGTTTGATGATCCTTGGATCGTACCTTCCGAATCCGAGTTAGATTCAATTGATGGCATGATGCCTTTGAGTCCATTTGAACTTGAATATCAGGTTGTACAGTCATTTTCCGACCCCTCTTCAACCAAAATTGATCCAGTGAATGGGATCCATAAGGAATCACTTTCTATATCTAGTTCAGCTACAACGGCATTTCCTGAACTTGTTCATACTGATGAGCAGATTCGTGAGTTCTTGTCTGTTGACGATTTACCATGGGAAGATCTACATCACCGATCTTCGTTTTTACCTGAAATAGATCATTTTGAAGATGATTTCGCTTCAATATTTACTGCTGAATATGTCAAGGAACCGCAGAATCCATTGAAAAATCCTGATTCTGAGTTAAATTTGGAAAATATTTCTCGAACGATTCCAATTGACATTTCAGTAAAACCTGGAATAATTGAAAACATTCATATAGGTGCTTCCTGTACTGAAGAAGAAATTCAAACTTATAAAGCCCTATTTCAAGAATTCCGTGATGTGTTTTCCTGGTCCTATGAAGAAATGCCAGGAATTGATCCGTCAATTGTCGTACATGAAATCAAGACTTACCCGGATGCCAAACCTGTCCGTCAACGTCTACGTCAAATGCATCCTAGAAAAGCTGCTGCTATCAAAGCAGAGGTTGAAAAATTACTTCATGCAAGTTTCATTTATCCGATTCCTTTAACAGATTGGGTATCTAATATTGTTCCTGTGACTAAAAAACAAGGAATGATACGAGTGTGTATCGATTATAGGGATATTAATCGAGCTTGTCCTAAAGATAATTATCCAACTCCCTATATCGATCAAATAATCGATGATTGTGCCGACAATGAAATGTTTTCCTTTATGGACGGATTTTCAAGGTATAATCAAATAAACATACTCCCTGCTGATTAGCCAAAAACAACTTTTTGTCCATGGGGGACATTTGCTTACTGCAAACTACCCTTTGGATTGAAGAACGCTGGAGCAACTTTTCAAAGGGCAATGTCTTATGCGTTTCATGACATTAAGCACATTGTGCAACTGTATCTCGATGATTTACCTGCTCATTCATCATGCAGGGCTGACCATCTCACACATTTACGTGCTATCTTTATGAGATGTCGGCATTATCGAATTCGGATGAATCCACACAAATGTGTTTTTTGTGTCGAGTCGGGTCGTTTACTGGGATTTGTTGTCTCGAAAGCAGGTATTTGCGTCGATCCGTCGAAGGTCGAAGCTATTGTCAAATGACCTCCTCCTTCGACTTTACGCCAACTCCAAAGTTTGCAGGGGAAAGCAAACTTTTTACGTCGATTTATTCCTAACTATGCCGAGCTTACGAAAGGTTTTACCCGGTTGCTGAAACATAACATTCCATTCTTTTGGGATGAGATCGCTGATCGGTCTTTCGATGCACTTAAACACGCGTTAACCCATGCACCATTATTGCATCCTCCCAACTACAACTAGGATTACATTTTGTACCTCGCTGCTTCTCATTCCACTATTGGGATGGTTTTAGTTTAGGAAGATGAATCTAACGCTGAACATGTGATTTATTATCTTAGTCGGAATCTGCATCCGACCGAAATCAAATACACACATGTGGAGAAATTGGCCTTGGCAGCTGTTCAAGCTGTCCAACGATTTAGACATTACATATTGTTACGCAAAACTACGGTAATTTCTGATTGCAACCCTATGATGTACATTTTGACCAAACAATTGCTAGGGGGCAAGTATTCCAAATGGATAGTCATCCTGCAGGAATTCGACTTGGAATTTGAAAAATCCAAGGCGAAGAAATCCTTGGTCTTTGCGAAACTAATGTGTGATTTCCCCTCTACTGATACTGAAACTGTGGCAGAGCAGCCCATTGCGGACGAATCTCTGTTTCTTATCAATACTCTTGATCCATGGCATGGAGATATTATTGTTTATCTCCAAACCCAATCTTTTCGGCTTGAAATCTCGAAATCTCAGCGACGGAAAATACATTTCCAATCCCAACAGTATAATATTATTGGTGATACACTTTATCGTCGTGGAGCGGATTCTGTTTTCCGACGCTGTCTTATTCATGAAGAAGCTGAAAGGGTTTTAAATGAATTCCATTCTGGAGCATGTGGTGGTCATATGTCTGGGTATGCCACAACCCAAAAGATATTGCGCGCTAGTTATTTCTAGCCGTCGTTATTCAAAGATTGTATTTATGCGGTCCGGAAATGCCACAATTGTCAACTTTTTGATCGTAAGATGCGTGCGCCACCCGCTCCTCTTCATCCCATAATTGTTGTTGGTCCTTTCGTAAAACGGGGTATCGATTTTATTACATGTAACCCTCACTCAGCCGAGGGGCATGCCTATATTTTCTTAGCAGTAGATTATTTTACTAAGTGGGCCGAGGCGATGCCTACATTTTCGGCTGACGGCAAGACTGCTGCAACTTTCGTATTTAATCACATAATTACTAGGTTCAGTGTTCCTCAAGCCATTATTACTGATCATGGAAGTCATTTTCGGAACGTCATGATGACTGAACTAACAGAACAGCTTGGCCTACGCCACGATAGTTTCACTCCATATTATCTGCAAGCCAATGGTCTGGTCGAAGCCATAAATAAAGTTTTAGTCACCATGATCAGACGAATTATTGGTATTCACAAGACGAATTGGCATTCCATGTTATTTTCAGCACTTTGGGCGTATCGAACCTCAGTCAAAACATCAACTGGTTTCACTCCCTTTCAACTCGTTTACGGTTTGGAAGCTGTGTTGTCGATTGAATGCGAAATTCCATCTTTGAAATTAGCCATAGAGTTACTCCCAGCTACGTCTGAAGAGGAGAAACGTTTTTTGTACTTGGCTCAATTGGATGAAAATCGGAGAAACGCTGCAATAGCAAACGAGGCTCATGTCAAAAGAGTAAAAGCTCAGTATGATAGAAGTGTTACCCCTTGAAATTTTTCAGAAGGAGACCTAGTCTTAGTTTATGATCAAGCCAACGATAAGCTAGGAGCTGGGAAATTCGTGCCCATGTGGCATGGTCCTTTCATTGTTAAGCGAAAGCTGGCAAAAGGGGCCTATGAGCTGATAGATTTTGATGGTATCCCTTTAGATAAACCCAGAAATGGGCTATATCTGAAGCGATATTATGCTTAAACTTGGTGTGGAGATCTTTTATTTTTTAGGTTAGATTTCTTTACTGCTGGTGTGTCTTAGATTAGAAAGGTGTGCCTAGTTTAGAAGTGTGTTTTATCACTATTCCTGCTTATCTGAGTTTTACTCTTGATATTGCAGATGTCAACGTCTCTTCAAACCTACATTGGTTTTGCTGATGGTGCTTGTCGTAGTACATGGAACATTTCTTCCGCAACTTGGGTTATCTATTCACCCTCTGACGAGTTAGTTTCCATGCATGGGGTAAGCCTTGGTCAAACAACGAATAACATTGCCGAGTATAGTGCAGTGATTGAGTTATTATCTGAGTCCATATCATTTGGGATTCGAAGTTTGATTGTGAGGTTGGATTCTGAACTTGTTGTATTACAGCTTAACAGGGTTTATGCCATTAGAAATCCAGTGTTGTTACGGTTATTTTTAAGAGTTCATCTCTTGGAACGTGAATTTGACTACATTGAATATCAACATATTCCAAGACATTTAAATACATTAGCAGACGCAGTTGCTTCTAGTATGATAAATTGACATTTGCAGTGATCAAAACAGTAAAACAAATAACATTCATAACATGTACACAGATAGCCGGTAAATAGTGATATATCATAGATAGAAGTGTTTTCAAAAAATATACATCGTCTTCGATCATAGGTTGTAAACACCTTATGATCGGCAAATGATAACACAAAAAGTCAAAAATATGAGTCTACAACACGATCATCCCATCACTGATGGTGATCACGATAAGAAACCACTGCCAAAGCCACCCTGCACAGGAACCTCCTAAAAGGTCCTGGAACACCAATCACGTATCTCTGCAATCTGAGTGGAATGTCATCTATTTCTGTATCCGGAATGTCTAGAGTCAAGCGCTCTAAATGATGCTCTAAATCAGTCAAGATTTCTGCTGATTGGCTTGCTAGAGCTGGTGCGACTGCAACTGGTTGTCTTCTTTCATAAGGTTGGAGATGGGTTGGTCGCCGTGGGCCCACATCTGTATTCAACAAACTTTTGGTTATGAATTTTCAAGATGATTTAAAAAATATAAAAAAATTAGAACTTAGAAACTGTTGAAGAAAGATTTTTTACCTGAGTCATCCCACTGTTCCCCTGCTGGGAGAGTCATCTCTCGGTCACCGCGGAAATCTATCCTGGCGTATGGAAAGTCCTCTATGACAAAAAGTTTGCGATCAAGCCAACGAAAATATGAAGAAGGAAACGAACAATCTCAGCGCCCTCAATACCGTGACGGGCCATCAGTGTGGACCAACGAACCATCCTAGGTTCTCTAAGTCGACCGGCATCAACAGGGATACTCTGTGGAGATAGCATCGGAATCCTCTCTAGAGCAAAGGAGACGACAATGGATCCATATCCAAATTTATTCAATTTCCCATTTTTTTCTCTAGTTAGTTGGCCTTTTATATTAGCCAACACAGCGTCACACCAGTTGAAAATGGTGCCGCGAAAACAGTCCACAGCAATGCGCATCTGAGAACCGGTAGCTACATGCAATGCTGCACTCCCGCACAGCCTGGTAACAGTAAATGCAATAAATTTTAGCTTGGGATGGATGATAGTTTTTATATCAATCCGTTTGTCCCTGGGGTCTGCTTCATCATTACAGAATTCTTGCCGAAGACTAGCAACAGTCTGGCCACCTGGCCTAGTCCCAAACAAGGAGAGTTGTTCGCCCCTCTTGGACAAACCAGTCAGAAAATAAATGTCCTCCAGCTCGATTTCGAGCCGGTGGCTGCCAATAATGAAACACTGGTCCTGCACGTTCCACCTGTTTACCAGCCATGTCAGGAGCTCTACCTGTGCTCTCATGCCTTGGATGGCCCAGAATTTATATTAACTGCATGCTCTTAATCTTTGCATTGTGGGCATATGGAGCATTGCGGCGTCATCCACGTCCTCGTGTTCACGTTCTCTCCAAATCAACATCTTGTTAATCCTACAATACATAAAAAGATAGATTAGAACAATCTAATTTGAAAAATTTTGGGTGGCAAAAGAGAAATTTGAGTTTTAAATTTAAACGCGCGGGGACCACACTTTACCTTTGTAAACAGTGCGTAGGAACGCACGCGCTCTGTAAGGAAAGTACGGACCCACGAATTTTTTCCTTGCAGGAAAATGTCGGGGTCCGCAGGTACCATGCGTGTCACCTGCGGACCCCCGCGGGCGATTTTTGAACCATATTTTCCCCTTAAAAATAAGATTTAAAGCCTAAAAATGAATTGTAAACGGATGAAATGCAATATTAAGAGGTCGTGGATTACCCGGGACTGACGGTTCTCGATTTCAATGGACAGATTTTCCAGAATCTTCACAGGAACGTTTTTACCCAAAAGCTTCTACTTTTCACTCTGAACTTGAACGGTAAAAATGAAGTTGAAAAGTCCCTTTTATAAGTTTTTTCGAATCGATGAATTTTTAATTTATTTATTTTTCAATTTAAAAAGGGTATTTTTGAAGCATTTTTACTCATCTTAAACAGGTATGTGTAATGTTTCAAGTTTTTGTGCAAAAATTGGATTTTTCAGGAGAATTGATCATTTTTCAACAAAGAGCATACTTTTATCACTTTTTCGGACTCTTTCAAAAATTCACGAAAAACCGAAACATTGGAGTCCTCTTTTAAGACCTTTTCAGACTCTCTAAACATGAAAATATTGCCGAGTACTTGATTGTTCGAACTCGTTAAAGTAAATGAATAATCGTCCCTTCAGTATAAGTTTACCCCTTTTACGGACTGAAATGGACTATTTACGAAAAAGGTATACGTTGACTAATTACGGTCAATAGAGTTCTCTCCCACATTATTTTATCCTTTTTCAGGCTCGAGAGACTAAATTTACGAAAAAGTACACCCATGGAGTTTTTTTAAGTTTTTTCTTCTGACTCCCTAAAATTGAAAAACACCGAGTTTCTCCTATACTGGACTCGTTAAAATTTAACAGTAAAGGACCTGTTCAATTTCAAACAGGAACGAACCACTCCTTCTTAGGGTTCGAATCTTAAACTAAGTTGGACTCATCCGAAGGATGAGCTTATAAACAAGCAAATTTTATCCTCCTCAAGCTTGTTAAAAATAAAGAGGTACTTGCCAGAAATGGTGGGGGAAAAGAGAGGAAAATGGGCATGTTTGTTGTATTTTGATTCTTCGAAAATTCAGTCAACCACTCTTGAACACGACACTTTCATTCACCTGGGTTGGGAAATCCTTTGCCTAACAGTTAATCAAACCTCATTGAAAGTTTTCATCTGGTTTCTGGGTATTAGCTTTGGGTCAATTGTTGCCAAGCCATCTACAGTGTCGTTATGTGTTCAAGAGGACAGTTCAAATAAACCATTCATCTGCAAAATATCTGTCATCCATTTTACCATCCCTGTGTCAGTCCTTGCCAACATATTTTCAAAACTTGATCTATGATTTCGTGTTGTGGGCTTGCCTACGACGGATCGCTTTCTATCGACGACAACTCATTATCTGGGAAGTTGATCTAGAAATCGTCAGTACCTTGAAATCTGCATGCCTTAATGGCAGGTTTCTCGCTTTCGACGACGGGTTACATCATCGACCTTCGATCGAATGATTCCGTGAGATGTTCAACTTCAGCTCATTCATTCACATTTCATGGATTGTATTGGGTACTTTGAGAGCCATTGACATTACTGGTGGCTACTCTCACACTTGTTAACAGTTTACATCATTGACTGGTAATCAAGTGGTTTCTACCATGTTCGACTTCGACACATTCATTCGCATGGATAGAATCGTACTAGTTCGAGATGCGAAAATCAAGACCCTGGATCTAGTTTCTACCATCCAGGCTGCGAGGAATTTTGTTATCATTTGTACAGTGGACTATTTATAAACAGATGGCTGCATCCATACTGTGTTCACATATGTCTATACTGTGATGTACTCAAAATCATTCTTGTATCAGAACAGTTGAATCAGTTTTTAGTTAGTTTAATATGAGTATGGGAATGCCTACCTCAGTGATGATATGTATACATATATATTTTGCATTGAATGTTTTTACAGGTGCTGACTGGGGTGTCCACAGGATGATCCTTGAAATGATAAAGTACTGCACTCTTCATATATGACGGACTTCAGCATCATCTATTCCAAACTTTGCACTTTAGGGGGCAATCTGTTACACTGAAAATTGTCACCTTGACATTCTGCTAACTGTATGAGCTCATTATCACTCATAATTCTCCCTTTTCAAGTCTAAACATATTAGTTCCTCATGTCAAGCATCGAAAATCAGAAAAAGTTCCTAAAAGTCTCCTAAACTTTGGTGTCGCACTTTCTAGCTATCTTGCCTGCGGTCCCGCACCCGATGTTCAGCTTTCCTGCGTTCCCGAACGCACTTTATCTTTGTTATAGGTGTGGACCCCTGTAAGATTAAAAAGGTGCAAGTAAATCCCAAAAAACTCAATAAAAGTGAATTCTGGAAGCTTCTAGAATGGATTTTGCGGTGGCAGAACCGCTCTTGTGAGGTGCATGAATCCCTTACCTTATGGAGCTAACCCCTTCATGTGAGGAGCTTATCCCTTTGAAGGAGGATTCTATCCCTTCATACTTGGAACATAAAACCTCTTCTTTTCCACTATAAAACGAGGCATTGGGTAGCCTCAAAGGGAGTTCAAGCCTAAGAATATTTTTAGGTTAAGTGCTGTTGAGATTTAGACTCAGTTAACTAAGACTTTTTGAGAGATTACATACCTCTACTTGTCTTGGTTGGAGGAGTGCAGAAATTGTCAAAGTAAAGGAGACTCCTGCTTCGGACACCGGAAAGTCCTGTGCAACATCAAGGCTCAAGTTGTAAGGATTTTCTACTTTTGAAATTAATACAAATATACTCATTTTTCTCAATAAGCTTTCAATCAATGGTTTATTTCATAGATTCCTTGATCACTATGATAAGCATGGTTTATGATTATTTCTATACAGGTGCTATGTAATATTTTTCTTGTTTGTGACTGCAGGTTTACGAGGAAAACTCCTTCAAGCGCGCGAGGGACAACAACGACTTCAAACAAGCACTGGACAAATGGTAAGTCCTTAACACCTCTATAGAGCTTTTCATAGATCGTATATGCTTAGAGAAAGATTAGTCTATTTGGTTGTTTGTTGCTAGATACTTTTAGTGCTAGGGAGATCGGTCTTGTCCACAAGACGGATTAATCCACTAGCAATAGATCAATTTTCAAAAAAATGGAAATTGGCGAATCTTTTTTTGGAAAAACATGGAAAATTAGCGATTTTGCGAATATTAGCCCTAAAATTTTCCTGTAAGGCGCGTCAAACCACGGAAGAACATAATTTTTCCTACTTTCTAATGAGAAAAAATCATATCCCTTGGCTCACATCTCTAGGGGCATGGCAACATGGAAAGTGCACTCTTAACTTTAGGGTGAGGATGATAATCCTCCTATTATTTGGACGAAATTACCTTCTTTCAAGCCCTCTCGACACTTAGCATATTTTCTATCCCTCTTGAGATTTTTCATTAGTGGAGATGCCTTCGACACTAAGGAATAACGGTTCCTCAAGAGGATATTATGGTGATATCCACACACGTTTTTTATAGTGATATGCATATATATATATATATATATATATATATATATATATATATATATATATATATATATATATCTATCTAGAGGCACAAATCCTTTAAATAATTCAACAATACAATGTCATGAATTTCATTTCATTACAAGAATTAATCAATGAAAAAAGGGATCATATCTCCCTTGCATCATGGAAATTAAAATGCATCAATCCATTACTATACTCAGGAATATACGTTCCTCATCGAAGGTACTTGCAACTAAAACAAAAATGAGCATTCAGATTGCATTAAAATACACAATGATGCAAGTAGGAAACTTACCTTATAAATTATATGACTATAAGCTAAGAGTGGAACTTCAACTCTCCACCCAACCTTAGGATGGTTGCACAATTGTTATTTCTTATAGTCAACCACCCCCAATCTTGATTAAGAGCCTCTGAAGGGAATTTCTCAAGGGATAATCACACCAGTCATATGCATACTCACATGGAATCCAGAGTCCACAAATCCTCCACCTGACCCCCATGAAACCAGATATGCAATGTGTCTCCACCCAATACAATCAAGGATTGGAATCTAGAGCATATAAAGCTCCACCCCACAATAGTTTTAGGGAATCCATAGTTGTTGCATCTCCACCCCACAACCAGTTCACAAAATCCATAAATTATAATGCCACACCTATGACAACACTACAAGAATCTAGAGATCCCAACCTCTCCAACCACTTTTCTCTTCAGGAATCCAAAACCACATTTGCTACACATGTATCCTATAGGAATCTAGAGAAAATTATGCATTCCGCTTGATGAGCTCCATGTTAATCTAGAGAGATGTATATCCACCTATCTACTTGTTTTTTCTACAACAAACACCCTCCAAAAGTTTTCCTGCAGTTGAATTTTGGAGCCTATTGAGGATCTTGTGATATGTCGTCCAATGGTCACTTCATGCTTGATTGATTTTTTGTGAAGTGTTTAAGTTTTATTCTTGGGTTCTAAGTGTCAATGTCACTTTCTCACACTTTATCATTACTTTATGAATTCATCAGTGCACCTTCCTTCTGTAAGCTAAGATATGTATTACATATTTCTTGAGAGTAAGGCTTGCATAGTCTCTAGAAATAAAGCTTGCACAATGCTCAGTTATAGTGCTTGCGCAGTCACTGTTGATAGTGATTGTGAAATAAATAAATAAAGTGCACTGAAAAACCTATGTTGACAATTAATGAGCCACATCTCTCGACAATCTCTCTCTCACTTAAGTTGAAATTGTACTTCTATTTCGATGAGTTTTCCCAACTGTCGCTTTTGCGCACCCTTGCTTTCATAAGTATCACTTTCACATTCGTGAATATCATTTTTTCTTACTTTCACTTTAACAAGTGGGTTTTTCATGTTATCCTCACTCTAACATGTGTCTCTTTCAATTTTTTTAGCTTTTTCAAGTGTATTTTTCACGTTTTCTTATTGTTGCAAGTGTCACTTCTAAATATTTTCACTCATGTATGTGTCACACATTTTTGCAACAATGGAGGAATATCTAGTGCAATCTTATAGATTATATGGTCCTACATATCATAATAATATGTGATAGACACATTCCTACATCTT
The DNA here is from genome assembly GCA_034641835.2 of Pinus albicaulis. Lineage (NCBI taxonomy): Eukaryota > Viridiplantae > Streptophyta > Pinopsida > Pinales > Pinaceae > Pinus > Pinus albicaulis. Next base: position 806,967,205 of record CM076581.1, on the reverse strand, counting down.
AGCACACTTTATGGTCATAGTCGATCCTTGTGTCGCAACTTGTATTGTAAGTGTCACAATGTGATGTTTCAACTGTCACACTTGGAAATAAGTGTCACTTTGTTTTCGTTTCAATGTGAGATTACTAATCATGATATTTTGCATTCCTTTGACTTGTATTGATGTAATTCATGTGTGTGATCTATGTTTTTCACTTCTTTGGATGTCTCTTTCCTGTCATACTCTACTAGTCCCACACTTAGCCATTCTAGAGCTCTTCTTGGTCCTCCTTCCTAGTGCAAGTTATGAAAGCTTAAATCCTTCACCATGTCATGAAAATAGTCTATCTATGAGCCCTATTGATGAAAAATTTCCCTCCCATAATTTTGCATTATGTATTTCTCAAGGTAAGCTCCTATCATTATGCATTGAGAACCTTCAAAGCATGGTCACTAACCCTTGTTTCTTGTACTTACTCATTGAACTGAGCCTTGATCAGTTATACCTTGCATAGCACATGGAAAACTTATATTTTACAACAAGGACCTCCTTAACCCCATTGAAAAAGAAAACTCCATTAAACAAAAGCCATCTCCTTTTCACATTGTAGTGAACACTCCCTAGGCAAAGTGACTTGACTTTTGTTGCTTACATAAACCAACTACTCAATATTACTTTTTTGTGAGCCTCCCTTAGCACATGACGTATTTCTATTGGAAAATCAATCCAACTCTATCTCTCTCCAGCCTTCAACTACACTAGCATAGGATCCTTCCCCTCAAGCACTTCACATGTCACAATTGCAATGCCTAGTTTTTCCTTCTCTGTTGACTAGAGCCCCTCACTGTGCCATGCCTTGTTACGATTTCCTCTCTAACGCATGTAACATTTATAGTGAACAGTGAAAACTCTCTTGGATCATTGTTTAGGAGAATTTCAGAGTGCACTAAGCCTACCCTTCCCTCCCAATGCATTGTGCAGTCTTAGTCAACAAGGCAGTCTTAGTCAACAAGCCATCAACACATTTCCACTATACTTACCCACTACACAAAAAATTGTCCTATCTCTCATACACTGCGTAGTGTGTAATTCTATTCCACAATGAGACCGTCCCACACTCACTTTGAAGCTCAATTTCACTATCACTATCTCCTTCTCCCTTGATCTCTAAGCACTATGCAGTTTCAATCAACAAGCTCATCACACTATCTCTTGCACTTGCACACTACGCTGGACCTTGAAGAGCTCCTCCTTATAGCGCATGGAGCAGTTCTATTTTCCAATGGTGCCTTCCTTAAGCACTATTGATCTCAACTGTGCAATCCCCAACAAACCCTTCCTTCTAATTCGTTTCAGAGACCCGTCACAAGTAAATTATTCCATGATGAAAGTAGGGATATAATAGACGGGTTTTTGGATTGATATTGACTTGTTATGAGTGAAATTAATTGGCAGGTGTACCTCCTCAATAGGGAAAAATAATTATCAAGGAATATTCCAAGGAGAAGAAACAAAGAAGCATGTGCAGAGAAGAAACAAAAATAAGAACCATCATGAAGACATGAAGAGATCTTGGACCATGATAGAATGGAGACATTTCTTGATGACTCAGAAGGTCCCAATACTGATCTAAGACCCTTTGGATGGTGAAGATGAAGTACAACAACAAGTCTATCATGAAGAAATCAAAGCCAAAGCAGCAAGAAGAGTTGCTTGGCATTTCCACATCATCATGAAGTTCCATTTCATCATTTCCAAGTCATGGCTTCTACAAGCGGCATCACAATTCCATATGTGTCATTGTGCCTTGCCACATGATGTGGGATGTAATCATATACTATCAAAAGGAAAATGGAAAATTGTAAGTGTGTGGAAGTCCAAGAGTCACATGTGGAATATGAAAATTAACACGTGGACCTCATTCATATTGTTATAAAAGAAACCTCATAACTCAAGAAAAGGGATTTTTGAAGGCTTAGGCTTTGGAGAGCTGGCCTTGGCTGCTCTATCATGGCATAGGAAAGAATATCATTCCTTGGAGAAGCAAGAAGTGACTTAATATTCCACTGTTGGAGCTAGTGGCTCCCCATCGTAATTATGTGCTTAGATCTTTCACTTAATAATCATAAGCTTGCTAAGCCAACACATTTTCATGCATGTATCATTAATGTTATAATACTATTCTTTAGATGTTTGTGGTATATATCATGTTTTTATGTACTAAATAATTTGAACTACTTCATTGTCTTTGGTGCTTATCTTGTTGAATGTGTATTGTATTTTATTTCATGAATCATTATTATCAATTAGAGGAAATTTCAGCCTAAAAGTGCCCATGATTTTCATGCAATTTCCATTTCATGATATGTAAACCAATCAAAATGATTTAAATTTAAAAAGAGGTACATGTAAATATTTTGGAGGGAAAAGAAGAAAAACTACTTTTTTAATTGTATTTTTGGCTATTCTCCTTACAGGTTTACTCAAATTTCATGTTTAGACACTCATCATATGCGGAATTAAATTCCACATCCAACGAGCACCCATTATGCATACTTTTGAGAAGACCTGCTTTGATAAAAATTGCAAATACATTAAAAAGTGTGTATCTGCAATTTTTATCAAAGCGGGTCTTCTCAAAAGTATGCATAATGGGTGCTCGTTGGATGTGGAAATTAATTCCACATATGATGAGTGTCTAAACATGAAATTTGAGTAAACCTATAATGAGATAAGCTGAAAATACAATTAAAAAAGTAGTTTTCTTGTTTTCCCTCCAAAATTCATAACTCTTATTTCATTATTTTAATTATTACTTTATTATTTTTCCTTAGGAGGCCACTTTTAGATTGAACTTTCCTGTCATTTTTGTTAACACATTTTATGGTATCCTTCCTTGCTCTCATGTGCCTCTCTTAGGATAGTACTATTACTTTCCTTCTACAGACTCGCTCTTGTCTCCCCTCTTGTGAAGGCCTCCTTTTCTACATTTCAAATTGTGTTTCATAGTGTCAACTTGCTTGTCAATTTCAAAGGTTATGTACATACTCTCTTATGCTATCCATTGAAACCAAGGAAAACCTTAGAGTTATGGTGGTCAGTCAGATACTTCAGATGTGGCTCCAACTCCAAATGGTGTGAGGTCTAATTAGGACTTTACATTGGGAAGACCCACTGTATGTTGGAGGTATCCAACACAACCAAAAAAATAAATTATAAGTGCAGAGCTCTATTTGAGATCCACCTAATTAATAGTAGGGATCTAGAGCACTTGCTCCACCTAATATTTCCACAGTGATGTGTTATGCCTCCTCTCGACCTTCCTCTTGCATTGGGATTGCTCCTCTTTTCTTTCATTGTGCTCCCTCACGTTCTTCCCCATCCTCTACTCTATGCTCCCTACTTTCCTCTTTCCAACACGTTGTAAGATGGCATGTTGACCAAAGCCTCCCATGGCACGACAATGGTTGACCTTTCCTTTCTTCTTTGCACCCATACATTGCATTCAATCCACTATACATTCACTCCTCTTTTGACAAGGGCCCATACACAAGATTAAATTCCTTTCCCTCTAACTATGTTGTTCCATGGAGTTCAAATCAGGGGGACGTGAAGGTAGTTTTTTAAAAGGAATGTTATTGTCCATCCTTTTAATTTATATTTCCCAACCATGCCATTCCCCGAATTAGAGAAACATGTGACAAATATAATGCAGGCTTAGACTCCACAAGAAATTCCCCCTCTTCAACTCCACAAACTTTGAATCGATGTCCCTCTTAGTCTGAGTCATCATTTTTATTATTTACATTAATTCACATCATCATACATATCAATGCATTTATCAATATTTATAAGAGGCGACAATGGGGTTGTTACAGGTAGCCAATGCCCGATACCCATTATTCCATAGCTTTGGAATATGACAAAGGCATGTAAATTTCCCAACGAGAAAACACTCAAACAAAATACAAGTTTCCTTTCTTGGCTTTTGAGATTAAATATTTAGATCAGGAATAACTTCCATTCATTTTAGAGATCTCCTAGATGATTTCTAGTTCCCATTGCTTGTTTTTATAGAAATAAAAAAAAATTTGAAAGCTTCTATCGTTAGGAAATTTTTCTCACCCATTATTCCACCTGCAAAAGACTCCTCCACACAAAACACAATGCTCTCGTTAACAAGATGGAATGGGTGACCTCCCAACAAAAACCTTCAACAATGGTGGTGAAGGCTATACACACGTGCATTTGAAAATACAAGAACCCTAAAAAAACTATAGTTTGAGGAAACCCTTCTCGTCCAATTGAACATAAATTTGACAAGGGCTTACATAATCCCAAACAATTAGGGTAAATACAAGTCAATTGAAAAGTAGCTTAATGATGAGTAGAGGTCTTGGCAATGAAGAAGATCAATTGCTGCCAAGGTCAACCATAGCTATAGGAGAGATGCTTAGCATCCTCACACAACATCCCTTCTTCTAACAATGATTAATTATCACCACTTAATAAAGGAAATTGTTAATTAGGATCACAAAGTATGTTATTATTAGGGATATTGATTATTCACTTTACCTTTAAAACTATGCAAAAATCTTTGTTACAGTTAACATTAGAGAATATTTCGTAAAGCATATATCTGATGGCAACGACAATTCTATGGTTTCTCCATAACTTTCTTAGGAATCCTACCCATCCATAAAGCATATTTCTTCAGATATTCAAGGCTACAAAGGATACATCTCATGGATCTTGAGCTTGGGGAAAGGCACATGAAAATTGAACTCAAGTGGCATTGTTGATGGATTTAATAAGACACAATATCACTAAAGGAATGTTAGTGTTGTTATAGACATCAACATGAAGCTGAAAAAAGGATGATAGATAAATATGCATAGAATTGGGAAAAAAAAATCAATTCAAAGAAAAGAGAAGTGATGATTTGATTGTGTGGGAAAATTAATAATCACAATCATAATTCCCATAGTGGTAATCGCAATTGTTTCCACTATAATATTTAAACATAGTTAAGAACATACATATGTAAAATTTTAGGCATGATAGAGTCACTTTGATCTCAAGAAAGATCATTAACATACTTATGCATTAAATAAAACAAAACTACTCATTATGATAGAGTTTGGAAGCCTAACACATGAAATATGGGCAATAAAATGACATGTCAATTATTAAATCAATGAAAATTGAAAATCCTTATAACTCATGATTAAATGATAAAATTTATTTTAAATGATAAAATTCTGTGAGCATGTATTATAAAAAATATTTAATTTTGAAATATATATATATTATTATTATTATCCAATTTTAGGGTCATGACTAAGCGAGACACCAAATTGGTGTATAAGACTCCCTTGTTTATGGGACAAAGGACCCACCTCTGCGTAGAAATTTGACTGCGAAATCTACGAAGGCATACATATTCTATCCCTCTCTAATTTTAAACCTATAACCTTTTAAGAAAAAACACATACTCTTAACCAAAAATCACTCAAATATAAAAATTAAATATAATTCACTTTACACCAAATATTAAACATTTATAACTTAAAATTCTATAAATATTTATTTATTTAAAAAACAATTTTAAATCACACTTTTCAAAAAAAATTTAAAAGAAGAAAGAAAAACAAAATCAACTTTATCATTGTCCCCTACTTTATTTCTCTTTTATGATATGGAATCTTTGGATGAAGTCCTAAACTCAAGTACTACAAAATGTCACTCATCAAGATATTAATCAACGATGTTGGTATGTAAAGAGACAAAAACCAACCTAATATTCCATTGCAAATTTAAAGAATATTTTAAAAAGGCGAGGTTACCAAAATGTCACTTATCAAGATATTAATCAACGATGTAAAGAGGCAACAACCAACCTAATATGAGTCACAAATTTAATATTATTTTAAAAGGTGAGGTTCCAACATGGGAGAGCACGGGCGTTATTGACAAAAACACTTAAAATTTTTGTTTCCTCATTTATAATTTCTCCACCCTCATGGAGTCACATCACATTTCTACTACCAAGGCTAATCATTTAACCTTCTTAAATTTAGAAGCAAGAAATATAAGCCCCACATGGATAACCCCAAGGTTCAACATAGTGTTATAATCAATCCCCAATATATTATGATAAAATGATAATATGATAAAATGATAAAATGATAAAATCCTTATAACTTATGATAAAATGATAATTAAGAAATATAAACTCCACGTCGATAAGCTTAAGGTTCTTAAGCTTCAACACAGTGTTATAATCAATCCACAACACATCAAACAATTATCCAATCTTTGTTGAAAATTCAAAGAGCGGTCATTCAAAGGCATAAAAGATTGAAAACAATGAAGGACTAGAACACTAAACCATCATTCACAATATTCGAGGCTACCCACACAAGAATAATTTGTTAAACTTCAAATATATTAATTGGCCAAATAAATTACCAGTGATGTATGTATGTTGCACATTGAGATTGAAGACGAGCGTGCAAGCCAAACATATTGGGGCATGAGTAATAATTATTTTTAATGTGATTTTTTAAAATCAATTTAAAATAGCATCACGTAAATTTAATGGATTTTAGTAATTAAATTGTTCGGTAAAGGAATTTATTATTTCATAAATAAAAAGACTTTTTATATCAATTTGATAGGTAATTTAATTATAACTTTACAAATAAATGAAGATTATTATTAAATTGAATATATATATATATATATATATATATATATATATATATATATTAATTATTATTATTATTATTATTAGAAGGAAGTTATATATTGCAAATAATTATGTTTAAAGTATTTTTAAGCTTTGTTTTTTTTCAAAATTGTGTTGTTATTCAATATTGTTTACTATTTATTACTTTTTCTTGCATGGTTTTTTATGTAAATTTAGATTGTTTGTTTGATCTTAGTCATCCACTTCATTGCTTTTCCATTTTTTCTCCATTTTCGCTTGGGTGACATTTTCCCTAATAATTGGCCGTGTTTTTGAACATGCATGTAATTTGCATTGAGTTTATTCAGGGTTTTCTCATCAAGTTTAGTGGTTTCGGCTTCAAATTAACTCACAAAACTTGATGGTTTTCACATGCTGAATATGAGGGCTACATTAAGTGCCAATATCAAACAAGAAACGAAACCATAAAGTAATAATGATAAAATCTATGTAGGCATGTGCAATTTATCAAATGAAATATTTTGGAGGGTAGTATATGATATGTGAGAGTGGTTATACGATGTTGACAAAATTAATTATGATTCCCTCCTTAACAAGCTTCACTGCCACTAGAACATGGGAATTATGTGGCATTGTATAGGGAAAAAGAAACCAGAGAAACATTGAATAACTTGTAACGAAACCAATATCCATCATACCAATTGATCCTCTATTTTTCTATGCATATATCTCATGAGAATAGGGGTAGTGTTGCTACAAATTCCATCTATTTCCATGGCCTCATAATAATGTAGTTATTTCATACATCATGGTTGTGATTTGTTCTTCTAAAAAAATATTATAAAGAGTGAAATTTGAAAAGTATGTGTTGTTCCCAACCATTATGGGAAAAGGTATTTTAAGACTAAATTGAATAGGTGAATTGGGTTGTAATATTGTGTCAAGTTGGCAGTGGTTCTAAATGACCACTAGATTTGGTATGTCCGGGACAAACTAACGCAAATATGTGTTATTGAAAAGTGCAATTTTTTGTGAGGAGGATAGAATGGTTGGTGTCATGAACCTACATTTTGTTCTATTTTTCTTTTCAAACTTAAGTTCCTCCAAAATTTGTTTAAACACTAGAGGTTGTATGACACTACTTTGCTAACATATGCCTAATACAAATCAAATATGTCTCTTCCCTTAAGGTCTATCCACAACTTCACCTTACACTACAATCTATCAAATGCAACTAAGTCCTATTCAACCAAATTCATTCAATAGTAGGCACATGTTCAAACATGGCCTTTAAATATCCTAGTAATACTTTAAAACTTAGCCAATATTTCAATACTTAGCCAACTCAAGCAAAGCAAGGACCTAGTAATATCCAACATGTAAAGATTCCACAAAAATGGTATAGGTAACACCTAGAGTTGGTTCCTTTACATTATTTAGAATAATATTTGTCTAGATATATGGGAAGGGATTTGCAACATCCTACTTGCAACTCTCTTACATACATACAATGTGTCTAAAACAATAATTCTTATTTTCCTACTGCCCAACAAAGTTTCAAAATATAACCCATAAAGCAATTGTATATCTTCCTCCCATAGGTCTTGTCTTAGTTTTCTTCTCACTCGCTAATGCAATCCACTCTATTGTGTCAACCATAAATTTAGTACAATCATAAATAACTATTACACTCTTAGAGAATGATGATGAGTGATGCCTTAGCACTTTTTAGGTGTCCATTATTTACATACGAATTATCTTGCACTTAAAAGCCCCTCCAAGTTTAAGTGGACACATTTTCCCACTTTTCCAACTTTGGCTATGATCAATGATGCATTTGTTAGGAAAATGTAATTTATAGAATCTCAAGGTGACTGATTATTTCTTAGATATTTTGAAAATAATATTCCATGGCTGTCATTTATTTCCAAAAAAGAAAGGGATATCCTAACTGTCAAGGACTTCAAAGGAATCAAGCTGCCTTTTCAGTTTAGTTGAAAGAGGAAAGTGTTGCTGATAAAGTGTAGTGGTGAGCAAACTTCATTTCTGCCCTCATTCATTTCATATACCCTCTTTTACCCTTCATTTTTCCAAACTCTAAAGTCCCACGCTTAATTTATTTCATAACCCCTTTTTAACTATTAAAATTCGATTTTTATAGTTAAAAAAAAGTAGCTCCACCCACCCACTAACGGCCATATCATATTTCTCATTTAAACTTACCATACATTTCTTTATTCATAACTTCACCCCACACATTAGGCCGCTTGATATGTTATACATATGATGTAAACCACATCAACCTTACCTTATCGCAAATTCCACCCGAAACCTTTATCTCATTGACCTTTATCCTTACCTTTTCATTGCAAATCGTGCATCGCAAATTTTAACATTTACCTCCCCGCCACTCATCAAAAAAGCATCGATATGTGGCCTGTGGGCGGGACCACTTCCTTGCCACGTCGTTTCTTCCCATCACACTTTTCACTGCGCAAGGTTTAATGTTTACCTCCCCGCTACTTATAAAAAAGTTTGCAATCTACAGGCTGCGGGCAGGCCCACCTCATTGCCATGTCACCTCCGCTCATCCTGATTACTTGCTGCCCGCGGGTTTAACGTTGCCTCCTACCACCTCCAAAACAAGCATCTCAATTTGTGGGCTGGGGAGCCCACCTCTGCCACATCACCTCTAACCTCATGTCTTTTTCTGCCCCGCTACTTTCCTCCACCTTTCACGCATGCCCATCCTCATCTCCATCTAATGGTGTCGTCTTCCCTTTTGATTCCCCCCCCCGCCTTTGGGGGGGGGGGGGGGGGGGGGGTACGAAATGGGTGGTGTCCCTTACCACCCTTCTCGCTACGTGGTGTGCCCCTGCTGCTTCGCACCCCCCTCCAAAAAGTGGTTTTCACCACTAGAAAAACTACCCCCGCCACCATTGCGTCATGACGATTCTTGCCACTGTTGCTCCACGTCCACCTACTGACTCCCACCACCGCTGCTCTACGTCCATCTATCAAATCCTGCCACCTTTGCTCCACATCGTCCTTCCCTACTAATCCTACCCAAAAGGTGATTATTGGAGCACTCTATTATATTCTGGTAACCACCGATTCAAAGGCATTTTTTCCAATTATTAAAGGGACCAGGTTTTCTGTTTCGAACTTCACTACAATAGTAACCGACATAGAAGAGACAAAGGTAGAATGGCCATCATGACAGCCAACACAAAAATCAGATTGGGTCATCAAGCAACCATTTTCCACCAAGGTAAAGCTAAGATGTCAGATCCATCCTTGCCTCTTCAGCATCACACTAGCCAGATTCTGATAATTTCACAATCAATATCGGACTGCTAGAGTAAATATAGCCATCGTTTTGTCAGTTTTATCTTATCACCACCTGCATGTTTCCACTTATCCAAATTTATACTTGAATGTAATTAATCACAATCATTGCAGTAGATAGAGTAACCGACTTAAGTTTTAGTTGAATACTACATGCATTAGTAGTACAGGAGAAGCCAAAAGGGGAAAAACCATTGTAAAGGTTTCATTTGGTTGTAAATACTCTCTTTTTGGATGAATGCAAGGATACTATTTTTTCCAAATTATTGTGTTATGATCTGTTGTGAAGTGCTTTTTCCATGTAATTTTTCATTTTCTAGTTTCACATACTTTTTTCTTTCTTTACTGTGGATAAGAAAAAAAAATTCAGGATTTTTTATTGGGCACCTTGTTCAGTCTTGAAGCAATATTTATGTTTTCCTCTGAAATTTGAATGCATAATTCATATGCAGTCTTCTCTACATTCATTTTGAACCTTAATCTCTTCTAATTTTCCATTTCACAAGCTGTAAAGATCCATTGACCTGGCTAGCTTGCTTGGTCTCACATGATCTCAGTTATTCATCCATTTGAGTTGTTTACACCTGTTTGACTCCATAGCCCAATGGCCCTCTTCTGCTGTCTCAACCATAAATTTTCTATCAAACCTCTTTACACTAATAGCTAGCCTAAAATACCCAATAAACAAAGATATATCTAACAGAGAGATCCCTCTCTAGGTCTAGGAGCGCTAGATCCTAGGCTCGAAGCAGTTTTGATGTTGACCCTCCTGCATTTTGTCTTTAGCCTTCGGAATTACAAGGAGCTAACATAATGGGGAACATACTGGGGAGAACTATCTCCAGTAATGCACTTCAAGTTTCAAGTTTTTAATTTCATGGTGAATATAAGTCAAACACCAGAAGGTTGTTCCATTCACCTGGATACTCCATCGGCAGCATAATCCAAAAACAAAGATTTACCAACGACTCCACAAGCTCAAAATGGGAGTGTGTTCCAGACTTCAGTTTGAAGAGAGTGTTGACTTCAACTTGAAGAGAGTGTTGCCTTCAGCTTGAAGATTTTCATCCACAGAGGTTTTGTAGCATATTAAGTTACAAGAGTTGGGATCAGCCCAATGGATCAGGCTACTAGTCTACGATGTTCTTGACACCTCCGGAAGGAGCTGCCATCCCCCGCTGGAGCCACTGTTAGACTCCTGTAATTTACATAATCTCAAGGTGACTGATTATTTCTTAGATATTTTGAAAATAATGTTCCGTGGCTGTCATTTATTTCTAGAAAATAAACGGAAATCCTTATTGTCAAGGACTTCAAAGGAATCAATCTTCATTTTTAGTTCAGTGGAAAGAGGAAAGTGTTGTTGATAAAGTGTAGTGGTGAGAAAAAATAATTTTTGCCCTCATTCATTTCATCTACCCTCTTTTACCTTTCATTTTTCCAAACTCTAAAGTCCCACACTTCATTTCTTTCAAAATCCATTTTTAACTATTAAAATTTGATTTTTATAGCTAAAAAAAAGCAACTCTTCCCACCCACTAACGAGCATATCATATTTCTCGTTTAAAATTACCATACATTTCTTTATTCATAGCTTCGCCCCCACATTAGGCTGCTTTATATGTTATACATATCATATAAACCACATCAACCTTACCTTATCACAAATTCCACCTTAAACCTTTATCTCATTGACCTCTATCTTTACCTTTTCATCGTGAATCACGTCTCACAAAGTTTAACATTTATCTCCTCGCTGCTCATAACAAAAGCGTTGATATGCGGGCTGCAGGTGGGCCCACCTCCTTGCCACTTCATTTATGCCTGTCACACTTCGCACTACGCAAGGTTTAACGTTTACCTCCCCGCCGCTCATAACAAAAAGCATCGATCTGTGGACTACGGGCTAGCCCACCTCCTTGCCACATCACCTCTGACCTTACCATCCACTCATACCCCACTAACTACCATCCACCTTCTTGGCTTCTCCACTCCTCATCTTCACATCCGACAGTCGTCATCCCTTTTTGGCCCCCCCTCAGCCTTCGAGCTTTAACCATGCAGGTGGGTGGGTCCAAAATGGGCGGTATCCCTTACCACCCTTCCCGCAATGTGGCGTGTAATATCCCAAAATGGAGAATGAAGTAATACTGAAACACAATATAAGAACTGCAGCAAAGCAAAAAATAAATCTATATACAAATCAGAATGCACAGAAATAGCTGAGCCATTTTATTATGTTGGAGGTGAAAAATAAAGTACAACAGTGCTCAAAATATGAGACACTCAAGCCACAAGGGTGGCCTAGAATGAACCTGTAATGATTTCCCAAGAGGTACTGCGTAACTGTTGAACTGTTGGAAGGTAAACTGCGTTGTCCCTACTGCAATTGTTGGGACTGCAACTGCCTGAAAGATAGAAAGTTAGATCTAGGCGGAATGGGAGCTACAATGATGCTGAAATTGTAGATTTGGGCTCAATGATGGATTCCCAAGATAACCCAGAAAGGGTTTCTCAGATCTGTAATTCTAAGAAACCCACCCTCTTAGGGCTTCACATATATGCTGCTGGGAATGTAGATCTGAAGCTAGATCTAATGATATTATGGCTGCAATGATGCACAATTAGATCTGTGCAAGAAGGGCTAACCCTTTCACTAGATCCTTGGGCTAAAAGCTCAAGATCTCGCTCCTCCAATCTCCTCCACTGAAAATAGTTTTTGGATGAACAACGGCTTCAGAAAACTGCGGTGTTAGAGAGGGTGTCTCAATAGCCTATTGCTGGATATGTCAAATCAGCTCCTGAATGATGGAAACAATGGATCCAATGTGAGGAGATGATCCCTCACAAGATTTCCAACTAAAATACTAGAAACTTCCTTCCTCCAATAGATCTACAGGATTGAACTGCGCAATCCTTGAAGGGACTGCTGCTGCATGGAGGTAAAACCCAATGGCCTGAATGTTGGATGTAGATATGCTGCTCTTGAAAGACTGCATGTGAAGAAAAAAGTGGTAGGATGGATCCTCCACTGGTTTCCTAGCTGAATGCTAGAAACAACCTCCTGAAGATGGCACCAATGCCTGATAAGGAATGAATAAAAATCCTCTTTCTAAAGCTACTCAAAGAAAGAGGTGGGATTCCCACTTGGGAACACCCTGTGCTAAACAGCACTGCAAAATCTGCTAAACAGCCCAAGTCTGCATAGAAATTTCCTAAGAAAAATCTAGATCTAAACAGATCAATAAATTAATAATCCAAATCATGCCTTCCATTGTGCCTTCACCTTCATTATATGCATGAGCCTTCCATAGCCTAGGCCCACTCCAAATCTGCGATGTACATGTGGACATAGTCTCCATGTTTGACTGTGCTGTGGCCTCATGTCCTCCATCAAGTTCACATGGGGTGATCACCCTCTCCATCATATGTGCATTAAATGCACCACTTACTCCACTATCTTATCATAAGTGCTTCATGATCTTCTTTGAATGCACTATGGTCTCAGTTGACCTTATCAAAGATCCTCATGATTTTATATTTAAGATCCATGATCTTATTTGACTATTTCGTCCTCCATAATCTATCTCATAAATGGGACATGATATCCATTAATGGAGCTGCTCCACTACTCCATGGTTTTAGATCTAGATCTAGAATATCCACATACACACATTAAAAGTGGATTTTATTCATCTTTGAGGTTTTTGGGTCCCTCCACCCTTTTATTTACTTAATTTATTAAGAAAATCAAGAACTCTAATATTCTAAATATGATGTGAAAATTTGGGAATATTACAGTCCCCCCCCAAGAAAAATGTTTCTTGTCCTCAGGCAACTCCAAAAGTAGATGCAAAGCCATCTATTCCCCTCCAAATGGCATCCACATAAGGAAGGCTTCCTCCATTTGCTGCAATGTGTTATGCATGTTTGGTTCGAAAGTTATCTTTCAAAAATATATAGAATGACCTCCAACTATATGGTTAGATGTCCTCCTTCCACCATGAAGTACCAAGTGACAACCATATGGTATCAAACATCATCATTAATACACACTTAATACATGAGATACATAAAATAAAGTGGCTCTTTCCACAAAGGAAAAGCTCCATCTTACAATACATCTCTTCATTCCATGGTTGATGAATTTGATTGAGCATTGACATGCTCTCATCCTTAGCCCTGTTGGCCTTGTTGGATCCAAGCATCATTCCAACATTATGCAAAAGAAGAAAAGGAGATATATGGGTATAAAAATATGTCAAACCATATTATCCCAATAGTAGCCACCAGAGTAAGGCCCTTTGCTACCAACCTCCCTCTCCTCCATGTAAAGTGAACAAGCCAAAATTCCCCAAAAGCAACCAAAGCAACAAGAGATCTTGTTGCTTTCTCTCCTCCTCATGTGCATCATGGAGTAAAAACATACTGATAGATGTGGAATGTCACATCAGCCCAATACAAACAAACACCATCAATACACATCATGAGAGAATCATGCCAAGTTCTTCCCAATACAAAACACATAGACATAAGAGATGTCATGTGGTGGCCAAACTCTCTCAAAGGAACCCAATATGAACATGCCTTCTTTTTCTGCATTCTATCATTGATACATAAGGCATGAATCAGAAAAATATGAGCGATTGGGTGGTAACCATACTCACCCAAGAGCAGCCAGCACAGCCATGCCTCCTTCTTCATTTCATAAGTGTTTTTCAAGGCATGGATCAAAGAAATAGGAGCCTTTGGGTAGTGACAAAATTCTCCCAAAAGTAACCAACGTAACCAAGCTTGTTGGCCCATGTCATATATTTGCAAGTGGTCATGCAACCCCTTTCTTATCATCCTCACCCACTCATCCCAATGTGGATGATGAATGATGTACTGCATAATCATGGTATCCTCCCTTTGTAGATTACCATCCTCCCCAAACTAATGAAGTACTTTTCACTTCATGAGATGTTGAAGTGCACCTCCAATGAGATCTCTCAATGAGATTCTCTTTTCACCAAAGGCCCTCCAAAACCAATGAAGTTTTGGATTCGCTGCAGGTAGAAGTTTCTCTTTGAGCAGTGAGGTGCTCATTGAGAAAGTGTCATCTAGAAAGGAGAAAAGATTCCTCATCTCAAGATGCCTACCATCTACCATATTTACCTCCATTGCTTCATGAGTGAAGATACCTTCAGAATGTTCCAAGAATGATGGGCCCTCTTCATTTTCACAACTACTAAGTGACAACGCTTTAGATCTGCATGGTAATACATGTGCAATCTCAAAGAAAGGCACAATACTGATCTCATAACCATTTATTGTACATAGGATCATGCTCATCCCATTTTCTGAAACTCTACACTTCAACTCAAAGGGTTGAATGTAGCTCAACAATGATGAACTAGGATAGTTCTTAATCTCCTCCTTGATTAGATCAAGGGTCCTATGTGCTATGATATGTCGCTGCTTCAAATCAGCATTGTGTTCTAACCCTTGGTTATGCATTTTCCCTGATGGCATGCCCTCATAAGTTTCAATAAGATCTACTAAAACAATATGTGATGAAAGTTCATGCATACCTTGGATCAACTGATGTGTGGGAATCTCTTGCCAGAACACAAGAGTTCCTCCAACTAGGACAATAGGGTCTCCAACTTCTGGTAAGAGTGATGACTTCTTTTCTCCAAGTGTACTAGCGCTGGAATCTTCCTCCTCTTCCTCATGCATCTCCTAAATCATGCATGGGACTCTATGTGTCAAGATATCAAGGCTATCTTGCAAGGTTGCAAGTGTCTCTTCTCTGGTTGCAAGTACTTATACAGCTGGTGGTGAATGTAGTGACTTCTTGTCTAGAGTGACAAGATTTACACCCTCCTTTGTTTCCTTAGGAAATGTCTCTTTGTGACACATCTCTGGTTTTCTCACATCAAACTTCTTCCTCAACTTGTGAAAGAAATCTGAATATTTAGTCACCTTTGCATGCTCCATGTGACGAAACCACCAATCATTGGCTTCACCTAAAAGATGAAGTGCTACAATTTGGACAACCTCTTCTTCAGCTATAGGATGTAGCCTGAAAAATGCATCTAACTCTTTCCTCGAAGCCTTAATAGTGCTTGAGGAATATCCATCAAATGTAGGCAAATAGAATCTATTGTGCCTCTTCCTTCTATTGCTGCTATAGGATCCTCTTTCTTCTCTGATTTGGAATAATTATTGGAGAGTTAGACTCTTTTTGAATTCTCTAGAATGTGCTTTGTACTCTTCAAGATACAGACTGAGAGTCTCATGAGTCTCAGGTTTTCTTCTTTCTTCATTTCTATACCCTTCACCTTCTCCAAAGAGAGTGGGCATAGTAGATCTATGAGGAGATATATATTTCTCTGGTTTTCTTCATTGTTGATAGGAAGTGGTTGGGCCTTCCTCATCAAATCTTCTTCCTGGATCTTATTTTTTCCTTTCCTTCTCCATTTGATTGACCTCCTTAAAGAGATCTTGCATGGATCTAAAGAGAGGAGTGGAAAAATTATCCTCCTTCATGATAGATCTCATCTATCTGCATCTTCTTTTGATGCAAAAGATGAAGTGTCCACAAGTTGAGCCAAAGATCATGCTTTGATACCACTGTAATATCCGAAAAGGGAGAATGCAGTAATACTGAAACATAATATAAAAACTGCAGCAAATAAAACAATAAATCTATATACACATCAAAATGCACAGAAATAGCTGAGCCATTTTATTATGTTGGAGGTGAAAAATCAAGTACAACAGTGCTCAAAATATGAGACACTCAATCCATAAGGGTGGCCTAGAATGACCCTGCAATGATTTTCCAAGAGGGATTGCATAACTGCTGAATTTCTAGAAGGTAAACTATGTTGTCCCTGCTACAACTATTGGGACTGCAACTGCCTGAAAGATAGAAAGTCAGATCTAGGCAGAATTGGAGCTCTAATGATGATGAAATTGTAGATTTGGGCTCAATGATGGATTCCCAAGATAACCCAAAAAGGGTTTCTCAGATCTGTATGTCTAAGAAAACCACCCTCTTAGGGCTTCCAATATATGTTGTTGGGAATGCAGATCTGAAGCTAGATATGATGATATGATGGCTGTAATGATGCACTATCAGATCTATGCAAGAAGGGCTAACCCTTTCACTAGATCCTTGGGCTAAAAGCTCAATATCTAGCTCCTCCAATCTCCTCCATTGAAAATAGTTGTTGGATGAACAACAGCTTTAGAAAATTGGGTTGTTAGAGAGGGAGGCTCAATAGCCTACTGCTATATATGTCAAATCAGCTCCTAAATGATGGAAACAATGGATCCAATGTGAGGAGATGATCCCTCACAAGATTTTCAGCTGAAATACTGGAAACTTCCTTCCTCCAATAGATCTATAGGATTGAACTGTGGAATCCTTGAAGGGACTGCTGCTGCATGGAGGTAAAACCTAATGGCCTGAATGTCGGATGTAGATCTGCTACTCCTGAAAGACTAGATGTGATGAACAAAGTGGTAGGATGAATGCTCCACTGGTTTCCTAGCTGAATGCTAGAAACACCCTCGTGAAGATGGCACCAATGCCTGATAAGGAATGAAGAACAATCCTCTTTCTAGAGCTACTCAAAGAAAGAGGTGGGATTCCCGCTCAGGAACACCCTGTGCTAACTAGCACCGCAAACTCCGCTAAACAGCCCAAGTCTACATAGAAATGTCCTAAGACAAATCTAGATCTAAACAGATCAAGAAATGAATAATCCAAATCATGCCTTCCATTGTGCCTTCACCTTCATTATATGCATGAGCCTTCCATAACCTAGGCCCACTCCAAAATTGCATTGTACACGTGGACATAGTCTCCATGTTTGACTACATTGTGGCCTCATGTCCTCCCTCAAGTTCACATGGGGTGATCACCCTCTCCATCATATGTGCATTAAATTCACCACTTCCTCCACTATCTTATCATAATTGCTTCATGATCTTCTTTGAATGCACTATGATCTCAGTTGACCTTATCAAATATCCTCATGATTTTACATTTAAGATCCATGATCTTATTTGACTGTTTCATCCTCCATAATCTATCTCATAAATGAGACATGATCTCCATTAGTGGAGCTGCTCCACTACTCTATGATTTTAGATCTAGATATAGAATATCCACATACACACATTAAAAGTGGATTTTATTCATCTTTGAGGTTTGTGGGTCCCTCCACCCTTTTATTTAGTTAATTTATTAAGAAAATAAAAACTCTAATATTCCAAATATCATGTGAAAATTTGGGAATATTACATGGCGCGCCCTTGCTACATTGCATCCCCCTCCGAAAAGTGGTTTTCACGACTAGAAAAGCCTTCCCCGCCACCATTGCATCATGACGATTCCTACCACTGTTGCTCCACATCTGCCTATAGACTCTCGCCATCGCTGCTCTACATCCATCTCTCACATCCTACCACCTCTTCTCCATGTCATCCTTCCCTGCTAATCCTACCTAAAAGGTGATTATTGGAGCACTCCATTATATTCGGGTAACCACCGATTCAAAGGAATTTTTTCCAATTATTAAAGGGACAATGGGTTTTCCGTTTTGAATTCCACTGCAATAGAAACTGGCACAGAAGAGACAGAGGCAAAATGGCCATCATGAAAACCAACACAATAATCAGATTGGGTCATCAAGAAACTGTTTTCCACCAAGGTAAATCCAAGATGTCAAAGCCATCCTTGCCTCTTCGGCATCACACTAGCCATATTCTGATCATTTCACAATCAATATCGGACTGCCAGAGTTGTTTTGTCAGTTTTATCTTATCACCGCCTGCATGTTTCCACTTGTCGGAATTTCTACTTGAATGTAATTAATGACAATCACTGCATTATATAGAGTAATCGACTTAAGTTTTAGTTAAATACTGCATGCATTAGCAGTACAGGAGAAGCTGGAAGGGGAAAAACCATTGTAAAGGTTTCATCTGGTTGTAAACACTCTCATTTTGGATGAATGAAAGGACACTGTTGTTTCCAGATTCTTGTGTTATGATATGTGGTGAAGTTCTTTTTCCATGTAATTTGTCATTTTCTAGTTTCACATATTGTCTTCTCTCTTTGTTGTGGATAAGAAAATTTTTTTCAGGATTTGTCATCAGGCACCCTGTTCAGCCTTGAAGCAGTATTTATGTTTTCCCCTGAAATTTGAATGTAGAATTCAGAGAGAGTCTACTCTGCATTCATTTTGAACCTTAATCTCTTCTTCTTTTCCATTTCACAAGCTGTAAAGATCCATTGACATGGCTAGTTTTCCTGGTCTCACATGATCTCATTTCTTCATCCATTTGAGTCTGCTTACACCTGTTTGACTCCATATCCCAAAGGCCCTCTTTTTCTCTCTCAACCACAAATTTTAAAACAAACCTCTATGCACTAATAGCTAGCCTAAAATACCCAATCAACAAAGCTATATCTATTAGAGAGATCCCTCTTTGGGTCTAGGAGGGCTAGACCCTAGGCTCGAACCGGTTTTGATGTTAGCCCTCCGGAATTCTATCTTTAGCCTTCAGAATTATGGGGAGCTAATATAATGGCGACTGTACTGGGGTGAAATATCTCCAGTAATGCACTTAAACTTTCCAGTTTTGAATTTGATGGTGAATAGAAGTGAAACACCAGAAGGTTGTTCCATTCACTTGGTAACTCCATCGGTAGCAAAATCTAGAAACAGAGATTCACTGGCGACTCCACAAGCTCAAAATGGGATTAGTTGCAAGGAGATATGCTCCAATGAACATATATCACATTCCCAGCTTCCCAAACAAAATGCCTTAGGTAAATTGGCAAAGAAATCTTTGTATTTTTTAAGATAAGGATGTTGATGATGCTTTGTTACATATCATTAAATTTCATATACATTCATGGAAGCTGGAAATCGAATGGCATGAGGATTGCCTCATGAAGATGTTCATGGAAAAATTAGAAGGGAAAGCGAGGGAATGGTATTAAGGTTTAAACCCTAGAAGTTTGTTTTCTTTGAAATATTTCCACAAGGTATTTTATGAACATTATAAAGAATATTCTCCATATTTATCATTAGCTAAAAATTGTTGTGATTAGTCTAAGGATTTCATACAATACCTTGAAAATGTTGATGAAGATCTAGGAAATATGCATGAGGAGGATCTCTTAGAAGCAATTTATGGATTTTATTCTCAAGTTAAATGTCTTGATAACCAAGCGAATTTAGCTGAAGATGAAAGCTTTCAAGAAATGGAATTCGATCCACAAGATCTCTCTGTGGAGACAAATGACAATTAATCTTTTTTTTTGTATGAGGCTAAAGAAGACATTCATCCTAATGATCAATCTTCACAAGAGTGAGAAAAAAATTGTTGTTTACTCCAGAAAAAACAAAGACTACCTCCTCCTTTAACTGAAGAAGAAATTAATTAGATTCTAAGCATGCAGCCAACCTCTCAAATTTTATGTTATTAGGAGATTAATTATATTTGTTCTATTGCTGATTATGTACTAAAATATTTCTTCATGAAGAAACAAATGTAGAGCAGATTGATATTGATGTTGTTTTACATTCTCAACAAGGATTTTTGCCAGAAGGTGCTACTATTCATCAAAATGATGGCCTTCAAACAAAATTAAGCAATCTCAATTAAGACATATTAGGTTTGCTTGAGGAAAAAATATTGGTATACAATGAGGATGCCATATCAGATGACCATGAAGAATGTATAGATATTCTCTTTCAGAAGGATCTTGAGCATAATAAATTGGAACAAAGAGTAGTCATAGATGAAGCACGTTATTTGAATCCTCGAGACTAGGTATTGTTCCAAGATCCTTTTGCTAGCCCCTTAGAATCATCTAAAGAAGAAGTATGCTATGCCATGAATGATTTTATGCAGAATTCAAGGAAAAAGTTGAACACGTGTTAAATGGAAATTGCAAGGGGAGTGGTTATTTTCCTTTTTCTGCTTATTCAAAAAAGTGAACAAGAAATAATCATTTAGTCATTTACTTGATTGGTTATATTGGAAAAGGGAGTTCACTTAGTGTATATATCACCTCTAAGTTAGATTAGGGTAGGTAGGTGGGCAAATAAGATTAGTACTTTGAGCATTTTTCCAGTTTTAGTTTTAGATTGCTTTCTAGTTTTAAGATCAAGTGTGTTCCAGACTTCAGTTTGTAGAGAGTGTTGATTTCATCTTGAAGCTTGTCAAACAAAAAGTTTTTTTAGTAGATTAAGTTACAAGAGTTGGAATCAGCCCAATGTATCAGGCTACTAGTCTATGGTGTTCTTGACACCTCCGGAAGGAGCTGCCATCCCCTGTTGGAGCCACTGTTAGACTCCTGTAATTTACAGAATCTCAAGGTAATTGATTATTTCTCAGATATTTTGAAAATAATATTCCATGGCTGTCATTTATTTCCAAAAAAGAAATGGAAATCTTGACTATCAAGGACTTCAAAGGAATCAATCTCCCTTTTTAATTTAGTGGAAAGAGGAAAGTGTTGCTAATAAAGTGTAGTGGTGAGAAAAATTCATTTCGGACCTCATTCATTTCATCTACCCTCTTTTACCCTTTATTTTTCCAAACTCTAAAGTCCCACACTTCATTTCTTTCAAAACCCCTTTTTAACTATTAAAATTCGATTTTTATAGTTAAAAAAAAGTAGCTTCGCCCACCCACTAACGGCCATATCATATTTCCCGTTTAAACTTACCATACATTTCTTTATTCACAGCTTTTCTCCCCACATTAGTTCACTTTATATGTTATACATATGATATAAACCACATCAACCTTACCTTATCGCAAATTCCACCCAAAACCTTTATCTCATTTACCTCTATCCTTACCTTTTCGTCGCGAATCACGCATTGCAAAGTTTAACATTTACCTCCCCGCCACTCATAACAAAAGCGCCAATCAGTGGGTTGTGGGCGGGCCCACCTCCTTGCCACATCATTTCTACCCATCTTACTTCGCACTGTGAAAGGTTTAACGTTTACCTCCTCGCTGCTTATAACAAAATTTGCGATCTGCAGGCTGCAGGCGGGTCCACCTCATTTCCACATCACCTCTGCTCGTCGCCCTTCAAATTGCGCAAGGTTTAAGGTTTACCTCCCCACCTCCCATAACAAAAGTGTCGATCTATGGGCTATGGGTGGGCCCACCTCCTTGCCACAACACCTCCGACCTCACCATCCACTCATATCCCGCTAACTACCCTCCACCTTTCTGCCTTCACTGCTCCTCATCTCCACATCTGATGGTAGTCATCCCTTTTTGGCCTCCCCTCAGCTTTCGAGGTTTAATCGTGAGGGGGGGGGGGTGGAGTTCGAAATGGGCAGTATCTTTTATATAATTATATATTACAAAGCAATGAAACACATAAAATATGCGGAAAACACAAACACACAAAACACATAAAACCAGAGAGACATAGATATACGTGTTTCACCCAGTTTGGGCTATGTCCACCCCAAACAACCAGTCCTTCCTTTCTATTATCCCGCCAAATGAAGAGACACAACCTAAAACATATCCACTGTAATATCCTCTATTCTCTCTCACAGCCTCCCTATCTCTTTCTCGCTCTAAGAATACACATCCAATACACAGCCGCAATACAATACCCTCATACAAAACGAGGGGTTGCCTTCTAGGGAAAATAACCCTAGATTAACCATAAATTCTACCATCATATCATCTGCCTAATAAACATCCCAGATTGACTAGAAATTACAATACTTTTACAAGGAAATTTTACATCTGTTTTTAGCTTCAAGGGCGTTGCCCCTGAAACCCCCCGCTAAGGGGGTGGGGGGTTCCATAAAGTCGCAACCGCCCCCTGGATCCTCTAGGAAATGTTTAATTACGGTCAGCTTTGCCACCCCATTTAGAACTAGGGTCCAAAACTTTGATACAAAATAAATAAGATAATCATGCTCCACACCCAACAATCTCCCACTTGGAGACTGATTGTAGCAACTCCACCGCTGCTTCATTTGCTGGACAATGAATCCAATTTGGACATGGATGTTTCTCATCTTCATCATCATACTTGAAGACCAATTGAAACTGAGCATAATATCAGTTTCTCACTGGTTAAAACTTTTGTTAACATATCTGCAGGATTCTGGCTAGTGTGTATCTTTTCCAACTTCAACTGTCCATCTTCCAACACTGACCATATGAAATGGTACTTGAGATGTATGTGTTTAGTCCTAGAATGAAATGTTGAGTTATTTTCAAGATGAATGGCACTTTGGCTATCACTGTATAACGTGCCCATATCATGCTTTTTACCCAATTCATCCATAAGCCTTTGTAACCAAATCATTTATTTACTAGCCTCTGTAGCAACAACATACTCTACTTCTATTTTTGAAAGTGCAACAACACTTTGAGTTTTTGAAACCCAACTGACAACTGTTCCACCTACAGTAAATACATACCCTATAGTTCTCCTCCTATTATCTCTGTCACCTGCCATATTTGCATCAACATATCCCTGTAGAGAAATGTTTGAACCACCAAAGCATAATGCTTGATTTGTGGTACCTCTCAAATATATGAGAATCCATTTCACTGCCATCCAATGTTCTTTTCCTGGATTGTTCATGTACCTGCTTACAAATCCCACTACATGTGCAATATCAGGCCTTGTGCAGACCATTTCATACATTAAGCTTCCAACTGCTGATGCATATGGAACTTTAGACATTTTTGTGAAACCAACTCCAAAAAGACAAGAAAAGAGATATCAATGCCTTAGAAATAAGCCACTTCAAGGGGGAAACCTCCAATACATTACATGAATGAAAAATTCTTGGATGATACAAATGACCAAAACCTCCTTCTATATATAGGAGTGCATGGGGCCACAATATAATCCTAGTGGGGCCACAATGTAATCCTAGCCGACCTAACAATAATAATGTAAGGGCACAATTATAACAATATGGGGGTTATAGGGGTAAAAAAATAACAATAAGGGGGAATACAACATAATAAGGGACTACACTATTAGTATAGGGACTTAACATGCCCCTCTCCTTCAAACAAGTGTTTTCCTCAACACTTGATTATTTCTTGATGCTTCTGTATAAAATTCTCATCCTCCCATGTGGAATCTTCTACAGGAAAGTTCTTCCACTTGCTGAGATACTCTGAAATTGATCGTACTTTTCGATTTCTTGTTTCTGTGTCTACTTCATAACTTCTTTCGATGTGATGTTGATCTTCTTGGTTTTTCATTAGATTCTGCACCAAGGTTAGGTTATCCTTTGAGAGTTGGAGAACTTGTTGTTGATGCTCGATTTGATCTTCCACTAATTTATCATCCATATTAGCTATTATTTTATCCTTCAAACCATCCAACTTAACCTCCATTTCTTCTTTTAAACCATCTATGTCATCTTTGGTTGCTCTTCGTAAGATCGAAACTTGTTGCACTTGGTACCGTAATTTTGATATCTCATACTGCAATTCTTCCTCTTCATGCATCATAGTATAGCTTTTTGAGGGCTTAATGGGTATGGAGTTATTTTTAGGGGCCATTTTAGAATCCAATAGTGATATCTATTCTACCATATGCCCTTGTAATCAATTCAAATTGATTCTTTAAACAAGACTTATGCAATTTGGAAAAAAAAATACACACCTTTTAATTGCTTTTGAGGAGAGCAATATTGAAATTGAATTATGTCTATAATTGTGGATCCTCAATATCTGAAATTTATCCCTATAGTAGCCCTTTTAAGTTTCTTTCAAATTTACAGGTTTGATCTGATTTGGATTCTTCAAGGCAAAGCTATGTCCAATCTCCCACAATGACCCAATTTTGGACTGGTTCAGTAGAGCGAACTTGTAGACTTGCCACGTGTCACTGTTTCCTCCTTTGGATCTGAAATTGATAGACCGAAAACTAAAATCCATGCAATTTTGGCCACTCTTTACAGCATTCCAATCCGATGCTCAGAGAGAGAGCTATGAATATTTTCCCACGATCACCACTTTGAGATGAAATTCAGAAGCCTCAAAAAGCCCTAACTTCCATAGATCATATCTTATAAAATATTGCAAACCAATATCTAAAATTTTTTGACGATGTTCCTTAGTATTGTGGCTTCCCACTCTAAAAATTTCATCTTCTCAACCTTCGTAGAAAAAAATGTATTACGAAAATAACACAATGACTTGTTTAGGTTAAATTCAAGAGCCTGCAAATGACCTAACTTGCACAAATCATATCTCTGAAAATATTGCGAACCAAGCTTTGAAATTTTTTGAAGATGTTCCTCAGGATTTTCACTTCGCACTCTAAAAATTTCAAATTCTGAACCTTCGTAGAAAAAAATTTATAGCGAAAATTCCACGCTGACCTGTTTGGAGCAGCGAAACCCTAGAATCTCAAAGATTTGATACCAAATGTTGTGAAACCAGCTCCAAAAAGAGAAGAAAAGAGATATCAACGCCTTAGAAATAAGCCACTTTGAGGGGGAAACCTCCAATACATTACATGAATGAACAATTCTTGGATGATACAAATGACCAAAACCTCCTTCTATATATAGGAGTGCATGGGGCCACAATATAATCCTAGTGGGGCCATAATGTAATCCTAGCCGACCTAACAATAATAATGTAAGGGCCCAATTATAACAATATGGGGGTTACAGGGGCACAAAAATAACAATAAGGTGGGCTACACTAACATAATAAGGGACTACACTATTAATATAGGGACTTAAAAGACAGATAATCCATTTCTTCTTGGGTCTTAGGGCACATCTCCTTACTAAGTTTGAAATGGATAGAAAAAGGGGTACTAACTAGATTTGCATTTTGCATATTAAATCTTTTCAACACCTTTTGTATGTACTCATTCTAGGACAATGTTAATTTGCGATTTTTCTTGTCTCTAGTTATTCTCATACCAAGGATTCATTTTGCAGCTCCCAAATCCTTCATTGAAAATGATTTTGCTAATTTTATTTTGAGCACATTTATTTCCTGCATGTTAGACCCTACAACAAGCATGTCATCTACATACAATAACAATATGATATAGCTTCCATCATTTTTCTTTTTCAGATAAACACAATGATTAGAGTGCAATCTAGTATAACCTTGTTCAGACATAAACCTGTCAAATTTTAGATACCACTGCCTTGGAGCTTATTTTAAGCCATACAAGCTCTTATTTAACCCGCACACTAATTTTTATTTCCCTTTGACCTCATATCCTTCTAGTTGCTGCATATAGATCTCTTCCTCCAAATCTCCATGGAGAAATGTTGTCTTTACATCTAATTGTTAAAGATGCAAATCTTCCGCTGCTACAAGACTTAAAATAGTTCCAATTTAAGTCATCTTAACAACAGGAGAAAACATTTCATCAAAATAAATACCTTTCTTCTATGCAAACCCCTTCACCATAGGTTTAGATTTGTACCTCTGTTTTCCTCCATCTCCCTCCTTCAGCCTGTAAACCCATTTATTCTGCAATGTTGTTTTACCTGTAGGCAACCTAACTAAGTCCCAAGTCTGGTTATGTATTAAGGAGTCCATATCTTCTTTCATGGCTAGCTCCCACTTCTTCCTAGTTTCAACATCCATTGCTTCTTCATAACATTCAGGTTCACCAGAATCAGTCAACAATAAATAATATAATGAAGGAGAGTATTGTTCAAGGGGTCTACTTATCCTGGTAGATCTTCTAACACCACTTTCAGGTGTTTGAGGTGCCTGTTGCTTTTGTGGTGGTTGATGTTGTTGTGGTTGTTGATTATTATTATTTTTAGGAACCTTTAATTTTTCTGTGATCTCATCAAGAATTGTTTATTCTTTGTTTTCTTTTTCATGTTTCTTTTCCTGCAACTGATTCTTATACAAGACCCTTTCATTGAATATTACATCTCCGCTCCTAATGATTTTGTGATTTTCATAATCATATAAGCGATACCAAAATCATGAACACCATATCCAATAAAGGTACATTTCTTTTATTTTTCCTCGAGATTTTTTCTATTTTTTTTATTAAAATGGACAAAAGCCTTACAACCAAAAGGCTTTAAAAAAAGTATTTTACCTTTTTACCTGTCCATGCCTCCTTTGGAATACCACCATCCAAGGAACTTGAAGGCCCTCTGTTTATTAGATAAACAACAGTATCTACAACATCTGCCCAAAATTGTAAAGGCAATCCTGCATAAACAACAGAATCAAATCATCTTGTAACACATCACCTATCACATTTTCTTCATGATTGTTTTCTTTCTGTGCGTCTCCTTCTTTTCCCTTCTGAGATCTATAATCTTTCTTCAAGTGTCCTTTCTTTCCACATTTTCAGCACACTATCCCCAATCTAGACTTGGATTTGCCTTTCCTTGATTTAATGCGATATCCTGAGCTCTTTCCTCTTTCCATTTTTCTTCCCCTGGACTCTGCACTCAAAGAATTGCCCAATGTCTCACCGAAGCTTTTCCATCTCATTTCCTCGCTAAGGATAGCACCGAAAACATCATCAAACTTTAAAGTACTAGATCTAGAGAAAGAGTTACTAATGGCCATAACTAAACCATTCCAACTCTTTGGCAATGAGCACAGAAATAACAAAGCCCTAACTTCATCATCAAAGGTTACCCCTACATAACTTAACTGACTGGTAACCATATTAAAATCATTTAAATGGTTTGCAATAGATCCACCTTCCGACATATTCATATTAAATAAACGTTTCATAAGAAATACCTTGTTTGAGGCCGAGGGTTTTTCATATAGTTTCGCCAATGCCTTAATCAAACCCTCTTTTGTTATTTCCTTAGAAATATTGAAGGCTACCCATGCCACGAGGCACAACCATACTGTTCCAAGTGCCTTTCTATCAATAATATCCCATTCTGCGTCTGTCATGGTCGTCAGCTTCTTTCTTTTTCTGCTCAATGGTAGGTACATATCTTTCCAATATAGATAATCTTCCATTTGCATCTTCCATAGTGGGAAGTTTTCGCCGTTAAATTTATCGACCCTAAACTTACCATCTTCTGCCATTTCTCCCACTCGAACCAAGGACCTTTCTTTCCTACGATTTTATCAGCCAAACAACCCATCGGCTCTGATACCACTTGTTAGAAAATTATATATTACAGAGCAATGCAACACATAAAATATGTGAAAAACATAAAAACATAAAACATATAAAACCAGAGAGACACAGATATACGTGGTTCACCCAGTTTGGGCTACGTCCACCCCGAACATCCAGTCCTTCCATTCTATTATCCAACAAAATGAAGAGACATAACCTACATGAGATCCGTTGTAATATCATATGTTCTCTCTCATAGTCTCCCTAAATGTTTCTCGCTCTGATAATACACATCCAATACACAGTCACAATATAATACCCTCATACAAAATGAGGGGTTTCCTTCTAGGGAAAAAATCCCTAAATTAAACATAACTTCTACTATCATATCATCTGTCTAATGAACAGCCCAAATTGACTATAAATTACAATACTTTTACAAGGCAGTGTTTAATTACATGCGGCATTGCTGCCCCGTTTAGAACCGGGGTCCAAAGATGTGATACAAAATAAAGAAGATAATAAGGCTCCACACACAACAATATCCCTTACCACCCTTCCTGCTACGTGGCACACCCTTGCTACTTCGCACCCCCCTCCGAAAAGTGGTTTTCACCAGTGGAAAAATTGCCCCCGCCACCATTGTGTCATGGCGATTGTTGTCACTATTTCTCCATGTCCGCCTACCGACTCCCGCCAGTGCTGCTCTGCGTCCATATATCACATCCTGCCACCTCTACTCCATGTCATCCTTCCCTGCTAATCCTACCCAAAAGGTGATTATTGGAGCACTCTATTATATTTGGGTAACCACCGATACAAAGGAATTTTTGCCAATTATTAAAGGGACAATGGGTTTTCCGTTTTGAACTCAACTACAAAAATAACCAGCATAAAGAGACAAAGATAGAATGGCCATCATGACAGCCAACACAAAAATCAGATCGGGTCATCAAGCAACCATTTTCCACCAAGGTAAAGCCAAGATGTCAGAGCCATCCTTGGCTCTTCATCATCACACTAGCCAGATTCTGATCATTTCACAATCAATATTGAACTTCCATAGTAAATACAACCACCGTTTTGTCAGTTTTATCTTATCACTGCCTGCATGTTTCCACTTGTCCAAATTTCTGCTTGAATGCAATTAATGACAATCACTGTAGTAGATAGAGTAATCGACTTCAGTTTTAGTTAAACACTGCATGCATTAGCAGTACAGGAGAAGCCAGAAGGGGAAAAACCATTGTAAAGGTTTCATCTGGTTATAAACACTCTCTTTTTGGATGAATGAAAGGACACTGTTGTTTCCAGATAATTGTGTTATGATCTATGGTGAAGTTCTTTTTCCATGTAATTTTTCATTTTCTAGTTTCACATATTGTTTTCTCTCTTTGCTATGGATAAGGAAATTTTGTTTAGGATTTGTCATCAGGCAACCTATTTAGTCTTGAAGTAGTATTTATGTTTTCCTCTGAAATTTGAATGTAGAATTTAGAGACGGTCTGCTCTGCATTCATTTTGAACCTTAATCTCTTCTCCTGTTCCATTTCACAAGCTGTCAAGATCCATTGACATGGCTAGCTTTCTTGGTCTCACGTGATCTCAGTTATTCATCCATTTGAGTCTGTTTACACCTGTTTGACTCCATAACCCAATGGTCCTCTTCTATTGTCTCAACCAAAAAATTAAAAAAAAAACCTCTATGCACTAATAGCTAGCCTAAAATGCCCAATCAACAAAGCTATATCTAACAGAGAGATCTCTCTCTAGGTCTAGGAGGGCTAGATCCTAGGCTTGAAGCGGTTTTGATGTTGGCCCTATGGAATTTTGTCTTCAACCTTAGAAATTATGGGGATCTAACATAATGGTGACCATACTGGGGATAACTATCTCCAGTAATGCACTTCAAGTTTCCAGTTTGGACTTTAATGGTGAATAGAAGTCAAACACCAGAAGACTGTTCCATTCACCTGGTGACTCCATCGGCAGAAAAATCTAGAAATAGAGATTTATCGGCGACTCCACAAGCTCAAAATGGGATCAGTTGTAAGGATATATGCTCCAATGAACAAATATCACATTCCCAGCTTCCCAAAAAAAATGCCTCAGGTAAACTGGAAAATAAATCTTCCTATTTTTCAAGATGGAGATGTTGATGATGCTTTGTTACATCTCATTAAATTTCATATACATTCATGGAAGTTGAAAGTTGAATGGCATGAGGATTTCCTCATGAATATGTTCATGGAAACATTAGAAGGGAAAGCGAGGGAATGGTATGAAGATTTAAACCCTGGCAGTTTGTTTTCTTTGAGATATTTCCACAAGGTATTTTATGAGCATTATAAAGAATATTCTCCATCTTTATCATTAGCTGAAAATTGGTGTGATCAGTCTGAGGATTTCATACAATACCTTGAAAATTTTGATGAAGATCTAGGAAATATGCATGAGGAGTATCTCTTACAAGAAATTTATGGATTTCATTCTCAAATTAACTATCATGATAACCAAGAGAAGTTAGTT
The DNA here is from genome assembly GCA_034641835.2 of Pinus albicaulis. Classification (NCBI taxonomy): domain Eukaryota; kingdom Viridiplantae; phylum Streptophyta; class Pinopsida; order Pinales; family Pinaceae; genus Pinus; species Pinus albicaulis. Next base: position 806,936,519 of record CM076581.1, on the reverse strand, counting down.
GAAGATGAAAGCAATCAAGAAATGAAAGTAGATCCATAAGATCTATCTGTGGAGACAATTGACAATTCATCTGTTCTTTTGTATGAGGCTAAAGAAGACATTCAGTCTCATGATCAATCTTCACGAGAGTGAGAAATTTTTTTTTGTTTAATCCAAAGAAAACAAAGACTGCCTCCTCCTTTAACTGAAGAAGAAATTAATCAGTTTCTAAGCATGCAGCTAGCCTCTCAAATTTTATCTAATCAGGAGATTAACTCTATTTGTTCTTCTGTTGATTTATGTACTGATGTATTTCCTCATGAAGAAACAAATGTAGAACATATTGATACTGGTGTTGTTTTACATTCTCAAGAAGGCTTTTTCTAGAAGGTGCTTTATGGCCTTCAAACGGAATTCAACAATCTCAGTCAAGACATATCAGGTTTTCTCTAGGACAACATATTGGTATATAATGAGGATGCCATATCAGATGACCATGAAGAATGTATAGATAATATCCTTCAGAAGGATCCTCAGCATAATAAATTGGAACAAAGAGTAGTCCTAGATGAAGCGCGTTATTTGAATCCTTAGGACTAGGTATTGTTCCAAGATCATTTTTCTAGCCTCTTAGAATCATCTAAATAAGAAGTATGCTATGCCATGAATGATTTGTTGCAGAATTCAAGGAAAATTTTTAACACTTATGTTCAACGAAAATTGCAAGGGGAGTGGTTATTTTCCTTTTTCTTCCTATTCGGAAAAGTGAACAAGAATCAATCATGTAGTCATTTAATTGATTGGTTATATTGGAAAAATGAGTTCACTTAGTGTATATATCACCTCTAAGTTAGATTAGGGTATGTAGGTGTGCAAATAAGTTGAGTACTCTGAGCATTTTTCCAATTTTAGTTTCAGATTTCTTTCTAGTTTTCAGATCAAGTGTGTTCGAGACTTCAGTTTGCAGAGAGTGTTGATTTTAGCTTGAAGATTTTTAGCCACAGAGGTTTTGTAGTAGATTAAGTTACAAGAGCTGGGATCAACCCAATGGATCAAGCTACTAGTCTACGATGTTATTTACACCTCTGGAAGGAGCTACCATCCCCAACTGAAGCCACTGTTAGACTCCTGTAATTTACATAATCTCAAGGTGGCTGATTATTTCTCAGATCTTTTGAAAATAATATTCCATGGTTGTCATTTATTTCCAGAAAAGAAAGGGAACTCCTGACTGTCAAGGACTTCAAAGGAATCAATCTTCCTTTTCAGTTCAGTGGAAAGAGGAAAGTGTTGCTGATAAAGTGTGGTGGTGAGAAAATTCATTTCCGCCCTCATTCATTTCATCTACCCTCTTTTATCCTTCATTTTTCCAAACTCTAAAGCCCCATGCTTCATTTCTTTCAAAATACCTTTTTAACTATTAAAATTCGATTTTTATAGTTAAAAAAAAGTAGCTCTGCCCACCCACTAATGGCCATATCATATTTTTCGTTTAAACTTACCATACATTTCTTTATTCAGAGCATCGCCCCCCACATTAGGCCTTTTGATATGTTATACATATTATATAAACCACATCAACCTTACCTTATCGAAAATTCCACCCGAAACCTTTATCTCATTGACCTCTATCCTTACCTTTTCATCGTGAATCGTGCATCGCAAAGTTTAACATTTACGTCCCCACCACTCATAAAAAAAGCGTTGATCGGCAAGCTACAGGCGGGCCCACCTCTTTTCCATGTCATTTCCACCAGTCGCACTTCACACTACGCAAGGCCCACCTCATTTCCATGTCACCTCCGCTCATCGCACTTCACAAGGTTTAATGTTTACCTCCTCTCCTCTCATAACAAAAGCACCGATCTGTGGGCTGCAGGTAGGAAAACCTCCTTTCCATGTCACCTCTGACCTCACCATCCACTCATACCCTGCTAACTACCCTCCACCTTTCTGCGTTCTCCGCTCCTCATCTCTGCATCCGATATTTGTCATCATTTTCAGCCCCCCCTCAGCCTTCAAGATTTAACGATGGGGGTGGGGTTTGAAATGTGTGGTATCCCTTACCACCCTTCCCGCTACATGGCATGTCCTTGCTATTTTGTACCCCCCTCTGAAAAGTGGGTTTTCACCACTGGAAACACCGCCCCTGCCACCATTGAGTCATGAAAATTCCCGTCACTATTGCTCCACGTTTGCTTACCGACTCCCGCCATTGCTACTCTGCATCCATCTATCACATCCTGCCACCTGTGCTCCATGTCATCCTTCCTTGCTAATCCTACCCAAAAGGTGATTATTGGAGCACTCTATTATATTCGGGTAACCACCGATTCGAAGGAATTTTTTCAAATTATTAAAGGGTCAATGGGTTTACCGTTTTGAACTCCACTACAACAGTAACCGGCACATAAGAGACAGAGGAAGAATGGCCATCATGATAGCCAACACAACAATCATATCAAGTCATCAATCAACTGTTTTCCACCAAGGTAAAGCAAAGATGTTAGAGACAACCTTGCCTCTTCGGCATCACACTAGCCAAATTCTGATCATTTCACAATTAATATCAGACTGCCAGAGTAACTAAAGCCACCGTTTTGTCAGTTTTATCTTATCATCACCTGCATGTTTCCAATTGTCCAATTTTTTTCTTGAATGTAATTAATGACAATCACTGTAGTAGATAGAGTAACCGGCTTAAGTTTTAGTTAAATACTGCATGCATTAGCAGTACATGAGAAGCTGGAAGGGGAAAAACCATTGTAAAGGTTTCATCTTGTTGTAAAAACTCTCTTTTTGGATGAATAAAAGGACACAGTTGTTTCCAGATTCTTGTGTTATGATCTATGGCAAAGTGCTTTTTCCATGTAATTTTTCATTTTCTAGTTTCACATATTGTTTTATCTCTTTGCTATGGATAAGAAAATTTTGTTCAAGATTTGTCATCAGGCACCCTGTTTAGTCTTGAAGTAGTATTTATGTTTTCCTCTGAAATTTGAATACAGAATTCAGAGATGGTCTGTTCTACATTCATTTTGAACCTTAATATCTTATCCTTTTCCATTTCACAAGTTGTAAATATCCATTGACATGGCTAACTTGCCTGGTCTCACATGACCTCAATTATTCATCCATTTGAGTATGTTTACACCTGTTTAACTCCATAGCCCAATGGGCCTCTTTTGATGTCTCAACCACAAATTTTCAAACAAACCTCTATGCACTAATATCTAGCCTAAAATTCACAATAAAAAAAACTATATCTAACAAAGAGATCGCTCTTTGGGTCTGGGAGGGCTAGATCCTAGACTTGAAGCGGTTTTGATGTTGGCCCTCCGACATTCTGTCTTCAGCCTTCAGAATTACGGGGAGCTAAAAACATATACTCCCTTCATGAACTATTCACCAACGTCCAACATCCAATGTTTCACCCAACATGCATGCCCATATGCACCCAGTTTGCTCGACAAGTGTGCGCAAGTTTCCTTGGAAATGTAATTGTTAACATTGGAAAATCGTACAGAAAAAGATGAAATTAATTAATGTCAAGCCAAAGGATTTACAAGGCTGGAAGACATTATATAATCCGGAAAGTATTTAAAAATATCAAAGGTTTGAGGAAAATCAAATTTGAACTAGCCTTAAATGTTGTTTGCGCGCATTATCCTTTGAGAAGAGTGCCTTTTGTGCGCCTTTTTTCTCGATATGCACGCATTTCTGAGAGTGGTGAAATGTCACTATCTGGGACCACACAAAGCAAAGGAAAAGTCAATCCTTACTTGAAGTCGCCTAATGACAGCCACCAACGCCTCCTTAGACACTATGTGAGCACACAATGGAATATTTGGAGCACACAAAAGAATCACACCCCTCTCTTGGGTCACCATCCTCCATGTACCAAGAGAGGGAAGGAGGATTTGAAATCTCCTATATAAAGCCATCATGAGATGAAGAATGGGTGATCACATTGTTATGCCAGCTAGAATTTCCCAAGAAATACTAGCAGTGTGTGACCCGAAGCTGAAGACAGAGGGGACTCACTTGTTGGCCACCAAACAAGATTAGTCCACATAGGAGAGAGAGAGGGAGACTGCATCGAGGCAAGCTTGGGATAAAAAAATCCTTGCATCGGGACCTAGAACCATTGTCTAGGGGCCCTTTGGCAAGAGGGTAAAGTATCAATCTTCTTACTATCAGCGCTCAATAAGAGGGGCCTAGAGCCACCGTTTGCATTATTGTTTTGTTTGACTTGTTTAGAGCTTCTATTTATTTATGTTTAGTTTTTAGATTACATTTGCATTCTTTTTGTAATGTTCCAAAATTTTCATGCAGATAATTGGAACATTAATTTTTTGCTTATTTCATCTAGGAGGTGAATAAAATGGGTAAAAGGCCCATGAGTAGGAATAATATCCTTCGTAGTGTGAAAAGGATCAATGGAGAAACTTGATTTTTCACCTTCCAGTGTGAAAAGGGGCAATTGCATGAGGACAATATCAAGTTTGACCAAGTCAACAGTGCTGCCTAAGAGGTGTAGCTTGCTTGGGAAGACATCTCAGTTTTGGAGGGAAAAAGATTCCTTGTGGATGAAACCCTAATGTGTGGGGTCCATGGCAAAGAGGCATTCACTTGAATAAAAGGAGGATGATGCAGCCATAGTGGGATATATTTGATCATATTGATTTTAGTTTGAAGACTAAATTGCATACTCCGGTTGTTCAGCTGAGTTGCAGTGCTGCTTAGCATGAGGGATTCATGTTTAGGATTTCCTCTCCTTCTTGAGACACCTCTTGAAGGATTGCACTTCATCTTCTCCACATCTTGGCTCAAGGCCAAAGCCATTATTCAGTCACTGCGTTATTTCTATTGAAGTATAACGTAGTGCTGCTGGGTGTTGCAATGGAGGGTTCCACAACACTTCTCTTTGGCTCATCTTTTAGAGGAGGGAGTTCCTATTCCTCCAGAAGGTTAGTGAAAGGGATTTCAAAGCTAATTTTCACATCTTTTCATCAAGTCCAACATATCCTATCATAGACAGCGTAGTCCATCCTCAAGACTGCGTTATTTCAGTGCACATTTGCAGTGAGAGGTTGCACCAGCTTCTTGGAGGGCAAGATCTTCGGTGCCGAGATCAGCCTTGCATTGAGGGATCCATTGGAGGATGTTTATTTCATATTGAGCATCATCTTCAGCCATCTCCATGTATTTCTAGTATTGAGTTGCAGCTACTGCCCAGCAACTCCGGCATTTCTGCAGATTTTCCTTGTGTACATGTATTGCATCCAATCCTTCTAAGGATTGTGCATTAATGTTGTATTAGTGTTTTCAGGGGTTGAGAGCTTGCTCCCCCTCATTTCTTTGAGTTGATATTGTCATATCATCCTATTCTCATTTTGTATGCAGCAGTATCTCCTATGAACTGTGTTATTTTAGCCAGGGATTTTCATATGTAGCAGTGCTCATGTATTTTCATGTATATGTCACATTGAGGCTTCCATTGCCTAGATGGAGTGATTGATTCCTCCACATATTGTATACATTTTCTGCTATATAACATATTTTTTGGCTATAACTCTCTTCATGTGTTCACAACTATAAGAATAATGTTGTCTTTCCATTTCTTGCTCAAGAATTGTTGCAGTCCCTCATCGGGCATTTTCTGAGGACATCTAAGTGTGGGAGATCTATTTAACCACCTTAGAAGGATTTCTTTGGAGCATCCTCTTGGATTCAACACTTAGACACATTTTTATAAGGGATCCAGGTCTTGGTTTCAATTCCTATAGCTGCCATTACTGGAAAATGTGTTTTCCAGTCATGCCTAGCTAGCTGTCTCAGATTTGGAACATTACACTTTTTCTTATATATAGTATTCTCATTTACTCCACTTCTTTCTTCCTGTTACCAATAGTTTAAAGGGGTAAACCACACCCCTTAAACTGGTTTTATTTCATACAGACGTGCGCCAAACACATCACAAGAGTGACCAAGTGCATACAAGGTTCCCAAGTGTGACTAGGTGTTCCCAAATGAATCCAATAGATGTGAACCTGATGAATAATTTTTTTCTAAAGGAACTTCTATCATTTTTTGCAACTCCTAAGTATGGATTGGAAAACTCATTGGGTGTTAATGTATCCCAAGCACCCAAGTCTATAAAATATAATCAAGTTTTCTATGATAATTTTTACATCACGCATAGTGAACTTTTGTAGACAAGGTTTCATACAAAAACCTTCTTTTCCTTTCCTCACCAGGTTAGGATTAAAATACTATCTTGGTTTGAACAAATAATGTGAGTTGCTAAGGCTTTAAATTCACCTAGTATATAATCAAGAGTGTCTATCATGTACATGTTGTCCCTAGCCAATGGGCCATGTCACTCCAAAACTAATTCTTCTAGCCATAAACCTTACATGAAGGTTATTTGTCTAATTGGTGACCATTGAGGCAATCATGCAGTGGAGGTTCCCAAATCCACTCAAGTATGGGGCCTTAAATCCACCCCCATTAAAATTTGATTTCATCCACAAGAACATCCTCAAGAACCTATTATTTTCCAAGTTCGTTCTCTAGACTCATGCATCTATCCACAAATTTCTTCTCCAACCACTTTACAAATTTATTGTTAGAATTGCTTGTGCAACTACTCTTATCTATTCATATTTTGAAATAATTATTTTTCCTATCACAATGCTCTTGTATGCCTATGTTACTATGCTACCTTTTTTTGTGGCTACATCCTTTCTCCATTGATAATACAATTTCCTTCTGCTACTATGGAAATTCAACATCCACTAAGAAAGTACTGCAATTATCCAAGTGTCACACTTTCAAGTCTCAATCAATGAATTTCTCCAAAATTCTTATAGCTTGGGCATTCCAAGCCAAATCCCTGAGATTGTACTTAATTGTGCTCAAAGTAGCCACATTCACACATTGGATTTTTTGTACAAATCTAAGGTAAGGTCACTACCTTTAAATCCAACAAGTAATCTCACTTACTATAAATCAACACTTCCAACTCCTTCACTAATATTAAAACCTTGTCTTGGTGTGCTTAGGATATACTACCAACTTATAGGAAAAAAATCACCATAAGGAAACTTTCAATGAAAAAATGGAGGTAGATGGTTATCACAACCATTTCCCTCAAATGATCATGTTGTAGCTCCTAAAGACAACCCCTGGGTTGAGGAGAGGTCAATGCCTAGGAAATCTTAGTCTCTCTTGAAGATAAATCAGTGTATCTCAAGAGATGAATGCAAAATTATTTATATTTTGGTTCAACTACTCTTCCCAAAGGTAGATTCAGTATCCACATCAACAATATATCATTATCAAGAATAATTGTTTAGGTATGGTGGCCAACACACAAAGAATGCAACATAATTTTGTCGTTGTAGTAAAGATGGAAAGGAGAAATGTAAGAGAGGAACCTAGAGCGAAGGGTTGGATAAACACAACATCCTATGCAATAAATCCCAGTAGAAACGTGGAAAGATAAAAATGAATGAAGTGTAGAAATTATGGAGTGCATTTTGAGGCTTTCAACTCAATATCTCACAGCAACTGTCTACTATTTTAGAACATAAGTAAATCTATTATTTCGTAGGGACCATTTGCTATTACATAACATAGATGAATCTACAACATCACAGGTACCTTCTACTATCTCATAACATTAGTAAATATGTGACTTAAGACTGAATCCAACAACCACAATTACATAATTTCTGAAGAAAAAATACATATATGAAATGAATTACAGAGGAAGAACACATACTACATATCCAAAATGTTTGGAATCATAAAAAAATTTCTTCATTAATATTCAGGGGTGAAATACATGTCATGGGCCCAAACTTGCAGGATTTACAAAACAATTATATCCTATGGAACCAAAAAAATTGAATAAAACTTGGAACCACTCTCTGAGAAAAAATTTCAGAATCCATCAACACAAAATTTCAAACCCTTGAAAATAGAATTTTGGAACCTTTACTACTGAATTCCTCTTCCCTTTTATAGAAATACAGAGAGAGACCAAAATTTTTTACAAAATATCTTCAAAATGCCTACAACACTCTGAAATACCAGTTGTATGAACATGTGAATGGCCTAACTCTCATAATGATTACATAACAGACTCGATTATATTCTTGAAAATGAAAAAATTACAAAACATGAAAAACATGAGGTGTCATAATTGACACAACAAAATATCTCTAATGTTGATTCCTTTGATTTCCTTACGTGAACTCAAGCTCCATTAACTGAGTTAGTGGTGAGTTGATGATATGGGCATGCCTCTGTCCTAGTATTCCTCTGTGGTTTTCTGCCAATACACATGTCACTTTCTCCCTTTAACTACTTGAATTCCCCCTCTTTGGATATTGACGTGGTCGAGAGCGGTGGCGTTAGAGGTACTCTATAACTGATCTACCAACCCAATCATCCTTTGTAATTTATGTGTTGTTGTATCAGACCTAAACATATTGTAACCCTTATTAAAATAATGTTACAGAATCACAACATTGTGATGCCCCTAGCTCATTTTCTCTTAGCCCCCTTACCATTTCTCCTCCATAGGACTAGGTGTCAATGATCAGAGGCTTAATGCTTAGGTGTTAAGACCTTGAGGCTGTTGTAAGGGGCTCGTCTTACTTTGCATTTTCTCTCGCCCCTTGGTTCTTTGAATTTCCATAACCAAGCTGATCTAGGTGGATATTGGTGTCCACCCACCTATTCCACTTGGGGCCCCACCATTGTCTCTTTCAGTTTTTCAATTTCAGAACAACTTACTATTTTTAGCAGTTTTTCGGGTCTTGAACTATCGGAGCTGTTTTGAGGCCTTAAACGAAATTTTTTAGGAATTGCGCCTCTGGAAAATATAATTCCATTATAGAATAAATATTTGTGTCCATTATTTTTAGTCCTTGGATAGATCTTGATAATGATGTATCATGTGCGTCAAACAAAGATAATATGCCAAAGTTATGACCTCGAGAAGTTGAAACACCAATTTACCCAAACGGGGCCCATAGTTTTGGCACTTCATCTCCTAGGGTTAGATTTTTGGATGTTTATGGTTTTCCATTATTTATATATAATAAATAGGCCCTTGAGCCTCATTGTGACACAATTCAAAGGCCTGTAGCTGCCACAACTCTTCTCAGAGATAAGCTACTAGCACCCTAGGTAGTTTATTTCCATTCTATCTGTAAGAAAATTTCAAGTCTTTGATATTAATGAAATGAAGTGTTATTTCTGCTGCATATTTGTATTTATGGTTATATGTTTATTCTGTTGCGTTCCTGCATAAATCTGGATCAATGGTATCAGAGCGGTCTGCTTTTTCTCGATCCTTCTTTGCATGTCCCCAACGAGGTCGGGGTATAAGGAGTTAGGGCTCGATCTGGTTGAACCTTTTCAAGATCAGCCTCACAAACCCCGATGACCACCCATGGGGGACGAAAAGCAAGATGAGTGAGCAGGAGATCCTATAAAAATATTGCTTAAGGAGGCCCTCGAAAAAAGAGGAACGCGATGATGGATAACTTTTCATAGATCCTTCAACGACTGCCCGCCAACGGCGCATTTGCATCCAACAGCCACTCTAGAGGTGCGACTCCCTTTAAGGTACAAGTAAAATTTGAAATTCCCATATTTGAGGGTCAAATAGATGCATATGACATAGATAGATGATTGAATCTATTAGAAGGATATTTCTCAGTTCATGAGTTTTCCGACTAGGAGAAGGTTATTTTTTCACTCCTCAAAGCTACCCCCCATGTAAAGGACTGGTGGGAAACCTACTTTGAGAAAAAGGATGAGACAGAACCCTCTCTGTTCTCAGCCGTACCCACTTGGAATTCTTTCTGAGATGCGATCAAGGAACAATACTATCCCATGGGTAGCTATGAGGAAAAGTACATACAATGGACCTGTTAGTCATCAATAATTTTCACCTATTTTAGTTGATTAAATGCTTTGTCTTGGATTTCTAGAAATCAAAATTCAACAATCATGTGTGTTCTAGAATTCTCCTCAAACATAATTTTTTCACTATCCTGCTTTCTTGTCAAGCCTGGCCAATCTATTATCCAGATAAAACCCCATCCTGGACTAAGGTCCCTCACTCTCTTTATATTTTCCACCCTTGCCTATAAAACTTTGTCTCAGTTTGCCTAAACCCTCTATCTTTACACCTTTTTTCGCCAAGTAAACAAATATTTCTCCCCTTCTCACCAAGTACCTCAATAAATGATGGTTTTAGATCTTTTCTAGAAGGCCTTCTGAAGTAAAACAAATTTGTCTAAGTTGTCTAGGATGATGGTACATAGTAGAGTATCAAAGCCCTGTCTCCTCATCCAAAAACCCTGATCCAATGTTTTCAGTGAAAAACCTACTCCAAGGACATTACAGTCAGTTTATAGGTTCATCTAGGTTATGCACTATCATTTTTCTGATTTCACTATTCCTACATGGTATTCAAATATGAATTCAAGAGGAACAAAGTTGAGGCTTCTCATTATCCAAGGAACATTAAAGGACCTCCGAAGGTACCCCCTTGATCCAACAGTAAGTCTAAAAGGGAGAAATCTACCATGCCCAAGAATTTCTGTAGGAATGCTTGGTAATTGGTCAAACAACAGAACAGAGGCATGGAAGGAGGCCTAAAGAGCTAATGAAGACATCCATAGCTGGTAAATTGATACAACAAGCTGAAGTCTATAGGGAAAATCATAATCTCATGATAAGATATTGTCAAATGCTGCCCATCAAAGGGTCTGTGCAGTTTCTAAAAAGACAGTGGCATATAAGCAACATTGCACACTAAAATAAAGAGATCATTGGAAGAGTATTGGGCCTCAAACATGAATTTTGTAAAGGGGACAACTGCCCTTTGCCCACATTCCTGCAAAAAGACCAAAAAAGCTATCAGATAAGAACATAAGGTAAGATAGGAAGAGGAAGACCAACATCAAGAAAAAAGACACTCAGAATCTAGAAGAAAGTAGTAAGTGTGTGTTTATTGGGAATGCAAATTTATAACTGTTTTTTTGAAACAGTGGAAAAATAATTTGGTTATAAAGGTCAAAGAACTCCTCCAACCCTCCAAATGATCACTGGAAACTTTTTAAGCATGAGTGATAATTTTGAATAAATGTTTTCTTTGAGAACTTTGAAGGCAAACTTATTTACCTTTTCTGGACATCCCTAAAAGCTTAGAAGTTAGGAAACTGAACAAAATAGTCATAATAAGTGGCCAAGAAGCCTCCTTCACCATAGCAGATGGTTTCAAAGAAATTTCCAACTATCTTCTGAGATTTGGCAAAAGGGCACCAACTCCATTTGATCAAAGGGTAAGCTCAGAGGTCCAAAAAGTTCAAAGGAAGAAATATTAAGGCACTATATGCCACTTCACTAAGAGAGACAAAACATCAGCTCAAAATATTTGATTTTTAACAAGAAACAGTCAGATATATGATCAGAATGTTTAAAAGGGAAAAAATGATTTTAAATCACCCTAAAAAATGTTCATGACAAGCATGAGTCTTTATGGATCTATCCAACTACCCAAGTTCAAAAGAGACAATGGTTAAAAGGGGTTGTAAAAGACATTCAGACTCAACTCCAAAAGACATTGGCAAAAGGAAAGGGTGCAAAAAGAAAAGGTCCAAAAGGAACCATAGAAGTATGGGTTTTTAATCTTAAATCTTTCAAAAAGAGGGTATAAAACATTACAACACAACAACTCCTCGCTCATTTGCTCATTTGAACGACGTAGTGAGGTTTTTTAGTTTTCTGCCGGGGTCCTTAGGCGAAAAAATTAGGGTGCTGCGCTCCTGTAGCGGCTTCCTATTTATTTTTCTTCTGAGTGTTGCACACCTGTAGGTTGGTGCTGCGCTATTGCATCCCCGCCCGACATGCAGGAGAAGGCCCGAACGACATGCAGCCCTGCCCACAGGTGTTGCGCTCTTGCCATAAGATTCAACAACCCAAATGGCATGCAGCCGTGCACGAGATTCACGACCAGCGCCCGGGCGCCCAGGTGCTACGCTCCTACCGCTACATCCAAACCTTGCGCGACTGCTCATTCAGCGCCCAAGCCACCCGGTGCTGCACTCCTGCCACTGCCTTCACACCTTTTCCAGACGCTGTGTTCAGGACTGCCCAGCGCGCTACGCTCCTGCCACTTCCTCCACACCTCCACCCAAGGTTGCATTCAGGACTATCCGGAGTGCTGCGCTCCTGCCACAGGTGGGCAGCACTGCACGAAAAGGCGTTCAGAGGTGCCTGAATTGCCCAAAAAATCCTGGTGAAGCCATTTCTTGTTGTGAAGAATATTTTAAAAAGGTATTTTTTCCACTTTCACCATCTTCATGATTTTCTAAAAAAGGAAAAGTTCACCAAGAAGGTTTAAAATTGGTGTTAAAGGAAGCAGGGAAAACTTGAAAAAGGGCACCTAACCCACTCTCTGCTAAGTATCTTGACCTTGCTAGAAAAAACAACATCTCTTTGACCTCTTTTCCACATTACTTTTCTAGCGAATCATTTCTCCTTAAAGATTTGACGCAGGGGTGAAGAAAAACACCATGTCTCAAGAAGAGAGTGTTGACATAAATTAGGTAACTCAAAGACCAAAAAAACAGCAGAAGAAGGGAGTGATGCCAAATAGGTCTGAACCTATAAGCACTGAAGAATTGATAGCCTCCCCTTATATTCTTTCCCGTTTCCAAGAGTTAGGGTGCTATGAGTTCTGTAAAAAAGTGCAAAACATCAAAAGTCACCCTCATTTGACCAAGTTATTTTCCTTAAGACTTCACATGCATAAAGTACATCTAGCAGGGGTAAGATTTGAGTTGACCACCAGTTCCATCTCTAAGGCCACTGGAATACCTGGCATAGGAGAAAGGTGGTTTAAACAGAAGCATCTTGACTTAAGCCATTATCATCCATTCTTAAAACCTAGTTTTCAAGCTGACTGTAAAACCATTTTCCCTTTTTCTCATCTATTGGACATATATGCCCTCCTCATGAAGATTATCATGAAATACTTCACCTCTGAGGGTAGGTTCTCTAGAGTCTATTCCTATCATATTAGACTCCTCATGCATTTCACCAGAACCAAGCTACTGCACATGCCCTACTACCTTTTCAAAAGAATTGAGAAAATTTCCTCCATCATGAAAAAAAGGGCTCCATCCCAACAAATGTCAAGCCTCTTTCACCATTCCCTCATCAAAGTAATTGTCTCATACCAGCTAGAACAACAAGGCATTCCCTGGGAGATTTTTATCGCCCATGACGATTTCACAACTCCACAGCCCATCCCTCTGCAAAGTATGCCATCATCAACTCAAAATCCTCCTCACTCACCTCCATCACCCTCCACTAACCTTGGTTCATCTTCTTCACATGAATCATTCCCTTAAATAGACCCTCCTCATTTGCCTTCCCCTAAGAAATCTTATCATGAAGAAAGCAGTGGTGGCCTTGAATAAAGTAGTGATGATCATGAAGAAATCAATGAGGGAGAGGATGATGAACATGAGGGAGAGGATGATGAAGATAAGGAAGAAAATGATGAAGATAAGAGAAGAAATGATGAAGATGAAGAGGAAAGTGAAGAAAAGGGAGATGAAAAAGAAGAAAAAAGAGGTAGAAATAGTGACACAGATGAGGGGCAAATAAGTCAAAGCAATGGGTCCCATGATGAAGAAGAAGACTCTAAAAACATAGAAACACGGGCAATTTTTCAAGAAGAGAAAAATGAGCAAGAAAATAGAGTTTTAATCACTAAATCCCATGATGAGCTAAAAAGTCCAGTCAGTGGGTCTTATGATCATGGAAATGACACTGAGAATACTTATGTAGACAATGGAGAGGGAGCATATGAAAGCAATGAAAGTGAAAATAATGGCAAAGGCAACCCATTTGGCAGTGAAGAAAATAATGCAAAATATCAAAAGGAGGACAGTCATGAAAGTAAAGAAATGACCAACATATGCGCCTCTAATAGTGCAAAAAAAGAGCATGGCAGTCTTGAAGGTCTTGGTAGCAAGGAAAGCTTGAAAGAGGTTGAAGATGCTTATTAAAAGGACAACCAAGAGCAAGGTAAGAAGGACAATCACATAGAAATCATCCATGAAGAAGAAAACAGTCTTAAGGTCATTAGTGACCAAACTTTGCAAGAGAAACATATGGCACCTTTCACCATCACTTATCAAAAAGGCAGAAGGCATGTTTTTGCTGCCTCCAAAAGGCAAGGGGCCATGCACTCCTCCTCAAGACCATTGAAAGACAAAGGTAATCAAAAAATGAAGAAGGAATAAGACAATCATGAGGAAGAAAGAGAATTTGAACTCATTCACATAGATATTGATGAGGAAAATGAAACAAGGATAGTGAACTCCCTTCTACAAGACCAGAATGCATAGATTAAAGACTTGGAGGCTTAGCTAGAAAGATCAATGGATCTCATTCACTTCCTACAAATGCAGAACAAACAAATGAGTGGCCAACTGGCCATCTATGAAGCAAGGGTGCTCAAATATAGGAAATAAGCTCAAAGGTCACAAGTGCAGTTGGAGGAATACATGGGCACCTATGAGGAAGATGATGAGGAAGAGGGACAAGCTAGGAAGATACCTAAGACTACGGGTATTAGAAAAGAATTGGCAAAGCAAAGAGAGGAAGAATCAGCCCAAGCACAACAATTGCCTCTCACCGAACTCATTTCAATGGAAATTGAGCATAACAGAGAATCATGGCTTGAAAGGGAAAATATACATTTAGAGGCCAAACTAGAGAAGGCCAACAATGACTTAAGCTTACAAAGGAGGATGACTAAGCATTACAAACGGAGAAATCACTTTGCAAGAAAAAAGCTCAAAACTGCCCAAAATAAGGGCCTGGCACCAAAATATGAAAAATACCAAGCTAGGCTTGGTATTTTGGCCCAAGCTTCTCTACAGGTCTCTAAGAACCCTTGAGGCACCTACCTACCAAATTTGAGCAAAATTGGAAAAGTTTTTGTTTTTTGCAAATTTTGAGCTTAGGAATGCAGCACCCCCAGTGTTGTGCTTTCTCCTAAGGCATCTTCAAAGGGATAAGCTTACATTTTTGGATTCCCCATCATGAGAGGAGTATGATCACCAAATTTTAGCTCAATTGGAGCTGTTTTGATCCCCTAAAAGGGTCAAAAACACTCGATTTTTCACCTTTCTACCCTCTTTTCTAAACAGGTGCTACGCTCCTAGCAGCCTTGGATTTTTCCACTTTTTGGGAAACTTTTAGAGTTCATATTGAGGAAAAAAAGGTGTATTTGGAAAGTATACATCCATATCTTTCCAACGGGCCATGACAGAGCCTTTTCTGACATCGGGAAGGCCTCCAAAACTCTGTTGCAAAAATACCTTTTTTGCTGGTGCGCTCCTGGAAAATTTTCAAGTTTTAGAGACAGTATGTTGTGTTCCTGTGTGTAACTGAGAAAATGTGCATTAGGAAAGTTTCATCATGCATTTCAGAGCCTAAAATTCAATATTTGTTCTATTTTAGTCCAGAAAATATATTTTGGAAGATATTTGTGCCTTGGACCTTGTAGGGCCTCAAGGACAAGTTAGGATATTTGTTTTTGGCCAATAGGCTTCTAGATTCTCTAGTGAGCTCTCTTCCTCCTTGCTTTCTATATAAGCCATGAGGATTCATTGTAAATAGTTGGGACTTGATGTGTTATAGAGCAATACATGGTTTATGAGCTTGGAGAAGATATTTGGTTTTATGAAGTGAATGAATGGCTTGTGTGGCTTGATGTTGGAGAGGTTTGCTTGCAGGATTCCATAGCTTGGTGAATGGTGATGTTTTTCTAAATTTTTAGTGTTTTCTTGTCCTCATTGTGTTTCAGTCTACTTATTTTCGATATATCAGAAAAGTATATGTTGAGATATGCTCATGGAAGCACCTCAAACCTCCTATTTGCTATAGTTTTGATGTTTTCTTCTTTTAGTCATCTTAAGGAATTCTTGGTTGCTCCTTAGGCCCACTAAAACTTGTTCTTTGTTTCATGAATGATTAGTATGTTAGCTTATAAATATGATTCATGGTATGCCCTTCTTATTTAAAGTTTTCAAAAACTTATTGTGAAGATTTTCTATGGAATACTGATTGATTAGGTTAATACAAAGAGGTCTTGTTTCGATCTTTCCCTTTTCCCATGCTCATCAACTTGTTTCAGAGTTCCTGATAGTTTGATATATGCTGTTTAGGATTTCCCTCTCCATATATTGAATTGTTTTTTTATTTTATGTGTTTTCTCAAAAAGCTGAAGGTGGATTTCTAAACTTAGGAGTTCTAATGCTTCTATGTACCACTGGATTGTTCATCTTATATGTTTATCAGTTTGAGTATTGTTCATAGAGATTAATGGTTTTCCCTACCTCATGAGTTATTGCTTCAAATTATAGATACATAAGACCTCTTATTCTTTTCACAAAACTTAATGTTCACCTCATACATCACCTAAAGGATCCATTAACCTTGCTAAATCGGCCCTGCAATACACTCTGCTTCATCATTTAGACACCCTAGACTTCATTTGACCCCATAGCCCTATTGATTTGATATTCTCACATTCCACCTATCCTACTTGATCATCTTACCCCAACCCAAAACAAACAAACAAACCTACACTTAACAACTAGCCTAAAAATAATCATCAAAGCGAACAAGCTCACATCCCTTGCACAATAGAGAGAGCCCTCTCTGAGTCTAGGAAGGCTAGGTCCTAGGACTCCAAAGACTGGTCTGATGTTACCCTGCCATTTGGTTAGCCAATCTTCCAAATCACGGGACCCTAACATAATGGCGATCACGGTGGGACTCTGAGTATATAATTTCCTGAAAACTTCTTAAGACTCTTTAAACCCTCAAGTTTGAATGATAGTATCTGGTGGTTCATCCGCCACCTCATCGCCATACTAAAATAATGGCGATCACGGTGGGACACTGAATAAAAAACAAACTTATACTTCCCTAAACATTTCAACAACCCTTAGGAAAACTATCTTGTTGATTTATCCCACTGCTCACTAACATAATGGCGATCATGGTGGGACACTGAGTACATAATAGCCTAACAAACTCTTATAGACTCATTTATTCCTTCAAATTAAATCAGAATATTTGCTGATAGAGCCATAGAGTAAACTCCATTTGTTTCACCACCTTAGCTAAATGATGAATCAGGTATAGGACACTCTTACAAATCTTCGGGTTACACATAGAAACTCAGAAAAAACCCCAAAAAATTTCTAGATTGGCTTTTTGTCAATATTGGTGGTGGACCATAGACAACATACCTTCAAAACAACTAAAAATATCCACCTGGCGACTCCACTAGCCTCCATTAGGCCTTCTAAATTTTGCTAAGTATCTATAGACTCCTGTAGGACTGCATCAAAACAACCTTAGGAAATCTAGAACCTTAGTCACACCCGGTGCGAGTTTGATAGTGCCTAGAGAGGTAAGCTTTCCGAAAGAAGTCATAAACTTTCAGCCTCTCTAAATTTTGAATTTGAAAATTGGCTCCGCGAAGAATCAATACCAGATCTCATTTGGACCCAAACCTTCCTACTATAGTTGATGACCCAGAAATAATTTTGTGGCTAACTTTTGAAACTAGAAACTTAGCTACTAATAGGACCCTTCATAGAGCAAGCTCTGTACCTGAACATCTTACAACATTGCAAGACCCCCAGTTTGACTTGCACCATGCTAGAAACCTTTTCAGAACCAAGTCACAAAGTAAAATCAACCATACCGATCTTGAGCCCATAGACTTGCAGCAGAGTCCTAGTAGAGAAGCTTCTCCTTCCACACCACCTGATTTACAAATTCTCCATCACTTCAGCTCTTTTCACCCCAAGTCATCTTAGAATCAGTTTACTGGTCCAAGAACTTCTGCCACACCCATTCACACCACCACTGTGAAAACCACTCCATCTCGTAGCAAAAATCCTCCGCTTGTAAATCCACCATTAGCTCCCACCATGGCAGCATGGTATGTGCCCCTTGTATTACCACAACCTTTGGTACCTTTTCCAAATGATTACCAATCCAGAATCCCACACTTCATAGGGGCTAAATCCACTACTACCCAAAAACATGTAGATAGAATGAATGATGCTTTTTATTACATGGAATTAGAAGAGGAAACCATGAAAATGAGAATGTTCGCCCAAATCCTAGGTGGAGAAGCTAAGAAATGGTTCAAAAGCCTAACTCCCAATAGTATACATGATCTCCCTTCCCTTTACCAAGCTTTCATAAACAAATGGGAAATCAAGAAAAACCCTCTTCAAATCCTCTTGGAATATAGCAACCTCAAAAGAAACACGGGGGAAAGTGTCCAAGACTAATGCACTAGGTTCAATAGCGTTTACAACGCACTACCACCGAACATGAAACCCCCATTAGGCCTAGCCTTAGCTAAATTCCCGGAGGGTTTTGACCCCAACATGGCCTATCAACTAAGAGAAAGAGAGCCCCTTACTCTAGAAGACATGCAAAAAGGAGCTATAACTGTAGAGGCCAACTTAATTGAAAAAAGAGCTAGGCTAAGATCAGAAAAGAGGGTAACATACAAAGACAACACCATGCCCTCCACCTATTCATCTGATTCCAAGATGGACAACCTTCTTAGGACCATGGAAAGAATGATGGAAAGAATAAGCATAAACAAAAGAACACTCCCTAGGGACAACCAAACAAATCCCCAAAACAGAAACCAAAATTAAAATTTTAGAAGAGACCCGCCCCGAAACAGACCAAGGGAAAATGATCAACAAATTAGGCCACCCTTCCAAGATAACTATGTTGACGAAGGGGAAATATATATTGAACAACTAGATGAGAATCATCTAAACTTAATAGGCTCTGATAGTGAGGGTGAGGTTTTTCTCACAGAATAAGAACAAGATTTTTATCCTCAAACCAAGATGAAACAAGCTATGAAGATTCCGAAGACCACGAATTGGGATTAGAAAATGCCATAATGGAAGTCCATAGGCAATATGATCTTAGGAGTAAGAAAAACCAAGACAACTTTTAGACACTGTTGTTAAGAAAACTCCCAAAAAAATTCTTAAAATAACAACAAACAATAATAATACCATGGCTAAGAAAGCTGATCCTAACACAAATAAAACCAACCAATCAAGTATTGCCTCAAGCTGTCCTAGCACCTTTGCTAATGGCCCCAAGAAAACTCTAATCACCAAAGCCCCAAATCAAAATCAACAAATTAAAAATGTGGAGAAATTTATGGCTGATAAAACTGATGTAAATATGTCTAAAACTCAAGTACCTTTCAGTTTTGAAGGAGAGATCGCTAAAATCAAATAACCATCCCTCTCACTGAACTGGTAACTCAGGATATGTACTACTCCCAATTCTTGAAATTCTTGAACATAGGAAATGATACCAACACTCTGAATTTGACAGATGACAAACCAGAGCTATTGTTTGGACCCGAAGTAGATGGAAAATACCAGGAAGGAGCCATTCCCCCATTTTATGTTAGCCTAAACATACATGACAAAATCCTACATAACGCCATGCTAGACTCTGGTGCCTCTCACAACCTCATGCCAAAGGAAGTGATGGAAAGATTGGGCCTAGAAATAACCAGGCCTTTCAAAGATTTGTATTCCTTCGATTCAAGTAGAGTTAAATTCTTGGGCCTTATCAAGGAATTATGTGTCAATCTAGCACAAATCTGTACTAAGAGCCTGGTCATGGATATAGTCGTGGCTGACATTCCCCCCAAATATGGCATGCTCTTGTCCCGATATTGGGGAGATAAACTTCTGGGGAACCTCCAACTTGACATGTATTATGCTACCATCCCTGTGTTTAACTAGACAAGAATATTGTACCGAGAGTCACACATGAAGTATATGGTTAGCAGTCAAGAAATGGCAGACAGCATACCTCTTTATTCTGTACATTTAGATCTTGACTCTTTCATTATTCATACCAAAGAGGACACTGATGAATAGTTAAGTAAAGTTGAAACAAATCTAGGTACACTACATCAGTCAAACCAGTTTCTCTATGATGAGCTTGACGCTCAGAACTATCATGACCCATAACATTTACATCATGATGAAACTAAACTTGATTTTATAGAAATAGAAAACGAAACTTCAAAACCAAAAGTCAGTTTAAGTTCCAAAGAACGTTGTTCAAGCCAAGGACAAACCTCAAAATAACAATCACCCCTTTTTTCCGATCTAGAAGCACTAAAAAATCTTCATGGGACAAAAATATTTGGTAATCAGGGTCAAGAAAGCCTCATGTTTTTACCTTACCTAAAAACCTCGCCATCCAAGGATTTTTCCCCTCCAAAAGAACCTTTAACTATTGCAAACACTTATGTGGATCCTAAAAATGTGTTTGGTAAATTTGATATTGAGGGATATGGTGAAGACAGTCTTGAAATACCCGAGATGATTGAGTTGTCTAAAATCTTATCATTACACATAAAACTAAGAAATGCAAGACTGTGCAAAATTGTTCAGAACACTAGTATATGTTGGGAAACTAGTTCAAAACCCTTTGACACAGATATCATTCTAAGAAGTCGCCCTTTTGAAAAAGAACACATAAACCTTGAGCAGTTAATGTCACTGAAAAAGAAAACAACCCGACATAGGATGTTTCTAGACTTTAGGCCCCTAGATAAACCTTCCCTAAAGAACACTTAACTTTTTCCCAAGATAGATCATACTTCACAAAAGCTAGGGGTTTCTAACCATATGTCATTGCATGATAGTGTTTTAGGTTACCATCAGATGATACCACTTCAAAAAAATCAGCTCAAATATTTTTTCAAATTCGCAGGAAGTAGCTTCAAGTTTAAACCGATGCTTCCCGTTATAAAGAACACTGGAGACATGTTCCGAAGAACTATGTTTCCAGTTTTAAATTTCTTCACTATGGTTTACCTTGATGACATCATCATTTGTTTTAAAAATGATAAAGAATACCTGTTATACCTAAAGAAAATATGTAACAGAAACAGGTATGGGAATCAACAATATAAGGAGAAGCATCAAGCAGAACATGAGTTATTTAAAGATCTTTGGAAAAATTATTATGCCATGTTTGCAAGTGAAAACAACTATGATCTTTTTTCCCAAAAAATGAATGGACAAAGAGTATCAGGAGATCCTTTTGAAGATAGGATTCTCAAGTATCACTGCTGCAAAGATTCCTAGTTTTAATTTTTCAATCATTGTGCATACCATTGTTTGAAGAAAAAGTCAAATAGAGAAAAACACAAAAACATAGGAAAATTAGAAAAAGAGGGCAGATTCTAAAAAAAAGGTACAACTCCATACCCAAAAAATAGTAATATTGAAAGTGTGCAAGTCTAAATGCCACTACTAGTGAAAAATGATGTCTTGTTCAGCTATCTAGCCTAATCATAACTGAACATGCTTTAAATTCATTGTTGATAAGTTAGTGAAAAAAATGTTGGTCAAATTATTGAAGCTTGACTTATCGAAGAAAATATATTAGGAAAAGAAATATACTGCTTCCACATGCTCAAAACAGAACCAAAGAAGAAAATAGGGATGAATAGCAAACTATATATCCTAGCCCTGTTTTTTATAAATCTTATTTTGTACAAAAATAACATTTGTGTGCAACTTGTTGTTATGCCACAAACTCATGATAAATCAGACTTTCTAATCCTAATTTATTCATGTTTTCAATTTCATGTCTTAGCCTAGTGAATGAAATCCTGTCAAACGGTTTAACCTTGACAGTTGAATAGTATAGGTAGAGAATCAAAGGAGTTCATTAGCCTAATCTAAACTCCTGGAAGAGATAAGAGTAGAAGTAGATAATTTGTTTTCGCTTTCAAAATAAAATATCAATGGGTTTTCCAGTTCAAAGTGCACCCAAGGAAGAAAAAATGTTAGGCAAAGTAGGTTGGGAAGGTAAACTTGAGCTAATCATTCTTTTAGATTTTCAAAATTACTACTTCAGGGAAAGCATCAGCAAAAGAAAAGAGAGAATCCGCCCAATGGAGGAGGCACTGGTCTTCATAAGCCAAGAGATATGAAATTATGGACACCTCCTGAGAAGAAGATGCCCTCCCCAAGTGGAGCCACTGTTAGTCATCAATAATTTTCACCTGTTTTAGATGACTAAATGCTTTGTCTCGGATTTCTAGAAATCAAAATTCAAGAATCATGTGTGTTCTAGAAATCTCCTCAAACAAAATTTTTTCACTATCCTGCTTTCTTGTCAAGCCTGGCCAATCTATTATCCAGATAAAACCCCATCTTGGACTAAGTTCCCTCGCTTTCTCTGTATTTTCCACCCTTGCCTATAAACCTCTGTCTCAGTTTTCCCAAACCCTCTATCTTTTCACCTTGTTTCGCCAAGTAAACAAATCTTTATCCCCTTCTCACCAAGTACCTCAAGCAATGATGGTGTCAGATCTTTTCTAGAAGTCCTCCTGAAGTAAAAAAAAAGTTTTCTAAGTTGTCTAGGATGATGGTGCATAGTAGAGTGTCAAAGCTCTGTCTCCTCATCCAAAAACCCTGATCCAATGTTTTCAGTCAAAAACCTACTCCAAGGACATTATAGTCAGTTTATAGGTTCACCTAGGTTATGCACTATCATTTTTCTGATTTCACTATTCCTACAGGGTATTCAAAGATGAAGTCAAGAGGAACAAATTTGAGGCTTCTCATTATCCAAGGAACATTAAAGGACCTCCAAAGGTACCCCCTTGATCAACAGTAAGTCTAAAAAGGAGAAATCTACCATGCCCAAGCATTTCTGCAGGAATTCTTGGTAATTGGTCAAATAGCAGAACATAGGCATGGAAGGAGGCCTAAAGAGCTAATGAAGACATCCACAACTGGTAAATTGATACAACAAGCTGAAGTCTATAGGGCAAATCATAATCTCATGATAAGATATTGTCAAATGCTACCCATCAAAGGGTTTGTGCAGATTCTAAAAATACAGTGGCACATAAGCAACATTGCACACTAAAACAAAGAGATCATTGGAAGAATATTGGGCCTCAAACATGAATTTTGTAAAGTGGACAGCTGCCCTTTGCCCACATTCTTGCAAAAAGACCAAAAAATATATCAGATAAGAACATAAGGTAAGATAGGAAGAGGAAGACCAGCATAAAAAAAAAAGACACTTAGAATCTAGAAGAAAGTAGTAAGTGTGTGTTTATTGGGAATGCAAATGTATACCTGTTTTTTCCAAATAGTGGAAAAATACTTTGGTTACAAAGGTCAAAGAACTCCTCCAACCCTCCAAATGATCACTGGAAACTTTTTAAGCATGAGTGATAAGTTTGAATGAATGTTTTCTTTGAGAACTTTGAAGGCAAGCTTATTTACATTTTCTGGACATCCCTAAAAGCTCAGAAGTTGGGAAATTGAACAAAATGGTCATAATAAGTGGCCAAGAAGCCTCCTTCATCATAGCAGATGGTTTCAAAGAAAATTCCAACTATCTTCTGATATTTGGAAAAAGGGCACCAACTCCACTTGATCAAAGGGTAAGATCAAAGGTCCAAAAAGTTCAAAGGAAGAAATATTGAGGCACTATGTGCCACTTCAATGACAGAGACAGAACATCAGCTCAAAATATTCGATTTTTAACAAGCAACAGTTAGAGGTATGATCAGAATGTTTAAAAGGGAAAACATGATTTTAAATCACCCTAACAAATGTTCATGACAAGCATGAGTCTTTATGGATCTATCCAACTGCCCAAGTTCAAAAGAGACAATGGTTAAGAGGGGCTGTAAAAGACATTTAGAGTCAGCTCCAAAAGACATTGGCAAAAGGAAAGGGTGCAAAAAGAAAAGGTCCAAAAGGAACCTTAGAAATATGGGTTTTTAATCTTAAATATTTCAAAAAGAGGGTATAAAACATTACAACATAACAACTCCCCACTCATTTTCTCATTTGAACGACACAGTGAGGTTTTCCAGTTTTCTGTCGGAGTCCTCGGGCAAAAAAAATAGGGTGCTGCGCTCCTGTAGAAGTACGCTGCACTCCTGTACTGACTTCCTGTGTATTTTTCTTCTGAGTGCTGCGCACCTGTAGGTTGTCGCTGCGCTCTTGCAGCCTCGCCCCGCGTGCAGGAGAATGCCCGAATGGTGTGCAGCCCTGCCCACAGGCACTGCGCTCTTTCCATAACATTCAACAGCCCAAACGGCGTGCATCCCTGCACGAGATTCATGACCAGCACCCGTGTGCCTAGGTGATGTGCTCTTGTCGTTACATCCAAACCTTGCACGACTGCTCGTTCAGCGCCCAAGCCGCCCGATGCTACACTCCTACCACTGCCTTCACACCTCCACCAGATGCTGTGTTCAGGACTGCCTGGCACGCTGTGCTCCTGCCACTGCCTCCACACCTCTACCCAACGCTGTGTTCAGGAATGCCCAGAGCGCTGTGCCCCTACCATAGGCGGGCAACACTACTTGAAAAGGTGTTCAGAGGTGCCCGAATTGCCCACAAAAGCCTGGTGAAGCCATTTCTTGCTATGAAGAATATTTTAAAAAGGTATTTTTTCGACTTTCACCATATTCATGATTTTCTAAAAAAGTAAATGTTCGCCAAGAAGATTTAAAATTGGTGTTAAAGGAAGTAGCGAAAACTTGAAAAAGGGCACCTAACCTAATCTCTGCTAAGTATCTTGACCTTGCTAGAAAACTCAACATATCTTTGACCTCTTTTCCACATTACTTTGCTATCAAATCATTTCTCCTTAAATTTTTGAGGCAAGGGTGACGAAAAACACCATGTCTCAAGAAGAGAGTGTTGACATAAATGAGGTGACTTAAAGAATAAAAAAACAGAAGAAGAAGGGAGGGATGCCAAATAGGTTTGAACCTATAATCACTGAAGAACTGATAGCCTCCCCTTCTATTCTTTCATGTTTCAAGAGTTAGGGTGCCATGAGTACTGTAACAAAGTGCAAAAGATCAAAAGTCACCTTCAGTTGACCAAGTTATTTGCCTTAAGACTTCATAGGCATAAAGTACATCTAGCAGGGGTAAGATTTGAGTTGACCACCAGTGCCATCTCTAAGGCCACTGGAATACCTGACATAGGAGAAAGGTAGTTTAAACAGAAGCATCCTGACTTAAGCCATTATCATCCATTCTTAAAACCTAGTTGTCAAGATGACCGTAAAACCATTTTCCCTTTTTCTCATATATTGGACAGATATTCCCTCCTCATGAAGATTATCATGAAATACTTCACTTGTGAGGGTAGGTTCTCTAGAGTTTATTCCTATCATATTAGACTCCTCATGCATTTCACCAGAACCAAGCTATTGCACATGCCCTACTACCTTTGCAAAAGCATTGAGAAAATCTCCTCCATCATGCAAAAAAGTCCTCCATCCCAACAAATGTCAAGCCTCTTTCACCATTCCCTCATCAAAGTAATTGTCTCATACCATCTAGAACAACAAGGCATTCCCTGGGAGGTTTTTATGCCCATGATGATTTCACAACTCCACAGCCCATCCCTCTGCAAAGTATGCCATCATCATCTCAAAATCCTCCTCACTCACCTCCATCACCCTCCACTAACCCTTGTTCATCTTCTCCACATGAATCATTCCCTCAAAAAAACCCTCCTCATTTGCCTTCCCCTAAGAAATATTTTCATGAAGAAAGCAGTGGTGGCCTTGAAGAGAGCAGTGGTGGCCTTGAATAAAGCAGTGATGATCATGAAGAAAGTAGTGAGGGAGAGGATGATGAAGATAAGGGAGAAAATGATGAAGATAATAGAGGAAATGATGAATATGAAGAGGAGAGTGCAGAAAAGGGAGATGGCTAAGAAGAAAATAGAGGTAAAAACAATGACATAGATGATGGGCAAAGCAGTAAAAGAAATGGGTCCCATGATGAAGAAGAAAACTCTAAAAACACAGAAATGGGGGAAATTTTTCAAGAAGAGGACAGTGAGCAAGAAAACAGAGTTTTAATCACTAAATCCCATGATGAGCTAAAAATCCCAGTCAATGGGTCTTATGATGAGGGAAATGACACTGAGAAAACTTATGTAGACAGTGGAAAGGGTGCATATGAAAGAAATGATAGTGACAAGAATGCCAAAGGCATCCCAGTTGGCAGTGAAGACAGTAATGCAAAAGATCAAAATGAGGACAGCTATGAAAGTAAAGAAATGACCAACATAGGCGCCTCTAACAGTGCAAAAATAGAGCATGGAAGTCTTGAAGGTCTTGGAAGCAAGGAAAGCTTGAAAGAGGTTGAAGATGCTTATAAAAAGGATAGCCAAGAGCAAGGTAAGAAGGACACTCACACAGAAATCATCCATGAAGAAGAAAATAGTCTTAAGGTCATTAGTGACCAAAATTTGCAAGAGAAACGTATGGCACCTTTCACCATCACTTATCAAAAAGGCAGGAGGCATGTGTTTACTGCCTCCAAAAGGCAATGGGCCATGCACTCCTCCTCAAGACCATTGAAAGACAAAGGTAAAAAACAACTGAAGAAGGAAGAAGACAATCATAAGGAAGAAAGATAATTTAAACTCATTCACATAGACAGTGATGAGGAAAATTAAACAAGGATAGTGAACTCCATCCTACGAGACCGGAATGCACAGATTAAAGACTTGGAGGCTGAGCTAGAAAGATCAAAGGATCTCATTCACTTCCTCCAAATGCATAGTAAAAAAATGAGTGGCCAGCTGGCCATCTATGAAGCAAGGGCACTCAAATATAGGAAAGAAGCTCAAAGGTCACAAGTGCAGTTGGAGGAATACATGGGCACCTATGAGGAAGATGATGAGGAAGAGGGACAAGCTAGGAAGAGACCTAAGACTAAGGGTCTTAGAAAAGCATTGGCAAAGCAAAGAGACAAAGAATCAGCCTAAGCACAAAAATTTCCTCTCACCGAAATCCTTGCCATGGAAATTGAGCATAAATGAGAATCATCATTTGAAAGGGAAAATATACATTTATAGGCCAAACTATAGAATTCCAGCAAAGACTTAAGCTTACAAAGGAGGATGACTGAGCATTATAAATGGAGAAATCACTTTGCAAGACAAAAGCTCAAAACTGCGCAAAATAAGGGCCCGACACCAAAATATGAAAGAGACCAAGCTAGGCTTGGTATTTTTTCCCAAGTTTCTCTATAGGTCTCTAAGAACCCTTGAGGCACCTACCTACCAAATTTGAGCAAAATTGGACAAGTTTTTGTTTTTTGCAAATTTTGAGCCTAGGAATGCAACACCCCCGGTGTTGCGCTTTTACCTAGGGCATATTCAGAGGGAGAAGCTTACATTTTTGGATTCCCCATCATGAGAGGAGTATTCTCACCAAATTTCAGCTCAATTGGAGTTGTTTTGATCCCCCAAAAGGGTAAAAAACACTCAATTTTTCACCTTTCTGCCCTCTTTTTTGAACAAGTGTTGCACTCCTGGCAGCCTTGTCTTTCTCCACTTTTTGGCCAAATTGTAGAGGTCAGATTGAGGAAACAAAGGTATATTTGGAAATTATACATCCACATCTTTTGAATGGGCCATCACAGAGCCTTTTCCAACATCAGGAAGGCCTCCAAAACTCTGTTGCAAAAAGACCTTTTTTGGTGTTGCGCTCCTAGAAAATTTTCAAGTTTTAGAGACAGTATGCTGCGTTCGTGTGTGTAACTGAGAAAATGTGCATTAGGAAAGTTTCATCATGTATTTTAGAGCCTAAAATTATATATTTTTTCTTTTTTAGTCCAGAAAGGATATTTTGGAAGATATTTTGTGCCTTGGACCTTGTAGGGCCTCAAGGACAAGTTAGGATTTTTTTTTTTGGCCAGTAGGTTTCTAGATGCTCTAGTGAGCTCTCTTCCTCCTTGCTTGTTATATAAGCCATGAGGATTCATTGTAAACAGTTGGGACTTGATGTGTTATAGAGTAATACATGGTTTATGAGCTTGGAGAAGATATTTGGTTTTATGAAGTGAATGAATGGCTTGTGTGGCTTGATGTTGGAGAGGTTTGCTTGTAGGATTCCATAGCTTGGTGAAAGGTGATGTTTTTCTAACTTGTTAGTGTTTTATTGTCCTCATTTTGTTTCAGTATAATTATTTGCTACAGATCAGAAAATTGTATGATGAGATATGCTCATGGAAGCACCTCAAACCTCCAGTTTGCTATAGTTTTGATGTTTTCTTCTTTTAGTCATCTTAAGGAATTCTTGATTGCTCCTTAGGCCCACTAAAAATTGTTATTTGTTTCATGAATGATTAGTATGTTAGCTTATAAATATGATTCATGGTATGCCCTGCTTATTTAAAGTTTTCAAATACTTATTGTGAATATTTTCTATGGAATACTGATTGATTAGGTTAATACAAAGAGGTCTTGTTTCGATCTTGCCCTTTTCCCATGCTCATCAAATTGTTTCAGAGTTCGTGATAGTTTGATATACGTTGTTTAGGAGTTCCCTCTCCATATATTTAATTTTTTGTTTATCTTATGTGTTTTCTCAAAAAGATGAAGGTGGATTTCTAAACTTATGAGTTCTAATGCTTCTATGTACCACTGGATTGTTCATCTTGTATGCTTATCAGTTTGAGTATTGTTCATAGAGATTAATGGTTTGCCCTACCTCATGAGTTATTGCTTCAAATTATAGATATATAAGACCTCTTAGTTTTTTCACAAGACTTAATGTTCACCTCATACATCACCTAAAGGATCCATTAACCTTGCTAAATCGTGCCTACAATACACTCTGCTTCATCATTTAGACACCCTAGAATTCATCTGTCCCCATAGCCCTATTGATTTGATATTCTCTCATTCCACCTATCCTACTTGATCATCTTACCCCAACCCAAAAAAAAAAAACAAACCTACACTTAAACAACTAGCCTAAAAACAATCATCAAAGCGAACAAGCTCACATCCTTCACACAATAGAGAGAGCCCTTTCTCAGTCCAGGAAGGCTAGGTCGTAGGACTCCAAAGACTGGTCTGATGTTACCCTGTCATTTGGTTAGCCAATCTTCCAAATCACGAGACCCTAACAGGACCACGCTGCGGAAACAAAGGGATCAAGATGTGCATGAGCTGACGAATATGTTTCATACCCTGCGCACAAATTTGGGTATCAATATTCAGAGAAACATTTGGTGCTAAAGTATCACAGTTGTCTGCACAGATACATTCAAGAGGAAATGGATTTCCTTGACATCTCCTCACTTGGTACGGCATAACGGTATGCTACCAAGATTGAGCAGAAATTCAAACAGAAGAAGCGAGACTTTGGATTTGCAAATCAAAAGCAAGAGAAATGTGCCCCCAAACCACAAAACAAAGGAAAAATCCAAGGCATGGCAGCCCAAGAAAATCTGCCAAAGTCACAACCAAAGAACAACACCGCGAAGACAAAGAAGGACACGGGAAAGTGGTGTGAGTTCCATAAGATCTCCACTCACAACACAAGTGAGTGTCAGGTGAAGCAGTCACTGGTGGCCGAGATGAGGGCTTCTGAATCAGATGCATGCTCTGACTCTGAATCAGAACCTCACAAGGGTAATGAAAAATGGAAACAAATTATTGATGTGGAGCCCAATGCCACTGTTTCCACTGCAAAGATCCAAAAGGAGGAACTGGAAGATCCAGAGGAGGAGGAGTGTCTCTTCCACTCCCAGATGTGGGTAAAGGGTTCCCCGCTATGGTTCATTGTCGACAATGGGAGCTAAAAGAACCTCATTTAAGTAGATGTCGTGAAGCATTTGGGCTTGCCGACCACAATACACCCATATCCATACACCATCGGGTGGCTTCACCAAGGACGAGATCTCTGTGTCAGCCAATAATGTCACCTTGCCTATAGCATCAAGCCCTTCATGGATTGGGTATTATGTGACATTGATACTATTGATGTTTCTGATGTATTATTAGGCCAACCATACTTGTGGAAGTGACATGTTGTGTATGAGTCTTGACCTCACACTATTATTGTTACTTTGGGAAATAATATGTACAAGATACCAAAGGTACCACCGTCTGCCACTATCTCATTGGTTACTGGAAAACAATGCAGTAAGCTCATTTCCCAAACCAGGAAATTTGTTTTTCTGATGATTCGCCCCCAGGGAAAGAAGAATACAAGGCTCCTCTGCACGACAACAAAAAATGGACAAGGTTGTGGAGGAGTATGGGGACATCTTCACCTCACACATAGGGGCTCCTCTGCACTGCCAGGTCAAGCACCCCATTTATCTGACCCCAGGTGCGCCGCTACCCAATGAACCGATCTATCAACGCTCTATTCTGGAGAACGATGAAATCAAGAGGTAGATTCAGGAGTTTCTACAGAAAGGTCACATCCGGCCAAGTTCATCACCTCGTGGGAGCCCGATCATGTTGGTGCAGAAGAAGGATGGGAATTGGAGACTCTGTATTGACTATCGGGCATTGAACAAGATCACTATCCGGAATAGGTACCCAATCCCACGGATTGATGAACTTCTGGTCCAAATCAAAGGGGAAAAATATTTCAACAAGATCGACTTGAAGTCTAGGTATCACCAGGTACCAATCGAACCCTCTGATGTGTGGAAAAATGCCTTCAAAGCCAAGGAGGGCCTTTTCAAATGGCTGGTCATGCCTTTTGGGTTAATGAATGCTCCTGCAACCCTCATGAGGTTTATGGATGACATTTTGTAGCCATTCACCAACTCATTTTTAGTGGTGTACTTGGATGACATTCTGATCTTTAGCCAGACATGGGAAGAGCACCTCCACCACATCTAACAAGTCCTCCAAACACTGCGGAAACACAAGTTGTGTGCCAATTTGGAGAAGTGCACTTTTGGCATGACCCAGGTTCAATATTTGGGATACATTATTGATGAAAGGGGGGTGCATGTGGATCCAACCAAGATCCAAGTCATTTAAGATTGGCTAGCCCCAACCACTCTAGTAGAGCTTCATAGCTTTCTGGTTATTGCTAATTTCTACTGTAGGTTCGTGTTGGGATTCTCTCATATCACTTGGCCCTTGAGTCAAGTCACCAAGGGAGGATCGAAAGAAAAATTATTTTGGTTGGAATCTCAATAGAAGGAAATCGTAGAATTGAATCCTCGCCTTTGTTCTTCCCTAGTTCTCAGCAGAATTGCAACAACCATTTGAGATCGAGACAGATGCCTCTGACTATGCTATTGGGGAAGTGCTTACTCAACAGGGGTATCCAGTGGAATATCATAGTGAGAAATTGTCCGACACAGTTCGCAAGTATCCCACTTATGACAAAGAAATGCATTCCATTATGTAGGCTTGTCGACAATGGAAGCATTACATTTTGGGGAAGGAAACAATCATCCACACAGACCACCGACCCCTGCAGTTCATACAGACATAAGGGAAGTTGTAGAATGATTGCCATCAGAAGTGGTCCACATATTTGCAACATTTTAATTTGAACATCAAGTACAAGAAGGGTAGCTCCAATAATGTTGCAGACTACCTCAGCTGAACATCGATCGTGGCGCTAACCACTGTTCTCAACTCTTGTGGGCACATGACTTCTGATTGTCTGCTTCTCTAAAAGAGTGAGCCAGAATTCGGCCACACATACAAGGCACTCTGGGGGGGTATGCAAGTTCCAAAATTTCACCTCCAAGACGCACTGTTATGTCACCTGGGACACCTTTCTCTTCCTTCAAGTGAGAGTGCCAAGATGATATGGGAAGCACACTATACGAGTCGCTGGGAATTTCGGGGTTGAGAAAACAGTGGCAATACTACAGAAGTATTCCTATTAGTCGAACCTTCGACATGATGTCGAGTAGTACATCAGATCTTGCACTGCTTATGCCATTGCCAAACTAACCATCAAGAAGCAAGGCCTCTATACTCCATTACCTACCCCTAGTCGACCTTGGGAATCCATCTCCATGGATTACATGTTGGGCCTTCCTTTTACTAAGCATGGAAACGATTGTGTTTTTGTGGTCGTCGAAAGATTCTTGAAGATGGCCATTATGGTAGCCTGCAAGAAGAATATCACAACAGAAGCCAATACTAAACTCTTCTTTGAACAAGTGTGGGTGCACTTTGGGATCCCACAGTCTATCATATCAGATTGGGATAGCAGGTTCCTCAGCACATTTTGGTCCAGCCTCTAGTTAATGCTGGACACCAAGCTCGCCAAGTCCACGGCTTTCCATCCCCAAACTGATGGCCAGACAAAGGTCGTCAATAGGATGATTTTACACATTTTGCACATGTACAATTCAAAGAATCCATGCACATGGGATGAGATCCTCCCCTATGTAAAACACAATTATAAATTGGATTTCCACAACTTAACTAGCCATAGCCCCTTTTAAGTGGGCTTGGGATTCCATCCGCTATGTCCCATTGATGCAGCCATGACATTTATGGCTACTCAGGCCAATTTGGCTCATGTCCAGTTTGAAGCTGACAAAGAGAACATCTTCATCAAGCGCATTCAGAACATCCACCAACAGGTTCATGACATATTGTACAAAGCCAATTCTAAGTACAAGCAACAACATGATCAACATCGGGTGCCTCACAACTCCCAGGTGGGCGACAAAGTGTGGCTACATTTGTAGAAGGAGCGCCTCAATGGACCCCACTGCAAGCTTCACCCACTCTGATATGGGTCTTACACCATCACCAAGGTTGTAGGGAACAATGCATTCAAGCTCAGTATTCCACCATTCCTTAGTCTACACCTAGTATTCAATGTGGACCGCCTTCATCCCTACTTCCCACCTCTACTGGACACCTCTAACATTGTAGAACAAATCACACTAATAGAGTTAAACCCATAATGCATGGAACAGGCCACCACATATTGTATCATGGACATGCAAATAAATAACACTCTCCAACAGAAGATCCGACTGTATTGGGTTGTCAAAGCTAGCCAACTCCTGCACCAAGGCAAGTGGTTCACCAGGGACCAAGTTCAGCAGAAGTTTCCTCATCTCATGGAGGAACTCAACACAATGGGGACCATTGCTTCCTAAGGGGGGAGGAATGATCCAGGTGGATATTGGTGGCCACCCACCTATTCCACTTGGGGCCCCACCATTGTCTCTTTCATTTTTTCAGTTTCGACACAACTTACTATTTTTAGCAGTTTTTCAGGTCCTGAACTTTCGGAGCCGTTTTGAGGCCCTAAACGACGTTTTTTGGGAATCAAACCTCTATAAAATTTGATTCCATTCTAAAATTGATATCCATGGTCAACAGTTGTATTCCTCAGATATATCTTTCTAACGATGTATCATGTGCGTCAAACGGAGATAGTATGCCAAAGTTACAACCCCGGGAAGTTGAAACACCAATTTACCCAAACGGAGCCCATAGTTTTGGTGCTTCATCTCCTAGGATTAGGTTTTTGGATGTTTGGGGTTTTCCATTATTTATCTATAATAAATAGGCCCTCGAGCCTCATTTTAACACAGTTCAGAGGCCTATAGCTGCCACATCTCTTCTTAGAGATAAACTACCAATGCCCTAGCTAGTTTATTTCCATTCTATCTGTAATAAAATTTCAGTTGTTTGATATTAATGAAATGAAGTGTTATTTCCACTGCATATTTGTATTTGTGGTTATATGTGTATTCTGTTAAGTTCCTACATAAATATGGATCACAAGCGCCATTCAACATCAGAAGCGCCTCTCATCACAACTTTTCTCAAAAGGCTTTTATAGCGGAGTTTCGATATCCCCTACCTCTTAAATAATTTTCAAGTGGTGTATTTTTAGCACTATGTGTTAAGGCCTGCTTTATTCCCTTGGTCCTTTTGAGTCTTCATGACCCAATTACACTTAGCATCAGATATCATTCATCAGATTATAATTTTTTATAAAACAATTTGACAAGAGTTACGAAAAATCCAACCTTTGAAATGACACCATGTTGATGTCATCATCTCCACATGGTGCCTCCTTAGTGATGAAAGTCGTCACCCATATTTTCCCCATTAGGCCTTAAAAAATTCCAAAATTGACTTCCATGTGTCCATCATACGACCACATCACGTTGGTGTCATTTGCCTTGTCAAATTCTCGAAGTCAATTATCTTTTTCCATGTTTCTTCTCGTAGGATAGAGAAAGGGTCCTTAAGGTCCTTGGTTTTGCAATTATTTCCTTTTTATTTATATTCTCCTCACACTTTGGCGCTTATAATAGAATTCATTTTTTTTAAGAGTTGTGAGGTTTTGATCCCCAAAGTTTCAAAATGATC
This sequence comes from Pinus albicaulis, assembly GCA_034641835.2. Classification (NCBI taxonomy): domain Eukaryota; kingdom Viridiplantae; phylum Streptophyta; class Pinopsida; order Pinales; family Pinaceae; genus Pinus; species Pinus albicaulis. The sequence continues at coordinate 806,902,200 of CM076581.1, read as the reverse complement.
GACCCTCCGAAATTTGGGTTTAGATGTGCCTTCCTTATGACTGCCTGCTATGATATTCCATTTCGGGTCTGATTTCAAATAAATCGCCGAGGTCCCCATGTTCAGACCTTTAGTATCCTAAAATCCTAATACATTGCTTGTGGGTCCTTCTAATATCAGCTCCCAATATTTTGGCCTCCTTTTGATTTCAGCTCTCCTTTATGGCTTTGGGACTTAGGCTCTCCCTTCGGAATTTTGGCTCCCAAAACATTGGTTCTCCTTTTAGTCAACTAAAAATGCACCGGTATTTCTTTGAATTAGGGATGAAAAATACGGTCATTTGACTGAAATACAAGAGGGTTTTATAGGCAACAACATCAGCTCTAATTGGGGACAATGTATTTAAATCAATGCATTGAGAACTTGTAGATTAGTGGCTCTATCTTTTGGGCATTGATTCATTTTATTCAAGTACATAAAAGAAAAAGAAAAAAGTAGTAAGAACTTAAAACATTATAGGTATGTACAATGGGTCATTGGTATATGGAGTGGGTGAAAATGGTTCTCTTTATTGCTAAAAATAGAACTTGAGAAAATGCTCGTTCACAGGTATTTCAAGCAACTCACCATTGTTATAACATCATTCAACACTCATGTAGTTTTAATGCTCTTGTATGGCCTTGGGAAACCCCTTCCCATGTAGAGTTGATATTATATTAAAAACAATATTTTGAATTCCATACACGACTCTTCCCTTTAAAAATCACGTACACACATGAGTACCATAACACAGAACTCGTAGATATTGTTAAAAATATGAAAAAATAAAAAATATCCTATGTTTCGGGTGGGGTTTACGGGTTTCACGAGAAGCCCACCTACAGGATCCCATGGCCTCACTAAATCAACCAATTTCTAGTGGTATTTATACACCTCATGGGAAGGCCTAATGACAAAGAAGGAGATAGCATATCGACATTATATTCATTTCGTTCCCCAGATCAAGTTTGATATTTCATGTGCCTCTTGCACTCCCAGTGATAGGAAACCCTTGTTTCCTTGCATAGATTCTCATCCATCATTATATGGAATCCTTTTGTGAATGATCTAGAGGTGATCTTTGAGGCTTGGGATGGACGGATCCAGAGGAAGGTTTCCTTGGTGTTTTAGTTGGATCAGGTTGTATCTCTCCATTACTATTACTTGATATAAATAAAGAAGCTCTGTCTCGTTTACGATATGTTATGATCTCATGTTTCATGATTCATATGTAATATATTGTGGTTTATATGTTTATACTTGATGATATAACATCTTTATTATGTATGCACCTTGAATTAATTTCCATTTATATGCTCCTCTGAACTATGTTGTGGGATTTCTCACTTTGGAGGAAGCAGAGGGTTTGGACCCTATGGGATCGACATAAAACATAGGACTTTCGGGTACTCCTCTCAAACCCAACTTAAGTAGTTTATATGGTTTTCATGCTTGAATGAATGCTTCTTGTTGATTATCTTCTTTCGCTCTATTGAGGTTTTTAACTGTTACCTTAGTGAATATTTTCCCACCAACAGAACTGGCGACTCTACTGGGGAATACATTCAAGTATTTGCTAGAATGGTTATTTTTTTGTTGATCTGGGTTTTTCCGTGTTGTTTCTTGATTTTTCAAATCTTGTTGACTCTTTTGCAGTATAAAAAATCAGTCTGAACTTCTGGATCATGTCTGTGTTTTTATTTTTTCCCTACTTTCCCATTTACACATGATTTTTATTGTAGACAAAAGTGTATATACACGGATTCTGCCAACAAAACCTGTGTATACACTAGTTTATTAAGATATAGTCATGTATACATGTGGTTTTTTTGTTACACAATCGGGTACAGATAGGAAAAATTCATTTTTTCCAGTTCTGACAGGGGTTTGGCCTTGTTTCTGTTGGTTTCTTGAAGTCATTTACAGTCTCGAATGGTCTTGTTTCTTTCTGTTGTCAGTTTTTCCATGTCTTTTTACAAAAATATTGTGTGAACCTAAGGTTTTTTTATTTTTGAAGCTTTTTGTATTGAAATTTGTGTTCCATACCTTCTTCAAGAAGTGTCTTGTTGTTTTGTGCTTTTGGGATAATTTGTTGGTTTTCTACTTGTTTGTAACCTGGCCTTTTCATTGATTCTTTTAGCATCCTTGAAGTTGACTCATTTTGGCTTCTTTTTGCTTTTTTTGAGAAAGGTCTTTACAATTTTGATTCGGTGAAAGATTTTAGTTATCTGAAATATTTATGTTATCCTGATTATTTTATGTGTGTCTTTCAAATCAAATCATTCAAGTTATTTTTAGTCTCTCATTCACATTAGTCCTTTCATCTTTAAGATTATTTAAGACTAGTGGGATTTGAGTCTCTTTTTTCTTGTTGTTGATCTTCAATGGATGCTTGTTTTTCCTTTCTGAAACTTCATGGTCTTTAATCCTTGAAAGAAAAATAAAAACATTTGTTTTGGCTTTCTTTTCCTCGGTTTTTTATTTTTTGGTCCTTTTGGTTTTTGAAAAATGTGTGAATTCTTATTATAAGGTTAAAATCCTTTTTTTCTTTGAGGAGTACTCTTTATCTTGGGATTTGCTTCTCTTTACTTATTGAATTGAACTTTACCTTTGTGATCACATTATTTTTCCTTTAAATCCCTTTTTGAAGCTTGCATTTTGGAATTATACTATGCATTAAGGTAGTTTTCATTTTAGCCATTTTGGTCTCTTTTTTATAGATTTTGAATGTGTGAGTGTGTTAAAAAAAAAAACGATTTTTTAAGTTCCTAGTAGAACCTTGGTAGAAATCACTTTTCATTGAAGAAAAAGAGTTGCATTTTCATGTAGCTAGGTTTTCTATTGGTTTTTGTTGAGTCAAAACACCATTAGTTGCACTTTCGTTTCCCTATGTCCTAAATAAAAACCAATAAAATCAAGCACTTAATCTAAAATGAACTAGATTTTTATTTTTTCCATAGATACATCAATTAGTATAGGGAATTTAGGGCCTTGGAAAAGGTGTGTGGAGAGTAAATTCTCTAAGGCCACTCAAAACTAAAAGTATAGAAGTTGATTAAAGAGTGAAAATATAATATCATTAGGTTGTCCAGGAAAGCTCCTCTAACACATGAGTCAAGCATGAGGACGTGTGAATATAATGAAAGAGAGATACACATTAGGGGAATTTTGAGGTCTAAAATGGGCCTCCTAAGAAAAATGTACAAAAAAATAAAATTTATAAGAACCAATAGGATTCAAGATGATGATGTCAACCATGGGGGATGATTCACCATTTTTTCAGTAAAAGGGTAAAAAGATTTAAAAATAATAAAATAATAAAACTATTTTTTCAACTCGTATTTTTAACTTATATCCCAAAGTTTTTAATCAAATTTCAAGAGCGAGTACTCGTTGGATGCAAAATTTAATTCCTAATACAAGGAGTACCCATGTTGTATACTTTCGATGGACCCCACAACACGAAAAATGAGAAATACATAAAAAACGTGATTACAATCATGCTTTTCATGTATTTATCATTTTTCATGTAGCAAGACCCATCGAAAGTATGCAACATTGGTACTCCTTGGATGAGGAATTAAATTTCACATCCAATGAGTACTCCCGTTCAAAAGTTGAGTAAAAAATTTGGGAGATAGGTTGAAAATATGAGTTGAAAAAGTAGTTTTTTCTTTTTTCCCTCTAAAATTTGATGATGTCATCAAATCTTATTTTATTATTTCAAATATTATTTTATAATATCCTTATGAGGCCCATTTTAGACCTCAAAATTCCCCTAATGACCCTCTCCTACTTGTTGGATTTTCGCACACGACTGTTCCGCCCAACCTTTGATTACGAGTTGGGGACCTTAGTTTCCTTTCCTGGGGACCACACATGTGACTGTCGGGTGGAATGCCCATGGTACCTAAGGTAGACATCGCATCACTTTCATAGTACTTATAAAGGGTGCCCTTGCAAAGCTCGTGTGCTTGCACTAAAAAATCCTATTGTCTGAAGGTTAGCATAACTGTTTCTGATACCTTCGCTAGTAGGCTTGGGACCTTATCATGCCAAAATAACTTCAGAAGGCCCATTTATCTACCTTCTTTTATTTAAGTGTTCGGTCATAACCACCTGGGGAGAAAATACTTAGAAGTTTTTAGGTTTGTCTGTATCTTTAGGAATTTACAGTGGAGTTCTCTTTTCTCTTTGTTTTTAGTTGGATTTAGGTGGGTTTTGTCTTGTTACTTCTGAAATTTTGATTCTGAGTGACTAACCAACCACTCCATTGGTCTTGAAATACTTTTGATCTTTCTCTTGAATTTGTGGAGTTTCCTCCTTAGGGGAAAATATTTGATTATGCATCTTTCTACCTTGAAAATTCATTTGAACAATCCCGTAAGGGAAGGATCTGTGTATAAGTTGGGTATGGAAAATATTCCCATGGATGCCAACCAAGGAACCCCTCCAAAAAGGGAACCTTGTCCTTTTCCAGCTTTCTTTGGGAAAGTTGGTACCCACTTGATGGCCACTTTGAATATTCCTGGATTGAATGTTGGACTACCCATTTGGTTGTGGTCCACTCAGAATATTCTAAATGTTCTTGAAGCTTCTCAGATGAATGATTTATTTCAAGAGCATCAAATGGGTGTTAATTATTCATCCTCTTTGCTAGAGAAATTTGGGCTTCCTCTTTCTCCTCCATCTTGCAATAAGAAATCTAAAAAGAAGAGAACGAGGAGGAATAAGCGGAAGAATATTTATGTCCATGAATCATCACCAACCTCTTCTAGTATATTGGAGATGAGCCTTCAGCCGCTGCAATTCATGCTGGGGGAATAAGTCTAGTCACTGTAAGTCACACTAGAAATTGGTTACCTTCCTCTATCAGTCATTCTAATGATGAATCACCTACTTCTGTGAGTTCGGTTGGGGGCATATGTTATATCTCTCTTGGGAATGAGTCGCTAACCTCTGCAAGTCATGTTGGAGACCCTCCACAAGCCATTGTTAGTAATGTTGAGGGCATTGATGTTGATTAGAATCCTAGGCATAGAAGATTTAAGCCTAAGTTCCCTTGTAATATTTGTAAGGGAGATCATCTTACTCATTTGTGCCCTGAGATTTCAGTGGTACAAAGGTTGTGGTATCAGTCTATTGGTTCTTCTACTTCTGAAAATGTTATGGTTTCTCAACAATATATTCAGCCATTGGTTGATGAAGTGGTCGAGCCAGTGCAATATTTGGCCAATCCCACTCCTCTTTGAGGGGTGAAGTTTCTAACAACATAGTCTTCTTAATTTCTAGTTCATAGTATTTTGGTCTAGGGGGCATGCCAGTGTCTTCAGGTATACCCTCTCCAAGTTCTAGAAGTGTTTCATTTGATTGGGATAATATTATTGAGCCTCATATTCCTTTTGTTGCACCTTTACAAATAAGGGTTAGAGTTTACTCCACAAATCTCTATCGATGTATGGTGGATGAAGGATCCTCTCAAAGTATTATATCCTCTTCAACTTGGAAATATTTGGGTTCTCCAAATTTGTTGGCAACTGATAGTTAGTTGTTAGCCTATGATAGAAGACCTGGTGAATCTATGGGTTTTCTTCCTCAATCACCTATCACTTTAGGTGGGAAGACTGTATTAATTGACATGATGGTAGTTGATCACTCTTTAGACTTTAATATGCTACTTGGGTGTGATTATTTCTATGTTATGAATGTTGTGGTTTATTCACTCTTTCGAGTGATGTATTTTCCTGACAATGGAAGTATTATCACTATTAATCAACTTGCATCTGATAATCACCATCCTAATTTGAACTTAGTTCAAAATACCCCTTGGTATGTTCCAATTGTTCAAGTTGACTCTGCCCCACCACGGGTGAATATGTGGAATTATATCCTCAGTGATCAATTGCTTCTGAGAAGGATCCTTGGAAATATTATTTCCCTTCTCAGGATTTTATATCAACAACCGATTGATTGATTTCTCCTATGGGTGTATGGGATCCCTTGCCTCCCTCTTTTGACCCTTCTAGTTCTCATGATTTCTTGGATGTTGAGTTGCCTTCGCACGAAGAAATTTTTGAATTCATGAGTTTTATGTACCAAAGGGGTCCTTGGCTTGAGTCCCGCAAGGGGTTTGTCCTGAAGAACTATTATGCATAAGCCATAAGGTTGTGTGGTTCCCTATACCATATTGTATATATAAGGTACAAATTTTCAAGTTGTGTATTATGTAAACATGAGCATTTTCTGAAATTTATATATAGGATGTATTAAATTCTTGCCTAGTGTTCCTGATTATGTCTATAGAACTTTGAATATTTTTCCTTTGGGTATTTTTGTTTTTGATCCGCTCTGACAGGTATTGGTTCTCGAAACTGGCATATAGGTTAGGTTCTCCACCTGCATTTTGATTTATCATTTTCCTTTTCCATTTTGGCCTTAGGATTGACCCCTATAAGAAGTGACACGGAACCTTATTGATTATTAGAAGTGTCATAACTTGTGTGGTAGAGCCTACCTTATCATGGGCACCTAGATAGTACACTGTTTTCACTTGGCACCCATGTTGAATTTCTTTTCTTAGTATTTGGAGTCCTCTTAGTCTCATTGGGACTTTGTGTTGAAGCATCCTCATTCTTCTTCTTCGCTATCTTTATAGCTTTATATCCTAGAGGCTCCCATGTGTTAAGTTGTACTTTTGCATTGCATATTGACTACTTGTACCTTTTGGCCTTAAGTCGACCTCATTTGGATTCGTCTATAAGCTACTTTTGACCATGACCTTTCAGAAAGTTCAAACCATGCATTTCATTAGCCTCTACGACTTGACACATTTTATCCAATGAAAGAACATTACTTTGAGTGTTGATGACCAATATCTTCCACCTTGCATTGAGCATAGGAATGTTATAGTCCTAAGAACTAGTGCATATACCCTTAACACTTGTTCTTTCCAATGTACTATATGCATTCTTTTATTCTTTTTCATTTTTTAAATATGAAAAAGACAACAAAAATCATATATTCCAAAAAAGAGTGGGAACGAGACATTTAATTCCATATTTTATGACACCAAGAGTTAGTTATATTTCCCTTGAACAAAGCACTTAAAATACATATTTCTTCCATTTGGGATGGGTCTTTGTTTGAATTTAGGAAATTCATAACCTTGTTGTTGAGTTAGTATGCCTCCATTCACTTATCTCTTCCAATCATATGGAGAGTTTTTTAATGGCTCCTACATTTAAAAATTATAAAAATTTATTTTATGCTACCATAGAGTCACATTGTATTGTGCTTTTGTTCAAGAGAAGTCAACCTGTGTCACCCATTCTATTGTGTCTCTCGACTCATTTTCAGTCTTCCATACCCAGTCGATCAACTTATCTCGAGTATCACATCAACTATTTGGTCATTTTCTCATGCTAGTTAAGAAGTTCTCCATTGAATTCTTACTAGCAGGTTTTCTCTTATCGAATTCGTTAAATTTATCTTGGAGTAGGCCTAGAGCTGCACCCTACCCTTATTTACATCATTTATAGGTGACCTTTTGCTCAACATCGATCAATATCATGGGTCTTTGACTGAGTGGTTTCTCTTATGTTCGACGTCAACGTAGATTATCACACATTGGGATTCATGCAGTACCTTGGTTTCCATTTGACCCTATTGGTGAATTCCTCGCCTCCATGTTAGCTTTCATTATTGGTTGGTTTAGAAGGTTTCTGTCGTGCACTAGCCACATATTATGTATGTCAGAAACACACTTAGGAATCGTTACTTCATCTCTTTTCATCTGAGTTCTTCCAAATTATTGGTTTGCGAGTTACACTCATGCTGGTTGATGTGGATGCCTTAATGCCCAATAGATATTTTCCCATCGACTCCAACTAATTGCTCTTGGAACAAGATCTAGAGTCCTTTTTCAGTACCTTAGGGTTTTCAGTTATCATTGGTAGATTCCTTCACTATCAACATCGAGAATACATTAATTTTTCCTAATTGGTAGATTCTCTCAAGTGTTTGACTTCAACAATTTATTCTCACTTGCTAGATTGTACTGGGTACCTTGACTCTCATCGTCATTATCAGTGAGTTGTCTCATGTTTGTTAACAATATACATCAATGACCAATAATCAAACAATTTTTCACATGGCCGACTTCGGCTCATTTATTCCCATAGTGTAGAATTGTATAATCTGCGGTCGGTGAAGACCTCAGGTTTTGTCAACATCTTGGTTCACTTGACAACTCCTTCAGTTTTATTCCAGTGATACCATCCCCCCTTATATGTTGCAATTCATCACAACAATATCTTATATTTTGGCACCCAAGTTTATGCAGTACCACTATTCCATCTATATGACTTGGTACTTCTGAGGATCAATTATGCAACATTAGTGATTATACATTATTTGAGTATCATTTATCTAACTTTCTTCTATATGTGATATTGAGACATAGCTCCATTGTGTTACTTTGCGGTGATGTTCATATGATCCACTATTCATTCGTCTATTATTCCTGCACACTTATGTATACATGTTGGATCCGATTTATACTTGATCATCGAACATGCTTTACTATCTCTAAGCATGGGTATGCCCGCCTTAGACATGAGTCTTCTTTTTGACTCCTTCCACAGGTATTCAGCGGGCTAGAATATGGTGATTTCCTCTCAGGTTAAGAAATGATCTCTCTCTTTATACTTATTTCATTTTGGCCATCATATACCCCTTCTAACCTCATATATTAGGGGGCATCTGTTATAGAATCATTCAATGCTCATGTAGTTCTTATGCTCTTGTATGGCCTTGGGTAACCCTTTCCCATGCAGACTTGATCTTATATTAAAAAATAATATTTGAATTCCATACATGTCTCTTCCCTTTCAAAAGCGTGTACACATGCAGGTACCATAACACAGAACCCGCATATATTCATAAAATATGAAAAATTAAAAAAAATATCCTATGTTTCAAGTGGGGTTTACGGATTTCACCAGAAGCCTACCTACAGTAGCACATGTCCTAACTAAATCAACCGATTTTTGGTGATATTTATACACCTCATGGGAAGGCCTAATGACAAAGAAGAAGATAGGATATCGACATTATAGTCATTTTGGTGCCCATATCAATTTTGATTTTCCTTGTGCCTATGTAATCCCAGTCATAGGAAACCATTGTTTCCTTGCATAAATTCTCATCCATCATTATCTGGCATCCTTTTTCACATGATCGAGAGGTGATCTTTGAGGCCTGGGTTAGACGGATCCAAAGGAAGGTTTCGTTGGTGCTGTGGTTGGATCAATTTGTATCTATCCACTACTATTTGCTAATATCAATAAAGAAACTTTGTCTCGTTTCCAATATGTTATGATCTCACTTTTCATGATTCATATGTAATATGTCATGGTTTATATGTTTATACTTGATGATATAACATGCTTATTATGTATGCACCTTGAATTATTTGCTATGTATATGCTCCTCTAAACTGTGTTGTAGGCTTGCTCGCTTTGCTGGAAGCAGAGGGTTTGGACATGTTGAAGCCCCGAAAATCGGGTCTACAACAAGAGGGATACCCACCCGGTCCGGACCTTGGTTAGCAGCTCCTTTTCTGTTTGGTGTAGTGGGTCCGACTAGGGATAATGGGACCAGCTTCTCAATATGTGTGTGTGTGTGTGTTGAGAATAGATATTTCCTTTCTAAAAAGGTTCCTAAGTGAAATGATTTTATTCTATTTCTAATTTAATAACATGCAAATTGTATTCTAATTTAAATAGAAATATCTAATTCTAAACTAACCCGGGATGTAATATTTTTATTATGTGATCTAAAATTATTTCAAATAACAATTGGTAATAAAAATAATTCAACTATTATAAGAAAATAATTCAATAAAGATAAACCACTTCATATAAAAATTTAGATGAAACAGTTGTGAAAAACATATCACATAATAAGCTATTCATACACTAAGCATAAATAAATAGCTATCACCGTACAAAAGTGCCAAATGATAACTTAAGCATTCAAGCATCAATATATAAATAACTAAACATGAATATCACTTTAACACAAAGGCAGAAATAGTTAAGAGATAGAAGTACCATTTATAACTAGTTCTACTCATGAGCTAGAAGCAATAATGACTTATCTCTTCTTAATCCAACATCCACTAAGAGTACAAAAGTGCAACATCAGTAGTAGATATTAAACACAGATATCAATAAATCTCATTCCATTCATTCATCAAAACCTCCTCTGAGGGTGCAAAAGTGCATGTTCCGAGGACAAGTTTTTGACAAATTTCAGGACCCTTCTTTAAATGCAAGAGAAGGGTTTAAATACTACTAACTAAATCTAAAAATATTTTATTACAAAAATGTAGGATACGGTTTAAATGACCATCCTTTTTCTAGGAAAAAATAAAGCAAAACTAATACTAAATCTAAAATTTAAAATTATCAACTAAATACTTATGAATCTGATCTTTGAATTTGCAAGCATTCAACATTGATTTGAGAAGAGGAGGTTGGCCGACTTCAAATTTTAACTGTCCTGAGAAAACAGAATCGGCAAGTGCTGGCGCCATCTTCTCGACAGAATTGATGATGCAATTGAGAGCGCTGCATTGGCTGTGTGGTTTTACCAGAAATGCCCAGTAAGAATCCCAATTTAACTTTGTTAATCCTTTAATTGATTCTACTTTTTCTTCAGCTTTCTGTTTCCATTCTGTCTGCAGTTGCTGTGCTTGTGGTAGGTATCCTGGAATAGTTTCTGAAATCAAATTAGCCTTGTGAAAATTTTTATTTATACAATCAGTAATATTGCTTGTTGCTGTAGCTGCTTCTTCCACTGCTTTTTCTGCAATTTTGATCTGTGCATCCCAATTATTGAAGAGCATTTCTTTATGACTGTCATTTATGATTGGTGCTCCTGCCCTTTTTCCCTCCTTTGTATTTTTCCAAGTCGAATAGTCTGTAACTCTTTTATTAATTAAATCATAATCATGTCGTAAGTCTACGACATGATTAGTGATTTTATCACTTTCTTCACAAAAAGAGTTCCACTGTGAAATATTTTGGCATAATATTTCTTATTGTTGCAGTAGTTGATCATTTAAAGAAATAGACTCTGTGATAAATTCTGTGAGCTTGGGGTCATATTTGTGCATCTCTTGCATAATCTGTATTTGTTTCTCTTTTTCAGCCAAAATTTTCTGATTTTTCAGCCAAAATTTTCTGATTTCCAACTTGCATTTGTTGAAACTCTTGCTGTAATTTTTCGAGTTGTTTATGTGCTTCACTGTTAGCATTGGCTTGTTGTAGTTGTTTTTGCAGAACCTATACTTGATCTTCTTTCTCATTCAATAATTTCCGTACCTTAGATTCTTTATCGATAGTTGCAGAGGCATATGCTCCTGTAATTTGAGATAATTTAGTAATATTTTCAGTTGGATCAGTAGTAGGATCTTGCCATAAAACATCCAATTGTTCTGCATCATGAGAGAGTGCACTTTCTAATTTCATTTTCTTCCTTTTTTTTCTTACTACTGCTTTGTGTTGTGGACTGTAGAATATATCAAGAGCAGGAATTTCCTCTATTTTTAGCACAATCTCAGAGGAAGGGGAAATGGGAATATGTTATGTTTCTGCGACATTGCTAGTTTCTCCTGTGACTATATTTTTTATTGTATGTACATTAGTCACAGGAGTCTGTGTGTTCTGTCCTTCAATATTAATCAAATCATTAAATGTCTCCCATTCTTTTTCTAACTCAATTATGACGGATGGTTGCTGTACAATGAGAGGGGGAAGATTTATCTGTGTAGAGGTTGAAATCTGTTGTTGTGAGAGTTCTTGTGATTGGGCAGTATCCTTTACTGACCCTTCACTTTTATCCTGGTCATTATCAGACTTTTTAGAATGTTCAGGGGTTTATTTTCCGGACTTTGACTTAGATTTGTCTGTATCTAAACTTCCACTAAGGCTGACACTAGGAGTTTATTCTCTTACTGGTCCCAAGCGCAAATTATCCAAAGGAATAGTGGTCAACCTTCTTTCTCTGTACATCTTAAATTCTTGGAATTCTTCTGGAGGGAATCGTGTCTGGGCTAAATGTAAAACTTCTTTAAATGTGCCTTTTTCTTGGAACATGTCATCAAAAATATCGTCTTCTTTAGAAAATACTCTTACCTTGACTGCAGTAGTGAAATTTTTAACAATATCAAAGGGGTCGAATAGTCTTCTTGGAAACTTGAACAATTGTAAACATGTAATATTGTTTACTTCTTTAAATGCATGACCAATATCAAAAAGTGAAAATGCTCCATAGGCCACAGGAAATTGAGGCCATATGGCCTTCTTTTTATCCTTTAAATCTTTAGTCAAACCTCCTTTTCCGCAGGCTTGATAAGAAATTTCTCGGGCTATAAGTTTGTCAGGAACATACAATGGTAAAACATGAGGAGAAGCGAAACTTCCAAAAACCCTAACATATGTGAAAAATTCTTCTCCAAACCATCTTGCAATAGGTAGGATGTCTACCTCTGCTTCTGGAGAAAACCTCCGAGCATCCTTATTATACAATGTTATGTACAGGGGCAACATGAAGCCATGGAAAATCTTGTAAAAATGGGGAATGAACTTTGAATCCCACAATTCTTTGTGATAGACATGAATGGGTAGGGGGTCATGAATTGCCCATTTCCAACCCATTAAAGGAAACTTAGAAACATAGTAGATTGAATCCATCACATAAGCAGATAAATAAAAAGGAGGATAAATCCTCTGAGAGACAGTTCTCTTAGACCGATAATTCAAAATAGCCATGGCCAAGTTATCAGACAATATCTTAGCCCAATCCATAATAGTAGCATTAACAGCAGCATTCAACAACGGTAGCCATTTAGGCGAAAACTTATTAATTTCAGGCTTTACAAAAAGCCTACAGAGCATAGCAGTAGCAAAACAATACAGAGAAGTGAGAGAACCAGTACTGTACATATCGTTTTCATCTTTCTTCAGTGGTTCATCTCTCCTGGACCAATATTTGGTGCATTCTGCCAGGTTCTGATTTTCTTTGGCAAAGTTCTCCATGAACTGTTTGTTGTAAGTTACCTGTGGCTCCGACAAATGATACATTAGTCTCAAATATTCTGGAGTAAATGAGCCAATAAGCTCGACCCTGAGTCTTAAACTGTCTGTTCGTAATATCAGTGCTATCCAACACCCATTTAATCATATATGTATATGGAATAATTTTAGGTCTAGTTGCTATTCGGTGCAAGAAAGAACAGGCTAGCTCTGTAAGGGATGCTTCAGAAGACTCATGTGAGCCTGCAATAGCTGGGACATTCATTACTCTGGGGTTTTATTCTTCAAGTAGATTATTCATGCCCTCCCAAGTAATGATACCAGTGTCTTTGTTGCAGGTGGTGTCTGTGTACAAGGATTCCATCTCTTTACTTTCAGAACTCAGAGCATTGTCTTTCTTTCCCATGATACTCTGAATACCACTTTGTATAGTTGTCTGTTCTTCGCGCCTACAGTTTTACGAATTAAGTGAGAGTAATGATATGAAAAGGTGACGGGAAAATTTTAAATGCTGAAGACGTATAAAATATACCACCTCATGTGAAACAATTCAAAACCATTTTTCATTAATGAGTTACAATCAATTCATTGATTAACATTAAAGCGCATAATGGGTCTCGGTTTATGAAAATATTTCTTCGTACAATGAGCCCTAAGGATCTGCGATAATGCGAATTGTGATTTGCTTCGCAATATCACAAAATCGCAATATCGCAGATCGCAACCTTGTGAAATCGTAATAGCGCAATATTGTAACATCGCAAAATCGCAATATCGCAGATCACAACCTTGTGAAATCGTAATAGTGCAATATTGTAACATTGTGAAATCACTGTATTGCATTATCGCATAATCGCAAGACATAACATATGATAAAAATTAGTTAGTGCATTTTTTGCGACATGCGATTTGCGATATATGTTATCGCACATCGGCGGTTTGAGGTTTTTCAACATAAGGTGTGACCTTCTAAGCATGCGATGCGATGAATGTCCTCATAATGCATAGTTTTGTATCACAATCTCGCAATTTTAGTGTTCCACTCATAAAGAGGCGTTTATTAACATTTTGCGATGCGATATTCCTTAAAGAGTGATTTTATTCTATACTTATCATAAAACTTAAGTTCTTTTAGATTTTTCAAAGAATATCTTCCTAAGTTTATGATAGTAAGTTTTATTTGAATAAAGGAAAAACAAGCTCTAAAAAGAAAATGTATATTTTTTAAATTTTTTGAATAAGGGTCCCCATTTATTTAGTATTAAATGATAATACTAAATAAAAAGGGGGGGTTGTTGCTGGCCACAACAATTGGCGATTCACTTGGAAGAACCAGTTATCTCTGCTTTTCTTTTGAATTTTCTAAACTTTCAAAATAGAGAATTTTCCAGAAAATCAAACTTTATTACAGAAAGACAAAGTACATTATGCTTCTATCTATCAATGATATTTCGTTTTTTCTATATTCAACTTTGACTATTTACTTCCTCAAGCTAGTCTTTGTATCTACATCAGTCATTACTTAGTTTATAAGGATAAAAACAAAGGCTTCTCTGTAAATCAGTTTTAAATATGCTCATTTGTCATAGGTAGAGCCACTGCTGCCAGCAAGCGTTTATAGCTTCGACAGGGTTACCTGTTACCCAACAATGATCCTGTATCCTACTTAGAGAAATATACAATTTTCAAAGAGAAATCCATGTTCACACTTATTCCTTTCATTTTTATTTTTTATTTTTAAAGAACAATGTCTTGGTTTGGTAGCCAATTTATGACAGTGCCATTCACTTGATTTATAACTTTGTTGAACAAGCTGGTTCGTGATGAGATCCCTTGCCTTTCGATTGCAATAATCTTGAGTCATTACCCTGTTGTGGTATGCAGTATTGGCAAAGTCAACAAGCTATAATATCTATGATCATGATAAGTTGGCTCGTGATGAGACCTCTTACTCTTTAAGTTAAAGTGTATCATTGGATTATTCACTGAACATTGTAACTTTCTAGGTGGGGAGGAAGTCATTGTTTCCTTAAGATAGCTCTGGACGACAGTAATAGAGTTTTTTGGAAAGGACTTTTCTACAGAGAATCTTCATTTTGTTATTGATACCTTTCATCAGATTGATATAAAACAATTTCTCACTAAAGGTTGTTTTTTAATCAAAATTTTCAAAGTTGAAACTAGTATCATTTCTAGGTTTGAAGCTTTTAACTATATCTTTTAATAATAATGATCAATTTTCTAAAATAATTCTATTTATATAAGTGAAAAAACAAAATCTAAAAGAGAATTTGTATCTTTTTTGTGAATTCCAAATGTAACCATTAACAACTGGTTTTATTATGAAAAATTATAAAAACTAATGTACAAAATAGAAGAATGATCTTCTATGGAAAATATTTTTTGAGGATCTGTCCATTAACAGGTAAAGACTCTCTTTTCCCTGTTAAATCTTGTAACATAAAAGTAGATGGACCTATGATCTCTGCAATTTGGAAAGGACCAAGCCACATTCGTTGAAATTTCGTATGTTTTCCTTTTTCCTCATGAGCCTTGTCCCATTTTAAAACAAGATCTCCTACCTAAAAGTCCTTTCTAGATACCATGTTTGAATCAAAAGAAGCTTTAACTAATGCTTGGTGACGAGCATGAGTTATTTTGGCCTTTTCTCGTTGTTCCTCTAGCTTAATTATTTCCATTTGCTTTAGTTGTAAGGAAGAAGTTGGTGCTTCATCAATATATTGAACTAAGGCCAAAGAAGGGATTGCTAGATGAGTTGGAAGAACCAGTTCTTTCCCATAAACTAAATTAAAGGGAGAAGTGCCAATGGAAGTTTTTTGTGTTATCCGATCTGCCCATAAAGCATATATTAAAGACTTATGCCAATTTTTATGATTTTGATCAATGGTTCACTTAATAATTCTGATTAAGTTTTTATTTGTGGATTCAGCTAACCCATTTCCCTGTGGATAATAATTGGCAGAGTATTTAAGTTTGAAACCTCTCTTGAGTGAAAATTCAGTCATAGCATTACCAGAAAAATATGATGCATTATCAAACATTAAAGCAGAAGGTAAACCAAACCTGGTGATTATGAACTGATCTATGAACTCGATGATATGCTCGGCATTAGCAGTCTTGAGAGGAACTGCTTCTACCCATTTAGTAAAATAATCAGTTGCTGTAATGATATACCTATGTTGCTTAGAAGAGTGAGGAACGATCTCACCTATTATGTCCAATCCCCATTGATCAAAAGGCTGCTCAATGTTGACTGGTTGTAATGGTAATGATGGTTTCTTTTGTCTTCCAGCAGTGGTTTGACAAATTTTACATTTCCTTACGTAGCTATGTGAATCTTTGAATAATTTGGGCCAGTAATAGCCTGTGCGAATAATTTTATGTGCAGTAGCATCTCCAGCATATGTCCACCTGCTGGTCCATCGTGAAGTTCCTGCAAGACTTTTTCAGCTTCATATTTCTCCAGACATCTAAGAAGAACATAATCATAATTCATTCTAAAAGAACATCATTCACAAGTTGATATTGCTTAGCCTTCAACCTTAGATCTCTTTTCTTGGTGTGATCAAGATTTGGAGGAGCATATCCATTTTTGAGATAAAAAATGATATCAGTATATAATGATTCAACATTGTTTAGGCTTACCTCATACATTTGTATCTCTTTAGATGGTTTTTCAGGAATAAGTGATGCTCTAGCTAGTATTTTGCAAAAACCTTGACCTCTTAAAATACTTGCTGGTTTGATTTCTACATCATATTCCTTTAATGCAGTGATCCAATTGGCTCTTTTCTCACCCACATCTTTCTGAACTAAAAGATTTCTTACCGTTGGAAACGGCACTATGATTTTTGTATGGGTTTTAAGTAGAAAAGGTCTGAAATATTTAATTGCTTTGAAAACAACATAAGCTTGTTTCTCCACATCTGAATAATTCAACTTAGCCCCTTGTAAATTTGAACTGAAAAAAGCAATTGGGGCTTCTGCCTTGTCTTGATTTTCTTGAGTAAGTATCGCGGCATATGATTTATCAGAAGAAAATGTATACAAAATAAAAGGATTGGAAAAATTTGGAGTTGCTAAAGAGCATTAATAATTGCTTGTTTGATCAGATTGAATGCTTCATATTCATTTTGGCCCCATTTGAAATTTGAATTATTTTTAATCATTGCTTGTAAAGGAGATACAATTCTTGAAAAATCTGGTACAAATCTCTTTACAAAATTAATCTGACCGAGGAAAGATTGCATAGCTTTCTTGTTGTGAGGTAAGGATATTTCAGAAATTTCCTTGATTCTATCAGGATCAATATGAATTCCAAATTTGGACACTTTGAATCCAAGAAGTTTTCCTTCACTTAATGCAAAAAAGGATTTTTTGGGATTAAGTGAAATTCTATACCTTTGACAACATTGGAAGATCTGCTTCAAATCTCTAAGATGATTGCTTCGTTTCTTGGAATATACAGTTATATCATCCAAATAAATTACCACTAATTTGTTAACTAATCACTTGAAATCGATGTCCATGGCTCTCTGAAATGTAGCACCAGCATTGATCAGACCAAAAGGCATTTTTTGATATGCATAAGTGCCCCATTTAGTTTTGAATGTAGTTTTCAATTGATCATCAAGATGAACCAACACTTGGTTATAGCCAGAGAAGCCATCTAAGAAAGGCGTTAATTCTAATCTTGCAACTGCCTGCAATATTTGCTCCATACGAGGCAAGGGAAAATTATCTTTTTGGCAGGCTTTGTTAAGATTTCTAAAGTCAATACAAATTCTAATGTCTCCGTTCTTCTTTCTAACAGGAACCATATTGGAAACCCATTTAGAATGTCGAACGGGAAAAATAATCTCGGCTTTCAATAACTTATTGAGTTCATATTTGATCTGATTTTCTAGATTAGGATGGATCTTTCTCAGCTTTTGTTGGACAGGTTTTTCATCATTTATCATTGGGATAGTATGTTGGATGATAGAAGTGTCATAAGTTTTGAGTTCATCATAGTTCCAAGCAAAGACACTTTTGTATTGTTTCAAAAGACGAACATATGCTATTTTTTCTTCAGGAGCCAGGCCGAGGCCTAGGTTGATATTATGTGGTTTGGTATCAGTTCCTAGATTTACTAATTCATAATTCAAAGTTGAACTTTGGAGTTTTGAATTGGTAGATCTTTTGAATCTTTCTTTCAAATCATAAAGGTCTTCTAACTTGACTACTGACTTTGGCATAGCATTATTAGTGCTATCTTGTTGCAATTGTCTATCATGTTGGTCTTCATCAATTATCTGATTGGTGTAAGATCCTTCAGATGTGAGGAAGCTTACAATATCAGGATCATCGTTGAAAATTCTCCAATTGGTAATGTTATCAGGAATCGAAGGTCTAAAGATTAGTTCAATTGAAAATCAATCAGGACTATAGTCTTCTGAAGGAATGAGCTTAGAGGCTACATTAGTTAGGAGGTCTGCACTAGCATTCTGGATTCTGGGAATTGATGAAATATTAAATGCTATAAAGTGTTCAGTCAGATCTTGAACTAAGGATTGATAATGCCTTAAATGACCTGATAAAAAATGTATAGTATTGCGTACCTGTTTGATTACAATTTCAGAATATCTGAAAACTTGTCGATATTTGATGTCTAATCCGATTGCTTTGTATAATCCTTGGACTAAAGCCTCGTATTCTGCGGTATTGTTGGTGCAATCGAACTCGAGTCTGTAAGTCAGCATAATTTTGTTTCCTTCTGGACTAACCAACACGCATCCTGCTCCTGCTCCTTCATTAGAATTAGAACCATCAAAAAATAAATTCCAAAATAAAGATTTATATATTTATAGAAGTGTCTACAAAATTAATGCATTTAGAACTATCTGTTTGAGAAAAAATTTCTATTTGAGATAAAACATAATGTTCTAAGTAAGGTGAGGTATGAGCATTGAAATTTCCTAAGAAAGAATCAACTGAATAGTTTCCAATGATATTATTTCTATATGAAATCGGTTCATTTTCTCCTTCCATTTTTGTTACTATGTATTTCTGATGTTTTTCTCGCTCAACCTTTATCTGATTTGGTTTACCATTGTAAGGAAGCCACATATGCGACCAATCAGTTGCGAAGTATCCATGAAGTTTTTCTGACCAATATCTGCTAAGAATTAAGCCATAAAATTCTGGAATATCTGCAACTAAAATATCAATAACTTGACATACCTTTGGATTAGATGACATCCTTATGGTAACCTGATTTAATTCGCCAATCACTTCAACTTGCGATCGATCTAATTGGACTATGCGTACAGCAGACTTTTGTGGTTGAATGTTCAACTTTGCACATACTGATTTTGGTGGAATATTAGATGAAGCTCCAAAATCCACTAAACAATTATGCAAATTTTTATTGAAAACTTCATACGTAAGAAGAAATGGAGGAGTATGAGATCTCGACCTTCCTCCAATTAAAGCAATATTTTCTAGATCAACTTTTCTAATCGCATTAGTTGGAGGTCTTCCCATTTCGTTGGAAGCTTGAGAGATTACAGGATCGGGCAAAGGTTTTTCTGGTACAGCATGTAATTCTTTCAAAAGTACCTTTTGCTGGTGTTTTAATTTGCTCAATTCATAAAAAGTGATGTTAGCCCGAGTTTTCTTCATATCTTCTATGGCATTATACTCCATTTCATCTGAAACGATCAATGTTTTTGATGGAGTTGATAAATCTGATTGGACTGGGCTAGTCTGAGTTGCTTTTGATGTTGTTTTCTTGGGTGCAACTTTATCCTTAGTCATTGAGCTTGCACTTTTTGACTTTGGAGTAGTTTGAGGAGGATCAAGTTGATTTATACTTCGAGTGCTAACTGG
Source organism: Pinus albicaulis (assembly GCA_034641835.2). Classification (NCBI taxonomy): domain Eukaryota; kingdom Viridiplantae; phylum Streptophyta; class Pinopsida; order Pinales; family Pinaceae; genus Pinus; species Pinus albicaulis. The sequence continues at coordinate 806,882,191 of CM076581.1, read as the reverse complement.
AGATGCTTCTTGGTCTTCCTCATCTGGGAGGATGAAATCCCACATACCTTGCATTTATACAACTTCTTCTTCATCGGTAGTTTCTTCAACGACAGTCTCCTCTTCTTCTTCTTCTTCTGATTTAACATTTGTAATAGCATTTGGTGGTTTTGAATCAGTTGAAGGGTTTCTTCTAAAAGGCTTAAAAGATTTTTTAGAAGATGTTTCAGCTACTTGTTTCTTAATGTCAACCATTTCGTTAGACATGGTTTTCAAAAATTTCTACAATCCTTCTAAATCGAATGGATCTTTTGGTTGTTTTTTCTTGGGATCTTCCTTAAAAGTAACCTTCTTGGGTTTTCGTTCTTCTATTGCATTTTTCTTTTCTAAAGCAATGATATGTTTCTCTACCACTATTGCTTCCTTCATATTGTCTGCTAAAGTTGTTTTGTTAGCTCTATCGACTAAGATTGCTATGTTTGATGGTAAGGCTGAGATGTACCATTCACTTCGCACTTCTTCACTAGGCTTGGAAGCAGTAGGAATTTTATTTAGAAATTTATTGAAACGTGAATTAAAATCCTTGATAGGCTCTTTTGACTCAGCTCTAAAATTAGAAAAATCATTGATCAACGTTGTTGTAGACCTGTCATCACCAAACTTAGTCAAAAATTGATCTTGGAAAATATCCCAACTAGTGATAGATCCAGATGGTAATGAAAAATACCATGATCCGGCTGCTCCTTGTAGAGTATAGGGAAAAATTTGGACAACAGCATCTTCATTAATAACTACATTGAGATTTATAGACAACATAAAAATTTTTATATGTTCTTCAGCTAGCATGCCTGCTTCAGGGTTAAACTTAGGCAGCCATTTTTCAGGATGGGCTGGTAATTGACTCAAGGGTGCAGGCATCAAGACTGCCCCTAGATTATTCCATGGCATTTGGGCCATCATTGAACCACTAACAGAGGAAAGTGCAGAAGATGAGGTCTGTGATTGGGAAGAGGAGGATATTATGATTCCAGATGTTTGAGATGGAGATGTGGAAATTCCAGTGGACTGACGGACAATATTCTAAGGTGGAGAAGTGGATGGTTGACTTCGCGGTGAAGAGGTTGAAATGGATGATGATGTTGAAAGAGTCTCGCTATCAGACCCCTTAGGTGATTTCCTTGCTCTCTTCCTTGTAGGTAGAGGTAACTCAGTTGGCTGAATGCCAAGCTTTTCACTCTGTAATCTGGTAAGAGGATGAGCAGGATTATATTGCGAAGTCACACTTCCTTGAGATTTATCAGATCTTTGAAGTGATATTGAAAATTGCTGAATTTTATGAATCAAAGATTCAACTTCAGGGGGTTCAACAGCAGATTCTTCTGAAAAGTCAGGGTTTGTGGCAGTGGATGTTGTTTTCTTGACTTCTGGCTCTATATTTAAAAATTCTATATGCGATGGAGAAGTCGAAGAAGATGGTGAGGGAAATTTAATCTCAGAATGGTTTTTAGATTTAGATTTACTTTCCATTCATAGTTCGAGGCCCTCCTTCTAGCGCCAAATATGTTGAAGCCCCAAAAATCGGGTCTACAACAAGGGGGATACCCACCCGGTCCGGACCTTGGTTAGCAGCTCCTTTTCCATTTGGTGTAGTGGGTCCGACTGGGGATAATGGGACCAATTTCCCAATATGTGTGTGTGTGTGTTGAGAATAAATATTTCCTTTTTAAAAAGGTTCCTAAGTGAAATGCTTTTATTCTATTTCTAATTTAATAACATGCAAATTGTATTCTAATTTAAACATAAATATCTAATTCTAAACTAACCTGGGATGTAATATTTTTATTATGTGATCTAAAATGATTTCAAATAACAATTGGTAATAAAAATCATTCAACTCTTATAAGAAAAGAATTCAATAAAGATAAACCACTTCATATAAAAAGTTAGATGAAACAGTTGTGAAAAACATATCACATAATAAGCTATTCATACATTAAGCATAAATAAATAGCTATCACCGTACAAAAGTGCCAAATGATAACTTAAGCATTCAAGCATCAATATATAGATAACTAAACATGAATAGCACTTTAACAGAAAGGCAGAAATAGTTAAGAGATAGAAGTACCATTATAACTAGTTCTACTCATGAGCTAGAAGCAATAATGACTTATCTCTTCTTAATCCACATCCACTAAGAGTACAAAAATGCAACATCAATAGTAGATATTAAACACAGATATCAATAAATATCGTTCCATTCATTCATCAAAACCTCCTCTGAGGGTGCAAAAGTGCATGTTCTGAGGACAAGTTTTCGACAAATTTCAGGACCCTTCTCTAAATGCATGAGAAGGGTTTAAATACTACTAACTAAATCTAAAAATAGTTTATTACAAAAATGTAGGATACTGTTTAAATTACCTATCCTTTTTCTAGGAAAAAATAAAGCAAAACTAATTCTAAATCTAAAATTTAAAATTATCAGCTAACTACTTGTGAATCTGATCTTTGAATTTGCAAGCATTCAACATTGATTTGAGAAAAGGAGGTTGGCCGACTTCAGATTTTAACTGTCCTGAGAAAACAGAATCGGCAAGTGTTGGCGCCATCTTCTCGGCAGAATTGATGATGCAATTGAGAGCACTACATTGGCTGTGTGGTTTTACCAGACGTGCCGAGTAAGAATCCCAATTTAACTTTGTTAATCCTTTAATTGATTCTGCTTTTTCTTCAGCTTTTTGTTTCCATTCTATCTGCAGTTGTTGTGCTTGTGGTAGGTATCCTGGAATAGTTTCTGAAATAAAATTAGCCTTGTGAAAATTTTCATTTATACAATCAGTAATATTGCTTGCTGCTGTAGCTGCTTCTTCCACTGCTTGTTCTGCAATTTTGATCTGTGCATCCCAATTATTGAAGAGAATTTATTTATGACTGTCATTTATGATTGGTGCTCCTACCCTTTTTCCCTCCTCTGTATTTTTCCAAGTCAAATAGTCTGTAACTCTTTTATTAATTAAATCATAATCATGTCGTAAGTCTACGACATGATTAGTGATTTTATCACTTTCTTCACAAAAAGAGTTCCACTGTGAAATCTTTTGGCATAATATTTCTTGTTGTTGCAGTAGTTGATCATTTAAAGAAATAGAATCTGTGATAAATTCTGTGAGCTTGGGGTCATCTTTGTGCATCTCTTGCATAATCTGTATTTGTTTCTCTTTTTCAGCCAAACTTTTCTGATATCCAACTTGCATTTGTTGAAACTCTTGCTGTAATTTTTCGAGTTGTTTTTGTGCTTCACTGTTAGCATTGGCTTGTTGTAGTTGTTGTTGCAGAACTTGTACTTTATCTTCTTTCTCACTGAATAATTTCCATACCTCAGATGCTTTATCGATAGCTGCAGAGGCATATACTCCTATAATCTGAGATAATTTAGTAAGATTTTCAGTTGGATCAGTAGTAGGATCTTGCCATAAAACATCCAATTGTTCTGCATCATGAGAGAGTGCACTTTCTAATTTCCTTTTCTTCCTTTGTTTTCTTACTACTGATTTGTGTTGTGGACTGTAGAATATATCAAGAGGAGGAATTTCCTCTATTTTTAGCATAATCTCAGAGGAAGGGGAAATGGGAATATGTTATGTTTCTGCGACATTGCTAGTTTCTCTTGTGACTATATTTTTTATTGTCTATACATTAGTCACAGGAGTCTGTGTGTTCTGTCCTTCAATATTAATCAAATCATTAAATGTCTCCCATTATTTTTCTAACTCAATTCTGACGGATGGTTGCTATACAATGAGAGGGGGAAGATTTATCTGTGTAGAGGTTGAAATCTGTTGTTGTGAGAGCTCTTTTGATTGGGCAGTATCCTTTACTGACCCTTCACTTTTATCTTGGTCATTATCAGACTTTTTAGAATGTTCAGGGGTTTCTTTTTTGGACTTTGACTTAGATTTGTCTGTATCTGAACTTCCACTAAGGCTAACACTAGGATTTGATTCCCTTACGGGTTCCAAGCGCAAATTATCCAAAGGAATAGTGGTCAACCTTCTTTCTCTGTACATCTTAAATTCTTGGAATTCTTCTGGAGGGAATCATGTCTGAGCTAAATGTAAAACTTCTTTAAATGTGTATTTTTCTTGGAACATGTCATCAAAAATATCGTCTTCTCTAGAAAATACTCTTACCTTGACTGCAGTAGTGAAATTTTTAACAATATCAAAGGGGTCGAATAGTCTTCTTGGAAACTTGAACAATTGTAAACTTGTAATATTGTTTACTTCTTTAAATGCATGACCAATATCAAAAAGTGAAAATGCTCCACAGGCCACAGGAAATTGAGGCCAGATGGCCTTCTTCTTATCCTTTAAATCTTTAGTCAAACCTCCTTCTCCGCAGGTTTGATAAGAAATTTCTCGGGCTATAAGTTTGTCAGGAACATACAATGGTAAAACATGAGGAGAAGAGAAACTTCCAAAAACCCTAACATATGTGAACAATTCTTCTCCAAACCATCTTGCAATAGGTAGGATGTCTACCTTTGCTTCTGGAGAAAACCTCGAAGCATCCTTATTATACAATGTTATGTACAGGGGCAACATGACGCCATGGAAAATCTTGTAAAAATGGGGAATGAAATTTGAATCCAACAATTCTTTGCGATAGACATGAATGGGTAGGGGGTCATGAATTGTCCATTTCCAACCCATTAAAGGAAACTTAGAAACATAGCAGATTGAATCCATCACATAAGAAGATAAATAAAAAGGAGGATACTCCTCTGAGAGACAGTTCTCTTAGACCGATAATTCAAAATAGCCGTGGCCAAGTTATCAGACAATATCTTAGCCCAATCCATAATAGTAGCATTAATAGCAGCATTCAACAACGGTAGCCATTCAGGCGAAAACTTATTAATGTCAGGCTTTCCAAAAAGCCTATAGAGCATAGCAGCAACAAAAAAATATGGAGAAGTGAGAGAACCAGTACTTTACATACCGTGTTTATCTTTCTTCAGTGGTTCATCTCTCCCAGACCAATCTTTGGTGCATTCTGCCAGGTTATGATTTTCTTTGGAAAATTTCTCGATGAACTGTTTGTTGTAAGTTGCCTGTGGCTCTAGCAAATGATACATTAGTCTCAAATCTTCTGGAGTAAATGAGCCAATAAGCTCTTGACCCTAAGTCTTAAACTGTCTGTTCGTAATATAAGTGCTATCCAGAACCCATTTAATCATATCTGTATATGGAAGAATTTTAAGTCTAGCTGCTATTCGGTGCAAGAATCAATAGGCTAACTCTGTAAGGGAAGCTTCAGAAGACTCATGTGAGCCTACAGTAGCTACGACATTCATTACTCTAGGGTTTTCTTCTTCAAGTAGATTATTCATGCCCTCCCAAGTAGTGATACCAGCATCTTTGTTGCAGGCGATGTCTGTATACAAGGATGCCATCTCTTTACTTTCAGAACTCAGAGCTTTGTATTTCTTTCCTTGAATACCACTTTGTATAGTTGTATGTTCTTCGTGCCTGCAGTTTTACGAATTAAGTAAGAGTAATGATATGAAAAGGTGACGGGAAAGTTTTAAATGCTGAAGACGTATAAAATATACCACCTCATGTGAAACAATTCGAAACCATTTTTCATTAATGAGATACAATCAATTCATTGATTAACATTAAAGCACATAACGAGTCTCGGTTTATGAAAAGATTTCTTCGTACAATGAGCCCTAAGGATCTGCGATAATGCGATATGCAATTTGCTTCACAATATCGCAGATCACAACTTTGTGAAATCGTAATAGCGCAATATTGTAACATCGCGAAATCGTTGTATCTCAATATCGCATAATCGCAAGACATAACATATGATAAACATTAGTTAATACATTTTCTGCAACATGCGATTTGCGATATATGTTATTGCGCATCAGTGGTTTGAGGTTTTTCAGCATAAGGTGTGACCTTGTAAGCATGCGATGCGATGAATGTTTCTTATAGTGCTTAGTTTTGCATCACGATCTCGCAATTTTAGTGTTCCTCTCATAAAGAGGCGTTTATTAACATTTTGCGATGCGATATTCCTTAAAGAGTGATTTTATTCTATACTTATCATAAAACTTAAGTTCTTTTAGATTTTTTCAAAGAATATCTTCCTAAGTTAATGATAGTAAGTTTTATTTGAATAAAGGAAAAAAACAAGTTCTAAAAAGAAAATCTATATATTTAAAAAAAAAAATTTTGAATAAGGGTCCCCATTTATTTAGCATTAAATGATAATACTAAATAAAAAGGGGGAGTTTTTTCTGGCCACAACAGGACCCTATGAGATCGACATCAAACATAGGACCTTTAGGTACTTATCTCAAACCCAAATTTAGTAGTTTATATGGCTTGCATGCTTGATTGATTACCTCTTATTGATTATTTTCTTTTTCTCTGTTGATTTTGTCAACCCTTATATTATGGAATATTTTTGCGCCAACAACCATCCAAGTTTTCTAGTAAGAAGTTGTTGTTTCCTTTTACTTCAGATATTTTGAAGTGTCCAAGCCACAAGGGATCAAACTTCCCATGTTTCCTTTGTCCTTTGTACTAACATCCCATCTGAGTACCAAATATCCTGGCTGTAAGGATTTTTCCCTTACCTTTTTATCAAAAAGAGCCTTCATATTTTCCTAGTATTTAATTAGGTTCTAGGTTACTAGTCCCCTATTTTGTTGCAATTCCACGAACTCATTTATTCTCTTTTTTAGAGATTTTGGATCCTCCTCAAAATACTGCTAAATTTTATCCACTGGCATGGCTAGATGGATAGGGAAAATTGCAACCTTTCCATACGCCAACTCAAAAGGAGACTTTCCAGTTGATTTTCAGCTAATCCATTTCCCTGTGGATAATAGGTATTGGAGTTTCCCACGATGATGTTGTACTTTTGGAAAAAACTGAGAAATTTGGCAAGCTTGAAAACTTGAGAATTATTAGTGATAATATTCTTTGCACAACCAAATATAACAAGGATATTCTCCTCCATGAATTTAATGAATACAACATCAGTTACATTTCTAGCCAAGATGGCCTCCACCGATTTCGTGAAATAATTGGTGGTTTTATTTATCCATTTTTGTTGAGAGATAGATGGTGGATGTATTTCTTCTATGAATTATAGCCCCCATTTCCTAAATGACTCTTCCACAAAAATAGGGATCAGAGGTAGGGGCAGTAACTTCTACTTCTCTCCAAAAATCTAGTATTTCTCATAGGCCTGAACATATGTATGCACCTCACTGAATAACTTGGTCCAATAGAAACCTGATTTGAGGATACTATGGGTTGTTTCTTTTCAGATGTAATTCCCCCCACAAAAAAAGTTATGGAATTCATCAATCACTTTAGGAATATCCTCTTCTACCAAACATAAAATAAAATCATCACCGTGTCCTTCCAGTACAACTACCCATTTGAGATAGCAAACATCTGGGCTTGTAGCCTCAAGGCTCTGTATTTAACCTTGTCAAAAATCTATGGGAATTTCAGGAAAAGTAAGGAATGGAAAATATATTTATACCTCTATGAGACAAGGTACTTCATCTAAATTTTCTATGTTAAGGTCTCAATATTTTTTTGTTCCTCTGCTCTTCCACTCTCTCCTTCCTTATCTTCTAGCAATTTTACACCCAAGGCCTGGCAATAAAAGTTGTTTTATTTTGATCCTCGAGGTACATAAAAATTTTCTTGATTATATCCAAAGAAACCATCCATCGCGGAAATTGGTGCAAACCCCACCACTTTCTGAAGAATGTAATCTATTTTAGGCATAGGATTATTGTCTTTCAGTGAGGCCTTATTTAGATTCCTGAAATCCACACATAGAATTATTTCCCCATTCTTCCCGATAGTAACTAAATTTTCTATCCACTCTGAGTACCTTAAAGGAACAATGATCTTAACACGTAGCAGTTTCTTCACCTCTTTTTCAATTGACGGAAGTAGCAGAGGATTAATCTGCATAAGATTATACTTATATGGCTTCACTCGAGCCTTAAGAGGAATTTTGTGTTGTATGACACCGAGATAAAAAATCTTCAAATCATCATATGAGAAAGAAAACACATCCATTTACTCCTTAAAAAGTTCCAAGTACCTTTGTTTTTATTCCCTAGAGGCTCCTTTAGATAATTTTATGATTCTAGGATCTTCTTTGGTGCCAATATTACAATCATCCAGCTCATCTTCAAGCTCTTGTTAAATTGGCTTAACAACCACATCATTAGAGTTAAAAATCATTTCCAATGGAACCAACCCTATAAGGATGATATTTACCTTTAGTTGCAAGATTTTTTTACCAATAATAGATCCTTTCCAACTGGCTAGTTGTTCATCTACCGTATTCTCATCCTCCTGATCAATCGCTGAGTCTGAGAATTCCCCAAAAACCTCCATGAATCGCTTGATTTGTTATTCATATTCAAACATGTTAGGTACCTATATTAATATTATAGTCCCTTATTGTTGTTAGTGTAACCCCCTTATTGTTATTATTGTACCCCTGTAACCCCCATATTGTTATTATTTTTCCCTTAAATTATTATTGTTAGGTCAACTAAGATTACATTGTGGCCCCACTAGGATTACATTGTGACCCCATGGACTCCTATATATAGAAAGGAGGTTTTGTAATTTGTATCATCCAAGAATTGTTCATTCATGTAATGTATTGGTGGTTGCCCCCTCGAAGTGGCTTATTTCTAAGGCGTTGATATCTCTTTTCTTCTATTTTTGGAGCTGGTTTCACAACATTTGGTATGAGAGGATAAGCATTGAGGACAACACTTTTTTGAAGGATAAGGGCATGTTATGTCCCTGTACTACTAGTATAGTCCCTTATTGTTGTTAGTGTAATCCCCTTATTGTTATTATTGTACCCCTGTAACCCCCATATTTTTATTATTGTGCCCTTAAATTATTATTGTTAGGTCGGCTAGGATTACATTGTTGCCCCGTGGACTCCTATATATAGAAAGGAGGTTTTGTAATTTGTATCATCCAGGAATTTTTCATTCATGTAATGTATTGTAGGTTTCCCCCTAGAAGTGGATTATTTCTAAGGCATTGATATCTCTTTTCTTCTATTTTTGGAGCTGGTTTCACAACAAAACACCTCCCAGTACCTCATATTGTCTAGTACTGAAGGCGTATACCTGATCTCGACTTCATATCTAAGAAGAGGTTTTGAGGGGGTTTGAAATTACTAGCATAAATTGCTAAAGAGTCATCCATCCAATTTCATTCTCTAGGTAAGAAGTGAATATTAAACGATGAGAAATTTTTTTCAACAAAATCCCATATTTTGTTTATGTAAGACTTCAACCTTGGTTTCTTGGTTTGGCATTGATTTTTTATTTTATTTTCCACCAACTTTGAATCTCCAAACACAGGCAATCACCGAGTGTTAAGGTTTTTAGCAGCTTACAACCCCAACAACAAAGCTTCATTTTCAAGAAAATTTCTTGTGGCCTTTTACTCCAGCTTGAAAGATAGAGGGATCAAGCTGCCTTTTGGAGATACCAATAACGCACCTACTCCATTTCCTTCCCTATAATAAGTACAATTAGAATACAATTTCCATACCTTGTCATGCTCCAATGGTTGTTTACTCACCTGAGCTGAAAATTCCACATGGGTGTCTCCCATGATTTGAGCATCTTATTCTAATAAAAGACAAAAAAATCCTTCTCTTTACCATACACAAGGGCATTGTTTGAGCAATCTTCCTTTGTAATTGTCTTCACAAATATAGATTCTGTGTACAATCGATGCTCCTCTCCACCAAACACAGGAATGGTAGCATATGTTAGATCCATTTTAATGGACCACCCAATTTTCATCCACCATGAGTTGGAAAAAAACATATCAAATCATGCAGGGATGTCACCAACTAAAATATTCATTACTACACTTTTTGTTGGGATTTGAGCCAAATTTACCACTAGATCTTTGACCATACCCAGGCACTTCACTCTTTTGGAATCAAAGGAGTATATATCTTTGTATGGTTTTTTTTATCTATAGTCCCAACTAATCCATAAAAAATAATGGCATTAAGTTATGAGATGGCCTTGAATCAAGCATACAATTGTGTAGTAGCAGGTCATCAATTACCAAGGTGACATAAAATGGGGCAGTGGAAGAGTCTTTCTCTTCCACATGGGATCCAAAAATAACCATGGACCTTTATTATTGAAGGTTAAGGTTGTCCTGTAGAGGAGTAGTGGTGGATGAACTCATGAACTGAGACACTTGAGCTTTATAACTGGGTTGTTTCAACAATTCAGTCAAAGGGGAAAATATTTTGACTTTTTCCAACTCTTTCTGAATACTAAAGGTAGAGGGATTCTTATCAATTTTAGAAGACTCGATAGGTTCTTTTTTCTCATTGCAAATTGGATTTATCGGTGGGGTAAATCTCTATGCTTTGGAGGATATAGATTCATCTTGAACAAGATTGGGGGCAATTGTCGGGAATTACTTTCAAATATTCTATATTTAAACTTATTATATTAATATTAGATTTATTTACATATTATTGATAAAATTAGTATTATATTCGATAGAGTTTCCTTGGCCGCACATGACTGAAACCAACCTAGATCTATCTTAACACCAGATATGTCAAGCGCCAAGAGGGATCAAATCTCTCGTGGTGCAAAACTTTCCTCAAATTTTGCACTCAAAAAAAAGGTTTGCACCTCAAGAGATTTGATCCCTCTTGGTGCTTGATAGATCCACAATTAAGATGGATCTAGGCTAGTAGTATATTACATACATATCATATAGTTAATATTTAACCTACTAATATCATATGTAGGATAGCTTAATTATAACTAGCACAAACATATAAATTAAATGGCTAGTAAACACTTAGATGCATCAATCCATAATAAGCATCAAAGCACTCTACAACACATCTGGAATTGTTAAACGTGAAAAATAATAAAAAATATCTGAATTATAAGTTTATTTTAATTTATTATTATTATTAATTATAGAAGGAATCAATATATAAGTTAAACATATATACATTTAAAAAAACATGTAACACCATTCTTAACCATGAAGATTGACTCTCACTTTATCATGGAAATTCATAATGTTACAATAATAACATGGACCAATACCACGTCCAAAAAACCATACTCATTTCATATGATATACTTATTCATATGACATTTTTTTTAAATTTATTAGGAATAACTGCTTTAGAGATAAATATCAACTTTTGATTTATGAATACTGCTAAGAATATTATAGAATATTTGGTAAATGTTAAATCCTTACTATTTTCCTAATAATTATTCATAATTAAATTAAAATTATAAAATTATTATTACTATAAAAAAAAACACCATAAACATAATTAAAATGTAATAAACTAAGATTATTATAATGATAATGTATAATTAAATGTAATTAAAATGTAATAAACTATGATAATACATAATTATATTTAATGTAAAACCTTTTCCTTACACTTTAATAATTATAATCCACAAGATGAACCACACTGTTTGGTTCAAAATGCGACAAATTTATGTCTCATGTGATGATAACAGAGAGATATCTAGAAAATTATAATCCACTAAAATATATATATAGATAATACAGGCGAAAGAGGTTTGAAAGCAACCCCTGATCGGGGTGCCAACTGAAAAAACTTGGGGCCTTACACGAAGATGGGGAGGGTGTACATGGAGGAAGCATGTGTTTGCTATCACACCTAAATCGATGATAATGAGAGCAGGTAGTGGTGGTCAGAACCCATGGAGCTTAAAGAGGGCATTAATTAGAAATGCAGAACAACTAGGTGCGACAGGTGTGTTGTTAGGAATGTTTGGGGGAAAGTGCCAACGTGCGAGGTGGAAAATGGTTATGTACATCCTCCTTGCCATTTCCTAGTGGTTAGTATTCAGTCAAACACACAGTAGCAAAAAGTAGTTAAGCAGTCGGGGGAGAACTTTTCCACCTTCAGCGTGCCGTCTACGAGGGTATGTATCAAATTCTCCTCTCATATCTGCCATGAAACATGTCTCCAGTTTTTGTTCTATGGAAAAGAAGATCCTGGTCTTTTTGTTTTACTTGTATCTTCTTCAATGTATAACTTGGGATTACTTGGTTTATGTATCAAATCCTCCTTTCACTTCTGCCATGAAACGTGTTTTTGGTTTTTGTTCCATGGAGAAGAAGATCCTGGTCTCTCTGGATTACCTATGTCTGCTTAAATGTATAATTTTTGCTTCCCGGTAGTTAGAAATTTTCATCACGGATAGCCTGCTATTGAAAGAAGTTAGTGGGTTATGTGTTCGATATTTCAGTGATGGAGTCTTGGTGGGAATTGTGGTCATTTACCTTCCCGCAAAGGGTATAATTCATAACCGACTTCTTCATGATACGACCACTTCTGTTTCTTTTGTCTGTTTTGAGTTTCACTTAGACTTTGTATGGCGTTATTGAATTTGTAGGCTTTATTTTGGTTTTTCATGGCATTGTAAGGACATTGCATGGCGTCGATATGATCAGGATCATTTGTTGCCTGCATTAGAGGGTTTCTATTCTATCTAATTTGGGTTTCCTTTTATTTCCTTGTCTCTACATGGTTCTAATTTTTACTGTAACCAACAAGTTTGGGAACTTGACCCTATGGCCTCCACTGATTTTAATGTGGGTGGTGGCACTGTAAAGGTTTGCAGCAAAGGCTCAGGTGGTCTGTGGGTCATTCATGTCAGTTTTTTTGTCAATTTTATTAATTTTTCCAACATTGAGGTTATATGTACTGCTATAAGTTATTAACATGGGATTATTTGGGTCTAGGCTATTGTGGGAATGAGGAGTCTGGTCTATTACGTTACGTATATGGCAAAGATTTCTATTGTGTCCTCTTGGTATGTTCAGGAGCTACCTTTTGTTTTAAAATTGAGTCCTCCCTGTCTTTCAATGTTGAGTCCAGTGTATGCCAGTGAAGACAACCTATCCCTGCTACCTTTTAGACAACACCATGCTCATGTTTATATCTCAGGTTGCTTTAATATCATCATGATTTTTAATATTGAAGGTCTTCCAAGAAATTATTTCATGCACAGAAAGTTGCAGGAAGACTGGGAATTGAAGACAATGGTGAAAGGCCAATCGACTAAGAAGGATGTAAAGGATAAGGGGAAAGTTAAAGCTCCCAAACCTGCCTCAACTAAACATGGTCAAAATTCTGGTAAAGAGGTGATGGAGAACTTGTTCCAGACCTATTCAGATGGTACACCCTGTTACATCAAGTCTTTGATTCATGGGTGGGAACATGATGCAAGGGCCAAGGAAGAAGATGAAGCTGACCTCGCTGAAGAAGAATTGAACCCTATGGTATCTGACCTTGGTGTTTTACCTGGAATTAGCACTTAGGCTACTTCAATTTCTTGACCAGACACATCCTAAGATCTAAGGAATTTTAATGGTTTGGATTATATGATTGGTAGGTGGTTTAAACCCTCAATCATGGAAAAGGGATTTGAGTCAAGTTCATTGTCACACTAATGAAGGTATTGAGTCTTGATATGGTAGAAAAAAGGTAAGTTTGTAGCCTATGGAGAGAAGAGAGTGTGAAATAGAAGAAGAGACAGTGGGTCTGCAAGGCAGGAATCCATTGTTTTTGTTGAAAAATATCACAAGGAACAATTTGACAATATTTCAACAAGAGAAGGTTGTATCAAGACTTACAATAATCTTACTGAAATATCATGAAAAATGACTGTCATAAGGAATTCTCTTTAAATTGTCATTATGTATATTTCATCGAGAAAGCTCACTGTGTGAGATTAATAAAAGTTGACAAAATACATAAACATATCAAGAGACTGATAAAAACATACAACAACATCTGAATTTACAAACTGCAACTGAAGAAAATGAGGTGTGGAAAGACATGGAAAGATAAACAATACATATATCAAGTAGGTAATAAATCCTCAAAATTCTTTTCCAATATAATTCACTGAAAATCACAATGATCATATGAGCAAAATCTTCATAAACTATGAACCTTTTATTCATGGAGATTTATCATATATATACAAAAGACAACATACTGACATCTCCACAAAAGGTGTGAATTTATTCTAAAAATGTTATTACAATCTCATACAAAAGATTAGGCTTATATTAAACTTTAATACAAAGTGGTATAACATAAATAAAGTAAATAGCATGACGGCTTGCAATTCGAAGTGGTTGAATGACATGGAAATCTGTTGGAATACTGCTCCTCTGTTCTAGTGCAACCACGTCCACAAAAAGTGCAAACAACAGTTGAAAATGACATGTTGTTTTTCCCTAAAATGTACAAAACATAATTATGAAATTTAGGAGGGAGCTTGATCAATGACACTTGGAAGCATCTATCATAATAGAAATCTCCTCCACTTCACTTTCTTTGATGTCACCATTATAATAATAAACCAAAAATCAGCTTCTTTTCATCATATACTAATATTCGAAAATAATAGATACCTCTGCTGAAAAAGAATCTATATCCGAAAACATAGAAAAATAACCCAAAAATGAAAATCTTCTTTAAAGGCCCTGTTCCTTCATTCTTCAGAGGTCAAAAATAGATGCAAAAATTCTAATGGCCTTAGCTTTAGTCACTCTCTTGTCTGACCTCTTCCTCTTTGTTTGACTCTTTGGCCGAGTCTTTTTCTTCTTGGTTTTATCTTTTGGACTATCATCAACATTAATAATCTCATCTCTCAATGCAAGATTAGAAATCAAATTACTATTTAATCCAAGCTTATTTTTAGGCCTGTTATGAGGTCTTTGGATGTAGGGATTTGGAATGAAATTAGTCTTTTTACCTCCATGCATGAATCTGCTAGATTCTCCTTCCTCAAACTCTGATTCTAATATTAAGTGTCACTGCTATCTTCATAAGAGGAGTATGAATGTATCATAGTCTTCTTCCTCTCCTTGAATGAAGAGCAAATGGAGGAGACTCGTTGAGCTAAAGTAGGCTCTTCCTCTATGACAGCTTCTGACATTTTATTTTTTCCTTTCTTAAGAGATAGAAAAACCTATGAGAGAGTATATTTTGTGAATGAAGTATCACTGCTTGGTTGAGTTGGTTGAGTTGTTTTAGAAACATGGCTTGATATATTTGCTCCAGGGTTGACTTCCTCTAGAGGAAAAACATGCTTAGAAGTTACAACTCTAGGGTTGACTTCCTCTAGAATTTCTTCTGTCATGATGAGATTTTTCCTAGGTTTTCCTCTTGAAGAGGAAGTTGTCTACTCCCTACCTTTTGACACAGAATTTTTAGGGGGCATAGTATCTCTCTGCTTCAATTTATTTTTATATTTCTACATGAATGACCTTAAGATCTAAGTTTCCTAGGTGAACTGCTCACTGGTGAATTGTTGATATGGGCTTCATTGACTGGTTTTCCTATTGGAATAGGTATAGGGTCTCCAGCTTTCTTAGTCGAGCTTCTAGTTTGCCTTCTAATTGTCATGGAGGGAAGGTCAGCTTGGAAGAAACTTGATGAATGGATAGAGTTTGGATGTGAACTCTTTGGCACAAGAGTTGCACTAGTTTTTTCATGAACATTTTGCTTCTTGGGCCTTCCTACCCTCCTCCTAGAGTTTACACTACCAAACCCCTCCTCTATCAGGAATTTATCCTAGGTGGTCTTTTTCTTTTTAAGGTGGTAGAAAATCAGCATTTTAATTGAACCCCTATGATATAGGTTGTGCAAGGAATAGATATGGATTTTCTGCAACTTTAAGGACATCTTGAGCAAGGATTTGTATAGGAAGTAGGGAAAGCTCAAAGGTTTATCACCTAAAATATGAGAAAGAAATATCATTTGGTAATGATGGATAGAGGAGAAGTTGAGAACCTACCCTCACATGTAATTTAGTGTTGCACAGTGGTGATCACATGTTTCCATTCAGCCTTAAAACAGGAAATATTACAGTCGGATTCCATTTGACATTGACGTGTTCAGGTTTGAGGTAGAGAATTACTTTTGTGGGCAACATTTTATTCTTGAACCAGCATTCTCCAGTGGCCGAGGTTTGAGTAGCTCGGGCTATGATGGCTTGACATATCTCAAAATTCTTTCTCCCAAACTTGAATTTATCTCCATCAAAGATCTCGGCAAAGGCCTATGCTAGAGCCACATTTTCTCCAGAAATGTTTTGCAAAAAATTATACCAGGCAGCTGACTTAAATTGAGGTTTGGCCCTAGCATAAAAAAACCTGTTGTTTACTGGCTCAGACCTATTTACATTCCCACCTTTTCCCATATTTCTCAATAGATAGGCTCCTGCTAAACACACAACAGTTCAATCCTGGAGGCAAATCCCTACACGGAGCCTTGTTTTCCTACCTTGGAATGATAAACTAGTTGTTGGAAGATGTGACTCCTGTTAGCTGTAACTTCCATAGAGAACATCGATCAAGAAAACATTGAACCTAACCCTCTAATTCCATGCCTCTAATCATGGTATGGTGTAATGGTACGATTTGAAATAATTTGAATATAAGCGCCAAGTCACCCCATAATCCATAACACTCCACTTCATCATTTAATAATCGATACCTTGTACCATGATCTCCGCTTTAGCTTAGTAGGGTAGCTATATGTTAGTTGCATTAATAATATAACCACTCACCTATAATAATTCTCCTAAGTAAAAAATAATTAATCTTGTTAAAAAAATAATCATATTTATAAAATAGGAGGTCTTCAGTCATCTTCAAACATGAATGGTCCTTTCTCTGAAAATATTATTTGCAGGTCCTATATGCCTGAGAAATATCTGCCTTTATCTCTGTTTTTCAATATAACCAAATTTCAGCGAAATAGTTGCTCTTTTCACCATGTTACTAATGTGACCTTCAATTTGGAGAAATAGTTTCCCTTCATTATATCACAGTGTTACTAATGAAACTTAAACATAGGTAGCTATTATCTCAAAAAGAGCAACTATAATTTTATTACAAAATGACCAATAAATTTCGACACTAACCTAAGTTAAAACAACAGTTTTAATTTCTTTTATGAACCTAAGACACTAATACCACCTATAAACTTAAAAGTATTTTTGTTTTAAGACTCTTTTTTTACCTTTATTGAAAATGGCTCAAACTTTGACATAGGCTAGGAAATAAGAAAATTTTGAAAACAGTGATACAATGGAAGTCAGACCATTAACATTTACAATGATAACAGTGGCTCCTATTGGGGATGAAGTCCTCCTTGTGAGGCTTCAAGGACTGCAGACTCGGTGCCTTAAAACTTTCAAGACTTAGAAGACTTCTGAAAATTATGACTAGGACTGACCTTTGACTGACTGGACTCAATACTAATCATATTTACAGACACAAGTACCATTGGGCATGGATTTTTATTGACACAACACACCAGATATTTACAAAGAAATGGCTCGAGTAACTTATCAATCAAGGAATTTTTTAGGAAAACGACCATTAACTGGACCTCCAGTCAATTGATCATCATCTAGATGTTTGAGCAGAAATGTATTGTTTTCCAAAAATTGAGCAATTCTAAATGGCCCAAACCAAAAAATTTCAAACTTACCATGCTTTCCATGGTCTTCCCTCCTGACATCCTAGCACAACACCAAATCATTCTCCTGAAATAATTGTTCATTTTCTCTTTTTTCAAAAACAAATTTGACTTTAGTATGATATTTCTATACTTTGTCCATCAGCGATTCTTTGTTTTGATGTGCTTCTATCAGTTGCAGCACTCTCCTTTGAATTGGATTTTCATCATCAACTTCATCTTGCAGAAACTTCATAACAGGAAGAGCTAATTGCAATGGCATTACAACATCAGTACCATATACAAGATGAAAGGGAGACATTCCAATTGATTTTTTTCTACTTACCCTATCTACCCAAAGAGCATGCACCAGCAGAGTGTCCCAATTTCTCTTATTTTCAAGCAACATATTCTTAATGATTCTCACCAAGATTTTACTGGATGACCCATTACCTTGAGGGTAAAAAGGTGTGGAATGATTCAATTCAATACCATATTGGTGACAGAAGTTATGCATATTAGGAGACTTAAAATCCATTTCATTATTAGTGACTAATTTCTGTGGACAACGAAATCTAGCCATAATGTTTTCCAACAAAAATTTGATTATTACCATATTAGTGGCATTCCTTGTTGGAACAGCTTCAATCCACGTAGCAAAATAGTATGTAGCTATAAGAATCCATCTATGTTGTCTCGGTGAAGGTGGATGAATTTCGCTGATGAAGTCTAACCCCCACTGCTGGAAAGGAACATCTGTTGAAATAGGAATAAGATGTAATGGAAGCAACTTCTATTTACCAGCAAACTTTTGACATTTGACACAAGCCTAAATTTGGCAAAAACATCAGAGAAAATAGTTGGCCAATCATAGCTAGCTCTTAAGATGTTGTTTGCAGTGGCTTTCCAATACAAATGTCCTCCACACACTCCTGCATGTATCTATGTCATAATATATTGTGACTCAGCTTCATTTACACATCTTAATAAGACTCCCACATGGTCTTTCCAGTAAATATGGTTTTCTAAAATGCAGTACTTAACATCTTTCAATTTAAAAGCTCTCCTTTTTTACTTCTCCATTTCAGGGGGGTAGTTGAAATTTAACAAAAAGTATACTATATCCTTATATGAATTTGAATGAAAGATTTCAGGATAACCAGAAATACCTTCTCCATCTTTTTCCTCAGCTACCTCCATATTCAGATTTAGAGCCTTGCAGTTAGATTCAACCATCAAGCGAGCCAAGCCTTGTCCTTTTATCAATTTAGTAGGTCTAATCTCAATATCAAATTCCAGAATTTTGGTCAACCATCTTCCCCTCCTACCATCTGTATCTAGCTGCAACAATACATATTTGACAGTGATATTTGTCACAAAAGCAATAATTTTTGAATGCAACACATAAAATCGAAAAGAATTTAAAGCCTTAACTAGTGCATATGCTAGTTTTTCAGTCAAGTTGTACTTTAATTCAGCATCTCTTAAAGGATGACTAAAAAATGAAATAGGTTGTTCTAAACCTTATTTGTTCTTTTGTAAGAAGAAAACTACAATTTTTTCTTCTGAAGCATAAGAAAATATCAGAAAATATTTTTCAAAATTAGGACTAATCAAAATTGGAGCTTCAGTCAAGGTAGAATTGATTGCTGAATTTTTTTTTTTTGCTTCATCTCGCCACTTGAATTCTGCATCTTTCTTCAGCAAGACATTTATGTGTTTGATCAGCTCTGTAAAATTTGGGGAAAAGTGCCTCAAAAATTTAATTTTCCCCAAAAATGACTGTAATTATTTTTTATTCCTTGGAAAACCAATCTTCTGAATAACTTCTACTCTCCCTAGATCAATACAGATACCACTTTCTGTCACAATATGTCCTAATAATTTTCCTTCTTGAAAAACAAAGGATGACTTCTTTGGGTTCAAGAACAAACCAAATTTTCTGCATTTGTCAAAAACTTGTTTCAAATGTTTCAAATGATCTTCATCAGATCTTGAATAGATTGTAATGTCATCCAAGTAAATGACTACAAATCTGTCTTTTCCTCCTGCAAAGGAAATATCCATTGCCCGCTGAAATTTCGTGCCTGCATTCATTAAACCAAATGGCATTTTTTTGTACATGAATGTCCCCCAGCGTGTAGTAAATGTTGTCTTTTCTCTGTCTTGTCTATCAACTGAAATCTGATTATAGCCTGAAAAGCCATCTATCATTGATAATATTTTGGAGCCTACAACTTTCTGCAAAATATAATCCATCTTGGATAATGGATAGTTATCCTTCAATGAACACTGGTTTAGATTGCAAAAATTGACACAAATTATTATTTTTCCATTCTTTTTCTGAACCGGGACTATATTAGCTACCCAATTAGAAAAAATTAAAGGCATAATTATTTTTTCTTCCCATAATTTTCTGATTTCTTTTTCAATGATAGGGAGCAACATGGGTTTGATATGCCTTATTTTTTGTGCTACAGGCTTTGCATATGCTTTCAGAGGAATTTTGTGCTCCATTATACCTCTATCATAGGTCTTCAACTCACTGTAGGACCATGCAAAAATATATGCATATTGTTTCAGCAGCTTGATATATTTTGTTCTAGTTTAAAGAGAAAGAAATTTAGAAACTTTGGCTAATTTTGGCTGATCTTCTATACCAATATTACAGTCAATTGTACTCTCTCCATCAACTTTATTTTCAGGGTTTAAAAAGACATCATCATTATCAAACAATATTTCTAAAGGAACTAGGCCTTTAGGAATATGGTTAGTTTTTCAGATCTATAATGTCCTTCCTAGCCACAGTCTTTTTGAAAGGCTGCTTGTTTTGATTTTCAACAATGTCCTGCTCATCATCAATTTGAATTTCTACAAACTCTTCAACACACTCTAAATTTTTTTGAATTTATTTGTCATCCTCAAATACTTGCCAGTATTTGATGTTATTAGGAATAAAAGGTCCGTTTTTTATTTGAAAATCATATGTTGCCTTGACATCAAGAGGAACTTTTAAATTACTAGTAGCAATAGCTAGTGAATCAACCACTTGATTTTCCTCTCTAGTGACAAAATTTACATTAAATGCTGAAAAATAATGCTCAATCAAGTCCCACACTTCATTCCTATAATTCTTCAATTTGGAAATTTTCACTTGATAATTGTTTCTCACCTGCCTTATCACCAATTCTGAATCACCAAAAGCAGCTAGATGCTCTGCTCCCAAATCTTTTGCTGCCTTCATACCCAAAAGAAGCGCCTCATATTCAACAGTGTTATTAGTGGTAGAAAATTTCATTTTATATGATATAGCTACCCTTTTCTGAGCGGGAGAAATGAGAACTACACCAGCTCTCGATCCTTCTTTTCATGAGGCTCCATCAAAGTACAATTTCTAGATCTTTCCTCCCTCCAAATGTTGCTCATTTGTATCTTGAAAGTGTTGTTTTTCACTAATTTCAGGTTGGAAATTTTTATCATCAACAGTAAGGTGTAATATGGATGACCCCAATTCCTTCTCCTCATCATATATAGGATGATTTGAAGGATTATGTTGATCACTAATGATATAGGTCATTTGGGTTTCCCTATACAACCTTCTAAATTCCTCTCCAAACACTAGGATTGTGGCATATGACATATCCATCTGAAGGGTGCATCCCAATTTTTTAGACCAAGATTTGGAAAGCAGCATCCAAAATCTGGAAGGTATGTCTGCAACTACAAGGTCCATCACTAAGCTTTTCATAGGTAGCTGGGTAAGAGAAACAACCAAGTCATTAATCACTCCTAAAAACTTGACTTTTTTGGAATCAAAGGTGTATATGTTATGGTATTTCTTGGTGATTTCTAATCCTAATTCATCCATCACTTTCTTTGGAATTATATTGTGAGAAGCCCCAGATCTAATAGACAATTATACAGAAATTTGTCATGTATATTGAGTGAGAGGTAGAAAGGTGGTGAATTATCATCATTTTGGTCTTGGACATGGCAACCTAAATAAATAGTAGGATGTCCATCTTCAAGATTGACTAAATTAGGAGCGAGAGGTGGTTGTAATAGACTTTTGAAAGACTCTTTGTATGCTGGATTTTTCAATAATTCCAGAAGTGGGACAGGAATCTTAATTTTATTTATTTATGATTTGAAACTGAAATAAATTGGAGCTAATTATTTATTTTCTACAGAAAATTTTATAATTGGGGTAGAATTATGAGGTGGAGGGACATTACTGACTTTGGCCTTTTGTTTGGTAGCTTGTTTATCAGAATCTGATTTTTGTTGAGGTTGTTGAACATGACCTTTAGACCTTAGAGGATAATTTATGTTTTGACCTTCTTACTGTTTTTTATCATTTTGTGCATGAAAGTGAGCATTCTCATCATCTGAAAACAGATATATCCTTGACTCATCTTCATATTCTTGCAAATTCAAACAATTTGACTGTGATGTTTCTCTTACAAGGTGTATTTCTTCTTTTTCTTCATCATGTTCTTGCTGCTCTTCTTCAACAAAATTATTCAAAGGAGGCTGAACATTTTTATCATCAGAATTCATCCTTGGGCATTGTAAAATTTTTTGAGGCTAAAAAGGTCTTCCGAAAGGAGCCTGGTTTCTATTGGCTTCATTTTGATTGGCTCTAGTAGCTGGTTTTTTTTCTAACTCCAAATTTTGTCATCTTAGAGGAAAGTTCCTTGATAAAATTGGACATTTTATCAACCTTTTCTTCTGCTGTAGGAGTTTTAGAGGAAGAAGGTTTTTCTTCTTTCATTTTATTTTTATCTTTTGCTGTTTTCTCCTCTTCCATTTTCAATTTATTTGAAGCCATAAGATTACACTACACTCCAATTGAAACCTCTTTCATATCCATCAATGTATGTTATTTCTCAACCCTTAACCATAAAGAAAACTCAGAATCTAAAACATTGGAAAAAGTTATCATAGCTGTAGTCTGAGGAGGCTTAATTTCTTCAGGAATTTTTTGATAAATTTTATTAAACCTCTTTTTAAAATCAGCCAATGACTCACCTGTCTTCTTTTTTTAGAGTTCCAAACTCTATAAGATAGTACATATAGTATTTCTTATCACCCCATTGCTTCACAAATACTTTCTCCAATTCATCTATTCATGTTATTGATTTTGGTGGCATACTTCTAAACCATTTACAAGCTTCTCCATCCAAGCTCTGAACAAAGAGCCTTGACCATACATCTTCATGTTCAATGTTCTGGTTATCAGCATAACTATAGAAAGCAACAAAATGTTCCTAAGTAGAAACTCCTTCTCCCTCCCCGGTGTATTTTGGAAGATATTTCAGGTAATCCCCTTGAGGAAGAGCAAGTGGTGCATATCTTGCAGCCACTATCTACTGCATCCTTGTAAGGGTGGGATGAGCCATGGTTTTTTGATGTGAATTTGATGGATGACTGGTTGATGTAGCTGTTTGGGAATTAGGAATTACAATTTGTGGATTTTGAATCTGATTTGGGACAACATAAAATTGGAAATCTTGGGCTGATTCTTCAAGTTTTGGGACTGAAAATAGTGGATTTTCAAAGAGATGAACAAAGGAGATCTTGAATTCACCTTCTATAGAAGAATTAGATTCAAATGTTGTCTCTTGAGGAGATGAGGTAAATTCAACTTTATTTTGTTGAGATAGAAATTCAGATAAGTTGAAAGTGAGGCCTTCAGGAACACTCCCTTCTAGTGGATGAGAAGAGGATGGCCCAACAACTAGATTTAGAGACAAATAAAAATAATCTTGCTGAGGGGTACTAAAATACTGATATTCACGACAAGTTTGAAGGAAATTTAGAATGGTTTTAAAATCTTCTTCAGTAAAAACATCCCTATCAAAAAAGGGTGTAATTGCAAATACTTGTTCTAACTCCTCTTATGTCAGCAGAAAATCTTATGATTCCTTATTGACACTTAAAACCTCTATTTTTTTCTTTTGACTAGAATATTACTTATCTCAAATTTACTAAATGGTGAGTGAGAAAAACTTTCAACTAAGCCTAGGTTAACATCATCTACTTTATTTTCTAGGGAAGCAGTTTCAACTTGAGATTTTTCAGCGGAATATTTTGAAACTAAAACTTATTTTGAATCTAAATTAGATGAAGGTACCTTTTGCTTTGGAATGTACTTTTTTTGTACCTTCTTCACTGACTGAGATGTGGCTTCAACTGATCTCAGTTTTCCTTTTTCATCTTTAACGATCTTCTTTGGGTCAACAACTAGAGTCACATTAGGTGATCTCTAATTTCTCACTGTAGTAGGAGGTCTTGAAACCCCTCTTCCTCTTTTTGGAGTCGCCAGGTGAACCAATTTGCAGTCTTCTTCAAAAGTTACCAATTCGTGTTCACCATCAATAATTGATTTTCAACTATTCAAAACAAAAGACTCGGGAGAATACTTCGTTTCAAGGCCTTAGTCTCCCGATAGATTCACTAAAAGATGTTAGCGCTATAATCAACACTTGGACTACTTCAAGTTCTTGACCAGACACATCCTAAGCTCGAAGGAAATTTAATGGTTTGGATTATATGATTGGTAGGTGGTTTAAACCCTCAATCACCGAAAAGGGATTTAAGTCAAGTTCACTGTCACACTAATGAGGGTATTGAGTCCTGATATGGTAGCAAAAAGGTAAGTTTGTAGCATATGGAGAGAAGAGAGTGTGAAATAGAAGAAGAGAGAGTGGGTCTGCAAGGAAGAAATCCACTATTTTTGGTGAAAAATAACACAAGGAACGAATTTACAATATTTCAACAAGAGAAGGCTGTATCAAGACTTACAATAATCTTACTGAAATATCATAAAAAGTGGCAATAATAATGAATGCTCTTTAAATTTCCATTATGTATATTTCATCAAGAAATATCACTGTGTGAGACTAATAAAAGTTGACAAAATATATAAACATATCAAGATACTGATAAAAACATACAACAACATCTGAATTTACAAACTGCAACTGAAGAAAATGAGGTGTGGAAAGACATGGAAAGATAAAAAATACACATATCAAGTAGGTAATAAGTCCTCAAAAGTCTTTTCCAATAGCATTCACTGAAAAGTACAGTGATCATATGAGCAAAAGATTCATAAACCACGAACCTTTTCTTCATGGAGATTTATCTTATATATACAAAAGACAACATATTGACATCTCCACAAAAGGTGTGAATATGTTATAAAAAATTTATTACAATCTCATACAAAAGATGAGGCTTACCTTAAACTTTAATACAAAGTGGTATAACATAAATTAACTAAACAACATGATGGCTTGTAATTCAAAGTGGCTGAATGATGTGGCAATCTGTTGGAAGACTGCTCCTCTGTTCTGGTGCAACCACTTCCAAAAAAAGTGCAAACAACACTTGGAAATGAAATGTGGTTGTTTTTCCCCCAAAATTGCAAAACATAATTATGAAATTTAGGAGGGAGCTTGATCAATGACACCTGGCAACATATATCATAGCATAAATCTCCTCCACTTCACATGATTTAATATCACCATTATGATAATAAACCAAAAATAAGCTTCTTTTCATCATATACTAATATTCGAAAATAATAGCTGCCTCTGTTGAAAAAGTAGCTATATCCGAAAACATAGAAAATTAACCCAAAAATGAAAAGCTACTTTAAAGGCCATATTCCTTCATTCTTCAGAGGTCCAAAATAGATGCAAAAATTCTGATGCCCTCAGCTTTAGTCACTCTCTTGTCTGAACTCTTCCTCTTTGTTTGACTCTTTGGCTGAGTCTTTTTCTTCTTGGTTTTATATTCTGGACTGTCATCAACATTAATAATCTCATCTCTCAATGCAGGATTAGAAATCAGCTTACTGGTTAATATGAGTTTATTTTTAGGCCTACTGTGAGGTCTCTGGATGTATGGATTTGGAATGAATTTAGTCATTTTACCTCCATGCATGAATGTGCTAGATTCTCCTTCCTCAAACTCTAATTCTGTATATTCAGTGTCACTGCTATCTTCATAAGAGGAGTATGAATGCGATAGCCCCCCTTGTCGGGGTCCGGGGCAGTGCCCCAGTGAAAATTTTTGGTCCTTAATTTCCGGTGGGTGGTCCACGCCCATGGTTTTGTGCATGGTTTTGCACATGGTTTTGGGGTACGATGGTTTTTGGCCTTGGTATTTTTGTAGATCCGGTCAAGGGAACTACGGTTATGTTCTAATCCAGGGTTAATGTATTAGGGTTTATGTATGCTTCTACATGTATATATATGTGTTGTAACACTAAAAGGAATAAAAATGAAATATCAAGCTGGTCATCCCGATTTGGGATCCAGGGGAAAATCTTTGTGTTTATCTATTTTATGTTTTATGCTCTTGCTATTGTTTATTTTCAGTTATAAGATTCGTGTGTAGATAATTTCTGTTTAGGGTTAAAACCTACATTTGGTATCAAAGATGTTTCGGCTTCAAGGGGATGCCTTTTCTGCTGAGGGTTTTTTGCTCGAGCCTGAGGTAGACCCTGTTCAGTGGGAGATCTGCAGGATCGATTCTTGCGGTGAAAGAAGATGGCAAGCGGTGGAAAGATAGAGATCGAGAAATTTAATGGTTAGAGTTTTGAGTTGTGGAAGCTCAAGATGGAGGATCTGCTGGTGGATAAAGATCAGTGGATCGCGGTAGATCCAGGTACTAAACCAACGGCAATGTCAGATGAAGACTGGAAGAAACTGGATCGGAAGGCCAAGAGCACAATATGGTTGTGTGTGTCAGATTCAGTATTGTTGAATGTATCTGGGGAAGCTACGACGAAGAATTTGTGGGAAAAACTTGGGACTTTGTACCAATCTAAGTCTCTGGTGAATAAGTTGTTCCTGCGGAAAAAGCTGTATAACCCGAGGATGAAGGATGGAGACTCGGTGACAGAGCATCTGAATGCCTTCAATACTGTGGTAAGTCAGCTGTCATATGTTGATATTAAAATCTCAGATGAAGATAAGTGCATCAGTTTGTTTTGTTCTCTACCAGACTCGTGGGACAGTCTCATTATTGCAATAGGTAGCAATACAACTACCTTGAATTTTGATGACATTGTCTCAGCCTTGTTGTCGGAGGAAATGAGACAGAGAAATATGGAGGGCTAGAATGGAGATGCCTTATCTGTATGAGGAAGGTCCCAAAACAGAAACAAGAATAAGGTTTCGAGTGGGAGATCCAAATCTAGAGGGAGATCTAAATCTCCTGGAAAGTTTGTAAAGGTATGTTGGAAATGCGGAAAGGAAGGGCACTACAAAAGGGAGTGCAGATCTAAAGCTCCTAAGAAAGGAAAGGGATCTGATGATGCTCCTTCTGCAGAGGCAAAAACCACCTCGGATGAAGGTCGAGATGTGTATTTGGCTTCTTCTTCAAATACACATGTAGATCATGAGTCATGGTTGATTGACTCAAGTGCATCCTTTCACTTCACTCCCCATAGGGAGTGGTTCTGGGAGTATGAGAAATATGATGGTGGTAAAGTCTTCTTAGGGGATGATAGGAAGGCCAGAATCATCGGATGTGGAAAGGTCAAGCTGAAGCTGCAAGGTGGAAGGATTAGAACACTTTCTGGTGTTCTAAATATTCCTGCATTGGCCAGAAATCTGATTTTTGTAAGCAAGATGGATGATGCAGGTGTAAAAACAGTGTTCGAGAAATATGCCTGCAAGATGGTTCGGGGAGCACTGGTATTAATGCAGGGTGTTTGGACTAGAACTCTATACAAGCTATAAGGTAGCACTGTTATTGATGGGTGTAACAGTTATGTGGTTCCTGAAAGTGGAGCGGAAAGCCTAGCTGTCTCTGGAGAAAAGACCATGCTATGGCATCAAAGGCTTGGACATATTGAAGAGAAGGGCCTTCAGATAATGCACATAAATGGTATGGTAGAAAGTATGTATAACTACTCTCTGGATTTCGATTTCTATGAACATTTTGTATATGGGAAGTAGAATCGGGTGAGTTTTCCTTCTGGTGCTAAGAGGGCGAACAAGATTTTAGAACTTGTGCACAATGATGTGTTTGGACCTGTGTCAGTTCCATCACTGGGAAAGTATGTGTACTATGTTTCATTCATAGATGACTTCTCAAGGAATACATGGATATATTTCTTGAGGAAGAAATATGAAGCCTTTGACAGATTTAAATAATTTAAGGCTCTGGTGGAAAACCAGACAGAGAAGAAGATAAAGCTGCTGAGGACAGATAATGGTGGGGAGTTCTGCAAGAAGGAATTTGAAGATTTCTGTAAGAAGTGTGGTATAGCATGGCCGAAGACTAATACATACACACCTCAGCAAAACGGAGTTGCAGAAAGAATGAACAAAACACTGATGGAAAAGGCAAGAAGCATGCTCAATGGTACCGAGTTAGGACAAGAATTCTGGGCAGAGGCAGTGGAGACTGCATGCTATCCGATTAACATATCACCTCCATCAGTGTTGGAGGATAAGACTCCACATGAGGTTTGGACTGGTAAGAAACCCTATCTTTCACATCTAAGGGTATTTGGATGCGATGCATATGTACATGTTCCAAAGCAGAAAAGGACCAAGTTGGATAATAAATCTAAAAGGTGCATCTTTATTGGGTATAAGGATGGTTTAAAAGGTTACAAGCTTTGGAACTCGGAAACAAGGAAGGTTGTGTACAGCCGAGATGTGGTGTTTAGAGAGGTGAAAGATGTTTTTAAACATGAAGTCATACCAAAGGAACCTGATAAGATAGATTTTGAGCTAAAGGATTATGAATCAAACTCTACAGCAGAAGAATATTCAGAAGATGAAGAGCCACAAACTCCAGGTATAAGAAGATCAGTTCGGGAAAGAAGGAAACCAGAAAGGTATAGTCCATTTGCTTTCTATTCAGGTTTTACCTTAACTATAACTGATGATGATCCCAGAACTGTCAGGGAGGCAGTAGATTTAGAGGATGGAAAACTCTGGAAGGAGGCCATGGTTGATGAAATGGCATCCTTGCACAAAAATGAGGCATGGGATCTGGTGTAGTTGTCGACTGGAAGGAAGCCCATCGGGAGAAAATGGGTGTTTAAGAAGATGATGAATGTAGAAGGCAAGGTGGTGAAATACAAAGCTCGGTTGGTAGCAAAAGGTTATTCCCAGGTGTCAGGAATTGATTTTGGTGATATTTTTTCTCCTGTTGCCAAAGTTACTTCTATTAGATTACTTTTATCTGTCGTTGCTGCATTTGATTTTGAGATAGAATAGATGGATATGAAGACAAAATTTCTTTGCAGGGATCTATAAGAGGAGATCTACATGAAGCAACCTGAAGGCTTTATGGTGAAGGGTAAGAAATAACTGGTATGCAGGTTGAAGAAGTCTCTGTATGGGTTAAAACAGTCACCAAGTATGTGGTATCAGAAATTTGATACCTATATACAGGGACTTGGCTTCATGACTAAAGAGCCAATGGAGGAGACTAGTTGAGCTAAAGTAGGCTCTTCCTCTATGACAACATTTGACATTTTATTTTTGCATTTATTAAGAGAAATAAAAACCTGTGAGAGAGTATATTTTGTGAATGAAGTATCACTTCTTGGTTGTGTTCGCTGAGTTGTTTTAGAAACACGGCTTGATCTCTTTGCTCCAAGGTTGAATTCCGCTGGAGGAAAAAAAAGCTTAGAAGTTAGAACTCCAGGGTTGACTTCTTCTGGAAGGTCTTCTGTCATGATGAGATTTTTCCTAGGTTTTTCTCTTGAAGAGGAAGTTGTCTGCTCCCTACCTTTTGAAACAGAATTTTTAGGGGGTATAATATCTCTCTTCTTCAATTTATTTTTATATTTCTCCATGAATGACCTTAAGGTCTAAGGTTCCCTAGGTGAACTGCTCACTGGTGAACTGCTGATATGGGCTTCATTGAATGGTTGTGTTGTTGGAATAGGTATAGGGTCTCCAACTTTCTTAGTCGAGCTTCTAGTTTTCCTTCTAATTGTCATGGAGGGAGGGTCAGCCTGGAATAAATTTAATGAATTGATAGGGATTGGTTGTGAACTGTTTGGAATAGGAGTTGCACTAGTTTGTTCATAAGCATTTTTCTTCTTGGGCCTTCCTACCCTCCTCCTAGAGTTCACACTACCAAACCCCTCCTCTATCAGGAATTTATCCCAGGTGGTATTTTTATTTTTAAAGTGGTAGAGAATCAACATTTTAATTAAACCCCTATAATATAGGTTGTGAAAGGAATAGATACGTATTTTCTGCAACTTTAAGGACATATTGAGCAAGGATTTGTATAGGAAGTAGGGCAAGTTCATAGGTTTATCACCTGAAATATGAGAAAGAAATCTAATTTGGTAATTGTGGACAGAGGAGAACCTACCCTCACATGTAATGTAGCATTGCACAGTGGCAATCACATGTTTCCATTCAGCCATAAAATAGGAAATATGTACAGTCAGATTCCATTTGACATTGACATGTTCAGGTTTGAGGTAGAGACTTACTTCTGTGGGCAACATTTTATTCTTGAACCAACATTCTCCAGTGGCAGAGGTTTGAGTAGCTCGAGCTATGATGGCTTCATAGATCTTGAAAGTCTTTCTCCCAAGCTTGACTTTCTCTCCATCAAAGCTGTCGGCAAAGGCCTATGCTAAAGCCACATTTTCTCCAAAAAAATTTTGCAAAAACTTATACCAACTAGCTTACTTAAATTGAGGTTTGGCCCTAGCATCAAAAAACCTGGTGTTTGTTGGCTCAAACCTGTTTACATTCCCACCTTTTCCCATATTTCTAAACAACTAGGCTCCTGCTAAACACACAGTTGTTCAATCCTGGAGGAAAAACCCTACACGGAGCCTTGTTTTCATGCCTTAGAAAGATAAACTATTTTCTGGAAGACGTGACTCTTGTTAGTTGTAACTTCCACAGAGAACCTCGGTCAAGAGAACATTGAACTTAACCCTTTATTCCGCGCCTCTAATCATGGTATGGTGTAATGGAACGATTTGAAATAATTTGAATATAAGCGCCAAGTCACCCCATAATGCATAACACTCCACTGCATCATTTAATAATTGATACCTTGTACCATGATCTCCACTTCAGCTTAGTAGGGTAGCTATAAGTTAGTTGCATTAATAATATAAAAAGAATAATCATGTTTATAACATAGGAGGTCTTCAATCATCTTCAAACAAGAATGGTCCTTTCTCTGAAAATATTCTTTGCAACTCCTATATGCCTGAGAAATAACTGCCTTTATCTCTCTTTTGCAATATAACCAAATTTTAGCGAAATAGCTTCTCTTTTCATTGTGTTACTAATGTGACCTTCAATTTGGAGAAATATCTTCCCTTCATTATATCACATTACTGTTACCAATGAAACTTACATAGAGGTAGCTATTATCTCAGAAAGAGCAACTATAATTTTATTACAAAATGACCAATAGCTTTCAACACTAACCTAAGTTGAAACAGTGGTTTTAACTTCTTTTATGAACCTAAGACACTAATACCACCTATAAAATTAAAAGTATTTTGGTTTTGAGACTCTTTTTTGACTTTTATTGAAAATGACTCAAAATTTGACATAGGCTAGGAAATAAGAAAAATTTGAAAACAGTGATACAATGGCGATCAGACCATTAACATTTACAGTGCTAACACTTGGTAATAATTGGAGGAGATTGTCTTTGTTCCATCACTCGATCCGCACCTAATGGATACTAAAGTGCCTTTTGGTGAAGGCAATTGTCTCTGTCCAAGAGATAAGGGGTGACCCACGCACAACCTCAACTCTAGAGTACATCAACAGAGCCATCCAGGAAATCAACTTGTGGCAGCATCACCAGAGTGTCCGACTAGGGTGAATTGAGAAACAACTATAAAGAATGCACCAGGTTGACATGCCAGGATCGAGTGTAAAAGACCCAGCTCCTATAGAGTCATTTGATGATTGAATTGCTATATTTATGTTTTTTTTATGATCATGGATAACATTTGTGTTTCTTATATGTTTATGAAAGGAAAGATAGATAATAGTTCCTTAAAGACAGTAAGGGACCTCCTTAATTTTTTTAAGTTTTGGATGGCCTATAACTCTTTAAGATGACCAACAATGTAATATTCCTACATTAGCCTACAACTAATGGGAATATTAAAAAAAAAAATTGTCACATTGGTAGGTGAATAAGTGGGTGGGAGGACCCATAAAACTCTTTATGGTGAATAAAATCACCTCTAGTGTGAAAGTGGATCATATTTTCAGTCTAATAAAGTACCCCAAGGTGTGGACAGGGGCTAAAACATATTGAATAGGCCAACCTTGACCAAATCTACAGCACTGGCATGGAGGAGTGGCCATTAATGAGGCACAACCTAGTTTTAGATGGAGCTGCTTGGTGTGAAAGGAGTGTTTTCAATGAAGGTGGTTTAGGGTTTGCAAGCTCTCAACTTATAAAAGGAAGAGGATATCAACATGAGAATGTTGTTGATGATTAGCATATTTCTGAATATATTTTATGTTTAGACATATATCATTCTCTGGCTGTTTAGCTGAGAATAGTGTTGTTTAGCACATGGTATTCATGTTTAGGAATTCCATTCTCTTTCCTTGAGAGACCTCTTGGGAGAGTTTGTACTACATTTTCCACTATCTAGCTGAAGGCCAAGCTTATTCTTTCAACTACAACGTATATCCTATTGAGGGTTTGGTTCTCTTTGCAAGCTGCAGCAAGTGGAGGCTAGATCTACTCAGATTTAGATCATTTCAATGCTTCTTTTCAGTGGAGGAGGCTTCTACTCCATTGGGAGGAGTGTATTGGAGTGCTTGGGCATGATTTTTTGATCTTGGCATGTGACCAACTATTATCTATACCATACAGCGCAGTTTCTCTTCTAGATCTGCCTTATTCCTGTAGGTGTTGTTGCAGGGAGTTTTGGTGAACCATTTGGAGAGATTTTTTCCAAGTGTTAGGGATCTGCCCTTCACTTTGAGATCCTTTGGAGGATATCTATACATTGTATATTTCAGATCTGATCTGCATATTTTTGAATACTTCTGAATCACAAAATATT
This sequence comes from Pinus albicaulis, assembly GCA_034641835.2. NCBI lineage: Eukaryota > Viridiplantae > Streptophyta > Pinopsida > Pinales > Pinaceae > Pinus > Pinus albicaulis. The sequence goes on along the minus strand of CM076581.1, from coordinate 806,849,532 downwards.
TCTGCAGATATGCATTCTTAGATCTTAGATCTACTGCTTGTACATGGTGTAAAGCTGAAATTCCCAAGGGGATCTAAAAGAGGAGCCTTTCTAGTGTATGGATCTGACTTTTCATTCACAGATATGCTCTAGATATGACATGTAATTAACAACAGTTTGCAGCCCAATAAAATAATTCTATCAAGGCATTTTCAGTCTATACATGTGGTTGCAACACCTCTTTTGAGGGATTTTCTTCTATTGATGTCTTGTATTTCCATCTATGCATCTTATGGGCCTCATTATACATCTATTTTGTTGCTATAAATACTTTGAAGAGACTTTTTATTGGCCTCCTGCTTTTCTTTAGATAAACTACGTTATTTTCTTGCATATCTGCATGTATTGCTGCATTTTCCCATTTTGGGATATTACAAACAAGCTTGGTTTCCTATGGGCAGGTTGAGGCTAAAATATGTAAATTTTTATGACCTGCATTTTCTTTAATGAATAGAAAATAGCAAGGATCTACTAAGTTTACAAAAAAAAAAAAGAGGTTTGAAATCTCTTAATGGTGGATTTATGAATGTGACTTGAAGTCTTGAAAAAAATAAAAATTAATGTGACACATGTCAATAACGTAGTTTTAGCTATTCGGTCCCCTTTCCAGTGGTTACAACATACATGTTAATGGCTCCAAAGAGGTGACAAATAGTGAATTATTTGTTTTAAAGTTTGAGCTGAGAAACATGTCCACCTGAATTGTAGAGTCAGTAAACGAGTTGCAACAGAATCTTCGGCCACAATTAAAATGTTTGATCAGATTTCAGTGTTAAGTACAGATCCATTGGATGATAGAAAATTATTCATCAGAGTCATTATTTTGTAATGGTAGGAAGAATAATGGAGGTGCCCCACACGCCAACATTTACAAGATATATCCTCAATAACTCTAAATCCATTGACTCCACTCACATATTTGTGAAAACTATACAAACAAATAATTTATCAAGCTCTAGGAAGATTTCACTAAAGGCTTGGAATTCTATTCTTGTGAAGTTGAATGACCCCTATCCATGGGCTGGAAATTTCATGACGAGCTTTGGATTCTCCAAAATTATGATAAGAAAGGCTATGTTTAAAACCAAGTATAATATTTCTCAAGGTGGAACTGCATGTTATGCAGTTCAAAATTCAAAGGATATTTAAGAAAATATTCAATAAAAAAGAGAATATTCTATTTTCAAATACTTGATTACTCCCTCTCATCATTAGGGATATACATGGAAATATACCAGCCTACAAAAATTAATTAATTAATATGCAATTGTGTTTTTTTTTGGTAATCAGGCCTTGGTATCATTGTAGTGGCTATATAAAACAATTTTGAACAGAGCTAACAAATTAAAGTAAAAAATATTGATACTTGATACCAGGAGTCCAATTATTTTATTACTATCTACTTTCAAATGGATTATTACATCATTTTTTATTTATTTTGATGCTTCTAGATTGGAATAAGTGGAGGAATCAACTCACAGGACCCTTTATTTTGGTGAATTGGGCTCTAAAATAAGTAGTTTGAGGCATCAAACAACATTTTTTGGGGGTAAAATTTTATAGTCTAAATGTGCACCCTCTCGCACTATTATACACACGGATACCTTTCCAATGATGCAAGAATCACCTCAATCAAAGTATGTATGAAAAATTTATGCCACTCATAAGTTTAACTTCTTGTTTTGACCACCATGATTCAAGTGGATGCCATGTCAGCTTCCATTATTCATGGAGAAGGGGCTAGTCACATGATTGTGATAAATAAGACTCTAGAATATTTGATATTATAAATTTAATTAAGATTTTAAGGAGTAAAACTTAACCACTAGTAGACTATCTAGTTGTATTTGTGCCACTAGGATGAAAAGGGGTTCCATCCTATTCTAAGTGAATTTTCTTACATAGATGAACAGAGCAACCAAGAGTGCATGGGGAGAGAGAAAACATGGACAATTTGTGTGTTTTAGCATACCACAAGCGATAGGTCTCACTTGTGCGTACTTGCATCCATTTCCATTCAGAGAAAAAGAGAGTAGAGCAGTCTCACCTTCCAGTCAGGTTTTCTCTTGAAAGGGTTTATGAGGTATTATCATTGTGTTATTATGGTTTTGAGTGATTGTATTTTTTTCTTTTTCTCTATTTTTTTCATTTTAATATATTTACATGCATAAAAAAATAACTTAATAAATCTAAAATTCCAAGTAAAATAACCCTTATAGTATATATTTCAAATTTTTAGTATAAATTATTTGATTTATTGCAACAAAATATCCAGAATAATATCAATGAAAATTTACAAATCATATTGGTGTCAAGCCAGGTTTCTTTAGGTATATTGTGAGGAGTTCCAGGGGTTCTGTTAGCTCCCTGTAATTTCAGCAGATTGGTGAGACCGAAGCTGCCGGGAGAACACATGAACCACTTTGGGATTCTAGGATCTAGCCCTCTTGAATCCAGAGAGGGATCTCTCTATAAGTGCAAAGATTGATTTATCTTTAAGGCTTTTATGTTTGATATTAGGCTAGTTATTAAGAGCAAGGGTTTTGTTTGGTTTTGGATGGTTGAGCATGATTTTTAATTGAGTGGAAAGTCCTGAAATGAAAGAGTTTCAAAGGTGTGAAGTTGCAAGCAATCAGAACAAGATTTAGCTAATAGGATAGATATAATGCTAGTTTTTAGTCCATTGGGCTATGGAGTCATAAAAGGTTTTAATTGTGCAACAATTTCAAGAGTGGTCCAAGGGGAAAGTCATCTATATCACAATATCTCTTAGATAAATTGATGGAATGGAACAATAAAAGTGTTGAAGGGGTGGAAAAAGACCATAATTTCAACTAGGATTTATCAGTCTTTCCAAACAAGAAAAGCCATTTAAGTAACTGTTTAAAATCGACCAAAGGATAGGGCTAACCATAGACTTCTTTGGACAAGCTTGTATTAAAGCTAACTCATCAGAGAAACAATCCAGTAATCCACATAATTACTTTCAGAAGGGATGAAAATAGATAAAAAACGAAGTGCAGCCTAAGATCAGATAAAATACTTTTAAATATAAACTGCTTTCAGCACACTCTTAGGGAAACTTTCAGAATTACCTTTGAAGAAAGAACTAGGAGACAGGGCAAACCATAAATTTTCCTAGTCTAACTCTACTGAGCATATAATAAAAATAACATTCAAGAACTTCCTTTCAAGCTTCGCACATCAAGACAGGGGCAAACCAACATTCCTTGATAATGTTTACACTTTACTTAAGACCTTATTAAACACACAATTTGGAGGAAAACATTGAGATAAAGCTTATCAGTCAGAGAAGGGTACTGTAAATAGTAAATCCTAACTCTATGCTTGTTGTTCTTTATTAGAGAATAAGTGGAAAAAATGGCATACATGAAAGGAAAGAAATAACACAGAAAGAAGCACTTCACCAGTGATATAGACCAGGATCCCAAGAATCAACTTGTATATTGATGTCAATCCAGTTACATTCTTCAAGTCTAATGTTTCAGTTCAACAATCATATTTTCTTCTCAGCCTAACTTATTTTATTACAAACAGAGCTTCAAGAGCCTTTGAACGCTATTTACATGTAGAAAATTTCGAGCACAAGTATTACATCAAAGTTCTACAACCAACCCTTTACAATGAGCTCCTCAAGAATATTTTATAGGAAAATGAGGAGGTGGAATGAGAGAAAAGATCTACAGGCTCAATTAATACAATTTAATTCTTCTCGGCCTTTGAGGGGCTCAATGGAGAAGATTTCAGATATTTCTCTGTATTAATTGTTTTTATTAAGTATTAAGTTTGCTGGGAAGATTTTTTTGACTTTAAGGTTCTTTGTAATCCTTATAATAACTCCGCTGACGGTTTACAATAAGTTCCTTTGATTGAATTAACTGTTCGGCTATATTGGGGCAAATATCTTTTGTTTAGGTAATAATTCTGCCTCTTTTGAATGCTTTGAGGCTGCAGGTGGCATTTGGTAGCTGAGAGGATTCAATTAGCCTATGATGTGGTAGTGGATGCTTTCTGGGACAAATAGATTTGATTGTTCTTCTTTAATCACTGTTAATTTGTTTTAATTCTGTTTTTTAGGCTTAATTAGGGCTAAATTCTGTCTTCTGTTCTTTAAATTGTGCTTAATTGAGAGGATTAGGCTTTTGATTGTCGATTTAGGCCGTAATCCCTCAAACTGTGTAAACCATATTTAATTCTTCATCTCTGCTATCACTGGATGCTTTAACACTGATACTCTCTTTTTGATTAAATTTTGCTATGTCTTGTTGATGTGCAGGTACGCAGAGGGTTTTAAAATGGCATTAGTGTTCATGAGGCATGGATGAAACATGGTGTCAAACCCTGTAGAATGATATTCTTGATGAATAAAGGCCTGGGGGATCGTCATCCTCGGCCTGCAATCTCCTTTTAAAATAGTTGAAAAACTATTAAAACCTACACAATCAAGAAAAAGTTAAGAAACTCTTGTGTATTTGGGTTTAACTGCTTTGGAGGCTGGGGTTAGATCACAGTCGTTGGATGAAAACATCCAATGGAAAGGATTGCTTTGTGGGGGTCAGATGGGAGATGGTTTGAAAAAATGGTGGAGAGATTAAGTCAAATCCGTTGATCCGTAGAGATCAACGGTTGAAATCAATCGTGACTATATAAAGCGGAGGGGCCACTTTACAATGGAATGGAAGAAAAAATAAAGAGAAATAGTCGAAAAAACTTTGGCGAAAGGAAAAATGGTTTAAAGGAATTTTGGGGTTTTCGAGTGATCCTGGGCCATTGGATTAGTTTAGTCCATAGAGATCAATGGCTAAGGTTGATCGATGAAGGCCCTTGGAGGATGGGTGGAGGGCGATGAACTGAGAGTGGGATTAAATTGGGACCGTTGATCTGCAGAGATCAACAGCGGAGAATAAACACGATGGAATGCAATACAAATGGGGTAAAGTGGTTTCGGCTATAGAAACCACTATTTCCACGTGAGAAAATGGAGGAAAGGTGGTTTTACCTTTTTGAACACGATATGCATTATTGGTCGACACGTGGCCTTTTAAAACCGCCCATATCGCGTAACTTTGGAGAATTAACTTTCAGGCTTTAAAATCGTGCGATATGGGGTCTTGGCCATTAGATCTCAGACGGGTAGATCCAACAGTGGAGGTGAGAGCGCGATAACACAAGTTGCACGGGCGGAAGAAGGTGGGGCATAGCCAAGGCGGTATTGATCTGGACCGTCAAATCATAGTAATGAATGGCGGAGATCTAATCTGGGAGGGGTAGGTCCCAAAAGAGTTGGGCCTACCAGGATAAATATAGGTCGTCAGATGAATGGAATGAATGACCCAGATCGAATCTTGGGATCTAAGGAATAAAATATGAGGTGATAGTCAGGTGGAGAATGGGTCAATGTGGGCCATTGATCTGCAAAGATCAATGGTGGAGATCTGTTTAAAAATTTATACAGCAGGCTCATGAAAAATAACAAAGGGAAAGGAAAAACAATCTGGACCGTCAGATCTTATTGTATGGACGGCCCAGATGCAATCGGAAGATTGCGATCAGTGGAGGCAAAGGGAAAAAAGTGCCGATGCGATTGAACGTAGACCGTTGATCTGAGGATCAGATCGATGACGGAGAATGAATTGGAGGTCCAAAGGCGGAGGGATGGGCTTATGAGAAAGGGCGATGTGGGCCGTCGGATCTAGGCCTAGCAGGGAAAATCAATGGTTGAGAAACCATCAGGGGTGATCAATCGGAGGGGCCAAGAAGTTTAAAATATGCGTGATGAAAAATATCTAATGCGAGATCCCGAAGACCCTTTGATTGGATTAGATCAACGGTTGGGAATGGCTCAAACAATGGACCGGCAGGTTTTCCTTTTAACATAGAAAAATGGGTTTTTAATGAAATACAAAGTAAAATTGCATCGGGGAAGGGTTTTATATAATTTTTAGCGCCCGATTGCGGGCTACAAGTTTTACTATGGAAGCAAGGGATCGGGGGATATAAAGAAAGGGGCCAATCGCATCGAAAGTTTTATGTAAAAAAAATACATGCGCCCGTTGAAAGTTCCGATTATGATTAGCGCTTTGGGACTTAGCGCTAGGTTTCATGGTGGGGAAGTGGTTTAGGAGCTTAGCCGAAGGGGGCTAAAGCCTTAGCACAAAAAGGCTCATTTTTATGATTTTTTCAAGGATTTCAAAGGATTTGAAAGCTTCCGATAAGGACAAAAAGGAGTTTAAACCTTATCAAATGGGTTTTTATGAAGGGAAGAAGGGGAATGAGGAAAAATAGAGGAATTTCATGAGGCAAAAGGGGATAAAAGGAGGTTAATTTTGAGTGGAAGAAGGGGTAAAATGAGGGAAAAATGGTGTTTTTTGCAGCAGTCTTTTCTTCAGGAAAACAACAGATTTTCAGAATTGAGAGGGAAACAACAGTGAAGATTAACTCAAAGATAAGTTATCCTTATAAGGCTTCAAGAACTAACAAGTTGGCAATAGAATTTTTTCTTGAAGCCTTCAAAAAATGATTTAGCCACCATTTGATATGACAAATTTCATAAGTGCTAACAGTGGCTCCACATGAGGATGGTGCCTTCTTGAAGGCATCAAGAACTTCAAACTTGTATTCTCTGGGGGGTTGATCAGTGCCTCATCCATTAGGCTACAACTTTCTTCACTTGGATGATCTTCTTCTATTCTGATAATGTTAGCAGCCATGAAAAACAATGGAACTCTATCAAAATAAGCTTTCTATCTACCCAATCCTACTGATCTAACATTTTTTCTTCTTTCAGAGTGCATTTGGATTGGCAAACTCTTTTTCAAACATTTTATTATTTTGAAAGCATAAAACTAATCTTAATCTACTTCTTATTTCTCCATGAAATCAGATTGAATAGTTGAGTTCATAAGCTTCTCTACCTAACTACTATCTGTTGGGATTAGACTGTCCAACAGATTTTTATTCACTAATTTTCTAAAACAGAAATTTAAAAGCATACAAGTTAGGATTGAACAGTCTAACTTGTTTTTGATCTATGGCATAAAAACAAGCTGCACATAGATTTATTATTTGCAGAAAATTAAATCAAAATGTTGAAGGCTTAAGATCTAAAAGTTTTAGGAACATCCTTCTCCTTTCTTCAGCTCTGTTTTTGAGTTTGTTTGAGATGTTTTTCTTTGTTCTCTGGTTCAAGTTTTGAGCATATCAGAACCAGTTTACTTCTGTCTTTGACTCGAAAATTAAACAGTTTAGAGCCATTCTTCTTTTGAAAATTGAGGTTCGGATTTTGAGCTTGTTTGAACCTTTACTTTTATATCCTAATCTACCTAACTGATAAGCCAAGATTAAGCTGTTTGGAAAATCGAATTCACTAACCTATCAGCAGTAAATTTAAAAACTAATTAGTTATGATTAGGCTGTATGACTAACTAGAAGTGTGTTTCTTTGGAGTGGCATTTGAGCTTGCACACTTTCAGACTTTGTTTCTCTTTTTTGGTATGGGGCTGTACCTTTCTTGTTTTTACAGTCTGCCCTCTTTTCTCTTTCTATTGTTTTTGTATTTTTTATTTTTCTAACTTTGAATGCAATGATAGATGAAATATTTATAATGATAAAAAGGATAAAAATGCTTCCAAACATGATAGGATTAAGAGAAATAATGTTTGAGCATCCTGCCATTGACAGGACCCCCAAACAGTTCAGCTCCATTCAACTCCTGCAAGAAATAGGCATTGTTACCAGCAATAGAATGAATGAGATAATGAACAAGCCATAAGTTATCAAATTTCCCATGCTTTCCCTTGTCTTCTCTCCTTGAGTCCCACTTTAACACTTTGTCCCCAATGTTGAAATTACTGGCCTTTGTTCTTCTATCAAAAAGCTTCTTGATGCTCTCTTTCTTTTGTAATGCTATGTTGTAGACCTCCTCTCTATTTTGCTGAAGATGTATAGTCTGATTAATCCTTCTGATCATGTCATTGTCTTTAGTCTGCACCTCTTGAATCAACTTCATAACTGACACACCAAGGCTGGTTGGAAAAATTGCATCTGTACCATACACAAGCTGGTAGGGTGACATTCCAATAGATTTCTTAAGTGTTAATCTGTCAGCCCATAGTGCATGCACTAGCTTTGTGTGACAAGACTTCTTTTTTTCCTCTAGAAACTTCTTGATTATATTCACCAAAATCTTGTTTGAGGATTCTGCTAGCCCATTACCTTGAGGGTAATAAGTAGTTGAATGACCCAATGTTATATGATATTTGTGATAGAATTCAACCATCTTCTTGGATCCAAAGGTTGCAACATTATCAGTGATGATCTTCCTATGACAGCCAAATCTAGAGAGGATATGAGTCTCCATGAATTTTATGATGACAGAGTCATTGGCTTGCCTAGAAGGGATGGCATCTATCCATTTGGTGAAGTAGTCTGCTGCAGTGAGAATCCATCTATGTTGGGCAGATGAGGGTGGATGGATTTCTCCTATGAAGTCAAGTCCCCACTGTTGAAAAGGAGCTTCAACAGTGATTGGATGTAGAGGTAAGGGAAGAAATTTTCTTTTGCCTTCAAAAAGTTGGCATTTATGACAGGCAATTATCATCTTGTGTACATCTAGGAAGAGGGTGGGCCAATAGTAACCAGCTCTAAGGATTTTGCTGGCTGTAGTCTTCCAATAGAGGTGGCCTCCACATTCTCCTTCATGGAACTCGTACTTAACCTTCTTTGCATCATTCTCAGAAAAACATTTAAGCAATATCCCACTTGCATTTTTCCAATAAATACATTTATCTATAATGCAATAGTTTACAGCTTTTAACTTTAAAAAACTTGCCTTTTTTTTTAATAAACCAGGAGATGTATTCAAATTGAGAAAAACATATAGAATATCAGCATACCAAGAGGAATTCGTTAAATGGTCTTCAACAATAGTAGTTGACAATTCCTCTTGTTCATCTAAAGCATTTATCATATTTATATCAAGAAATTCAAATTTTGATTCAGCCATTAATCTAGCTAGACCTTGGCCTTTAATGAGCTTAGTGGGCTTGATTTCTAAATCATATTCAAGTATCACAGCTATCCACTTACCTCTCTTACCATCTGGGTCCTGTGTTAGAATGTCTTTCACAACTGAATTTGGGACAAAGGCAATGATGTGAGAGTGCAAAATGTAAACTCTAAAGTCTTTTAAAGCTTTAACCAAAGCAAAATCTTGCTTTTCCATAATGTTATACTTCAGAGGAGCATCCCTCAATGCCTTGCCAAAGAATGCAATGGGCTGCTCTTGTCCCTGTGGATTTTTCTGCAATAGGACAACAGCTATTGTATGCTATGATGCAAATGAAAAAATGTAAAAATCTTCTAAAAAATCAGGACTTATTAGAACTGGTGTTTTGGTTAATGCTTGTTTGACCAGTTCAAAGGACTTCTTTGATTCCAAGGTCCATTTGACTCCTTGCTCCTTTTTCAGCATGTTTGTAATGTTTCTAAGGATTTCAGCCAAGTTGGGTATGAACCTTCTCAAGAAATTAATCTTTCCAATGAAAGATTGTAGTTCCTTGATGTTTCGAGGATGAGTGATTTGCAATATAGCCTCGATCCTTTTTGGGTCTATCTTTATTCCCTCTTCTGATATGATGCGCCCAAGAAGTTTACCTTCTTGGAGACCAAAAAGTGTTTTCTTAGGATTTAAAGATATCCCAAACTTTCTGCATTTCTCGAATAATTTTCTAAAGTGTTCTAAGTGCTCTTCATCTGTTTTAGAAAAAACAGTGACATCATCAAGGTAAATAATGATGAAGTAGCCCAATTCTTCTGAGAATGCAATGTCCATGGCTCTTTGGAAAGTAGCACCAAAATTCATTAAACCAAAGGGCATTTTCACATACATGAAAGTGCCCCAAGGTGTAGTAAAAGTTGTCTTTATCTGATCATCATGATGCACTAAAATTTGATTGTATCCTGAGTAGCCATCAAGCAAAGAAATTTTTTTAGAACCAACTACCCTTTGTAAAATATGATCCATCTTGGGTAAAGGGTAGTTGTCCTTAAATGAGGCTTTGTTTAAATCTCTAAAGTCAATACAAAGCCTAATCTCTCCTATTTTCTTCCTAACAGACACTAGATTAGACACCCACTCTGAATATCTAATAGGAACAATAATACCATCTTCATACATTTTCTTGATTTCCTTCTCAACCGAGGGTAACTGAATAGGGTTTATTCTGTGCAGTTTTTGTTTAAATGGCTTTTGGTTTTCCTTGAGAGGTATCTTGTGCTGAATTATTTCAGTGTCATAGGATTTCAGATCCTCATAACTCCATGCAAAAACATCAGAAAATTCTTTAAATAACTCTATATATTTCAACTTGATGTGAGCTGGTAAAGTCTTAGACAGTTTAATCATCTTTGGTTTTATTTCACTGCCTATATTACACTCTTCAAATTCAGTTTCCAGAGGCTCCATTTTTGGCTTCTTGGCCACATCATTGAAATCAAACAGTTCTTCTAAAGGGACCAGACCTTTTGGCAGACTGTGATTGTTAGACTGCAAAGTTTCTAAGTCTTTTGTTTCTAACTCTGAAAGCATTTCTGTTGTGTTTTCAAGTTTATTAGAAAACATATTTACATCAACCATATTTGGAGACTCTTATTCTTTATCAAGTAGATTTGATTCACTAGGACAATATGTTTCATAGTCTAAATCTGAGCTTGGTAGCTCAAATTCATTTCTGGACTGTAGGAAGTCTTCTATTTGTTTGTCTCCATCAAACACTTGCCAATATTTCTCATTATCAAGGACAGCTAGTCTGAATTTAATTTGAGTTGTACATTTTTTGGTTTCAAAAGGTGTTAAGCATGTTCTAGCAGCAAAAGCTAAACTGTGGGCCATGATATTCTTTACTCTTGGGACAAAAACAAGTTGGGATTCGTTAAAAGTTTTAAATAAATCCATGACGTCGTTCCTGTAGGCTCTAAGTCTGGGGTGTTTGGCATTGTATTCCCCATTTACTTGCCTAATGATTAACTCTGAATCCCCATGCACTTTAATTATTTTGGCTCCTAATTTCTTCAACAAGTGTAAGCCTAAAAGAAGGGATTCGTATTCCGCTATGTTATTTGAACGCTGAAAATTTAATCTATAGGAATGGCCTTCCATGTGGTTGTTCTCAGTGTTACGTATCCATATGCCTGCACCAGCATTGTTCCTAGTGCAAGGCCCATCAAAGTTCATACTCCAAAGAGGACTAGTTTCGGGTTCATCATTTTGGTTGCTATCCTCTTCAACTAGTGTGCTTTCGGATTGTTCTTGAAGGTCAGCTCTCTACTGAATTTGTTTTAATTCCTCAAGTTTTTCATTGCATTGAGGAATTATTTCTTGACTCTCAAGGTTTAAAAGCAATGGATGAATGCTTTGTAGCTCTAGACCTGTGTTTTGTTTTTTGTAGTTTTCTGGTTTAGCAATCTGTTTTGACACTTCTGTCACGTCTTCTTCCTCCTATCTATCTACCATTAATTCAGTCAAGATCACTTTTTCAGTGAATGTTTCATCATTGAAAAGGATAAATGATTCAAGGCCTTTGTTTACATAATAAAGAGGAGAGTTTTGCGGTCTCTCTTGGCTAGTAACCATGTATAGCATATGAGACTCCCTGTAAAGTCTTCTAGTCTGATTGAAAACAGGGATGGTCGCATATGTCATGTCCATTTTCATCGTTCCTTGTAACTTAGCTCCCCAAGATCTTGATAACAACATACCATATTTTGGGGGTACATCAGCCACTACAATATCCATGACTAAACACTTGGCTAGAATTTGTGCTAAGTTAACACAGAGGTCTTTGATTAAACCTAAACATTTTACTCTGCTTGAGTTAAAGGAGTAAATATCTTTGTAAGGTCAAGTGATCTCAAGGCCTAGGTTCTCCATTACAGCTTTGGGCATTAAATTATGAGAGGCCCCTGAGTCATGCATATCATTGTGTAAAATCTTGTCATGAACATTTAAACTAACATAAAAAGGAGGAACTGGTCCCTTTTGATATCTACCCTCAATCTTAGGATCGAATATGAGCTCTGGTTGGTCATCATTAAGATTGACAGTATCGTTATTCTCTTCTATGTTAAAAGCCTTAAAAATTTGAGATCTATATACATTCTGGGCAGCTAATTCAGTAAGGGGAACATAGATTTTGATTCTGGCAATTTCTTGCTCCAAACTAAAAGGCATCTGATTCTTTGAAGTGCTTGTTTCAGCCTTATTAACTGCCACTCTATCAAAAAAATCAGTTTGTTGATTTCCTCTATTTACATTTGTCAAAATTGTTTTAACATGAGCATTAGCTGAGGTGCTAACACTACTAAGGTCTGCACTCTATTTTTCATTGTTTTGAGTGCCTTTCTATTTGTTTTTATCAGAATTCACAGCCACTGTTTTATCTTTCTACTTTGTAACTTTGGCTTTATTTACAGTGTTGTTTTGTGCAGATTTTTCAGAGGTTTTAGTTTTGGGAGTTTCTTGATTGTTTTTACTCCTAAGGTCATATTCTTTTTTAGACTCTATGATGACATTTTACATTTCTTGATAATAAAATTCATCTTCTGCTCTCTTGTCCTCGTAGGGTGTGTATAGACCTTGTTTTCTATTGTAATGAACTCAAAGTCATCATTATCTACTCCCAACATATTGATGTCATCTTCCTCTATTTTTTCACTTGTTTCTTCAACCTCACTCACATAGTTTTGATGAAAAGGAGGAGTGATATGTTGATCATCCTCCCTTGGTCTTTTTTGAGGTTGGTTTCACCTAAAATTCTGATTTTGGTTTTGATTTCTGTTTTGAGGAGCTATTTGGTTTTGAATAGCTTGTGCTCTCTCAAGTATGCTCATATTTTTCATCATATCCTCCACCATTCTCTCCATATTTGAGATAGAGGTGGAAAGTGTGGATTCCTCTCTAAAGGACACTCTCTTTTCATTTTTCATTCTTGCTCTTTTCTCCATTAGATTTACTTCCACAGCAAGATCTCCTTTTTGCATATCTTCAAGAGTTAAAGGATCTCTTTCTCTCAGTTGATAGGCCATCTCAGGATCAAATCCTTTAGGAAATTTATTTAAAGTTGAGCGTTTTGGAGGTTTTAAGTCTGGGGGAAGTGCATCGTAAACACTGTTAAACCTGGTGCAATAAGCTTGTACACTCTCCCCAGGGTTTCTTTGGAGATTCTTGTAATCAGAAAGTATTTGGAGAGGGTTTTTCCTCAATTCCCATTTGTTTAGAAATAACTGATGGAAGGCTTGGAGATCATTAATACTGTGAGGGGTTAAGCCTTTAAACCATTTTCTTACTTCTCCCCCTAAACACTGAGCAAATAATCTAATTTTGATAGCTTCATCATCAATTTCATTTCTGTCAAAGTAGTCATTCATCTTATCCACATGTTGTGAAGTAGTAGTAGCATTACTGGCATCATACAAAGGTATCTTGGACTGATATTCCTATGGAATATTGACTAATGGTAAAGGAAGGACCAACGAGGCATACCATGTTGCCATGATAGGGGGTGGAGTTGGATTTACAAGAGGTGGATTAATAAGAGGGAAAGTGGGCTGAAGTGGAGTGGTTTGAACAGTGGATGGACCAGAAATAGATTGTTGAGCAGATATAGGATGACAGAAACAAAAATTATGTAGGAAATGTAAATCTAGTGGTGTAGTTTCTCTACTACCAGGATGTTCATTTCTGTCCGGGGATGAAAGTGAAGACTCTGAATCTAGTTGATCTAAATCATCAAGTGACCTAGTTCTAAATGGATTTCTTAAGTGTTGAATATTGCAACAAGAAACAGTGAAGGAGGCATCCTGAAACATCATTCCTGATCCTAGTTGGAAAGTGATTACCTAAACTAGGTGGGGGCCACACAGGTGATTTTTGTCGCAAAGTCTATTTTTAGACTATGTCTATTTTTACACATATGGATCATGGTCTATGAGTTGCAGGATGCTATTTGTGGATGGTTGGTCAAGTCGGTAAAAATAGATGGACCTCTATTTTTAAACATTGGGCGGTTTCTATTTTTAGACTGTCGAGCTAAAAATAGAACAGTCAAATATTATTAACCCTTAATAATATTTAGACTATAAACATTATCTTATCCTCTTGGAGCACTTCAGTTTGATGCTTGGATGTGGCACATGCAGCTGATAGAAGGAAATACACTTTTCCTAAGGGTTAGTTGAGTTATTGCATGGTTGACTTCAGTTAGAACTCATGTGGCAAAGTTTGGTGGAGTTGATGAGACAGTTGGTGGAGTTGTGTTCGGTTTAACTTAGTTGAACTAGTTGTATTTAGTCTAACTGATAAATACACTAGTGATGAGTGGTGTGAATTAATTATTAATTAATTCACTAATTATTAACTCATAAATCAACTAAAGAATACATCATTTGACTGCAGTGCATGGACAGTTCAGTGGAGACCAGTGTTAGAGGTGGGTGAAAGGGTGAGTCTACTATCAGTTGTGACTATAGCTGTGCATGATATTTGCACACACATTGATTGAGATTGCCAATGAGGATTGGGCAGTACAAGCCAGTTGGATTCGAACTTGGATCTTATCATTCTTCATCTTGGATTGCGCAGTAGAGGAAGGCTAACAGGTGGAGGAGATTTGAACTTGTGACTTGTTCATATCTGAGCTAGTTAGTGTGTAAAAATTGGAGATAGTGCTGAGAGCTTGTGAGGAGTTTGTACTATGATTGTTACATGTTCTCTATCATTATAATATACAGATAGTTTGGGGTTTTCAGCTTTAAGCTTTCCCCATTACATACTGTGTTATATGTGTGCTTGATTATGTTTTAATGTGTGCATGCGACTGCTTCTTATTCCACAAATTGATGATCAATGGTAGAAGAGATTATGTATTATGCATGAAGCTCAAATAGTGTGTAATCAGGATAATCTCGGTGAATAACTCATCTATTATTCAAATTTCTACATGGTATCGGAGCGAAGTTGATCATCGGATCTATTACAGTGATTACATTTTATTTCGGTAGACAGAGTCTGTAAGAGGGCCAGGTAGCCTCTGGATTCATCCTTTCTTTGAAAGGTGAAAAATACAGTAAATTCCCCTACAGTCGATATCTGTGCTAGAATTACTTTGTTCTCACAATTTCGGATCAGAAGCGGTTGAGTTTTGAGCTGGTGGAATTCGAATTTGCAGCAGTGTTTTCTTGGTGTCAAAGTTGAGATGTCTTTCAACGGATTGCGATTGGAGTATGCCCTGGAGGGTAGCTCGAATTATATTGCATGGAAAGACAGGATGGAGGCGGTGTTAGATGATAATGGGTTGTTGGAGTTCATAGAGAAAGAAGTTCAAAGCCTACTTCTACTGATGCTGCTGTAGTTGAAGCTTGGCAAAAGAAGACAACAAGGTGTCAAAGGATTCTGTTGGAGGGCGTGAAGGATCACATAGTGTCCAGCCTGCATGGTAAATCTTCTCCATACTTGATGTGGAAGGCGATGATAGATTTATTCCAAATCAAGAGCGACCAGAGGAAGTTGGCGCTCAAGGATAAACTCAGAAACATAAATATGGAGAAAGGCGACAGTATGCCCAAGTACCTCACGAAGTTCACCCAATGCAGGGATGAGCTGGGAATTGTGGGGGTGACTATTGATGATGAGGACTTGGTGAGCTTGGCTCTCCTTGGGCTTCCGAAGAGTTGGCATTCCTATCAGGACTCTATCAATGGTCGGGAAAAATTGCCAAGATGGGAGCGAATTTGGTCGGATCTTGTGCAAGAGGAGATAAGGCGGAGTACCAGGGATGGATCTTCATCAAAGGCATCTGATGAAGAGGATTGCACTTTGGCTACCAAAGCAAGGAAAGGGAAGGGAAAGAAGAATGCTTCTCAATCCGGTGCGGATGGTAAAGAGCGTGACATGTCCAAAGTGAAGTGTTTTCACTGTCACGAGCATGGGAATTCGCCACGAATTGTCCACAGAAGAAGAAGAACAAGCAGGCTGCTAGAGCTGCAGCTGGTGAGGCTCTTGCCTCACAATTTGAGCTGGACTTCTCATTGATCGCATGCATGATGTATAGTGCATTGGGATCGGGGTGGTATTTTGATAGTGGTGCTTCCTTTCACATGACGGGAGATGTGAATCTTTTCAGTGACTTGGTGGAGAAATATCTCCAGTTGCATGTTGAGTTGGGCGACAATGGATGATACAATGCAACTAACATTGGTACCATAACCTTTCAGAGGGAGTCAGGTAAACTCATTCTTTTACAAGATGTAGTGCATGTTCCAGGTTTAAAGAAGAATTTGATCTCATTCGCAATGTTAGAGGATAAAGGGTATGAAGTTGTGTTCAGTGAAGGAAAATTTTTCCTTTGGCACAAGGCAACAGGAAAAGTCAAGAAGGTTGGGATTCAAGCAAATAATCTCTACAGACTTGAAGTAGATGGGATGTCTACGGAGCTTCCTACTGTTGGGAAGTGCAAGAAAGACATGCAATTGATGCTTGAGAGGGAACAAGTTTTGCATGCAAGTAATAGTGAACCTCGGGATGTGGAGCAGCCACAAGATGAGGATCATGGAGTGGGAGCAACCACTCATGCAGAGAAATTTCGTGCCAGATGGGCAGAGGGAGTGCATGCAGCTATACCACCAGGTGATAGGTGGGGCAACATGCATGAATAAACCCAAGAGGAGATTTCTGGGCAGGATTCATGAGATGGTGTGGATCTCATGAATTGAAATTGGCTACGAGGTGCCCACAGGGCAGCAGTAGCATGATCAGTTGGATTGATGCAGGCAGATCAAAGTGACAGTGTCAGATACTGGAGCGCGAATCAGAGTTGACAGCAAGTGTAGAGTGCATGGGTGCAAGAGTTCAACAGCGCAGTGGTTCCTAATGACATGTGCAATCGGGCCCAACAGAAGTTGAAGACTTTGATGATAGATGCATTAGACTGATTGAGTTGTTTGGAGCCTATTCAGTTTCAGAGGAGTTGCAGAGCAGATGCATGGAGTTGCATGGCGATTGTGAAGGTTGCAGGGCGAATGCATGGAGTTGCATGTCGCATGCAAAGACAGTCCTTTCTTGTTGAGAGGGAGTGTTGAATATTGCAACAAGAAACAGTGAAGGAGGCATTCTGAAACATCATTCTCGATCCTAGTTGGAAAGTGATCACCTAAACTAGGTGGGGGCCACACAGGTGATTTTTGTCGCAAAGTCTATTTTTAGACTATGTCTATTTTTACACATATGGATCATGGTCTATGAGTTGTAGGATGTTATTTGTGGATGTTTGGTCAAGTCGGTAAAAATATATGGACCTCTATTTTTAGACATACTGGGCGGAGTCTATTTTTAGACTGCCAGTCTAAAAATAGATCAGTCGAATATTATTAGCTCTTAATAATATTTGGACTATAAACACCATCTTATCCTCTTGCAGCACTTTAGTTCGAGCTACAGATGTGGCACATGCAGCTGATAGAAGGAATTACGCTATTCCTAGGGTTTATTTGAGCTATTGCATGGTTGACTTCAGTTAGAACTCATGTGGCAGAGTTTGGTGGAGTTGATGAGACAGTTGATGGAGTTGTGTTCGGTTTAACTTAGTTGAACTAGTTGTATTTAGTCTAATTGATAAATACACTAGTGATGAGTGGTGTGAATTAATTATTAATTAATTCACTAATTATTAACTCATAAATCAACTAAAGAATACATCAGTTAACTGCAATGCATGGACAGTTCAGTGGAGACCAGTGTTAGAGGTGGGTGAAAAGGTGAGTCTACTATCAGTTGTGACTATAGCTGTGCATGAGATTTGCACACACATTGATTGAGATTTCCAATGAGGATTGCGCAGTACAAGCCAGTGGGATTCGAACTTGGATCTCATCATTCTTCATCTTGGATTGCGCAGTAGAGGCAGGCTAACAGGTGGAGGAGATTTGAACTTGTGACTTGTTCATATCTGAGCTAGTTAGTGTGTAACAATTGGAGATAGTGCTGAGAGCTTGTGAGGATTTTGTACTATGATTGTTACATGTTCTCTATCATTATAATATACAGATAGTTGGGGGCTTTCAGCTATAATATTTCCCCATTACATACTGTGTTATATGTGTGCTTGATTATGTTTTAATGTGCGCATGCGACTGCTTCTAATTCCGCAAATTGATGATCAATGGTAGAAGAGATTATGTATTATGCATGAAGCTCAAATAGTGTGTAATCAGGATAATCTCGGTGAATAACTCATCTATTATTCAAATTTCTACATTAAGTCAACTTGTGATTGTTGTAGAGCTGCAAGGTTTTCAGGGACAGAATTAGCTCTAAGGGGTGATCTGAAAAAAGTTGAAGATTTAATCTCAGGAGACTTCCTAAGGATTCTTTCAGGGTTATCAACTATCTCAAGAGGGTTTGGGTCAGGGTAGGCTCTAGTATAAATCTTTCTAGGATCCACTATGCTGTGTTTTTCAGACCTAACTAAACAAGAAAAGTCTAACCAAATATGACAATCTTTAAGAGGCTAACTGATCTTTTAAACAAGAAAATTTTAATCCTAAAGCCTTCTAACTGAGTTTTTATGATGTTATGATGATAATGGGTCTTCCCAGTGGAGTCTCAAAGTCTATTTAGGATTGTGGAGTCACCAGGTGGAAATTTTTAGCTCTTTTGGAGGTAAAAGGTTTAATGGTCCACCACCATGTTTATTTGAATACCAATCTTGAATATTTTTGGGTTTTTCTGAGTTTTCTCAGTCCTATGGGTTCTAAGAGTGTCCTAACTAATTTTTAACACTTAGCTACGGTGATGAGACAAAGACAGTCTACTCTTATGGCTAAGCTAGCTGATCCTTCAAGGTCTGATAATATCTTATGAGAATCCTAAGGTTTCCTTAGTTTGTCACTGACTCAAATAAGTTTTATCGTGATTACCATTCACTTGGTAGTGCTTGAAGAGGGCTACTTGTACTCACTGAACAATATTCTTGAATCAAGAGGCTTCCTGAGGTCTTAAAGGTATCTAGGATGGAAAACACTCAAAGTCCCCTGGAGTTGAGAAAAATTTTAGCTCCCTGTAATTTGCAAGATTGGCAAATACAAACTGCAGAGAGAACACTTGAACCACTTTGGGTTTATGGGATCTATCCCTCTTGAATCCAGAGAGGGATCTCTCTATAATTGCAAAGATTGATTTATCTTTAAGGCTTTTAGCTATGATATTAGGCTAGTTATTAAGAACAAGGGTTTTTGTTTGTTTTCGATGGTTGAGCGTGATTTTTAGTTGAGTGGAAAGTCCTAAAATGAAAGAGTTTCAAAGGTGTGAAGTTACAAGAAATCAAAACAAGATTTGGCTGATAAGATAGATATGACGTTGGTTTTAGTCCATTGGGCTATGGAGTCATAAAAGATTTTAATTGTGCAACAATTTCAAGTGTGGTCCAAGGGGCAAGTCATCTATATCACAAGATCTCTTAGATAAAATGATGGAATGGAACAATAAAAGTGTTGAAGGGGTGGAAAAAGACCATAATTTCAACTAGGATTTATCAGTCTTTCCAAACAAGAAAAGCCTTTTAAGTAACTGTTTTAAACCAACCAAAGGACAGGGCTAACCATAGACTTCTTTGGAAAAGATCATATTGAAGTTAACTCATTAGACAAACAATACAGTAATCCACATAATTAATTTCAGAAGGGATGAAAACAGATAAGAAAAATGAAGTGCAACCTAAGATCAGATAAGATACTTTTAAATCTAAACTGCTTTCAACATACTCTTAGGGAAACTTTCAGAATTACCTTTGAAGAAAGAACTAGAAGACAGGGCAAACCATAAACTTTCCTAGTCTAACTATACTAAGTACGTAATGAAAATAACATTCAAGAACTTCCTTTCAAGCTTCGCACATCAAGACATGGGCAAAACAACATTCCTTGATAATGTTTACGCTTTACTTAAGACCTTCTTAAACACACAATTTAGAGGAAAACATTGAGATAAAGCTTACCAGTCAGAGAAGGGTACTGTAAATAGTAAATCCTAACTCTATGCTTGCTGTTATTTATCAGAATAATGGACAAAATGGCATACATGAAAGGAAAAAAATAACACAAAAATAAGCACTTCACCTGTGATATAGACCAAGATTCCAAGAATCAGCTTGTATATTGATGTCAATCCATTTACAGTCTTCAAGTCCAATGTTTCAGTTCAACAATCATATTGTCTTCTTAGCCTAACTTATTTGATTACAAACAGAGCTTCAAGAGCCTCTGAACACTATTTACATGTAGAAAATTTTGAGCACAAGTATATTTCAAAGTTCTGCAACCAACCCTTTACAATGAGCTCCTCAAGAAGATTTTATAGGAAAATGAGGAGGTGGGACGAGAGAAAATATCTATAGGTTCAATTAATACAGTTTAATGCTTCTTGGCTTTTGAGGGGCTCAATGGAGAAGATCATAGATATTTCCTTTATATTAATTGATTTACATTAAGTATTAAGCTCACTGGGAAGATTTTTTGACTTTAAGGCTCTTTGTTATCCTTGTAATAACTCTGCTGACAGTTTAAATTAGTCTCTTTGATTCGAAATATCTGTTGAGTTGTATTTATGCTAATATCTTATGTTCTGGTAATAACTCGGCCTCTTTTGAATGATTTGAGGCTACAGGTGGCCTTTGGTAGCTAGTGAGGAATCAATTAGCCTCTGATGTGGCGGTGGAGGCTTATCAGATTGTTGAATTGCTTTGTCCTTCTTTAATCACTGTTAATTCGCTTTAATTCTGTGTATTAGGCATAATTAGGCCTAAATTTTGTCTTTTGTTCTTCCAAATGTATTTAATTGAATGGATTAGGCTTCAGATGGTTGATTTAGGCCGTAATCCCTCAAAACTGTGTAAACAAACTTCAATTCTTCATCTCTGCTGTGGTTGGATTCTTTCACACTGATACTCTTTACTTGATTTAGCTTTGCTGTGTCTTGTTGATGTGTAGGTATGCAGAAGGTTTTAAAATGGCATCAGTGCTCATGAGGCACGGATGAAACATGGTGTCGAACCCTGTAGAATGATATTATTGATGAATAAAGGCCTGGGGGATCATCATCCCCGGCCTTCAATCTCCTTTTAAAATAGTTGAAAAACTATTAAAACCTGCACAATCAAGAAAAAGTTAAGAAAATCTTGCGTATTTGGGTTTAAATGCTTTGGAGGCTGGAGTTAGATTGCAGCCGTTGGATGAAAGCATCCAACGGTGAGGATTGCTTTGTGGGGGTCAGATGGGAGGTGGTTTGAAAAAACAGTGGAGAGATTAAGTCAAATCCGTTGATCCGCAGAGATCAACAGTTGAAATCAATCGTGACTATATAAAGCGGAGGGGCCACTTTACAATGGAACGGAAGAAAAAACAAAGAGAAATAGTCGAAAAACCTTTGGCGAAAGGAAAAATGGTTTAAAGGAATTCTAAGGTTTTCGAACGATCCTGGGCCTTTGGATTAGTTTAGTCCACGAAGATCAATGGCTGAGGTTGATCGACGAAGGCCCTTGGAGGATGGGTGGAGGGTGATGAACTGAGAGTGGGATTAAACTGGGACCGTTGATCTGTAGATATCAACGGCGGAGAATAAACGCGATGGAATGTAATACAAATGGGGTAAAGTGGTTTCAGCTATAGAAACCACTATTTTCATGTGAGAAAATGGAGGAAAGGCGGTTTTAACTTTTTGAACGCGATATGTGTTATTGGCTGACACGTGGCATTTTAAAACTGCCCATGTTGCGTAACTTTGGAGAATTAACTTTCGGGCTTTAAATTCGCTCGATATGGGGTCTTGGACATTAGATCTTAGACGGGTAGATCCAACAATGGAGGTGAGAGTGCGATAACACAAGTTGCGCGGGCGGAAGAAGGTGGGGCATAGCCAAGGCGGTATTGATCTGGACCGTCAGATCATAGGAATGAACGACGGAGATCTGATCTGGGAGGGGTAGGACCCAAAAGAGTTGGGCCTATTGGGATAAATCTAGGCCATTAAATGAATGGAATGAATGGCCCAAATCAAATCTTGGGATAAAAGGAATAAAATATGAGGTGATGGTCGGGCGGAGAATGGGTCAATGTGGGTCGTTGATCTGCAGAGATAAACGACGGAGATCTGTTTAAAACTTTATACAGTGGGCTCATGAACAATAACAAAGGGAAGGGAGAAACGATCTGGACTATTGGATCTTATTGTATGGATGGCCCAGATGCAATCGGAAGATTGCGATCAGCGGAGGCAAAGGGAAAAGAGCGCTGATGCGATTGCACGTAGACCGTTGATCTGAGGATCAGATCGACGACGAAGAATGAATCGGAGGTCCAAAGGCGGAGGGATGGGCTTATGAGAAAGGGCAATGTGGGCAGTCGGATCTTGGCCTGGCGAGGAAAATCAATGATTGAGAAACCATCAAGGGTGATAAATCAAAGGGGGTAAGAAGTTTAAAATATGCGTGATGAAAAATCTTCGATGCGAGATCCCGAAGACCGTTTGATTAGATTAGATCAATGGTTGGGAATGGCTCAAACAATGGACAGGTGGGTTTTCCTTTTAACATAGAAAAATGGGTTTTTAATGAAATACAAAGGAAAATTGCATCGGGGAAGGGTTTTATATAATGTTTAGCGCTCGATTGCGAGCTCCAGGTTTTACAAAGGAAGCAAGGGATCAGGGGATATAAAGAAAGGGGCCAATCACATCAAAAGTTTTATGTAACAAAAAGACATACACCCGTTGAAAGTTTCGATTGCGATTAGCGCTTCGGGACTTAGCGCTTGGTTCCAGCGCTAGTTTGCATGGTGGGGAAGTGGTTTAGGAGCTTAGCCAAAGGGGGCTAAAGCCTTACCACAAAAAGGCTCATTTTTATGATTTTTTCAAGTATTTCAAAGGATTTGAAAGCTTCCGATAAGGAAAAAAAGGAGTTTAAACCTTATCAAAGGGGTTTTTATGAAGGGAAGAAGGGGAATGAGGAAAAATAGAGGAATTTCATGAGGCAAAAGGGGATAAAAAGGAGGTTAAATTTTAGTGGAAGAAGGGGTAAAATGAGGGAAAAATGGAGTTTTTTGCAGCGGTCTTTTCTTCAGGAAAACAGCGGTGAAGATTAACTCAAAGATAAGTTATCTTCATAAGACTTCAAGAACTAAAAATTTGGCAATAGAATTTTTTCTTGAAGGCTTCAAAAGATGATTTAGCTACCATTTGATATGAAAAATTTTATAGGTGACTAACAGGTTCCAAATATGCTAATATGAAAGTCATAAAACAACATCCATGGCTAATGAATCTATTAATAACCCTCAAGATCTCGCAGAGGAAATGTTTTCACTGTTGGAATCAAAATTCATAGATATAAACCATAATGTGATGTTTTTGTCTAAAAATTCCAATATATGTTATATACAGGTGTCAAATATTAAATTACACATTTTTAAATTTGAAACACTAAATTTAGGTAAAAATTGAGTCTAGGGCATGCATTTTACTCTAAGGTAGTTTTCCTTCAAATTTACATAAAATCCCAAATCTCAGTGCATGGTAGAAACCTCTCTCTCTTCAATTGCCTTATAAATGACATAATTAAATTTACCACATATGTGCCTTAATATTAAAAGAAGCTTGTGCATGCATTTTAATTTGGTCACTTAGTACGATTTTAAACTTCCAAATGACAAGGGAAACATTGTCTCTTATGCACATCAACCATTTTTAAACTTACAATTGAAAAATTAACAGCATGAAAATGTATAATATGATAAATCATGCCCCCATCAACTTTTGCAACTCAAATCTAGGGTATCCTACAACTTTGACTTACTTTTTACAAAAGTTGTGCATTTTCAAGTTTTTACTAGACCTCTCTTGCCCATTTTTGCATGACATAATATTTTTACGAATACAAATGCAAAATTAAGTATATGTTTTTCTATAAACTAACATAACAATCATTTAAAATTTTAAACATGCAAATTGATTGAGTTTTGAAAGGTAGATGTGCATTTTAGTATAGACTAGCATGCCCTTTGGTTTTATAGGGAATTTTTTGGCATTTGTGCAAAACAAGAAGGTTTTTATATGAAATTTCCAATTTAAGGTTATATACATGTTTCAATTCACAAATTACACCTTTGGAAAGTTGAACCACTAAATTTGTGTGAAAATTGAGCCTAGGGTGTACATTCTACTTTGAGGTAGTTTTTCTTTCAAATTCACATGAAATTCCAAATCTCTATGCATGATAAAAACTTCTTTTTTTCTTCAATTACATTATAAATGATGTAGATAAATTTACCATATCTATACCTCCATCTTACAACTCATAAAACAAATTTTGGAGCTAAAAGGAAGCTTGATTGTGCATTTTAACTTGCTCACTTAATACATTTTTTACCTTCCAAATGACAACGGAAACCTTTCCTTTTTTTCACATCAATCCTTTTTAAAATTTCAATTGCAAAATTAACAACATGAATAGGTAGGATATCATAAACCACATCCCCATTGAATTTCAAAACTCAAATCTTGGGTATATTAAAACCTTGGATTACCTTTTAGAAACATGTTGTACATTGTTAGTATGAATCCTTTGTCGAAGTGTGCGAAAAAGGACCACTTTAGCTACGCATAACTAATAGCCCTAACAACAAAAGTGGCTGCCAATATCTTCAGATCTGCGGTTAGTTAGACAAAAAAGAGCTGCAAAAAACCAGATCTATGCATGGAAAGACATTAAGTAGAAAAGTAAGGGTTTGCTCCATATACCAATAGACAAGACAAGAACAATTTTTGAAAGAATTTTTGTATTAATGGGGCACCTGTGAGGAAAACCAGAAGGAGTATCCAATTCCCCTCAGTGGGATGGGTTCTTGGAAGTCCTCAGCACTTCAGATCTAAGATTTCTCTCTCTAGTTGATGTAGAAAACTCAATGCAAAGAGTAGAGCTCAAGGGGAGCAAATGGCAGAAAATGGTGACCAAGTGTATAGATCCAGAGTGATCTAATAGGCAACAAAAGGTGAAGAATGGTAGGAAAAACCCTCCTATTTATAACAAAATATTGGGTCATTCTAGATCTTGGTGCATGGGTTAACCAGATCTAGATCCACTTTTTATGGAATATTTTATTGTATTTGTTGGAGGGAAAAGGTATTTGACTTGGGTCAAATCCCTTAATTTGTCAAAAATAAATAAATAAATGATTTATTTATCTTTTTAAGGAAGCGGTTAGAAGATAATCAAATAAATAATGATTTATTTAATTATTTAAGGAAGTGGTTGAAAGATAATTAAATAAATAGTGATTTATCTAATTATTTATGGGTGATTTGGTCATATTTAAAAAGGAATATTATCTAAATAAGATTTAAATAATTATTCCTAGAAAATAATAAGATAAATAAAGGTTTATCTAATTAATTTCTTTGATTTTGGGTTAAACATGACTGGGAATAACAATTAAATTATGGTTTAATTAATTATTCCATGAGAAAATCAAACAAATATAGGTTTGTTTAATATTTCCTTTTGGGGTTTCCTGTTTTAGAGAGAGGAAATAGTGAAAGTTTTACTTAGGAGTAAAGCTAAATTCTTACATATTGTGGGTGCAATGATAATAGGATTAGATGACCAAAAAATGGTGTAACAGATTGCCCCCCAGCGTGCGAGTGTCAGGAGCAAATCGTATGACCAAAGTACGTTGTAAGAAAACAATCACTAGACAACAAAGGGTATGTCAGAGAGAGAAATATGAGGTAGATAGTGTGCTGAAGGACTAGACCCTGAGGAGACGAGACTCGCAGGTGCAACAAGTCTCTGTTATGAGAGGGTACCTGTGCTGAAGGCGGCGGGGGAGGCATACCTATGCCCGCCGTGACAAAGTACAAAGAATAGTGTGTCCAGTAAACAAGGGGCCGAACCATAGAGTACAGCTGGCATAATCAAGGGCCAGATAAAAATACAATGAAGAGTCTCAGATACATGTTTGTGCAGGATACTTGATCAGGACTTGTACAATAATATCTGAGTACATGAGATACAAATACAACCCAAATGCCCCACGTAAATGGGGAAGGGCTCTAAATTCTCTAAAATCGTGATACACATGCAAATCGAAGAGGCGCTGCAAGTGGCTACAGCCAACATCATCAAATATCTGGAGCTGCATCGAAGGCTGCAAAGAAGAGGTCATCCGGGCATGTGGGGGGCTACCTGCAGGGCCACCCCCTCATGAGGGTTGAAACATCTCACACACACCCGGGAATCATCAAGAGCTGCTGCTGGATCACTGGACAATCAAGTATACGAATCTCGATCATGCTGAAGGAGCTGGAGAAAAAATCAAGCCAAAGGGAAAGGAGATATCCCTTTGCCTAATCCGAGGCACCGAACAAGAGTGGAAGCTGGAACCAAGGTGCACCGCCCTCTAGACCTGGCTTCTGGAATAAATGAGCCGATGTCGACAGAAGGAGGTCTGCCATAGTTGAGGCAATGAGAGATTCTCAACTAAGGCACGAGAGAAAAGAGTAGACTGATGGACAGACTAACACTAATTATGATAGTGAAGTGGAAAGGACTGAGTAGCTAATGGACAACTTCCCTTGCTAGAGCATAAAGGGCATGAATGACATGGCAGCGACTGACACAACATCATCAGGGATGGGGGATAGTGGAACTGAAGGTCATAATGCGCGACACAAGAGAGAGACCAATCAATGAAGGATGGAGGGCTATAGTGGGGTACAAAAGGACTCGGTATAGACTCCATGGAGGGAATGATGACTCAACTTGGATGCTCTAAACAAGGGCGACTCGATGGTGCTGCCACACAGTAAAGGCCCCAATGGGGGGACCGTGGAAACATGAGTACATGATGGGAACTCATGACGAAAATTGACACGAACAAGGACAAGTACGGGGGCAAGATGGTGCCCCAAGTACAAGTGTCGTAAGTGAGGAAATTCGATTTTTAGGAGGGGTGAAGTGACCCTTCTTGGACAAAATGTGTCCTGGTGAAGTATCAGATCTCAAAAAACTAACAGATACCCATTTGAGGGCTCAGTGAGAGCTGTCCAACGGTGCAGACGGTTCGTCGAACGGGGCTACGGTGTGGTCACAGCAGTCGAAAGAAGAAACAGGGGTTCTCTTTGAATAAGACAGTTTTCCCTCCAAAATCACTCATTTGCTATTGTTGCTGTGGTGAATGTAGAGAGGAGAGAAGGCCCTAAATCTTGCGGCGAACGTAGCGGACAAACCGACTATTGGAATCGCGATCCGTCAGTTGCAGGTAAGAGGTCTGACTTTTCTCCTTCATTTTGGTGGATTACATTTTCATTTTAGGGCCCAGAAATCCAGGAACAGCCCCTCCTTCATCTCTACGTCCGGGTCGCACTTTTTGGGGAAAAAAGTGCGACCTAGGACGCAGGTATCAGGGCAAAAAGTGCGACCTGGTCCAGAAAAGAGCAGAAAACTGCGACCTGGGAGATGAGGGGGTTTTGGTGCTGTTTTATGGCTGGAAGTTGGGTTTTGGTGTTTGGTTATGGTTGGCCTGATCTGTACGCTGACAAAAATGATGTGTTTGTGCAGGTATGGCAGAGTTATAGGTCAACTGGAGAGAGAGAGATCTGGGGACACTATGGACAGAGATCCAGGCGGATCAGGGCATCTGCCGTGTATTGGCCAGATTTGGGGTTCTCAAGTTTTTGGAGAACCCTTTGATGAGAGCAGGGGAACCGTTACTGGCCCGGATTATCAGTTACGGGATTGGTCCGAGAGATATTTGTAGTGCGAGGGCACAAGATCGAGCGACGGTCCGGAGACGTGTACTTCTGACTGGTCCCCGTCAGGGATGGTGAAACAACGCATGGGTGGTGTTGCCGTGGGAGGAGCGGCTTATATCATGGAGTTTGTGGAACGGCATTGTCGACCGGGTTTCCAAGTCAAGGGGACTCGGATATCGATCGGGGATCTAGAGAGGCTAGAAACCCGTGCAGTGGCCGCAGCTGTGCTGCGAATCCTGGGCACCCAGGCGTTCCATCACATCACCGGTGGGCAGATGATGATAGTGGAAAGTGTGTTGAGTGGGACCTACTTTGGGTGGGCCCAAATGATGTTGGTGTCGCTAAAGCGACAGTTGTCGCTATGCAGGCGGCATGTGAATCATGATTGCTCATATGGGACTTTGTTGTGCGCCTTCTTCTTTGAGAAGATCCCGACCTTGAGGCCTCGTATCGGCTTCCGGATGGGGGCAGGAGACGAGGATCTTGGCGTTGGGGACGGCCTCTTGTGCTGCCCCTAGGGAGGAGGGGCGATTAGTGAGAATGTTTGGGCGGAGTTTTGCCCATTGGGATCAGATTCCTTTGTACATAGACGACTATCCCTATAGTGGGAAGAGCTACTGTGGGGATCCGGATCTGCCACTTCCGCCTGGTCGAGTCTGGGGGCCCGATGGTAAGTGACAGATTGCTATTCTTGTGTGGGCATGTTAAATTTTTTGAATAGTAATTGATGGTACTAATTCATGTACTTTTGGTATGCAGATATAGCACCGGTAAAACTGGCCGGATATATGGGACGACCGGAAGCGTCTGGAGCTACAGGTCCAAGTGGGTCGAGAGCGGCGCAAAATGAGGATGCAGCTGCCCTGCTGGAGGACATCCGCCGTAGATGCGAAAGGTTGTTGACCGGAGTATCAGAGCGCGGGTGGCAGGACTTAGACGACCAATTCATAGAGCCATGTGTTGGTCTACCCTCGGAGTGGCGAGGTGTCATGCGGCGCATGGCGATGGCCGGTCAGGCTATGCGCGATCTACATGCTGCAGGGGCAGAGCCATTGGCCCGGGAGCCTCCAGATAGTGATTAGGGGTGGGGCATGTGGTGCCCCCTATGATGTATGTAGGGGCAGGTGGTGCCCCCAGTTTTGGGTTTTTGTTTGTAACATGCTATGGGCATGTCATATGTATCAGAGTAGATGGACTCTAAACACATGTTTTGCGACACATATTATGGATATGCATCGTTTTTTTATGGTTATTAATGTTATTGTCTTGTATGAAATGTGTGTGATAAATGCCAATCTAGAACATGGTTTGCAATACTATCTACATAGTGATTTTGTTCTCGAGGTACGTGGTTTAAAGTTATGGTTTCAAATGCACGTATCAATATTTTCACTCGTAAATAGCGTCTAAACAGCACAGGGTTATGCACACAATAAACACCATTTAGTTTCATTACAAGAAGTAGGGAATCCAAACGAACGTGCAGATGGAGGATGCGATGAAAGAGGGCATCGGCTAAGAGACCACGCACTGCATCATATTCGGCCTGATTATTGGTGGCAGAACCAATGCATACCCCGTTAGAAAGAACAAGGGCATGCAAGGGGGTGAAGATGGCCCAACCTGCCGAGGCGAGATTCCTGGAGTAGCGACTTGCACCATCGGCGTAACCGATAAAGGGTGTGGACGGGGGGTCCTACAGAATGGTGTGACAAGACAATAAATGAGGGGAGGAAAGGTAATGACAGTAGCGTGAGTGTACAAAATTCATCGGGCGGAAACCGTAGGTGGGAGTGCAAGGGGCGGGATGACCAAGACTCATACAGGGTGGTATATGAGGGCTATCGGAAGCATGGTGAGGACTCGGGCTATCGGAAGCATGGTGAGGACTCGGGCTGCGGAGGTCAACAGAGACACTGGTGGAGTGATCTCGCGTATGAGGAGGAAAAGGGTGGTCAAGGGACACAACAGGGGAGGATGCAGATGGGCTAGGCTCCGAGTGTCTCGCCGAGGAGGATAGGTAAAGAATGGTTACAGTAGACTCCGTCATCTGAACATCAGGGGGGGGAATGTCGATGGGAGCGGGGGGATCTTCAGGCTGACCTGAAGCGTACTGCGCGAGGATAGGAGAGGCGGATTGATTTTGTTCAACCTCATACTCTCAGATTACCTCTAAAGAGGCGCGGTAGTGCATCAGGTGAGGACAATGGTGGGAGTAATGGCCATGAACGCCACATAAAGCACAGGGCTTGTTGGTGCGGAGGGTCTTGGGGTTCTTGGTTACAGACGAAGAAGGAATGGGGGCTTCAGGGACCGTAGACTCGGGGAACGCGACTTTAACCATGGGCTGAATACGGGGCAACTCGGGACAAGCATGGGTGGCATGACCGGTGACATCACATAAAGCGCAAGGCTTCGCGAGCGGCGGAGGGGCCGGGTCAGTCGTGGTAGTCTTGTCTTTGGGTGCCCCCTTGCGGGCTTTTCCTTTCTTCCCGAGTGCCGTTACAACAGGAGAAGGGTCCTGTGGAGGTGCTGGGGGCACAGAGGCAACGGAGGAAGCTAGGGGGACCGGTTGAACCGGTGTCAAAGCCATATAGGGCTTGGGATGACCAGGAGGGGTGGCGGCTGGGGGATCAAGGTACCAAACCGGTATGCCCAAGGTCAAGTTAGGGAGAGAGAGGGTGGCCATGACGGGGACAGAATATACTCCGGGAGGGGGAGCTAGGAAAGGGATCTGCCCAGCAGGGTAATGACCAGGAGGGACGGTTTCGAGATGGTTAAGGCCAGGAGGAACCGATCCAGGAGGATAAAGGGGTTCAGGGATACCAGCTGTAGGGGTGGGGCCAGAAGGAGGAGGTCCGGCTGGCTGAGATGAATGGCTAGGAGCAGGTTGCGGAGGGCGAGGAGGAGGTTGCTGACTAGCCGAGGCAGGCCGCTTACGGGCAGCCTGAGACGATTGCATCATGCAAACATTCGATGAGCTGGGATCGGTGACAGGAGGGGGGGGAAGGTTAGGGAAAGTTCCAAGCAGGGAGGAATATTTGTAAACACCGGGGGAGACACTGGTCAAGGAATCAACGGTTTGCTTGTTGGCTACGGAAGAGATGGTCGTCTCAGAGGAGGTCTGAGATTTTGGCTCATGATATGTCAACTGGTCAATGGTGACTATCTTTCCATTATGGGGGAAAGACATCTTGAGAAAGACCGCGGATGGGACAGCAGACATAGCATAGGTGTAGCTTCGCCCCAATAGAATGTTGTAATCTAGCGGGGCGTCGATGACTTCGACGTCAACGCAAACAGTCTTACCGGCGAGGGTGATAGGACAATTACGAAATAGGCCAATGGGCTGAGAGGCATGACCGTCCCACGCTCGAAGTGTGATCATGGAAGGGGCTAGTTTAGGGGATCCGAGTTGCTTCCAAACCAAAGCGGACATCACGCAGGTGGATGCCCCCTCATCAATGATACACCGGGACACGTTGGCATTCCGGATTTTGACTGGGATTTGGAAGGCAACGGAAGGGGGGAGAGGAGGATGGTCCGATTGAGTGGCGTAAAAAACAATCATTTGGTCGTCAGCAGGATCTACAGCGCCCACGGCGAATAATAGAGCCTTCTTTTGGGAAGGGCACAACTGGAGGAGTTCCAGTGTGGAAATGGCGGCAGGAGATTGCGCCAAATCATCTACTATGCTATATGAATGGGCAGCTCGACTGGGAGCAGCGTTTCGATGTAGTGGGCCCTTAGGTATCTTGGTATGAACCTCAACTTTTGGTTGAGGGATATGTAAGGGGCCACTGGGTGATGAAAGAGGCTCTGGAGAACCTGAAGAAGGAGGCTCGGGAGCAGACTGAGCAGGAGGCTTGGAGTACTGGCGAGACCGAGTTTGAAGGTGAAGATCGACGGGCGGGTTAGGATCGAAGTGCATCATAAGGATCTTGTAATCAGAGGAACCAGAAAGGGAAGGGGGGGCGGCTACCTGGCTGTCGGGCGGTTGGGTAGCCATGAATCCTTGCTGAGGGAAAGGATCAGTAAACACAGCTGGCTGGGTAGTGGCCACATTAGGAGGAGCATGAGGGGAGGCATGCTGTCCACACAATGTGGCTTGAGACTCCCACATCTGCCGCATCTGGGGTAATAGGGGACAATCGTGAGTGTAATGACCATAAACACTGCAACACGAACAAGGCTTACTTGTGCGAAGCGGCCTGTCCGGCTTGGGCTGAGTGCCCTATTGCTGGTTGGCAGTGTTGGGGTCCACACCAGGATTGGGTCCGCGAGTACCAGGGGCAGATTGGTTTGGATTGCCTCTCTGCCTTCTTTGAGAAGAAGGGGGATTAGTCACGCCCTGTTGTGCAAATACTTGCCCTGGAGGGGGCTGTAAGTGCTGGTGTTGGGGTTGAGGAGGCAAGGGAGGAGGAAGCGCATATGCTGGAGGAGCTGGCGCACCAGGCTGCGGATAAGGGTAATGGGTAGGTTGGGCAACATTGAGGTAAGCAGGAGGTTGGGCAAAAGGAGGAGGCATGCCGTATCCTGGATACATGCTACCGGGAGGGGGAAGAGTGCTGGAGGAGCTGGCCCCTCGTTGAGGGAGACCATAGCCCATGGGAGGTTGAGCGTATGGATGGGAAAGGGCTCCAACGATACCGTCGGCGGAATGAGATGCCCCCGGGGCGTTAGCACCACCGGGCCTGGGGAAGTCAGGAAGAACGGTATAAACATAACCAGATTGAGCATAGATCAGGTCATATTTCAAGGCTATTTGGAGGGCGGCTTCTTCAGTTTGAGGAAAATGAGAGGCGACATCTTTGCCGATGGGAGCGGGAAGGGTGCGAAGGAACAAGTCCATGTAAACCCGATCTTCGAAGGGAGGGGCTCGACATAAGCTCCGTCTTCGTCGCCATTCCTGAACATGGGCGGAACGGCGTGTTGAAGAGGATTGCTTAAAGGAATTCAAGAGTTCCGTGCCAGTATCGTATCGGAGAGGGAGCTGGAAGTACGACAAAAAGGCTTGGGCAAGAGTCTCAAAGGTGGTATGGGTAGAGGTGGCTTGTTCGACATACCATTTAGAAGCTTCGCCGGTAAGTGTGCGTTGGAACAAACGAAGACGGATGGAGTCATCGGTAATGGAATTGGAGGAACACCACATGTGGAAATATCGGACATGATTGGTGGGATCTTCGCCATTAAGGCCCTCCAACTTAGGGATGTCGGAGGGGAGCTTGGTTGGCATAACAGGCCAATTAGCATTGTGGTGAATTGGGTCATTAATCAACTGATGGAAATCGGGGAGGCTGAGGCCTGCAATGTACGGCAGCACAGGGGTGGTCGGGGTAGTTTCTGTGGCGGTTCCGCTAGTAGTAGGGCCAGCATTAGGGCCGGGAGAACCGCTAGCGTTAGGCCTTGGACCAGACATAGTGAAGGTGACAGGGGAAGAACCGGGAGGAGAAGGAGAACCCGATGAATCAGGAGAGGAGTCGAAGTGCGGACTCGAAGGTGGACTGGCTCGACGACGGCGGGGCGGAGCAGGTCGATCGACCGGAAACTGAGGATGAAGGCCAAGAAGTCTCCGGGAAAGGCGCAGGGAAGCAATGTGAGAAGAAGGAAACAAACGAGGCGGAGAAGGGACGAGAATCAATGAAGGTCAAGGCGGAAAAGGTTCGGTAGGTGCGATGACAATTGATTTTAGAGTCTTTGCCAGGCGGTGTTAACCAGGCGCTTCTTCGCTTAGGGTCAGTGTGTGGCGTGCGTTAATTTTAATTTTTAAACCCTTTCTGTTTTGAGAGCAAGAAAAAAGTGTGCTGCGTAGCTGAAAATAAACCTACGGAGAACATTATATAATGCTGAAATAACAGAAAAATAACAGCTACTTGTGCATCTATCTAACCCAAGAAGGTGGGTCTCTCAAAAATAATCTGAAAAGAAAGGGAAAAATCTATGTAAAACACACGGAAAAGGGGCCAATAGATCTAAGGTCAAAAGGGACAGGGATCTAAAGGATAAAGCTGCTGAAAAGAGGTGTAGATCACAGCCAAGAGACAGAGGCAAGGTGGCTGGAAAAAGGAAGGAAATCAGCAAAAACCGAAGGGGGCAAGGCGGAGGCCTTCAAAGGAGGTCCAAACAAAACGACAGGAGGTGATTTGAAAGGAAGAAAGGCTGATTTCAAAGGATCTGAAAGGGAGGTAACAGATCTGGAAAAAGGAGGCTGAAGCTCTGAAAAACAGACGGCTGAAACAACTTAAAACTCTTCCACAAAAATTGCAGGGTACTAAAGCCCTAAGGGGCTAGGTTCCCACTTAGATGAGTAAAAACAGATCAGAACTTGGTCAGAGCAGGCTGAAACAGAGGCTGGAGGACCCTGACAGAAGCTGCAGAAAAACCCAGAAAAATTGCTGAAAAAAGGGCAGGTCGCAGTTTCTGACCTGATTTCAGTGCAGGTCGCAGGAAACAGGCTAAAAAGTGCGACCTGGAGGTCCAGGTCGCAGGTTTAGGGCCAAAAAGTGCGACCCCCAGTTCCGGTTGTCTCGGCGGCAGATTTTCAGAAAAGTTGTCGTCTCAGTTGCAGCTGGTGTCGCTTACCTGCGCAATAGGGCCAGAAACACACGGAAGTTAGAAATTTTAATGTTTTAGGGTTTTATGTGAGAAAAACAACATAAAAATAGGAAAAATAAAAAGCTGAAAAGAAACCCTAGGGTCTGAAGTAGCTGGATATGCAGGAATATGAAAAACGACAGCGGTTGTAAATTAAAACCCGTGTGGAGTCGCCATTTGTTAGTATGAATCCTTTGTCGAAGTGTACGAAAAAGGACCACTTTAGCTATGCATAACTAATAGCCCTAACAACAAAAGTGGCTGCCAATATCTTCAAATCTGCGGTTAGTTAGACAAGAAAAGAGTTGCAAAATACCAGATCTATGTATGGAAAGACATTAAGCAGTAAAAACAAGGGTTTGCTCCATATACCAATAGACAAGACAAGAACAATTTTTGAAAGAATTTTTGTATTAATGGGGCACCTGTGAGGAAAACCAGAAGGAGTATCCAATTCCCCTCGGTGGGATGGGTTCTTGGAAGTCCTCAGCACTTCAGATCTAAGATTTCTCTCTCTAGTTGATGTAGAAAACCCAATGCAAAGAGTAGAGCTCAATGGGAGCAAATGATGGAGATATGTGACCAAGTGTATAGATCCGGAGTGATCTAATAGGCAACAAAAGGTGAGGAATGGTAGGAAAAACCCTCCTATTTATAACAAAATATTGGGTCATTCTAGATCTTGGTGCATGGGTTAACCAGATCTAGATCCACTTTTTATGGAATATTTTATTATATTTGTTGGAGGGAAAAGGTATTTGACTTAGGTCAAATCCCTTAATTTGTCAAAAATAAATAAATAAATGATTTATTTATCTTTTTAAGGAAGCGGTTAGAAGATAATCAAATAAATAATAATTTATTTAATTATTTAAGGAAGTGGTTGAAAGATAATTAAATAAATAATGATTTATTTAATTATTTATGGGTGATTTGGTCATATTTAACAAGGAATATCATCTAAAAAAGGTTTAAATGATTATTCCTAGAAAAAAATAAGATAAATAAAGGTTTATCTAATTAATTTCTTTGATTTTGGGTTAAACATGACTGGGAATAATAATTAAATTATGGTTTAATTAATTATTCCATGAGGAAAAACAAACAAATATGGGTTTGTTTAATATTTCCTTTTGGGGTTTCCTGTTTTAACATAGTGAAAGCAGTTTTACTTAGGGTAAAACTGGTCTTACATGGTGTACTTGGGTCCATCTAATGATAATAAGTTAGATGACCAAAAAATGGTGTAACATACATGT
Organism: Pinus albicaulis; assembly: GCA_034641835.2. NCBI lineage: Eukaryota > Viridiplantae > Streptophyta > Pinopsida > Pinales > Pinaceae > Pinus > Pinus albicaulis. Next base: position 806,813,769 of record CM076581.1, on the reverse strand, counting down.
TGAAAAATGCAACAATAAATTCTCAATTTGATTTTTCTCTCATTAAATTGAGAAAAAATGAATTTCAACATCAGCAGACAACTTGGATGTAGTTAACTTGTTTGACATAGCTTCTGTCACCCAGTTTACTTAGTAAATTCGAGTTGGAGGAGTTATATATCAATTAAGCATGTGTGGTTGCCAATTTGTAGTAATCAAGGTCAATTTTTTGAGTTTGTTTTTAGTTAAGCTAGTTTTAACTATTGAAGGAACTAGTGGAGGGTCAATTGTGTAGTGGGACTTCAGTCAAACTCAGTGATCATCCAGTTAACTTATCAATCAACACAAAATAACTAGTGCATGTAGATAATTTGAGTTCTCGAGCTTGGTGGAGATTCAAAGGTAGTGTAACATCAATTGTAGACTAGTCTTGAGTGTATAGGTGTTGCATGCAGTTAGATGATCAACCTAAAAAATTGTGAAATCCATCTTGGAGAAATTCCTAAATAATAGGGGCCTAATTTTTCAAGGAACAACGCAAGGAAATAGAATCTCAAGAAGAGGTAGAAATTGACTAAGTATGGGCCAGAGCTTCTTAGTGAGTAAAGAGATAGGTTATGAACTTACAGGTTGTGCTCAGTTGAGAAAATAAATTTCAATACATATCTATTCATCAAATTAATGCAAGCAACAATTAGGGTTTTTAGCATACTTCTTTCCCCAGGAAAAATACTATTTTCATGTGTGTGATTTATTTTTTCATGTCTAAAATTTTTGTTCTAAATTGTGAATTATTTTCTGCAGAGTAGTAGAGTATTTTTGTGTCTTGCTATTTTGATTAAAACTTCATGAGTATTTGCAAATATACACCATAATTTCTACATGGTATCAAAGCGAGATTCACAGCAGAGAAAAAAAATTGAATTTTTTTCTCAGGAGGTTTGAATTTGGAGTTCAATGCAACAGGATCTCTTCAGAGATGAGAAGATGGCCTTCAATGGATTAAGGCTATAGTATGCCTTGGAAGGCACCTCTAATTTTTTTGCATGGAAGGATTGCGTGGAGGTGTTATTGGATGGTGATGGATTTATATAATACATCAATACAGATGTTGAAAAACCACCAGAATATAATACCCAAAACCTTGCCCATTGGAAGAAAGATGTAGTCAAGGCGAGGAGAATAATCCTGGAGGGGGTATGGGATCACATTGTCTCAAATATCCACCGAAAATAAACTCCGCTCGCAATGTGGAAATCACTGACAGAATTGTTCGAGAATAATATTGACCACAAGAGGGTGGAAATCAAGGATAAACTTCGAAATATCAAGATGCAGAAGAATGCCACTATTCTGCATTATCTGAGCAAGTTCACACAATGTCGTGATGAACTTGGCAGGTTTGGTGTAAATGTTCCTTAAGAAGACTTGGTAAGCCTAGCCCTTATGGGTCTTCCCAAGGGCTGGTATAGTTATTAATATTCAGTGAATGGGAGGGAGAAACTACCGAATTGGGAGCACTTATGGTCTAATTTGGTACAGGAGGAAATCAGGTGGAATACCAAAGATGAGACTTCATTCAAGGGAGAGGATGAATAAAATTTTGCATTGGCTAGAAATGTAAATAAGGGAAAAGTGAATAAATCTAAATCCAAACCAAAATCCAGCCAAGGGGACAAGAAGAAAGATTTCTCCAAAATCAAATGCTTCCATTGTCATGAATTCAAGCACTATGCCACGAAGCATCCACACAAAAATGAAAGCAAGAATACCTCAGGAGGAGTAGTAAGTGAAGCCTTTTCTTCATAGTTTGAGCTTGAATTAACCCTTATATAATGCATGGCAAACACAGTGATGGGGACTGTGTAGTACTTAGACTTAGGTGCATCATTCCACATGACAATTTGTAGAGACTTTTTCAATGACCTAGAAGAAAATTATTTGCAGATGCACATTGAGATGGGGGATGATAGAAGGTATAGCGAGACCAGGGTTGGTACAATCATGTATCAGAGAGATTCGAGCTCCCCCCTTAGGCTCAAGGATGTAATGTTCATTCTGTACCTAAAGAAAAATCTCATCTTTGTTGCATTTTTGGAGTACCATGGTTATGATGTGATATTCATCAAAGGAAAGGCATTCTTGAGACACATAACCATAGGACAAGTGAAGCAGATCAGGGTTTTTGTGAATAACTTGTATAAGATAGATTTTGAAGATTGTGTTGCATTAAGAACAAAGGCGGAGAAGATGTAGAACCACAGTGTCGGTGAAATTTGGCATATAAGACTTGGAACTTTGCATCATGGTGCCCTGAAGAGTATGTAGAAAATAACCACATGCCTCCATAAAGGAGCACTTGAGCAACTAGATGTATGCAAAAGATGTACTTTGGGGAAGTACACAAAATACACATTCCTTGATTGGGACAGCAAGGCACAATTAGTCCTAGAAAGGATCCACTCTAATGTTTGTGGACCTTATCAATAGCCTTCACTACCAGACACAAATATTTTGTCATTTTTATTGATGAATTCTCACTGAAGTGATGGATCTTCTTCACGTGGAAGCCTATATGAGACATTCTCCAACTTCATATAATTCAAGGAATTGGTTGAGAAAGAAACTGGAAAGAAGGTGAAGGCTCTCAGGAGCGATAATATAGGTGAGTATGTGTCAAATGAATTTAAAAAAGAAATTGTTAAAGAAGGAATTCGACGTGAGTTAACAGCACCCCAAAACCCACAACATAATAAAGTGGCTGGGAGAAATAATTGTAGCATTGTGGAAACAGTGAGGGCGATGTTGCATGACCAAGTCCTACCTCTAAATTTGTGGGATGAGGCATGCAACACAACATTCTATTTGCAGAACTGAAGTCCTCAATAGATTCTAGGCATCATTACATAGGAGGAGGATTTCTTGGGGATAAAGTTGGATGTGTCGCACTTCAAGATTTTTGGAGCCTTTGTTTAGTGCTATGTCACTAAAAAATCTAGGAAGGAGCTTGAACCGATGAAATAATTTGGGGTATTTTTGGTTTACATAAAAAATCCCCACAACTATCATGTGTACTTTCCATCCCTTAAATTGAATTTTGTGCGAATGGATGTAAATTTTGATGAGGAGAAAGTGATGTGGCACTCTGTTGGCTCGAGGAGTCCTGACATAGGTTTGGAGGTTAAGGTTTGCCAACAAAACCCTATAATACTGGCCCTTTTGGAAGTGACCTGCTTGCGCAAGCCAAAGTCTCACCCGAAGCAGTATGGGAGGGTGTTGGAACCAGGTTTCCGCACCCTGAGAGACAGTAGGTAAGTCAAGAAAATCTGCGTTCCCAACTCATCAAGCTTTCATTTAATAGATCTAGTTACAGGCCTATATAACATAGTACAGATCTAGTAATTACCTTCGCATCCACGTGTGTAATACCAATATATCAACACAACAATTATAACCGTAGCAATTAACAGATCATAGATTCATATAACGGAAACAAATATACTTTCACAGCTATCAACAGATACTTTCGCAACTTAATCATAAAACTCAAGTTCGCATCAATCATAACAAAATAGATCCAGATAAAATAAGATATCAACAGTACTTCGCATATATATTAATACCAAAATCTTCTTACAATCCCAAAATTCCACTTGCGCACACAGCCAGCAAGGTCCACACACAACAGGACTGAGGCGCTCTGCACACACAGCCAATAGGATTCCTTCCCCAAACAACCGAAAAACAGATCTAAAAATTTGTGCTTACCTCAATCTCAATTCTTTCCTACCTTAGACTCAAAAAGGTTCATCTATTTATACCGATTTAGCCTACGCATCCAATGGTCTGCAAACCGTGGTTTGCGGACTCTTGGTCTACCCTTGACCCATTACAATTCCTTCGAGCCTTTGACCCACCCCAAAACCTCTGCGCTAGACTAAATAATAAAAAAAATATACAAAAATGGACAAAATTCACAGCTTTAGGATACCTTGTTCTAATTGTCCCCCAAAACAATCTTGTGACTTGTCCTGAGTCACTGTGATGGTGGGGTCTCCACCTGCGCCCACAGCAGTCTCATTGCTTCAGCCAATGGAGGTAGCACACCTTCACTTTGATTTGCAACATTTTGCACAATATCGACCCATTTCTGAGAAATCAGACCTTCCGTCGCGGCGGTGACACTCGCCAGAGTTTGGTTTAGTTGCTTAACAACAACATCAACATCTTGTGAGAGCTTGAGGGCTTCATCAGCCTAAGGCTTCAGGCGGTCACCGAGGACCTTCTTTTTATGTCGAAGTTCATCCATATCATTTTTGAGGGTGTGGCTAGTTCGTAGTCGTGCCAAGCGCTGAGCAAGAACCAAAGTGGGCAGGGTGGCTTCTATCTTCTCGAACTCTTCTTCCTTCTATCACAGGTCCTGGTTTATTTCTTACAAGATCGGGTCACACTAGACCTTGGTCCATATCTACATTGATGTTTCCAGTATTTGGGTGCCATGCACGATCTGCCCTGTAATGATGTTCGTAGCCACGATAACCAACGCTGCTCGCTGGCCCATAGCTCCGGAGGCATTTCGGGCTGCAACTTAGCCTGCAGATCCGCGATCTGCTACTCCATTTGTGTCTTCACCAACTGAACTTCTGTCCTATAGGCCTTCAATGCTGCGACCAACCCTTCAATCTTAGCCTAGGGGATGGCTGTGGCCGGAATTTCTACGGAAACATCTGTACAGATTTGGTGAACCAAATTTTTGAGCTCTGTTTGCTTCGAAATGGCAAGGCACACTTAAGAATTCTTTACATCAATTGGTTGTTCAGCCAAACCGAGCTGTTGGTGCACTTGTTGGTCCTGATGGTGAATTTCCTGAAATAAGGAGGTGTGGAGACCCTGCAATGCCTCATGTGGTATCTTTGCTAAATTCAGCTGGACTTCAGTACTAGCCTGGACTTGCATTTCCAGGTCGGGTGGATTGATCACAAGGGCTGCACCCAATACAGAATAGAGGTGGATTTATTTTGTAACTAGAGTTGCAATGCAGTTTGCCAAGGCATACGTACCTGAATCACACCGGTCTACAGCGTGTCTGTTTTCAACTGCAGGGCACGAAGCTCGGCCTGAAGAGTGTCGATCACAGGTTTCTGCTGTTCCTATAAGGCTAACCATTGATATTTTGTGGACAAAGTGACTGCGTCAGCAATCTATTTGAGGTCCCCATTGGTCAGCGTGACTATCTCATCTCATTCTGCCCGCTACGAGCATTGCTTCTTCCGGGGTCCTTTGACAGGCTCGCTTGTTCGCTTTGTGCCGCGGGGGGAGGTAGGTCCTCCCGCATCCAATACTTTTGTACCCAAGTGTTGGGACTCAGAAATGTCATATTTCATCCACCTTTCCCTTCACTATTCCTTACATTTCATCATCCCATCAACCTTTCATTATATCATTTTCATAAATACATTTGGGTTTCACCTTCTTATTTTCCACTTTATTCGTTTTTGTATTATAAATGAATTTATGATTAAATATTAGAAAATATACATGTTTTTATATATATATCAAGAATGTGTGAGCTTTGTAATGTGTAGGATATATGTGAAGGATTAATTCTAAGAGACTTCTCGAATATCTCCTCCACCATATTAAGGAGATAATTATTCAAGCCTATTCCTAAGGAGAAGATCATGGAGGATTTGGTTGGCATATCTTATCGAAGATATGTGAGAGATGTGTTGAGGATTTGAAGGGATCATGTCTTGTAATAATGGGAAAGTAGTTGAGAGTGGTTGAGAATGAGATGGTTATCTTCTTCATGTATATAAGAGAGTGCTCTCTCTTCATTTTCATTATTAGTTTTTTAGTTTGGAGAGTCAGACTTGTAATTAGGAGAAGGGGATTCTTAACTTTGATTCATATTCTTTTATTATGATTTCATGATTTGTCATTTGATTCTTGTAATGTAATTTGAGATAGCTTTATTGTTGTGAGCTCACATATGTTGTTTTTCATTCAACTCTTCACATGTTGTATTGTTTTTCCCTTATGCAATTTCCTTCTTTCCTAGTTAGTGTTTCAATGCCTTCCTAGATTAATTTGATTTCAGTAATTTAGATTAGATTAGATTAGATTAGTTCCACTTCAGTCCTGCATATATAGTGCATGTGCTTCGTAAGCCTACAAACCTCGGATTCAAAAATTAAATGGTTGGGCAAGTACTACAACAGAATTAAACGACAATATTTTCACCCAACATTTTGGCGCTGTTGCCAGGGAAGCACGAAGGATTGAAGTTCAATTTGATTTTTCATGCAAGTGTGTTTTGACATGTTCCTAACTCCAAGGTTTCAGGGTTGTAAGACGTGGGGAATAGCCTATGCATCGTTCGACATGCTGTAATGGGCTCGGCCTCATATGGGTCAGGGCATGTAGGGTGTGTTTAAATTTATGCAAAGTGTGAATTTCAATTCCTGCAAGTGTGATTTTCAAATTCTGCAAGTGTGAATTTCAATTTCTGCAAGTGTATTTGATTTCTGCAACTGTGAAGAGTGTTTTTTTTATCTGTTTCAGCATGAGTGCTTTTATTTATGCAAGTAGTTTATTTTCATTTAAGCTTTTTAGATTTAAGTTTTAGGTGCAGTAAGAATCCCTTTTTTCAACATGGTTCAACAATGAGTTCCAGCTTGGAACTACTCTCTCAGATCTTAGCAGAAGTCGGGATCTCCTCTTCCTTGGAAGAGAAGATCTTGACAAGAATTAAAGGTTCAACTAATCCCCAAGAAACAAATGAAGATTCAACATCTGAAGAATCTTGCATATCTGATGGCGAAAAATCATTCGAACAGGAGATCGAGGAAGAAGAAGAGGAGTTACAACATGATCTAAGTAAGAGAAATTGTGTCTATCAATGGTTCCAATTAAGTACTCGATTAGATTCGTATTTTTATTTTTATTTAGTTGATTTGCAGTTTCAGCGACTAGCCTCATTCACTCTGGAATATTTTCATTTTTCATTTGAACAATTGCTATTAAATATATTGTTGTTACTGCTACGTGAGTGGCTTTATTGGAAGTTTAATTACATGTAACTAATTTTTAAATTCTAATTATTATAGAGTAGTTAGGCTTTCATTTCAATTTTGCTTTTACCTAGAATAAGTATGCTCTCCTCCGCGCTTAGTGCAATCGAGAGAATCAGAAAATAAGGATGATTTAAACTAATTTCAGGAATTAAAAAAAAAATTCATGTTTTGCAATATGCCTAATCAATTTTATTGTTAATTTGCAAATCATTTTTTTTCTTTTCTCCATTTGCTAAAAAATTGTTTTTAATAAATTATGAATTGAGGGTGAATAAAAAAAAACTGAAACAGCCGTTGAAACTGTGTCTCCCTTGCAATTGATTGTGTTTTCTGGCCATACTAAAACCTGCAGCAAGTAATTAGATGATAAAACCTGCAAAAACATTTAAATCTGAAATTCCCAAGGTTCATCGTTTTTTTTGGGGTCAAAAAAAGAACTGTGAGTTTCGCGAACTTATAAGTTTTTGTCTCTAGCTATTCATTTATGGCTGAGCCGTAGTGATGCCAACCCTCCACCCAGTGTTCATAAACCTACAATTAGCAACAACAAACCAAAACGATGAGCAACAAACAAATATAGGCTTAATCTTTGTTTGCATATTTCAAAAGCTGGGATTTTCTCCTGCGATTAATTCTCACATTTAATTTGGGTTTCATAACAAAAAATAGGATACTATGCGGATATTGATTAAGAAATATGGGCCAAAATCCATGGGTTGTTACACTATCTTTAGCATCTCGAGATAATAGGAACGAAATCCCAACATTGTCACTGTCATATAACTATTTTTATGGATTGGCCTTCCTAAATTTTTTGTCCATCGACATACTTTATTGAGATCAAATGATTATGTTGTTTCTTGTTTGAAGGATCCCTTACTTACTGGCTGCGAGTTTTTCTCCATCGTTTCTCTTGGAGGAAGCATTCTTATTATGGGATATAAACAAATCCAGCCGAAAGAGGTAATGAGAAATGGCGAAACTAGGACCATTTCGTGTAAAACCAGATGGAAAAACGCTCTACTACAATCCCCACGCATGGAACCAAGTGGTGAGTGTATTGTTTTTGGAGACTCCCGCGGGTGTAGGATTCTCATACTCTAAAAAAACTGTGGACTATAACGAGATCGGCGATAAGCTCGCATTAGTGAAGCATCAAGTGTTCTTGAGGGCGATCAAGATGGTCAGTTAAGACCTGCTGGGTTACATCACTGGAAGGAATTGGTTGATGGCAGTGGTTTTTTTTTGTTTTCCTATCAAACTCTCCACTCACTGTGTCTCTTGGTCCTACAGAGCTGCCTGCACAACTTCTGCGATTGTCTGGAAATATAAATAGCAGAGGCCGGCTTGCAGCAGGAGAAGGTGACAAAGTAACAATGCTTGATGTGAAGCAACATATTGGACAACCAAATATTGCGCCTGTGACAACAGATAAGACTAATGTTAAGCCTATTTCCAGAAATTCAGTTCGCTTTGAACTAAGTTCATCTTGTTTTCAACCCTGCAAATGAGAACTATTTGGCTGTAGCTGGATATGAAGAATGCCAAATTCTCACTTTCAATTCTCGAGGGGAAATAACAGGTATACCTTTGTGTTTCACAGCAGCGTACAGATTATTTTTTCTCTCTTATTATGATGGTTCAACTTTGATTGGACAATTGAATCTGGAAGGCACATCTATGCTGGTTCGATAGATTTCTACAGTATAAAAACTGATGGTTCTACATAGCAGGTAAAAGTTATGCAGGATATTACCTTCCAGAATTGGCTGCGACCATTTTTAGATCAGAAGTTGAAGCAGGGATTGTTTATTAATTTAAAAGGAGTACTAGATTATATTGGGACTTTCACGTACCCGTGGGCACATGCAATAATGAGAAACTAGTTGACAATTGCACTAAACAAAATTACGATGCCCCGGTATGCAACAGTTTGGAAGTCCAGTTGTATGATGAAATGGGAAATATTAACATAAACAATATTTATGCTCCGATCTGCCTACCTAAATCTTCATCTACCCAGAATGCAAATCTAATCCTTGCATCAACGACTACACCTGAAGTTCAGAAAGCACTGCATGTAAATATAACACACTTAAACCACAGCTGGGCCCATTGCAGTAATATCCTTAATTGGGCCGATTCTGTTACAATGGTGTTGCCAATCTATCATTGTTTAATTGCAAGTGGGCTGCGAATACTTCTTTACAGTGGAGACGTGGATGCCAATGTGCCCGTGATAGCTACAAGACTCTCAATCAATGAGCTCAAACTTCCAATTCATACTTCAACATTTTGCTTTCAAGATTTTATGCCTAGAGGCGACATGCTGACACCAGGCACTCATAGGAGATGTTTGATTTTGCATCAGAACGAAACTGGATACTGGCCCACGAGTTTTACATCATAGTAAAATGGCTAGTGGCTTTGACAAGCTCACATTGGATAGTCTATATGAAGATGCAATGATTCGAAAAACTACACACAATGGACAAGGGGGATATGAAAGCAACCAATATGGGATCAATCCTTTTTAGTCTAATGTTGTGGTGTCATCAGGGTTATATGACGCATTTGCTGTGTCAAACAATGTTCCACCACTTCCTAATGTTCAGATGGCAGCCATGGCCCAGCAGCAACATGCAATGGTGCTTCATCAACAGCCACAACAGATGATGTCAGTGTCACAAACAATGATGACGATGCCCCAATCTGCAAACCCTTTTGGTGATCCATTTGAAACAAATTATACTCATGGTGTTGGGGCCTTTCCGTAAAGCTCTAATCAGAATAATCGATTTGGAAACCCTGGCTTCCTGTAAACATAAAGCAAAATCTTTAACATTTGTTCGTAGCTTGCATGCTGAAATTGTGATATAGAGCCATAATTTGTAAAACATGTTTCCCAACGATATGGTTGAGAGTGTGATTTCACAGGTTGGTCAGAGTGGTTTCCAACAGGCAGACAAATGTCTCTTCTTTGCGACAATTTTTCATTTTAACGTTTTGCAGGCAGCCTAGATTTGGGCAAAGGAGGAGAACACAACAGAGCCTATTTCTTTCACTCATTAAATTTGTTGGCAGTCGTAGCATATGTCAACAATACATGACAATGGATTCAACGTCAGAAGAGGAAGAGAATGCTGTCGAGCTTAAGATTGGAGAAGAGTTTTTGGATTCTTATGCTTATGCTAGATTTTATGCCAGAAACTGATTGTTTTCTCATGCTCACTATCTCCATTTTACACACTACTTCATTACACTAATGTTCATGATGCCAAGATTCTTAGGAACTTTTATTGGATTATCTGTCACTACTTGATGATTGTTACTGGATACTTAAGAACGCTACAATTGAATGCTTTGAATATTCAACTATATCTAACGATGTACAGGTCCAATCTTGCAGAGAAGTAAGTGAGATTATTGCAGCAAATCGATGCGAATCATACTCTACCCAACTTCCAATTACTTGAATGAATTTAACAGTGCATCTAAGAAACCGATTTAAATTTCAGAACTTTAGTAACATGAATCAGCAAGAAACTGAAGATTTTCTAGTGCCGAGACAGTATTGCTATACTTTGCAAAGCATGCCAAGAAATGGATATTTGACTTTGATTTTTCCTGTTTTGTTTTTCTTTTTGCCTTTTATTTTGGTGTGTATTATCAAAATAAATAAAAAACCATAAAAATTATAAAACCATGAAAATTTCAAATGGACCTTTTAATAAATTCCTGAAAACAATACAAACACATGTTTTTACGCTTAACACTAATTTGTTTTCTTGAAGTCACTTTGACAGCCATCGATGATGAAATCAGCGCAGACGACAGGTTAACACACACTTTCTTTCTTTTGCTCGCATTTGTACTTATTCTCGCATCTTACGTTTTACAATGCTCTCACAAAGTTTTCATACAGGATTTGTACTAAGTTTTTTCAGGTTTCGGAAATGATCGCATTTTCCTGCTGAAGTGATTTTCAAAGATCACAGAACTTTTTGAGAAACATGCTTTCATAAACAGCTTGAAGGATATATAACTCATCATAGACATCATGACATTTGTTGTTATCCAGAAACTTTTTGTGCCTCTTGATGTTTGTTGTCACACAGCGACCATGCTGATACACCAACATTTCCACTTTTTCCATTATCCATGTTGTGACACTGTAACATTTCTCCTTCAAAGCCAATTGACCATCCTTGTGTTGAAGCCCATTTTCCATTACCTTATCTTTCACAACTTCATGCACAGTTATTTTTCTGAATCACATACATTCCTTTATCCTTTTCAGCTTATTTTCCTTCTAGTTTTCCTTCTGAATAAAACTTATTCCCTTTCCATAATTACATTGCCTTGTTTTCCTCGCCATGTTGATTCACACTGCTTGTCCGTGAGTTCTTTCCATTTATAGTCCTACCAAATATCTTTGTACAAACTCGCGTTGACTGATGTGGTATTCCTTAAGGCCCACCATTCAACAAGTCTTGCCCCATCGACCTTAGCACCTTATCTGGGAAATAGACTAGAGTTCCTTTTAGGTACCTTGAGACTTGCATGCCTTAATGGCAAGTTCTCTCGCTAACGATCATGGGAATACATCAATGTCCCTTGATCGTCATATCTTGCAAATGGCTCGACGTCAACCCCTCTATTCGAATTTCGCAAGATGTACTCGGGTACCTTGGCACTCATTGACATCAATGGTGAGTTTGCCTTGCATTGGTTAACGACATTCACAATGGCCAGTAATCCAATGATTTCCCTTCATGCTCGACATCGACACATTCTTTCGCATGATTAGACTTGTACCATCAAGTTTTGTAGCAGGTGAAGACTATACACTTTTTCACGACTCCCTCAGCAGTTACAGCAACATGAATTCTGATCTATGAGAATACCACAGTTCCACTTTCAACCTTTATCTTTTCCATGATTCAGCATTAGCAGTTCAGATTCCTTCATTTCCCAGGTTCTAGTTACAACAACATCAACATTCATAGTTACATTTACATGATCTTGCTGTAGTAAATCCTTCCATGTTCTAATAGCCACAGTCACATATTTTCTGATCTAGCAATTACAGCAGTTACAGCTACAACACCAGTCATGTTTTCATGATTCAGCAGCAGCAACTATATTCCTATTGCATAGTTCATCATTCTTGGGTAAGTGGAAGTATGTTTTTTTCTAATCTTTAATCATGCAATTCCTTATATGCTGACTTGAATATTTTGGAAAATTCCCTCATCATGCTCCATTTCCTTTCATGACCCATGCCAAGTTGCATGAGGACATGCAACCAATTCAATTGGGGGGGTTTGGGGGGGGGGGAGGAACTATATTCACTACATATTCACTACCATGATTCCATTTCTCCACCACTATCACTCCATTTTTTTTTCTCATTTACCATTCACCAGCATTTCTTTTCCAACGATACTTTGTTAAACTTTGCTTCATACGCATTAATATACATATTAGCATGCTTCATGAATATTACAAAAGGGCTTTCTTATGAACATTGATAGCTTATGATTTCCAGTGAGTGTTTACACTATTATTACAGCAAGAGAACAGGAAACAAAATCAATGTTTTTAACACAAGAACCAACATTCTTTTTATTCATGGTTGTCACACAAGAACCAACCATAAGAAAAGAGAACAGAAAATGAAATGAATGTTGTTAACACAAGAACCAACATTGTTTGTATTCATGGTTGTTACACAAGAACCAACCATAAGAAAATGTAAGTTGTTACTCATGTCCTTCATATATCCTGGAAACATTCATTATTAAAAAGACATCATTATGTAAAGCCAAAGTTTAGATGCCAAAGAGATCCATGCATGGTTGCATGAGGAAATGCAACAAGTTCAATTGGGGGGGATGTCGGGACTCAGAAATGCCGTATTTCATCCACCTTTCCCTTCACTATTCCTTACATTTCATCATCCCGTTAACCTTTAATTATATCATTTTCATAAATACATTTGGGTTTCACCTTCTTATTTTCCACTTTATTCATTTTTGTATTATAAGTGAATTTATGATTAAATATTAGAAAATATACATGTTTTTATATATATCTCAAGAATGTGTGAGCTTTGTAATGTGTAGGAGATATGTGAAGGATTAATTATAAGATACTTCTCGAATATCTCCTCCACCATATTAAGGAGATAATTATTCAAGCCTATTCCTAAGGAGAAGATCATGGAGGATTTGGTTGGCATATCTTATCCAAGATATGTGAGAGATGTGTGGAGGATTTGAAGGGATCATGTCTTGTAATAATGGGAAAGTAGTTGAGAGTGGTTGAGAATGAGATGGTTATCTTCTTCATGTATATAAGAGAGTGCTCTCTCTTCATTTTCATTATTAGTTTTTGAGTTTGGAGAGACAGTCTTGTAATTAGGAGAAGGGGATTCTTAACTTTGATTCATATTCTTTTATTATGCTTTCATGATTTGTCATTTGATTCTTGTAATGTAATTTGAGATAGCTTTATTGTTGTGAGCTCACATATGTTGTTTGTCATTCAACTCTTCCCATGTTGTATTGTTTTTCCCTAATGCAATTTCCTGCTTTCCTAGTTAGTGTTTCAATGCCTTCCTAGATTAATTTGATTTCAATAATTTAGATTAGATTATATTATATTAGTTCCACTTCGGTCCTGCATATATAGTGCATGTGCTTCGTAAGCCTACGAACCTTGGATTGAAAAATTAAATGGTTGGGCAAGTACTACAACATAATTAAACGACAATATTTTCACCCAACACCAAGTATGGTGGCAAATATAGCTAAGTCTCTACTTCTGCGTCCTTCTCAGTGGCCTGTTTCTACTACGAATCCTTTTCTGCTTATGCGCTTGTGTCCTTCCCGATGCTCGTGCTCGCACCTCCGGTATCCTTGATGATGACAGGTGGGATTAATTTGTAGGTTTTAACCTTGAAAAAAAATTATCTACACACAAATCTTATATCAGAAAATAAACAATAACGAGAGCATAAAACATAAAACAGATAAACACAAAGATTTTCCCCTGGATCCCAAATCGGGACGACCAACTTGATTTTTCATTATATTATTTTTAGTGTTACAACACATATATATACATTCTGAACCATACATAAACCCCAATCCATTAACCCTGGATTAGAACATAACCGTAGTTCCCTTGACCGGATCTACAAAATACCAGGGGCCGAAAACCATCGTACTCCAAAAACCATGTGCAAAATCATGCACAAAACATGGGTGGGTCCGCCTATGAGTGGGTCCGCACACCAAAAAAAATATTTACAGGGCGCTTCTGTCCCCCCTTGTGACCCCCCTGTTGTGCCCGGTGCAACGTACAATGCATGGGGCTAGTCGTGGAAAGAATATAACAAATACCCAACATTCTCCCACTTGTTGTTTTCTTTCCGCAGGGGGCCACAGGAGAGCTTAGTCATTGGGCCAATACTTCAACACCCATTGTTTCTCTACACCAAGAGAACTTCTGAGTGCTCACAGACTTGGTCAATGCATCTGCAACATTCTTCAAAGTGTCCACCTTTACCAGCAACACCCTTTTAGCCTCAACCATATCTCTAACAAAGTGATATTGAACATCAATGTGCTTTGTCTTTGAATGATAAGAAAGGTTCTTAGCCAAGAACATTTCACTTTGGCTATCATAGTCTATCGTTATAGCTTGCTGTACCAATCCCATACTTGAACACAATCTTTGCAACCAAACTGCTTCCTTGCTTGCATGAGTGGCTGCCATGTATTCTACCTCTGTAGTTGAAAGAGCCACTACAAACTGTCTTTTACTCATCCAACTGACTGCGCCTCCAAATAGGATAAACACATACCCACTTGTAGATCTTCTTTGGTCCAAATCTCTAGCCCAGTCTGCATCAACAAAACCATGAATGTCCAACATTCTTTCCAATCCTAGTCTTCTCTGGTAGCACAAGCCATAATCACTAGTGCCACATAAATATTTGTAAACCCGCTTCACTACTGTCCAATGCTCCTTCCTTGCTCAATACTCCCATTGCATATGCAATGTCTAGTCTAGTACAGACCATTGCATACATCAGGCTACTCACTGTACTTGCATATGGAACACGGGACATATCCTCCTCTTCTTCTTGTGTCTTGGGACACTGTTCAGCAGACAGCTTTACACCTACAGGAATAGGAACATTCACCGGTTTACTATCCTGCATATTGAACCTCTGCAATATAGTCTTGACATACTTCCTATGGTTTAACTAGAGCTTCCTCTTTGCCCGATCTCTCTTAATTTCCATGCCCAAAATACAGTTTGCAGCACCAAGATCCTTCATGTCGAATTTGGAGAACAATTGGGTCTTCAAATCTTGGATAATTTCTTTGTCATTTCCAATCAACAACATATCATCCACATACAAGACCAAATAAATAACACGGTCGCCAATTAATTTAAAATAAACACAGTGATCTTCCTTGCTTCTGGTGAAGCCAAGTCCCCTTATATAGGTATCAAATTTCTGATACCACATCCTTGGTGATTGTTTTAACCCATACAGAGACTTCTTCAACCTGCATACCATTTCTTTCTTACCCTTCACCATAAATCCTCCAGGTTGCTTCATGTAGATCTCCTCTTCTAGATCCCCGTGAAGAAAGTTTGTCTTCACATCCATCTGTTCTATCTCAAAATCAAATACAGCAGCAACAGATAAAAGTAATCTAATAGAAGTAACTTTGGCAACAGGAGAAAAAATATCACCAAAATCAATTCCCGACACCTGGGAATAACATTTTTCTACCAACCGATCTTTGTATTTCTCCACCTTTCCTTCTACATTCATATTCTTCTTAAACACCCATTTTCTCCCGATGGGCTTCCTTCCAGCCGGCAACTCCACCAGATCCCATGCCTCATTTTTGTGCAAGGATTTCATTTCATCAACCATGGCCTCCTTCCAGAGTTTTCCATCCTCTGAATCTACTGCCTCCCTAATAGTTCTGGGATCATCACCAGTTATAGTTACGGCAAAACCTAAATAGAAAGCAGATGGAACATACCTTTCTGGTTTCCTTCTTTCCCGGACTGATCTTCTCAAAGCTGGGGTTTGTGGCTCTTCCTCTTCTGAATCTTCTTCTGTTGGAGAGTCTGATTCATACTCCTTTAGCTCAAACTCTATCTTCTCAGGTTCCTTTGGTATGAATTCATGTTTAACAACATCTTTCACCTCTCTAAACACCACGTCTTAGTTGTACACAACTTTCCTTGTTTCCGGGTTCCAAATCTTGTAACCTTTTAAACCATCCTTATACCCAATAAAGATGCACCTTTCAGATTTATTATCCAACTTGGTCCTTTTTTTCTTTGGAACATGTACATATGCATCACATCCAAATACCATTAGATGTGAAAGAGAGGGTTTCTTACCAGTCCATACCTCATGTGGAGTCTTATCCTCCAACACTGATGAAGGTGATCTGTTAACCAGATAGCATGCAGTCTCCACTGCCTCTGCCCAAAATTCTTATCCTAACCCAGTACCACTGAGCATGCTTCTTGCCTTTTCCATCAGTGTTCTATTCATTCTTTCTACAACTCCGTTTTGTTGAGGTGTGTATGGAGTAGTCTTCTATCATGCTATACCGCACCTCTTACATAACTCTTCAAATTCCTTCTTGCAGAACTCTCCACCATTATCTGTCCTCAGTGCTTTCATCTTCTTCTCTGTCTGGTTTTCCACCAGAGCCTTAAATTATTTAAATCTATTAAAGACTTTAGATTTATTCCTCAAGAAATATATCCATGTATTCCTTGAGAAGTCATCTATGAATGAAACATAGTACACAGACTTTCCCAGTGATGGAACTGACACAGGTCCAAACACATCACTGTGCACAAGTTCTAATATCATGTTCACCCTCTTAGCACCAGAAGGAAAACTCACCCGATTCTGCTTCCCATATACACAATGTTCACAGAAATCAAAATCCAGAGAGAAATTAGACATACCTTCTACCATACCATTTCTATGCAATATTCGAAGGCCCTTCTCTCCAATATGTCCAAGCCTTTGATGCCATAGCATGGTCTTTTCTCCAGAGACAGCTAGGCTTTCCGCTCCACTTTTAGGAACCATGGAACTGTTACACCCATAAATAGCAATGCTACCTTGTAGCTTGTACAGAGTTCCAATCCGAACTCCCGGCATTAATACCAGTGCTCCCCGAACCATCTTGCAGGCATCTTTCTCGAACATTGTTTTTACACCTGCATCATCCATCTTGCTTACAGAAATCAGATTTCTGGCCAATGCAGGAATATGCAGAACACCAGGAAGTGTTCTAATCCTTCCACCTTGCAGCTTCAGCTTGACCTTTCCACGTCCGATGATTCTGGCCTTCCTATCATTCCCTAGGAAGACATCACCACCATCATATTTCTCATACTCGCAGAACCACTCCCTATGGGGAGTGAAGTGAAAGGATGCACCTGAGTCAATCAACCATGACTCATGATCTACATGTGTATTTGAAGAAAAAGCCAAATACACATCCCCACCTTCATCCGAGGTGGTTTTTTCCTCTACAGAAGGAGCATCATCAGATCCCTTTCCTTTCTCAGGAGCTTTAGATCTGCAGTCCTTTTTGTAGTGCCCTTCCTTTCCGCATTTCCAGCATACCTTTACAAAATTTCCAGGAGATTTAGATCTCCCTCTAGATTTGGATCTCCCACTCGAAACCTTATTCTTGTTTCTATTTTGGGACCTTCCTCGTACAGATAAGGCATCTCCATTTTGACCCTCCATATTTCTCCGTCTCATTTCCTCCGACAGCAAGGCTGAGACAATGTCATCAAAATTCAAAGTAGTTGTATTGCTACCTATTGCAATAACCAGACTGTCCCACGAATCTGGTAGAGAACACAACAAACTGATGCACTTATCTTCATCTGAGATTTTAATATCAACAGATGACAGCTGACTTACCACAATATTGAAGGTGTTCAGATGCTCTGTCACCGAGTCTCCATCCTTCATCCTCAGGTTATACAACTTTTTCCGCAGGAACAATTTATTCACCAGAGACTTAGATTGGTACAAAGTCCCTAGCTTGTCCCACAAGGTCTTCGCCGTAGCTTCCCCAGATACATTCAACAATACTAAATCTGAGACACACAACCGTATTGTGATCTTAGCCTTCCGATCCAGTTTCTTCCAGTCTTCATCTGACATTGCCGTTGGTTTAGTACCTGGATCTACCGTGATCCACTGATCTTTATCCACCAGCAGATCCTCCATCTTGAGCTTCCACAACTCAAAACTCTGACCATTAAATTTCTCGATCTCTATCTTCCCGCCACTCGCCATCTTCTTTCACAGCAAGAATCGATCCTGCAGATCTCCCACTGAACAGGGTCTACCTCAGGCCCAAGAAAAAAACCCTCAGCAACAAAGGCGTCCCCTTGAAGCCAAAACAGCTCTGATACCAAATATAGGTTTTAACCCTGAACAGAAATTATCTACACATGAATCTTATAACAGAAAATAAACAATAGCGAGAGCATAAAACATAAAACAGATAAACACAGAGATTTTCCCCTGGATCCCAAATCGGGATGACCAACTTGATTTTCATTATATTCCTTTTAGTGTTACAACACATATATATACATGCCGAAGCATACATAAACCCCAATCCATTAACCCTGGATTAGAACATAACCGTAGTTCCCTTGACCGGATCTACATAATACCAGGGGTCGAAAACCATCGTACCCCAAAAACCATGTGCAAAATCATGCACAAAACATGGGTGGGTCTGCACACCAAAACAAATTTTGCTGGGGCACTGCCCTAGACCCCGACAGGGGGGGATGTTGACCCCCTTGTGACCCCCCTACTGCGCTCGGCGCAACGTACAGTGCATGGGGCTAGTCGTGGAAAGAATATAACACATACTTAACATAATTTTGGTGTGTTGGTTCCTTCGATGCCCTTCACACTAGTTTTGAAGCAGATCTTCCAGTTAGGAGGCCATAGCACAATGACATTGTCAATTTCTTCATCTACCACCATATAAGGGAGCGATGTCCAGGCTTTATCCTTGCGTGCTCTAATCTAGACATTGTGCATGGTGATATGGAATGCTGCAATGCCCATGTATCTGTCATACATGGCTGGGGACAATCGTGGTCAGGAATTAATGGCTTCGGCCAAGCTACTCTGAAAGAGGACCCAAAAAATTTGGTTGTCCTCGAGATGTTGTGGATCCTTAGAATCCCATAAGTGTGCATAACGAGCCCCTTCGCCCATGTCTGGGGTAAGCTCAGGGAGGACTGACTCCGTAGGGGCTTCCTAGGCAACCAATTCTATGAGGAACAATAACTAGGAAAAACAAAAGGCTCGGCCCTACTCCTGGGACTCTCGGAAATTATCCAGAAACTCATCGCAAAAATATTGGGCCTAGTTAAATCATACCCCTTTCCCGCATTGGCCCACTAACTAACTAACGTATGCGGGGATAGAGGTGACCTGACATTTTCTCATCATTTTGCATGCCAACAACATGGTGCCCAACTACATGCCTTGGTCACTGATGGACTTGATTATAAAGCCTCAAGTATTTCTCTCCACATGGTAGGTTTTGCGCACATACTCAGCAGTTTCCCCCTCATACTTCTTGCCCACGCACTCTAGAGGGTTCGTTCCGTTCATGGGAAGGCCAGTAATTCTATGAACCAGTGCAGCATCGATGGGGATATTTTCTTGGATACATAGGCAACCATATTTAATTAGGGTGAGCAACTATTGGGCTAGCCTTTACATTACATTGTAGTGACCAAAGTGTGGCAGCCTTAGCAAGTTCAACAACCCGTACCTGGCCAATCGACGCACCCAGTGCTAGGGAAAAATTTTGATCCCATCATCTGCCTGAATCGTGTCAAGGTATAACTTAGGTGCCATCTTAGGGAAAACCTCCAAACTAGTCATGTTGTGATAAACAAATTTGATCTCATGGTGCCTTCCAAAAGATTCACCAATGATGGGGACCTCTCCCAGGGTCAGTGGCATCTGTAGATAAGTGATCAGACCATCGAGGTTCTTCAGTGTGCACGTAGAGGGCCTGCGTGGTTGGATGAAGGGAGGTAACCAGTTGATCGGGTTAGCAAGTTGGGCCTCTTCTTGAGAAACACACGCCTGGGACATCGCCCATGGGGATTTTACATTTCTTGGGGAAGTATGGGGCTTCCCTCTAGCCCATTTCATGGGTTTCGGAGGTTTCCTTGAGCCTTCTTCCTTTTCCTTTCCCTTCTTTGTGACTGGTGTGGAGAAAAATTCTTCATCTTCAAACTCAATCTCCACCACTTCCTTAGTTCCTTGTTCTGCTGAGGTTACTGGTTCCAAGGGTTCAACAAGATTCGTGGTCATCATCCTGGTGTGAAAGAAAAACTCAAGATTGCTACTATCAGAGGGAGTAGGTTGCTTAGACATGAAAGAGACGCTAAAGGCACAAAAATTCTTACAGCACAAATTTGTTAAGGACAAACATGCCAAGTACAAGCTATTCAAGTGATATGGAACCCTTGTTTGATCTAGCCTGCACTTTTATAGCTTTAGCGATCGCCCAATAGTAGGGTAAACTTCACTTGGAACTTACCATCAATTAAATGGTAAAAAACCTCCAAAAATTGCCTCATTAAATTCCAGCCGCCCACTCCTTCCAATGGTAATTTTTTCTTTTCACCCGATTTGACTGTTCCAATGACTAGTTTTCGCACCCTTAGTGTGCTCAGTGCACCCCTGCGCTTTGAGCATACCTCCTATGCTCCCAGCGTACCTGCTACGTTCTGAGTTTATTCCTTCTAAATTTATTCCCGCGTCTTAGGCGCACTCCCCCGGGCTTCCAATCCTACGACTTCCTCCTGCACAGGGCATGGTACCTGATGCGCTTACCTTCCTTGGTGGTGCTATCCCACTTCATACAGCTACTCCGACAATATAGTCATTTGATCCGATATGGTATGATTCGAATACCATTGATATAGCCAGGAAGCATATCGCCGCACATGGTAGCTAATCAAACATCTCCACCATCTGTGATTTCCTTAACTGTATAGGGCCCAATCCAGTGCTATCGGAACTTCCCTGGGTGTTTCACAAACTGACTATCATATAGTAGGACTAATTCATGATCTGCAAAGGTTTTTTGATGAATATGTCAATCGTGCCAGGCCTTATCGCATGCCTTTTTTACCTGCTGATGGAAATTGGCAATGAAACGGTCTTCCTCCAAAGCCACAAGATGTGCTAACCGCTCCTCCATAATATCAGACTATGCCATATTTGTGAAGGTTACGATGTGCAGGCTAGGAACAATATATTCCATGGGCATAAAAACCTCCTTACCATAGACCATCCTAAACAGTGTTTTCCCTGTTAACTTCTTATAGGTGGTTCAGTAAGCCCATAGAATAGATGGAATGCACACGTCCTAGTCGCTGCAAATGACGTTACAGACCTTGGTTAGTGCATGCTTCAAGACCTTATTAAAAGCTTTGACTGCGCCATTTTCTTGAGGATGATATGGAGTGATTTTCGCATGATGGATCCGAAATTATTTCGTCAAGGCCTGTATTGTTTCATTGACAAAGTGCGTACCTCTATCGCTCATCAGGATTTTCGGACATCCAAATCTGGTCAGAATCTACTCAAAGATGAAGTGTGCAATGGTATATGTAGTGCAGTCCTTCACTGCTTGTGCCTCGGCCCACCTAGTTACATAATCATTAGCAGTTATAATGTAACGCGCACCTGTCTTCTTTCCGGGTGGGTTGATAGTTCCTACGAAATCGATGGCCCATTTGTCAAATGCTTGCAGGGCCAATTGCGGTTGGAGGGGAATTTTGTCCCTGTGGGATGGCCTTCCGATGTGTATAGTTGTGAGAGTCACTATGCAGGGTCGGCCACCATAATATAGCTCTTAATATCTTTCGTGTTGTGGAATTCCTTGCATAGTGACCTCCTGCCACCCCCTCATGGGCTCTACCAAGATAGCATGCGGCTCATGTTCCAAAACGTACCTTCGCAACACTTCATCTGCTCCCATCTTATAGAGGTGACTTGCAATGATGGTAAAATCCACAACGTAGGTTATGAATTATTTCTTCTCCTGCACCGAATACCCTGTGGGTGCCATGCCTATAGTCAGGAGCTGAATAATGTCAGCAAAGTGCACATTGACTACCTTAATAGAAAACAGTTGTGCATCAAGCAATCCTTCCTCTAGGTTAGTTGGTTCCTCGCCAGTCTCAATATGGGGCAAGTGATCAGGCCTAACATTCAACCTCCCTAGTTTGAAAATTATTTCAAAGTCGTACTCCTAGAACAACAAAAGCCATCGGAAGATTCCCCCCCCCCCCCAATGTAGGATTATTCACTAGGTACTTCAAATCTGAATGATCTGTAAACATTTTGAAGTGTCCCCCTAATAGGTAATGTTGATACTTCTATAATGCATAGACCATGGCCAATCCCTCCTGCTCCGTGGTGGCATAGTTGCGCTCTGCACCCGAGTGTTTTCAACTAGCGAATGCAATTGGGTGATCAATGTCTCCCTCGCCAAGCTATGTAAGGACTACTCCTAGGGCGATTCCAGAAGCATCGATGTGAACATGAAATACCTTCACCCAATTAGGGAAAATAAGGATAGGCGCAGAGACTATCTTTTCCTTGAGTAGCTCAAAACTCTTCTGACACTCGTCATCCCAAAAGAATGAAGCATCCTTCTTAAGAAGTTTTTCCAGAGGGGCTGTGATCAGTGCGTATCCCTGAATGAACTTTTTGTAATAGCCCATATGTCTGAGGATCGAACGCAACTGCTTCTCAGTAATAGGGACTGCCAGGTTGATGATTACTGCAACTTTCGCAGGGTCCACCATTATCACTTGTCAGCAAACTATATGTCCGAGCAAGATTTTGAAGGGTACATAGAAGATACACTTCTTGATATTCAGGGAAATCTAGTGCTTCTGACAGACATCCAACATCATGCACAGGTTCGAAACGTGTGTCTTTACTAAGCCAAAGACAGTACAATCATCAAAGTATACCTCCAGAAATTTATGGATGAACTCTTTGAACACTGTGACTACTACCCGCGAGAAGATGGCAGGAGCATTTTTTAGTCCAAATGGCATGACCGTATACTGAAAGGATCCCCATTCGGTATCAAATGTAGTTTTTTTGTGATCTTTAGGTGCAATTTTGATCTGATGGTACCCTAAGAACCCATCAGTGAATGAGTACACCTCCTGTCCTCCTACTCTATCTAGGATCTCATCAGAGAACGATGTTGGAAAAGGATCACGTGCACATGCATCATTCAACTTACACAAGTCCATGTAGATGTGGATCTCCCCCTTTGTCTTTTTTTCCTGAATCGACATGGGGCTCACCCAATCCGACTGGTCGACTAGTTCGATGATACCTGCGGTGAGCATTTTATCGATTTCTTCCTTAACCTTCTACTTATACTTAGGGTTCAGCTGATAAGGGTGCTGCTTTATAGGGCGCGCATCTGGCTTCAGTGTGATGCGCATAACCCCTAAGGCCTCCGTGAGCCCCTTAAGCTCCGAAAACTTTGTCAGAAATAAGTCTTGATATTTCGTGAGTAGCTCCGCAACCTTGCCTATTGTCTCATCATCCTAGTAATCCCCAATTTTATCCAACTTGGATTTCTCCTCCGTGCCAATGTTAAATTCTCGCAACTTCAGAGGTTTCGTAACATCCACAGTGTGTAACGGAGGTCCTGCAACTACATGTTCCCCCTCTGATTATGGGATCGAAACATTGCATGGATCTTCATCACACTCTTCTATGGTGATATTGCGGCAGTTGAAAATATCTTGCATCTGTGTTTCCCATGTGGGTATTTCCCATGTTGCGTAGGGGCTGGATTCACCAAATACAAAGGCATATGTATCCTGCAAAGCTTCGTCAAGTGCCTCTGATCATCCTATTAACTTGAATGTCCCAAAAAATTCGTCCTTTAACATTTCCCAATGGTAGGTGTGTTGTTGTAGCTCTGCATATAAGTACCATGTGGTGGGAATTGGTCCCAAGGCATGAATAAACAAGTGAACCCATTCTTTTGTAGTGTGATCCCACCATTTCTCCATCCAGGTGAACAAATGTTCGTGAAGATCCCCTAGGCCAAGAAATATCTTGACGTGCACGTCGGTCGGAGGCTCAAATCATAGGATCATCATATCCTAACATTCCTCTCAATCCTGGAATGCCCCCTTATGCGTGTCCCACCATATTTCTGGTGTTGCGTGCATAGCTAGGTTAAGGGCCCATAACCTCTGTTATCTCGGAACCTCAGCTTCAAATGTTCACAAAAAATATTTTATACTACTGGAACCATCAAAGTAGGGTAATTCTCTTATCTCTGAGGATATGCAGCGGAAGTCCCTTGTGATTTGCAAGTAGTGCAGTGCAGAGACATCATGCAGCTGGTTTTGCCAATTTTCCATTCTTCGTCAGAGTCGGAAAAGCATTCGTTATCCTTTTCCTAACAAAGCACACCATCGGCCATAGGATTGATCCAGTCTTCATCCCTCGCATTTAACTTATATATTTGATCCACCTCTTCTTCCTCATGCACTAGCTCTGTATACCTTTCTCCTTCTGCCGGATCTAGCGGTACTACCACCCATGTTCCTTCACTTTCAAACACCATGCTTCTATTTTTCAAATTGATAATATTGCCCATATATATGGCCCAGTCCAATCCTAGGAGCACAGTATAGGGGTCCGCATCTTCTACAATCTGAATGACCTTGAAGTCAGCCCTAACCTTAACCCCTGCGATATCTACCACGATCTTTGATAATCTCCCTAATGATATGATCTTCTGCTGATTATCCACGCGCAGCTAGATAATGGACCATTCTAACTTAGGTTCTACCATTCGCTGCCAAGTTTTCTTAGGTAGTATGTTTGCATATGAGCCTAGGTCTAGAATAACCTGGTCCATCTCATAATCATCAATCTGTGTGGTTAAGTGCATCTCCCTACCAATGCGTCTCTTATGCTTATATAGTTTGTGTACGTCCTTAATTTCCATAGCTAGGGTTGTTCTTTCTGCGCAGCTGTCTATCAAAGTTTGGAGCTTTTCTATGGCCTTTTGGTTGTGCAACAATTTCATACATGCCTGCAGGAATGGTTTGAACTCATCATCTGCTTTGAGGTTCTCGGGGGCTTGAGGAGTAAATGCCGCAGCCTTAGAAAAGTCTTGGCGAGCTACGAAAAAGGTTTCTTTTTCCTTATGTAAGTTCAAACCTTCTTGTTTAATGGTTGCTTTCCGGATAAGAGGCTCCACCTCAACTTTCTCCACAGCTCCTCCGGTGGCCATGCCGCTGCGTGTTATAACATTAACACTCAGTCCTTCATCTCTAGGTTCTACCCTAACCCTTTGTACATTCTTCGTAGGTGTCTACTACTTCTCCTGCATCTTGGCTATCAGAATCGGGCGATATTCAATCACATGATCTAGCTATCTATAGTATCTGCAGGATTGTCTCGCAGGGTTCTTGAAATCCCTTACAAAGTGCCCTACTTCCCCACACTTATAGCAAATCAGTTGTCCACCCCCCTACCTGCGCTTCCACCTCGGCTGCCCCCCCCCATACCCCTAGCTGCGGGACCACCCAAACAGGAGGGGGATATTGGTGAAGAAGGGTCTGACTGTACCCTATATAGGTTTCCTCTATCTATCATCAAATCATAAGTCCAACAGTTCTTCTCATCATGGCCTACAGATTTGTAGAACCTGCACCATTGTTGCTTTATTTCTGGGACATATGCGGTAAGGCGGGGGCAGTGGTTGGTATCGTGCAGGCCAACAACGTGACAATCATCACACCACAGCACCAGCCCACTTGGCCCTGCAGATTCCCTAGGACGCAATGGGCTAGGCCCCTCGACCTGCATGTAGTCTTCTAGCAGAGGACAGTTATCTTTTGTGTGGCCATTCACCCTGCATCGTATGCACCATCTTTTAGGGCTAGCCCCTCTTCCTCGCTCCTTACGTAGATTCTAGATCTCCATGTGCATTGCTTCTAGCTAGCCTTGTATTTTTTGTACTCCTAATTGGGTATCATCCCTTGGCACATCCTCCATCTTCATAGCAATCTCCAAGGCCTTCTCCTACAACTCAATGGCTTGATGACCCATTAGCACATGTAGGTGGGGCAACAACATAGCAATGAATCATTGCATGTGTTTTATGTCATCATACAGAAATCTTCCTTCTCTAATTACCTTCTTTAGCAACTGGTCAGCTTCCCATACAAGCTCGAATGGTCCTTGCTTGAAATATTTGAGATTGTTCGCTATTTAAGAGTAGGACTAAGGCTTCTTGAACTGTTGTTTCAAAGAAATTTTAATTTCTTCAATATTTGTATTCGCATGCTGGTTGATGTATCCCATATACCAGTCCAAGGCTCTCCCCTCAAAGGCAAGGGATAGCTATGCCCATTTCACAGCATCGTTGGCCACGTTTTGTGCAGTCCATACTGATACTGCAACAAACTAGAACCGATCCATATCTTCATCCCCTATGCCCTTGAAGGTGGGTAGCTTAATGTGCGAGGCCATATCATCTTTTGTTGGTGGTGGAGGTGAGTTCTTACCCCTATGAGGGTTCGACGATGGCGTAGACGGAGAGCTATGCACAGCAGAACTTCTTACTGGACTGTAAATAGATCGATCTCCTTCTTGATTAGTTATGTAGCACTTACCACTACGCTTTGTACCCTCACTTTGATCAGAGTTCATTCACTCTGTATGGCTACACAAAATGCTCTTTTCGCACAATAATATCTTAATCAATAATGGCAGAGTTTTTAGAAACTTACCCTGGAAACCCTTGAAGAATATTCATTCCACCTTAGAGTAGGACACAAATTGATCAATTTCAAATTTTTTCACAAACGCTCCTATCACATTGTCCACCCAGTGATCTACCATGCGAGTGATGGTGTTATCAGTCTTTTCTAATTTCTGAATCAGCTCTGGGGTCCACTGCGTGACCCGTTCATCCTTCCAACACTTCTGGAAATATACGAGCCTTGCGAGCCACTCTTGAAGCTTGATCACTAATGTCACAAAGAAATTTCGTAGATCTCTATGAAAATTTACTTATTCTTCCACTTCTTTGTGGTTAGCTTTGTACTACGATTCTCTCTTACTGTGAATTCTTGAATTTTCTTTTCGAACCACTCGTTGATCTCTTTCTTCTCAAGTCTCCAATGTGTTCTTTGAATTACCCAATCTCTCTCTCAAAATGCTTCTGGTCCCAGCAACGGAACCATTTGTTGGCTCGAGGGGTCCTGACCCAAATTCAGAGGTTAAGGTTTGCCAACAAACCCCTATACTACTGTCCCTTTCGATAGTGACCTGCTTGCGCAGGCCAAAGTCTCACCCGAAGAAGTATGGGAGGGTGTTGGAACGAGGTTTCAGCACCCTAAGAGAGAGTAGGTAAGTCAAGCAGATCTGTGTTCCTAGCTTATCAAGCTCACATTTAAAGAATCTAGTTACAGGCTTATATAACAGAGCACAGATCTATTAATTACCTTCGCATCCATGTGTGTAATACCAATCTATCAACACAACAATTATAATCGCAGCAATTAGCAGATCATATATTCATATAACAGAAACAAATATACTTTCGCAGCTATCAACAGATACTTTCACAACTTACTCATACAACCCAAGTTCGCATCAATCATAACAAAACAAATCCAGATAACATCAGATATCAATAGTACTTTGCATATATATTAATACCAAAATCTTCTTACAATCCCAAAATACTGCCCTGGCACAGAGCCATCAGGGTCTGCACACAACAGGACTAAGGAGCTCTATGCACACAGCTAGCAGGAGTCCTTCCCCAAACAACCCAACAACAGATCTAACAATTTTTGCTTACATAAATCTCAATTCTTTCCTACCTTAGACTCAAAAAGGTTCATCTATGTATACTGATTTAGCCTACGCATCCAATGGTCCGCAAACCATGGTTTGCAGAATCTTTGTCTATCCTTGACCCATTACAATGCCTTAGGGGCTTTGACCCCAAAACCCCTATGCTAGAATAAATAATACAAAAAATATACAAAAACGGACAAAATTCGCAGCTTTAGGAGACCCTGTTCCAACATGCTCTCTTGAGAGGGAGCTTCTGATCCCACCAAAGGAGAAGCCTCAAGAATTTTTGTAGCAACCAAAAATTGAGGCGCAGATACTGGAGACCACCACTCAAGAAGAACCATCCAGATAAGGTATACAAATAAATAGGTAAGTTGAGATACTTGTGCAAGATGCGAGGGAGAATGTGGGTGCTCCTTCAAATTTGCGCAGGTAGAGAAGGTCAGATGATCGATATGCTAGCTACATGGCCCTAATGACTGAGCTTGTAGAGACCAAGCCATCCTCTTTCGAGGAAGTAGTAGAGAAACATGTATGTGTTGATGCAAAAATGGAGAAATACAAATCCAATATAAATAACAGTGTTTGGGAAGTGGTCCCAAGACCAAAAGATAAATAAATTTTGGGTTCATGATGGATCTTCAAGGTAAAGAAGGTAGCAGGTGGAAGCATAGAGAATTATAAGGCTAAATTTGTGACCAGGGGGTACTCTCAAGTTGAAGGGATTGACTATGAGGAGACCTTTTCTCCTGTAAAAAGGTACTAATCCATTAGATCGAATTTTTCTTTGGCTGCACATATGGGGTGGAAGATCCACCATATGGATGTAAAAACAACATTCCTCACTGGATTTATTGAGGAGGAGGTGTACATCAAGTAGCTAGAAGGCTTTGATACTTTCGATCAAAAGACTCATGTGTGTAGAATCAAGTGAACATTGTACAATCACAAACATGTAGAAATTTTCTGAATAAAGAAGATTTATCCACCGAGACTATCCTGATCACATATCAATTCGAATTCATATGCAACACATAATCTCTTCCACTCAGATCATCACACATGCGGAAGTAAAACAAGCGATAGCACATCAAATCATCACACACATTAACACAGTATGTATGGGGAAAGCTTATAGCTGAAAACCCCGCAGCTATTGTGTATATTATAATGGAGAAAACATGTAACAAACTCAGTACAATACTCCTCACAAGTACTCAGTACTATCTCATGAAGTTACACACAAACTAGCTTGGTTTTGAACAAGTCACGGGTTCAAAACACATCCACTAATTTCTTGCCTCTATTGCGCAATCAAGGCTGGTCTAATGAGAGATCCAAGGTTCGAATCTCCTTGGCTTGACAGTGCAATCATCATTGGCAATTCCTCCAAGTGTGGTGCAAATCTCATGCACAACTAATGTCACAACTGATAGCTATCTCAACCCTTTCATCTACATCTTTCACTGGTCTCCACTAAACTGTCCATGCACTGTAGTGAACTGATGTGTTCTTGAGTTGAATAATGAGTTAATAATTATTGAATTAAATAATATTTAATTCACTCCACTCATTACTAGCTGATTAGCTAGTTAAACTAATCTCAACTAGTTCAACTAAGTTAAACCGAACACAGTTCCACCAAGTTTGTCTCATCTTAAGGACATTAACTTACGCCCTTTGAAGTCCTATTTAAGTCAACCATGCATGAGCTCACAAAACCCCAAGGAATAGCGTAATTCCTTCTGTCATATGCATGAGCCACATCCGTAGCTCCAACTGAAGTGCTGTAAGAGAATAAACTGAAGTTTAGAGTCCAAATATTATTAAGGGCTAATAATATTTGACTGACCTATTTTTAGACAGGCAGTCTAAAATAGACTTCGACCTGTATGTCTAAAAATAGAGGTCCATCTGTTTTTACCAACTCGACCAATCATCCAAGAATAGCATACTGCAACTCCTAGACCATGCTCCATATGTCTAAAAATAGACATAGTCTAAAAATAGACTTTATAAGAATTTGCGGCCAGACCCATCTAGTGGCGACTTCATTTCACTAAGCTCCATCATCTTGCTGCATTATCAACACTCCCTCTTAGCAAGATATGGATTATCTGCAACCCCTATCTTGCCTCTATGGAATTTGAACTTTCTCCTCGTGAGCGCCTTCGTCAAGA
Source organism: Pinus albicaulis (assembly GCA_034641835.2). NCBI lineage: Eukaryota > Viridiplantae > Streptophyta > Pinopsida > Pinales > Pinaceae > Pinus > Pinus albicaulis. Next base: position 806,783,521 of record CM076581.1, on the reverse strand, counting down.
TGTCAGCATCCCGATCCTCCGTGGGAACATATGAAAGCATCATGATTCTCCGCTGAACACAATATCTGATATGATGGTACCTGATGTCGATGTGTTTGGATCTATCATGAAATACTAGATTAACCGAGAGTTTAATGCAACTTTGGTTATCACAATAAATCACTATAGGCTCCAAATGCAACCCGAACAATCCAACGAGGATCTTCCTCATCCAAATAGCCTCGCATGCAGCCAAGCTTGCTGCCATGTACTTGGCCTCTACTGAACTGAGTGCCACGAATCTCTGCTTCCTGATGTACTAGGAAACTGCTGTCGACCCAATGCTGAAAACTCCTCTAGATGTGCTCTTCCGGTCCGTTGGACTCCCTGCCCAATCTGCATCAGTGAAGCCAGAAAGCTTCGCTCCATCCTCCTGTTTGTACCATAGACCATATCCCGATGTGCCACTAATATAACGCAATACATGCTTTCCTACCTTCCAAAAGAGCTTGGTAGGCTTAACCATAGCTTGCGAAAGCTGGTTAATAGCATAGCATATATCAGGTCGTGTATTGACCAGATACATAAGCGACCCCACCAACTGTCGATAGACAGTGGCATCCACTACCTCCGCTGAAGTAGCATCCTCCTTCCTCCAACCACCAGGAAGAGGAGTGTCAACAGGCTTGTAGCCATGCATGTTGAACCTCTCCAGAATCTCCCGGGCATACTTGCCCTGAGAAATAAACAGTCCTCCACTTCGCTGCCAAATCTCCAATCCCAGGAAATAATGAAGGATGCCCAGGTCGTTCATCTCAAACTCTCGTGCAAGATCCTCCTTGCATGAAAGTATCAACCACTCATCACTCGTCAAAATCAGATCATCTACATACAGTACGATGATCAATAGCTTCCCCTCCACCACAATCTGGTACAGGTTAGGATCCGCCTCACTCTTGGAGAATCCAAGCCCGGTGATGTAGCTGTCTATGCGAGTGTACCAAGCATGAGGTGCTTGCTTCAACCCATACAGTGCTCTCTTGAGTCGGCACACATGCGACTCACTATTGAAGATCTCGAAACCTTCAGGCTAATCTATGTACACCTCCTCCTCAATGACTCCGTTGAGGAACGCAGTCTTCACATCCATCTGATGGATGTGCCACCCCATCTGCGCTGAGAGAGCAAGGATCGTCCATATGGAAGAGTACCTTGCGACAGGTGCAAAGGTCTCCTCATAATCGATCCCCTCGATCTGTGAAAAGCCACAGGCGACAAATCTCGCCTTGTACTTCTCCACACTCCCGTCAGCCGCCTGCTTCACTTTGTAGATCCATCGCGAACCCACCACTGATTTCCCCTCCGCTCTTGGGACAATCTCCCATGCACTGTTTCTGACGATCGAATCATATTCTTCGATCATGGCATCTACCCATGCGGGTTCCTCCACAGCTTCCTCAAAATAGGATGGCTCCGTCATGACACATTGACTCACAAGAGCCATGTATCCAGTGTACCGATCCGGTGACTGCCTCTGTCTGCGCTGTGCTGTAGGTGGTCCTACAACCTTCTCTGCATCTCGAGCCAGTCGCTTAGCTTCTGTAGTGCGCATGCGCCCTCTGATGGTTGGCGCTACCTGGGTGGTTTCTTCCACCTCCCAAACCTCCTCTTGTGGCTGATCCACATCCGGAAGCTCCTCCTTAGGAACTAACAGCTCCTCATCTGCATGCAAGTGTAGCTCCCTCTCAAGCGAACATTGCATGGCTTTCTCCTCCTGAAATTTTATATCCCGTCGCACAACAGTCTTGCGACTGTCTGACAAATACACCCGATAGTTGTGAGGTGTATCAGTGTACCCCACAAATATTCCAACCTCAGCGGTTGGATCCAGCTTCCTTCTTGCATCCTTCGTCACATGCATGTAGACAGGAGAACCAAAAATTCGCAAATGGGAAATATCAGGCCTCTTGCCAGAATAAGCCTCCTCTGGTGTACTCATGCCAAGAACCTTGTGAGGACAATGGTTCTGCACATACACTGTTGTATTGCATGCCTCGGCCCACAAGTGAAGGGGTAGGCCCTGATCATGCAACATCGCCCGTGCAGCACCCACGATCGTTCTGTTCTTCCGCTCAGCCACCCCGTTCTGCTATGGGTTATGGGGTGCGATGAGCTCTCTCCGAATCCCTTCTGCGCTGCAAAACTCCTTGAATTCAGCCGAGATGAATTCACCACCGTTATCACTCCTTAGAGCAATCACCTTCTTCCCTGACTCCTTCTCGACCAGTGCTTTAAACTCACAGAACTTCGCGAATGTATCGCTCTTCTTCGACATGAAGAAGATCCATCACTTTCGAGAGAAATCATCAACAAAGATCACATAATACTTGTGCTTTGCTGTCGAAGCAACTGAGAAAGGACCACACACGTCTGTGTGAACTCTCTCAAGGATCGTCGTGGCGCGACTATCCTTCTCGTGAAAGGTGGCTTTCACATACTTCCCTAAAGTACACCCCTTGCACTGATCTGACTGCGCAAGAGTGCCCTTAGAAAGCCCAGTAGAAATCTGCTGCAGAATCTTCAAAGCTCCATGGTGAAGGTGGCCCAATCTCCTGTGCCACAGTTCGCCCTCATCATCCCGGCTCACCACTTCTCCCGCTTTGCATGCCATAGCTGCGCAGCCATCTACCTGCAACTGATAAAGGTTCTTGGTTCGAACCCCTATCTTCCGGGTCTCTCCGGTAGTCTTACTGCGCAGGAAGGCTTTTCCTTCGCTGAAGACCACATCATACCCCTTATCCTCCAACATCGCCACAGAGATCAAGTTCTTCTTCAATCCAGGTACATGCATGACATCCTTCAACACAAAGGGTTTACCAGACTCCCTCTGAAAGGATATGGTACCGATACCAGTCGCACTATATCTACCATCATCGCCCATCTCGATGTGCACACCCAGATCTTTGTCCTCCAGATCTGAGAACAAATCCCGATCTCCCGTCATATGAAATGACGCACCGTTGTCCAAGAACCACACCGATCCCATCACACTTGAAACCAATCATGCGATCAGTGAAAATTCAAGCTCGAACTGCGAAGCCAAAGCTTCTCCATCTACAGATCTTCCCGCTTGCTTGTTTTTCTTCTTCTTCGGACAATTGGTAGCATAATGTCCGTGATCATGGCAGTGAAAACACTTCACTTTCGCCATGTCTTGCTTCTTTCCCTTTGCACCGGAATGAGAAGTTTTCTTACCCTTCCCCTTCTTTGATTTGGCATCCAAAGCGCAATTTTCTTCATCAGCTCCCTTTGATGAAGATCCGTCCCTGGTAGTCCTCCTTATCTCCTCCTGCATGAGATCCGCCCAAAGGCGCTCCCATCCCGGCAACTTCTCCCGACCATTGACACTATCTTGACATGAATGCCAAGCCTTCGGAAGACCAAGGAGAGCTAGGTCCACCATGTCCTCATCTTCGACAGTCACCCCCACACTTCCCAGCTCATCTCTGCATTGAGTGAACTTCGTGAGGTATTTGGCGATACTGTCGCCTTTCTCCATCTTGATGTTCCCGAGCTTATCTTTGAGCGCCAGCTTCCTTTGGTCACTCTTACTCTGGAATAGATCCGTCAAAGCTTTCCACATTAAATATGGAGTAGCCTTTCCATGCAGGCTAGATACAATATGATCCTTGACGCCCTCCAACAGGATCCTTCGACATTTCACCATCTTCTTTTGCCATGCATCGACTTCAGCAGGATCAGTGGGCTTTTGGACATCCGTATCTACGAACTCCTTGAGACCATTATCTTCTAATACTGCTTCCATGCGATCCTTCCATGAAACATAATTCGAACTGCCTTCAAGAGCATATTCGAGTCGCAAACCGTTGAAAGACATTTTCAACACTGGCACCAAGAAAACAAAACTGCTACAAAACTTCGAATTCCACCTCAAAGCTCAGCCGCTCTAGATCGTGAGAACAAATTATTTCTAGCACATAGATCGACTACAAGGGGCGTTTACCAGACCTTTCACTTTCCGAAGAAAGGATGGATCCAGAGGCTACCTGGCCCGCATGCAGACTCTGTCTACCGAAATAAGTTTGTAATCACTGTGATTATCAATCTCTGCTTCAATAGCTCCGATACAATGTAGAAATTTGCTGAATAAAGAAGATTTATGCACCGAGACTATCCTGATCACATATCAATTCGAATTCATATGCAACACATAATCTCTTCCACTCAGATCATCACACATGCAGAAGTAAAACAAGCGATAGCACATCAAATCATCACACACATTAACATAGTATGTATGGGGAAAGCTTATAGCTGAAAACCCCGCAGCTATTGTGTATATTATAATGGATAAAACATGTAACAAACTCAGTACAATACTCCTCAATTTCAAATTTTTTCACAAACCCTCCTATCACATTGTCCACCCAGTGATCTACCATGCGAGTGATGGTGTTATCAGTCTTTTCTAATTTCTGAATCAGCTCTGGGGTCCACTGCGTGACCCGTTCATCCTTCCAACACTTCTGGAAATACACGAGCCTTGTGAGCCACTCTTGAAGCTTGATCACTAATGTCACAAAGAAATTTCGTAGATCTCTATGAAAATTTACTTATTCTTCCACTTCTTTGTGGTTAGCTTTGTACTACGATTCTCTCTTACTGTGAATTCTTGAATTTTCTTTTCGAACCACTCGTTGATCTCTTTCTTCTCAAGTCTCCAATGTGTTCTTTGAATTACCCAATCTCTCTCTCAAAATGCTTCTGGTCCCAGCAACGGAACCATTTGTTGGCTCGAGGGGTCCTGACCCAAATTCAGAGGTTAAGGTTTGCCAACAAACCCCTATACTACTGGCCCTTTCGATAGTGACCTGCTTGCGCAGGCCCAAGTCTCACCCGAAGAAGTATGGGAGGGTGTTGGAACGAGGTTTCGGCACCCTAAGAGAGAGTAGGTAAGTCAAGCAGATCTGTGTTCCTAGCTTATCAAGCTCACATTTAAAGAATCTAGTTACAGGCTTATATAACAGAGCACAGATCTATTAATTACCTTCGCATCCATGTGTGTAATACCAATCTATCAACACAACAATTATAATCGCAGCAATTAGCAGATCATATATTCATATAACAAAAACAAATATACTTTCGCAGCTATCAACAGATACTTTCACAACTTACTCATACAACCCAAGTTCGCATCAATCATAACAAAACAAATCCAGATAGCATTAGATATCAATAGTACTTTGCATATATATTAATACCAAAATCTTCTTACAATCCCAAAATACTGCCCTGGCACAGAGCCAGCAGGATCTGCACACAACAGGACTAAGGAGCTCTATGCACACAGCTAGTAGGAGTCCTTCCCCAAACAACCCAACAACAGATCTAACAATTTTTGCTTACATAAATCTCAATTCTTTCCTACCTTAGACTCAAAAAGGTTCATCTATGTATACTGATTTAGCCTACGCATCCAATGGTCCGCAAACCGTGGTTTGCGGACTCTTTGTCTATCCTTGACCCATTACAATGCCTTAGGGGCTTTGACCCCAAAACCCCTATGCTAGAATAAATAATACAAAAAATATACAAAAACGGACAAAATTCGCAGCTTTAGGAGACCCTGTTCCAACATGCTCTCTTGAGAGGAAGCTTCTGATCCCACCAAAGGAGAAGCCTCAAGAAGTTTTGTAGCAACCAAAAATTGAGGCGCAGATACTGGAGACCACCACTCAAGAAGAACCATCCAGATAAGGTATACAAATAAATAGGTAAGTTGAGATACTTGTGCAAGATGCGTGGGAGAATGTGGGTGCTCCTTCAAATTTGCGCAGGCAGAGAAGGTCAGATGATCGATATGCTAGCTACATGGCCCTAATGACTGAGCTTGTAGAGACCAAGCCATCCTATTTCGAGGAAGTAGTAGAGAAACATGTATGTGTTGATGCAAAAATGGAGAAATACAAATCCAATATAAATAACAGTGTTTGGGAAGTGGTCCCAAGACCAACAGATAAATAAATTTTGGGTTCATGATGGATCTTCAAGGTAAAGAAGGTAGCAGGTGGAAGCATAGAGAAGTATAAGGCTAAATTTGTGACCAGGGGGTACTCTCAAGTTGAAGGGATTGACTATGAGGAGACCTTTTCTCCTGTAAAAAGGTACTAATCCATTAGATCGAATTTTTCTTTGGCTGCACATATGGGGTGGAAGATCCACCATATGGATGTAAAAACAACATTCCTCACTGGATTTATTGAGGAGGAGGTGTACATCAAGTAGCTAGAAGGCTTTGATACTTTCGATCAAAAGACTCATGTGTGTAGAATCAAGTGAACATTGTACAATCACAAACATGTAGAAATTTTCTGAATAAAGAAGATTTATCCACCGAGACTATCCTGATCACATATCAATTCGAATTCATATGCAACACATAATCTCTTCCACTCAGATCATCACACATGCGGAAGTAAAACAAGCGATAGCACATCAAATCATCACACACATTAACACAGTATGTATGGGGAAAGCTTATAGCTAAAAACCCCTTTGACTATTGTGTATATTATAATGGAGAAAACATGTAAAAACTCGGTACAGCCTCACTACAAGGTACTCAGGTACTATACTCATGAGTTACACACAAACTAGCTTGGTTTTGAACAAGTCACCAGTTCCAAAACACATCCACTAATTACACCGCCTCTGTGCGCAATCAAGGCTGGTCTAATGAGAGATCCAAGGTTCGAATCTCCTACATGGAACGAGTGCAATCATCATGGGAAATTCCTCCAAGTGTGGTGCAAATCTCATGCACAGCGATGTCTAGCTTGATAGCTAACCCAACCCTTTCATCTACCTCTTTCACTGGTCTCCACTGAACTGTCCATGCACTGTAGTGAACTGATGTGTTCTTGAGTTGAATAATGAGTTACTAATTAATGAATTAAATAATATTTAATTCACTCCACTCATTACTAGTTGATTAGCTACTTAAACTAATCTCAACTAGTTCAACTAAGTTAAACCGAACACAACTCCACCAACTGTCTCATCAACTCCACCAAACTTCTGCCACTGAAGTCCTAACTGAAGTCAACCATGCATGAGCTCACCAAACCCTTAGGAATAGCGTAATTCCTCTTTCAGATGCATGAGCCACTTCTGTAGCTCGAACTGAAGTGCTCCAAGAGAGTAAACTGCTGTTTAGAGTCCAAATATTATTAAGGGTAAATAATATTTGGCTTCCCTATTTTTAGGATAGGCAGTCTAAAAATAGACTTCGACCTATAGGTCCAAAAATAGAGGTCCATCTATTTTTACCAACATGACCAATACTCCAAGAATAACATACTGCAACCCCTGGACCATGCTCCATATGTCTAAAAATAGACTTTGCGCCAAAATTTGCCTGCGGGCCCACTTAGTGAAGGCGACTTCATTTCACTAAGCTCCATCATCTTGCTGCATTTTCAACAAAACAAGCACCCTATTGATCATTTCAGCCCCCATTGAATCTTTGATGAGCAATCTCCTTTTGTGTGGCCTGAAAAATCCATTTTTCACCCATCGCTACCTTCTCCCAGCCTCAAAATTGCATAAAAAGGCCGAAAAACCCACATTTGAAAATATTTTGAGCCTAGCACCTTTCGGCCCTAGCCCCTGAACATTTTCCTCCACATGACCTGGGCGCTAGAACAAGCACCAGCTAGGAAAGGCGCTTATTAAAAATATATATCGGAAGCGGTATTAACCGTCGATCTACGCAGATCCGACGGCCTTTGCAACCCCATCGCGCACACGGTCCCCACTCCATTTGCCCGTTTGATCATATCTCAACCGTCCAATCATCCTGTTAAATCAACGGTCCACAGCCCATCTGCCCTTGTGGTCCCCATGCCAAAAGCACTGTTCCAAAACTACCCGGTATCTATCGCAACGCCTTTCGGAGGCGGGTGGTATTTCTCAATTCAGAGTGATTCCATACATCGCTCGTTGCGTGTCTCCGCGTACGGCTCCAAAACCGCCCTCCATCGCGTGCTATCATTCGTCCAAATTCACGGTGTGATATTCATTACAGCCGTCTGATCTGGAGGACTTCATCCAACGGTCATTGCGCTCTGAAGCTGCACGAGTTCTAATCCGTGGCAAATACACTCCTGGCCCACTGGCAATCGCCCCCAATGCCTTTTCAACCGTCGATCTCCCCCTGAGATCAGACGGTCCAGATTTAGTCACATGCCTGCCATTGACCTTGTACCACCACGTCATCCTTTCCACATAGTCTTTCGTACGTCCACCCGTCACCGTTCCGCGTGTTCATCATATTTTTCCTTCGTCGTTTATACATTGCATTCATTTATCAAATCTTAATGTTTTACGATAAGAACATTTCACTGTGTTTTTCACCGCCACCCTGCATTGTTCCACCATTCCGCCAATCTGCGCGACCATTTTTATTACCCCCGTCACGTCGTCCATCCTCAGAGCTTGGATTTCTTAACATGTTTTCGGGTTTTGCAAGGTTGTCTGGAGGTGAAAACTGCTATGATTCACAGCCTCCATTATAGAAGCAGAGATCATAGAAAGGACCATTTTGCAGAGGCAAAATTTATGGAGAAAGGCTTGGGAAGCTGGTGTGATATGACTTCCATCAAAAGAACAGATTTAAACTCTATCAAACCTCCCAGGGACATTCAAGATGCCGATTTTGGAGATGAAGATATTAATGGAGCAGCAGAGGAATATCAGCAAATGATCGAGGAATTCAACATTCAGCATTGAAGATCTTAAACTATAATTCAGGGTTTAGAAGGCAGAGGGTACAATGCACAAGAAACAATACCCTCCAGGTTTCATTTCAGCACCATTTTTCTCAGGAAAGGACGGAATTTTCATTTGATTCTACTTCCTTGCCGTGTTCCTGAAGAGAATTCTATCCAGTGCATTTATTTCAGTTAGCAGGCCACATAGTACAAACAGCATTACAAATTCATTGAGTAGTATGGGCGTGCACATCTCCTCCATTTTGTTTTAATGAGACAATTAAATTTTCATCACCTACTCCCTTTTTCGAGCCTTCTTCTTCTCCTATAAAGCTCTCAAAGAACAGATGATTTTGGGTTCTAGATTTTATCAGAAAATTCTGCAGTGAACGGATTTTTGTATACATTTTGTAGAACTCTGGTATGAAGGCTCAGAGCCCATAGGGTCTCAGTGAGGAGGAGTTCCATCTGTTAAAGAGGATTCTAGTCTTTGGTATTTCATAGTCTGTAACTTTCTCTTATGTGTTATTTAAATGGATCATTTCATTTCATCTATCTATCTTGTATCATGTTTTGGAATGCGAGTGGCTCACTGATTTCCGGTAAGGATTTGTCCTAGTTGATACCCATGCTCGGATCAATCAAGCGCTTTAAATATGGCTCATGCATGATATTATGTTCCATTATTCATCTAAACCATATTTCTACCATGTTAGTTGCATTGGGAGGGTGTTTTTAAAACGTTATTGTCACGTATGGATTCTTAGATTGGTAAGCCCATACATGGTGGTATTGTGTATCTGGATATCAGCTCAATGTTAACTAATATCTCCTCAATATTTCATTCACTACATACACCTTCTGACAACTTATTTCTGTGATGTATTTCTGAATCGGCCCTCTTTACAGTAAGCTGTCTCTGAATTGTCTGTTGCTTTTATATTGGAGTTTTGCATGTTGCCTCTACAATATTCTTTCCTCTGTGTCATTTTCTGAAGATCTTCGTCCCATTCAGATTAATATTCCTTATTTTACAAGATATATCATGAGAGCTTTTTATTGATAACTTCCTCTGTTATACCATATGTTCCTTGCTAATATAAGATGTCCTAGGAACTGGTCTATCACAACTCTAGGCTGTCTCTAGGAACAACAACATATTTTTGGCGCCGTTGCCGGGGATCGAAGTTGAGAAAATATAAATCCCTGGGCCTTGAAAAAATATAATTCACTCTTCAAGCAGGTGAGTATGGAGAGTTGAGAGTTGTATATCCCTCACCTTGGCGACTCCACATTTGTTTATTTGATAAATCTATTTGCAGTCCTAGCTCCTCGTAAGCCACACCTGAGGTCAGATACATCTAAGCCAAAGACACCTTTAGTGTCTGACCCTGAAAATATCATACATAGAAGAAATTGGAGGGAAAGAACATCATTCCACTCTAAAACCCCTGAACCGTATATAGAAGACTTTCCATCCTCTTCTTCTCAAGAAGCTCAAGTGCCAGATCCCGACTCCACTGCGGGAGACACCGATTATTACTATTTTGATAGCCCACCCCAGGGAGGTATTATAAATAAAGATAGTTTTCACCCTACTCCTAAGGTTGAAGAGGTTAAAGAAGTCACTGAAGTATCAGCTATTAACAGACCATTATTCCCCTCAACACCTCAGGCCATTGTTCATTACATTCCTATTGTTATTCATACCCCACTTCCTCCTCCTCTTACTCATCAAACTATTGCACTACCTCCACCCCCTCCAATGGAAAATGTTCCAGGCTTATTGATAAATAAATATGCTCCTCTGGCATTACCCCAAGTGTTGAATGATTTGCCACAGGATTATTTGAAGATTTTACCCCGATTCAATGGGGAAAATGAGATCGATGCTCAAAAACATCTTGAGGTCTTATGTGCTTTTGCAGAGAATTTTAATGTGGAACATTTAGATGTGGTCTTAAGGCTTTTTGTCCAATCTCTTGATGGTGAAGCTCGAAAATGGTTTAAGACATTGGCAGGTCGTTCTATTACCACTTGGGAAAATATGGAAGACACTTTCCTTAGGAAGTGGGGAGAGAAAAAATACCACGGACATTGTCTTACTGAGTTTAATACACTCAAGAAAAGACACAATGAAGGGGTGTCAAAATTTATCAAGAGATTTAACAAATTGTATCTGAGCCTTCCAGAAGATATGAAGCCTCATCAAACTGCTGCCAAAGTTGTTTTTGTAGCAGCTTTTGATTCAGAATTTGGTTTCTCTCTCAGAGAAAGAAAGCCTGCTACTCTAGATGATGCTCAGTCAGATGCACTAGAGTTGGAAGCAAACTTCGCCTCCACTGGAAAATCAAAGGGAATATTTGAACAAGATACCAGAAGAAGAGGTAAAGAGGAGGTATCTACCTCTTACCAAGACAAAGACTCAGCCAATGACAGAATCGAAGAAATGAGAAAAATGATTAAGAACATTTCTGGTAAACTGGTCAACCTTGAATTGGAGACCAAGAATTCAACCCCCAATAACTTCCAAAATTCTCAAAGCAGAGGATACAACCCTCAGTATAGGAAACCACCCCTGCAAATATTACCAAGGGAAGCAAAGGAGCAACAGGATCAGGTACCACACCCATTGTACTTAGAAGGTCCAGTAGATGATTCTACTAAGGACATTGCCTATGGACTGGAGGATGCAAATATTGCCTTTTCAAATAGTGATGGAGAAGAATGCCCTTTGCAAGGAAATGATGGAGCTGAGTGCTCATTTCAAGAAGAAGAAAAGACTAGAGACACAAAAGAGGCAAAAATTGATCATTATTGTAAACAATTTGCTGATTTCATGCAAGCACAGTTCAATAAAATATATGATCTCAGATCTTCTAGGAAGAGGACATGTACTCAAGATCAAGAAGAGGAGTTACCCCAGAAGGAAGCACCTGCTCAGAAGGAGTCTACAATGCAGAAAGTCACAGACAAAGTTAAGGGCCCTCTAAACAAACCTTTGCAGTCTAATGATCAAACTCCTCCATCTTCCAAAGTAGTCATTCCTCCTAATACCAAGTCTGTGTCAAAAGAAGTCAAGCCCTCTGCTGAGAATAAAGAGTCAAAAGAGGTTGTAATAGAAAAACCCTCCCTTATTTTCAGTCTGCAAAAGGAACTAGAAAAAGTCAAAATCCCAGTCCCCTTAACCGAACTATTAAAGCAACCTGCATATCAATCTCAAGTCACCTCTTTCATGCTCCCTCCAGAAGCTACACTCACCCCAGATAGTCTCAACCTTCAAGAAGAAAAACCCATGGTTGTCTTTGGCCCACATGTTGAGGAAATAGATGCTTCTACTCCTCCCTTCTACGTGTCTCTAGTGATTCATGACCTGCTATTACATAATTGTATGTCAGATTCCAGAGCTTCCCATAATCTACTACCTTTGTCAGTCATGGAACAACTAGGATTAAAAATCACCCGTCCATACAAAGATCTCTATTAATTTTATTCTAAAAGAGTTAAATGCTTGGGGATGATCAAGGATTTGGTGGTCAATCTGGCCCAAATCCCAGCTAAAAGTGTGGTAATGGACATTGTGGTGGTTGACATCCCAGCTCGTTTTGGTATGTTGCTATCAAGGTCCTGGGGAACAAATATTGGTGGGTCAATCAAGTTGGATTTAACATATGCCACTATCCCAGTTTTTGGTGGCCAAGAGAGGAGGTTGTACAGGGAGACTAGATTTGGCAAGATGGTGACTAAGGTTGACAACTCTGTTAATTCACCAGTCTACAGTAAATAAGGAGATTTTTCATGCTTGATGCTGGAAGAAGATCAATATTATGCACATGAACCATCCTTCTTCCAAATCAAGACTGAGCAGCCCCCAGAGAGCCATGAAGCAGGAATCTGGACACTTAATTTTGATGGAGCCAATTCAAAATAAGGTAATGGAGCTAGAATACTATTGATTTCTCCTACAGGGAAATGGGTCCCATTGTCCTTCAAGCTAGAATATGAAGCTACTAATAATGTGGCTGAATATGAAGCACTCCTGTTAGGATTGCAGACAGCCAGGAATATGAACATACAAAGTTTAAAATTTCTGGGAGATTCAGAACTGGTGGTTAGGCAAGTCAGGAATCAGTGTCAAACCAAACATCCTCGGCTGAGAGCTTATAGGAATGAAGTTTGGGACATGGTGGAAAATTTCTTCTTGGCATTTAATATCCATTTCATGCCCCACGAACAGAACAGGATGGCTGATTCCCTTGCTGTAGCTGCTAGCAAATTTCTTCCACCTCAGAACCCTCTTTTAAGATATGAATTTGAGGTACGTTATCGACCATCAATCCCAGATAATATCAAGCACTGGTAGGTATTTGAAGATGAAGAACAGATGAAGAGATTCCTGGAGACAGTGGGGGAATTCTCCAATATGGAGATTGATGTTGATGAAGAGGTTGAGTCTAAGGATACTCCAGAGAGAAATTGGGAGAAGAAAGTGGGAGGTAGTAAAGTGTTGCAGTTAAAGGGAAACATTATACCTAGAGGGTTGGTGCCTCTAGAAATATTATTTGACAAAAATGATGTCCCACTACAGCCAAGCAAAGTGGTAGAAGAAAATCAGGTAGAAGACCTGAATTTGGGTACTGAGGCTGACCCCAAAATTGTAAAACTGTCCAGGAAGATCCCTAGAGAATATAAAAAGATATATCAGAAATTATTTCAGTCTTACAGAGATGTGTTTGCATGGTCTTATCAAGACTTGAAAAATTTTGATATCAGTATAATGCAACACAAAATCCCACTGAAGGGAGATGCAAAGCCTCATAAGCAGAAGCTTAGACAAATAAATCCCTTGCTGCTTCCCTCTATTGAGAAGGAAATCAAGAAGTTGTTAAAGGACAAAATAATTGTACTATTGAGGTACTCTGAATGGGTGGCAAACCTAGTCCCTGTCCGGAAGAAGAATGGGGAAATAAGGCTGTGTTTGGATTTCAAAAACTTAAACAGAGCATCCTTAAAGGATAATTATCCACTGCCTAAGATGGATCACATCCTGCAGAAAGTAGTTGGAGCTTATAGGATGTCAATGATGGATGGATTCTCTGGTTATAACCAGGTGGCTGTATTTCCAGAAGATCAAAATAAGACTTCTTTCACCACACCATGGGGTACATTCATGTATGCCAGGACACCTTTTGGATTGATTAATGCAGGGGCCACTTTTCAGAGGGCCATGGACATTGCTTTTGTTGGGGAGCAGGATAAATTCTTGGTGGTATACCTCGATGATATCACTATATTTTCAAAGAATGATACTGAGCACATTGAGCATCTGCGTAGAACCTTTGAGAAATGCAGAAGGTATGGTCTCTCTCTAAATCCTCAAAAGTCTTTATTTGCACTAGAAAAGGGAAAACTTTTGGGACACATTGTAACAAAAGATGGGGTGAAGATATATCCTAAGAGGGTAGAGGTTATAAATGGTATTGATTTTCCCAGAAATAAGAAAGAGGTACAAGTATTCCTAGGGCGCATCAATTTCCTGAGAAGGTTTATCCCTAACTATGCTGAAATAGTTAGACATATAACTGACATGCTGAAAAAGAATAATGAAGTTAAATGGTCCCAGGAATCACGAGAGGCATTTACCAGAATAAAAAATGCTTTTGCAGAAGCCCCTATGCTAGCTAGACCAGATTATGCTAAACCTTTCATGATCCTTTCTTTTGCATCACCTCATACAATAGCAGGAGTTTTATTGCAGAAAAATGAGGAGTGGTATGAGCAGCCCATTTCTTTCTTCAGTCAGGTACTTCGTTATGCAGAATTAAAGTACAACATATTAGAAAAGCAAGCATATGCCTTAGTGAAATCCCTTAAATCATTTCGCATGTATATCTTGTAGTCCCATATCACTGCATTTGTGCCTGCATCTACTGTAAAAGATATTATTATTTAGGGGGATAGTGAAGGAAAAAGGGGGAGGTGGATTGCCAAGATACAAGAGTATGACTTAGACATCCGCCCTACTAAGCTGATCAAAGGACAGGGGCTTGCCAAAATCTTATCTGAGTCAAACTATCAAGCTTTGGGTATAAATCTGTCCATTATAGTAGGTGAGGTATCTAAGGAGAAAGAGGAATGACAGGGAATTGGAGTAGCTACTCCAGAAACACATATAAAGTACCTCACCAGTCAGTGGTACAAAGAGATAGTAGAATATCTCCTCACACTCAGCTACCCTCCAAGTTGTGATAAAGCTAAATACAGAACGCTAAGATTGAATTCACAGAAGTACATAGTCGCCAATGGCCGGCTATACTGGCGAGATCCCTCAGGCAATCCTACTCCTATGTCTCATAGAGGATGGGGTAGAGAGTATAATAGTTGAATTTCATGAAGGAATCTGTGGGGGTCACTACAGCTGGAGGGCCACTGCTCACAAAATCCTGAAGGCTGGTTTTTATTGGCCCAAGCTTTTTGGAAATGTTTTTGCCCAGGTAAGAGCTTGTGATAAGTGTTAGAAGTTTTTTGAAAGGCAGAAGTTGGCACCTCTGCCCATGATTCCTGTGCACGTGGATGAACCATTCAGACAATGGGGAATCGATTTTATAGGTGAAATACATCCTCCATCGAGTGGTTAGAATAAGTGGATTTTAATTGACACTGATTATTTCACAAAATGGGTGGAAGCCATACCTGCGAGGAACGCCACAGATACTGTGATAATAAAGTTCATGGAAGAAAACATCATATCCAGGTTTGGTTTCCCTCCCATAATAGTGACTGATAATGCACAAGCCTTCAAGTCCGCAAATTTTGTGAGCTTCTGTCAGCAATATAACATCACACTCAATCACTCTACAGCCTATTATCCACAGGGAAATGGCTTGGCAGAGTCTTCCAATAAAACCCTGGTGAGAGCACTGAAGAAGGCTATAAATGAAAATCAGAAAAATTGGGATTCCCAATTGAAATTTTCTCTATGGTCCAATAGAATTACCAGCAAGAGAGCAACTGGAAAATCCCCATATGAATTGGTATATGGGAGGGCAACAGTATTTCCTATTCAATTAGCCCTACTAGTAGACCAATTCATGCAAGAAATTCAAGAGGAGCCTGATGATATGATAAGGAGAATGAATCAGCTGGTGGAATTAGAGGAAGCATGAAGCCAGGTAAATCAAAGGCTGACAGCGTATTAGGAAAATATGAAACACCTTTTTGATTAGCATGCTAAGGACAGGAATTTGCAGATTGGTGATTTAGTACTTAGGTGGGATATCCGAAGGGCTGAAAAAGGAAAACATGGTAAATTTTACCCACTTTGGTTTGGTCCCTTCAGAAACATGGAAAAAGGAGGTAACAATACTTTCAAGTTGGAAAATTTACAGGGTGACTTGCTTGACGCCCCTGTAAATGGTCAGTTTCTTAAACACTACTTCCAGTTCTGATGCAGGCTGAGAAAGCCTGACGTATCATATTGTATATTAGTTTCTGTTTATATTTTTGTTTGAATGAAGTATGTGTGCTGATGAATCATGACGAAGAAGATTGAAAAGATGAAAGGGATGAAAAGCAGTGTCCATACAGAAGACAATCAGGTGGTCTGCGAAGTTCTCGACACGTCCAGGGATGAACGTGCCATCCCCAGGAGCAGCCAATGTTGATCATTTCAGCCCCCATTGAACCTTTGATGAGAAATCTCCTTTTGTGTGGCCTGAAAAATCCATTTTTCACCCATCGCTACCTTCTACCAGCCTCAAAATTGCATAAAAAGGCCGAAAAACCCACATTTGAAAATATTTTGAGGCCTAGCCCCTGCACCTTTTCCTCCACATGACTTGGGCGCTAGACCAAGCGCCAGACAGGAAAGGCTCTTATTACAAATATATATCGGAAGCGGTATTAACCATCGATCTACGCAGATCTGACGGCCTTTGCAACCCCATCGCGCACACGGTCCCCACTCTTTTTTCCCGTCTTATCATATCTCAACTGTCTGATCATCCTGTTAAATCAACGGTCCATAGCCCATCTGCCCTTGTGGTCCCCGTGCCAAAAGCACTGTTCCAAAACTGCCCGGAATCTATCGCACCGCCTTTCGGAGGTGGGCGGTATTTCTCAATTCAGAGCGATTCCATACATCGCTTGCCGCGTGTCTCCGCGTATGGCTCCAAAACCGCCCTCCATCACGTGCTATCGTTCGTCCAAATTCACGACGCAACATTCATGACAGCCGTCTAATCTGGAGGAATTCATCCAACGGTCATCGTGCTCTAAAGCTGCACGAGTTTTAATCCGTGGCAAATACACCCCTAGCCCACTGGCAATCACCCGCAGTGCCTTTTCAACCGTCAATCTCCCCCTGAGATCGGATAGTCCAGATTTAGTCACATGCCCACCATTGACCTCGTACCACCACGCCATCCTTTCCACATAGTCTTTCGTACGTCCACCCGTCACTGTTCCATGTGTTCGTCATATTTTTCCTCCATCGTTTATACATTGCATTCATTTATCAAATCTTAATGTTTTACAATAAGAACTTTTCACTGTGTTTTTCACTGCCACCCTGCATTGTTCCACCATTATGCCAGTCTGCGCGACCATTTTCACTACCCCCGTCACATCCTCCATCCTCATAGCTTGGATTTCTGAACATTTTTTCGGGTTTTGCAGGGTTGTCCGGAGGTGAAAACCGCTATGATTCATAGCCTCCATTATAGAAGCAGAGATCACAGAAAGGACCATTTTGCAGAGGAAAATTTTATGGAGAAAGGCATGGGAAGCTGGTGTGATATGACTTCCATCAAAATAAAATATTTAAACTCTGTCAAACCTCCCAGGGACATTCAAGGCGCTGATTTCGCAGATGAATATATTAATGGAGCAGCAGAGGAATATCAGCAAATGATCAAGGAATTCAACATTCAGCATTGAAGATCTTAAACCGTAATTCAGGGTTTAGAAGGTAGAGGATACAATGCACAATAAATAATACCCTCCAGGTTTCATTTCAGCACCATTTTTCTCAGGAAAGGATGGAATGTTCATTTGATTCTACTTTCTTGTCGTGTTCCTGAAGAGACTTCTATCCAGTGCATTTATTTCAGTTAGCAAACCACATAGTATAAACAGCATTACAAAGTCATTCAATAGTATGGGTGTGCACGTCTCCACCATTTTGTTTTAATGAGACAATTAAATGTTCATCACCTACTCCCTTTTTCGAGCCTTCTTCTTCTCCTATAAAGCTCTCAAAGAACAGATGATTTTGGGTTCCAGATTTTATCATAAAATTATGCAGTGAACGGATTTTTGTATACATTTTGTAGAAATCTAGTATGAAGGCTCAGAGCCCATAGGGTCTCAGTGAGGAGGAGTTCCATTTGTTAAAGAGGATTCTGGTCTTTGGTATTTCACAGTCTATAACTTTCTCTTATGTGTTATTTAAATGGATCATTTCATTTCATCTATCTATCTTGTATCATGTTTTGGAATGCGAGTGGCTCATTGATTTCCGGTAAGGATTTGTCCTAGTTGATACCCATGCTCGGATCAGTCAAGCACTTTAAATATGGCTCATGCATGATATTCTGTTCCATTATTCATCTAAACCGTATTTCTGCTATGTTAGTTTCTTTGGGAGGGTGTTTTTAAAACGCTATTGTCATGTATGGATTCTTAGATTGGTAAGCCCATACATGGTGGTATTGTGTATCTGTATATCAGCTCAATGTTAACTAATATATCCTCAATATTTCATTCACTACATACACCTTCTGACAACTTATTTCTGTGATGTATTTCTGAATCGGCCCTCTTTACAGTAAGCTGTCTCTGAATTGTCTGTTGCTTTTATATTGGAGTTTTTCATGTTGCCTCTGCAATATTCTTTCCTCTGTGTCAGTTTCTGAAGATCTTGGTCCCATTCAGATTATTATTCCTTGTTTTACAAGAGATAGCATGAGAGATTTTTATTGTTAACTTCCTCTGTTATACCATATGCTCCTTGCTAATATAAGATGTCCTAGGCACTGGTCTATCACAACTCTAGGCTGTCTCTAGGAACGACAACACAACCCATGCTTGGTACACTAGGATTGATAGCTATATCACCAGTTTGGGATTCAGCAAAAGTGAAGAAAATGCAAACCTCTATCATATCTTGGTAGAAGGTAAATTGTTGATTATTGTCTTATATGTTTATGACTTGATTTTAACTAGTGATGAACAGTTGATCAAATCTTGTAAGGAGGACCTCACAAGATAATTTGAAATGAATGACATGGGTCTCATGCACTACTTCCTCGGATTGGAAGTATGACAAGGAGATGTGGAACTATTTGTCTCTCAAGGAAAGCATACAAATGAGATACTGCAGAGATTATGCATGGAGATTTGTACACCCATGGAGACATCTCTAGAGACCAACTTGAGGAAAGAGGATGCCACTTCAAGTGAATAAGTGGATGCTACATGTTAGCACTGGTATTTGAATCCCACCCATCCCAACTTATTTTACTTTTATTTCACCTCACCTTTGTCATTATCATTGACCTCATTTCATTTTTTAAAAAAATTTCCCAAGAGTCCCATATTCATCATGGTCATCATTCAGCTCATTCTTCCATGTTGTGACATCATTATGTCATAGGGTCAAAATCATGAAAATTGGTCATTTCATCATCAAATTCGTATTTTTAAGGAGTAGTAATAGTCAAAGGTATTCAAAAATTTCAGGTTCTAAAACTATTGTTTCCAAATAAGTGGCTTTGTGTTTACCATATTTGTCTCTCAGTTGTGCTTGGAAATCTTGTTTCCCTCTCCTAGGGTTTTGAGGGAATTTTTCTTTGTTTCATGACTTCCATGGTTAAATAATCAACAAGACTTGTATCATGATTCTCTTACACCTTCCCCTATCCTTAATATACCTTCCTAAACACTTCCCATGACTCCTATCCCTCAAAATCATCATTTTTCCAGAAGCCCTAGCCTATTGCTACAATTTGACACTTTTCGAGACTAGGCCTGTGTTTTTCCCTTTTGGACCTCTTCCCCTCACTCAATCCTTGAAATTCCACTTTCCCCTACTCTCTAACATCTATCCCTATCCCCAAAAATTTCCCAAAAAATTTATACAGCCCCTAACCCATTCATTCCCCTTCCTCTACAAGGTACTCCTAAAACCCCTATTTTGCCTACACCAAACCCTAATTTCCTCTCTCACTGAGCTAGTGTTTTCTATGGAATCAGAGACATGTTAGCACAGGAGGTATAAGGGATGTCAATTCAGCAAGTATTAAGCCATTAAAAACTCATAAAAACCATGCTTCCATCATTTTCCAAGAAGTCATTCCAAGGGACAAATCATTTGCCACACATAGAGCCAGTTTTTCTTCAAACTGTGTTTCTGACCAAAAAAAAATGCATTTGAAAAACTTGAAAGAGGTTTGTTTCCATCATAGGTTAAAAAATAAAACCTCCTTAATTTCTTACACATGTATCATGTTTTAGGAGAAATGTCAAAAATACAGGTGCTATAAGAGGCTTGCTGCACTTCTGGACTGACTTTGGGAAAATCAAGTTTTCTCCTGGCTGGAGTCTCTAAATCACTTGCTTGATAAGTTAAATGACCACAAGATAGAGAGATATTTCCAATGAGATATCATGAGCTCAATTTTTAGTTTATTAAGGCCTACAAAAGTTTCCTGTAACAACACTCTACATTTTTGCACCCTCATTCTGTGTAATATTCCAAAATTTGCAAACAAGCAAATTGGAATATTAGATTTTGATGCTTTCACCTAGGAGATGAATAAATGGGAAAGGAGGCCCATGAATAATAAAATATGAATAAATTCCATCTTAGTAAGGAAGGAGATCACCTTAGGAGCTATTATTACACTTCCAAGTCTAAACAACGGAAAATTAGATGGAGACATAGTCAAGTTTGACTAAGTCAACATCCATACTTGAGTAGGAAGAAACACTCAAGTAAACTAGCTCAATGTGAACAAAGATCAGCCTAGAAACACATATAAGAACCGTATTGAATATCCCTTAGTGTGAAAAGAGGCATTGCAGGTGGATTAGTTCCAGTTGACCAAGTCTACATCACTGTTACAAAGAGGAGGGAAACTAGCTAGGGCAGCGTAGTTTTGAAAGAGGAAGCTTCCCTAGGAAGTCACCTCAAAATTGTGTGGGGTCCAGGGTGAGGAGGCTCACCAAAGATAAAAAGGAAGGCATAGCATCAAATGGATTCATTCATGTATTCAACTATCTTGGTCTTGTGACTATTTGCATGCTTCAGCTATTTAGTCGGAGTTGTTGCACTGCTCAGTCCAAAGAATTCTCGTGCGCGAATTCCATCCTCTCTTTGGATCAGCTTGCTTAAGGGATCAGGAGGGAATTATTTGAGCTTCATTTCAGCATTTTGCTTGGGTAAATTCATCCATATTCATCCACAGTGCAGTTCCCTTCAGAAATTGCGTCTTTTATGCAGGGGCAGCAGCAGCAGGGTTGCACCCTTCGATTATATTCTAGTCTTTGAGGAGGAGGTGCTCATTTCCCTCCGGGAGTTCTAATAAGAGGGCCTAGGGCCTTATTTCTGTATTTTTCAGCTATCTTATGTCATATCCATCCATGTATAATAGAGATATGCACTAATTGCGTTATTTTCTGCAGTGCTGCTTGTTATTTATGCATTTTGTCGAAAACCCTTGCCGGGTGTCTTTTTCTTTGTATAAAAGAGGTTAAACCTCCATTTCTCTGATATTTGATTAATATAAGCTCTATATCAGAATTTTTTCATCAGTTTCCGCATAAACCCCCATTAGAATAACGTAGTCCTTGCTTCAGTACTTTTTGCATGAGCTAGGCTATGGGGTTTTGGCTTATTTGAGCTGCATTGACTTGGGGAGATCTGTTTATATGAGCTAGAGTGATTTGTTTCACCTCTAATTCTGCATGTGAGTTTTATATCATGTCTTCTAAGGGATCCAAGTCCCATTTCACACTTGTATATCGTTATTTTCTTAAGACAATTGTTTTATGCTCTATATTGCTGCATTTCACCACCCGGGAAGGAGAATATAGATCATCCTGTTGCTGAGATTATTTCATCTACTGGTATGATATTATTTTACATCTAATGAGATGCTCTACATTTCCATGCTCATGATTTTCTGAAGCTCCACATTGGTAATAACTCAGATTATTCCCAATAGTGTAGTTGTTCCCAATTTGGGATATTACATTCTGTACTTTTTGACCAGTCTTGGGAGAAATGAATTTTCACAGGGAAAATTATCTTCATTTTCAAAACTGAAGACATATATGGAAACTAGACTTGAAATTATTTCCGAAAATCTATCCTGGAGCCAATTTGTACACCAGAAGGCAGTAAAAAACAACCTGAAAGTTGGGGGTAAAATGGTGTGCCCGTTTAACAAATGACTGATTTTTTCTGAGTTTTTCTACAAATTTGAATTTTACCTTTATAAATCATGTTTTTACCTCATGTATTGATGATGTAAATGTAATTATAATGTTTTTACTATTACCTAGGGTAAATACATTAGGTAAATGAACTAAATGAGGTGTATTGAATCAGTTCACAAAAGTTAGGGATGAGTCACTTTGACCACCCTACACTCTAGGTTTCAGTTTAGATTTTAGTGGATCAGCTCCTCCTCTCATGGATTCGACCCCTAAGGTTTGGAGAGGTTGTTTTAGGCCTATATATTATACATTTTGACTCATTTTTAGAGGTGGGTTGGAAGTTGGCATCATTTTTAATGTTAGTGTATTGATCAAGAAACAGTTTGGCTTGGATATTAATGAAAAATTGCAGCTATTTCTTTAGGATTCATGTGGTATGAAATTTTGTCATATTTTTTTCACTGTGATCATTTCATGAATGTTTTGTAAGCTCATAAACCTTTCATTTCTATTGTATGATAAATTTCAAGTTGATAGGTAGAATACATGATTTTCATGCTCTGTTTTGGGAAATTTTTCATAATTTGTCCATTTTCTTCAGTTTAGGAAGAATTCATCCCCTATGCTCTTCCTAGCTCCTCATCAGTCTTAAACCATCTCACCAAATCACCTTCAATATTTGAGCATTATACCTACCTTGCCCCATCGAATGGATTGCAATTCCATCTCATTGGCCCTGATCTATTCCCTTTGACCTAATCCTCATTCAGTGAGCCCAACCCAAAAATCAAAACAAACAAACCCCTGCATTTCATAGCTAACCTAGAATATTTTCATCCAGCCCTCTTGGCTATGATTTTTGTGGAGAGATCCTCTCCGACTTGGTAGGGCTAGATACCAATTCAAAAGCTTGGTTTGTGGTTACCTCTGTTGGGATTCCTTCCTCAGCCTTTGGAATTTGGTGGAGTGATAATATATTGGTGTCGTTGTCGGGGACCGAAAGCTCTATCTTCCCCGAGAAAGAATGACAACAACTTAGATCTGATTGTTGATGGTGGAAAACAGTCAGACATAAGAAGGCTGAATCATCCACCTGGTGACTCCACACACTTCAACTTGATCCAAAGACTCCACCGGCAGAAGAATCCAGAATCGAGCATTCATGGTGACCCCAACTATCAAAAGAAATCAGAACTTAATAGCAGATTCAGTGGCCTAATTGATCCAAGATGACAAGCCATGTGGTAGAACCTATCTTGATTGCAGGTTTTAAAGAATACTGGGATAATTTTGATGATGATCAAATTGATTAGGATTTCTCAAATTTTCTGTCTATTTATCTAAAGTCATGCAAATATAGATATGGAGATAAAATTCACTTTTTAGAGGAGTTTGCTGACAAAATTGAGAAAGGCATTTAGGTATTCGATGTTCAAATTCAGTCTTATAATTTTCAAGGTAAAAATCAATTTTTTGAGGATTTTTTCCAGCTCCGTGATATCAATTTCAAGTTCAAAATAGGGTATGATTTAAACATCCCATACAAGAAGCCTCCTCATGACAACCAAATTATTGAATTTTTTGATAATCCACAAACAAACAAAAAATTTCTATGATCCTTTAGCTGAGTATATGGAAGGATTTTTCAGCTTGATTCTCTGGATTTGTTTCTATTATGAAGTCAAAATGTATGATGAGTTTTCATTACATTGCACATCTTTGGTTTTCTGGATAAAAGGTTGAGTTGTATCTGTAATGTTTTTAATAAACAATCAAGAAATCAATGTATATAAGCAGTTGCTTGACTGGCTGCACTAGAGTTATTGTATCATTTAGAACATCAAAATTATCAGTAGTTTAGTGTAGGACAATTGTGCAATAAGCTTGTTGGACAAGCATCTCCTTCAACATCTAGTTTACAGTTTGTAGTATGTGTGTTTTCAGTTTGTATAAGTGGTTTGGTTTTGGAAATAAAGATAATATTGCAACTGCTTGTGACTCCATTCCCATAATAAGAAGGATTTGATCAACGAGTTCCTAGAGATCTGTGGTTTTAGACACCTCCTTCAGAGTTATCTTCCCCAATTGGAGCCGATGTTAGCACTGGTATTTGCATCGCACCCATCCCATCATATTTTACTCTGCTTTCACCGCATCTCTGTCATTATCATTGACCTCATTTCATTTTTTAGACATTTTTCCCAAGATTCCCATAGTCATCATGGTCATCATTAAGCTCATTCTTCCATGTTATGCCATCATTATGTCATAGGGTCAAAATCCTGAAAATTGGTCATTTCATCATCAAATTCATATTTTGAAGGAGTAGTAATAGTCAAAGGTATTCAAAAATTTTAGGTTCTAAAATCCAAATAAGTGGCTTTGTGTTTACCATATTTGTCTCTAGGTTATGCTTCGAAAGCTCATTTCCCTCTCCTAGGGTTTTGAGGGAATTTTTCTTTGTTTCATGACTTCCATGGTTAAATCATCAACAAGACTTGTATCCTAATTCTCTTACACCTTCCCCTATCCTTGATATACATTCCTAAACACTTCCCATCACTCCTGTCCTTCAAAATCATCATTTTTCCACAAGCCCTAGCCTATTGCTACAATTTGACACTTTTCGAGACTAGGCCTGTGTTTTTCCCTTTTGGACACCTTCCCCTCAGTAAATCCTTGAAATTCCACTTTCCCCTACTCTCTAACATCTATCCCTATCCCCAAAAATCCCCCCAAGAATTTAGAAAGTCCCTAGCCCCTTCATTCCCCTCCCTCTACAAGGTAGTCCTAAATCCCCTGTTTTGCCTACACCAAACCCTAATTTCCTCTCCCACTGAGCTAGATTTTTCCATGGAATTGAAGATATATGAGCAGACGAGGTATAAGGGAGGTAATTTAATCAATTATTAAGCTATTCCAAACTCATAAACACCATGCCTCCATCATTTTCCAAGAAGTCATTTCCAAGGGAAAAACCATTTTCCACACATAGAGCTGGTTTTTATTTAAACTGTCTTTCTAACCAAAAATAAATGAATTTGAAAAAATTGAGAGTGGTTTTTGTTTATAATAGGTTAAAAAAGAAAAACCTCCTTAATATTTTACACATTTATCATGGTTTGGGATAAATGTCAAAAATACAGGTGCTACAAGAGGTTTGCTCCACTTCTGGAGTGACTTTGGAAAAATCAAGTTTTCTCCCAGCTGGAGTGTGAAAATCACTTTATTGATAAGTTAAATGATAACTCGACAGAGAGATATTTCCAATGAGCTATCATGAGCTCAATTTTGAGTTGAGGAAGGCCTCCAAAATTTTCTTGCAACAACACTCTTCATTTCTACACCCTCATTCTGCACTTTTTGACCAGTCTTGGGAGAAATGAATTTTCAAAGGGAAAATGACCTTAATTTTTAAAACTAAAGATAGATAGGGAAAATATACTCAAGCTATCTTGGAGCCAATTTTTACATTGGGAAGGCGGTCAAAAACAACCTGAAATTTGGGGGTAAAATGGCGTTGCGCGTTTAACAATTGACTGATTTTTTCTGAGTTTTTCTACAAATTTGAATTTTACCTTGGGGAATCATATTTTTACCTCATGTAATTGATGATGTAAATGTAATTATCATGTTTTTACTATTACCTAGGTTAAATACATTAGTTAAATGAACTAAATGAGGTGTAATGAATCATTTCACAAAAGTTAGGGATGAGTCACTTTGACCACCTTACACTCTTGGTTTCAGATTAGATTTTAGTGGATCATCTCCTCCTCTCATAGATTCGACCCCTAAGGTTGGGAGAGGTTATTTGAGACCTAAATATTGTACATTTTGACACATTTTCAGAGGTGGGTTGGAAGTTGGCATCAGTTTGAATGTTAGTGTATTGATCAAGAAACAATTTGGCCTGGATATTAATGAAAAATTGCAGCTATTTCTTTGGGATTCATGTGGTATGAATGTTTGCCATAGTTTTTTCTCTATGATAATTTGTACGAATGTTTTGTAAGCTCATAAACCTTTCATGTCTATTATATGATAAATTTTAAGTTGATAAGCATAATACATGTTTTTCATGCTCTATTTTGGGAATTTTTTCATAATTTGTCCATTTTCTTCAATTTAGGAAGAATTCATCCCCTATGCTCTTCCTAGCTCCCCATCAATCTTAAACCATCTTACCAAATCACCTTCAAGTGTTGAGCATTCTTCCTACCTTGCCCCATCGAATGGACTGCAATTCCATCTCATTGGCACTAATCTAGTCCCTATGACCTAATCCTCATTTAGTGAGCCCAACCCCAAAATAAAAAAAAAAAAACCCCTGCATTTCATAACTAATCTAAAATATTTTCATCCAACCCTCTTGGCTGTGATTTTTGTTGAGAGATCCCTCTCTGACTTGGTAGGTCTAGATACCAAGTAAAAAGCTTG
Source organism: Pinus albicaulis (assembly GCA_034641835.2). Taxonomy (NCBI): domain Eukaryota; kingdom Viridiplantae; phylum Streptophyta; class Pinopsida; order Pinales; family Pinaceae; genus Pinus; species Pinus albicaulis. Next base: position 806,756,867 of record CM076581.1, on the reverse strand, counting down.
GTTTGTGGTTACCTCTGTTGGGATTCCTTCCTCAGCCTTGGGAATTGGGTGGAGTGATAACACTACCATTTATCGACATCTAGTGGGTTCACTGATGTATCTTGTGAAAAAATGACCATATATGTGTTATGAAATTAGCTAGTTGATACAAGATATGGTTGGGCCAACCAAATTATTTTGAAGGGAAAAAAACATGTTTTACGGTACCTTAGAGGCACTACCCAGTTTGGACTATGATACAAACAAACAGAGGGAGTGAAGGTGTGTGGCTTCATAGATGTAGATTGTTCAGGGATTCTATTAGACTAAAAGAGTACATTAGGTGGAATTTTTGGTGTTGGGTCTATAATGGTTACCTAGTACATCAGGAAGCAAAGATGTTTGGCATTCAGCTCAGCATAAGCAAAATACATGGCTGCAAGTCAAGAATCATGTGAGGCGATCTGGATGAGACAGATACTTTTTAGGTTGTTTGGTAAGATGAAGGATCCATCTTTGATATACTATGATAATCAGAGTTGCATCAATCTCTCTAAAAATCTTATTTTTCATGATTAATCCAAGCATAATGTTGTTGCAATACATCTGACATAGGAACACGATGTTGGAATTTTTACAAAGGCCTTTTCAAAAGGGAAATTGGAGTTCCACAGGTGCAGGATAGGGGTAGTTGATAGTCCCTTTCTTGTTGAGAGGGAGTGTTGAAAAATGCAATAAGAAATTCTTAATTTGATTTTTCCTTGATTAAATTGAGAAAATTTGAATTTCCACATCATCGAACAACTTGGATGCAGTTAACTTGTATGACATAGCTTGTGTCACCCATTTTACTTAGTAAATTAAACTAGTAGGAGTTAGATTTCAGTTACACATGTGTGATTGCTAATTTTTAGCAATCAAGGTCAGCTATCTCAGGTTGTTATCAGTAAATTATTTATAATTGTTGAACGAACTAGTGGAGGTTCATTTGTGCAATGGGACTTCAGTCAAACTCAGTGATAATACAATTAACTGATCAATCAACCCAAAATACTAGTGTATGCAAATAATTTTAGTTCCCCGGGTTTTTTGGAGATTCCAAGGTAGTGTAACATCAATATTATTGAGTGTACATGTGTTGAATGCAGTCAGATGATCAACCTAAGAAATTGCGCAATCCATTTTGGATAAATTCCTAAATAATAGTGGTCTAATTTCCTAACGGACAATGCAATGAAATAAGAACTCAGGCATAGGCAGAAATTGACTAAGTATGGTTCAAATCTTCTCAGTGGGTAGAGAGATAGGTTATGCACTTGCAGGTTGTGCTCAGTTGATTAAAGCAACTGTAATTCATCTTTATTCATCAGATTAATGCAAGAAAACATTCATGGGGTTTTTAGCAGCTTGATTTCCCCAGGAAAAATACTATTTGCATCTATGTGATTTATTATTGCCTGTCTAAATTTTTTGTTCTAAATTGTAAATTACTTTCCACAAAGCAGTAGCGTAGGTTTATGCCTTGTGATTTTGAATAAAACTTCACGAGAAGTTTCAAATATACACCATAATTTCTACAATACATATCTAGGTTTTTATCAAGCATCTCCTGCCCATTTATTTTTCACAACATAGTATTTTTATGATTGCAAATTAAACATTAAATATATGGTCTTATGTAAAAGGACATAAAAAATCATTTACAATTTTAAACACTCATATTAAATGAGTTTGGAGAGGTGGGTGTGCATTTTAGTGTAGCATGGCATACCCTTTGATTTTACAGAGGATTTTTTAGCATTTATGCACATCAAGAATATTTTGTCTTAAAATGCCAATATAAGGTTTTAGATATGTGTCAAATAAAAAATTATACATTTAGAAATTTTAACCACTAAATTTGGTGAAAATTGAGTCTAAGGCATGAATTTTACTTTGAAGCAGTTTTTCCTTCAAATTTACAAGAAATCCTAAATATTGGTGCATGATACCAACCTCTCTTGTTCTTCATTGTATTCTAAATGATATATTTTACCATATATATACCTCCATCTCACATCTTAAAAAACCATTTTTGGATCTGAAAGAAAGCTTAGGTGTGCATTTGAATTTGGTCACGTTGTACAATTTTGATGTTCCAAATGATAAGACAAACTTTTCCTCTTTTAAAATAAACCCTTTTTAAACATGAAATCACAAAATTAAGAACATGAATATGTATAATATGATAAACCATGTAGAATTAAATTTTATAGGAATTACAAAACCTTTATGTTGTCATGAAGTGATGTATCGGAGCCATAGGAATGTCTTAGAAATAGAGTATTCATAATTTAGACATTATATTATAAAATATACAATATATCTGATTTGGAAACTACCATGGATATTCCACTGAACAGTTTTTCATAACAAATTTGATAATAATATATTAAAATACTGAAATTTTACATTATTATAGTTTTATTAAAATTCTAGATTTGTATATTTAACTATAATTAGTGCATGCATGTGAATGGAAATTATGCAGAAAAGTAGAGAATGACAAAATAATCACACACACACACACACACACACACACACACATAAGACACAATATATTCTCTTTGGGAAACCATTTCAGGAGAAAAACTCAACTATAAGGTGAGGTCTCTTCGCTCTCTAAGTTTCTCTGTATGGAAATATGGTTGCAGGTATAAAGAGGTAATGCTTGTGGTCCATGGGCTACTACAGTGCATAAATACTCTTTGTGTGCTATAAATCCTATCTCTCTTGGCTATCTTTTCTCAACTATGGAACAAAATTCTCTAGAAAGAATGCAATGCCTCTTCCTCCTAGTGGCCTAGTTATAACACAGCCTAATAGCCTACTAGTGGTTAATTTTGACTACATAAACTCTTAACTAGAGTTAAAATATAGAATATTCTAGATTATTTTACATCATAATCACATGGCTAGCCCATTTTTCATGAATAATGGGGGCTGACGCAACATCCTCCTAAACTATAGGTGTGAAAACATGAAGGCCAACTTCTGAGTGGCATCATTTTTTTCATATGAACTCCGATTGATGCACTTCTTGTGCCATTGGAAATATATTTTTGTGTATAATAGCATGAAATGGTGTGGAGCTAAAGTGATAAATTTTTAGCCCCAAAAAAATTGTTTGATGCCTCAAAACACTCTCGGAAGGTTTCACACCCCGTTTTGCCAAACTGGGTCCTGCCGATAAAAATGATCATGTGAGTTGATTCCTCCACTTTTTCCACTCCAAATGCATCGATATGGATGAAAAACGATATAATGATCCAATATGGATCAATATCTCTTAAATATTGCATGTATTAAACAAACATATAACATAAGTATGAATAAAAACAATATTGATCTTCCATTAATTCCTCATAATAGTAGGATATTTACATGGTATACATAAAATTTATAGTCTCCATTAGAAAAGTGGGTAGATTGTAAGAAATATTATAGATATTTCTTCTCTTTGAAATTCCTCTTATGGTATCTATAATAATTCTCTCCTTTCCTATCTCTGTACTCTAGGCAGACTCTTATTGTGCTTATACGAGTCACACTTTGCCTTGTTGTCAACATTAAACCACGCCAATCGATACTCATAAGTGTAGATATGAAATTTAGCTCTTGTCTATAGACTTGATCTTGTTTACTAATTGGATAAAAATATCTAATCACGTGGTAGACTTGTATCTAATTAATAAACAACATCAAATATTGAACTCAAATCAAATCACCATGTTCACATTGTACATTGTTATAGAAGTAGATTACTTGGTACAGGGTGGTTCCAAAATTAGTAGTGCACCAAATGACCTAATGGAATATACAAAATTCAATATGGATATGAAACACTATGTGGGAATGGAGCAGATGAAGTGATAATTAGTTGTAGTGCACTTTGGGTCTAACGAAAGACACAAAATGAAGTATAGATATGCACCACTTCCCAGAAAGAATGTAGAAGAAGTGATGGTTTATGGTTGAAGTGTGTTTCAAAACACATACTTGAGATAGAGTATTAGGTTAGGATGTGTATAGTTAATAAAACTAGGTATATGTTTACCATGAATTATCATGTGAGATAACTACCACAATATATATCCTATACCCGGATAAAAATTCATCAATGCCTATTTGTCCCAACCAATCTCACTTTAAGAAGTTAATGCATCGATGGATTGCTGGAGGGCCTTTATAATTCCATGGAATAGTGAAGCTTCACAACTTGACATGGTGGGGTTGGAAAATATGGGTGGCGGTAGTTGGGACCAACCATCATATGACTTGACTAGTTGCATAAACTAATTTGGTAATAGAGATAAGCTCATGTCGAAAAATAATCTTAATATATAGTGGTAATTATTTGTCATTGGCCTAATATGCTAGGAGTTAGATCTCAGACCCAAAAAAAATATGAGACATATTGCTCGCTTCCTATTTCCACTTTATGTTTACTAGATTTGTGCCTATATTGTACAACTTTCTCTTAGAGTGATCTCCAACTTATATGGATTTTGCAATATATTTCCTCCTACTACATGCTACTGGTTTGCTTCACATTTTTTTTGCATTTTTTTTTCATACAAACCACTTAAGTTTCCCCCACTTTGTATTTAAATTAATACTATAGTACAACCATCTTATCTTATATGATTGTACTTTGTATATTCTTAGCCAATGCATTCCTTTTCATTTACTACTTTTCAATATGGTCAAATGGATAAGAATAATGTGATAATGGATATGATTAAAGGGTAGTAAAACTAATCTTTGACCAACTTCTTGCCAGTTGTTACACCTTAATAAACATCATTAATCCCCAAGGTTCCAAACCCACCCATGCCATGGATACTTTTCTTATGTGGCATTTCCATGTGTCAAACCATAGTTCAAGAAATGGGGAATTGGCGACTCGGGAAGGAATGACATGTGTTCGAAGAAGTTCATCAAACATACATTAGAATATATAAAAAAATCAGATTGGGTTGGAAATCCAGTGGACATTGGGGCACCAAGGATAAAAGTGACAAGTATTTGATAATTATTTAGTAATTTCGCATGATACAGTTGATTTTATTGATATTTTCGAAACCAATAATTGAATATACATCTTATATAGTATTGTAGTCACATGTGGACTTTCATGAAGATTATAGAGGTTCTAAAACCCTAAAATTGATTTAGAGTTGAGGTATGAAAAAAAACCTAACCCTAAATCAAGATGGCTATTAAGAAAATTTAAAATACAAAACCATTAAGAAAAGAAGGGGTTCCATTTTATTGTATTGTTTGTTATTCCATAGTTGAGTAGAGAATTTAAGAGTGAGATTTTGAACCAAATTAGAAGAAGTTGAATATCCTATAGCATCTATTTAGGAGACTATTTATATATCAAATCCATAGTGAGTGCAATTTTTTTGTATTTTAGTTTCATAACTAATAAGAATTTGTAGTTGTATTTTTCCCATATTAGGTTTTTCAAGGGTACACCTTGTGTTCATTGTGTGGAATCATGGTGTGTTATTTTCTTAACATTAAGTATGCAATAGATTGGGTGAATAGATTTTAACATTAATTATGCAATATAAAGTAAAACAATGGATAATAAGATATTGTAGAATACTATTAAGATATGTTTTGATGAATTGATTCGGTGGAATATCCATGATAGTTTACAGATTATACTTTGATAACTTAGTAAGATAAACATAAGAACTCATGATTTTCATTTCCAAATTATTCAATTATCAAAACAACATGGATAATTTTGAAGTAATTAATTTAGTATTATAAGTTATGTAGATGGATGTTATTCTAAATGGATGGTAACAATCATCATAACTAAAGTAAAGACAAAAATTTAGCTATTTTTAAAATGTGCTAAAAGAGAAGAAAATATTTTAATGTTGTAAAAACTTTTACTGAAGAAGAACGCTCTCCTTATATGTTTTCGACCTATTTCATCTAGCTGTCTTTGGAATTTTATTAGCATTTGTTAAAGAAATTTTAAGTTTGGATTTCATGAAGTTTTTTTTTAATGAAAATTTTGATCGGGCACCCTCAACTATCTGTACTAGAACCAAAATATACAATGCTAATATGTGATATCTATGAATACATTAATCCAAAATATTTATCATTTGATTTTAACCCAAAATTACTATTTTCACCCATTTTTTTGCTTATTGATCGAAGAAAACCATTTTTATGGTGTTTTTGGACGAGTACATTGTCGGAGAAGGAAAAATGTTTTATGATTTTGACTTTCTTGAATTTTCCATCACCATAATATGGCTAGGATTTTTTTGATCAAATGTTAATATCATATATAGGTTGGACAAGCTATGGAGATGCTCGATGAAGTGAGGAAGAATTATGGTAGAGTTCTAGGCAGATGATCTCATATTTTCTTCAAGTTTACCTATTGTTGTTAGGGAGAGAGCTAAAACGATACGAAAATGTTTTAATTTCACTGGGAAAAAAAAAATTCCGTGCAATGATCATATTTGGGAAGCTGTGTTTCCCTCATGGCGATTCCTATAGGTGAAGAAATTTAAAAACCAAAGGAAAAACTAATGAATTTCCCAAGGCGTTTGTGCGCACGAGGTCAAAATTACCATCAACAAAGTACGAGGTTTTTCCCAAGGTAGTCGAAGGTTTGAGAAACTATAAATATACAAGGAAATTATTGGTTGGAGTGTAAGAAATATGAGTTCAATATAGCATATGAAGGATATTATCTCTATGGATCAAATCAATGATTTTATTTTTTTATTTTTCTCTATGTTCTGGAACAAGTGTAAGAAAATGAAAATGGATCAACTATTTTTGCATTGATGATTTGATCTAAATGTTAAATGGCGTGTCTAATAATTATAGGATCAAGTGCTCCACTGCACAGATTTTAGAGCTAATTATACATTGAATGATCCAAATAAAGAGTGAAGTTTGTGTTTTATGTGGTGTGCACATAGACGATAAGCATTATTTGTCTCTTACTTGGATCGATTGCACATAGAACAAATTATAATTTAGATATTTATTGTCATTGCTAAAACATACTCCAAAATTTTGGCATATGCTCAATTTCAGAGCCTTCTTGATCTTGTACATTGTCGTCGCAAACACTTAAACTCATTCCATGTGTTTTCTTGAAGTGTTTTGGTCCCTTTTGTAATATAAGCAAAATGTCGTCTTTTCGCATGTTGGTTGTCGCATCATGTATATAATCTTGTTATGGTGGTTTCAAGAGGTCATATTTGTGTAAATGAGTTGTTCTAACCATGTAAAAATCTGTCACACTCATTTCTAAAGTTTTAAATATTGTTGCACAAGTGTCATCACGATAGTCGAAAATTGTATCTTAAGTGTCGCACTTGTCGTAAGTTGTCTTAAAATTGTTGCACTAAGGGAAATGAATTTTTCATGTTTCATGGATGATCTATGTTATTGTTTTGTCAAGTATTATAGGTGTGTAATCACAGTCGAAGTCTTATCATTATTTACATCAGCCTCATTGGTCCCGCACTTAGTCATTTCTAAACAAGATTCTCGACCAAGAAACCTAGCTTCACCAAACCTTCCTGAACTACACATTGCGCAGTCTCAGTCCTCTAAGTGTGGCCTTTCCTCATGGAACTGCACAATGTGCAGTTCCTACTTCCCAAGATTGCTACACTACGCAGTTCTAGTGCCCAAACCCTGACCTTGGCTCCCATAATTGTGTAATTCATCTTCCAAGACTGGCCTTAACTGCGAATTGCACAGTCATTAACCTCAAGCCCATCCTTGATCTGCACAATTTCATAACGTCCCAGCCTCTCTTTTCTCCCGAAACTATGAAATGTGTTCATTCAATGTCAATCCCGTCAGCCTATCTCATTGGCCTCCATAATTGCATAATTTTCGCTCTTAGTCCAGCCTAGACTATGCATTACGTAGTATCAAGGCTCAAGGATCAACCCCGACTTCTTGAAATGTGCAACCATGCACTCACTGAGCCCCTTTCCTAGCTTATCATTTGGTTTTGGATTAAACAATGGATCAATATGCTCTATCTTATACTAGGGGTTTTCAAATTGATTTCGTATCGTCATGAGTGAATTGTAGATGCAGGTACCTTATCATGCCATGGAGAGATAATGAAGAAGGAAGTGAAGGAATGAAATATGTTGAAAGACATATTTGTAGTTGAGTATGCAAGTTGATCAATCGAGAGGAAGAAAAGGGACACCATTTTGCAACCACAAATCAAGACTTGAGAACATTGAAGATTCCCTATCACCAAGCCATACTAAGGTGGAAAGAGAAGCATTCTCAAGAATGCACTCAGCACATAGTAGCAACAATGGATTGACATTGCCACATCATCAAGAAGTCCATGTCAGCAGCGTCATGTCATGAGTTTTCCCATGCCACACCATTGTGGTGGATTATTGTTGCCTCTTTGGAAACCGTGTATAAAAATCCCTACACACGGGTTTCCAAAGGAAAACCTGCGTACATGCAAACAAAATTTATAAAACAAAATCCTATGGTGAAAAATCAATTGAATCCACTTAAAATAAAATCAAATTAATGAGATTGTGAATTTAAAATTACGTGGAAGTTTTGGTTGACAAATTGATTGAGGAAATTAGTGAAATGGAGTTGCCCAAGTTTTCTCCCAAAATCTCAATTCTCAACACTTGCAAGTTCAATTAAAGTTTTGGCGAGTCAAAATTTCCTTTTACATTAAAATTTTAAAAACCCACTTTTATAAAGTTCATATTTATAGCTTTATTATTTCATGAACTTTTTAACTGTTTGGCTTAAGGTGTTGGGGGAGTCTTTTCAGGGTAAATGAAGACTTTGTGACATTTTTCACCACTGTGACTCCACGATCACATACCTATCGTGGTAGGCATCATTTTCGTCACCAACATATAGGTTAAGACATCTCTTTTTTTCCTGCATTATGCATCTTGACCTCATACTGTGATATTTTTCCATAGGGTCGACCCGATTGTGTTGTGATTTTCAATCCACTTTCACTTGTCGTCTTATAAAATTGTAACATAATGGTAGATCCAATCCTTCCATGGGATTCCTAGTTATATCCTCTCTAGCATATGTTTCCCATGCTGCAAGAATTGTTTAGGCTTGGGAGTCCTCTTTAGTCCCGCCTCAACTTTTCGATGAAGCCTCATTCCTTTTCTTCTTCACTATCTTTCTGGCTATATACCCTAGAGGCTGCCATGTGTTAATTTGTATTGTTGCATTGCATATTGACTAATTTTTCCATGTGTGCCTTAATCTAGCTTCAATTGGACTAGTGTATAATCCACTTTTGATCATGACCTTTCTACAAGTTCAATACATGCATTCACTAGCCTATGCAACTTGAAACCTACTATCCGTGGAAAGAAGATTCCTTTGAGTGTTGACGACTAGTATTCTCCACCTTGCATTGAGAATAGGAATGTTCAAGTTGAATGAACTTGTGCATCTTCCCTTAACACTCATTCTTTCCACTATACTATAGGCATTCTTTAATTCCTTTTCAGGCTTTAAATATGAAAAAGACAAAAAATATATATTCCAAAAAAGAGCAGGAACGGGAAATTTACTTCCACATTTGGTGGAAGCAAGAGTCTTTCATCCATTGGGATGGGACTTATTTTGACTTTAGTAGAGCCATAACCTTATTTTTTAGTCAATCCTCCTCTAGTTGGTTATCTCTTCTAGTCATATGGAGAGTTTTTTAATGCCTCCTGCATTTCAAACTTATAAAAATTTATGTTGCCATAGATTAAAATTTGAGTCATCATTTTGTTCAAGGGAAGTCAACTTGTGTCGACCATTCTGCGGTCTCTCTTGACTCATTTTTAGTTCGCCATTTTCAAGTTATCTTCAATATCACATCAGCTATTTGGTCATTTTCTCATGATGGCGGATCTGCTCTTGACGAATATGAAAAATTATTCTGAGAGTAGGCCTAGAGCTGCACCCTGGCCCTATTTACATCATTGATAGGTGACCTTGTGTCAACATCTTGGTTCATTGGACAAATCCTTCAATATTCTGCCCGTGATACCATCCACCTTATATGTTGTATTTCATCACAATAGCATCATATATGTTAGCACCCGAGTTTTTCAAGTACCACTATTTCATATATATGACTTTGTAATTCTAGGATCAGTTATGAAACATCAACGATCAGACATTTCTTGAGCATCATTGATCATACTTTATTTTGTATGTGATATTGAGACATAGCTCCCTTGTGTTCCTTTGCAGCTATGGTCAGATGATCCACTATGTATTATTTAGTTATGTCTGGACACTTATGTATACATGTTGGATCCACTTTATACTTGATCAAAAAACATGATTTACTATCTCTGAGCATGGGTATGCTTGCCTCAGACATGAGTCTTCTTTCTGATTCCTTCCATGGGTATTCAAAGGGCTAGAATCTAGTGATCTCCTCTCAAGTTCTCAAATGATATATCTTTATACTTAATACATTTTTACCATCATGTAATCCTTCTAACTTCATATATTAAGGGGAATCTATTATAGCATCATTCAGCACTCCTATAGTTCTGATGCTCTTGTATGGCCTTGGGAAGCCTTTTTCCCATTCATACTTGATCATTTATTAAAAAATAATATTTTGAATTCCATATGTGACTCTTCCCTTCAAAAATAGTGTACACACACGGGTACCACAATACCAAACCCATGCATATCATTTAAAAAATGAAAAATATACCAAATATCCTATTTTTCGAGTAGGGTTTACAGGTTTCACTAAAATCCCACCTACAGGAGCCTGTGACCTAACTGAATCAACTAATTTTTGGTGGTATTTATACACCTGATGGGAAGTCCTAATTAACACCAAGGAGATAGGATATTGACATTATAGTCTTTTCGGTCCCTAGATAAATTATGATTTTCCCTATGCCTCCTACACTCGCAGTCATGGGAAACGCTTGTTTATTTTCATATATATTTATCCTTCATTATATGGCATCGTCTTTAATATGCTCGAAAGGTGATATTTGAATCTTGGGCTGGAGGGATCCAGAGGAAGGTTTCGTTGGTGTCATGGTCAGATCATGTTGTATCTCTCCACCCCTATTTGTTGATATCAATAAAGAAGCTTTGTCTTGTTCCTCAAATGTTCTAATCTCATGTTTTATGATTCATGTTGAATATGTAATGATTTATATGTTTATGATTGATTATATAACATGTTTATTATGCACATAATTTGAAATACCTTCTATGTATATGCTTCTCTGAGCTGTGTTGTAGTATGATCGCTTTGGAGGAAGCAGAGGGTTTGGACCCGATAGGATTGCCATCGAATTTAGGACCTACAGGTACTCCTCTCAAATAAAAATTTAGTAGTTTTCATAGTTTTCTTGTTAGAGTGTATGTTTCTTGTTGATTTTATTCCTTCGATATGTTGAGGTTGTCAACCCTTACCTTAAGGAAGTTTTCCCGCCAAAAAATATGCAATTCATGTTTCAAAAATGTATTGTAAAGTGAAATTCCAAAGAACATGTGTGGAATATGAAGAGTCATGTAAATTTTAAAATTTGTAGGAAGTCAAGCATTCATGAGGCTAGATGAAGAGTCACAAGGAAGGTGGATCACCACCTCCTCATTGTTATATATAACCCTTCATTGTAAGAGCAAATGACTTTTCACCTTAGCTCCTACTACAAAGAATTAGAGAGATAATTTAGTTCTATTGGGGAGCAAGGAGTGGCTCCAATGCTACACTATTGGAGCTAGTGATGTTCATTATATACATGTGTCTTGGAAATTTTACTTAATAACAAAAACCTTCAAGGCCAACATGTTCTTCCTACATGGATTATGAATGTTTGTAACACTATTCTGCGGATGTTTGTATTTCATGTTTTCTTTCATATGTGTTAAATTAGTTGAAATATTTAGGTTATTTTAGTAATTATATTATGGATATTGTGTTGTAATGGTTTTTAGTGATATCCCATCCTCATGGACTATTCCGCAGGATACTAGACATATATTTCTCTTTCATTGGTTGTAATGACCGTCACATCTCTTGTGGACTATTCTGCTGCATGTTAGATGGATCCTTCTTGTTTGTGTGTGTCTCTTATTAGGTGGTACTATTACCTCTCTTTTAGTGGCTCAAATTCTCCCTCCCTCAGCAGTAGAAGAACTTTGGCACATATACAACTGAACACTCACCAGGTACACCTTATTTATTTTTGAAGGCACCATTGCATCCCTCTATCTTGCTAATAGTTAGAGCCAAGGAAAATATTTAAGAATTCAGAAAACAGACCATATTCCTGATGGGACTCCTAAAACAAATGATGTGAGGTATAATTGGACTTCATATCGGGGAGATCCCATGAATTTTGATGGGTCCAACACCGTCAAAATTTATGGTTCTAGAAGGAGGAAATTGAGTTTTTTATGGCTAATAAGCTCACCAACCCCAATATTACATCTTTGGGTCAAGGAAAAAACATTCAAAACACCTCCCCTACTCGCATTCTTGAAGTTGGTGACTCTTCTCAACCCAATCTTATACAAACTTGTGAAATATCTTATGATCAAATTCAGGTCTTTTGTCCTGTAACCTGTTAGTTTGCAAAATTTATTGGATTGATTCTGGGAGTACACAACCTTCCATATTTTCAAAAAAGAACCCGACCACCACTACTATGATAGTGGTTTCTACAATTGGAGGTTTATTTTTCTCCACCCTTAAGGAATTAGCAAATTTTGTGGAGAACGTAGAGAATTAAGAACAACCTCCGCCATACAACATTGGTGATGAAGATAACATTGTACTCTCAGATGATATTTTTCACAGGTTTGGTGGTGAAGAGGAAGAGGAAGAGGAACCATAAGATTCTAATAAAGAGCCAGAGTAAAAGGACGAAGATATGGCAGATCAATATCTGGATTGGCTTTCCTAGGTCCCACTTGCACTTCCAGGTGTTCTACACAAGATTTCAAGACATATGGAAACAATTTTAATGAAATACGACCCTGAAAAATCAATAAATGTGGAATACCATCTAGACAACTTCAACCTAAATATGAAAATGATAGATTTATGCTATGATGATGTTGCATGTATAATTTTTCCGTGCACCTAAGATGGAAAAGTAGTTGTATGGTGTCATAGTATTCCTTCGAATTAAATCTATAATTGGAAGGGATTTAATAATATTTTACTTGAAAAATTCGTTGATGAAAAAACCCCCTCCATGTTGTTAAAAGAGGTGGTTAATTTCAGGATGGAGCAAAAATAAAAGGTGAAATATTTCAATCATAGGTTTAATCGCATTTTGAATAATTTTTTGGCAAACACAAAACCTCATGTCTCCATCACCATTTATTACTACACTTTTTACTTGCCAACAAGCATTGAAAAATTCATAAAGAGAACTACAAAACAAACACTTGTAGACAAATACAAAGAGGTAATCACGGTTGAAAAGGACTTGTGCACAATTGGGGTCATTGTATATTATGAACTGAAAAAAGACTTCAAAGATAAGAGACAAATATCTCAGGCCTTCGTAATTAAGGCCAAGCATAAAGAAGTTTTCGATCCTGAAATAATTACCCACACCGTCAGGAATATGTCAAACACGTTAGAAAAATTGAAACAAAGTTCAAGCAAGACCACCGTGAGAAGCAAGCCTCCGATATTCAACATGCTAAGAAGGATTGCAATTTCTGGCAGTGAAAGTAACCGACCGGAAAAGTTTGGTCAAAGCTCGAATGTTGTGATAAACATTGAAAGTATGGGCATGGACCAGTACATTTAATTTCATTAAGAATATCATTTAGAGAAAACATTCCCACAATGGAACCACAACATGAACGTTATTTCTATGCACTTCATTGATACACCACTTTATGATGAGAAGACTGAGCCTGAGGAAGAAAAGGGAGAAACTGTTGCTATCGAGGAAACTCCAACCATGGTACATGCAGTGAAAGCATTTAGTTGCATACTAATAGCTAAAAAGAGTGTTACTGAGAAACAACCTCTGAGCGATGGCCTGGCCCAAAAGCATAATAACCAGTATAGTTTGAGAAGTCAAACGTCGTCCACTAAACAAGAGTTGGCGAAGCATAAATTAAAAGAACAGTTGTTAAAGAAGATTAGTCTGCTCGTCAACTTAGCACAAAGCACTCAGAGCAAGTATGGGAATGTAGCCACAACAGAAAGTACTTTCGGAAGAAGTAAGAGTAAGTACACCACTCCAGAAGTCACAAACCAAGTTACACCTCCAAACACTTCGACCATCTCTCTCACTTTGGATTATAACATAGTTGATTAGATGAAGGAATCTCACGTGAATATATCAAAGTTAAAATTAACAAATATATTGAGCCAGCAGGACATGCTCCTACGCGCACTTGGAAAATCCGCTTCAGGTAACGATGCTTCTTCATAGAAGGGATCTGGTACATCCTCTTGTTCCTCGAATCTATACTCAATTCTTTAATGATAGATGAAAATACACGCTGCCCTCTGTCTTTGTTAACTTTCAAAATTTTAAATTATAATGTACACAATTTATTAGTTGATTCTGGTGCATCGATGAACGTAATTCATTATATTTCGCAAAGAAAATCAATGTAAAATGGGATCAAACAAATGCGAAAATTATTAAGCTAGAAAAGACATTTCCATGTGATTGGTGAACTCAGGAATGTGCTTATCTTCTTATCATACGATGACTGAGTTCACCAATGTATAAATATAGTAATTGTGGACATTTGTATTTTTTAGTAGAGATTGGTGCAACAAGCTACAAGGGTATTTTTCTACAGAATAGTTACATTTATGGATTCCATACAAGGGCAGAAACAATTAGATCCAAGTGAACTTAGAGCAATACATGAAACACATTGTTACTCCCTTCGATGGAAAGAATGATCCAATGGATTTCTGAGATCTAATATTTGGAAATTGATTTCTGGAAACTGATATGGGGCGTTATCTTACTAATCCATTCCCAGTCCCACTAGATAGAAAATTGGAAATCCTTCCTAATCCAACTGGTGAAAATGACATTTGTAAAGTTAGTCGTAGTAATAATAATAGTACTATTGTAGCACGTAGTCCTTGTACATATGATATGTGAACATTGTATTTTGATGGCTCCAAAGGCAGGAGCGCTCTGGAGATGGTTGTGCTTTAATATACTCGTGAAAATGGAAACATATAATCTCTAGTCGCTTGGAATTTGAGTGCACAAACAACACCGCATAATACTAAACACTCATCTTGGGTTTGCAAAGAAGCATTGACCTCAAGGTTGCAGTTCTCAAAGTAGTAGGTTACTCAGAAATTGGCGTATGACAGGTATGTGATACCATACATTGTGTGTCACCACATCTTAAACGTTATCAACAAGAGGTATGAAGTTTTATTTCACATTATTTTTTCCTAGAATACGCAATGCAACTACGGATGCATTGGAAAAATTTTGCTGCTAGGTTATCACTCCTTAGGGATAATTTTTCTGTAGAAATTCTTTATAATCCATCTATCCCTAAAAATATTACTAATTTACGTGTTTTAAGTGATGACCAACATATACTGAACTTTATGGTGAACACTGATGTATTCAAATATGCAGATACCAACGAAGACGAGCACGATAAATAATTGTAGGTTGCATCTTGCGCAAGTAAAGAGAACCCCATGCCAAAAGGCGTGGTATCTGATGGGCCTCTAAATTAGACATAAATTAAGGCCCATCTAACCTTTCTTAGGCACATAAAGGCTATATTAAAAATATCCTTCTACACTTAATAATGTTTTTTTAGCTTTAATATGTTCTTAGGAATGTTTATAGATAATTGCAGATTTGTGCCTAATATTATTTATTTTTGAAGAATATTGTAATATTGGGCAGATTATGAAGATTTGGAGGAGGAGATAATCTAGGGACTTGCACCCTAATACAGGAGGATCAATATTGGATAATAAATAATTAAAATATCATGAAATTATTGAGAATTTCTAGAACTCCAATGATTGAGAAAATCTAGGAATGCGCTCCCTGCCATTTAATGCAGATTCTAGTGTTGGGAACCAGATCCACTATTTGAGGGGTTTTGGAGGGGAAAGCTTCCTCCTTTCAAGGATAATGCTTCCCCATAAATTTGTATGAGTACCAATTCGAATTGGCCTCTAGGGGAATGTATTTCTTAGTCTTATTGTGGAGAAAACTTGTGTTTTGTAGCTCCAGTTTCATTTCTAGCAGGGCTGTACTTGGATTGGTTCAAATAATTAATGAAGTTTGGTGCAATTTTCAGTTTCTAAATCTTGGCTTCTTCCATAGGAATCTAAATCTCCTTGGGCTTGGCCATCACAAGAGCCTCAGATCCCTCTTGCACAATTTCTTTATGGTATTTTCACTTCTTATTCACATACATATCTTATTCTTGTTTTACCTATTTCTGTATTTAGTATTGATGCTTTTCTTGTTATAGGTTTGAGTTAAATGTTTGATGTGAGTTATTTTTAAGGTTATTTATATATTCACAAGAATTTTTCATCCTTAGAATAACTTTGGAGTTCATATTCATCAATGAGCTACTTGGATTTGGTTACTAGTTCACGAATATAGGATTTTTGGAAATGCCTTGTAACGAAATAGTAGTAATATTATGTTATTTTTTAGAATGGGTTAATGAGATTAATTTTATTTTATTCCACTTGGATTAGGTCATAAAAAAATTAGCGTTAATAAAAAAAATTACCCCATTACATTTTCACTTAATTAGTTCATCAATTTGATAGGTTAACTAGCTCACTAGTTCTTGAATTTCCAGATTTTAGAGTGGCAATGTTATGTTATTTTTTAACACATGTGAACAGGGATATTTTGGAGTGATTCCACTTGGAATGGAGACCTAAGACATCCTATGTAATAAAAAAATTTGTCCCATCCCATTTTAATTTGACTTATTTAGTAATTCGGTGAGTTATCTCCTAGACAAGACTTCCTATAGAAAAAACAAAACTTCCTATAGCAAAACCAAGACTTCCTATAGCACTCTTGTAGCACATGTAAACTTGACCAGATTTTCTCCCAAAGCTTGGTTTTTATCTCTTAGGCTTGAATCGTGACCCCTAAGATCTAAATCCATGATTGAGGAAGAATAAACACCACTTAGGAAATGCATTTTATAAAGTAAATTATGCCTATTTATTTGAATTCATGCTCTTAGGATTTAAATTACAAATTGTTGTTCTTTCCTAGGATTAATTTCTTTTCAAAGAAACACTTCCAATTATGCAATTAGTTTAGGCTTTTATTTCATGAAATTCACTGCATTAAATCATATCAACAAAATAAGGACACATTGTATGTTGCACATATAGTGTCGATACCTCTTAAGTTTGTATGAACCCCAAGTTGATAATTAAAGTTGGTAGCCTTGGGAGTCGCAACATTCTTGTTGAAATAATTAGGCTCATCACTTTTTGGCGTTGTTGTTGGGGAGGTGTCAAAGTATTCATTGTGTTATTCTATATTTGATTCATTTCTTTTATTTCTACAAAAACAAAAATATTTTCATTAGGCATATTTAATTTCAAAAACAGAATATTGCATTACATTAGCATTCTTCAAAAAAAAACAAATCTCCAACACCAACCCCCACCCCCCCCCCATCCCCCCAATTTGATCATATGGTTCAATAAGAACCACATAACCATTCATTTTTTCAGGTATAAGAAGAAGAGGTGGCAGAGAAGGTAGAAGAAATGGATGGAGATGATGACAATGTAGAATATCCTATTGGATTTCCCATTCAAGATACTGATGTCATTATGCATATGAAGAAAATCCCTCCATATTTCCTTCCCAACTTCCATGGTATGAGGTCAAAGAATTAAGAAACCTTTCTCTTTGAATTTGAAATTGTTTATATATATTATGGTTACGTATTAAACACTAAAAAATTGAGATGTTTCTGGAAACATTGAAGGATGGAGCTCTTGAATGGTTCATGAGTTTAGGGAATAATTCAATAAGGTCATGGAATGATATGCAAAAAATATTTCTAGAAAAATATAAATTCCATGATCTTAAGGAAGAAATATTTAGAATGAATAAAAAATAAGATGATATCCTTGAGTATCTAATAGAGAGGTTCATGTATAATATTAAGAGGGAAAAATTACATCATTTAGGATTTGACACACTAAAAACCTTATTACTTAGAACAATTAGGGATGAGTGGATTGATCTCCTTGATATCATGAGTATAGGAGATGTATATCAATTATCATTTGAATAAATTTGTGAAACATGCAAACACATATCAAGAGGAAGGGAAAGAGTAAGTAAATCAACATCAACATTGGTAATTCAAATTGGACTTGGAAATTTTCTTGATAAATTTAAAAAAAAAAATTCTTATAAATCTAAGTGAACAAGTAGAAATGTTAAGAATGGAAAATGAGAAAAAATAATATGTTGATATTTGTATGTTCCATGTAGAATCATATGCTACTAAATATTTTCCGTCATTACCAAGTTTGAAGGAATTGTACCAAGAAGACAATGGATCAAGTCAATCACCAAAGAAACTCTATTATGTAGTCCCAAGAGGACCGTTGCAACCTAATCAACCTGGTATGGTTCAAGAACCTAATTCACAATTTCAATCCTATGCACATCCATCTCAAATTAATTGGAACACACTCCCTCCTTGGAAACCTTGGCCATCTCAACCCCATAACTAATCTTGGAAAGAAGGATGGCAAGGACCTTATGGGATAAATCCACAATATCCTTAATATTTTCCTTAATATCCTCCATATCCAACTCCATGCTCTCCCTACCATCCACCTCCACTACAAACAAAACCTCAACCACATCCATCTCAAATATACACTCCCACTCAACTACATGTACCACCATTTCCAAACCCACACAAGGAAGTACCTCAACCCACTTACAATTATGAGGTACAACACTTCCAAATATATCCTCTTGATATAAATTTTATTCATCTTAGTTCAAGAAAGGTATAGAAAAAATAGATTCTCTTGATGCCATTGAAGGAAAACAACCAAAATAATAATATTCAAATGAGGAGATCAAAGAATAATGGGCCACACTTAATGGAGAGAAGACAACAGAATCATAGACTGAGAAGGTTCCCTCATGTTTACCATTAGATCCTCCATGTGTTCAAGTGAACAATCAGAAAAAGAGGAATACTTGAATGTCATGGTAGAATAGGACATAGAAAGAGATCTAAATGTGAGGGTGGGCTACGGGCATCATAACTATATCGAAATATGGTTTCAAAGAATCATTAAGTTTCATCAACATACTCTTCTTCAAAAAATTTGGATCTCCTCTCAGTCAAATAATTTGGTCTCTCACATTCACGTACATGTCAAAGCATATATTTCGAGCCTAAACATGAGTTTATCTGTCATATTTATGCGCACATGACTCCATTAGAAGTATTCCTACACTTGAAAGAGATTTTGTTTTTCCAAGTAGAGTAGGATAGAAAAAATAAATAAAAATTTGAAAAAGAGAAAAATAGGAGGAAGAGAATAAGGTCTCTGGTGAAAATATATTTTGAGGTGTCTGAGATTGTCTCATTTATTGAAAACCTCCATGAGGCTGTCAATGGGTTGGAAAAAAGAGAAAAATAAGAGAAAAAAAAATATCCTAGGTGAAAACCTCCTTTGAGGCGCCTTGGTAGACTTGCTAGTTGAAAACCTCATTGAGGCGGCTATTAGGCCTAAGAAAAGAAAAAAAATGAAAAAATGAAAAGAAAATAACTATTTTATCCATGTATCCCTCTCTGATGAATGCAGGTGGTCTCCAGCCTTTGCAAGAAACAAAAACAAGTTTGCACCAAAAGAAAAAGTTAGTCAAAAATCTAGTCAAAGGAAGTCAAAATTTGACTTTCTCCTCCTTTACTCAGATGCTCCAAAAGGATCAAGGTCATGCTAATCCATCACCCTCATCCATTTCCAACATCCACCCATAATTTCCAATATTTTCTCATTCATTTTCCTCATTTTCCTAAAATGCTACAGGAAATCATGTTTTTGCTACAGGAAGTCATGTTTTTTAGCAAAAAAAAAAAAATTATTATATCTTGAAAACCATGCATCCATTTTCCAATATGTTTCTTGGATAGATGCATATGGATGATGGTAACATGCTCAAGAAATTTCAGCAAATTCTGGTGCACATTTTTGAGAAATCGACCTCCATCACCTACAAAAAAAAATTATTTTTCTCGATATTTGTGCATCGAATGGCTGATATTTTTTATGGGGAGGTGCATAAGGATGATGGTAACATGATCAAATAATTTCAGGTCAATTCAATCTATCCTCGGATAGTTATGGATAAAATAATTATGCAATAAAGGGGTTGTCATGAAATTCCATAGGAAGTCTTGTAACTGCTACAGTAGGGTGGATCAAAGACACAGAACAGTCACCAAGGCTCTTGTGGTGTAAAAACATCATAAATAAGTTCTTACCACAATTACCCATCATCATCTCATCACTCCTCGATATCACTCAAAGAAATTTTCCACTCAAACCCTTCACTCTATCACATCTGTAAAAAAAAACAAATCTACAAAAACATAGAGTTCCTTCACATCATTATTACAAGCTCGCACTACTCCTTCATAAGCCTATCACTATCCTAAATCCTTATCATACTCTCCCTCATCACCTCATGAATATTGGAGGTCAAACAAAATCAAAGAAGGGCTGCTACAGGAAGGAAACGTCTTCTTGTAGCAAACCTATCTAATCACCAAAAAGCACTATATTGTTTTATTGATCATCCATGGAGACCAAGAAGACTTGTGAGATGACTCTGAAGATAGTAATGGCACTACAAGGAGGATCCTCCACTAGAATACATATACCTGAAGACTCAGCAAGGTAACTGCACACACAAAACAAACAAGTCAAGTTAAAACACCTCAAAAAGAAATAGTGACACAACAAAGAATCAAGAAGCAATACAAACACAATGATGCAACTCCAACTCTAGCTCCAACTGCAGCATGCATCATCATGCAACAAATCGACCAAGAGGTAAGGCTCAGGTATGAAACTCTCTAACCTCACCCTTTGAATCTATTCTAGCTTAAGAAAACATTAAAAGTGTGAGAAGGAAATTTTTTTATAGTCAAGATCAGTAGCAGAGAAACATTTATCTTATCTAGCAGTTAGCTTCACTTTTCCACCAAGACACACACACATGTAATATTCCTAAATTAGCACATAGCTAATTGGAATATTAATTTTTTATTTTTTCTCTTAGATAGAGGAATAAGAGGGTATGGAGACTCATAAATTTCCTTAGTAGGAATAAAAAACACTCCTAGTGTGAATGGAGGTCATCTAAAAGCTAGATTGAAGACCATTAGGTGTGAAAAGGGGCTGGAGCATGAAGACTGGGTCAGCTTTTACCAAATCAAACAGCGTTGTTATGGAGGAGTGGCATTCATGGTGGGACAACGCAGTTTTGGAGGTAGATTGATTGCATGGATGTAGTGACCGAATTGAGTGGGGCCAAGGGCGAGGAAGCTCATAACTTATATAAGGAAGAGGATGGAAGCCATTTGGGGTTATGTTTGAGATTATTATTTTGATATCGTCTGTTTAGAATTGTTGCTCTCTTCAACTGTTTATCTAAGATTACAGTGTTGTTTAGCACAGGGTGTTCCCAAGAGGGAATCCCACCTCTTTACTTGAGAGGCCTCTTGGAGGAGTATTGCACTAAATTTCCACACTCACGTTTAAGGCCAAGCTACAACTTTCTTCATTGGTGCAATTTCTGCAGAGTATTGTGCTGTGTTGCAGGGTGCAACATTGGAGAATTATATTGGGTGATTTCAGAGCTAGTTTTGCAGTGGAGGAAGGTTTCCTTCCATTGGGAGGCCAGTAAAGGAGCCCCTTGGGCTTATTTGACATATTTGGCATCAGGCCAAGATGATTTTATCCCCTATAGTGCAGTTCTAGTCTAGATTTGTGTTATTTTGATGAGTTGTTGCAGGGGTAAGTTCATTGCTCCATTTGGAGTGTTTTCTTTCCATTAAAGGGATCAGCCCTTCATTGTGAGGGTTCTTTTGGAAGAGTTCTTTCAAATGTACATCAGATTCCGCCACCTCCTTCTATGTGCTTCATTTGTAGTGCATCTTTAGCCCTAGGGCTTTAGATCCACCATTTATATTTTGTGTATTTCTGGAAACCCTTCCTGGGTTGTCTAGGAAAAGTGTATGGGAGCATAGATCTCCATTTTTGGCCTTGTATGAGCATGATATTTTTAGATAAATTTATTTACAAGTCCCAGCTACAATATTAGTCATTAAAACTGCATTTTTCTTGCTTCAGTACTTGTGTAGCAGTGGATTACTTGTTTTTGGGTGCATTTTGGCATTAGAGGCTTCTTTTTCCTATCTTGAGGGGCTTGATCCCCAAGATCTTGTACTTATTTCTTGGTGTTATACATAATACCATGGATCTATCATTTTTATCACATGTAGTGTGTTAATACTTGCTGCTATTTCCATTATTATGAGCTATATTCCCGCTTTTCCCATTTGGGTATATTACAGCACTGTAATATTCCCAAATGGGAAAAGCAGGAATACAGTTCATTAAACTGGAAATATGTAGAAATATAATAGATCAAAGCATGAGACAATAGTTGATCCATTCCATTATGAATATAATAGCAAAATAGGTACAATATCTTGAGGAAAAGATCACTCAAGTTGGGCAAACAAGCCTCCCATGAAAGCATACACCTAGATCTGAAACGTTGTTAAGACATGAAATACAGGAATGCAGAAAATTGCGTTGTCTAAGAGAGAATAGCAGCTGAAAGATATAAAAATATATTTCTGCTGATATAATGCTCCAAAAATGATAAGGCTAGAGATCCATGCTCCAAAAAAGAATTCCAGGACAACCCATAAAAGGTTTCCGAAAATACACACTATACAAAATATAGCAGATTTGGCCCTATGGCTGAATAATCACTGCAAATAAATCACTGGTGGGAGATGGATGATCTGATATACAATATTTCTGATCCTCCTCCAATAGATCTCCTAAATGAAGGGTTGATCCCCACACAGGAAACCCAAGCACTCCAAATAGGGAAAAAAACCCATTGTTGCAGCTGCTCTCCAAAATAACGCAGTTATTGAAGGAAAATGTGTTGTAGCTTATGTCTGCTACTTGGCTTGGTGCCAAAATATGTAATGAAGCCGTGAAGTCTTCCTCACAAGCCTCTGGATGAAAGGATGATCCCTCCCATGGAAAACTAGATCATAAATTAGAGATTTCTCTCCTCCACTGCTACACCCCTGCAACACAACCCAACTCTAAACAGAGCTTCGTTGTACATGAGACTGAAGCTTGGCCAAATGCCTGAATGTGGAAGTATAGTGCAAACTCCTCCAAGAGCTCCTCAATGGAAGAGGTGGGATTCCCAATCAGGAACATCTAGTGTTAAACAACACATGCAATCTTAGATAAACAACTGAAGAAAGCTATATGTCTAAACATACCATATATCAAAATATAAAATATACTCAAAATATAACAATTAGGAGGTAGTGACCTAATTGAGTGGGGCCAAGGGTGAGGAAGCTCATAACTTATATAAGGAAGAGGATGGCAGCCATATGGGGTTATGTTTGAGATTATTATTTTGATATGGTCTATTTATACTTGTTGCTCTCTTCAGTTGTTTAGCTAAGATTGCAGTGTTGTTTAGCACAGGGTGTTCTCGAGCGGGAATCCCACTTCTTTCCTTGAGAGACCTCTTGGAGAAGTATTGCACTAAATTTCCACATTTTAGGTCCCTATATTACTAGTTTAGTCCCTTATTGTTATTAGTGTAGCCCCCTTATTGTTATTGTTATACCCCTATAACCGAAATATTTTTATGATTGTGCCCTTACATTATTATTGTCAGGTCGGCTAGGATTATATTGTGGCCCCATGGACTCCTATATATAAAAGGAGGTTTTGGTCATTTGTATCATCCAAGAATTGTTCATTTATGTAATGTATTGGATGTTTCCCCCTCGAAGTGGTTGATTTCCAAGGTGTTGATCTCTCTTTTCTTCTATTTTTGGAGTTGGTTTCATAACATTTGGTATCAGAGCTTTGGATTCTAGGGTTTCTCTAATCCAAACAGGTCATCGTGGCATTTTTGCTATAAAAATTTTTTGACTAAGGCTCAGAAGCTGAAATTTTTACAAAGCGAAGCCAAAATTTTGAGGAACGTTGTGGAAAAATTTCAGATCTTGGTTTGTAATATTGTTGGAGATATGATCTGTGCAAGTTAGGGATTTTTGCAGGCTCCTAAATTTAACCTAAATAGGTCATCGTGGAATTTTCACTATAAAATTTTTTCTACGAGGGTTCAGAAGCTGAAATATTTACAGAGCGAAGCTGCAATCTGAAGGAACATTGTGGAAAAATTTCAAAGCTTGATTCACAATATTTTCGGAGATAGGGTCTGTGGAAATTAGGGATTTTTCAAGCTCCCGAATTTCATCTCAAAGAGGTGACTATGGGAAAATCCTCACAACTCTCTCTCTGAGCATTGGATTGGAATTCTGTAAAAAGTTATCGCAATTACTTGGACTATAGTTTCCTCTGTATCAATTTCATAGCCGAAGGAGGAAACAGTTACATGTGGCACGTCGTACGAGGTCATTGTACTGAACTAGTCCATAATTAGGTCATTTTGGGAGATTGGGCATAACTTTGTCTTGAAGAATCCAAATCAGGTGAGACCTATGGAAATTTAAAGAAGCTTTAGATGGATACTAAAGGGCCAAATTTTATATATTGAGGATTTGAAATAACAAATATAATTCATTTTCAATATAGAGCTCCTCAATTTCAATAAAAAGGTGTGTATTTTTTTTTTGGGAATTGCATAAGTCTTGTGTGAAAAAAATGTTTGAATTGATTCCAAGGGCATATTGTAGTATAGATATCAATATTCAGTTATAAAAGTCCCTCTAAAAATAATTCAACACCAATTAAGCTGTTAGAAGGCTCTACTATGACTCATGAAGATGAAGAATTGCAAAATGACATATCAAAATTACAAGAGCAAGTGCACCAAATTTCATTCTTGCAAAGAGCAACAAAAATGAAATGGAAGTTTTGAAGAAAGGCGTGGAAGCTAAGATGGATGGTTTTAAGAAATGCGTGGAATCTAAGATGGATGGCATGGAAGCTGGCATGGAAGCTAATATGGATGACATGAAAGACAACATGGAAAACATGAAGAATGATCTAAATGCACACATGGAAGGTTTCACAAAGTTTATACAAGAAATGTTCCCTAATGTCGAAAAGATAGTAGAGGAAACTAATGATGAGAACAAACTAAATGTGAACCGTTATTTCATAAACTCTAATGTTGGATGGAAGAACCATCATATTCCAAATATGGATATGATGAAGTTTGATGGCAAGGGTCTCGTAGCATGGATACTATAGATGGAGTAATATTTTGATCTCCATAATGTGAAAAACACACAAAAGGTACATATTGCAACTTTACATTTAGAACAAAAAACATTTGTATGGTATCGATTGCTTTGCTTCAGCCATATCTTCTCATTTCTGTTGCTGCAGCTTACATTGGCACATTGTGTGCGTTTTTTGGAAACCCTCTTGGGTTGTCTTGGAAAGCTAATCTAGTACCTAGATCTGTATATCTAGTATCTATTGTGGCCTATATCAGTATTTTTATTTCATTGTATGATCTCCAGCTATATTTATGCTTAATATGACTGCACTGTAGTAGCTCTCCAACATTTTTTATTGTAGCAGCAGCTCATATTTGGGAGTGATAGTTTATGGGAGGCTTGTTTCCTCATTTCATATGATTTATGCCTCACTATTTTGTATTGATTTGTTGTTCTCATACATAATGTTATGGATCCATATTGGTCTCCATTTTTAATGTGTTGATTTACATTTTTATTTCCATTTTTGTGTTCATATATTTCTACTTCCCCATTTGGGAATATTACAGTGGTATCGGAGGATAATCTTGGCTCACCTGTGGATCTCAACCATTATGCTATCAGGAGAATAAGAAGAAGGAGAAAGAGATCAGAAATATGGAAAGAATGAGCTTTATATCATCTCTTTTCAGATCTAAGAGGGACCTCACCAAGGATTTCAAGCAAAGAAAAGTGGAGAAAAGCAAAGAAACCACACCAGGGTTTCAGGATGAGGAAGGCCCATGTACTTCCTATCAGCAAAAAGTACAATAGGTATTGCATAGAGCTCCAAAGAAAAATGTTATGCCCCTTCCTTTCGAAAGAGAAGACAAGAGGCATGGAGATGGAGGGCACTTAGACTTGAGATTCTAAGTGAGTATCTTGCAGAATACAAATCTCAATAAAATGCTTTCAAAGAGAATCTAACTATCCCACAATTCATTCAGCTTAAAGAAGAAAGAAGACCTTACAACAATAGATTTCTATTACCTACATTTGATGGGTCATCCACATGTACAACAAGAGCTTGGGGAATGAAGTTGGATGCATTTTTCCTGCTACACCCAGTAGTAGAGAGAGAAGTTGTTGAGATTGCAGTGCTACACCTTGAGGGGGAAGCAAACATTTGGTGGTTCAACCATTTGAGTCATGAAAAAGTGACTGCATATGCAGATTTTACTCAAAGGTTCATCAAGAAGTTTGACGAGAAGAAATATGAGGAGAATAGGCCTTTATCACCACTTACTGTAGGAGCACTTGCATCAGGAGAAGGGACACTTTCACCTTTGCAAAGTGGTCTTGATCTCTTGACATCTAGAGTCCCATGCATTATTCTGGAGATGCATGAGGAGGAGGAGACTTGTACCAGCGGTGATGTAGCCATACAAGAGCAGCCATCATCATCAGTGGTTAGGGAAGACATCACACTGGAAGAAGGAACCCTTGTAGCAGTACAAGTTGTTCCCAAGCTTTACTAAAGTATGCACATGTTTCCACTTTCTATTATTTCAACACATCATATGGAGGATTGTGGGAATATACTTTTGCATGACCTAGGGTCAAAGCACATTGCTGATTTGGAGCATCAGACTATCACTTCACTGAGAAACCTTGATTTTTTCAAGGAGGAGATAAACATTCATCTTGTTTATTCATTTTTGAGCTGCACACAACTCTTGTGGTTGGAATGTATATTTTGGGAGGATAGGATGAGTATTTACCTAAACAATGCAATGCAGAACTATGTGTTCAGCATTGAGAATGATCTTGATACAACAGATGCACCATCATGGAGATTAGCAGCGCTGTCATTGAGCATAAGTGATGAGTTGGGGGCCCAACCATTATTGGAGCATTCCAATGACCTTTCTACATGTATAGCAGAGGATAGGCAGATGGTTGATGGATGAAATCTCTCATTATTGTGATGGACACTTCTTGATGAGCACTTCACATGTTGATAAGAGTTTTTTTCCTGCCACCTATTTGGATCCTTATGGGGTAAAGATGGTCATTGATGAGTGGTCATCATTTGGAGATCTCCGAGACATTGCATTTCAACATCCCATGAAATGCAAAGATAGAAATATGATTTGGGAGGATGGTATTCTCCATTGGAGGAATGCCAATTCTGAACATGATGTTAGAAACTCACCATTGGTTGGATGGGTGATTTTGATGAGCAAGAGGTTGGAAAGCCACTTTCAGATCTATGACACAGGGTAGCAGGAGGCAAGGCTGCGTTGGCTACTCTTGAAAGAGTTTGGCCATCATGTAGCATATCCTATTCCAAAGGGTGTGCTAATGGTTGGGACTTGGCATGGCACTTCCA
Organism: Pinus albicaulis; assembly: GCA_034641835.2. Lineage (NCBI taxonomy): Eukaryota > Viridiplantae > Streptophyta > Pinopsida > Pinales > Pinaceae > Pinus > Pinus albicaulis. The sequence goes on along the minus strand of CM076581.1, from coordinate 806,728,936 downwards.
TCATATGGTAGCAAGGAGTTTGGGTGTATTGGAGTGATGTGATATCTTTCATGTCAACCATCATATTGTTGTTTCATTTTTTATATGGTGATGGTGTGGGGAGGCAACAAGAGTTGATGTTTCCTTGGAAGCTCTTGGGAGAGTATGGGCTGATTTTCTCCCATGATTTGCATGATGTTGCAGGAGTAGGTGATGGCACTATCATGGTGCAAAGGGGCTACTCCTTAGCCTTGGATGACCAAGAGGTACTTCCACTTTGGAAGGAATCTCCCATATATAGCAACATTATGGTAGATGACTTTGAAATTTGGCATGTCAAATAATGGAGCTATAAGATGACAGGACCCTTATTACAAAGGCTAACAACGTTGTCACTTGGGATCTTGGGTTTGTTGATGGGATGTTCCCAGGATCACTTCACATATGATGCACTAGATGGACAGCTAGGAGGTGAGATTGATGTATTGGATGGAGACATCTATTACCATGATATGATCTTCTTGACTTGGATTTCCAAGAAAAAGAAGAAAGATCTTCATGCAACACATAGTTCATTCCTCTTCATGGGAGTATGTTATACCACTATGGAGGGCTCATTCATGGATCTTATTATCAGCATACTCTTAGTACATGGTAAGAATTTTGTTATTGCACTTCCTGATTATCTAACACAGTATTTTCATTCTCTTACCATCTCTATACAGTGCATTTCTCCACAAGAGGGCAAGCCTCTATTTGGGCTTCATGGTCATTTTGGGACCAACATCTATGATGGAGAGAGCCATTTCTTGTATGCATTTGGGCAATTTTTGTACAATTTCCTGTATGCTCAGTTGATATACAATGTCATTTACTATTTACTAGTAGACGTGATGACATGCACAACTAGCAATTTGTTAGGAGATAGCTTTCCATGTTATTTTTTGAAACAACAGTTACAAAAACTGCACTGTGACTACTTGAGAGACTGTTGATACTTTCCAAAACTATTTAAAACCTTCAATTCCTTTCTCATTTGGATTCCATATGGTGATAATGTCATATTCATTTTATATGGATGATCTGGGCAAGAACCAAACTTGAGTGGTTCTTTGAGGATCTAATTTCCTTTTTGCTTCACGAAGGCAACATTATTGCAGCCCAAATTCAGCAGCAACTCTAAACTTATCATAATTGGAGAGAGAGAGACAATGTGGGATGGAAAATTTGATCCATCATGTTCATCTATGCAGCCCACCTACTTTTCAGGAGCTTAAGGTGGAGGATATTTTTCATGAGTTTCCATGTTGGAGGGTGACTCACTTTTTGTGGATGATAGCTTGGGGATGGAGGCTTCACATGGGAATGATAGTTCCCAATATAATTCATATTCCATGCCTAAAGAAGGCCTCTATACCACATATAGTTTCTTCCATGGATATTCCACTTGTTCATGATGAGAGCCATTTGGAATTTTCACCAAAGGCATACTTATACACTTGGGAGGAGCAACTTGGAGACTTATTAATGAGACAACATCTTGTTCATGGGAGGAACTTATCATATGAGGATGCTACAAAAGGAAGAGGAGAGGCTCTTCAGTTATATCCTTGCAGTTTCTTGAGGACAAGCAACATTTGGGAGGGGAGGACTGTAATATTCCTAAATTAGCACATAGCTAATTGGAATATTAAATTTTTATTTTTGCTCTTAGATAGAGGAATAAGAGGGTATGGAGACTCATAAATCTCCTTAGTAGGAATAAAATACACTCCTAGTGTGAATGAAGGTCATCTAAAAGCTATATTGAAGACCCTTAGGTGTGAAAAGGGGTTGGAGCATGAAGACTGGGTAAACTTTGACCAAATCAAACAACGATGTTATGGAGGAGTGGCATTCATGGTGGGACAACACAGTTTTGGGGGGAGATTTATTGCATGGATGTAGTGACCTAATTGAGTGGGGTCAAGGTTGAGGAAGCTCATAAATTATATAAAGAAGAGGGTGGCAGCCATATGGGGTTATGTTTGAGATTATTATTTTGATATGGTCTATTTAGACTTGTTGCTCTCTTTAGTTGTTTAGCTAATATTGTAGTGATGTTTAGCACAGGGTGTTCCCGAGAGGGAATCCCACCTCTTTCCTTGATAGGCCTCTTGGAGGAGTATTGCACTACATTTCCACACTCGGGCTTAAGCCCAAGCTACAAATTTATTCATCAACGCAGTTTATGTAGAGTATTATGTTGTGTTGTAGGGTGCAGCAGTGGAGAATTATATTGGGTGATTTCATAGCTAGTTTTGCAGTGGAGGAAGGTTTCCATCCATTGGAAGGCCTGTAAAGAAGCCCCTTGGGCTTTATTGACATATTTTGCATCAGGCCAAGGAGTATTTATCCCCTACAGCATAGTTTCAGTCTATATCTGCGTTATTTTAGGGAGGAGTTGCAAGGGTGGTTGCAATAGTTGTTTTGGGAGGTGATTTCTTGAGTGGAGGAGCCATTATTTCATCCAGAGGATCTATTGGAGAATATTTGTAGGTTTCTACATCATATTTAGCCATAACTTCTCATTTCTGTTGCTACAACATGCCTTCATCCCTAGGGTTGAAGCTTACATTGGCAAATTGTGTGCATTTTCCAGAAACCCTCTTTGGTTGTCTTGGAAAGGTGATCTAGTGCCCAGATCTGCATGTCTTGTATCTATTATGGCCTATATCAGTATTTTTATTTCATTGTGTGATCTCTAGTTGTACTTATTCTTAATATGACTACGTTGTAATAGCTCTCTGGCATTTTGTATTGTAGTAGCAGCTCATATTTAGGAGTGATAGTTTATGGGAGGCTTGTTTCCTCATTTCATATGATTTATGCCTCACTATTTTGTATTTATTTGTTGTTCTCATAAATAATGTTATGGATAAATATTGGTCTCCATTGTTGATGTGTTGATTTACACTGCTATTTCCAGTTTTGTGTTCATATATTGATGCTTCCCCATTTGGGAATATTACAACACATGTGGGAGAGGAACAAGACAAAAGTGAATAGGACTTAAGAAAGTGGGTGGTAATCATTTATTTATGATGGAGGACTAAGGAGTGCCAAGGAGTAACTGAGGGTAAAATCAGTTAAAAAAAAACACTCCGAGTTTATTTTGCACGCAATGAAAAAAAGAGAAAAAAATTGAAAAAAAAGAGAAAAATATTGAAAGAAAAGAGAAAAAATAAAAAATAAAAGGCGGACCTAGCACCTCTTGGCATGAAAATATTGGTTACTATAAGTGAAATAGAGTTACTAAAGGATTTTTTTGCAGGATGTTTCTACAGGATGAACAAAACTACTACAGGAGGAACATAATTGCTACAAGAAGCTATCAGAGTGCTACAGGAAGACAAACTTTGTGTAGCACAACCACTAGAGCCTTGGAGAGCAAGGAAATATTCAAAGGAAATAACAAGGGTGCAAACAGAGATGCTACAACTGATTAAAAATAATAATAATCTACAGGATGAAGAAAGAGTGCTACAGGAAGGGAAAACAACAACTCAAGAGGAGGGAGAAGGTCCATAAGGACTCCAAAAGCCCATTTCAAAGCCTGGTATTGGATCTTATACAATTGCAATATCTGAAAGAAATAGAGGATGTGGGCCTCATGGAGGCCCAAAAGTGAAATACATGAGAAAGGAATTGAATTATTTAAGGCTAAGGGAGTATGTCATGAAATAGCATAGTATAGTTATAAAACAACAGGCTAAGGGAGCAACTACAAGAAAAAGGGGACAATTTTCCACCATGGAAAGTTTGTCCATGGAAGCCAACCAATGCATCCAAATCATATTCCAGTGAAATATGGAAGAGAATTGCATGAAGAAAAACAGGAGGAGCAACAAAAGGACCAAAAAACAGAGAATGAAATAGACCAATATACATGAAGAACCACAAGGCAAGGAGGATGAATAGGTTTCTTAGAGGATGAGCAACAGTTTCAGTAGGGGGGTATGATGAGCCTCTAAATTATACATAAATTAAGGCCCATCTAACCTTTCTTAGGCACATAAAAGGCTATATTAAATATCTCCTTCTACACTTAATAATTTTTTTTTATATTTAATATGTTCTAAGGAAGGTTTAGAGATAATTTCATATTTATGCCTAATATTATTTATTTTTGAAGAATATTGTGAGAATATTGGGCATATTATGAAGATTTGGAGGAGGATATAATATAGGGAATTGCTCCCTACTAGAGGAGGATCAATAATGGAGAAAAAATGAATAAAATATCATGAAATTATTGAGAAATTCTAGAACTCCAATGATTGAGAAAATCTAGGAATGTGATCCATGTCATTTAATGCAAATTCCTAGTATTGGGAACCAGATCCACTATTTGAGGGATTTTGGTGGGTAAAGGTTCCTAATTTCAAGGAGAATTCTTCCCCATTAATTTGTATAAGTACCAATTCGAATTTCCCTTTAGGGGCATGTATTTCTTAGTCTTATTGTGGAGAAAACTCGTTTTTGGCAGCTCCACTTTCATTTCTAGCGGGGATGTACTAGGATGGGTTCAAATAATGAAGTTTAGTTCCATTTTGAGCTTCTAAATCTTGGTTTCTTCCATAGGAAACTGATTATCCTTGGGCTTGGCCATCCCAAGATCCTCAAATCCCTCTTGCACAATTTCTTTATGTTCTTTTCATTTCTTATTCACATGTATCTGTTATTCTTGTTGTACCTATTTCTGTATTTAGTATTGATGCTTTTATTGATGTAGGATTGAGTTAAATGATTGAAGTGAGTTATTTTGTAGGATATTTACAGATTCATAAGAATTATTCATCCTTATAATAACTTTTTAAGGCCATCTTCATCATTGAGATACTTGGATTTGGTTACTAGTTCACGAATATAGGATTTCTGGAAATGCCTTGTAGCGAAATAATAGTAATTTTCTAATATTTTTTAGAATGGGTTAATGAGATTAATTTGAGTTTATTCCACTTGTATTAGGTCATAAAAACATAAAATTTAATAAAAACAATTATGCCATTTCATTTTCACTTGATTAGTTTATGAATTTGATAGGTTAACTAGCTCACTAGTTCTTGAATTTCCAGTTTTTAGAGTGGTAATTTTATGTTATTTTTTAGCATGTGTGAACAAGGGTATATTGGAGTTATTCCACTTGGAATGGAAACATAATACATCATAATTAATAACAAAATTCATCCCATCCCATTTTCATTTCATTTACTTAGTCATTCAGCGAGTTATCTCCTAAACGAGACTTCTTGTAGCAAAACCAGGACTTCCTATAATACTCTTGTAGCACGTGTAAACTTGACCAAATTTTCTCCCAAAGCTTGGTTTTTGTCTCTCAGGATTGAATCATGACCCCTAGGATCTAAATCTGTTATTAAGGAATATTAAACACCACTTAGGACATCCATTTTTACAAAGTAAATTAGTCTTATTTATTTGAATTCATGCTCTTATGATTTAAATTACAAATTGTTGTTCTTGCTTAGGATTAATTTTTTTTCAAAGAAACACTTCCATTTCTATAATTAATTTAGTCTTTGATTTCATGACATTCACTCCATTACATCAAATAAAAAAAATAAGGACACATTGTATGTTGCACATATAGTTCTGATACCTATTAATTTTGTACGAACCCCGAGTTAATAATTAAAGTTGGTAGCCTTAGGAGTTGCAAAATTCTTGTTGCAATACTGAGGATAATCAGTATCATTGGAAAATTTGTATGATTTTTAAAATTTCTTCTGAGGGACATTCAATCCAAAGACCCATAGCTCAACGTTTTCACACAAGCCAATAAATTTTGGAACAAAAAAGGATCTGAAGTTTTTTAAATAAATTTTATCTGCTTATTCAAGTAGTACTGAGATGTATTTGTGTGGATATATGACATGTGAATAATCCATTATGTGATCCCAATCAAATAAAGGGCTAATCTGTTCCAACAAAAATTGCAGAAATTACATCTAATTCTTGACCCTCTGATTCAAAATTAGCTAAGGAAACTGCTAGATGCTCGGATCATATATAATGTGCGACATTCTACCTGGGTATCGAATCTAGTCCCAGTATGAAATAAGTCTGTGGAAATCCACTAATTTTTTAATTTCCGCAACTCCAACCGCGCCTCGGATAAAGGAAATTACATCATTCCATCCATAGAATATATATTGCAAACAGTGTCGGGGTCAGAGATGTTTTCTTTGCTGGATGGGTATTATGGATATAAATAGGTTCTAGTCTCATAGCCATATGTACTTAAAACAACATTCTGCACGAATTGGGGTATGTTCACATTCAAGAGAATGTCATTTGGGTTAATCAATGTCGGTGCAACATTTGAACGTGCCATGAATATCGCATTCCACAGATTCATCGTACAGAGCATGGTGGTCTATCTTAATGATGTCACAACGTTTTCTAAGAAGATATCCAACCATGTATGCCACCTAAAGAAAATTTTCAAGTGTTGTCACAAGTACGGGATATCCCTAATCCCAAAAATAGTATTTTCATAGTGTCCAGGGGTATTTTCTTGGGCCACGTCATTTACAAAAGTGGGATTAAAGTAGACTCGGAGAGTGTCAAATCAACTACACAAATTTCCTTCCCTGTGAACAAGAAATTTATGCAATCCTTCCAGGGAAAAATCAACTTCCTTCGAAACTTCATCTTTGATTACGCACAAATTTCCAAGCCAATACAAGAGATAGTAAAGAAGTATGTGATTTACAGATGGGATAAAAAGGAAAAGGACATTTTTTCCCTTATTAATCAAGCAATCACAAAAGTACCTGCTTCATACAAACCATATTTTAGCAAAGATATTTTTCTCTACACTTTTTCTTCTGACACTTCTCTCGTTGTTGTGCTTACACAAAAGGATGATGAAATCAATGAGAAACTAATAAATTTTATGAGTTCTAGTCTTCAAGGACTTGAAATAAATTATCCCACCATTAATAAAAAATATTACACAATATACAAGGCAGTGAATCACTTTTGTCCCTACCTCTTGAAAAAACATAGTATTATCTTTGTTCTGCACCCACTAATCATATCACTTTTTTTCAACAAGAGATGGGTGAGAGAAGAGAGAATTGGATGATTGGTTTATAAGAGTACGATTTATACTTCAAAAAAATTCATATAATCAAGGGCCACTATCTATGTCGACTAGTAGCAGAAGTAGTCGATGCAAAAGAAGAAGAAGATCCCTTCAGTTGGGAGAAGGATATTGAAATGTGTATTGTAGAGCGAAATTCTCCCACTATTATCACAAACTCTTGGTACGCATATGTGGGCCAATAACTTGAGAACAACACTATTCCCTCCCATTTATCCACATGACAGAAGGGGGCACTTAGACTTAAAGCATTATCTTATCAGCTGGTGCATGGGGTGATTTTCAGAAAGCACCATAATGGACTATTTATCAAGTGCACGATTTAGACAAATTATTGCGTGATCTCCATGACAGACTAGGTAGGGGACATTTCACAGGTAACACAACTGCACATAAGGTTATGTGGGTCATTTTTTATTGACCTACATTATTTAAATATGCCCACGCTTATTCCCATAAGTTTCTATTCTGTCAAAGGTGTGTCAGACGAAACAAGAAGTTAGTTGCCCCATTGTAGCCTATCATAGTGGAAGAACCATTTCAATAGTAGGGCTTGGATGTCATTGGAGAAATTTTTCCACATTTTTCAAAGAAGCACTGCTATATTCTCACTGCTACAGACTACTTTACGTCGTGGATAGAAGTAGTTTCGCTTACGTAGGGGAAAGGTCGTGAATTCATCAAATTCCTTCAACAAAATATCATTTCCAGGTTCGACATTCCTACTTCACTTATTTTCAATAATGCAATGTATTTTTCATCGCTCAAGTGATATGATTTTTCATTATAAAATGGAATTTTATTGAAACATTCAGCTAACTACTATCTGCATGGAAATTGTCTTGCTCAGTCCAAAAATAAGAATCTAATGTGTATAATCTAAAAGACAATATTCTTTGAATAGAGGAACTAGCACTCTTCTTTAGTAAATGCGGAGTCATGCCAAATCCCTCTCTGAACACATCCTCCTAATTCCTAGCGTATGGAAAAGAAGCCATCCTCCCTCCTAACATATACTTTCTCTCTCTTAAACTTTTGCAATAATCCCAAGGCAATCCATGTTTATTAGTTTAGCATAGGATGGACACTCTGCACAAGTTACAGGAAGAAAGGATGAAAGAGAAGAAAATTATTCCCTTCATCAGATTTGTATCAAAAGGTGGTTCGACAAGAACTCTATAGGGAAGAATATGTTCAGTGTAGGTGACTTAGTCTTGAAGTCGGAAAAATCCCATTAAGACAAAGGAAAACACACCAAGTTTCAATCCATGTCGATTATACCATTCACAATTCATGAAAATCTTGGCCAACACATATTGTCTTCAATCACTTGACAGGAAGATTGACTCTCTCCTTGTCAATGGCCAAGGCTTAAAAAACTATTTTCAATGATTTTTCGAGGCTATGCCCTACGCTATATACATATTATTTTCTTGTTCATTACATTTTTGTTTTTTTTTCGTCATGTGAATAAGTTTTATGCGCGAACATGTTTCTATTTTCTTAGTATATGTGTGGCTGAAGTCTAAAGAGTCTTGTGACACTTCAACCTTGGGTAAACCTTCAGTCCATATTCCTTTTGTTGGTTATATATTTTGTTCGATGAAGTTATGACGGAAAATACGATATCTTCGTGAGGATATTTTTGGTTAATCCACGAGCTAGTGAAACCTTATGCCTACATTCAATTCTTTATGTTTTGGTGTTTTCACACTTATCAAATTAGTAAAAGAGGAGAAGGGAAAATCTAAACGAGCAACCCTAAATTAGAGTTCTCTATATGCTTCTCTGAAGGAGCAACCTCTTGTTCTGTCAATAAGTCGAGATCCCTCTTCTGCCCAAAAATGAATAAGTGCCAATGCACATTAGTAAAATAAATAAATAAATAAAGGAAAAATAACATAAATTATTCCTGCATAGAGATCAGATGAAGAAACTAACTATGTCGAGGTACCAACTAAGCTCACTAGCAGCGGAGCAATGTTTGTGTTCCATAGTGACTCTTTCGAGGTACTTTCTAGGCCTATTGGCAACAGAGAAACACCAAATATGAGAAGTTATACTCTGAAAATATTAAGCTCATGAACTTGTTACTTCACCACCCTTCTCAACATGAAATATTGTGATATTGCTGAATTTTATGGTGTCATTAACTGAGAAGGTATAAATGGGACCATGTTCATTCATGGAGTAAGTGGGGAGACCAAAGTTATGTACACGATGAATAAATACTCCCCGATGAACCAAGGCCCTGGACAAAAAATTTAACCATGGTGGAGAAGCTAGAATTCCACTAGTGTGTCGCCAAGTGTTTTCGTTTCTACAACACCCTCCAAAATTTTGGCATATGACCAATTTCGAAGCCTTCCTTGGTATTTTATTATTGTTGTCACAAACATTGAAACTCATTCCATGTGTTTTCTTGAAGTGTTTTGGTCCCTTTTGTAATATAGGAAAATGTCGCCTTTTCACATGTTAGCTTTCACATCATGTATATAATATTGTTCAGGTGGTTTCAAGAAGCCATATTTGTGTAAATGAGTTTTTCTATCCATGTAAACATTTTTCGCACTCATTTCCAAATTTTTAAGCATTGTCGCACAAGTGTCATCACAATCGTCGCAAAGTGTATCTTAAGTGTCGCGCTTGTCATAAGTTGTCGTAAAGTTGTCACACTAAGGAAATGAAATTTTTATGTGTTATGGATGATATATGTTGTTATGTCATCAAGTATTCTAAGTGTGTGATCACAGTCCAAATATTATCATTGCTCACATTAGCTTCACCAGTCCCTCACTTATCCATTTCTGAAAAGGCTTCCCGACCAAGCAACTTAGCTTCACCCGGCCTTCCTAAACTGTTCATTACGAAATATTATTCCTCTAGCTATTACCTTTCCTCTTGGCTGTACGCAAAGTGTAGTTCCTACTTCCCATGACTGCTCCACTAAGCAGTTACTTCTTCCTAGTAATGTTGAACTGCATAGTTCCAGTGCTCAAACCCTGACCTTGGCTCCCAGAATTGCGCAAATCCTGTTCCAACCCGTAACTATGCATTGCATAGTCATTAATATCAATTTCATCCCTTTATCCCATAATTTTTGAAATTACATAATGGCCCAACCTCCCTTGTCTCTTGAAACTATGCAATGTGCTCATTTAATGCCCATCCCCTCAGCCTGTCTCAATGGCCTCCAGAATTGCACATTTTTCTCCCTTAGTCCATCTTGGATTGTGAATTGCATAGTCTCAAGGCTCAAGGCTCAACCCTGAATACTTGAAATGTGAATTTGTGCGGTCATTGAGCCCCTTTCCCAATTTTTCATCTCGTTTCGACTCAAAAAATGGATCACTGTGCACTATATTAGACTAGGGGTTTTCAGAATGATGTCATCTCGTAATGAGTGAATTGTAGATGCATTTATTTTATCAGTCCATGGAAAGATGATGAAGAAGGACTTGAAGGAGGGAAACATGTTGAAATAAATCTTTGTAGATGAGTATGTAAGATGATCAATCGAGAGGAAGAAAAGGGACACGAGTTTGCGACCACAACTCAAGACTTGAGAACATTGAAGATTCCTTATCACCAAGCCATACAGAGGTGGAAAGAGAATAATTCTCAAGAATAAACTCAACACACAACAACATTGGTGGCTTGAAATTTCCATATCATCATGCAATCCATGTCAATAGTGTCATGTCATGTCATACCATGAGTTTTCCCATGCCACACCATTTTGGTGGATTATGTAATTCATGTTTCGAAAATGTATTGTAAAGTGAAATTCCAAAGGACATGTGTGGAATATGAAGATTCATGTAAAGTTGAAAAGGCATAGGAAGTCAATAGTCATGAGGGTAGATAAAGAGTCACAAGGAAGGTGAATCGTCACCTCCTCATTGTTATCTATTCCCCTTCATTGTAAGAGCAAAGGACTTTTCACCTTGGCTCCTCCCGTATGACATTAGAGCGATAAGCTAGTTCCTTTAGGGAGCAAGGAGTGGATCCAACGCTCAACTATTGGAGCTAGTGATGTAAATTGTATACATGTGTCTTGGAAATTTTACTTAATAATAGAAGCCTTCAAGGCCAGCACGTTCTTCATACATGGATTATGAATGTTTGTAAGACCATTCTGCGGATGTTTGTATTTAATGTTTTCTTTCATATGTGCTAAAGTAGTTGAACTATTTAGGTTATTTTAGTACTTATCTTAGGGAGAATGTGTTGTAATTTTTTTTATTCATGTCCCATCCTTGTGGACTATTCAACATGATCCTAGATAGATGTTTCTTATTCATTGGTTGTAATTACCTTCACATCTCTTATGGAATATTCCATTGGATGTTAGACAGATCCTTCTTGTTTGTGTGTGTCTCTTCTTGGGTAGTACCATTACATTTATTTTATAGTCTCACTTTCTCCCTCCCTCCACAGTAGAAGAAATTTGACACATCTACAATTGTAAACTCACCAGGCACACCTTCTTTCTTTTTGAAGGAAAATCTTTAAAAATTCGACAACCAAGACATATTACAGATGGGACTCCTACACCAAATGATGTGAGGTATAATTGGGAATTCATATTGGGGATATCCCCTGAATTTTTTCGTGTCCAGGATCGTTAACAATTTCCATATTAATGGGTGTGTGGTGGTTTGTATTTAACTTTGTATTTGCTGAAGACTCTATGCAAGTATATATGCATAGATCGAAGGTTATTTTTGCAAGATATACACATAGATCTAAGTCTTTTACTGATGAGCACACTACTAATTTATTTTCTAAGTTTGTATTTAGAAGGTGCACTAATCTATGGTCCAAAATTTGTGCTTGGATGACACAATGATTGCATTAAGTTGATAGGAATAGGTTCCTTACATAGATATGCACAAGGATCATTTTTGGTGGGGATTTACACATTTAAATGTGCACTCTACACTAATGTTGGTATAGAAATCATCATTTAATAATTAATTTGTCAGTTGAATACTTCTTGGAGACATATGCACACCATACATTTAGTCTTCATATGTATGCTAGTTGAGGCACACCTTTGGTTGTCACTAGTTTTGTTGCAGAGATAGATCTTGTTTTAGTGGTTGCTATGCTTGGATTTATTTGGGATTGACAAAGACTTAGGCTTTATATTTTCCTTAAGAGACATTTATAAGGTTTTTTGTAGAGATTAGTGGTTTAATGATCCCCAATGATTACCTTACATGTTTATCTACTGTTTATGTATTGAAGATGCACATGTCTGACATAGATTGTATGCTAATATGCTTGCTATAGGTGTTGTAACGAACAATAAAAAGACTAAGGTAGAGGATTTTCTATGACAGATTTTGTCAATGAATCTGACATGTATTTTATGAAGGATTGAAGCTAATTTGCTACTTCTTATTCTTTGAGATCACATTTTTTATTTTTGCAGAGTTTAAGCGCACAAGGAAAAGGTTTATCTATATATATATGATGTGATGTTGCTAATTTCCTTTTGAAATTGCATAGATAGAGTATGGTTATGTATTGCAAGTATGGTTAATTGAGATTTAAGGATATTCATTATCTATTGCAGAGAAAAAGGTTTAATATTGAATGACACCTTATGTTTGTAAATGATGGTACCGCTATTTTCCAGAGTGATCGGTTAATGGTTCTACAGTATGTTGATTTCTTATTGATTGATTTAACATTGCAAAATTATTGTATGTAAAATCTTGTATGATTGGTCCATCAAATCTTGTATGTGAAAGAATTTTTTCATTAAGGTTTGGCTATAATACTTTGAATAGAGGTTATGTTTACTTGCTTTAAGTTCAATATGATTGTGATTATTTAGTACTGGGTTTTATGATTTTTTAAAGTGAGTGCAAACTAATGAGCTAGTTGCAAGCATTTGAATAAAAATAATGAATGCTTATTTGGTCAAAGGCGTATTATGAGAGAGTTTTTAATTGACACATTTTGTAGCATTGATGTTTTAGATACTTATGATGATGTTTCTTTTAGTTTGTTGTTGTTTGTCATTGATGTATTATGTAAATATATTTTGGTTGCAATAAAATCCTCCAAGATACAATGTTATTATTGAAGTAATAAGTTATGATATCTTCCATATATCAGTTGAATTTAGAAAGGTGTATCATGTTGGCTAATATTTTTTATGATACTAATGTATGATGCACTAATGTAATCGTTGAATTTGAATGAAGTCAAATTGTTGGATAGAGTAATAAAAGGTTAATAAATTTTGATGATTGTCATTATAGTGATGTTGTATTTGATTAAGGTTTGGCATTGATGTCCTAGCTAAGAGAGATGTTTTTGTAATCACATGTTGTTGATTGTTAACATAAATTTATCTTGTAGTGGGATTGAGCATAACATGTGTGAGAAGAGATTTTTATTGATTATGTATGTGGATATGGCTTGCCAATAATTTTTTTGGTTATTGTGGAGAGATTTTTTGTTGACAACTGTGCATAGGCCAAATGTGTATTTAGTTATTGTGATTGATAAGAATGTTGTATGTGGGTCCAATTTGAAAATTAGATGAAATGTGGACTACAATATTTGTGTTTCATTCAAGTGGATCTAGTCTAAAAAAATTTAAACGAGATCCACAAAAGGTTTGAGGGTTGGAGCCTTTAGTAAGGGACTGGTAGCTTCCTTTTGGTGGTGGATGGTAAATTTTATTAGTGAGTGGTGGCTTCATTCTAGTGGTAGCTAGAGAAATAATAGGAGGCGGTAGCCTCCAGAAGGTGGGAGCCTGCACATTTGTAGAGGTATGTGCCAATGCAATATGTAATATAATATTTTCTTTATAATAAAATAAGAAGACAATGTTGAAAGTGGAAACAAGAAGGACTTATAATTTAATTTTCCCTTAATTAAATTAGAAGGAAATTGTAATTCCACATCACATGACATCTTGTACGAGTTAAATGAATCGGGAAGACTTAGTTAACTTAGTCAATTCGAGTTGAGGGTCAAACTAGAGGCATGTAGAGTTCTCCATAAGTTTTAGGGGGTCCAATTGTAGTTTATTTTGAGTTGTAATTAGTTAACTCAATTATTTGAGTTAAAAACAGTTTAACTAGTTCTAACTGAGAGATGAACTAAGGATAGATCTAGTGAATTAAATTTGATTTAATTCACATGCAGTGATCAATTAGATAACGGATAATTCTCTATAAATAGATGTTGCATGTTAGTTCTAAGGCAGGCCCGGTTGATATTGGAGTTAAAGGGAAGATAACTATCAGTTATATAATCAGAAAAGTGTACAGGTCATGCATGATGTTAGCAGGACGCCTTAGATGAATTGCACAATCAATTCTTGGGAATTTCCTAATTAATAGGGGCTCAATTTCTCCAAGAATGTGTAAGAAAGGATATGCAACCAAGAGCAAGAAATTAGTTAAGTATCATACCATTCATGTTGGGATCAAAGTGATACAATCAAAGATAGTGCAGAGGTTTCCCAAGAATGGAAATAGAATTGTATTTTTTCATACTCAAAGTTAACCCACCCAAAGCAGGAAATTGGTTAAGCATAAAACTGTTCTTGTTGGGATCAGAGTGAGACAGTTAGAGATAGTGCAGAGGTTTCCCAGGAAGGAAAATATCATTGTATTGTTTCATACTCTTGAGTTAATGCAATATACAGATAGCAAGGTTTTTAGCTAAGCCTTTCCCCAGATACATCTTTGTGTTGTGCGATTGAAATTCTTTCTCTTTATTGTTCATGTGATTGTGCGATCGTAATTAGTTTCCGCAATTTTTAGAATCAATTCAATAGTTTGTTTTAGCATATTATAAGATCATTTGAATCTATTTAGATATTTCTATAGACAAATACAACAAAAAAGAAAACTTGAATCTGCTTCCCATTCCTTAGTAATGGAATATTATTAATAGCCTCCACCCTTTTGGGATCAATATTTTCTCCTTCCTTTGCCACAATGTGGCCCAATAGGTTCCCTTCACTTAAAGAAAATTATGATCTCTTGGGGTTTAAGGAGAGACCATACCTTCTGAATTTTGAAAATGTGAGCTACAAGTGCTTGAGGTGCTCTTCATTTTATTTAGAGAGTACTTCTATATCATCCAAATATATTACTACGAATTTATCCTGCTCTCCAACGAATTCTATATCATTTCTCTTTGGAAATTAGCTCCAGCATTTATCAGTTCGAAAGAGATTCTGGCCTACATAAAAGTTCCCCATGGCATAGTAAAAGTTGACTTATTTTTATCCCCAAGGTGTACAAAAACCTAGTTGTATCTAAAGAAACCATCCATCATGGACATTTGGGTAGACCCTACCACTTTCTATAGAATAAGATCCATTTTAGGAAAAGGGTAGCTATTAGGGGAATTTTGAGGTCTAAAATAGGCCTCCTAAGAAAAATATACAACCAAAATAAAATTTATAAGAACTAATAGGATTCAATATGATGATGTCAACCATGGGGGATGATTCACCATTTTTGGAGTAAAAAAGTAAAAAGATTAAAAAATAATAAAATAATAAAGCTATTTTTTCAACTCATATTTTCAACTTATATCCCTAAGGTTTTACTCAAATTTCAAGTGGGGGTACTCACTGGATGTAGAATTTAATTCCTTATCCAAGGAGTACCCATGTTGCATACATTTGATGGACCCTGGTACATGAAAAATGAGAAACACATGAAAAAATGTGATTGTAATCACATTTTTCATGTATTTCTCATTTTTTGTGCAGCAGGGTCCATCAAATGTATGTAATATGGGTACTCCTTGAATGAGGAACCAAAATTTTCATCCAATGAGTGATCCCACTCGAAATTTGAGTAAACCCATATGGAGATAAGTTGAAAATACAAGTTGAAAAAGTAGTTTTTTTTCCCTCTAAAATTTGATGATGTAATCTAATATTATTTTATTATTTCCACTATTATTTTATAATTTCTTTAGGAGGCCCATTTTAGACCTCAAAATCCCTCTAATAAGTTATATTTGAATGAGGCCTTATTCAAATTCCTGGAATCCACACATAGCCTTATTTCCCCATTCTTGTTCTTGACGAGAACTAAATTTGATAACAACTATGAGTACCTCAAAGGAACAATAATCTTAGCATATAACAGTTTATTCACGTCCTTTTCAATTGATGGAAGTAATAGAGGATTAATCCACCTGAGCTTCTACTTATATGGCTTCACCTTAGTTTTTATAGGAATTTTGTGTTGTATGACACCGATATCAAAAGTATTTAAATCATCATATGACTCAACCAAACACATTCATGTACTCCTTAAAAATTTCTAAGTACCTTTGCTTTTATTCCTTAGGAACTCCCTTACCTAATTTTATGATTATAGGATCTTCTTCGGTGCCAATATTATAATCCTCCACATCCTCCTCAATCTCTTGTTGAACTAGTTTAGCAGCCACATAGTTTGAGTTGAAAATATTTTCCAATGGAACCAACTCTCTAGGGATGATATTTCCCTTTAGTTGCAATATTTTGTGACCAAAAATAGATCATGCCCAATGATCTTGTTGTTCATCCATCAACTTGTCATCCTCCTGATCGATTTATGAGTTTGAGAATTCCCTAACAACCTCCATGAATAATTTGATATGTTCTTCATCCTCAAATACCTGCTAGTACCTCACATTTTCTAGCACTGAAGGCCTATACTAGACCTCGACTTCATATCTGAGCAAGGGGTTTTGAGGGGGTTTGAAATTACTAGCGGAAATTTCCAAAGAGTCAGCCATACGATTTTGTTCTCTCGGAAAGAAATAAATATTAAAGGCTAAGAACATTTTTTCAACTAAATCCCATATTTCATTCCTCTAGGACTTCAATATTGGGTGTTTGGTTTGGCATTGATTTTTTATTTGTTTCACCACCTGCTCTAAATCCCCAAACACATTCAAGCACCCAATGTTAATGCTTTTAGAATCTTGGAGCCCCAATAGCAAATATTCATATTCAACAACATTGTTTGTGGCCCCAAACTCCAGCTTGAAATATAGATGGATTATTCTACCTTTTGGATATACCAATAAGACACTTGCCCCATTTCCTTCCTTAGAATAAGCACCATCCAAATATATTTTTCATACCTTGTCATGCTCTGATGATTTTTTATCCAGCTAAGATGAACATTCCACCTAGGTGTCTCCCATGATTTGAGAATATTCTTCTAATAGAAGACAAGAAAAATCCTTCTCTTTTCCATGCACATGAGCATTGTTCGAGCAATCTTCCTTTGTGACTCTCTTCAAGTATATAGATTCCTTGTATAATCGACGCTCCTCTCCACCAAACACAGGAATGGTAGTGTATGCTAAATCTAGCTTAATGGACCCCCTAAGTTTCATTCCCTGTGACCTGGATAAAATCATACCAAATCTTTCAAGGATATCAACAACTAAAATATCCATTACTACACTTTTTGCTGGGATTTGAGCTAAATTTACCACTATTTCTTTGATCATACCCATGCACTTCATTATTTTGGAATCAAAGGAGTATAGATATTTGTATGTTTTATTATCTGCAGTCCCAACTGCTCCATCAAAAATAATGACATTAATTTATAAGATGCTCTTGAATCAAGCATACAATTGTGTAGTAGTTGGTCATGAATTACCAAGGTGACAAATAATAGGGCAGTGGAAGAGTCTTGTTCTTCCACATGGGGTCCAAACACAACCATGGGCCTCTCTTCCTATAGTTTAAGGTTTTCCTGCAGGGGTCTAGTGGTCGTTGAACTCATGAAATGAGACAGTTGAGCTTTATAATTGGGTTGTTTCAATAATTCAGTCAAAGGGACAGATGCTTTGACTCTCTCCAACTCTTTTTTAAGACTAAAGGCACAGGGACTCTTATATATTTTACCACTCAATAGGTTCTTTATTCTCATTGTAGTTTGCCTTTATCGGTGGGGGAAATTTCCCTGCTTTGGAGGCTCTAAACTCATTCAAAATAGGATTGGAGGATTCTTTTTGGGCCAGTGAGATAGGGTTAAGTGGTTTCTTCCCTTTATCTGTTGGCTTAGAAGAACTCGTATGAAGAGTTTCTTCATTCTGATCTTGCCCCCTGTACCTTTTCTTAGATGAACCGAGATCATATATCCTATGAAAATGGGATTTCATGAAGTCAACAAATTGTTTGTAATAACTTTCTATCTTATCATCATCTAGTGGGGCCTCCAAATCATCATCTTCTCCTTTATGTGCTTCTATTTGATTTTCTTCCTTAGAGAGATAAGAGAACCGATTTTATTGAACTTCTCTAGTTTCTTCAATAGTATCCTCAAGACCATCTTATAAATAAAAAGGAGGTTGAATATGATCTTGTTGATCCTTTCTCCCTATTTGCAAGAGTTTCAAAGTCCACCTCCTATATTGGGGGTTAATATTTTTGTTAGGATTTGGTTGAATTTGTCAGGGAGGGTTCTTGTTCTCCAACTCTAGTTTTACCAATTTTTTATACAAATTCATTATCATCTTATTCATATCTTATAGCTTATTTTCTTGAGTTTCCTTGACATGGCCTGAATATTTGGATTATTTCTTTCCTCTCCTCTTGTCACCATATTCAACTTTCCCTTTCCACTTTCCAGTGGAGGTGAAATTCGTTTCAACTTCCAAGGAATTTATTTGGATTTGGTCCAGAGTAAGAGACTTTCTTTCTCTGAGGTTGAACCCAAACTCTAGTTCAAAGGCTCCAACAAAAACCACTTTAACAACAGCCTGTGGAGGTTTAATTTCAGCTGGAAGACTATTGTATAATTTATTAAACCTCTTTATAAATTATGAAATATCTTCATTATGTTTCTTATTCATTGGATTTAATTTTGTAATAATATACCCATGGTCGCTTTTCTCCCCCTTATTTCTGCATGAAATAGTTATCCATCTCCTATGAGGTATTAATTAAATCATTTGGTAGAATATTGAATCATTTCCTGGCCTCCCCATCCATAGACCAAACAAAGAGTCTTACGACTACATCCAGATGTTGCACATTAAAATTCTCAGCAAATTAACAAAAATTATCTATATGCTTTTGGGCTAAAACATCATACTCTCTAATGAATTATGGTAGGATTTTTAGGTAATCTTGTGGCATCCCATTTAGAGGTTGTGGCAAGTTGATTGGAGCATATTTATTAAGTAGAAACCATGGAAAACCTATTTTTCAATGGAGGTGGTAGAAGATTTACCACGGGGACTAGTTGAAGAGCTATATGGATTATGGATATATGGAGCTAAGATGGAGTGTTGGGAATACTCTAAGCAGGACTATTTATGAGGATATATTTGACTTCTTCAACTTCTAGGAAGGGCGGGAATATGAAAGTAGGTGTATTGAAAAAATCCTCTTCAAATTTGATCCTTGAGGAAGATGAATTAAACAATTGACCACGTTATTCTAAATATTCCAAGACTTTGGAAGTGGACTTGGAGTAATTTATCTTGGCCTTCTGAGAGCTAGAATTTGACACTTTAGGGAAATAAATCACAGGGTATGGAGTAATGGGGGTCCTCTCTTTCCAAACTATTTTGGATATGATTTTTTCGGGGTCGAATACAAGGGAATTTTTCTGGTTAGAAGTGTCAGAGTAGGTATGATGCCATTTGAAATTCAGGATGGTTTAATAAATATTTAAAAAATGGAATTGTTGAGGTGAGAGATATTCAAACCACACTTACTTTTCTCACCTGATAGAAGGAATGTAGAAATATCGTATCCAGGAAAAAATATTATGATTTGTTCCCCAACAATGACGCCAGAAGATGTTATGGCTCGTAGAGAAAACCCCTAGGTTGAGGAGCGGTCAGTGCCTATGACACCTTAGTCTCTCTTGAAGATAAATTAGTGCAACTCACGAGATAAATTTAAAATGGTTTATATTTTTGTTCAATTACCTTTCTCAGAGGCTATGCACATAAACAACATATCGTTCTCAAGAATAAATGTTCAGGTCTGGTGGCTGACACAAAAAAAATGCAGCTTAACATTGTCATTGTAGTAAAGATGGAAAGGAGAGATATAAGAGAGGAACATGGTGTAGAGGGTTGGATAAACATATAATCATATGCAACAAATCCCAACAGTACCATGAAAATATAGAAGGAATGAAGTGCAGAAATTATGGAATGCAATTAAGGCTTCCAACTCAATGTCTCACTGGTACTGTCTGCTATCACATAACATAGATAGATCTAAGGAATCATAGGTACCATCTGATATCACATAAAATTAACAAATGTGTGATTTAAGAGTGAAACCAATATCTACAATTACACAATTTTAGAAGAAGAAAATACACATATGAAATGATACACATAAGTAGAACACATACTACATATCCCAATGCTTGGAATCACCAGATACTTCTTCATTAGTCTTCAAGAATGAAATACATTATGACAAAACAAAAATTGAGAAATTTTCCAAATAATAACAACCTTTAGAAAAATAAAATATAACCAAACTTGGAACCTCTCTTTGAAAACAGAATTCGGAACCCTTGAACATAGAATTCGGACCCTAAAAACAAAATTTGGGAACCTTTCTAATGAGTTTATTCTTCCCTTTAATAGGGAGAGAGCCCAATAAAAACAACTTACAAAATATCTTAGAACAATACATTCGTCTAAACTACACAACTGTCTAAGCATGTGACTAGCCTAGTTGTCCTAATGATTACATAACAAACTTGAATATTTTCTTGAAAATGAAAATTAAACAAAATATGAAAATCAAGATATGTCATGATTGACAAAGAAAAATATCTCCATGTCGATTCCTATGATTGCCTCTGACCTCACTATGCCTCTTCCATTGTATTCCTCCATGGTTACCTGCCAATACGCCTATCACTTTCTCTCTTTCACTGCTTGAATTTCCCATTTTGGAGCAGGATATGATTTGGAGTTGTGGCATTGGATATGCTCTACACTGACTGATGACCGAACGAATTTGATATCTGCTGACCCATTCATCCTCCATACTCTTTGTATCATAGTTAGCAGCTCAATATATCATAATTGTTTTAAAAGAAGAATTATGAAACCATAAAATTCTGATGCCTTTAGCCCTTTTGTGATATTTTATCTCTTATGCACCATAGGACCACTACCTGTGACCACTGGTATGGCACTAGGTACTATAGTATTGAAGCCTCCATCCATCGTAACAATTTTTAAAATAAACATTACGTAACCACGAAGTTCTGATATCTTTAACTCCTCTTCTCTTAGCCCTCTTATCGCATTTTTTCCATAGAACTGGGTGCCATGACCAGTGGCTTGGCGCTTTGGTGTTAAAGCCTCTAGGCTCTTGTCAGGGGTCTATCTCCTAGTGTTATCTGCTCTCTCCCTTGGTTCCTTGAGTTTCCATAACCAAGCGCCACCAACACAACAAAGCTCTTTTCATCAGAAGCTCTTCAATTTGTAATTAAAACAAAGTTATGATGCCTCCTTCCTCTGATATACTCTATAGCCCTTAGGTTATCATCCCACTTTACGCCCTTGGTTCTTTTGAGTCCTCATAACCAAGTGTCACTTGATGTCAAAGCCCCTTCAATCATCATATCGAAACTTTTTCGAATTGAAAATACATAGGATTTTTGAAATCTCTCTCCCCCCGAAATGCCAACCTTTGGGATGACATCATGTTGAGGGCATCATTTCCACGTGGTGCCTTTATAATGGTGATATGTGTCACACATATTTGACCCATTAGGCCTCCCAAAATGCTAAAATTGACTGCCACATGTCCACCATATGGCCACGTCATGTTGACGTCATCTGTCATGTTTGCTTCTCGGCGCCAATCACCTGCTTCCATGCGTCTTCTTGGAGGAGAGAGAAAGGATCCTTGGGTTCCTTGGCTTTTTGATGATTTACTTTGTATTTCCCCTTCTCCACAACTTCGGTGCTTTCAAAATAATTTTAATTCTTAAGGAGATACAAAACTTTGAGGTCCTGATGTGCCTTCCTTCCGTCTACCTGCTTCAATATTCCATTTTGGGTCTTCCTTTTTAAATAAACCATCGAGGTCCCCACGTTCCGACCTATGATATCTCGAAAATCCGATATGCTTCTTGTCGGTCCTTCCGATATCGGGTTCTGATATTATCGACTCCCGATTTTTGGCTCTCCCTTGTGATATCAGCCTCTGAATTTCGACTCTCCCATTTGATATCGGCCTCTAAATTTCGGCTCTCCTTTTTTATCTTCCCTTTAGTCAACCAAGATTGCACATGTCCTTCTTTGTGTCAAGGATGAAAATAAAACCATTTGACACAAATAAAAGATGGTATAACAAATAACAACACATGACTTTGTTTTTTTTTCGTTATTTGTAGTAATCACAATTTTAAATGACCTTCTCACAAAGAATTTCTTAAAAGAACACATTCTAACCTACTCTACATCTATGTAATATTAAATATTTTTTGGTTTTTTTTTAATAAATTATTATGAATAAAGTTATTAGATAATTTTATATTGAATATAAACTCATTATTTAATAATATTAATATCCCATCTTTATTAATATCCCGTCTTATTCACATAAACTTAACAATTAGCATCAAAATCTTAACTTTTAATTTTTTAATCATTCTAAACTTTATTTTTTATTAATTTATTGAAATTTATATTAAATCCTATAAATAAAATTAGATGATTATATATATATATATATATATATATATATATATATATATATATATATATATATATATAAAAGTTATTAACTTTAATTTAAAAAATACAAAAATATTCTTATATATTTTTGAAAAAATTATCATATATTATATTAAAATAATAGTAAATAAAAAATATTAAAAAATATATTAAAAATGAAGAGTATATATATATATATATATATATATATATATATATATATATATATATATATATATATATTATGATATATTTAAGAATGATAATTTAGAAAAAAAAAATCATTTTAATGTAAATAAATAAGGATGAAACTTTGATCACGAATGTGAATTATGTTTGATTGTTTTATAATTATGTTCCATCTAATTTCATAAAATAATTTTAATTAGTTTAATAAAATATTTGTGGATATAATAATGGTAGGAAATATTTATTTTAATGTAAATAAATAATAATAAAATTTCGATTAATAAAGTAAGAAAATACATATTTTGTATTTAGTTATTTTGTAATTATGATTTTAAATTAATTTATAATTATTATTTTTAATTATAAAATTATTTTTTTTAATAATAATAAGTATGTCATGATTAAATGAAATATCAATTGATGTATAAGATTCTTTGTGAGGTATAAAATTCCTTGTTTGTAAAAAAAATGACTCATCTTAATATAGATTGAATATTAAAATATATAAAAAATTATATATATTTTTTTGGATTTAAATTTATAATTTCTCAAAGGAAAATAGATTCATTATTTTATTTTCTCTACACAATTTGTTAAAAAAATGTTATTATATTTTGAATTACATAATCAATTAAATATTATGTCTATGGATTAAACTTAAATGCATCAATGCATTAATAGTTAGTTTATATTTATCTTAATTTTGAATCTATTTAGAATTGATAGGAATCAACTCTTTCTACTTATAAACTTGTTTTATAAATTTTTTTAGAATACAAAATTTAATAAAGATTTATACTTTGATATATTTAATCATTTGATAGATTTAATGGTTTAAAACACTTAATAAAGTAGTAATTAAGATAAATCTAGATTGATTTTATTATTAAGTATATTTTGTATTTTTTAATTTATTTTTGAATAAATTTAATTTTAAATTTATTAAAAAAATCATTATATATGTTTGAATTTTTTAATAATAATAACTAAATTTATTTTGATATTTTTTCCTTTCTTAAAATAATATACAAATTGCATTTTTTACATCATTTTAAGATTAAAAAAATGATATTACATATAAAAATTTGTTTATAACAATTATATTAATATAAAATTAAAATATATTGATTTAAAGTAAAAAAACTTTAATATTAATTGAAATTCAGTCTATTAAAATATATTGATTTAAAGTAAAAAAACTTTAATATCAATTGAAATTCACTCTAAAACTTATATATATTTATATTATAATATAAATATTGTTTTATTATTTCTATCTAATATTATTTAATATTACTCTTTAGCTTTTATTCTAAAGAAAAAAAGGTAAATTTTTATTAAGAATATAAAAATTACATTTTGTTGACATACTAAGTGTGTATGCAAATACTAGATAAAATACACTTGGTATAAATAGATAAATCAAGCTTGAATGGTTCAGTAAATGTCAATGAACCTCATATCAAAGATCTATGAGAAATGTAACACACACTCTTATTATACGTATTTCTTTATTTATTTATTTTAATCCATAATTACTTATATGTTTAAATTTTTCACAAAGACGTATAGATTCTTAGTAGTAAGAAAATATAAAAGCACATTATAGTTTTTCCTAGACTTCTAGACCAACTGAAAATGGGGGTCTTAATCTTCCATGTCCGTTGATTCTTTGGATTGATGAACTAACTCCTCTTCATGATCTGCATGTGCTAATTTTCCAACCTCTGCATTTCTTGAACCAAGTGATAAAACTTCCATTCCTTTAGGCAATAAGTGGTGATCTTATTCAACTGCATTCAACTTCAATGTTATCCACTCGCAGACTTTGAATATGGAGAAGGTTAATAATTTTCGTGTTATGGGAAACAATGTTCTACTTCATTTCCAACAGTTCGGTTGAGATTTCCTAGATGGATTCTTCTTACTATTGCAAAACATTCTTTACCTTTTTAACCTCTGTATTATCCATTGAAATACTACCAAAAATTCTAATACAAGGAGAAGCAAAAATAAGCAAAATGAAACTACAACATATATATACATCCATACCAAGGTTTAAAAATAAATCTTTCTCCCTTGGCGACAGTGTGATGTTGAGACAATGAAAGCAACAAACGAACACTAAAACATCATCAATCTAGATTTTAAATAAAAAACAAGAATCCATTAGAAACTTGGGAATATGAAATCCAAACATTTTCATGAGGGACCTAGATTGATACTAAATCAAACCTTTTGATCAAACTAGTCCCTATAAACCAAGAACAATTGGACCTCTTGCCCCACTTGATGGATTTGTACTCAAGAATTGAGATGGGTAATCTCTCTTCAAATCCATGATAGGTATTTTTGTCATATTAGTTCGAATCATGTTGAGAATTTCTATTATCTAGGTTATATACACCAATACTATTGAAGCAAGTAAAATAACTACATTGTCTCCACTCATTTAACTCTAGAAAATCCCATCCAACATTTTGAGTAGTGATGTTTCTGATGCATGAAAGGGAAGTAACAATAACATACTCTAGTTACCCTATTTAAAAATAAATGACCCTTAATCAATGTTCCATCCTTTCCTCAATATTTGGTTTCCACATTAAGGTATCTTTTGATATGGAAGAGTTATTTTTTTTAGCAACTTTCTTGATTATGATAGTAATAGATTTAGTTTGTCTATAACATTTGGTTTCTAGCATTTGAATTGTTGATATGGTTAAAATGTGAACCAACTCCCATTATTAAAAGAGGGTATGCCCAAAAAATGTACATCTGATACAATAAGGATATGGATTCTGAAATTTTAAATATCAGTCATACAAGTATCATTAACAAACTATAGGATTCTAAACTAACAAACTTGTGAAACCTAACCCAATGACAAAACCACTCAATGCATTAGGGATTCTAGAGGTCTTCCCCACCTCCAACCTTTTTGCTTAAGATTTTTAGTTGTTGGATTATTCAGGGATTCCAGAGGTAAAATTCCTCCACCCATCAACCATGCCACCCATATGGCTGAAAATTTTCAATTGTCGGCCTACTCATGGATTCCAGAGGTAGATATCCTCCACGCAGCCACCCATGCCACCCTTATGGCTGAAAATTTTTAGTTGCATACTTACTCAGGGATTCCATAGGTAAACTTCCTACACCCATCAACCCATGCCACCCTTCTAGCTAAAAAATTTCAATCGCGGGCTTACTCAAGGATTTTGGAGGTAAACTTCCTCCACCTATCACCTCATGCCACCCTTCTCGTTGAAAATTTTTAGTTGCACGCTTACTCAGGGATTCCAGAGGTAAACTTCCTCCACCCATAAACACATGAGGGGTTCTAGAGATGAGATTTTCCACCCTCACTTAATTCAATGACCTCAGTTGTTACTACATTTGATGGAAGACAAGGGTTCCAATTATATTTCACAATGTTATGAGACATGAAGTGTATTCCAAATGTACCACACATGCTGGAAGGTGACTGAGCCATTAGACATGGTTGTAAGCTTCCTTCCCTCTAAAAGGTCAGAACAACTAAGTAATAACTATTATCGAGCTATTATATGTATCGATAGGACATGGTTATAAGGTTATTCCCATAAAAAGGGTGAGATCAATCAAGTCAATAACATTATTAAGAGGTCATGTTACATACAAAAGGTATAAAAACCCCACCACCCATTTTACTTGAATATATTTGAGGTATTAGAAGGTAGTGTCAAGAAGGGAGTCACATTCAAGTCTAATTTCATAAACACATTATTACCATTGACTTATACCCTAGAATCTAGAATCTAAACAGAACCAATGAGAATCTAAAGTGGTAAACATCAACGATGTAGTTTAGTAGTGTCACAAAGACTCATATTTGTTATTACAACTTTGATACTACACACGTTTACCCTAAAAATCCCATGATTCCTAGGCGCATTTTTTTTCCTCCTTGCAGCAATTCCCTTTGAGTTGTTCTTCGAATTACTTTCTTCCTCTGGTTTTCTTTCTCTAGTGTTTTCTTCTTGCTTGTTTCTCCTTTCACTTATGATTCTTGTTCTCTGTGTCCTTCTTTTTCGACTCCCTCTCCTTTTCTATTGTCTAAATTTCAACCCAGGTCAGTTATAGTCCAACCTCTCTGGACCAACAAAAACTATTCAACCACATACCAATTACTCTCATAGTGTTCTAAGTTTCATAGAAACACAACTCGGAAAGAGGGAAGAAAATAACACACCCTTATTTTATATACTTGACCTTTTGTTGGTAATTTTGGTATTGATGTCAAATGGTTGTGATAAGGAAATTTTTTTTTATTAATTTGATTGATTAATGTTGATGAATGTTGTTTATGTAATTTCAAAGGTTGAAAGTGATGTGAAGTGAAAAGGCTATGATAATTAATGTGAAGGTTGAATATGGTCAAATGAAACATAAAACAATGAGACACAAGCTAAAAAATATATGCTTTAATTGAAAAAAAAAAAAAATGATACAAGATAATATAAATCTGATTTGTCTCTTGTAATCATTACTAATTGAGTTGTTTTATTTCAGTTATATTTTATATTACATTTTTTTTCAGAACTAAAAATGAAGAGACAAACTTGTGAACAGTTTTTTATAAGATCAAGAGACAATGCTTCCTACAAAGAATACAAGCACTGAATAAGGATTTCTTATAAGATATACAATGTGGAATGGAAACAATAATTTTTTAACTAAAGTAATCTCCATGAGAAATTTGATGAGAAACAACATAAGAAGCACATGATAGTTGAAAATGAGAAGCAATACATATTTGCAATAGACTTGATAGCAGAATTGTATATTAGGTAACCATCGCTTTGGACTTGATATTTTTTGGACGTAGCCCAACTTGGTCCATTTTTTGTCAAAGACTCTGCCATTCGAGGAGCGAAGTGTGCAATACCGTGAAGATATATCTACCATGCGGTGGTTAGGGGATTTGAGGTGGGTCGAACCACCTCATTTTGTAACGGGGGTTTTAGCTCGTTATTTTTCGGAGCCCATGGTATATGGAGCATGGTTTTGTATTGATGTAAAGCTATATAAGGCAATGTAATCTTGTGTCGAAGAAATTACATGCATATTTGATCAGCACAAACTGTTTTGATCTTTGTCTTTAGTCTGTTTTTGGCCTTAAGGGAAGGCTTTGTAGTAGAGTGCACGGAGAACTTGGAAGAGTCTGCAACTTTGTGCATAAACCACTTGTAGCTGTGTGTGCAGGTCAGAGGATTTGCATGCATTGAATAGATCCATCTTAATAAAGAAGAAGAATTTTTGGGCATATTTTGGGTTTACGTGTGTTTTGTTTTCTTTCTATTTATTTATGAAAATTAATGATAGCGCAATTTATCTTATGTTGAATGTCTTTATGTTTATCTAAATTATGCAAATTAATTTATTATGATATAACCACGTGGTAAAAATATATCTATTAGAAGATTGACTGAGTACAGAGAAGTGAAGTAAAGCCACCTTGTGCAGTCCCTCAAGGTTGTAGAAACCTAGTTCTCCAACCACCCATAGCCACCTCGAGTGAAACTTTGATTTTATTGCAAGTCATTACCGAAAGGGACGGTGTTTGAGGATTTTTTTGGTGCGAAGTATGAGTCGAACTTGGGTCAAGCCCAAACGACCTAATAAATGGTTTCGATGCTGAGACCGGGATTTGTTTGAGGGACATGTGGATGTGGAATCTATCAAGAAGGAAATACAATATTGGGTAGATCAGAAAGAGCGAGTTTTCGCAACTCAAGAAAACAGAAATCTACAATTGAAGACTGAAGTCAGGTTGTAGAGGTATCTTTTCACAGAACAACACAAGATTTTTTTGCCTCATTTGCTTATTAACTACATGAATGGCTATCGAGGTTGACTGAGAACAAGGCTTGTATTAAGAACGACGAGCCTACTGCGTGGAGCCCTAAATTGGTATAGAAACTCAAGGATACTAGCAAAAACATATCAAGAGCTATTGATTTCTAGATCAACAGTATTCTGGGAGGATTTATCACTGAGTTTTCCATAAACATGTATGTATTTTACAACAAATTTGAGTGAATATTTTTCAAGCGCCTTCGAGGTAAGTATCTAACTTCTTTGAAGTTGTGGATTAAAATGATTTTATGTGAAAATGGCGTACTACGAATGCAATCTGATTAATGTTTGGAAGAAGTAAGTTTGGATCCGTATCTACACAAAGTGGAAAAGAATACATAGTAGATCGTGAGAACTTGATTGATACTGATTACAACCCCTTGTTAGGTGAATCTGAGAGTGGAGAAGAAAGAAGTAACTGTGTAACCCCTAGAGGTGCATCGCACCTAGGAGGTGGGAATAATCAAGGCACCTCTGAGATTTCCCATCTCGCTACTCCACTTACACCCCATCCCCCTCCCCACAGTTCCCCTACTCCCCCTCCCCCTTACCCCCCAAAAAACATGGTCGATGAAATCAAGCTACCTATCTTTAGAGGACTCAGATCAGAGGATCCTGTGAAATTTTGGTCTGTAGCTGAGGTATTATGGAAAATGAGACATATTACCAATGAATATTTAAAGAAGGCATAGATTGTCACAACGTTGTGGGAAATAGCACTGACATGGTACATAAAGTATTCTATGACTCATCAGGTTGCCTCACTGGATGACACAAAGAAAGCCCTGACTTCAGAATTTAAGAAACCAAAATTGTAGTTGCAATGTATTATTGAACTAAAGGAGATCAAACAAATGAAAAATGAATCTCTTTAGGATTTTTATCAAAGGTTCGAAATTTTAATGGGACAAGTGAGCTTTATAATTCCTGAAGAGAAACATAAGGAGTGGTTTATAGTGTGTTGTTGCCACATATCTGGTTACCCTTGACACAACAGAAAATAGAAACTCAAGACGAAGCTCTGGAAATAGAAATGAGGTTGGAAGCTTCGCCAGTGTGAGATACTCATGCAGGAGTACTACAGATTCAAACTTAGCTAGTACATCTGACCTTGGAACTGCAAGATTTGAAGAAAGGTAAGGAATTTAGCCCCAAAGTTAGAATAGAAGTGTGGTGTATAAAGTGCAAAGTTGAAGGCCATTATAAGGAACAATGCCCTGTGTTTAGAGATTACTTGGATAGTGGAGCAGTTAATCCTCTAAATCCAGGCTTAGCTATATGGTTTGAGATATGAAAAAATGCAGGAAAACATCGTCCAGAATAGTGTTATTTATTGCAGAAGTATGTGCATACCCCAAGGCAATTTTTTTGTAACTTATGTAAGTTAGTGGGACATGATGATAACAAATGTCAAAGTTATGACTTGATGATGGACCATATTGTTGATGCCTATAGAATACAATACGAAGGATATGCACACAAGATCAAGGACAATATGTTGATCGAAGAGGTTTCCATGGACGAGGAGGAGGAGCTACTATTCGAGAGTGCGGCCATACCATATGCTATAACTTTGGACAAACAGGATAGTACACAATATATTGTCAGAATCCTACTTTTGTATGTAAGTATTGCAATGATTTAGATCATGTGATAGAAGAACGTCCAGTCCTTACGAAGAAGATGTAGGAGAAAAGAAACCATCAGCCCACACAAAATTTCCATATGATGATCGTTGAACCAAGGGACAATGAACCGCATATCAATATTGTAACAAGGAGTGGATCCTTGACAAGAGATGATAAAGTAGAAGGTAAGAAGCCGATGGAATATACATGGGTGAGAAATACTGCAGAAAATTCCCCTAGATTTAGTATTCAAAATGAAAAAGAGACATTTATGGAGATGAAGCATAGCTTCATGGATCCTAGAGTTTCCACATCTAAAGTGCAGTCGCTACAGAATTTAATACCACAGAAGGACATCTCTAAGGTAACTACTCACCTGACAGAATTTGATCCAAGTATTTTAAGATCGTTCTTACAGACCTGCATGAAGTTGTTGAGGAATCAAAAGGTTTTAAAAGGACTTCAGGATTTTCTAGACTCCTGCGTTGATAAATAAGTGCCAAAAAGAGATCAGCACGTAGTAAACAATTTACCTCAACATAAGAAGAGAACTGGGAAGGAAATGAGATTAACTGTGAAGATCGGGAATATGATATGGATCAGGTATTCCTAGATTTGGGATCCAAATCCATTGTGTTACCTAAGAAAACTTGGGAGAAAATGGGAAAACCAAATTTGCAATGGTCACTGATCTAGTTGAGGATGGCCAACTAGGAGAAGATCATCCCTATTGGAAGATTATCTAGCATTGTAGTAGATATTGAAGGAGTGTGTGTTGTTGCATATTTTGAAGTGATTGAAATTGTAGATGATATAAATCCATATCTGATGCTACTTGGATTGGATTGGGCTTTTGATAATGTGGTGATAATAAATTTTAAGAAGAGACAAATGGTGTTCGAAAATGATGAGATGAGGGTCATTTTTCCTCTAGACCCATCGGAAGGAGTCTGTTATACAAAGCTTGTATGATGGCGAGTACTGTGACGTAGATTTCAAAAACATTTACAAGGTAACATCTAAGGAATATTGGATTAATCCCACCATAGATGGAAGGCTAAGCTAGGAACATGACAGTTCCTATACTTCAGATTCTAAGGAAGAGTTGGAAAATTGGCAGAATAGGCTACACGAAGTTTCCATCAGATGATGTTCCATAATCACAAGATCACTTCACTACATAACCTTAGAGGTATGTGATCTGCCTTATTATGATGGGATAGGAGATGTAAATCTTTTTCTTGATAAATTTGAAAGAGAAGTACCAAAATATCATAGGTTCCAAGCTTTGGATGTATCCTTGAGGTCTACACCTGCTAGATGGTAGGGTACTCACAAAGAGAACATAGGAAGTTGGGAAGAGTATCGAAGGCTAATGAGAGTCATATTTGGGCCAGTAGTTAGCAGAATCAAAGTAAAATATGATGGAAATTTTGACCCCCGGGAGCATATTCATCTTTGCAATTCAATTTGGGAAGAAGTTCCAGAATAAGAGAGGGTACATGTGTTTTTTCACACATTGAAGAGGATACCTATGAATTGGTATCTTGAGACAAAATTTTGACATGGAACTGCGAAATTGACAGACCTGGTTGACGGGTTCATATTAAAATTTAGTTTTGAATATGGTTGTTTGTTCATAGATGAAACCCTTCTGAAAATTAGAGAAAAGGTTTTTAAGGGTGCAACTTTTCTAAAATGGTCACCGCTAAATTGGACCGTGCAGTTGGAGAAAATATTGTAATGCTATAATGTGACTATGACAGAGGATAACGAGGATACATGCAATATTGATATCCCATAATCAAAATGACATCATGAATTTTTTGGACCAAAACCTGAAATACTTGATATACCAAAAGTAGAGATACCAAAAATTAAGGCAAAAAATGTAGAAGTTTTCTCTGTGTTACCATCATATGTATTGTTGGGCAAGGTACCCCTAGGTCTAAGTTTTGGTCAAAATTCCACATTTTGAGGAGCATAGCAAACTTCACACAGATATTTTAGAATCTTAAGGGCTTTAGGGCAGGTCAAAGCCCCTTATTTTGTAAAGGGATGGGATTTTTTTGTATATTTTGAGCTTTTCCCATGGTTTGCGGACCATGTTATTGTAAGAAGGAAAAGATATATAAAGAGATTTCTTAGTGAGTCTAGGCATATATTTTGATGATTTTATGTTAGATTTGATTCTATAAAGTAATATCTTTCTATATTTTGGGCGAAGGGGAAGGATCCTGCAGTTGTGTGCACAGAGACCTTGCTAAGTCCGCACTTGTTTGCACAGGGAAAGAAGTATTGTAATTGAAATATCTTACTTAATAAAGAAGGATTTGAATGCATATTTGTATATTTTATGTGTATTTCCACATTATTTCTTTATGATTTTTTCGTGCATGATTAGGGTTCATTTTTGTATACTTACTCGGTAAATGCATCACGAAAGTTAGATTGTTGCTTTATATGATGAATAATACATGTTAAAGTAAGAAAGCGTAGTGTGTGGGAAGAATAGCTAAGTGATTTAACAACATCTTTTATAGTAATTTTACTGGTTCAACGAAGCTTTGATTGAGCCCTAAGTATAACTAAACCCTAAATCCACACTGCATAGTGCCTCCAGATGCAGAAACCTAGTTCTAGCATCCCCTAATATTTCCTTGGGTGAGGTTGTGGTATGTGCAGCAGATAGTTGCTGAAAGGACCACTAATAGAGGGTTTTGTTGGTTCATGCAACCATCTCTGAACCTAGGTTTAGAGCCCCTCAATCCAACAAATGGCTCTATTGTTGGGACCAGAATATGAAGACTAAGGGATATGTGGATGTGGCATTTGACCAAAAAAGAGATTTAAGACTGGGTAGATCTGAAGGAGCGAGAATTTGCAATTCAAGAAAATATAAATCCATGAGAGTCAACTGAAAAGTGGTTGCAGAAATATCATTTTATAGATCAACACAATATTTTCTTCTGCTTGTTTGTGAATTAGTTGCATGAATGGTTGTCAAGATTAGCTGAAAATAAGGCCTATTTTAAGCACGATGAGCCTACTACGTGAAACCCTGAACTGTTACAGTGACTCAAGGAGACTCATAAAAATATCTTGAGAGCTCTTGATTTCTAGATCGGTCATATTTTGCTAGGATTTATAACTGAGTTTTCCATAGACACATACATATCCTACAGTGAAGTCGAGCGAGGACTTTTCAAGGGTCCATGAGGTAAGTACTTGAATTCTTTAAAGTTGTGGATTAAGATGATTTTATGTGAAAATGGCGTGTCGCACATGTAATCATATTGATTTTTGGAAAGGGTAAGCCCAGATTTACATGAAGTGGTAAATGATTTAGGGTAGATCGTGAAAACTACATTGAGACTAGTTACAACCCATTGTTTGGATATGAAAGCAAAGAAGGATAAAATAACCCCACAACCTCTTGAAGTGTGTCGCGGTTATAATTTGGAGATAATCATGGCACCTCTGGGATTCCCCATCCTGCTACTCCCATCACCCCTTATCCACATACCCATATTGTCCCTCCACCTCCATAACCCCCTCCCCCAAGAGATATGGCTAACGAAGCTAGAATGCAAGTTTTCAAAGGTCTGGGATCAGAGGATCCTGAATAATTTTGGTTTGTCACCAAAGCAGTATAGAGATCAAATGATGAAATAAACAAGGCTCATATTTTGAAAGCGTTGTAATAAGGAGCATTATCTTGGTATATGAAGTAATTTGCAACGTATCCAGTTGCCACGTTAGATAAGACAAAGACAACGATGAATGTTGAATTTAAGAAGCCAAAATCACAGTCACAATGTATTACGAAGATAAAAGAGATCAAGTAATTGGTAACTGAATGTATCTGGGAAGTAGATCAAAGTTTTAAGATGCTACTAATCCAAGTGAACTTCCAGATTTATGATGAGCACCATAAGGAGTGGTTTATAGTTGCGATATTTCCACATATCAGACTTCCTTTAACACAATGGAAGATAGTGACACAAGTCGAGGCTGTAGAAATCACTATGAAGTTTGAAGCTTCGTCGGTCACAGATACCCAAGTAGGGGTTCAGCAGATTCAAAACCAATTGGCAGTAATTCATTTAGAGTTGTAAGAGTTGAAGAAGGGTAAGGAAATCCAATCAGAAATTTTCCCAGAAGTATGGTGTATCAAATGTAAGGCAGAAGGCCATTATAAAGATCAGTGCCATATATTTAGAAATTACATCAATAGCAACAAGCCTAACCCGTTGAGCCCAGGAACAAGTGTATGGGGTGACTTAGTAAATTGTTTGGTCAGCATCGCATGGAAGAATCTTATTTACTGCAAAATAATGTGTAGACGCTGAAGAAATTGTTTTGTAACTTTTGTAGCTCAGTGGGACATGATGACAAGAACTGTCGCATCTATGAATTGATGATGTAACAGACTACTGGGGCGTACAAATGCAATTTTAAGGTCACACGCAGGAATCTCATGGGTTCCCTATAGGGCACGGAGGATATCGAGGATGATCACTAGGAGGAGGTTTTGGGCGAGCTCGAGGTCATATTATATGTTATAACTTTGATGAAGCTGGAAATTTTGCAAGGGATTGTCAGAATCCCATTACATCGTCCTATAATTATTGTAAACAATTCGTCCATGTAATAGAAGACTATCTAGTTTTAATGGCTAATATGCAGGAAAAGATAAATCAAAAACCTACTCATAACTTGCAGATGATGACCGCTAATCCACGCGACGAATATTTGAGTGTCAACATAGTAACAAGGAGCGGTGCAACTACAATAGAAAATAAAGCAGAAGGAAAGAAGCCTATGGAGGATGCATGGGTCCGAAAAGTTGGATATAAGAACACTAGGTTCAATATGGAAAGAGAAGGAAAAAAATTGAGGCCAAGAAGACTTTCATGGACCCCAGAGCTTCGACATCTAGTACACAAACACAGCCTCAATAGGAGTTTATACCTTCGAAGAATAGTGACGAATTTGTGGCTATGACAAAGGAGTTTGATCTAGCTATATTGAAATCATTTTTGCAGACTTGCATGAAGTTGTTACGAGATGATAAGGTTGTAGCAAGTCTCCAGGAGCTGATAGACTCCTCCGGTAAAAGGTATAAGTCGTGCAAAGAGCCGCACACAATAAATAAATTGCATCGGCATAAGAAAAGGATAGGCAGAGAAATGAGGTTAACTGCACAAATTGGGGACTACGACATGGATCAGGTAATTCTTGACATGGGATTATATGCCAATGTATTTCCAAATCAAACATGGGAACAAATGGGAAGACTGAAGCTATAATGGTCTTCTATCCAATTGAGGATGGATAATCAACAAAAGATTCTTCCTATGGGAAGATTGGCTGGGATAGTAGTATACATTGAGGGAGTGTGCACGATGGCATATTTTGAAGTTATTGAGATTATAGATGATAGCGACCCATATCCAGCGTTTCTTGGATTGGATTTGGATTTTTATATTGATGCAAAAATTGATGTAAAGAGGAGAAATATGGTGTTTGAGCGAAGCAATCTAAGGGTCATTATCCCTCTAGACCCATCCGAAGGGGAACAATACACAAAGCACGTTCGAGATGAATATTTAAATGGGTATTTCAATAACATATATAAGCTGACTGCGCATAATGAAGGTTAGATCAACCCTAATGCAAATGGAAGACTGAGTTGGGAGAAGGATAGTTCATGCATTTTAGATTTTGATGAAGAACTAGAGCATTGGCAGAATATTTTGCACAAAGTTTCTACTAGGCGATATAACATCATTACAGGATCACTTCGATGCATCACTACAGAGGTATGTAATTTTCCTTGCAATGATGGATTAGGAGATTTCAATCTATTTCTTGATGAATTTGAAAGAGTAGTACCCAAAGAACAAAGGTTCCAAGCCTTGGATGTAGCATTAAGATCTACGCCTGCTAGATGGTGGGGTACACATAAGGGAAATATCGTAATTTGGAGAGAATATCATATATTTATGAAGATCAAATTTGGTCAAGTAAATACTAGACTTGAATTGAAATATGATGGCAAGGATGGCCCTAGAGGGCATATTTTCCAATGGACTATGATGTGGGGCAAAGATCCAGCACCAGAATGGGTACACACATTGATTCACACATTAGAAGGGATACCTATGAGTTGGTACCTTGAAACTGAGCTACAACATGGAACAAGGAAGTGGGAAGAATTGTTTGAGGGATTTATAATAAATTTTAGCTTTGAATGTGACTGTTAATACATAGAAAAACTCTTCAAGTAGTCCGTGCGAATATTTTCAAGACTCCAAGTGAGCCCACCTGGACACATCCTGCTTGGGCTGCGTAGTTAGAACTTGTAGTAGAATTCTATAATATGACAATGGAAGAATATGAGGAATATCCATGCAATATTAATCATCTAGAGTTTCAAGGACAACACAAGGTTGTTGGACTGGAACTTGAGTTACTTGACATAGCGTAGCCAGTGAAGGCACATAAGGTGAATATAGGGACAAAAGAAGAGCCAAATTTCACATTGATTGGATACTATTGGGATGTATATAAAGTTAGAAAGGTTCCAGAGCTATTGCATGAATATCAGGATCTCCTTCCCATAAAGTTCTATGAACTAAAGGGAATAATAGGAGACCTCGGAGTTATGAGAATCAATTTGAAGCTAGATGTGAAGCCTCTAAAACATTGACCCTATAGGTTGAATCCCAAATATAAGGAAAAAGTGAAGGAAGAATTGGATAAGATGCTTAAGGCAGGTATAATCGAACTTGTGGAGGAATATGAATGGGTAAGTCCTATGGTTGTCTAACAAAATAAGCAAAAGGGTGAAATCATAATTTGTGTTGATTTGAGGAAGTTGAACGATGCATGTGCGCATGACCCATTCCCTATACGTTTTATTGATAAAGTATTGGATAATGTTGGAGGGAAGAAGGCCTACTCTTTTACAAGATGATTTTCAGGGTACCATCAGATTATAATTGCACCAGAATATAGGAGTAAGACAAAATTTGCCACTGAATGGGGATATTTTCAGTATACAGTCATGTATTTTGGACTGAAGAATGCTCCTAAAATATTCTCTAGAGTAGTATTTGCAGCTTTTAAGGAATATATACACAAATTATTGGAATTTTACTTTGATGATTGGACAATATTTGGACTATTGAAGAAATATGTTGTGAAACTAAGGCTGATGTTGGACACATGCAAGAAGTGTCAAATATATTTGAACTTGAAGAATTGCATATTTTGTGTAGATTTTTGTATACTATTGGAACATGTTGTTTGTCGATAGGGATTGATGGTAGACGATAGGAATATTGTTGTTATTATGAACCTAGAGCCACATAAGTCAGTGAAGAAACTACGTACAATGTTGGGACATACTGGCTATTACAAGAAGTTTATAAAGGCATATGCCTAGATAACTGCGCCAATGGAGAAGATGCTAAAGAAGGATTCTATTTATTGATGGGATGAGGAGTGCCAAAAGAGCCTTGATATATTGAAGGAGAAGATGGTAACTGCACCAATTCTAGTTTTCCTAGACTGGAACAAGGAGTTCCATGTTCCTGTTGAGGCATCTTGCATAGCATTGGGTTCAGTACTAGCATAACCAGATGATGGAGATATTGATCACCCCATATCTTTTGCAATCAGGAATTTTTCTAAGGCATAAAGGAATTATTCCAAAACAGATCACGAAGGTTTGACAATGGTATATGCATTGTAGAAATTCAGGCATTACTTATTAGGAGTGCACTTCAAAATGTTCATTGATCACTCTACGCTGAAATACTTGGTGAACAAGTCTATGTTATGGGGGGAGACTTTTAGATGGCTATTGTTGTTCCAGGAATATGATTTTGAATTAATAATCAAGTAAGGATGTTTGAATGCAGGAACAAATCATCTATCTAGGGTTGCGACAAGGGAAGAACCTACGAACATTGAAGAGGGTTTTCTCAATGCACATATTTTTGCAAGATGTGTTGCAGATGATCACTTCGTAGACATCATTTACTTTTCTTCTATAGGAGTAGCCCCTGCGGAGTATAATACGCAACAAAAGAAAGAGTTGATAGTTAAGGTAGCGGATTTTTATTTTACTGTGGGACATTTATATAAAATGGGGCCCAATGAGATACTGCGAAGGTATGTCCCTGAGCGCGAGAGACACAACATTTTGGTAGAAGCACATGGCATAGTTGCGGGAGGACACTACATAGTAAAGGCCACCACGTAGAATATTTTGAGGGTTGGATTATGGTGGCCTACGGTGCATAAATATTTTAAGGAATATTGTAGTGTCTGCGATGTTTGGCAGAGGATAGGAAGATCATCGAGGAGGGATCAATTGTTGCATAATCCACAAGTAACCTTGCAATATTTTGATAAATGGGAAATATAATTTGTTGGACTAATCAATCCGCGAGGGAAGAATATTGGTGCGAGATACATCATCACCACAACAGATTATCTGACCAGATGGGTTGAGGCACAACCAACAAAATATTACAGCACAGATATTGCTGCGAATTATATTTTCAAATATATTTTTTTAATGTTTGGATGCCCAAATATTCTAGTGAGCAATAGAGATTTTCATTTCTTACATAGAACTATTGAAGCATTGACTGAGGAATTCTGAATGCATCACTAAAAGAGTACGACGTATCACCCACAGGAAAATGGAATGGTCAAAGCTTTTAACAAAATTTTGGAGAATTCTATGACTAAGGTATGCAACATCAACAGGAATGACTGGGATGTGAGAATTCTCACAGTCTTATGGGCATACAAGACCACCTGTAACAATTTGACAGGACAAACTCTGTTTTGGTTGGTTTATGGACAGGAAGAAGTTATGTCAATGGAGTATATTGTGTCTAGTCTCATAATCACAACAGTTATAGATATGGTGGACAACGATACTATGGAGAAAATATTGGATCAACTGCTCGCTTTAGAAGAAGACTGATTCATTGTAGGATTTCACCAAGAAGTTCAGAAAGAAAGCGAAATGGCCTGGCATGACAGGCATATTAGGGAAAAAAAGTTCAAGGATGGATACTTGGTACTTTTGAACGATAGTAAGTTTGAAAATTTCTCAGGAAAGTTAAAAATGCACTGCTTGCAACCATACGTCGTTAGGAACATCTTGGATGGTGTTCCAGTTCAAATCACGAAGTTGAATGGTGAATTTTTTCCTGGTTGTGTAAATGGTAGCAGGATGAAACTATACAGGGATGAATTTTTCCCTGGGGCTTCACATTGACTATATGAACGGAGAAGATTCTTAGTGTTACACGTAATTGAAATAGAGCACGACACTATAAACTACTATGTCGAAGGAATTCTTCATCAAAGAAGAAGTTTTGTGCGATATGCAGGAAGATTGCGCAGTTGGAGGAGACTATGTTGAAGGAGGAAGGACTTTGACACAAAGGAGGGTCTCACAAATTTCATCCAAAATGCGACCGTTGGAGTAGGAACAGTTGATTTGAGAGGGAAATTTTTGTTGAACAGAGTGGGGAGAATGCATTTAATGAGCATATCTAGGTGAATATTCTGCCAAATCTGCATTTATGAGATGCATCTAAAAGAAATCATGAAGTTTGAAATTCAAAATGATTATAAATATGGAAGCCTGCTCCGCATTTAGATTCTTCTCTCTAAAATTAGACTTGTGTTTTTGCGAGTGTTTCGTTGCATATCGGCTTGGAGTTTTGATGTGCTTGCAGAGGAACTGAATAAGGAAAGATTGGGATACATAATGATTGTTAAACCGCAAATGCTTATGACAAGGCCAGGGTGCCCTAGGAAGCAATTTTTTGTTACCGAAGCATAGCCGAAAAGGAAGCCACAGAATCTCATAGTCAGGAAGTTTCCTCAAAAGAAAATCACCAAGGAATAGAGGACCAAGGAGAGGATGGACAAGCAAAAGCAGCCAATGGAGGTTGAAGAATCTGAAGAAGGAGACATGGTTAGCCGAATCGAATATATTTATGTAGAGGATGTGGAACCTATTTCCAAGTTGCCACCGTATATGCTACTGAGGAAGTTGACTGCCGCAAAACCTACCAAGGAGGCTGACGCTATCAAATTTAAGATATTTACATCATTTCTAAAAAAAGGAAGTACTAATTGAGGGATATTTGGTGGAAAAGGTACCACAACTACACATGGAGCATTGGGATTTTAATGATCGGAGAAAGTATCCCCAGTTTAAGCCAAGAAAATACTTGTGTGCCATATATTATGAAGAAACCATAGTGACAAGTTTCGAGCCATTTCGATGGGTTGTGGGAATTCAACGAGCGGGGTTGCTGAACATGCTTTATGTTCCGCATTTCGGGCGCAGCAACATCAACACCATCTGTGTGCTAAATCTACTGGCCCTCGTGAATGATGGGTGTATTTGGCTGGGTGAGAGATTCCCCATTGATGAAATTCTTCTCAGACGAATCATTATGCTACCATGCCAAGGATTGAACCCCGCCGATGCGTTTGTTGGAAAAGATCAGGATAAGAAGGTAGTAGATAAGATGAAGGTAGACTATGGCATAGTAAAGAAGTCCTGGTGGCATGCTATAAGTTCTATTACTGATCAGTTTATGTGCTTCACCACACATATTCTAGCAGGGAAGATTATGTGAAAGTGTAGAGCAGAGGAGGTATCAACACCAGTCATATCTTTGGCTACGTAATGCAGCAAAGGAGTCTAGTACAAATGGGCGGGTTATTTGTGTAAGGAATTTTTGGATGATTTCCAGGAGGCTCAGGAGGAAGACAAGAAATTCCACTATGAGTGGTTAATTCTCTTGATGTCTTTGATGGTTGTTGGTGTCACAGAGGTGGCCTATTATAGGCATCCCTAGTGCTCTTCATTTAATTATCAACCCGAGGTAAGTCTTCTTATTTCAAGAGTGTCAACACAATATATGCAAGTGATATCGACTGATAGATACTCTATGTTGTTTATAAGAAAGGATTATATAGCCTCCTAATTTCAATCAACTTAGCGAGGAATGATTTGGTAGGTTATGGCTGGTTATTCTGTCAAGCCTATGATTGAAAATTAGGATGGTGGTTTGAGCAAAAACTTAATAAATTGAGCAGCAATCTAAATGAATTGATCTAAAGAAATCTGAATGAATTAAACAGTATTCTAAGTGAATTGAACAACAATCTTAAATGAATTGAACAGAAATCGTAAATGAATTGAACAGCAATCTTAAATGAAGCAATCTAAATGAATTGAATATTGGAAATCTTATTTGAAGTGAACAACAATCTTAAATGAAGAAATCTAAATGAATTGAATGGCAATCTTAAATGAATTGAACAACAATCTAAGTGAATTAATCTAAATGCATTGTACAGCACTCACTTATATAATTTTGCAATGGAATTATTTTTGTAAACTCACTCATTGGCATTAGTCAATAATTGATGCTTTACCGTGCTGACAAAACAATGTAAACCATAAATATAAGTAACATCTAGTAATAACTATCTTGCGATTTGTAAATCGACTGTAAAGGCATTGAAAGGAACTAAAAACATCTATTGGAGATGAAGTATTATTATAAACCAGAAATTATGAAATGTGATTATTATGAATCAAGAAATACAAATATTAAACTATTATGAAGGAAGAACAAATGTAACTTTATTGAGTAGAGAAGTATGTTACAACCGCTTCAGATAACTAAACATGGATTCTGTAACTAAATCGCAACACAGAATTGGCGCAGAGACTCCCATAGGTTGGGCCCAGACCACTAGAAGTTCTAACGTGATGAAAACCTCAAAAGGTAATTGTTCAAAACATCAAAACTCAAAGGATAATGTAGGAATACAATATGACAGGTCCTTCTTAACACGCTGATTACAGAGGGAAAATTCCATATTAACTTCAACTCCCTATCTATTTCATCCCTGGTCCTTTTAAAGGTAATTCACACAATGAGGAAGTATTCTCCAAATGGCAGCTCGCTATGCGTGGCTATCATTTTAGTTCTTGGGCTCAAATCCATTTGTCTGCCTTCTGCTGGCTTTTGGGAGTTACTAAGATCCCATACGTTTGCGTCTATCAGTTTTCTTTCCATTTACCATTGGTTCAACTACTCTGAATTCCTGCATATAGAGATACCATAAGTCAATTTTCTGTTATAAAAACATTCCTTTTGTCGTTAGCCCTATTTCTCTAGTTTTCATAAAACTTTTAATTCTTTATTGTTCAGATGTGGAAGAATTCCCCAAATTGTGACATAATTTGAAGTAATTATAGGGTGAAAACGTACCTCAATTCGGGCCCAACATACTCCCCTGCTTACCTCATTGCATGTCCTCATGAAAATAGATGGTTGAGATGCAACTGTGTTAAGGATTAGGTAGGGTAAACCTTTTCCTTGTATGCTCTGAAACCATGTTTTTGTCTTATTATTGCGAAGGCAGCGCTTGTGTGCCCCTCTAGTAACCCATAATTATGATTATAGTCCTCAGGAGGATACCATAGGAGAGGGCTTCTATACCTACATCCTATCCATGCAGGTCCCATGCTAAAGACCAGAATTTGAAGTAATTATAGGGTGAAAATGTACCTCAATTTGGGCCCAACATACTCCCCCACTTACCTCATTGCATGTCCTCATGAAAATAGATGGTTGAGATGCAACTGTGTTAAGGAGTAGGTAGGGTAAACCTTTTCCTTATATGCTCTGAAACCATGTTTTTGTCTTATTATTGCGAAGTAAATGCTTGGGTGCCCCTCTAGTAACCCATAATTATGATTATAGTCCTCAGGAGGATACCAGAGGAGAGGGCTTCTATACCTACATCCTATCCATGCAAGTCCC
Organism: Pinus albicaulis; assembly: GCA_034641835.2. Taxonomy (NCBI): domain Eukaryota; kingdom Viridiplantae; phylum Streptophyta; class Pinopsida; order Pinales; family Pinaceae; genus Pinus; species Pinus albicaulis. The sequence goes on along the minus strand of CM076581.1, from coordinate 806,685,467 downwards.
ATGCTAAAGACCAGATTACTGTATGAAAGGAATCTCGAGGCAACAGCCTTGAAATTCTTGTAGCCAAATGGTTCCCTATTCTTTACGTTATTCGTGGAGGCCATCCACCTTTGTTTAGTTGTGGCTAAGGCTGCTTCTCGAATGTCTTCAAAGTAATGATGTCCATTTTCTGTGATATCCTTATGGATGGGCCCCAACCGAATCCTTACACCTTGCCTTCGCATAAATTTCTTGTGCTGGATAATCAGTTGTAGGGGTTTGGTGGGTTCCCCTCTAACCCACAAGTCTAGGTCATGCTCTCTCTTTTGGAAGATATTATAGGCCTTGGCCCACTTGATCTAGTTCTTGGCGAATTAGAGGAAGGCTTGGAGCTAGACATCTCCTATAAAGGGACTAGGATTGTTGTCCATTTCCTCTTCCAAAAAGAAATTGTGCATGTAAATTTCACATAGGAGGTGTTGGACTTGTTCATCTTTCCCATTACAGCAGTGGACAAATTCTTCTATAGTCCTAAAATTTATAGATTTTCCTGCCCTAATGGCCTTGACTTTCAGCAGTAAATATTGTTCTGTTAAGAACAGGGAATAGTTAGTGGCCGGTGCTCTGCAAGATAATGCATCGTTGTACAGAGAAAAAATCGTGGTGATTTTTTTCTTGGCTTGCTCCATCTGTTCTTGTGCCCTTTTTAGCTTTGCCTGTTCTTCTCTGAGCTAGGTGAATTTTTTGTCTTCTGTAGAGGAGAGGTCTGTGAATTTATTTAGTAATGCTTGGTATTCTTGTGCTGGCAACACCTCCTTCCTACATTGTGCTAGTTCATGCTGCGCTTGCACCAGTTCATTATGTAATTTCTGATAAATATCTTTCTCTACCAGGGGGGTATAGGCAAGGGCTTCCTTTGTTTGGGTCTCCTTCTCTTGTGTAGTTTTCTGCTTAGTTTGTGCAGAAGCTTCAATGGTATTTGTTAGTTCTGTCTGAATTTCGGCCTCAAAAGTACCTGCTTGGTCAGTCTGTACCCCAGTTTCAGCTGTATCGATTGAATTTATCTGCACCTCAGCCTCTGTAGTGGCTACCAAATCGGTTTGTACCTTAGCCTCAACAATGTCATCCAAGTATGTCTGCATCTCGGCTTTAACGATGTTTATCAAGCTGGTGACTAGTTTTGTTTGAGTTCCTACAGTAGTGGTTTATTTCTTTGGTTTTCGGGCCCTTCTCTCCTCCTTAAGTTGTTTCCTCAGATATTTCACCATTTTCTTTAATATTCTACAAGCCTTGCTCAGTTTCCTAATTTTATTTTCATCTAAATTTTCACCTGTCCCGATTTCAGCAGGTGGTGGAGGAGTGGTATCCCCATTTTCAAGAATGGTATTGCCAGCCTTAGGGTTTCCTATGATGGTGTTTCTTATTTGATCTTCAGAGTTTACTTCTATATGAGGGTCCCGACTAGGTGGATCAGTGATACCTCCTGGTGTCAAAGGGACTGTTTCTGTGCTTTGTTTTATAGGGACTGTGTCACCTGACTGATTTTCTGATTCCATTCTTTCCTCTACTTGTACTTCATTGTATACCTCATAATTCCTAAGAGGGGACAGATTCTCGTCGTCCTGTAGTTCCTCTTGGTTAGGTAGGACTTCAGTGTGACCAGAAATACTGGCGGTGGCAGACTCATCTATGGGTTCCTCTTGTTCTTCTACTCCCGATGGGTTTCTGGATTCTTAGTCTTTCCTCAATTTTTCTGGATTCGAAGTCTTGTAAGGGTGAATTTTGAGGGTGGGATGGCCCTGCCTCTTCTATGAGGTCCTAGGTTCCTTGCAGTGTTTTGGACTGTTTTTGCCTGCTTGGTTCTGAGGTTGCAGTTTGAGTCCTTTTTCTTCTTGGTGTATTTACCCTGGGGGGCTCAATTTCAGTTTCTTCGGGATTTATTTCTGGTTCCTGTGCATCAGGGTTGACAAAATTTTCCCAGGCTATCTGCTGCTTATCCAGCTCATGGATCATGACTATTTTAATTAACCCATGGTGACTGACTACTGCTTGAGGATTTTTGGCTTTCCTTAATCGAATATCAGTATCATGCAATATGGAATCTAAGAAGGCAGGTAGATTTAACTGAAATATTTTTCTTAAGTACAGCTAAGATTTTAAGCTGACGAGATTTTACCATGGCCCGACGTTCGTCACATGTAATGAACTTTTGGATGAATGTCGCCAGTTCCTTCCATGGCTGGTGTAGAGAGGTAGGGTTAATCCCTCTCCCTTTTTGTTCCAACGGTTCCTCTGGATCCTGATATACTGCTACCGCCTCTCGTAGGAGGAGATGTTTCTTTGTCCACATTTCTCCTTCTGCTGGAATTCTGAACACTTCAGCAATAATTTCTTCTGTGACTGGTATAATTCAACCCTTGATTCTGGTTTTGCCTTCTTGCAGATTTTGCAGAAACTCAATTGAAATTTCTATATCGGATCCCTGTAATCAGTGTACATATGTCAGCCATCCGGCTTGCTAGAGGATGGCACTAGCTGTATCTGAAATTGGAAAGTTTACAAGCTCATTTCGAAGGGAATTTCCTCCCATAGCTAATATGATTTCTTCCTCTGATTGTATTCTTCCTCAGCTTTGTTGTTTCAACTGAATTTTGAATGCAAGCGAGAGAGAAATTGTGGTTCTACGCTGGTAACTTCATGCCTTAATTGCAGTGTTCCTCTAGTCTTATCGATGTGTCTAACGGGATTTGTGCCAGAATTTCGCATGCTTGCCAATTTAAGATCAATTACACCCCCTCCATCGAGAAATTGTGGTTCTGCGCTGGTAACTTCATGCCTTAATTGCAGTGTTCCTCTGATCTTATCGATGTTTCTAACGGGATTTGTGCCAGGATTTCGCATGCTTGCCAATTTAAGATCAATTACAACCCCTCCATCGAAGAAAGGGCACCCACGCCCTCAAGTACAGGAGATTTTTGGCCAATAATGAATGCAAATAGGGGAATTTCAGCATTTGGTAATAATGACCTATACATGGAGGAGCAGTCCATCTTCAGGTGGTTGAGTAATTACTAGCATATGCAGTGTAAAGTTCATTTTTGGAAAAAAAATTCATAATTGGATCTTGTGTGGAAGTGACCGGAAAGGGAAAGGGAATAGTATAACCATTATTATGATATGATTTCCTTCTTTAATGAAAAGTTATGACGGAAGCAAGACTGATTTAAGTAATGATTGGTGCTATCATCCTGGGGTTCAAATATGTAAGCATATCTATGTTAGTTATTCTTGTGGTAGATTATAATTATCACTAATTCGAGTAATAGCTTATGGAAGAAGAATGGAAGATAAGGTGTATATAAAATTAATTGGCTATTGATGAATCGTACTTTCATGCCACAAGCAAAGCCACTGCTGCCAGCAGGCGTTCATTGCCTCGACAGGGTTGTTATTTTAACCCAAAATAATGAGCCAGGATCCTTATGTAAAAATAGTTATTCTGCCCATTTTTGTGGAGAGATCACCATGCTGGTATGGTATCCAGATAACCATAGTGCCACTCACCAGAGTTGTAGCAAAGTGATCAGGCCGGCTCATGATGAGACCTCCTGTCCTTCAAGTAGCTAAGAAGGTCATTACCCTAGTGTGGTGGCCATTGCGGGCATTTCATTTGCTAAGCTCTTATGAATGTGGTAGGCTAGCTCGTGATGAGACCCCCTATCCTCTCTTGAAAATTTTCATGTGAGCACAGTACTTCTTTTTTAATCATATCATCTTGATTTATAAGTAGGTCATTGTGCTGCTGTGATAGCCAAATAGTCACAGTGCCATTCACTAGGATTGTAACAGAGTGATCATGTCGGCTTGTTATGAGACCTTGTATCCTTCAAACAGATAAGAAGGTCATTACCCTAGTGTGGTAGCCATTGTGGGCATATCACTTGTTAAATCCCTATGATCATGGTAGGTTGGCTCGTGATGGGACCCCCTATCCTCTTAAATATTTGCATGAACACATAATAGTTGCTATTTATACATGAAGGGAGGCTCATTAACTCCTTAAGAGTTTCGGATGGTGAAAGAATGCCAATACAATTAATACCCATTATTCCCATTCTTCATATTGGAGGGAAATATTACTCAAATAGTGCAGAAAGATATACCATGATAGGGACATATATTGTATGATAACATATTTGAACTGGGGGTGACTTAGCCTTTCATTTCATGCATGCACATTGTTAGCTTCCTGTTTAAGGGTTATAGTTCCAAGGAGTCATCATATTGGTAATTTTATTGTTTCCCTTTCTTCTTCAACTGCCATTTCCTGCTCAGAGATGCTTTTAGTTGGACAAAGGGGATAATGGGATTTAAAAAAAAAAGGTTATTTAATTTGAACAACAGGGAGAAATAAAACACAAAACTTCGTTGTTCAATCCGATGGAACAGTAGTCGTTCATATTTTGAACAGCAGTCATTCAGGTATTGAACAACGAGAAAAATAAGAACTCAAAATCATGGTTGTTCAATCCAATTGAACAGTAGCCATTCATATATTGAACAGCAGTAATTCAATCTTTGAACAGCAAGAAAAATAAGAACTCAAAATCATGGTTGTTCAATCCGAATGAATAGCAGCCGTTCAAATATTGAACAGCATTCATTCAAGGTTTGAACAGCAAGAAAAATAGGAATGCAAAAATGTGGTTTTTCAATCCGATTGAACAATAGTCATTCGAAGATTGAACAGTAGTCATTCAAGGATTGAATGGAAAGAAAAATAAGAACACCAAAACACGGTTGTTCAATCTGATGGAATAGCAGTTGTTCAAGTATTGAATAGCAGTCGTTCAAGGATTGAAAAAAAAGAAAAATAAAACACCAAAATATGGTTGTTCAATCCGATGGAACAACATCCATTCAAGAATTGGAAAGCAGTCGTTCAGGATTGGACAGCAAGAAAAATAAATAACACCAAAATATGGTTGTTCAATCCCATGGAACAACATTCTTTCAAGAATTTAACAGCAACAAGAATAAAAACACCAAAACATGGTTGTTCAATCTGATGGAACATGTTGGGGTTCCCATATTTTGGCCAGATTGGCAAGACCAAGGCCCTAGGATCTAGCCCTCCTGGACCCGGAGAGGGATCTCTCCAATAAAACAAAGAATGATATATCTTTGAAGCTCAGAATGAGATGTTAGGCTAGTTATGAAGCACGAAGGGGGATTTAAAATGATTTGGTTGGTTGGTTGCTGGGTTGGTCATGAGATCATGGACTAAGAAAGTAATGGGAGGAAATGAAAAAAACAGTAGGATGCTTCAGCAAAGAGGACAGGTCGAGAAAGTGCCATCCATTGGGCTATGGAGTCGTGAAAGGAAATTACTTGCATCCACTAGCCAAGGCTTCGCAAGTCATCTAATACTAAAGGATATTTTTAGATTAGATGGTGGGATGGTACATTAAGGAAAGAAAGTGAACAAAGGAGAGTAACCCAATTTCCATCTATAGATCAGGTCAGAGGTCATTTAACTCTAGACCTGCTTGGACATACTCTAAGGCAGCTCTCAGAGAGGGACAAAGGGGCTGCTTATAGATCGGACCAGAGGTCATTTAACTCCAGGTCTACTTTAGAAACACCAAGGGAAAAACAGAGATAACAAAGAAACATCCAAGCAGCAAACCCCCGAGTTCATACATCAGCCAGCAGGCAATAACATCCACTATGCTGGTTAAACCACATGGATTCACTCTTAGATACACATAAGGCAGAAAATGTTAAAGGTAGGGAGAGCAGGAACATAGGGCACCTAACAAGGGTGAATCCTATGCTATACTTCTGTTGCCTACCAGAAGAACATGAAACAATATGAAAATTCAATAAACAGAGTTAGGAAAAACATCACCAATAGTAATAGACCAAGATCCTGTGAAATGTGCTTTGAATAATTGATGCAAAACCAGTCATGTACAATAAGCCCAATGGCTAACACAATCCAAACTCTCTCCTCCCAGCCTATTACATTACAACTACTCTGCTACTCCCTCCCAAGACTGTTCTAACAGTCAGAATGAATCCCTCTAACAGCAAAAATGCCCAACAACTGAACAACAACCTTTTACAATGTGCTCTTCTGGATTCTTAAAGGAGAAAAAAGAGTAGAAGGGGTAGGTGAAGAATTAAATACAGTATTAAAACTTCTGAAAAGAAAGAGGGACGAAACCCGTTCTGCTTGAATGCTGAGTATTTAATTCTTGACACTTCTTTGATGGAGGAATGATCTTCTTCTGGACTCTATTTACTTCTAATATGACTCTGATGTGTTCTTTAAGTCCTTACGGCAGTCTGGAACTTTTTGTTAGCCTTCTGGAATAAATTAACTGGTTGGAAAATCTGCACGGCCGATCCATACCTCCACAACTGCTGCCTGACTATCTTAAATGAGCTTCAGTCAGAGTAATTAATCATTTCAGGGCTCGAGGGGGCATAGATATTTCTTGTAGGAAGGTGCACGTCTGGAGAAGAGTACTCTACCGATATTTAAACATAGGTAAGCTTTTGACGGTGTGCTTAAATCTTCAAACTGTGCCTCGATTCTTTGACCACGGGATCATAATTGTTAATCTTCAATTAACCGGCCTGAATCCCTTCAAAAACCGTCTCTGCTGCTTCGCTGGTAGCTGTAATGGCCTCTTTGTGCTATCTGCTCAATAAAATAAACTTGTCGTGAACCGGGGCAGTGGTAGTGGAGAAATTTTGCGGAGGCCGGAGGAATGGCGGTGGAGCAGTTGAGAGAAATGAAAATAATGGAGAGCAGCGGAAGAAATGGTTAATAGTGTAAAAACCAAAAGATTAAATTTTTGGGCGAATAACACAGGGAAACGGAGAAAAACAATGAAGTGGAGCCACGGAGGTGGGACCCGGTACGGAGATCGCAAATCGCAAGAGCGGAAAGTGCGATGGCGGAGAGTGGCACCAAACAGAAATCTGCGCTTGTGATGTTGTGATGGGGCGGAGGGCGATTCATTAAACAGAAAAGGTTTGATTAACGGAGGAAATACAAAGGAAATGAAGGAAATGCAATGAAACGCGAGGGAACGATCATATGAGGTGGGGCCCAATGGAGGTGGAGGGTGACGTGGCAGCGGAAAAGGTTAGAGCGATCACAAATATCTGCAATGGGTGATCTGAGCGTTCAACAGAAATCTGCGCTTGCGATATTGCGATGGGGCAGACTTGCGATGGGAAGGAAGATGCGATCGGAGGGATAATGCGATGGAGCGATAAGTGCGACGGGCGGAAAGTGCGATGGCGCGATCGGAGGATGGAACGATCGGGGCGCGATGCGATCAATCACATCGCAAGTATTTGCGATGGACCAATCGGGGGTCGTCCCACAAGAGTTGCGATTGCGAAGGTTTTGCGATATGCGCGGGCCGTCCGATCTATATGGCAGATCTACGGTGGAGAAGAGAGCGGAGGACTTAATGTAGAAAGCCAATCGCATCGGAACATTACTATGTTACAAAGGATTTTAACGCTCCAACCTGATCTTCCGATGCGATTAGCGCTTAAGGTTTAAACGCTTGGCCTTAGCGTATGGGCATGTGTGGGAAGTGGTTAGGACTGACGGCAAAAGGGGCTAAGGCCTATTAATAAGGTCGGGAAGTGGGTTTTTAACCCATTTCAATGGAATCTGAAAATTAGAAAAGGGAACGATAGAGGAGGAAGGGGGGAAAATGGTCAAAAAAAGACTAGGGGAAGAATTTAAAGGGGATTTTGGGGGAATTTGAAGGGTAATAAGGGAAATAGAAGGGGAAGGCAAGGGGGATAAAATAGATGCTAAATGGGGGTGAAATAAGAGGGAGAAAGGGCCTTTTGTGCATTCTTCTTCATAACAGAGAGGCTTTATAATGGAAATCAGCAGAAAGGGTTTTGTCAAAGGCAAAGGCACAGGAGACTTCAAGGATGATGTGTCTTCAGGGGAGATGCATTCCTTGAAGGCTCAAAAACAATTTAGCCCCCCATTTTTCTCGCCAAAAATTTATGGGGGGGCTAACAGAACATCAGCCATTCAATAATTGAACAACATCCGTTCAAGGTTTGAACAACAAAATAAAACACCAAAATATGGTTGTTCAATCCAATGGAACAGTAGTCGTTCAAGAATTGAACAGTATCCATTTAGATATTGAACAGCAAGAAAAATAAAAACACCAAAACATGGTTGTTCAATCCGATGGAACAACAGCCATTCAAGAATTGAACAGCAGTCGTTCAAGGTTTTAACAGTAAGAAAAATAAGAATGAAATTCACAAGAGGATGAGGAAAGAAAAAATTGCAAGTATGAAGAATGTACATCAAAATAAGACATTTATATACATTATTTACAAATGATGCTAGAAAACCTCTCATGTACTTGAGTTTGTGGGGTTGTCACCCCCTTGTGCCACAACTTGGATGGTGGGATTGTTTTGTACCTGTTGACAAAAAGATTCTTTCATGAGAGGTTTGTGATAGAGGCGCACTCTGTGTCCGTTAACTCGAAATGTTGAACTAGACCCATCTATGGTGGTCAAGGTGAGTGTGCCATTGTTATGTACTTCCTGAATCTCATATGGACCGAGCCACCTTGTTTGTATTTTTCCTGGAAAATATTGGAATTAGGAGTCATGGAGGAGTGCCCAATCTTCTTTTTGAAATACCTTCTTCTTTATAAGGTTGTCATGCCACTTAGCTCGTTGTTTTTGGATGATCGTTGTGTGTTGCAGGGCTAGTAGTCGGATTTTGTATAGTTCGTTTATTTTTTGGAGTCTTCTAGCTTGAGCTTCTATTAAGTCCAACCCCACTTCCTGGGTTGTTCTCAGAGTTTTGATTTTGAATTCAATAGGGAAGATAGGTTCTCTCCCAAATACTAGATGATATGGTGAATATCCAGTGGTGTTTCGCCAGGTTGTACGATAAGCCCATAAGGCTTCTGGTAATCTAGTGACCCAGTCCCGGCGATGTGTTGCTACCGTTTTGGTAAGGATTTCCTATAGGACTTTGTTGGTGCTTCCGACTTGCCCATTTTCCTGCGGGTGGTAAGGATACATAACTCTATGGATGATATGGTTATTTATTAAGGTGGTTGTAATTTTATTGCCTCTGAATTGTGCCCCTCCATCGATTATCACTTCTCGTGGCAACCCGTATCGCACGAATAGCTCGAAAAAAAAAATAATCACTGATTCTTCCGTGGCTCTTGACAAGGCCACTGCTTCTACCCATTTGGTTATATAATCTATGGTAACCAGCATGTAGACTTTCTGGTTCGATGGCGGGTTGAATGGTCCAACAAAATCCAGCATCCACCGTTCAAATGGTTCTACCACCAATTGTGGTTGCAGCGGCATTTCATCAGCTTGGCCCAGGCGGCCCATCCTCTGGCAGCTATCAGAGGCCTAGACATATTTTTTTGCGTCTTTGAAAATCGTAGGCCAATAATAGCCTAATTGTAGCACTTTATGCCTAGTTCTGCATTCTGCGAAATGGCCGCCACAAGGATCATCGTGATAGGCTCGTAAGATGTCATATATTTCGTCTTCTCTTATGCATCTGCGTATGTGCATGTCGACCCTTGTATGGAAGAGGTATCCACCAATCCAAGAAAATCTTGTGTTGTGTTGTACAATTAGTTTCCGTTCTCTTGATGTTAAGTGTCTAGGTAGCATCCCTACTGCCAGATAATTTTCCACGTCTGCATACCATGGTGTTTTTACCGCTATAGCAAACAGATTTTCATTAGGGAACTGATCATCAACTGCTAGGGTGTCCTTCAACTTTGGAACCCTAGACAGGAAGTCTGTGACTATGTTTTCTTTTCCTGGACAATCTTTGATTGTTATATTGAATTCCTGCAACAACAGCAACCAACGAGTTATTCTCCCATTTGTGATTGGTTTATTGGCTAGATATCTAATGGCAGAGTGATCAGTATACAAGAACACTTGATAACTAGTTATATAGTGCTTGAATTTATTAATAGCATAAATGACAGCCAGGAACTCATTTTCGGTCATGGTATAATTCAATTCGGAAGGAGTAAGGTTTTTGCTGATATAATAAATAGCATAAGGTTTTATGTCTTCTTATTGGCTAAGGAATACTCCTATTGTTGTATCGGATGCATCTAAAGAGATGTGAAAGGGCAGTTTCCAGTCAGGACCTCGCAGAATCGGTGATGTTGAGACCAGTCTCTTAAAATCTGCAAAAGCAATATCACATTTGTCAATCCAATGGAATTCAACATTTCCAGTTAATGCATACAAAGGTGCGGCTATTTGTGAGAAATTATTTATAAATCTGTGGTAATATCTTGCGTATCCCAGAAAACTGTGTACCTCTATCTGTGTACAAGGTGTGGCTAATAGAAGGATCACCTCTATCTTAGCCGAATCTACCTGTATTCCAGCTGCAGAAATATAGTGACCTAGAATCACCCCCTCAGTCATCATGATGTGGCATTTTTCATTGTTTAGACATAACCTAGTAGAAATACATCATTCTAACACCTTTTCTAGCGTTTCTAGAGCTTGATCAAAGCCTTCTCCATATGGTGTGAAGTCATCCATATAGATTTCCAACCCCTCATTTATTAAGTCAGAGAAAATGTTGATTATGGCCCTTTGAAATGTGGTTGGGGCATTGCATAACCCAAATGGTAGAACTTTGTAAGAAAAAGTACCCCATGGGCAGGTAAAGGTTGTCTTATCCTGATCTTTGGGAGCTATTTGGATTTGATTGTAACCACTGAACCTGTCAAGGAAGGAAAAGAATCGTTTCCCTGCCAATGTATCCAGGACTTGGTCAATGAATGGAAGGGGGAAATGGTATTTCTGCGTTGCTTTATTCAATTCTTTGTAATCTACGTAGATTATCCATTTCCCATTATTTTTAGGGATGACTACCAAAGGGGAGACCCATTTGCTGTCTGAAATAGGATAAATAAAATTTACATCCAACAAATTTTGCAGCTCCTCTTTTGTAATATCTTTTAAGTACAGTTTTAGGCTTCATTGAGGTTGTCTAATGGGACGTGCTTCCTTATCAGTATAGATGTGGTGGGTGCATAGCTACGGGTCTAAACCCTTCATGTCTGGGTAATCCCAAGCAAATGCCCCTTGATACTTCTGAAGGAATTTTATGAGCTTCTGATTTTGGTCATCATCCAAATTTCCATTAATATTCAGAACCTCTCCTGGCTCAACCTCAATAGGTATGATGTTACGTACAGTGGTTGTGGGAATATGCTGATCCTCGAGGTTTGTTACAGGATCCTCTTGATCTTCGTTATCAAGGATTTTTTTCAACATTTGACATTTTAAATTTCCAAATGGTGGCTGACTCATAAAATTATTGATTATGTTGTCTTCAGTTTGATCCTTGAATTCAAGAGCTTCTACTAGTGTTAGGGGTGGAAAAATGTTTTGCTCCAAGTATGTGAATGGATGTTTGTGAATTTTTACCGTGGGTAAGCTTGGTTTGGCAGGTGGATAAATGATAATATTTTTTACAGAATCTGCTCTAGTGATAGTCATGTTTCCTGTTTAGCAACCTATGTAAGCGTCTACTATGGCCAGCCAAGTTCGCCCAAGGATCAATGGATGCCCATCCATCCTTTTCTTTGGATTAATAACTAAAAAATCAGCTGGATATTCCCATGAGTCCACACAGACCAGGATGTCCTGCACTATTCCTTATGGTCTGATAACAGACCTGTCAGCCAGTTCTAGCAGTGTAGTTGTAGGTTCTAAAGTTGATATGCCCAGTTTTTCAGAGGCCCCTAGAGTTAGGATGTTAATGGCTACCCCTAGGTTGGCCAATGTATTTGGAAATGAGTGGCTAGAGATTTGTACAGTCACAATGGGATTTCCTAGGTCTTCATATTTCACGGGTGGCTCCTTACCCAGTAACAAATCAGATAGCGCCCCTACCACATGAACAGTGCATGCAGCCTTTGTTTTGTTTATTTTCTTTTTCCCACATAGTTGTTTAATCGTCCTTGCATAGATAGGAATGTTTTGGATGGCCTGGAGGAGAGGAATTTTAATACATAGGTTTCTCAATTCCCCCAAGATGTCAAAGTCTGGAGAGTTTATCGGTCTAGGTAGAGTTAGCCTCTCAGGGAATGGGGGCGGGGACATCCTAAGTTCTTCAGGTTCCTATTGGTCAACCTCTTTCTCTCTTATATTTGCCTAGTTAGGTTTAGTTTAAGTCTCAACTAGGGACGGAGGTGGAGTTGTAGCTTCTATAGGTAAAATAGTATGTCCTAATCTCAGCTTTAGTTCGTTGCATTGTTTCTTGTCAATGCCGAAATTTGAATTTTCTATGATCTGGATTAATTAAACTAGTCTGTTGTTGGGATTAGGATTGGGTTGGGCTGGTAATTGGGGACGTATGATAGGTTTCAGGTTATGCTGAACTGGGTATGGGGCTGGCAACGTAGCTTGATTTTGATTTCTCGCCCCCATTGGTAGGTTGGTCATCCCCAGGAGTCACTGCCAATTCCAATTAGTGTTTTGAGGAGGAGGGTTTGGCCACTAGGCTTGATATGGAACATTTTGCCAGTAAGGGGGAGAACAAGGAAAATTCGACCAATTATTCCCTGATGAAGGTTGTGTAGGCCAAGGTGGCATAGGAAACGACTGGTTTGGCCAAGTGGAGAAGGGTTTTTGAGTCTACCAAGCTGTTGCAGGGTTTTGCTGGTTAAATTGCAGCGAAGAAAAGAATTGAGGTAGGTCTTGTGGCATACCTAGTCGTGCTTGCTACTGGCGATGTTGATTAATTAAATAGACTGGTTCAATCTCTTCCTCTGCTTCCTTGTAAATTTATTTCATCCTGGGAAGTGAAGGACATTGGTTCGTGGTATGATCCTTAGTGCAAATGGCACAAGTCTGAACCATGTCTAAAGGAAATTCCCTCTAGTTGTGCTTCTTCCAACATTGTGGGAAAAAGATGGCCAGGTTTTGTTCTGTTATAGCTTGTTTCTGCTTGGCTTGTAAAACATCAAGCTGTGTTGTCAAGGTACCCAGGATTTCAGTTTTGAAATTTTCTAACAAATTTCCAATTTCTGCTCTAGTTACATTGCCATTGGTCTGCTTAGGATATTTTTTCATAAAATCACACCCAATTGGCCTATTGCGTGTACTACCCTGAGAGCATCTAATACACAGGGGAATAATCTCGTCATATTCTTCCTGGTAAATATCTCCTTTCTCCATTATGTTAAGCATTTCAACCCATTCTTCCTTCATTCCTCTAAGCATCGTGGCTTTTAAAACGTCCTTGGTTAGCATAGTATATGGGGACCTTTGTAAATTGTATTGAAATCTTTCCACATACTCTTCTAATGTTTCATTGTCTTTTGCAGACATATTAAATATTTCATCTTTTAGGTCTCGGGTTTGGCAATAGTCTTGATATTTGTTAAGAAAAATGTTCTTCATTTCGTCCCAATTATTGATGGTTCCCCCACCTAGTCCCATGAACCAGCATAGTGTTGTTCCTTTTAAGGTAGAGAGAAATAGTTTCAGCTTCTGAGGTTCAGTGGTGTAGTCATACACCCTACATAAGACATCAAATTCAAATAGGAATGCATCGGGATCTTCTGTAGTCAAACCATGGAAGGTGGTAATGTTGTGCAAGGGAATGGCTTTCATAGGGGTGTTTGCAGCATGATCAACAATGGGGTATTCCCATGTTGATGTCTACCTCTAATTCTGATTTTGATTATTTTGCATAAGGTCGAAGAGGTGCCATAAATATTCAGGGATTTCTTGTTCTGGAGGAGTGATCCGAGGGGTCTTAGGAGGCGAATGCAGTGGAGGTTTTACAGCGCTTCCCTGGTCTAGGATCCTAAGTACCTTTGTCTTGACTACTCTTTCAGGTGATTTAGGTTCTGGAGTTTCTATTTGAATTATGCCGCTAATTTCTCCTTCCCCTTCTTGTAAATTGCAAGAACCTCCCTCTCTCGAAGGGTCAGTGCCTATATGATTGGAAATTTGAAAGCTTTGCTCAACTCCTTCAATTTCACTGTGAATCTCAACATGGGCTACAGATGGTGAGGTTGCAGATTGAGGGAGCGTGATAGGGTTTTGAATGGAAATAGTTCTAGGTCCTATGGATGTCTAACATTCAGCTTTCTTAATGATTTCGTCTATATATGTTTCCCTTCCAAAGATCGTCGGTCCTTGGGACTGTGAGGATTTTTTAGAGTTAGTTCGAATTGTTTCTATCTTTTTCTTCCTAGTCATAAAACAAGATCACCTACTCTATTGGTATTTGAACAATTTTGCTGAGAAGTGGGCTATAGAGCAAGAATTTTTCTTATTGGTACGTAGGTTCTTACCTCTTGTTTTTAATACCCAATTCTTCACAGCAATAGAGAAAGGTGAATAAAGGATATCACTCTTAACACTCTCCCCGGAAATGGCGCCAAAATTTTTGGTGTCACAAAGGTGGCCTATTATAGGCAACCCTAGTGCTCTTCATTTAGTTATCAACTCGAGGTAAGTCTTCTTATTTCAAGAGTGTCGGAACAATATATGCAAGTGAGATCGGCTGATAGATACTCTATGTTGTTTATGAGAAAGGATTATCTATCCTCCCAAATTCAATCAACTTAGCAAGGAATGATTTGGTAGGTTATGGCTGGTTATTTTGTCAAGCCTATGATTGAACAATAGGAAGGGGGTTTGAGCAGCAACTTAATAAATTAGTAGCAATCTAAATGAATTGATCTAAAGCAATCTGAATGAATCGAACAACATTCTAAGTGAATTGAACAACAATCTTAAATGAATTGAACAACAATCATAAACAAATTGAACAACAATCGTAAACGAATTGAACAACAATCTTAAATGAAGCAATATAAATGAATTGAACGGAAATCTTAATTGAAGTGAACAAAAATCTTAAATGAAGCAATCTAAATGAATTGAACAGAAATCTAAGTGAAGTAATCTAAATGCATTGTACAGCACTCACTTATATAATTTTGCAATGGAATTCTCTTTGTAAACTAACTCATTGGCATTAGTCATTAATTGGACGCTTTACTGTGCTGACAGAATAATGTAATCCACAAAGATAAGTAACATCAAGTAATAACTATCTTGAAATTTGTAAATTGTTTGCAAAGGCATTGAAAGGAACTGAAAACATCTATTGGTGATGAAGTATTATTATAAACCGGAAAATATGAAATGCGATTATTCTGAATCAATAAATACAAATATTAAACTATTATGAAGGAAGAACAACTGTAACTTTATTGAGTATAGAAGTATGTTACAACCACATCAGATAACTGAACATGGATTCTGTAACTAACGTGCAACACAAAATTGGCGTAGAGACTCCTAGAGGTTGGGCCCAGACCACTAGAAGTTCTAACGTGGTGAAAACCTCAAAAGGTAATTGTTCAAAACATAAAAACTCAAAGGATAATGTAGGAATACAATATGACAGCTCTGTCTTGATGCACTGATTATAGAGGGAAAATTCCCAGTTAACTTCAACTCCCTATCTAGTTCATCCCTGGTCCTTTTAAAGGAAATTTTACGCAATAAGGAAGTATTCTCCAAATGATATCCCGCTGCACGTGGCTGTCATTTGAGTTCTTGGGCTCAAATCTGTTTGTCTGCCTTATGCCGGCTTCTGGGAGTTACTGAGATCCCATACGTTTTCATTTGTCAATTGTCTTTCCGTTTACCATTGGTTCAACTACTCTGCCTTCCTACATACGGAGATACAATAACTCAATTTTATGTTATAAAAACATTCCTTTTGTCGCTAGCCCTATTGCTCTAGTTTTCATAAATATTTTAATTATTTATTGTTCAGATGAGGAAGAATTCCCAAAATTATGACATAATTTGAATTAATTATAGGGTGAAAATGTACCTCAATTTAGGCCCAACAATGGTATAGAGAGAGCCTAATGAGTCACAATTCACAAATGCAGATCTAGACATATGTGAAGCTGTGAGGTATGCCTTGTTGTGGTTTTTGAAGGAGCCGACCCAAGAGATAGAGAACAAGAAATTTTGGGTTTTATTAGATATAGATCTGTGCATGGTGATTAGTTAGAAGTTGAGGATATCACCGATTGTGTTTGAAGAATATCACCAAATTGCAAAGTTTAAGGCCGACTTCCACCATGTGTACATCTGCATGAGGAAGGATCTTGAGGAGGTATGGTACGAGCTTCCTTATTTGGAAACGGATGATGATATCACGCACATGGTAAGGCAATGGCCAGGGGATTATTTAACTCCACCCATGGAAGGTGGGGACGAAGGGCAGGCATCCACCAATGGAGCAGAGAAAAATACCTCGAGAGCATAGACTGGGAAGCAACCAGACAAGAAAGGCACCAAGAAGGAGACCTAAAAAGTTACATTCGCGCTAGAAAAAGACACTAGAAGAGACACAAAGCCATAAACTGAGAAGGATGGACAGGAAACTGGTAATGGAGATCAAGGTGGCAAAGACCCCCTAGAGGATACAATAGATATCACCCCAAAATTTATTCTCAAAATGCGAAAGACACGAATTGTGGGAGGTGCACGGAAAAAACAGAACTCTGATAAGTCTACTAGAGGAGAATCAATGGTCCTCACTGAGGGGTCCCTTGATGAGATTGGTGACACAGTCTGGTACATCACCGAGGACATCAAGGGAAATATTGAAGATCAATACAAGGTCGTATTGATAGAGGTCCAAAAGTGGCACAAGGAATTGCAGGTGCAGACAAGCGTGGTTCAAGCGAGCATGATTCAGGTGAGCATGACTCAATTGAGTGGTGCATAAGCAAGCGTAAGTAGATAAATCCTATAATTGGCATTCAACCTTGCGCTTCAACCTCTATAAATACCTACAGGAGTTTTCCATTTTGACATTGCAGAATATCGAGCACACACACTAAATTGGAAAAATACTAGTTTAAATCTTGTTGCACTCCCCATTCAGATATTGAACGATTTCTACCAGGGAGTCATAGAGGAACTGAATATTTGCAAGCAATGAGCCTTGTTGTTCATCAAGGATTTCAAACAAGATAATAAGCGAATGGTTGATGAAATGCAGCAAGTTGTGCAGGATCGAGATGAGGCAGTTGCGCACACGAAACGGTTGGAAGAAGAAATTAATAAAAGGCTTATAGTGACTACCTGATCTCCATATTTAGGTCGAGGTAGCACCAGAAGAAAAGGTGAGAATATCACGATGACGGTCAAAGACTATAAGGCAGAAGTAGACAAGGTAAATCTCGAGCTTCAGATGCAGATCATTGAGCTTTTGATGAAGTTACAACTATCTACACCACCAGAGGTCCACGAGCAGCGTGAAGCAGACATAAAGGCTGCTATGGATAATATTGAAACCATAGTAAAGGACTACAGCCAGTGATTTGATGATGCCATGGAAATATGGGCCTCATTGTAAGAGGACCCACATGTGCAGAAAATTCAATCAAAAATCTGGGAAAATCGACAACATTTTGATCAATTCAAGGTGACAGCGTGGACCTTAGCACCCGCACAGTGGTTTGCCCATCTTCAAGAGGGCAATTTTTTCAAGGACATATCAACGTGTTACGAACAAAGGAACAAATCATCTCCATGTGAACGAAACCATGGGAAGTGGAGGCTATTTAGCTATCACAGATAGTGGATAGCAAGTTGAAGACTCTACGACACACATAGAGAGACATTATTCAGAAGACAATAGGGCCAACCACAAAGAAGTTGTTGGATGAAGTATGTGAGGCCAAGAAGTAGTGCACTAAGACAATTCAACCATTGAAGGATGCATTGCGCAACATCAAAGCAAAGACTCAAGGCGCACTAGTTAAGTGACTCGGGCTGAGTCACATTTTTGTGTTGGGGGCCTGTTGGGCTAGGTACTCCTAGGTTTAAGTTTTGTTTAAAAGTATGCATTTTAAGGAGCGAAGCGTCCTTCACGCAAAAATTTTAGAATCTTAGGGGATTTAGGGTGGGTCAAAGCCCATTATTTTGTAAAGGGATGAGATTGTTTTGTATATTTTGAGCTCTGACCATGGTTTGCGGACCATAGTATTGTAAGAAGGAAAAGATATATAAGGAGATGTCTTAGTGAGTCTAGGCATATATTTTTATGATTTTATGTTAGATATGATTCTTTAAAGTCATATATTTATGTGTTCTTGGCGAAGTGGAAGGCTCCTGCAGGTGTGTGCGCAAAGACCTTGGTAAGTCTGCAGCTGTGTGCACAGGGAAAGAAGGACTGTAATTGAAATATGTTACTTAATATAGAAGGATTTGAAGGCATATCTATGCATTTTCCTTGTATTTACGCATTATATGTTTATGAGTTGTTCGTGCATGATTAAGGTTCATTTTTGTATATCTACTCGGTAAATGCATTGCAGAAGTTAGATTGTTTCATTATATGATGAATAATGCTTGTTAAAGTAGGAAGGCGAAGTGCGCAAGAAGAATAGTTAAGTTATTGAACAA
The DNA here is from genome assembly GCA_034641835.2 of Pinus albicaulis. Lineage (NCBI taxonomy): Eukaryota > Viridiplantae > Streptophyta > Pinopsida > Pinales > Pinaceae > Pinus > Pinus albicaulis. The sequence continues at coordinate 806,666,939 of CM076581.1, read as the reverse complement.
CATCTGTTGTAGTAAGTTTACTAGTTCAGCAAAGCGTTGATTGATCCCTAAGTAGAACTAGGCCCTAAAGCCACACTCCATAGTCCCTCTAGATGTAGAAACCTAGTTCTAGCATCCCCTAATATTGCCTCGGGTGAGACTGTATTCTGCCCAGCATATCATTGCCAAAAGGGCTGGTAATAGAGGGTTTTGTTGGTTCATGCAACCATCTTTGAACCTTGGCCTAGATGCCCTCAAGCCAACATGTACCACCAAGGAAGTCGAGTCCTAAATCGGTTAAAGACCCTGATAATGCGAATTTCGATGTCTTCACACCGATACTGCTCGAAAAACTGCCATTTGAAGGAGAACCACTAGGGAAATTTTCGCAACTGAAGATGGAAGATTAGGACTTTAATGACCGAAGAAGGTACCCCAAATTCGAACCAAGCAGGTACCTACACTAAGTGCATTACCCGAAGAGTAAATTCACTAGGTTGCAGCCACACTAGTGGGTTGAAGGATTGCAAAGGGAAGGGTTGTTAAATATCTTGGATGTGCCACACTTCTGTCGAAGTGCCATCAACACGATTTGTGTTCAACAGATTTTGGTTTTAGTTCATGATGGGTTCCTCTGGATGGGAGAGAGGATCCCAATATATGAAATGTTGATCCAAAGAATCATCATGTTTCCATACAAGGGAAAGAACCTTGCCGAGGAGTTCGTGGGAAAAAGTTAGGATAAGGCAGTCATTAACGACATAAAAAATAATTATGAGCTGATAAAGAATTCAAGGGGCTATGACATAAATTTTATTAATGACTAAGGGGTGCACTTCGTCGCACACATTCTTGTAGGGAAAATCATGTGCAAGCTTAAAGTGAACAAAGTCCCAACTACCATGGTCTCTTTAACTACGCAATGTAGTAAAGGGGTTCAGTTAGCTAGGCCGACTATCTATGCAAGGAGTTCTTGGAGGATTGTCGTGAAGCGTAGGAGGAAGGGAAAATTTTTCACTACACATGGTTTTTGTTGATCATTGTATTGTTGGCATGGAAGGAACCAACGGATTCACAATTTCCTACCATTGAACCAAATGTATGTGAAGCTACGCAGTATGCCTCGCTCTGGTTTTCCAAGGATTTGACACGCACAATGGAAAACAAGAATTTTTGGGTATCCATGCATATGGACCTACACATGTTGGTGAATCATCATCCCAGGTTGTCACCTATTTTGTATGAAAAGTACCATAATATTTCATATTTTAAGATCATTTTCCACAAGTTTTATGTCAAGGCACAGAGGGACTCGACATGGAGATGGAATCCTTTGCCATATTTGGTCACAAAGTATGACCTGGTAGAGGTCATAAAGCACTATTCAATAGACTGGATGACCCCATCTAGTGGGGGCACTGAGAAAGAGGTAGATACTGCACAACATGTGGGAGCTAGTAGAAGGACACAAAGGCACAGAAAGAGGTAGAGCAAGAAACAAAGAAGGAAAAGGAAGAAACTGAAGGAAAAGATACAGATCATGGTGGCCAGATCCCTCCTAGCGATGTAGAGCTAGACGATTCACTATTTATCATAAGGAAGAGGGTACCTACAATGTTTGTGCTAGGTGCACGGATGAAGCAGAAGGTAGATAGATCCAAACCCACAGAGCCACTGGTCCTCACTGATGGGGACTTTGATGAAATTGGAGAAAAGGTATAGCACATCACAGAAGAAACATAGAACATAATCAAGGATCACTAAAAAATAGTATTGACAGAAGTGCAAGAACTCAAAGTGTTGGCACAAACAATGAGACAATAGGAGCAGTCAGCCAGCGAACAAGTGCTGACAAGTCAACTAGCGTTGCCAGAGCACCAAATTGAGAAATCATTTGGCTTGAGATTTTGTAGGTATCAAGAGGAGCGCTACAATTTGAAGTTGTTTAAGAGATAGAGCGCGTGAAAGTATGGAAAAATGTCAACATGAACATCGTCGTGCTACCCACTAAAACATTGCACGAGTTCCACCAAGGCATCGTAGACGAGTTGAAAGGGTGAGAAAAATTTATTTCGCAATCGAACATGCATGTTCTCAAGGAAAGAGATGAGGTATGTCAGCAACAATAGCAGTTGGAAGAAAACAAAAAAAAAATTACAGTGAAGTTCCAAACATACAAGTCACGTAGAAGAGCCACCAACAAACAAGGTTGCAAAGCTCACTCTCGCAATCAAGGATTCAAAGGAAAACATTGAAAAGTTGAAGTTGAATATGAGTTCAATACTGTTGAGCTGCAAATGGGGCTATAGCCAACCATGCCACTAGACGTCAGAGAGCAGAGGGAAGCAGACCTCAAAACTGCACTGAAAGGCATCGCCAACTAAGTAGTGGAGTGTGGGAAATTGTTGGATGAAACCATGGTCATTTGGAACTCACTGCAGGATCCAAACATTCTAAGGATTGAAGATGAGATCCAGAAAAAGTAGAAGCAGTTGGACGAAATCCGGGCAATTGCGAGGACCCTGGCAGTCTCGTAGAGGCTCGCAAGGATAACGAAAGGAAAGAATATTCAGAGTCAGATCGAAGATCTTCGGAGAAAAGAGAAATTGATAATAGCAAGGACTCAACCATGGTAGGAAGAGGTCATCCAACTTTTTCAAACAACAGATGGAAAGCTTAGGGAGCTACGACAGAGGCAGAAAGAGGTGCTACAAAATATAGTAATACCAACAATAGATGCACTATTGGATCAGGTGCGCAATGAGGAAAAGAAGGTAGATGAAATACTTCAGCATTATAATGTCGGCCACATAAGCATTACAGATAAGGTTTGGGGCGTACCAGCTAAGTGACTCAAGACGAGTCACATCTGAGTGTTGGGTGCCTGTTGGGTGCAACCCAACTTGGTCCATTTTTGGTCAAAGACTCCTTTGTTCGAGGAGCGAAGTGCGTGGTACCAAGAAGATAAATCTATCGCGGAGTGGTTAGGGGCTTTGGGGTGGGTCGAAGCACCTCATTATTTAACGGGTTTCGAGTTTTAGCTAGTTCTTTTTCAAAGCCCATGGTATATGGACCATGGTTTTTTACTGATGTAAAGATATATAAGGAAATTTAATGTTGTGTTGAAGAAATAACATGCATATTTGATGAACACAAATTGTTGTAATCTTTGTCTTTAGTCTGTTTTGGGCCTTAAGGGAAGGCTCAGTAGCTAAGTGCTCAGAGACCTTGGAAGAGTCTGCAACTTTGTGCGTAGACCACCTACAGTTGTGTTCGCAGGTCTAAGGAGTTGTCACTACATTGAACAGATTCATATTAAAAAAGAAGAATAAGTTTTTGGAATATTTTGTGTTTGCATGTGTTGTGTTTGCTTTCTATCTGTTTATGTGAAGTAATGATAGCGCAATTTATCTTATGTTGAATGTCTTTATGTTTATCTAAATGATGCAAATTAATTGATTACTCTATAACCACGTAGTAATAATGTATCTATTAGAACCTTGATTAAGTACACAAAAACAAAGTAAAGCCACCTTGCGCAATCCCTCAAGGCTGCAGAAATCTGGTTTTGCAACCACCCATAGCCACCTCGGGTGAGACTGTGATCTACTTACTGGTCGTTGCCGAAAGGGCCGGTGTCTGGGGTTTTTTTAGTGTGAAGTACAAGTCGAACCTGGGTCAAGCCCAACTGAGCCAACAATATTGTGATTGAGATATTTTTTTTCCCTTTATATGTTGTAGCCTGATAAAGAACAAGTTGTATCATGTTGAGGTGGGAGTCTCCTTTGGGTTCTAGCCTATAGAAAATTTGTGGGATTTGGAGCTTCCTTTGAGGTAGGAGCATATTTTAGGTTGGAGCCTACAAAAATCTGATGTAGTAAGGAGTATTAGCTTTCCTTCACATCACTTTCAGCCTAAAATTCGTAGTTTTCTCCCTTCAAGGTTTCCACTTATATTTGGTGTCTTCATGTGTTGGTTCTAGAATGTTATGTGAATGTTCTTGAATTCTTTATAAGTATATCTGAAATTTTCTTCCTCTGACACCTACAAAAGGAATCCAATAATAATAGACCACATACATAAACCATTACCTACATAAGACAAAAAATAAGTTGAGAAAAAAGTAAAGTTTTAAATTAATGATCCCCCCCCCCCCCAGTAATTTCCAAACATAAATATCACTTTTTTATATTTTACCAAACCTTTGTTTATTATTATATTCTTATATTTAGGTTAAGGTAAGATCATTCCACTAGATAAGTAAGGGTATTATCGCAAGGTAAGGCAATTCAACCTTATCTAGAACAATCTAGCATTATACCAATAGGTCTAGATTAATTGGTCTTTATAAATATAAATATTTGTCACAATAGACAAGTAAGTATTTAATTTCCGAGTACATCTTCTTGAAATTTAAAATAGTCACACATACATATATACATACTCACAATAGTCATGTGCATGCCTTTTTACGCTATTTTCCAAATAACAACTACACATTTAAATCATCTTATCAGACATGTATATGCGCATGTATATTATAGGTAATTAGGTAAGTACTTACAATGACCCTACAAATGCAAAGTATCCAAGATAATATTTACTGTATATACTTTTGAGCATTGCAAAAGGTATGAATTCACCACGTGTTTTCTCATTCTTTTACTTTAAACATAACTCTTTTTACTCTAGAAAGGTGATTTATTACAGAATTATGGTAGAATTGCAAAGACTTATGTTTATTGTGAAAATTAACTAAAAATTTCCTTTTATTGTCAAAAACAGGAATCAAGCGAGGTGAACAGCTATACCAGAGGCGAGGCTAAAGCAGGAGTAACTGTTGTTCCTCAAGTGATAGACCATATCCTGCCAAAGAGAAGAAAATCAGAACGCATTGCTAAGAGAAGGCAGGGGACAGCACGGCTTCAGCCGTAGAAGATCGAGTGATAGCTAAAAAAATAAAGGAAGTGAATCCCTCAGGATCCTTTGATCCTGAGGGATCGTTGTTCAAATCTTATCTCGTTCCTTGTCTTGTCCGTCGAAATTGTTATATAAGGCAATGCCTTTAGAGATTGAAGGATTCGAATCATTGATTAAAAACATTCCTTTTGTAATTCTGCACTTTATTGACTCTTGATCAGAGAGCGGTCACTATGAACATGTTTTATGTTCAATTAATACAAAGACGTGTTTTCGTTCCATTTCTCAAGATCTGAAGTAACCCAGCAGTGTTTCACTGGTGCTAAGGGCTCGGCCCTGGTGGAATCGATCTGTTGTTTTTATTTCTATCCTTTAATTACCGTTGTGTGATAATTGTGTTCGATTCTATTACGATTGTAGAGTTAATTAATTACTATTGAATTTCTTATTGGTATTGCTATGTTGCGTTAATGAATTTCATTGTTGTTCCATTTCAACAAGGATCGTAATTCCTGTATCATTCATCCTGTTATTACTTATAAAGCTTTGTTGTTCAATATTTAACTCTATTTGTTGTTCCATTGGATTGTTGTTCATTTCAATTGCTACTTAATAACATTTGTTGTCGACAGGGTTTGGTGTTTAACAGAGTTCGTTAGTCGATTTCATTTAAGTTAAGATTTCATTCATTGGTTAGCATTTGTTGTTCAATTCCAGTGTGTTATTTAGTTCTGATTCATCAGTTTCAAATTGTAGAAAGATTGCTTATTTACATTGTTGCAGTCTGCTATTCATTTCCAACTCATTACGTTTACAGAGTTATTCTTAGTTCAAGTTCTATTTCTCTTTAATTGCTTTAAATCAAGACTCTCAACTGCAGAGAACATTAGTTATTGCTTCCTCGTTCCTAGATTGATTGCCTTGTTCCAGTTTGATTTCAGTTGCATCAATTTCTAAAGGAATGAGTTATTGTTACTGTATCCTTGATTGATGTTTTGCAAAGTGAATAGTTCAGTTTCAGAGTATTTGAATTCATGATATTGTAATTAGATTTATTTTCAAGAATCTGTTTACTCTTGTATTTAGAATACTATACTACATCTCTCACAACATTGCTCTTAGCTCAAATTGCAGCCTCAAACATAGTACACTCTTGAAACAAAAAGTCGTTCTTGGATTGATAATTAATGTAGGATAAATAGGCGTTAAAAAGACACCTTTTATACCTCAACATTTGGTGCCATTGCCGGGGAGAGTGTATGACATTTAGAAGGAGTGATGCACATTTGATTTTTTTTCTGTTTGGGAAGAATTGGGTATTAAAGACGGAAGGTAAGAACCTGCGCACCGAGCAAGGAACATACTTGCTCACAACCCGCTTCACAGCAGAATTGGGTAAACTTCTTTCTTTAGGTAGGAATGTAGGCTTGTTCTTTTGAATGAATAGAAAAGATAAACAAAACAAAATTCCACCTAAATCCGAAAAACCTAAGGGACCGGTGACCCTTGGGATAACAACTTTCATTGACGAAATCCTTAAGAAAACTGAATCTCAGCCATCAGTAGGACCTAGGAAAGTTATTTCTAGACATCCTACTAGTTCCCTTCAAGCCACAAAGTCACCATCTGTAGCCTTTGCTGAGATACATAGTCAAACGGAAGGAATTGAGCAAGCTTCCCAAGAAATTGAGAATTCCTGCCTAATTTCTCCACAAGAAGGGAACTCCAGTAATATCCACGAAGGAGAAGGGGAAACAGGGGAAACTGAAGAACCAAAATCTCCTCTTGAAATAATCCAAACAGTGAGCAGCCTAGATAAGGGAAGTTCTGTCAACCTCATTCAAAACAAAGGACTTGAATCTCCTTAGACAGTAGGCCAGCAAGGAACACTTATTATTCCAGATCAAGGGAGTGTTGTCAAGGTCATTCCTATTCCTTCTAGTCAGCCTAGGAATTCCCTTGAGATCCCAGAAGGATTTTGGCACATATTTGATCAAATGGCCCAGAACCATAACCAGAACCAGCAAACTTCCACACTGCAATATCCCATAGTAGATACTACAGTTAATGCACCCATGAAAGCCATCCCTCTTCAACATATTCCTACATTTCATGGCTTGACATCGGAAGATCCAGGTGCATTTCTGTTTGAATTCGATGTATTATGCAGGGGGTATGACTATACCACCGATCCCCAAAAATTAAAACTATTTCCTTCCACATTAAAAGGAGCAGCCTTACGATGGTTTATGGGGCTAGGTGGGGGTGTTATAAATGATTGGGATCAGATGAAAGCTGTGTTTCTAAAGAAATATCAGGATTATTGCAAGTCCCGGGAACTAAAAGATGAGATATTTCAAATGACAGCAAAACCCAATGAAACTCTGGAAGAATATGTGGAACGGTTTCAATACAACCTCCAAAGATCTCCTTATGCATCTTTACCCTTACCTGATAATGTGCTGAAAACTACATTAATTAGGGGGATGAAGGATCAATGGGTTGAGACATTAAATATTATGGGAAAAGGTGATATATATCAGGAAATCTATGCTAACATTATTGATTTATGTATCAGGAGTTCGAGAGGCAATACAAGCCTAAAATCAGCAGAACGTGATATGATCACAAGGGATAATAGGACCTCCAGTGAAGGTGTAACTCATGCAGAGATTGGAAATCTGCTAGAATATTTTAAAATAGATATTCTAGGGACTCTAACAACGTATTTTGACATCATGCAAGCCAAACAAAAGCAAGCAGAAGCCGAACAAAACTTGGCAATATTTTTTCCTAAGTTCAAGAAGAAACACAGCCACAAAGAGTGCCCGTTGGATATAATCAAAGTTTGTGCCATCTGCACAAAATATCACCCCACAAAAGTATGTCCCTCGCTTCTCGATTTAAAATCAGTCTATAAAGAGGCAGAAAAAGAATCAGAAGTGGTATGCTTACTTAATCGGCGCCGACAATGGCAGCCACGACAATCAGGTACGCCAACTGATCCATTCTCTTCTTTTCAGCCTCCTCAATATAATGCTTAGCAATATAATGGAATGTGGAAAAATCAGCCACTTTTCCCCAATTGGTCACAACAGTCATTTCCTACATCATCATGGCCAAATCAAACAAACCAAACTAATTAGCCAAATTTTCCTTTCTGCCTACCATTTTGGCAAAACAATTCTTATCCAACACAATGGTCCCCCTCCACTTCGCAAAGTTAGGCCTGGCAATCAAACTGGTAAAGACCTACAAATCAGCCAGCTGGAACAATTCCCCTCTCTCAACCTACACTGCCAACTCCCTATACATTACCACAAAACCCCCAGACCAATTTAAGACCACAACTCCCAGCCCAACCCAACCCAAACCCAAATAATAGGCCAGTTTAGTCTGTCCAAATAATGGAACCACTAGAATTAGAAATTGAATTGAGGGAGTGTAATGACCTTCAATTGAGGTCTGGGCGCATAGTAGAAACAGAGAGAGACAAAAATGTTCACACTGAAGATCTGTTACCTGTAGAACAAACATTTCAAAAAAAGAAGGTGTTTCAACAACAAACTCCACAAAAAGCAACCACCTCTTCTCCACCATTCCCAGAACGATTAATCATACCTCGCCCATTAAAATATCCTGACTTTGATCTTCTGGGAGAATTAAAAAATTTGTGTATAAAAATCCCTCTCCTCCAAGCTATCCAAGACATCCCTATTTATGCAAAAACCATTAAGGAATTGTGTATACAGAAGCCAAAGAGGAGAACAACAACCAACCCAATTGTCCAAATAGTCGGTACTCTATCTGACTTATTATCAGGAATGGAAACACCTGTAAAATATGAAGACCCGGGAAATCCTATAGTGACAGTGCAAATCAATGGGCAATTGTTCCCAAATGCCTTAGTTGATTTGGGAGTTGCAATCAATATCCTAACAACCACCACCTATCAAAAACTTGGCATTACATCATTAGAACCAACAACAACCTTATTGGAATTGGCTGACTGGTCGGTAGTCAAACCAGAAGGTACACTACAAGATGTAATGGTATCCATAGATTCCTGGGAATACCCTGTTGACTTCCTGGTTATCAACCCAAAGAACCGGCTAGATGGACACCCGTTAATTCTAAGTAGACCTTGGTTGGAAACTACCAATGCTTATATTAGCTGCCGAAAAGGCAACATGACAATAACAAGGGGAAACTATGTCAAGAATTTAGCTTTATATCCCCCAGCCCAACCAAGCCTATCAATAATCAAAAAAAGGAAGAAACTTGTATCATATCTTATGGAAAATATGAGATCACCATTAACCATAGAACATGCCCTCGATTTTAAAGATCAAACAGAGGATGATATCATTAATAGTTTTATTAACAAACCACAAATCAGATCCCATCTACAATGTCACATGATCAAGGCATCATTTGATAATAAAGAAGAAGAAGATCCCTTGAAAGACATTCCTGATCAAATAATACCCACTACTTCTGTGTACAATAGTAAGATTGTGGAAATTGAACTAGGCAAAACTTTAAACATTAACAAAAATCTGACTGCTAAACAAGAAGAGAAATTGGTCCAATTACTACGAAAATATAAGGGAGCCTTTGCATGGGATTATCCAGACATGAAGGGAATTGACCCCCAGTTATGTACACACCACATCTATACCGAAAAAGATGTGAGACCCATTCACCAACCCCAACGGAGACTAAACCCTCACCTTAAAGATATTGTGAAAGCTGAATTACAAAAGCTGTTGGATGTTAATTTCATTTACCCAATATCTGATAGCAAGTGGGTCTCCCCATTAGTAGTGGTACTAAAAAAGAATGGATGCATAGATTACCGAGAACTCAAAAAAGCAACCCAGAAATACCACTTTCCCCTTCCTTTCATTGACCAGGTATTAGATACATTGGTAGGAAAGAAATTATTTTCTTTCCTAGATAGCTTCAGTGGGTACAATCAAATCCAGATTTCCCCTGAAGACCAAGACGAAACCACTTTTACCTGTCCTTGGGGGACATTTGCCTATCGAATTTTACCCTTTGGCCTATGCAATGCCCCTGCTACATTTCAGAGGGCCATTCTCAACATCTTTTCAGACTTAATAAATGAAGGGCTCGAAGTGTATATGGATGACTTCACACCCTACGGAGAGGATTTTGAGCCAGCATTAGAAAACTTAGAAAAGGTGTTGCAAAGATGTATTGACACTAGGCTTTGTTTAAGCCATGAAAAGTGTCATATGATGATGACCGAAGGACTTATCTTAGGACATTATATTTCAGCAGCTAGAATTTAGGTGGATCCAGCCAAAATTCAGATAATTTTGTTAATACCTACACCCACCACACAAACAGAGGTACGTAGCTTTCTTGGATTTTCTGGTTATTATAGAAGATTCATAGAACATTATTCTCGAATAGCTGCACCTTTATATGCACTAACAGGAAATGTTGATTTTATTTGGTCAGATAAATGTGACCATGCTTTCAAGGATCTGAAAAATCTTGTATCAACAGCCCCAGTGCTGAGGGGCCCAAATTGGAAGTTTCCATTCCAAATTTCATCTGATGCCTCTGACACAACGATTGGAGCAGTGCTTGGGCAGGAAGAGGATAAAAAACCATATGCAATCTATTATATTAGCAAAAATCTATCTCCTGCTAAACTAAACTATACTGTGACTGAGAAGGAATTTTTAGCTGTAGTTAATGCTGTAAATAAATTTAAACATTATATAACTGGGTATCCTGTAGTTTTATATACTGATCACTCTGCCATTAAATTTTTAGCAAATAAACCTGTTACAAATGGAAGAGTGACAAGATGGTTGATTTTATTGTAGGAATTCGATATTACAATTAAAGATCGACCTAGAAAAGAGAACTTTGTAGCTTATTTCCTATCATGAATGCCAAAGCCAACAGATGCAACAGCAGTCGAAGACCACTTCCCAGATGAGCATTTGTTTGTTGTTATTGTTAGAACCCCATGGTATGCTGATATAGAAAATTATTTGGAAATAAGTACATTACCTAAACATCTAACCCTTAATGAACAAAAGTAGATAATACAGCGTAGTACCCGATTCTCTTGGATTGGGGGCTACCTGTTTCATACAGGGTTAGATATGCAAATCAGGAGATGTGTCCAAGAGGACGAAGTATTTGATATTCTAAAAGCATGCCATGATGGGCCGTGTGATGGACATTTTGCAGATCGTAGAACTGCCCATAAGGTTTTACAGACAGGCTACTATTGGCCTACCATTTTTAAAGATGCTAAAAAATTTGTGCAGGCCTGTGATAGCTGCCAAAGGGCAGGTCGCCCTAGACAATCCGACGAAATGCCTTTGAACCCACAATTAGTAATTGAACCATTTGAACGTCAGGTGCTCAATTTTGTTGGTCCCATTAACCCCCCATCGAACCAAAGAACATACATCCTAGTTGCAACTGAGTATGTCACTAAATGGGTTGAAGCAGAGGCACTTTCGAAAGCTATAGAGGACTCTGTAATACAATTCCTTTTCCAAATATTTGTGTGATACAGCCTCCCAAGGGACATAATCACAAATGGAGGACCGCAGTTTGTAGGTAATAAAATCGCTGAAACACTATAGAATTACCACATTCAGCACAAAATTGCAACCCCATACCACCCACAGGAAAATGGCTAGGTAGAGAGCACGAATAAAGTGATCGAATATATATTGACAAAAACAGTTGCCTCACATAGACGTGACTGGGCTTACAGATTGCCAGAAGCCTTGTGGGCGTACCAATCAACATGGATAGGTACTACGGGGTATTCACCATATCAATTGGTATTTGAAAAAGAGCCCATCTTTCCAATAGAGTTTGAAATTCAGACATTAAGAACAGCTTAGGAGGTGGGTTTAGATTTAAATGAAGCCCAGGCCAAAAGATTACAGCAAATCAATGAGTTAGATGAAATTAGGCACTCTGCTCCTCGGCACACTACGTTAATTCAACAATAGAGAGCAAAATGGCACGACGCCCTCATCAAAGAAAAAATCTTCCACGAAGGATATTGGGCACTCCTATATGACTCCAGGTTTCAGGATTTTCCAGGGAAACTCCAGACATGATGGCTTGGACCTTACGAGATACAAAAAGTGAATGATAATGGCACCATTACATTAACCACCATAGATGGATCTAGACATTCCTTCAAAGTAAACGGTCATTGAGTGCGACTTTACCATAAACCGCTTACTCGAGAATCCTTCTACCAACAACTACAGGAAGATTCTACCATGCAAATTCTTGTTGAGGGAGATAACTCCTCCTCGACACCCATTCATTAAATCATTTCTTTCTCTTGAAATTTGTACATAAAGATTGTTCTTTTACTTTGCTTGTTTTTTGTATGGAATTTTGTTTCTTCAACTGTTCTTATTTTGCTTATTGTAAATTTTTGTTGTTCCTTTCAAAAGGAACAGCATTTTGATGTTCCTTTCGAAAGGAACAGCAGCATTGTTATGATTGTTTTTGTTGTTCCTTTCGAAAGGAACAACAATTGTGTTGTTTATTTTTGTTGTTTCGCAGATTGTTGTTGTTGTTCCTTTCGAAAGGAACAACAGTTTCGCAGATTGTTTTTGTTGTTCCTTTCGAAAGGAACAGCAGTTTCGGAGATTGTTTTTGCTATTCCTTTCGAAAGGAACAGCATTTCCGCAGATTGTTTCTGTTGTTCCTTTCCAAAGGAACATCACTTTTTGAGTGTGTTTTTCTTATTTTAGAACAAACATTGTTACCGATGAAATAGGTAACCTGACCTCAAAACGGGAACTCTAGCCCTAAAAGACTCAAAAAACATGAAAAAACACCCCAAAAACAAAAAAAGTGTATTCTAGAACGCACTCGGTTTTTTTGAAGGTCAAATTTCAACATTTTATAAAATTATGCTAAAAACAAAATTGTTTCTTGAAAAAAATATTGAAAAAACACCCTCAAAACAAAACCAGTTGATGCTAGAATAACAAAAAAAAAAATTGTCATATTTTTGACATTTTTAAAAATAGAAATAACATTTTTTAATTTTTAAAATTCAAACATTAAAAAATCCCTAAAATTTAAGAAGAAAAAATAAATTTAAAAAATAAAAACATTTTAAAGCTTAAAATTTAAAAATATATAGGAATCAAAAAATAAAAATAAAAACAAAATAAATATTTTAATTCAAACATTAAAAAAAACCTAAAATTTAAGAAAGAAAAAAAAATAACAATAATAATAAAAATTTAAAGATTAAAATTTCAAAATATATAGAAATAAAAAAAAAAAAATATTAAAAAAAAAAAAAAAAAAAAAGAAGAAGAAGAAGAAGAAGAAGAAGAAGAAGTAGTTAAAAAAGAAAGAAATTATAAAAAATTAAATATAGAAATTAAATTTAAAAAAGAAAAAGAAAATGTTTATTAAATTTAAAAAAAATAAAAAAATTAAAGAAATATATTAAATTTTAATAAATTTAAAACTTAAAATATATATATATATATATTGAAATTAAAAGTAAAAAAATAAAAAATTAATTAAAAATGAAAAATAAAATACAATAAAAATATTAAATTTAAAAAAATATATATTAAAAAACAAATAGATTTTAAAAATTAAATTAAATTTAAATTATAAAAAATAATATATATAAACTTAAATTTAAATATATATATATTAGATTTTATTAAATTTAAAAAAAAAATGTTAATATTAAAATAACAAATTAAATTAAATTATATATATATATATATATATATATATATATATATATATATATATATATATATATATATTAAATAAATAAATGAATAAACAAATAAATTTTGAAAAAAAAAAAATTTGTTAAAATAAAAAGTTAAAAAACTTTAAAAATCAATTAAAATTGAAAAATTGAAAAAAATAAATTAAATAAAATATATTAAATAAAAAATAAAATAAAAAACAAATTAATTTGATAATATTAAGTTTAATAAAAAATATATATAAAAATTTTATGTAATTAAAAAAATAATAATAATAAAATTAAAAATTAAAAAAATACTAAATTCAAATAAATTAAAAAAAAATACAAAATTTACTAAATTTTAAAAAATCAAATGAAAAAACTAAACATAAAATTTAATAATGAAAAAAAAAAATATATATATATATATATATCAATTAAATAAATAAATAAATAATTACAAAATTTAATAAAAATTATTAACAAAATTTAGAAAAAAAAAAAAATTAAATTAAATTAAGCAAAAAAAATTAAAACAAATTAAATTTCAAATATAAAAATTAAATTTAAAAAAAAAAAATTTAAATTTTTTGAATTTAAAAAAAATTTAAAATATATATATATATATATATATGAAAAATTAAAAAATTAAAAAATTAAAAGAATTTTTTGATCGTGGTGGTGCCGCCAATCGGCCTCCCGCCCAGGTGGCAATGGAGGCCGACCGGTGGGCAAGAGGCCGATTCCGAGAATCGCCTCCCACCGCGGGAGGCCGATTCCCGGAATTGGCCTCAGGGCGATTCCCGAAATCGACTTCAGGGTGATTCCTGGAATCGGCCTCCCGCTGCGGGATGGCGATTCCCAAAATTGGCATCCCGCCGCGGGAGGTCGATTCCCGGAATCGGCCTCCCCGCCGCGAGAGGGCAATTCCCGGAATCGGCCTTCCGCCGCGGGAGGCCAATTCTCGGAATCGCCCGCCCGCATACCGGCTGGCCTCCGCCGCCACCTGGGCAGGAGGCCGATTTGCGGCGCCACCACGATCAAAAAAATCTTTTTTTTTTAATTTTTATTTATTTATTTTTTTTTTAATTCAAAAAATTTAAATTTTTTTTTTTTAAATTCAAATTTTTTATTTTAAATTTAATTTTTTTTGGTTTTTTTTTTTTTATTTTGTTTTAAAATTTAATATTTGAGATTAATTATTTTTTTAAATTTTAAATTTATTTATTAAATTTATTAAATTTTAATTTAATTTTTTAATCTTTTAGTTTATTTAGTTTTTCATTTTTAAAATTTATAAATTGTTTCATTTTAAAAAAAAACGGTAAATTTATGGATATTTGTTTTTTAATTATTTGCACGTGGTTTTTTTCATTTTTTTTGTTTTTTAATGATAGTTTTTTTTATTTTAATTTTCTTTTTCAATTTTAAATTTTTTTTTTTTAATTTGTTTTTTTGTTAATTTTAAAATTTGTATTTTTTTTTCTTATTATTATTATTATTATTTTAATTTAAATTTTTAAATTTAATTTTTTCTTTTTTGTATTTTATTTTTTTTTTATCTAAATTTTAATTTTGTAATTTAAATTATTTTAAAATTTTCTATTTTAAATATTTTTTTTTAATTATATGGTTTTTTTAATAACTTAGAAAAAAAATGTTTTTGATGTTTTTTTTTTTTTTTTTGGGTTAATTTTTGTTTTTTTTTCTTTAAATTATGTGTTTTTTTTCAAATTTTGTCATTTCTTTTGATATAATTTTCGAATATTTTTGTTTTTTGTTTGTTTTTATTTATTTTTCTTTAAATTTTTATTTTTACGAGTTAATTTTGTTTTTTTTTTACATTTTTATTGGTTTTTTTATTGTTTTTTATATATATATTTTTATCTAAGTTTTGTGTTTTATTACCAACATGAAATCACCACTCTAAAAAAAAAGGTTGATGTTGCATCAATACGTTTCAAAATTAGCATGAAAATCCTACATCTTAAAAAAAAAAAAAATTGATCTTTATATCGTTTCAAAATTAGCATGAAAATCATCGCTTGAAAAAAAAAAAAAAGTTGATGCTGCATCAATACGTTTCAAAATTAGCATGAAAATCACTAACATTTTAAAACAAATATTCATACTTCATAAATAAAAATATTAGAGTGTCAAAAATGTGCTCCAAAAAAAAAAGGTGATTTTGCATCACCACTTTTCAAAATCGGGTGCTTTTTATGCTACCAAAAAAAATTAGGTAACAGTGCGGTTACCTATTTCATCGGTAACAGTGTTAACAACATTTTGAGGATTTCTAATGACTCTTATAAAGGCAAACATACTATTTATACAAGATTACACAAATTAAAGCTTACTGGAACCAGCAAATCAAAAGAAATTGTCATTTGTTAAGAAATTTTTTTGTAGTGATAAGAAGAAGGAAAAAGGACATAACCACCAATACTACTTTGTTGTCTTACTATCACTAAAATTGATATGATCGATTATCTTTATCATGTTGGTTCTTCCCCAAATTTTTATAATTTTCTTTTATTTTTATTTATTGAGTAAGAATAAGGGCATATTTTTTTCTATTGAGATGTTTAGACTTCTTCCACCATCCCTACTCTTAAGGAGTGTTGAGCCATCCTTTATATATAAGTAGGAAAGTGCTATATGAAAAAAGAAGAAAAAAATTATCTATATATATCACTAACAATTCTATGATATGGTAGATGAAGGATAGGGGGTCTCATCAAGAGCCAGCCTACCATGATCATAAGGAAGCAGTGAAGTGGCATTTCCATCATGGCCACCACACCAGGGATATGGTCCAATGGACAATTGAAAAAAAAACTAATAAGTCCTTGGAACAGGAGGTCTCATCACGAGCCAGCCTGCCCACTTTTCACTTCTTTCTGGTGAATGGCATTGTGATTTATCTGGTCCCCAAGCTAGCACAATGGCCTCCATTATGACATCACACAACACTTCCCTAGGCATAAATAAAGGATAATGGTTCCAAGGGTGAGAAAGAAACTTTGTCAAGGTTATGGACACCTGTGGGAAACAGAGCTCTGATGATGGTATTGGAGTCACATTTTTACAAATCAATAGTAATGTTAAACCCTTTTTCCTATATCTCTATCTAAATATCAAATGAAAGTATGATTCCTAAACCCTTGGTTTTGAACCTATTATACATGAAATTTATCATAAATCGATCACATTAGTTTGAGTGGGTAATAAGCGCATTAGTACTTGTTCACGTCAGCTGTCCCTTTTCCTTATCTTTGAATCATTACAAACATTTCTATATCTATTTGCAATTTAATCACACACATCGATTTCAATAATGCAATAATTTGATTGATTGTATCATAAGTATGCATGCTTTTTCCTGTTGTACAGCTACTATGCAGTACTTTCCTCACTTATTTGACGGTCGAGGATGACCTATAATCCTTCAGGGGGGGTGCGGATGCCTCTTAATGAATACATGCAGATCAAATCCCTATATTTCTTTACCTGCACGTGAATCAAATCCCTACATTCTAGGTGATAACAAGATCTTAACGATATTATTCCAATCTACTGTGCTGTGTTGTTCCATTACATTATTGTGCGTTTGTAAAGAATTAACAGTGTGCAGAGAAGATGGTAGGTCAACCAATTCGTAGCGAGCCACAAGTGCTAGTTGTTTCTGATGCTGCACGAGAAATTCTGGAAAAATTGGGATGGATTACATACCTCACAAGGCCACAACAACCTCATGAAATAGTAGCTATCAATTTTTTATAGAATTTGCAGGAAGGTTACTCCATGGTTAGAGGTAGACAGATAGCAGTAACAGATGAAATAATCACAGAGGTGTCTGGTCTACCAGCGGAAGGAACCATATGGACTCATAAGAAGGTTACGCTTCAAGAAGCCATGAAAATTTTCCAGGAAGAAGGATAGACATTGGTTGTCAAAGGCAAAGGAGTTCAGCCGGCATCGTTGGGAGAACCATGGACGGAATTGGCAAAAGTAGTACAGGCCTATATAACATGCAATGGAAGAAAAGACGTGGTAAGACCTCGCCACCTTAAGTTATTGGTAGTATTAAAGCAAAAATGTACTGTAAACTTGCCTGCATTTTTAAATTCCTTACTGCATGATGTTGCCCGTAGTATAAGAAAAGATCGACACACAGACATGGTGGTAAGCTACCATTGCTTAATCAGATTGATAGTAAGTTACAGCGTTTCCCAACAACAGACGAGTTGGGAAGAATTGATATTTTCGATTGATGGAGGATTAGCCTTACCTGCCCCAAAACGAAAGAGAATGGCTAGCACAGTAGCAGAGCCATAAAAACGTAGACAATCCTCCCTTTCAAAAAGAAGTAGGGGAATGATAGAAGGCCTTTCGGGTAGCAATAGCCAGCCCTTGGAATTACCCAGCTTGGAGGATGAACATCCCCCACAACTGGAAGGAGGGAGTCCCCGCACTGATGAGGATGAAGAAGAAATGAGTCACCACACCAGTGGTGAGAAAAAAAGCAGCACAGGAGAAGGAAATTATGAATAAGAGGGAATTGAGGAAGAAGAAGGAAGTCCTCATACTAGTGTAGAGCGAGAGATTCGCTACTCTGATGAGGAATAAGAAGGAAGTCCTCATACTAGTGTAGAGGGAGAGATTCTCTACTCTGATGAGGAAAAAGGTAGTTATCATACTTGTGAAGAGGACGAAGATAATCGTAGCAGTGAGAATGAAAGAGAAGGAGCAGAGCCTCCCGAAACCACCACTGCAAGTTCACCACAAAGCCCTTTGCAAGAGGACCAATTGGCCCAAATTTTGGCCAACATGAGTGAATATGTGCAACCCCACAGCCCACTGAACCTTAATGTTGATATCAACCAATTGCAGGAGCAAGATGTTTCCAATAAAGAAACGGCTGAGGGAATGCTGAATGAAATAGAAGGAGGAAACCCTAATGGAACAGCAGAATCGGCTGGGGTTACTTCCCCTGAGAAGTATGGATAGGAAGATATGAACACTGAAGCAGTGTTCCAAACTGAAAAATATCAGGAAACAGCACAGCCAGTTGAGGTCATTACCCCTAAAGAATGCAGCCAGGAGCATATGAACACTAAAGAAGTGTTCCAAGAAGAAAACAGAGAAGCAAGCTCGACCGAAGGCACGACTGCTGAATAACAAACCCCTGCTAAGCAATTGGGTTCAGAAAAAGGAACAGGTGTTCCAACAAGGAGGAGAAAGAAAGTAACTAAAATTGAGAAACTCCGTAGGGAACAGCAGAAGCTTCACAAATTAGTGGAACAACTTAAGCAGACTATTATGGTTCTTAAAATGAAAGAAATGCCCAAACGAACCCCAAAGAAGAGACACATAGTCGCCAAACGAGCTCCGAAAAAGAGGACAGTGGCCACTAAAACAAAGCCCCAAGTTGTAGAGACTATGGAAAACCAAGCTGAGCCTAATCATGAAGATATGGAACAGCATGTAGCTGTTCCAGATGCAGCTGCTCCAGATGGAGCAACCTCAAGTGAAAATGCACAAGCCTATAGTCAAAACACTTTTAGTGATCCTACATTAGCCAGACTCCAAGAGGAGTTGGCACAGGCTCGACAGGAAAGGGAAAAACTTGAAGAGAATACGGTCTCGAGAATAAAATACCAGGAGTTGTAGCAGCAAATGAAGATCATCCATGCAGCAGAGGTTGAAGCCTATGATAAGTGTCAGAAGGCAGAGGAGAAGGCTGAAAAGGTAATGAATAAATTAAAAATAACCCAGAATCGAATGGATACTCTCTGCTCATTATACACAAATGTTTTATCTTGTAGATTCCCTACCAAGAATTATGCTTTATTTTTATTAGAGAGATATTTACGGTTAAAAATTAAAGCAGTTAGGGCAGGAAATTCCATAGAGTTAAACACTATAGATGTTTTTGTAACATGCTGCAAACTCTATGGGGTTAAGGTACAGCATCTCCTGTGTGAGTTCTATTTGCATAATCTCATATTGGAAAATGATATTGAGACAAATCCCATCCCTTTTGTGGGTGACATCCAATACCAAGAATTTATTTCATTTGCTTTTAATCAGCTAAAATGGCTCAAAGCCTATAATGTTTTTCAAAGGCAAGAAAATGAGTTAGACTTGTGGGTTAGGAGTGAACCAAAACACCCATTACAATTATGGGCTAGGCAGAAGAATTTGATGACAAGAGAAGGTGTTATCCGGACATTGGGGCCTGTCCATAAAGCAATTGTCTTGAATGAGATATAATATTTTCTATCTATTAGAAACCAGGCCTACATAGCAGCTAAGGTCCGATGGGGAATTTCCAATCAGAATATTCAAAATAGAGAGCCATTTAACTATAAAAATTTTGGATTAACTGTTGACCGCTTGGTTCTCTATAGCAACCTCATTTCGAGGGAAGGCCCATTCTGGCTAGGGTGTAGGTTTCGAAGCCCCATTGCATGGTATCCTGCAGCAGATTATAAAGCCATCTATGAAATACCTGAAGGACAGACAGGGCATGTCTTCGAAGCTTTAGCTGCAATGCATGGTTTTAGGCCTTTTGATGAAAAACCTTCTCCAGCTTATTCTTTAACTGCTTTGCATGTAAACTATGGTTTTCATGAGGACATGAAAAAGGGTAAGCAGGGGGGTATGTTGAGCGTTGAAAAAGGTATGAATTCACCATGTGTTTTCTCATTCTTTTACTTTAAACACAACTCTTTTTACTCTAGAAAGGTGATTTATTACAGAATTATAGTAGAATTGCAAAGACTTATGTTTATTGTGAAAAGTAACTAAAAACTTCCTTTTATTGTCAAAAACAGGAATCAAGCAAGGTGAAAAGTTATACCAGAGACGAGGCTAAAGCAGGAGTAACTTGTGTTCCTCCAGTGATAGACCATATCCTTCCAAAGAGAAGAAAATCAGAACGCATTGCTAAGAGAAGGCAGGGGACAGCATGGCTTCAGCCATAGAATATCGAATGATAGCTAAAAAAAGAAAGGAAGTGAATCCCTCAGGATCCTTTGATCCTGAGGGATCATTGTTCAAATCTTATCTTGTTCCCTGTCTTGTCTGTCGAAAATGTTATTATTATAAGGCAATGCCTTTAGATATTGAAGGAGTCGAATCATTGATTAAAAACATTCCTTTTGTAATTCTGCACTTTATTGGCTCTCGATCATAGAGCAGCCGCTGTAAACACTTTTTATGTTCAATTAATACAAAGACGCGTTTTCATTCCATTTGTCAAGCTCTGAAGTAACCTAGCAGTGTTTCACTAGTGCTAAGGGCTCGGCCCTGGTGGAATCGATCTGTTGTTTGTATTTCTATCTTTTAATTACTATTGTGTGATAATTGTGTTCGATTCTATTACGATTGCAGAGTTAATTAATTACTGTTGAATTTCTTATTAGTATTGTTGTGTTGCGTTAATGAATTACATTGTTGTTCCATTTCAACAAGGATCGTAATTCCTATATCATTCATCCTGTTATTACTTATAAAGCTTTGTTGTTCAATATTTAACTCTATTTGATGTTCCATTGGATTGTTGTTCATTTCAATTGCTACTTAATAACATTTGCTATCGACAGGGTTTGGTGTTTAACAGAGTTCGTTAGTCGATTTCATTTAAGTTAAGATTTGATTCATTGGTTAGCATTTGTTGTTCAATTCCAATGTGTTGTTCGTTTCCGATTCATTAGTTTCAGATTGCAGAAAGATTGCTTATTTACATTGTTGCGGTCTGTTGTTCATTTCTAGCTCATTGCGTTTACATGTTTTTTCTTAGTTCAAGTTCTATTTCTCTTTAATTGCTTTAAATTAGGACTGTCAACTGTAGAGAACATTGGTTATTTCTTCCTCGTTCCCAGATTGATTGCCTTGTTCCAGTTTGATTTCAGTTGCATCAATTTCTAAAGGAATGAGTTATTGTTATTGTATCCTTGATTGATGTTTTGCAGAGTGAATAGTTCAGTTTCAGAGTATTTGAATTCATGTTATTGTAATTAGATTTCTTTTAAAGCATCCATTTACTCTTGTATTTAGAATACTATACTACATCTCTCATAGCATTTCTCTTAGCTCAAATTGCAGCCTCAAACAGAGTACACTCTTGAAACAAAAAGTCGTTCTCGGTTTGATAATTAATGTAGTATAAATAGGCATTAAAAAGACACCTTTTATACCTCAACATATACATGAATGTACCATGACCAGGACCATTAGCACGGTATCTATCTACTTTGCAAGATGACAAGGGGTCATTACAAAAAATCTCAAATAAACAGAAACATGGTCTTGTTCATAAATTATATATATAACATCTCATATAATAATAAAAAAGGAAATTAATAATAACCACTACAAAACCAAAACTATCAAAAACCATATTTGATCGCTCTATGAAGATAAATATGACTGCATAATATTAGGATCCAAAAAAGGTATGTGAGAATGTATGGTGTTGATGCCCCCTCAAATCTTATAAATATACTACTATCCCTATTCTAGATCTAGGGCCTCTTTAGATAATCTTTCTGCATCCCTATTATGTTTCATGTATATATGATGACATGAGAAATAGATAAATGAGTTTTTAAACTGCGTAACTTGATCCATAATAGGAGACAAAAAAAAAATGTAGGACTATGAACAATTCATCCAGTTAACCACAAGCACAGAACCACCAAAAAGATATATATGAGTGACCCCCCGCACAATAGAAAATGTTATAATATTTATGCAAGACAAGAATTCAGCATGGTTATTCGAGCCCAAATCGAGTTTCATGGAGACATGAAAGAAAAAAGTTTCAGAAATATGAAGAATGAAACCACCCCCGCATTTGTCCCCCGCTTCAATGGAGGCCCCAACAAAATATGCCCATGGAATTGAATGATTAGGTTTTTCATCTTGAATATCCCAAACTCTACGAACATGGTTTTCCTAAGGAAATGCCTAAGTATATCCATTACCTTTGTTGTGATAACCCTTGGAGTAGAGACTTCATTTATGAAGATGATGTCATTGTGGGCAATCCAAATCCCCCAAAAAATGATTAGAGGGAGGTATTTGAAGACTCGGAAAGAAGGAAGGGATAGAAAAAGCTACCAGGCTTCTTTAACAGATTGACCACTCCATGGACTAATTTCATCCTTAGTAGTTCTACACCGAACCTAGATTTGTTAGTAGAAGGGTAAAGGTAAAAATAGATGAGAAATATTTTCATTAACAACTTGGCAGAGGGAACACCATCTAAGAACATGATAAAAGTGTTTGCGAAGGATGTCCCATGTCGGGAATTTTTTATTGATGATGCACCACATAAGAAATATTTTCTTTTGAATGCAACAATATTTCCAAGCAATTTTCGACCACCATTTAGGATTAGCAGGAAAGCGTTCATAATAAATGAATACATATTCCACCTTACGAGATTAAATTCCACATAGAGCCACATTCCAAACCAATCCATCCTCCCTATCAAACAAGTGAAAATGACCAACATTTATGGCCCTTATAAAATTATTCCAAGGATCCAAAAAAATATCAAGGATGTGCAAATCATCAGCATATTTTCATCCCTTCCTCTGAATGGAAGTTGAAGCCATATTTTCAATATGAACCAACATTGAGATAACTCAATCCTTGAGAAATTCAATTAAGGGAGTAGGGAGAAGATGATCATGATCACAACCAAGCCATGGTTCTTGGCCAATTTGGACCCAAGCACCCAAGCCAACTTTCCAAGCAAGACCCCTATGGATGACTTCAAAAGTATTTAAAATAGCCCTCCAAATAATTGAGATGTTGCCTCGTGGCTTATCAAATCTGTGAACCCAGGATTCTGCAGAGAGGGGAGAAATATACTTATCAATAACAACCAAATTCCATAAGATCTATGTGGACAAAAATCACTAGCCACATTTTGCATCCAAAGCTTGGGAAAACAAAAAAATATTCTTTAGCCCTTATCCACCTAGGGCCTTTGGTTTAGTAATCATTTCCCAACCCACCCAAGAAAGGACCACCTCTTCTTTAGATCTAGACCACCAAAATTTATAGAAAATGAATCTAATATGCTCCAAGATGTCTTTTAGGGTCCATTCCAATGAAGACCAATAAACAAGAATAACTTAAAGAACTAGTTTAATTAAAATGAGACATGCAACCCTAGATAGCCATATGTGGCTCTAGATTTTGATATGCTTCTCAAATTTTTATATCAACTAGTTCTAGTCAAAAATTTGATAGGTATTGGATTTCAAATGAAAACCCAAATATTTGAGGCCATCATCAATCCTATAAATGTACATTGGAAGGATATCTAATATTTATTGAATCTCAGCAGCCTTGAGATTTGAAATGAAGAGAGATAATTTCTGGAAATTGATTAACATACCTATGTCTTTACAAAATAAATATATAATTCCCTTCAACGCCTCCACCTATCGGGGGCTAACAATATAGAGAATAAGAATATCATCTACAAATAAAAGATGAGAAATATCCATTGATCTAGACACCATGCATCCTTGGAAGTCACCCATTTGCTTGGCATCCTCTAGTAACCTACTGAGGCCTTCCACCACTAGCAGGAAAAGAATGGGGGATAGAGGGCATCCCTAGTGGATACCACACTAAGCATGGAAAAATGGAGGAGAAACACCATTGATCAGAACAACAAAGGATACTATTTGTATACAACTCATAACCCAAGTGATAAAATCGAGACTGAAACCAACATAATAGGAGCCTAATATAAATCCAGCTTATGCAGTGATATTCTTTTGATAAATCAATTTTATTACAACTCCTTTGAGATTCATCATTTTTATGCCATGTGTACCTTACTGAGCCACACAAATAGCCTCATGAATTTCTATAACTTTAGGAAAACCAAATTGTTCCCTAGAAACAGATGAGGAGAGGATCGACTTGAGTTGAAGTGAAATTACCATTATTATGACCTTATAGATTTCATTGCATTATAAAATAAGTAAAAATTATTCAAAGGTGGTTGGGGAGTCAACGTTTGGAATTGGGGCAAGGAAGGTATATTTAAGTGCAGGAAGCATTCTCCGATCCCATCGAGATTCTTAATTCACTACTAAACCATCATTCCCTAAACTTCCATATAGACCCATAGAAAATTCCACATCCTAGCCATAAGGGCTTGGGCTCTTTTCCTTTTGAAATCTATGTAGAACATTCTTTAGTTCTTCTTCAGTGACTTCAGCCATAATATCACGATTTCCTTCCTCATCGAGAAATGGGGAAAATGGACGATAGTGCAAATAACTTCACCAATGGTGACTTCTTCTTGATATTTATAAAAACCTTCAAAATGTCAAATTTCCATATCATCTAAATCAGAAAATAATAAATCCTCCCTTCCAGATTGATTTTTTAAGGACTATATAGTATTTTCCATTGTATTCCCTTTAGGATGAACCTGAAATAATTTTGTATTATTGTCTCTACATCAAGCCAAATGTCTTTTCTTTTCAGCCTCCATTTGGCCTCACGATCTTCTAAATTTTTTATCTTACTCTTGTCCAAAGAAAAAGTGTATCTTTAGAATCCTCTAAACTGTTGTAAATTGGGTTCAATGCCCCCCGCGTGTTTCGCGACATGGACTAACCGGCTCTCGTGGATCCTAACTCTGGCGATTGTAGCAGAGACTAATTCCTGTGGGTTTTGGTCTAATGGAAATTGTGATTCCAACAATTGGTATCAAAGTGATAGGTATCGAGTTCAAAACTCACCCGGCTCGTGTTGGGGGGGAGATTGTTAGACATTGAGTTCAACGATACCCGTGTGTTTCACGACAAGGACTAACCGCCTCTCTTGGATCCTAACTCTAGCGATTGTGGCGGAGATTAATGCCTGTGGGTTTTGGTCTAACAGAAATCGTGATTCCAACATAAACTATATCCTTCCACTCCTTGAGAAAAAAAAGCTTGAATTTGAATTTCTCTCTCCCTAAGCTCCAACGATTGAACTTGTTTATTTTTTGAAGCCCACTATTTGGTGTTTTTCTTGATTATCTTTAATTTATCAAAAAAGTGTTTGCAAAATAATACACATTCCTGAGGAGCAAATGAAAACCACTATTCTTGGAACATATGCACAAAATTTTATTCTTTGAGCCAATTTGAATTCATTTTGAAAGGAGAAGCAAGTTTATGAGTGGCCCCTTTTAGTTCAAGAAAAAATGGTGAATGATCTGAAGCACCAACCACCCCAAACCATTGCTTAATGAAGACGAAATGATTCATCGACACATCAAACATCAAAAATCAGTCAAGTCTTTTCGACACTCGATCTGGACCCAAACATTTATTTCTCTAAGTGGGGTGGAGCTTCATCAAATCTAGATCAATAAGAGACCGACTCGAAATACGATCATAAAAGAAATCAATCAATGGATCATTAATGGCCCTGTCGCCTCAAAATTTAGAAGATCCCAAGGAGAAATTTGAATCTCCTCCAATAATAAATGAAGGCCAATTTCAAAAGGATTTACTGAATAAGAAACCCCAAAACACTTTTATATTTTCAATTGATCCATAAACATTTAGAAGAGAGAATGACTTGCCCATCTCTTCAAAGAAAATTTCAATACATAACCCAGAGTTTATACTCCAATAGTTTAAAAGGTTAGTACACCACGTGTTGCTGCTTACCGCTAGACCCCCCGAACACTTAGATGCATCCAAAAATTGAGAACTCCATTCACCCAGTAGCCCTTCAATACATTCGTAGATAACAAATCCATCGCAAAAATTATATTGGAGAAACATAATCTCATGAGGATCAGTCTCAAAAATTATTTTTAGGGAATTTCATTTAAGGAGACTTGCAAGACCCCAACCATTAAAATATAAAATGTTCATTTGAACCCACCCAAGGGGGCAAAAAATTCTCTAATATCCCCTTGAATTGAATATCATCTACGAGCGACCATATCAACCCTAACACATTTCTGATCTTTGGTCAAATTAAAATTTCTCTTCCATCCCTTGTTATCAAACAGGGATATTTGGAATTGGCCTAGACCCAATTTAGAAATTGGAAAAAAAGTCCATTTGAGCGGGGACAAAGTTTATATGAGGAGGAGCCTCCTCCTTAGGAGCGGGAATAGTAATTAGAGGGGGTGGTTACTGGAGAGGAGAAATCATAATGTTACATGGAAAAATAGCAACTAGCTTGAGATGGGGTTTGAGAAGAAATTGACAACATAGAGGTGGGAATAAAAAGCATATAATAGTTTAAATGTCCAATAGAAATAGAAATAGGATAATTCATAAATTGATATAAATTAAGATATTTAAAAGAGACATAAATAGGAAGTGCACCTAGAACATATTGCTTTAGGGGATCATGTTGACTTACATCCATGATCATAGGGTCCAGAGGGGGTGAAATAGTAGTATACACCGGCTCATTATACCTTCTACGAAGACCACATGTCTCCCTACATGACGACAACATCCAATTTTGAGGAATTATGTCCCCCAAGAAATAATTCTCATCCCTGTCCATCGCAGAAGGAACCACGGTGCAATGTTTAGTGAGATGACCAGTGGAATGAGATACCTTTGCAGTCGAGATCTTTTATGAAACCCTCCTCCCCACCAAGATTAATTTCCATAAGAAGACCATTCCTTAGGTCAACCTTGATCAAGATTATGGCCATATCCATTTTCCCCTTGGAGAGATAAGAATAATCATGTGCAAGATAAGATCCAAGAGAGTTCCTGATACTTTAAAAAATCTCATTATCCTAGAAATATAAGGGTAATCCATGAAGGCGAACCCATAAGGGGACCAAGTCTAACTTCTCTTGATGAGCATCAAATAATGATGACCAAAATTTAAGAAAAACAAGAGAGGATTCGATGTGTCAAACTTGTTTCTCAATAATTTGTGCATCCTCAACTTTTGCAAAATTTACGTGAATCCAACCTTTAGCAAGTAGGTTGACCCCAAATGCAACATGTACCAGCAAAGAAATGTCATTTTCTACCCATTCTTTTAGGGTCTGAATAGAGAAACGACTGTTGGGTGTGGAGCCTAATTATCTTCTTTATTTAGATGTATCATCGTGTTGAACTCATGTTCTTAATGGGGTGACAACGTCGTCCATTGTTTAATCACTGCCAAGGGAGTCCAGGGGGGATGCGGTGACCTTTTGGAGCCCACCCTGGCGGGGGATTTCGGGGGCAGCGCTCCCGAAACTAAAAACAGATGTAAAATTGCCTTGTAAAATATTGTAATTTCATATTCAATATGGGCCGTTCATTAGGCGGATGATCGGATGGTAGAAGTTATGTTTAATTTAGGGTTTTCTTTCCTAGAAGGAAAACCCTCGTTTTGTATGAGGGTATTGTATTTTGGCTGTGCATGTTATGTTTATTATGAGTGAGAAACAGAAAGGGGGATTGTGAGAGAGATTGGAGGATATTACAATGGATCTATTGTAGGTTGTGTCTCTTCAAATTACTGGATAATAAAAGGAAGGACTGGTTGTTCGGGGTGGACGTAGCCCAAATTGGGTGAACCACTTATATATGTCTCTCTTGTTTTATATGTCAACTGTGTTTTTTGTTTCCGCATATTTTTTTTGTTCCATTGCTCTGTAATATATAATTTTCTAACAACGGATATCATAGCCGAAGGTCTGTTTGGCCGATAAACATGGAGGAAAGAAGGGTTCCTGGTTCGAGTGGGAGAAATGGCAGAATATGGTAGGTTTAGGTTCAAGAAATTTAACGGCCGAAACTATCCATTGAGGAAGATGCATATGGAAGATTATATGTATTAGAAAGATCTGTACCTACCATTGAGTGGAAAAAAAAATAAGTCGTCGAGTATCACAGACGCAGAATGGGAGATTCTCGATAGAAATGCACTTGGAACAATACGGTTGTGCCTCGTGGCATTGGTAGCCTTCAATATTTCGAAGGAAACAACAACAGAGGGTTTAATTAAGGCATTAGCGAAACTATATGAAAAACCCTTGACCTCAAATAAGGTATTTCTTATGAAAAATTTATTTAATATGAATATGTCGAATGGTGGATCTGTTGATGACCATTTAAATGAATTTAGGTTACCAGTAAGTTAAGTTCTATAGAGGTAAACTTTGATGATGAAGTTAGGGCTATATTATTTTTGTGCTCATTTCTAGAAATTTAGAATGGTTTAGTTATGGCCATTGGTAACTTTGTCTCTGGATCTAGTACTTTAAGTTTGATGATGTTGTCGGTGCTATCCTTCGTGAGGAAATGCGAAGGAAAAGCTCTGATGAGACATTGGGTAATGCTTTGAGTGAAGATACTAGGGGAAGAAAAATGGAAAGAGGAAAGATCTGAACATATCTGAATAAATCAAGGAAAGGAAACTCCAAGTCTAGATCGGGGATAGTGTGCTGGAAATGCAAAAATAAAGGACAACTGAAGAGAGACTGTAAATCTTGAAAGGGAAAAGAAGGAGACTCACAACAAGAAAACAAACATGAAGCAAATGTGACAGGTGATGTGTTACAAGATGCTTTTATTTTTTTTTAGAAAATGTTACTAATTCCTGGGTGGTATATTCAGGGGCCTCATTCCATGCCACACCTGATAAGAAATATTTTCATGACTATGTTCAAGGAGATTTTGGACAGGTTCATCTGGGTGATGATAAACCCTGTAAAATCGTTGTAATGGGTAAATTTATTGTAAAATATAAAAATGGAAACCAATGGTTATTAAAGGAGGTAAGGCATGTTTTATATCTGAAGAAAATTCTAATTTCAACAGGGCAGTTAGGGGGTAGGTTGTGTGACAACATTCACAGATAAAACCTGGAAGGTCACTAAAGGAGCCCTAGTAATAGAAAAAGGAGAAAATGTTGGTACATTGTATTTATGCAATGGTATTTCTAACTCTGTTAATGCTTTAACTTCCAAAGGAGAAGATGCAGCATTATGGCATCATAGGTTCAGACACATGAGTGAGAAGGGGATGAAGATTCTTCACTCAAGAAATTTGTTGTCGGGTTTGAAGAATATTGATTCGAAGAGAGTCAAATTTCTTAGAGTTGGGAAAGAAAAGAAGAGCGAAAAATTATAGCTTGTGCATACATATGTATGGGGACCTGCTCAGGTATCATCTCTTGATGGTTCTCGTTATTATGCTACTTTTATTGATGATGCAACTAGAAAACCTTGGATTTATTGTATTCAAAATAAATATGATGTATTTGATACTTTCAAGAAATGGAAATCTTTGGTTGATATTGAGAGAGGAAAGAATTTAAAGTTTCTGAGATCGAATAATGGAGGTGAATATTGCAGCAAAGAGTTTGATAGTTATTTTTCAGAGCATGGAACTCATAGAGAGAAGAGAGTTCCAAGAACACCACAAGAAAATGGTGTGTCAAAAAGGATGAACAGAACAATCATGGAGCATGCAAGGTGCATGAGATTGCATGGACGATTGCCTTTACAATTTTGGGCAGATGTTGTAGATACTGTTGTTTATCTAATAAACAGAGGGCCTTCAAGTTCCTTGGATGGTGGGATTCTAGAGGAGGCATGGATAGGTAAAAAGGTAAACTACTCCTTTTTAAAGCCTTTTGGTTGTGAGGCCTTTGTCCATATTAATAAATAAAATAGAACAAAGCTTGAGGAAAAATCAAAGAAATGTACCTTTATTGGATATGGTGTTAATGATTTTGGTTATCGCTTATATGATTATGAAAATCACACAATCATTAGGAGAAGAGATGTAATATTCAATGAAAAGGTCTTGTATAAGAATCAGTTACAGGAAAAGAAACATGAAAAAGAAAATAAAGAATACACAGTTCTTGATGAGATCACAGAAAAATTAAAGGTGCCTAAAAATAATAAAAATCCACAACCACAACAATAACAACAACATACACCTCAAATAGAAAGTGGTGTCAGAAGATCTACCAGGATAAGTAGACCCCCTAAACGATACTCTCCTTCATTATATTATTTATTGTTGACTGATTCCAGTGAATTCAAATGTTATTAAGAAGCAATGCAGGTCGAAACCAGGAAGAAGTGGGAGCTAGCAATGAAAGAAGAGATGGACTCCTTAATACATAACCAGACCTGGGACTTGGTCAAATTACCTACAGGTAAAAAAACATTGTAGAATAAATGGGTTTACAGGCTAAAAGAAGAAGATGGAGGAAAAAAAAGGTACAAAGCTAGACTTGTGGTGAAGGGGTTTGCAAAAAAGAAAGGTATTGACTTTGACGAAATATTTTCTCCTATTGTTAATATGACTTCAGTCAAAACTATTTTAAGTCTTGTAGCAACGGAAGATTTTCATCTTGAACAGTGAGATGTAAAGACAACATTTCTCCATGGAAATTTGTAGGAAGAGATCTATATGCAGCAACCACAAGGATATGAGGTCAAAGGAAATAAAAATTAGTATGCGGGTTAAAGAAAAGCCTTTATGGCTTAAAATAGGCTCCAAGGCAATGGTATCTAAAATTTGACAAGTTAATGTCTTAACAAGGTTATACTAGATGTCACTATGGTCATTGTATTTATCTAAAAAAAGCAAAATTATGGCAGCTATATTATATTGTTATTGTATGTAGATGACATGCTTGTTGTAGGGTCTAACATGTAGGAAATAAATTTACTCGAAATAAAATTGGAAAATTCATTTGTAATGAAGGATTTTGGAGCTGCAAAACAAATCCTTGGTACAAGAATAACTAGAGATGGGAAAATCGTAAATTAACTTTGTCTCAAAATGAGTCTGTAATATTCCCAAATTTTCACATCATATTTGGAATATTAAAGTTCCTGATTTTCTTAATGAATTAAGAAAATAAAAGGGTGGAGGGACCCACAAACCTCAAAGATGAATAAAATCCACTTTTAATGTGTGAATGTGAATACTCTAGATCTAGATCTAAAAACATGGAGTAGTGGAGCAGCTCCATTAATGGAGATCATGTCTCATTTATGAGATAGATTATGGAGGATGAAACAGTCAAATAAGATCATGGATATTAAATATAAAATCATGAGGATATTTGATATGTTCAATTGAGATCATAGTGCATTCAAAGAAGATCATGAAGCACTTATGATAAGATAGTGGAGGAAGTGGTGCATTTAATGCACATATGATGGAGAGGGTGATCACCCCATGTGAACTTGATGGAGGACATGAGGTTACATCGCAGTCAAACATGGGGACTATGTCCACATGTACCGCACAGATTTGGAGTGGGCCTAGCCTATGGAAGGCTCATGCATATAATGAAGGTGAAGGCACAATAAAAGGCATGATTTGGATTATTCATTTCTTGATCTGTTTAGATCTAGATTTGTCTTAGGACATTTCTATGTAGGCTTGGGCTATTTAGCAGAGTTTGCAGTGTTGTTTAGCACAGGTTGTTCCTGAGCAGGAATCCCACCTCTTTCTTTGAGTAGCTCTAGAAAGAGGATTGTTCTTCATTCCTTATCAGACATTGGTGCCATCTTCAAGAGGTTGTTTCTAGCTTTCAGCTAGGAAACCAGTGGAGGATTCATCCTATCACTTTGTTCTTCAACTTCAGCCTTTCAGGAGCAGCAGATCTACATCTGGCATTCAAGCCATTGGGTTTTAACTCCATGCAACAGTGGTCCCTTCAAGGATTGTGAAATTCAATCCTATAGATCTATTGGAGGAAGGAAGTTTCCAGTATTTCAGCTGGAAATCCTGTGGGGAATCATCTCCTCACATTGGATCTATTGTTTCCATCACTCAGGAGATGATTTGACACATCTAGCAGGACGCTAATGAGCCTCCCTCTCTGACAGTACAGTTTTCTAAATTTGTTGTTCATCCAGCAACTATTTTCAGTGGAGGAGATTGGAGGAGCTAGATCTTGAGCTTTCAGCCCAAGGATCTAGCGAAGGGATTATCCCTTCTTGCATAGATATGATTGAAAATCATTGCAGCCATCATATCATCAGATCTAGCTTCAGATTTTCATTCCCAGCAACATATATGTGAAGCCCTATGAGGGTGGTTTTCTTAGACTTACAGATCTGAGGAACCCTTCCTGGGTTATCTTAGGAATCCATCATAGAGCCCAGATCTACAATTTCAGCATCATCGGAGCTCCCATTATGCCTAGATCTAAATTTTTATCTTTCAGGCAATTGCAGTAGGGACAGCGCAGTTTACCTTCCAATAGTTCAGCAGTTACGTAGTCCCTCTTTGGAAATCATTGCAGGGTCATTCTAGGCCATCCTTGTGGCTTGAGTGTCTCATATTTTGAGCACTGTTGTACTTTTTTTTTCACCTCCAACATAATAAAATGTCTCAGCTATTTCTGTGCATTCTGATGTGTATATAGATTTATTGTTTACTTTGTTGCAATCCTTATATTGTGTTTCAGTATTACTGCATTCTCCCTTTTGGGATACTACAGAGTACATACAAAAGGTGATGGAAAGATTTAATATGCAGAATGCAAAACCAATTAGTACACCTTTGGCTAGCCATTTCAAACTTAGTAAGGAGATGTTCCCCAAGACCCAAGAAGAAATGTATTATATGTCTAAAGTTCCATATGCATCAGTAGTTGGAAGCTTAATGTATGCAATGGTCTGCACAAGGCCTCATATTGCACATGCAGTGGGATTTGTAACCAGGTACATGGACAATCTAGGAAAAGAACATTGGATAGCAGTGAAATGGATTCTCAGATATTTGAGAGGTACCACAAATCAAGCATTATTCTTTTGTGGTTCAAAAATTTCTCTACAGAGATATGTTGATGCAGATATGGTAGGTGATAGAGATAACAAGAGGAGCACTATAGGGTATGTATTTACTGTAGGTGGAACAACTGTCAGTTGGGTTTCAAAAATGAAAAGTGTTGTTGCACTTCAACAACATAAGAGGAATATGTTGTTGCTACAAAGGCTAGTAAAGAAATGATTTAGTTACAAAGGTTTATGGATGAATTGACTAAGAATCAGGAGATGGGAAGGTTATATAGTGACAACTAGAGTGCCATGCATCTTGCAAAGAACTCATCATTTCATTCTAGGACTAAATACATATAGCTCAAGTACCATTTCATACGATCATTGTTGGAAGATGGACAGTTGAAGCTGGAAAAGATACATACTAGCCAAAATCCTGCAAATATGTTAACAAAAGTTGTAACCATGGAGAAACTGAGATTATGCTCAGTTTCAATTGGTCTTCAAGTAGATGAAGATGATAAATATCCAGGTCCAAAGAGGAGTAATTTTCCAGTAAATGAAGCAGCAGTGGAGTTGGTACAATCAGTCTCCAAGTGGGAGATTGTTGGGTGTGGAGCCTGATTATCTTCTTTATTTGGATGTATCATTGTATTGGACCTTTGTTATTAACGGGGTGGAAACGCCACCCATCATTTAATTGCTACCAGGGAGGTCCAAGGGAGGCCGACAACGACCTTTTGGAGCGCCCCCCCACCTCGCGGGGGGTTTCGGGGGCAACACCCCCGAAACTAAAAACAAATGTAAAATTTCCTTGTAAAATATTGTAATTTGGTAGTCAATTTGCACGGTTCATTAGGCAGATGATCTAACAATAGAAGTTATGTTTAATTTAGGGTTTTTTCCCTAAAATGCAACCCCTTGTTTTGTATGAGGGTATTTTATTACGGATGTGCATGGTATGTGTATTATGAGTGAGAAACAGAAAGGGAGGCTATCAGAGAGAGTAGAGGATATTGCAGTGGATCTGTAGTAGCTTGTGTCTCTTCATATTGCAGGATAATAAAAAGGAAGGACTGGTCGTTTGGGGTGGACGTAGCCCAAATTGGGTGAACCACGTATATCTGTGTCTCTCTTGTTTTATATATTTTATGTGTTTTTTTGTTTCCGCATATTTTATGTGTTCCATTGCTCTGTAATATATAATTTTCTAACACGACACCCTTGAACCTAACCGACTAGGGATTTCCAACCAATGTAGAAACATATTCATTTTGATGTCTCCAACCAAAACCAAGGACAATTCTGGACATCTTTCCTTCTTAATACAATGAGGATTCTTAGAAGGGATTACCTTGAAGTGATTCAAACTTTTACTCACCCCCACCTTCGAATTCGTCGTGGTTGGAAAACCCTGGGAGTGAACCGACCTAGCTGAAGGGGCATGATCATGAGATATCATCTTATTATTGAACCCAAAACTGAGAGGGTTTGAGAATTGAAAGTTGTTGAAGTTAGGAAACGATATGGTAAATGGAAGCTAAAACCTTCGAAACACTCAAGCTGACATCTGAATCCCAGACCTCCGACTGATTAGGTCCAACTGGAAGCGGATTTTTTACCAAGAAGTATCATAGATAAATAGTCTTGGAGGGTTCTAGACCCCAAACCTGACCCATTGAACCCAGACTCCAACCCACAGAAAATTGTCGGGTGTCCCCCCTATTGCAGGAAAAATGCCTAACATTGGAAATATTTTCCTCCTCCGAAATATTTTCTTGATCACGAGCCTCACCCATCACTGTAGCGAAATATTTGGGGCCACCTAGAACAACCGACATAAACCCCATTGGAGAAGAAGAGTTTTTAAATTCCCCCAAGAATTCAATGAATATTCTATCACCGGGAGAATTCTCAGGCTCGTAATCCATTAAATCTTCTGACTCCATGCATAAATATTAACTAAATATGAAAATAGGAGAGGTCGGACTATAATACTAGAGATAGGCGCGAGAGGAGAACCAACCTCTAGTTATCTGCAAAAACTGACAAAGGGTTGCTCCCAGGTAAGTAACTATACAAAAAGAAAAACACCAAAGGTTATATGATGTGTAATGCCATTTTTCATGAACTAAGGCCCTAAAAGAAAGGATTAACAACTTGAAATAGAGAAACCATCCATTGCTGCCATGGATAGGGTTTCAACCTCCATACATTGTGTTCCATCTTCCCAAATAGTATATGACATGTATCCATATTAAAGTGGAACTAATCAAACTTAACTATATCTAAATAATCTAGAAGTAGTAATAAAATTTGACTATGTACTTTACCAACATTAAATTTACTTCCGATGCAATTTTAAATAATAAACATATTTATTATAAACAAAAATAATCTTTAAAAACGATCTTAATTGAGAAGGTCCGCATGTTTCTTAATTGATAAGTTCATCATATTGTATATATCCGCAATTGTTCCATTTGTTTCATGCTCGAACATTAACGAACGTTTCCCACACAACCTCATTATTAATAGTATTACATTGCAAGTAGACCCTCCATACACAACTTCATTAATAAGTTTACGCGCCTATGCGATTGCTACTAGCACACTTTGAAATGGAGAAAACTACTCATAATTTACCGGTTAATTAAGGGTGAACAATTATAAAGAAAAGGGGAGAGACTATGCCGTTACACTCTGCAAAGCCACATAAATGGTCAATTAACTTATTTAAATTGAAGATCATTACTATTTGTTTTGTAAGTTGGCTTTGGGTTCTTCTATTTCTTTTTTATTGTACATGCAAGTTCAAGAAAGAACCAGATGGTCTCAACCTTCCCAGAGGTAAACCAAGTTTCTTAACCATCTAGTGGAGTCATACCCTGAAAAAATAAATAAATAAATATCCTGATCAAGTCTTGAAAAGATAAAAATATTGATATATCATGCTGACTTCTATCACTATCATGACAATTCCCAAGGGATTTTAACTATCACAGTAAAAAACACTAATCATCATAAAACTTAATAGGATTTGGATCCTTTGCAGTGGATCCCTCCTGGGATAGAGGAATACATGGAATATGAGTTTCAATTCCTTCAAGTCGCCCATGCAATCAATTCATACCAAACTTCACTTGTTTCTTATCTTCTCGAAGCAAGGCTAAATCTCCTTGTGTATGTATGGGGTATCCTAGTATCACTACCATAACTTTGTCCATCACGGTCTTCATACGCCAATATAGAAGCAATATTTGAGTGTATAGATTTCTTCTCCCTCTATTGTGCCCTAGGTCTGCCACTATATTACCCTAGTCTCGCACTAAATCTGCGATGCTCAACTCAAGCCCGAAATTTAAAATTTCCTCCCACTCTTCCAACCTAGAGCCTATTGTGTTCGAAGATGAAGCTTGATATGAGGCAGCTACCTCCACCTATGAGTGGGACCTGACTCCACAACCCCTCCCTCTACAAAGTTGATGATGACTATCATCTTGACCACTGCTATCCACCTCGTGTCCTCGACCTCGACATTGGTTGGGATTGGTATTATTTTGACACATCAAACCCAAACGAGCCATATTTGTCCCTTATAAACCATCCTTTATGTTCTCAAATCTCTGTCTTGATGGCCATCATTTAGAGATTGATCAAGATCTTGTGTATCAATCCAATTTTTGGTTGTAATCTTCTGCAAGTGCTACCTAGATGGCCAAGGATTGTTTATACCATGCAAATAGTATGTTAGCAGTAGGACAAACTTCAAACTGAGATAGCATTGAACCTTCTAAGAGAGGGAATCCCATTAAGAAAATAATTTCTCGAACCAGTTCCATGCACATAGAATTTTCACGAAAGCATATCATGAATTGGAGAAATAAATCATCATTTGAAAGAGGGTGTCCCAATATCTCAACTATGACCCCACCCTAGTGAAAAAGGAGATGATATTGCCCCAAATGATTCTTGGGCCTCAGTTGGGCTCTATAACCCAGCCCTTCAGATCAAAAGACAACCATTACTAAATAAGTCTCAGGGCCATATAAAAAAATCATAAGAACCCCATCCTCCCTAATGTAGGCACTGAAATTCGACATGACTGGCGAGGAGTAGGACCACAACTCCAAGTTCGAGCCTTTCTCGAGGCTATTTGAATAAACATTGACAGAGGGTGGGAAAATCCCCCAAAACAAAGATAACCATGCATAGAAACCCAATTTCAGGCATAACAAGAAATTAGTTGTTGATTCTCATGCCAGACAATCAACCATTCGTAGAAATCACTAGCATTCAAGTAACACATAAGAGTTAAAGGGAGGGGAAAAGAGACTATAACATACACACAGGCATTCTTTCCTTGCTGCCACGTTTGGACCATCCTGAAACTAGATAATTTCCCTTCCTCCTTTGGTCCGGTCTTTCTCCATGTATCCTGCCTCTTGGCAAGATTAAGAAGCATCTTCGGACAATACCAAAAACGATACATGCCCTCCAACTTACTCCACCCTTCAATATTTCAGCTCGCGAGAGATCCCTCCTCAATTACACTTGTGTACTTCACCATTCCATTACACATGTGAGTGCATGTAGCCAACCCCCGCCCCCCAACATTTATTATTCTCATTCTTCTAACCATGATGGTGTGGGCTACCATGGCGATGTTAAGCCCACAACAAATTCCTTCCCAGCTCAAACCCTAATCGAGGATAAGATTATTACTATTCTTATTATTTAATTTTTAAAATAAACAATAAATTATAATCATTATTAGTAATTTTAAAATTAATATAAATAATAAATTAATTTATAAAATTGATTATAATAATTTAAAATTTAATTAAATTTACATATATAATAGAAATTTTATTTTTTTTTAAATAAAATAATGATTATATATATACATATAGATAATATTTGGATAATTATTATTGATTACTATTTGTCAATATTGATAAATCATCACAAAAATTCAAATGAAATCCTCGACATTTGAAATAATGGCCGATGGTCGATTGGAAGATTGTAAAAAGGTAGGCTCCCAGTCCGAAGAGGTGACTCATAAGCATTATTCCAAAAAAAAAAAACAATGTAACTAGAATAGTGTGTTAAATATTTGTTTTCTTTAAAAAAAAATTGTTATTTCTTATTCGAAAAAAAAAAGCTTTTAAATCATACTTTGAAATTTTTTAAAAATATATTTTTATTATTAATAAGGGTTTTATTTTGGAATATATTTTTTTTAGAAATTTTGTTTATTCCAATAAAAAAAATATTTCGATGGGTGAGATTTAATAAAGAGACGAGCTGACTCACCAGCATTATTAAAAAAAAATTCATTGTGATTATAATAGAGTGTGCTAAATATTTGTTTTCACTAATTAAAAAAAACTACTACCTTTTAGTTCAACAAAAATAGTTTTAAATCATTCTTTAAAAATATCAAAAAATATATTCTTATATTGTTAGGCATATTTATTTTGGAATAATATTTTTAGATTTTTTATTTTTTTAATAAAAAAAAGAAATTTAATAAAGAGAATATAGCTTTACATATTAAAAAAATCAAATTAAACTCTAACTCAATAATAAATATATTATAATAACTTAGTTGTAAAATTAACAATAAGATAATTATTATTGATTACTATATGACAATGCTAGTAGAATTATGTGAGAAATTCAAAGAATAATTAACAATGGTCGATTGGGGTATCGTAAAGAAGCAGGTCCACACTCATATGGGATAACTCAAAAATAATAATCAAAAAAATCAAAACCATTGTAAATAAAAGATTAGGCGTGTGAAATGTTTTCTTTATTGTTTTTATTTTGGAATAAGATTTCTAAAAATGTTGGTTTTTAAATTAAAAAAATTACAGGTGGTTTTTAAATTAAAAAATTACAGGTGCTATTTAATAAAAAGGTAGGTCTTTACACATAAAGGGATCAGATTAAATTTTAACTAGTTAATCAATTTTTACTTAATTATTTTATTTCAACAAAAATATATATATGTCTTTCATAGTCATTGTGTAAACAAAAAAGAATAAAAGAAAGTGGAATAGGAGGCCTAGCCATTTAAATTATTTGGCTATAATAATAAAGTAGTGTAACCACATATGTTTAATAGTTTAGGAATGCAATGCAATAATCACAAATATCAGGTTAGAAAGTGTAATATTTTATTAAATGTAATGTAACACCTTGTTTTTATTTAAATTATAGTTGATAGACTTGTTATGACACATTTTAATTATTTAACGATTAAGATTATTCATTAATAAGACTTGAGTTATTTTTATAAGATAATTAATAACTTGTCTTGAGTAAAAGAAAGTAATTGATTGGTAAGTGATTCTAACCACCCAGGGTAAAACGGTTGAGACAGTTCTGACAGTTACCTTCCTAGAAGGATAAAAGGAAAATCCTGAGAATTGGAAGGGGTTCTGTGCAGAAAAAATGTTGGGGTTAAGCAATAGTCTTTTGCAATGAGTTGACTAGAGCTGGTAAGAAAACCAGTGGAGCTCAGGAAAGACCCAAGAGAAGTATAGACTGGATTTAGATCTTGAGGCCTATCTTTTATTGTCTCAGTGAATTACCTAAGGCCCTGGTGAGGAGCACGAGGGAAGCAAAGGACGTGATTGCCTTGCTCAAAGTTGGGAGGACCATCAGTTTACTGGAAGATTACACTGAGATAAGTATTTTAAGTGTTTGTTTTACAGGTTGATAATATTTATTAGATGGAAATGTTTTATGCTTAGTTAAAAATCTTGATTGAAATCATATTGTTCTGTTACAATGAATGATACATGAATTTATCCTCTGCCATGTTGGTAGAGTAGAATATAATACTAGGAATGGATATATATATTCTGTGAAATCTGATAACAAGCAAGACCAGTATGAATATCTAGAAATTGAAGTTCGGCACCAATTAAATGTACTGATAAATTCTCTTCATCCATTAAATTATAAGAGTTATATTTACAGTAAACATATACACTGCTAACAGAAACATAAACCAAGAAAAGTCCCATGTGTTAACAAGGGTCTAGTAATAATGTAAGTCAAGGGCCAACGGTTTAGCACCCAGTCCCGTGGGAACAAGTCTGAGGTGAATGTCCCCTAAAAACAATGATAAAGGGAATCCTGACCTCTACATTAAACCTAAGCACGGATTTAAACAGTGAAACTGCAGTGAAATCTAGAACTCTGAATTTAAATGCCGAAAGTAAGTCTGTGAAACCAGACATAAAAAGAAAGAGTACAAACATTAAATCTGGAAAATATGCACATCAGATACATTTCATTTTCAGGAGGAAAATTCCCTAAAATATTAACAAATAACAGGAAAATATCGAATGGGAAAAGTGTAGTTGCAACGAGCAAATATATGGTGGACAAATCCAGAAACTGGAATTACTATATAAAATACTTAGTCAAATAAATCCGTATTCTCTCAAGAAAATGTAATACAGTGCCTCAGCTTCTGATAAAGAGAGAAGCATGTTTAATAGATAGGCTTGATAACAATTTTAACAAGTAAATTACTCAAATCATGAACCATGTCTGAAGGTCGAAGTCCATCTTAGTCTCATTAAATAAATACAGAGAATTTAAAACTTGAACATAACTGTGCATAAAGGTCGAGCCTCGAAATTTCTTTAAGAATGGAAAAACCTGAGACTAGATCTCGCAGTATTGACTAAAAATTATAGAGCTCACAACATTGACTAAACATTACAGCGTCGGAAAACCCGAAAACCCTGCAACATGTGGGGGGGTCTGAAGTTACACACAGCATAGTCCACAGCTAAATCGACCATACACATTAACTGTAAATTCGAGGCCTTGCCTAGAAGATTCCACACAAGGAACGAGATGGCTCAACACTTCAACCATATGTGGATGTGAAGATATTTTAACACAAGCAACTCGACATTAAAACCCTCATTGGATAAATTGTAGCGAGATCGAGTGAACCTCTGCCTTACGGTGAAACTAATATTAAAATGAGAAGCAGTGGAAGGGAAATAGCCTCTGCAGACCTTAGCTATACTGGTCGAGCTTGCCAAGGCGGAACCGTCTCCTTTCTCAGCAGTTCAGAAGTAAAATTGAAGGACTTCTCTACATGGGCTGCTAACATTTTCATGCTAGGAAAATAAAATGAAATTAGGAAAAATAATCTAAAACATTGTGACTTAACCATCAACCCGAAAGAAACTTTCTTCGAAATAGTAAAGCTTAAGATGACGATATAGTTCACCTGGTTTCGAAGTATCAAAGTTCCTATGTAACAAGAGTAGAGGTTACAATCTCTACAAGCAAAAACTGAAAAGTAAATCCATCTAAATACTACAGAAACATGACAGAGAAGAGGGTAGTATTACCTCTACAATCAGAGAAAACGAGTGCAGCGAGACCATTCCCTAGAAGTTGTGTTTGCATGTATGAAATGGAGTACAGCAAATGCCGAGGGATAAAAACCAGAGTAACAGAGCCATGACTGACGGAGGAAGTGGCGGAATGAATGAACCAGGAGGTGGGGGATGGGGTGGGTGGTTACCCTAACCATCTCTGCCCTCACAAGAACCATCAATCACCAGGGTCTAAGATCAACGGTGGAGCGAGACCCAAGTGTGATAGCGTGAAACAATGACAATCGGAGGAGCTGTCAAGTGGAAAATCAACCCAGTATACGAGGAGAGCTAATTACAGATGACATTAATCGCCAAATTGATGCGTTGTACAAATAATTAAAGTTGTATTATAAAACAAATCACATAAAAATAAAATATGTCACATAAATATATAGCATGCATTAATTACATAGATTATGGTTAGATCAAAGTCAATGTAATCGGTAGGGTAATGATACCTACAGAATTCATAACAATCATAGTGCGTAATAAATCTTTACACTTTCCAAAGATGTGGTTGGTAACCCATAGCCTTATGAACTAATATATGGTAAGAACTAGAATTAGACCGCATGGTTTTACATTATGATTATGATATGGATTTAATTATATTGTTTGTGTAGTTTACACTATGGATACATTCAAATAAGTATATAGTTATGTTGTGTAAAGTCAAATAGTATTAAATTTTGAATGATATATATATATATATATATATATATATATATATATATATATATATATGTTTACCTTTTTGGTTGTGACAAGTGGTATCGGAGCCAGGTTACACGTTGGGGCCGGATGGGCCAACGCAATAACGTGGGTGTTTTAATTTTGTTCATTGTTTGAAAATGTGCACAGTACAGGAAAAACTATCAATAATCTACTATGAGAAGAGGTTCTAGTCATCAAACGCCCAGGAACACAGGGGAAATCCATCCCTTGACCAATCCTGAAGTCAACCCAGAAATGTGGGTGCAATTAAGCATAGACCAGCACCAGCAAACCAGTACACTACTGGAAGAACAACAACGTCAGAAGAATAGACTACTTGATACAATACAACAACTTCAGATAGATATGGTTAGGGTTCATAGTGATAATGAAAGGTTAATGAGGGAGCAAGAAAGGTGATCAGAATCTGAATTAGGGG
The DNA here is from genome assembly GCA_034641835.2 of Pinus albicaulis. NCBI lineage: Eukaryota > Viridiplantae > Streptophyta > Pinopsida > Pinales > Pinaceae > Pinus > Pinus albicaulis. Next base: position 806,623,932 of record CM076581.1, on the reverse strand, counting down.
GAAAATTTTGGTCAAAATTTAAAGTGTTTAAAAAGGTGTGAAACCTAAACGACCGTGACCGGCTCGTCGCCCTAATTCCGGGGCAATTTGTTTCGTCAAAAACTGAGTTCGTATGACTAAGTTATCGCCTGTTGTTCATTTTCCCAAACAGGCAAAAAATGAGCAGAACAAGTACAGGGATGATGTGGCAGTCCAGTCAGCTTCACAGGGAATATTCTCCAGAATTAGCGAATGACATTGTGCCAAGTGTTCCAACAGGATTCGTCGATGATGACTAGGAATTGAAATTTTTTACCCAAAATCTAAGGGTGAATTTTGAATTTTAATGATCCATTATTATTTTATATGGTGCAATTTGGAGCCAATGGGGAAGGGCCACGTGGCACAACCAGATCCTGCCACGTGCCCCCCCCTCCCCCATGGCAAGGTTGGAGGCATGTTTTATTTACAAGACCCAACTATGGTGGTGGTGCACATATATTATGGAGATATATTTTATATATATCCTAAGTCGAAAATATGCTTTGGGCGGAGGTCACATATGGCATATATATATTATAACCTAAGGTCAAAGCATATTACATGGCAGATGCTATCCAATTTGGTGGAGCTTCTAACTAACCAGCGGAGGCTAACTAAGGATGGCGGAGTTTACAAATTTAATGGAATTTGAGTCATGTTTATTGGAGCAAAATAATGTGGGGCAGGTCGGGGTCGAACCCACGACCTCACCAACAATGTTACGTCAACTTACCACCTTGCCTAACTCATCGTTCTTAACCCATATGGAAAGCCGCCCATATTTGAATTACAATGCAGCGGTGATTGGGGGTCCGGAGGGGGCCAACCCCCTCCCACATGTCTGACAGCTCAAGACCAGGAGCTTACAACTGCAAATCTAACGGAATTAAAACCATGTTTAATTAATGTTAAAACATGGTTAAGCCACATTAAAATGACATTAGCGCTAAAATGCGCTTATATTTAAACAATGTCTATCTTATTATTAAGATGTGATTATCCTCTAATTAATTTGCAGTTAAAGTGGCAGTTAACTTGGTAGAGCGTGCTAATTTGGCAGCACTTCCACTTTTAGTGGACTTAACTAGCAGTCTTCCAGTTTTAGTGGCAGTTTTCTAGGCCTGGAGTAAATGAGGCCTATCTTAGGCAATATTCGACCAAATTGAGCTCAGGAAAAGTCATTCTTATAATTTTGGCATGTTGGGAATCCATTGGAATAGGTTTCAGAGGAAATGGAGCTCATCTATAGGTGTTTTTGGCACGTTGAAGATTTTTGAAGCCCAGGGCCACCAGGAGAGGAGGCCATTTCTGGAAGAACCAGAAGATGCTACTCAGGGGTTTAAGGATGCTCTAAATCCATTGGTAACTTCACTTTTCTATTTTGAACACAATTCAAGGTCAAATTTCATTTTTGACAAGGAGGGTGTATGAATCATTCAGTCATTTGAAGCAGTTTTGGAATTTGTTGAACAAGGAGGAGATATTGTAGGGGGTTTTTCTCATTTACAGAACTATTATTGTAGTAGTTATGGCCAGCTTGGTTCAGTTCTAGTTGTATTTATTCATTCATTAAGTTTATGAAGATGTTTTATGTATGCTTCAATGTGGAATTGGAGTGTATTCGTGAGGGCTTTCTAATACTCATTGGTGATGTATAGGTCATCTCCGTAGGAGATTGTTGTATTGTTGTTATATGTGAGAGTTCTCTGTAGGAGAACATCACCTTGAAGGGGTGATAGCCACATAGTAAGGCAGTATACTGATATGTACCTTTTTTCACCAAATAGAAGAGTGGTCTAGTCATGTTGACAGGCCAAGGAGATGTAGCCCAGGCGGGGTGAACTCCTTCATCAAAATTCTTGTCTTATGGTTTGATGTACATGTATTTTTAGCTGTTGATGTTGGCATGTTTTTCTAATACATTTCAAAATTAAATCCTGGAAGCAACCTTCTCATTCCACATAAATCCATGCACATAAGAAACACATTTCTTATACTGATGATGGAGCTTGCATAGAATTAACAAGTTTTCCCTCATATCAGATCAAAAGGATACTGAAGAACCTTTCAGATAAACAGAACCATCAAACTGCACAGCCCAGTCCTGAGAGGGACACCCACAGAGAAGGAGAAAAAAAACAAAAAATTCATGAAAATCACGAAGGAAGTCGTATGCAACAGAGTAATAAGAGTAGAACCTATAATGAAGTTGAATCTGGAAATATTTTAGATCAGCAAGAACTGAAGAAACAAAAAGTGGAATTACAGGGTGAATTATAGAATATCAAGCCTCCTACATTTGATGGAGAGGCTAAAGAAATGACAGAAGCTTGGATAATAAATATGAATAAGTATTTTGAAGTTTATGAGTATAACAACAAACTTAAATCTCGTCTAGCCATCTACCAATTGTGGGAAAAAGATACATTATGGTGGGAAGAGGTAAAAAATGTGTGTGTAATTGAAGACCAGAACATAACTTGGGACGAGTTTCAGCATTATTTCAAAGATAATTATTTAACTGAACGATTCTATGATGAGAAATCATGAGAATTTCATGATCTAAAATTGGGCCAAATGTCTATGGATGAATTTATCACTAATATTACCTCCTTATTAAGATATGTACCTTATTTGTGCGATGAAAAGGTAAAGGTGCAGTGGCTTTTTAACAGCTTTCTGACTCACATGAAAGAGATGATTGAGTTTGTGAACCAAAAAACTATGGACGAAGCGATAAGGAAAGCACGGATGTGCTATCAGCAGTCAAAATCTAAGGGAGAAAACGGCAGAAGTTGGCCACCCAAGAAAGGGCAGAAAGGCCCTTCCAATTTTAAAAATAGTAGATCTGGAAATTACAATAATGCTGCAAGGAACCTAACAAATAGACATAACAAAAAAAGTTAACAAAGGACCAAATGGGCAGCTGAAGAGCGACATGCTGAGGCTTATAGTAGGCCAGACCTTGGATAGTCCCAAAAACCCCCATTACAATGTTGGGGCTATGTGGAGGAACATTATTTTAAAAATTGTCCTCGTCGAGGGAGAAATGAAGTTGTAGCCAATCTGCAAGAGGCATCTACCATGGGAGATGTAGCGTGAAACATACCCAGAATCAATGCTGCTATGGAAGATCAACAAGTAGATTTTCAGCGGACTATGATAGAATTAGAAGGTAAGCTACAAACCTAATCTGTTTCTATTTTAGTTTACCCTGGTGCCAGTTTGAGCTATATACACCCCCATATAGTCAAAAAATGTAAATTACATAATCATAAATTTAAGAATCCATGGCTAGTACAACTGGCTATGGAGGAAAAAATACGATTCAATGCCAAAGTGTCAAACTGCGAGTTGGTTATTAGTGACCAACACATAATTGTAGAACTTAAAATTCTACCTCTATCCTACAATATTCTATTGGGAATGAATTGGTTGGAAATACATTGGTCATTAGTGGATTGCAAAGACAAAGTCATTTACTTTAAATCGAAAGATGGTACACGTTAGGAATTGGAGGGAATTAAGGAGTCGCTTCAATTGCGTCCCATTACTGCATCCCTACTAAATAAGTGCATTAGAAAGGGGTGACAACTCTATCCAATTCAAGTAGGGTTCTCTAACTCCAAATATAATACCCTCATTCTTGAAAATATTCCTATTGTGCAGGAATTCTGGGATGTGTTCCCTGAAAATATTCCAGGATTACCACCAAAATGAGACATTGATTTTACAATAGAATTAATACTTGGGGCAGCCCCTGTGTCACGAGCTCCATACAAAATGAGTATACTTGTATTAACAGAATTAAAAATGCAGCTGCAGGAATTAATGGAAAAAGGATATATTCGGCCAAGTGTGTCCCCTTGGGGAGCACCAGTGTTGTTTGTTAAGAATAAAGATGGTACTATGTGAATGTGCATGGATTACCGACAGCTCAATAAATTGACTCTCAAGAATAAGTATCCATTGCCATGCATAAACGATCTATTTGATCAAGTCAAGGAGGCAACAATGTTTTCCAAGATTGATTTAAGGTCAGGGTACCACCAAATACGGATTAAGGATGAAGACATATCCAAATCAGCTTTTCGTACCCAGTATAGACATTATGAATTTGTGGTGCTACCATTCGGATTAACCAATGCACCAGCAACATTCATGAGCTTGATGCATGGAATTTTCCACCTATTTTTGGATAAGTTTGTTTTGATTTTTATTGACGATATACTGATCTACTCTAAGAATATGGAAGAGCACAAGGAACATTTGCGCATAGTGTTGAAAATGTTACGGGAACACCATCTCTACGCTAAGTTTAGTAAATGTGACTTTTTCAAGAAGCAGATCCAATATCTGGGACATGTGATATCTGCTGAAGGGATTTTGGTAGACCCTTAAAAGATAAATACAATTATGGAGTGGAAATTTCCTAAGAATGTGGTAGACATACGTTCATTTATGGGTTTAGAAATCTATTACCGATGATTCATTAATGGGTTCTCTAAATATCTTTTCTTATTACCTCTATACAGCGGGAAATGATTAGTATTTAAGTGGACTCAAGAATGTAAGAATAGTTTCAACTAGGAATACCATAAAATATTAACAACTATTATGAAAGACTATTCTTGGCCTGGGATGCATGAGGACATTGCGGAATACCTGACCAAGTGCTTGGAGTGCCAGCAAGTCAAGGTAGAACACCAGCATCCAGCAGGATTGCTTCAGCCTATTCCGATACCGGAATGGATGTGGGAAGTCATCTCCCTTGATTTCATCACCAAACTACCAAGAAATAAAAGACACAATGACTCAATCATGGTGGTAGTAGATATACTTAGCAAAGTGGCTCATTTCATACCTATCCAATCAACTTACAAGACAATACAAATTGTTGATATTTTCATGAAAGAAATTTTTAGATTACATGGTATTCCCAGGATTTTCATCTCAGATCGAGATGTAAAATTTACATCAGCTTTCTGGAAGACACTATTCACTGGGTTGGGGACACAAATACAATTTAGTACCGTTTACCATCCTCAAACTAATGGGCAAACAGAGAGGTTGAATCAAGTTTTAGAGGATATGTTGCGCATGTATGTAATGCAACAACCTATAAAATGGGAAGTGTAAATGCATTTGGTTGAGTTTTCCTATAACAACGGATATCAATAATTCCTTAAGATGAGTCTGTTTGAAGCATTGTATGGAAGATAATGTCGAAATCCTATAAACTGGAGCAGTGCAGAAACCAAGATGATGCTTGAACCGGACATGCTGTAGGAAATGGAATGTGAGGTAAGAAATATTAGGCAGAATTTGAAAGCATCCGAAGGCCGAAAAAAATTTTATGCAAATCAAAAAAGGACCTTCTGTGAGTTTATGGTAGGGGATCATGTATATGTAAGAATTAAACCAAAAAATATCACCTTGAGGTGGAATGCTTGTGCAAAATTGGCTCCTAGATATTGCAGACCATTCGAAATTCTGGAAAGGATAGGACCAGTGGCTTATCAACTGGATTTACCCAGTCATATATTGGTACATAATGTGTTCCATGTATCTTTGTTGAAGCGATACATACATGACCCTAAACATGTGATACATTGGCAGGATATACATGTAATTCATGTGTATATTACGTTTGTAACAAAAATAGACTTCTAATTTAATTAATTATAATAATTGTTGTTTGCAGGTAGAACCGGACGACAAGTTCGTGGTATAACCTCAGCATATTCTAAATAGGAGAGAAATAACATTCCGAAGGTGAGTCATCCCCCAAGTTGAAGTGCAATGGAAGCACTTTGGCCTGGAGGAGGCTACTTGGGAGGATGAGCATATTATTTGAGAAGCATATCCTAAATTATTCTTGTTGATCAAATAACACTGAGGACGATCATTAGACAACTTTTCAGGTCTAAAATAGGCCTCCTAAGAAAAATGTACAACCAAAATAAACTTTATAAGAACTAATAGGATTCAAGGTGATGATTTCAACCATGGGGGATGATTCACCATTTTTGGGGTAAAAAAGTAAAAAGATTAAAAATAATAAAATAATAAAGCTACTTTTTCAACTTGTATTTTCAACTTATCTCCCTAAGGTTTTACTCAAATCTTGAGCGAGAGTACTCGCTGGATGCAAAATTTAATTTCTCATCTAATGAGTCACCATGTTCCATACTTTCAATGGACCCTACTACACGAAAACTGATAAATACATGAAAAAACATGATTGCAATCACGTTTTTCATGTATTTCTCATTTTTCATGTATCAGGGTCCATCAAAATTATGCAACATGGTACTCCTTGGATGAGGAATCAAATTATGCATCTAACGAGTGTTCCCACTCGAAATTTGAGTAAACCCATAGGGAGATAAGTTGAAAATACGAGTTGAAAAATAAGTTTTTTCTTTTTTTCCCTCTAAAATTTGATGATGTAATCAAATATTATCTTATTATTTCCACTATTATTTTATAATTTACTTAAGAGGCCCATTTTATACCTCAAAATTCCCCTAATGGTTTCCCTTGGCGGGGAAAGATGTAACACCCTATTTTTATTTTAATTATGGTTGATAGACTTGTTATGACACATTTGAATTATTTAATGAATAAGATTATTTGTTAATAAGACTTGAGTTATTTTTATAAGATAATTAATAACTTGTCTTGAGTAAAACAAAGTAACTGATTTGTAAATGATTCCAAGAACCCAAGGTAAAAGGGTTGATACAGTTCTAACAGTTACCCTCGAAGGATAAAAGGAAAATCCTGAGAATTGGAAGGGGTTTTGTGCAGAAAGAATGTTGGAGTTAAGAAACAGTCTGTTGCAATGAGTTGTCCAGAGTTGTTAAGGAAACCAATGGAGCTCAGGAAAGACCCAAGAGAAGTATAGACTATATTTAGATCCTGAGGCCTATCTTCTATTATCTCAGTGAATTACCTAAGGCCCTGGTGAGGAGCACGGGGGGAGCGGAGGACATGATTGCCTTGCTCAAGGTTGGGAGGACAATTAGTTTACTAGAAGATTACACTAAGAAGTATTTTAAGTGTTTGTTTTACAGGTTGATAATATTTATTAGATGGAAATGTTTTATGCTTAATTAAAAATCTTGATTGAAATCCTTTTGTTCTGTTAGAATGAATGATACAAGAATTTATCATATCCCATGTTGGTAGAGTAGAATAGAATATTAGGAATGGATATATATATTCTTTGAAATACGATAACAAGAAAGATTAGTATGAATATCTAGAAACTGAGGTTCGGAACCAATTAAATGTACTGATAAATGCTCTTCATCCATTAAATTATAAGAGATATATTTACAGTAAACATATACACTGCTAACAGAAACATAAACCAAGAAAATTCCCATGCGTTAACAAGGGTCTAGTAATAATGTAAGTCAAGGGCCAGTGGTTAGCAACCAATCATGTGGGAACAGGTCTGAGGTTAATGTCCCGTGAAAACCATGATAAAGGGAATCCTGACCTCTACATTAAACCTAACCAGGGATTTAAAAAATGAAATTGCAGTGAAATCTAGAACTCTGAATTTAAATGAAGAAAGTAAGTTTGTGAAACCAGAAATAAAAAGAAACAGTACAAACATTAAATCTGGAAAATATGCACATTAGATACATTTCATTTTTAGGAGGAAAATTCCCTAAAATATTAACAAATAACGGAAAAATCTCGAATCGGAAAAGCGTAGTTGCAATAAGAAAATATATGGTGGATAAAACCAGAAACTAGAATTACTATATAAAATACTTAGTCAAATAAATTTGTATTCTCTCAAGAAAATTCAATACAGTGCCTCGGCTTTTGATAAAGAGAGAAGAATGTTCGATAGATAGGCTTGATAACAATTTTAACAAGTAAATTACTTAAATCATGAACCATGTCTGAAGGTCGAAGTCCATCTCAATCTCATTAAATAAATGCAGAGAATTTAAAACTTGAACAGAACTGTACATAGAGGCCGAGCCTCGAAATTTCTTTAAGAATGGAAAACCCTAAGACTAGAGCTCATAGTATTGACTAAACATTATCGAACTTGCAGCATTCACTAAACATTACAGCGTCAGAGAACCCCAAAACCCTGCAACAGGTGGGGGGGTGGGGAGGGGAGGGAGGGGGGTGGAGGGAGGGGGATGGGGAGAGGGGGGATGAAGTTACACATGGCGTAGTCCACAGCTAAATTGACCATACACATTAAATATAAATTAGAGGGCTTACCTGGAAGATTCCGCGCGAGGAACGAGATGGATCAACACTCCGACCATATCCCGAATGTGCAGATCCTGTAACACAAGCAACTCGACATTAAAGCCTTGTTGGATAAACTATAGTGGGGTTGAGTGAACCCCCTCCTTACTGTGAAAATAATATTAAAATGAGAAGCAATGGAAGGGAAATAGCCTTTGCAGAGCTTAACTGTAATAGCCTACCAAGGCGGAACCATCTCCTTTCTCAGCATTTCAGAAGGAAACTTGAAGGAATTCATTGCATGGGCTGCTAACATTGTCACGTTGGGCAAATAAAATGAAATTAGGAAAAATAATCTAAAACCTTGTGACTGAACCAGCAACTCGAAAGAAACTTGCATTGAAACAGTAAAGCTTAAGATGACGGTATAGTTCACCTAGGTTCGAAGCAGAAAAGTTACTTTGTAACAAGAGTAGAGGTTACAGTCTCTACAAGCAGAAAATGTGAAGTAAATCCATCTAAATATTATAGAAACCTAACAGAGAAGAGGGTATTATTACCTCTGCAATCAGTGAAAACAAGTGCGGCGAGACCCTTCCCTAAAAGTTGTGCTTGCATGTAGGAAATGGAGTACAACAAATGCCAAAGGATAAAAACTAGAGTTACACAGCCATGACTGACGGAGGAAGAAACAAAATGAATGAACCAGGAGGTGGGGGATGGGGTGGATGGTTACCCTAACCATCCCTGCTCTCACAAGCACCATCTATCACCAAGGTCTAAGATCAATGGTGGAACGAGACCCAAGTGTGATAGCATGGAACAATGACAATCAGAGGAGCTGCCAAGTGGAAAATCAACCTACTATAAGAGGCGAGTTGATTACATATGAAATTAATCGCCAAATCGATGAGTTATAGAAATAATTAAAGTTGTATTATAAAACGAATCACATAAAAATAAAATATGTCAGAGAAATATATAGCATGCATGAATTACATAGATTATGGTTTAAATCAAAGTCAATGTAATTGGTAGGGTAATGAATACCTATAAAATTCATAACAATCATCACGTGTAATAAATATTTACACTTTCCAAAGATGTGGTTGGCAACCCATAGTCTTATGAATTAATATATGGTAAGAACTAGAATTAGACCACATGGTTTTACATTATGATTATGATATGGATTTAGTTATATTGTTTGTGTAGTTTACATACGTATACATTCAAATGAGTATATAGTTATGTTGTGTAAATTCAAATAGTAGTAAAGTTTGAATGACAGTAAAAGTTATGAATAAATAAATAAATAAATTGTTTATTATGTATATGTTTACCTTTTTGGTTGTGACAAGTGGTATCAGAGCCAGGTTACACGCTGGGGCTAGATGGGCCAACGCAATAATGTGGGTGTTTTCATTTTGTTCATTGTTTGAAACTGTGCACAGTACAAAAAAAAACTAGCAATAAGCTACTATGAGGAGAGGGTCTAGTAAGCAAACACACAGGAACACGGGGGAAATCCATCCCTTAACCAATCCTGAAGTCAACTCAGAAATGTGGGTGCAATTAAGTGTAGACCAGCACCAGCAAACCAGTATATTACTGGAAGAACAACAATTTCAGATGAATAGACTACTTGATACAGTACAACAACTTTAGACAGAGATGGTCAGGGTTCAGAGTGATAAGGAAAGGTTAATGAGGGAGTAGGAAAGGATATTGAAGAGCCTTTCAGATAAACAAAACCATCACACTGCACAACCCATTCCTAAGAGGGACACCCACGGAGAAGGAGAAAAACAACAACAAATTCATGAAAATCCCGAAGGAAGTCATAAACAACGGAGTAATAAGAGTAGAACCTATAATGAAGCAGAATATGGAAATATTTCAGATTAGCAAGAACTGAAGAAACAGAAAGTGGAATTACAGGGTGAATTCTGGAAGATCAAGCCTCCTACATTTGATGGAGAGGCTCAAGAAATGGTAGAAGCTTGGATAATAAATATGAATAAGTATTTTCAAGTTTATGAGTATAATAACAAACTTGAAGCTCGTCCAGCCATCTACCAATTGAGGGAAAAGGCTACATTATGGTGGGAAGAGGTGAAAAATGTGTGTGGAATTGAAGACCAGAACGTAACTTGGGATGAGTTTCAGTAGTATTTCAAACATAAGTATTTAACTAAAAAATTCTATGATGAGAAATCATGAGAATTTCATGATCTAAAATTGGGCCAAATGTCTATGGTTGAATTTATGACTAAGTTTACCTCCTTATTAAGATATGTACCTTATTTGTGTGATGAAAAGGCAAAGGTGCAACGGTTTTTGAGCAGATTGCCAACTCACATGAAAGAGAGGATTGAGTTTGTAAAACCAAAAACTATGGATGAAGTGATAAGGAAAGCACGGATGTGCTATCAACAATCAAAAGCTAAGGGAGAAAACGACAGAAGTTGGCCACCCAAGAAAGGCCAGAAATGCCCTTCTAATTTTAAAAATAGCAGATCTGTAAATTACAAGAATGTTGCAAGGAACCTAACAAATAGACAGAATGGAAAAAGTCAACAAAGGACCAAATGGAAGCTGAAGAGCGGCATGCTGAGTCTTCTAATAGGCCAGACCTCAGACATTCCCAAAAACCACCATTACAATGTTGGGGTTGTGGGGAGGCACATTATTTTAAAAACTGTCCTCATCGAGGGAGAAATGAAGTGGCAGCCAATCTGCAAGAGGCATCTACCATGGGAGATGTTGCGCGAAACATACCCAGAATCAATGTTGCTTTGGAAGATCGACAAGCATATTTTCAGACAACTACAATATAATTATAAGGTAAGCTACAAACCCAATACATTTCTATTTTAGTTGACCCTGGTGCCAATTTGAGCTATATACACCCTCGTATAGTCGAAAACTGTAAATTACAGAATCAGAAATTTAAGAATCCATGGCTAGTACAACTGGCTATGGGGGAAAAAAGACGAGTCAATGCAAAAGTGTCAAACTGCAAGTTGGTTATTGGTGACTAGCACACAACTGTATAAATTAACATTCTACCTTTGGTATCCTACGATATTCTATTGGGAATGGACTGGTTGGAAAGACATTGGTTATTAGTGGATTGCAAAGACAAAGTCATTCACTTTAAATCGAAAGATGGTACACATCAGGAATTGCAAGGAATTAAGAAGCCACTTCAGTTGTGTCCCATTACTGCATCCCAACTAAGTAAATGCATTAGAAAGGGGCGCAAAATATATCCAATTCAATTAGGGTTCTCTAACTCCAAGGATAAGACCCTCATGTAAGAAAATATTCCTATTGTGCAGGAATTTCAGGATGTATTCCCTGGAAATATTCCAGGATTACCACCAAAACAAGACATATATTTTACAATAGAATTAATACTGGGGCAGCCCCCGTGTCACAAGATCCATACAAAATGAGTGTACCTGAATTAACAGAATTAAAAATGCAGTTGTAGGAATTAATGGACAAAGGATATATATGGCCAAGTGTGTCCCCTTGGGGAGCAACAATGTTGTTTGTTAAGAAGAAATATGGTACTATGCAAATGTGCATGGAATACTAACAGCTCAATAAATTGACTATCAATAATAAGTATCCATTGCCACACATAGACGATCTATTTGATCAAGTGAACGGGGAAACAATGTTTTCCAAGATTGATTTAAGGTCAGGGTACCACCAAATACGGATTAAAGATGAAGACATATCCAAAACATCTTTCCGTACTCGGTACAGACATTATGAATTTGTGGTGCTACCAATCAGATTAACTAATGCACCAACAACATTCATGAGCTTGATGCATGGAATTTTCCACCCATTTTTGGATAAGTTTGTTTTGATTTTTATTGACGATATACTGATCTATTCTAATAATATGGAAGAGCACAAGGAACATTTGCGCATAGTGCTAAAAATGTTACAGGACCACAATCTCTACGCTAAGTTTAGTAAATGTGACTTTTTCAAGAAGAAGATCCAATATCTAGGACATGTGATATCTGTTGAAGGGATTTCTATAGACCCTAAAAGATAAAGACAATTATGGAGTGGAATTTTCTTAATATTGTGGTAGACATACATTCATTTATGGGTTTAGCTGGCTATTATTGATGATTCATTAATTGGTTCTCTAAAATAGCTTCTCCTATTACCTCTCTATAGTAGAAAGGACGAGTCTTTAAGTGGAGTCAAGAATGTCAGAATAGTTTCAAACTATTGAAGGAGTTTTTGACTACTGTCCCTGTTCTAAAAGTAGCAGACCCGAGTAAGGAATTGAAGTATGCACTAATGCATGCAAGGAAGGGGTAGGAGCAGCTTTGACCCAAGAAGGGAAAGTTATAGCATACGAATCCAGGAAGCTGAAGGATCGCGTGCAGAGGTATTCCACCTATGATTTAGAGCTAATGGCAGTAGTGCATGTCTTGCGAATATGGAGGTATTATTTGTTGGGGAAAAGGTTTTTGTTAACAATTGATGATAGCAGTTTAACTAGCTATTTTAAACAATCTGATTTGGATGCTCGCCAAGCAAGATTTAATGCATTTTTAAGTGAATTTGATTTTGACATTCAACATGTGAAAGGTAAAGAGAACCGTGTGGCCAATGCTTTAAGAAGAAAATTCCATGGAATTTGTGAACTCTACTTTAACCAAGTTGAATTCAAATTTCAAGAACAGATTATGGAGGCAGCAAAGAGAGACCCTGAATATCAGTTCCTGTGGCAGCACGCAAAGGAAGGAGAAAATAAAGGAAAGCAATTAGATTATGAGATTAATGATAGACAACTCTTAGTATATCGAAAGAGGATATATATTCCTAATCAAATAAGTCTGAAAGGACTGATTCTGGATGAGTATCATCGGAGTTCCTATGCACGACATCCAGGATACCATAAAATGTTAACAACTATTAGGAAAGAATATTCTTGGCTCGGGATGCGTAAGGACATTGCAGAATACCTGACCAAGTGCTTGGAGTGCCAGCAAATCAAGATAGAACATCAGCATCCAGCAGGATTGCTTCAGCCTATTCCAGTATTAGAATGGATGTGGGAAGTCATCTCCCTTGATTTCATCACCGGACTACCAAGAAATAAAAGGCACAATGACTCAATCATGGTGGTTGTAGATAGAATCCTCAAATTGGCTCATTTCATACCCATCCAGTCAACTTACAAGATAGTACAAATTGCTGATATTTTCGTCAAATAAATTTTTAGATTACATGATATTCCCAAGATTTTCATCTCAAATCGAGATGTAAAATTTACATAAGGTTTCTGGAACACACTATTCACTAGGTTGGGGACGCAAATAAAATTTAGTACTACTTACTATCCTCAAACTAATGGGAAAACGGAGAGGGTGAATAAAGTCTTAGAGGATATGTTGCGCATGTGCGTAATGCAACAACATACAAAATGGGAAGTGTATCTGCATTTGGTTAAGTTTGCCTATAACAACGGATATCAAGAATCACTTAAGATGAGTCTGTTTGAAGCATTGTAAGGAAGACAATGTCGAACTCCTATAAACTGGAGCAATCCATAAACCAAGATGATGCTTGGACTAGACATGTTGGAGGAAATGGAATGTGAGGTAAGAAAGATTAGGCAGAATTTGAAAGCAGCCCAAGACCAACAACAATTTTATGCATATCAAAAAAGGACCTTCCGTGAGTTTTTCGTAGGGGATCATGTATATGTAAGAATTAAACCAAAAAAGAGTACCTTGAGGTGGAATGCTTGTGCCAAATTAGCTCCTAGTTATTGGGGACCATTCGAAATTCTGGAAAGGATAGGACTGGTGGCTTATTGGCTGGCTTTACCCAGTCATATATTGGTACATAATGTGTTCCATGTATCTTTGTTGAAGTGACACATACATGACCCTAAACATGTGATACATTGGCAGGGTATACATGCAAGTCATGACTATATTACGTTTGTAACAAAAATAGACTTCTGATTTAATTAATTATGATAATTGTTGTCTACAAGTAGAACTGGACGACGATTTGCTGGTATAACCTCAGCATATTTTAGATCAAAGAGAAATAACACTCTGGAGGCAAGTCATCCCCCAAGTTAAAGTGCAATGGAAGCACTTTGGCCCAGAGGAGGCTACTTGGGAGGATGAGCATATTATTCGAGAAGCATATCTTGAATTATTCTTGTTGATCAAATAACACTGAGGACAGTGTTTTCCTTAGCGGGGGAAGATGTAACACCCTATTTTTATTTAAATTATGTTTGATAGAATTGTTATGACACATTTGAATTATTTAACGAATAAGATTATTAGTTAATAAGACTTGAGGTATTTTTATAAGATAATTAATAACTTGTCTTGAGTAAAAAAAATAATTGAATGGTAAATGATTCCAACAACCCAGGGTAAAAAGGTTGAGAGAGTTCCGACAATTACCTTCCTAGAAGGAAAAAAGGAATATCCTGAGAATTGGAAGGGGTTCTGTGCAGAAATAATGTTGGAGTTAAGCAACAATCTTTTGCAATGAGTTTTCTAGAGCTGGTAAGGAAACCAGTGGAGCTTAGGAAAGACATAAGAGAAGTATAGACTAGATTTAGATCATGAGGCCTATCTTCTAATGTCTCAGTGAATTACCTAAGGCCCTGGTGAGGAGCACGAGGGGAGCGAAGGACATGATTTCCTCGCTCAAGGTTGGGAGGACCATCAGTTTACTAGAATATTACACTGAGATATGTATTTTGAGTGTTTTTTTTACATGTTGAGAATATTTATTAGATGGAAATGTTTTATGCTTAGTTAAAAATCTTGATTGAAATCCTACTGTTCTGTTAGAATGAATGATACAGGAATTTATCCTCTGCCATTTTGGTAGAGTAGAATAGAATACTAGGAATGGATATATATTTTCTCTGAAATCTGATAACAAGCAAGACTAGTATGAATATCTAGAAACTGAAGTCTAGCACCAATTAAATGTACTGATAAATGCTCTTCATCCATTAAATTATAAGAGTTATATTTATAGTAAACATATACACTGCTAACATAAACATAAACCAAGAAAATTCTCATGCGTTAACAAGGGTCTCGTAATAATATAAGTCAAGGGCCGACGGTTTAGCACCCAGTTTTGTGGGAACAAGTCTGAGGTCCATGTCCTCTGAACACCATGATAAAAGGAATCATGACCTCTACATTAAACCTAACCAGGGATTTTAAATGTGAAATTGTAGTGAAATCTAGAACTCTGAATTTAAATGACGAAAGTAAGTCTGTGAAACCAAGCATAAAAGGAAAGAGTACAAACATTAAATCTGGAAAATATGCACATCACATACATTTCATTTTCAGGAGGAAATTTCCTTAAAATATTAACAAATAATAGAAAAATCCTAAATGGGAAAAGCGTAGTTGCAACGAGCAAATATATGGTGGACAAAACCAGAAACTAGAATTACTATATAAAATACTTAGTCAAATAAATCCGTATTCTCTCAAGAAAATTTAATACAGTGCCTTAGGTTCTGATAAAGAGAGAATCATGTTCGATAGATAAGCTTGATAACAATTTTAACAAGTAAATTACTCAAATCATGAACCATGTCTGAAGGTCGAAGTCCATCTCAATCTCATTAAATAAATACAGAGAATTTAAAACTTGAACAGAACTGTGCATAGAGGTTGAGCCTTGAAATTTCTTTAAGAATGGAAAATCCTGAGACTAGAGCTTGCAGTATTGACTAAACATTATAGAGCTCACAGCATTGACTAAAAATTACAGTGCTGGAGAACACCAAGACCTTGCAACAAGTGGGGGGGGGGGGGGTTGTTGAAGTTACACACGGCGTAGTCCACAACTAAATCGACCATACACATTAACTATAAATTATAGGGCGTACCTAGAAGATGCCACGAGAGGAACGAGATGGATCAACACTCCGACCATATGTGGATGTGCAGATCCTTTAACACAAGCAACTCGGCATTAAAACCCTTGTTGGATAAACTGTAGCAGGGTCGAGTGAACCTCCTCCTTACAGTGAAACTAATATTAAAATGAGAAGCAATGGAAGGGAAATAGCCTCTATAGAGCTTACCGGTACTAGTCAAGCCTACCAAGGCAGAACTGTCTCCTTTCTCAGCAGTCCGGAAGTAAACTTGAAGGACTTATTTGCATGGGCTGCTAACATTGTCATGCTAGGCAAAAAAACTGAAATCAGGAAAAATAATCTAAAACCCTGTGACCAAACCAGCATCCCGAAAGAAAATTGCATCGAAATAGTAAATCTTAAGATGACAATATAGTTCACCTGGGTTCGAAGCAACAAAGTTCCTTAGTAACAAGAGTAGAGGTTACAGTATCTACAAGCAGAAACTGTGAAGTATATCCGTTTAAAGATTATATAAATCCGACAGAGAAGAGGGTAGTATTACCTCTGCAATCAATGAAAACGAGTGCGGCGAGACCATTCCCTGGAAGCTATGCTTGCATGTAGGAAATGGAGTACAACAAATGTCGAAGGAGAAAAACCAGAGTTATAGAGCCATGACCGACGAGGGAAGCAGCGGAATGAATGAACCGGGAGGTGGGGGATGGGGTGGGTGGTTACCCTAACCATCCCTGCCATCACAATCACTGTTGATCACCAGGGTTTAAGATCAAGGGTGGAGCGAGACCCAAGTGTGATAGCACGAAACAATGATAATCGGAGGAGCTGCCAAGTGGAAAATCAACCCGGTATATGAGGCGAGCGAATACAAATGACATTAATCGCCAAATCGATGCGTTGTACAAATAATTAAAGTTGTATTATAAAATGAATCACATAAAAATCAAATTTGTAGAGAAATATATAGCATGCATGAATTACACATATTATGGTTTAAATCAAAGTCAATGTAATCGGTAGGGTAATGAATACCTACGGAATTCATAACAATCATCTTGCGTAATAAATCTTTACACTTTCCAAAGATGTGGTTGACAACCCATAGCCTTATGAATTAATATATGGTAAGAACTAGAATTAGACCCCATGGTTTTACATTTTGATTATGATATGGATCTAATTATATTGTTTGCCTAGTTTACACTACATATACATTCAAATGAGTATATAGTTATGCTATGTAAAGTCAAATAGTAGTAAAGTTTGAATGATAGTAAAAGGTAAAAAAAATAAAAATAAAAAATTATTATGTATATGTTTACCTTTTTTGTTGTTGTGATATGTAAATATTATTTTTAATTAATTTTTTAATAATATATATATATATATATATATATATATATATATATATATATATATAAATTCATTTTCATATTAAATTTAATAATTTTATTAATTTAAATTTACAAAATAAATAAAACAATTGTGTAGTCTAACTTATAGACGAAATGATCTTTTTACAATATCTTTTGGCCTTAATTTAATTAAAATCAGCCAGATTTTTAAAAACTTGAGTTTAAGTTGATTAATGTGCAAAGTTTAAATGTCAATGGGGTTTTTTAAAGTTTCGAATACATTTATGTATTCAAAAATGTATTTTAAATAACAAAAAATCAGAATCTTGCTTGAAATTGTATCATCCAATCTCTGTAAAAAAGACTACTTAATCTATAAATTAAACTACACCTAAAAAATATTATTAATTTAAATTTACAGAAAAAAAATATATATATATATATATATATATATAACATCAAAAAATAATAATTCCAAAAAATATCAAAATTACAATTTAAATAAAAATGATACAACTAAACTCACAACTTAAATCTATAAAATTTGCTTATAACTCTCTTGTACATTTATTATGCATAGATATATAAAATTTACTCATAAATCCCTTGAAAACTTTTACTGACTTCTCATTCTCATCCCAACACAACTTGGGCACATAGCACTTCCTCAAAAAATCTTGGACTGTGGGACTGCTTTGAAGAACAGGTGAATCACCACAACTTTGGGCACATAATACTTCCTTACAAAGAACTTGGATTGTCAAAGTAGTTTGGAGAACAGGTAACCAACCATCAGTATAATAATTATTGTAAGATCTCTCTTTGGCAATAGCTTCATATGTTTTGGTTCCAAACTGTTATACAGCTTTTATGTGTATTGATTGGTTAATCATGTTAAAATTTGACTCATGAAAATGACCATCATTATCTTGATAGTTTATACCTTATGGTTATTAAGGTTAAAACAATTCTAAATTTCTTACATGCAGAACTACAATATGAAACCTGGATTTCCTGTTACTTTTGATGATTTACGTTGTCCAATATGTCTGAAGCTGTTGTCAGATCCTGTTATTTTGGCTACAGGAGAGGTCTGAAATCTTTTACCTTACTACTTCTGACATTCAACGATGGCTTCATTATTTGAGCCTATGAAAACAACTCTAAGAAAATACAGATTTGTACTTTCTATGTGGTATTTATATTTTTTCTTCCATTGTCTGGATTTATGGCTGGTTACCACTGGCTTCATGCAGACATATGATCGGACTTGCATACAGAATTGGATAGATTCGGGACATAGCACTTGCCCAAAAACACAACAGATGTTGCCACACACAAAATTGATACCTAACTGTGTAGTGCGAAGCCTTATTGAAGAGTGGTTTGGATCTAACGGTGTCGATCTGCAAAAGAGATCAAGAAACTCATTTGGATCCACATTTGATAGCTGTAGTGATCAAGCAACTGTGAATATTCTGCTGCAAAAATTGTCAAGTGGATCTCCCATGAACCAAAAAGCAGCAACTGCTGAACTGTGTCTTCTAGCCAAGACAAATGCAGATAACATGATTTGTATTGCAAATTGTGGGGCCATTCCTTTGCTAGTGAATGTTTTGTCCACATCAGATGCTACAACACAAGAACATGCTATGAAAACTCTTCTTAACCTTTCCATCTCTGAAAACAACAAGGGTGCAATAGTCATGGCTGGGGGAATTGGTCCCATTGTTGAGGTTCTGAAAAATGGTAGCATGGAAGGAAGAGAAACTGCTGCAGCAATTCTGTTTAGCTTGTCAGCATTTGATGAGAACAAGATAACCATTGGTGAATCTGGTGCAATACCTGCTTTGGTTGGTTTGCTTTGTGAGGGTAGCCAGAGAGGTAAAAAGGTTGTTGCTACAACACTCTTCAGTTTATCAATCTATAGAGATAACCAGGCAAGGGCTGTGAGGGCTGGTGCTGTGGTCCCTTTGATGCAATTGTTATTAGATCCCAGTGCAAGGATGGTTGATGAAGTCCTGGCTACACTGGCAATTCTTGCAGGCCATCCTGAGGGGATAATGGCTAATGGTAACACTGAGGCAATCCCAATATTGATAGATTTAATCAGAACTGGTTCACCTCGAAACAGGGAAAATGCAGCTGCTGTCTTGCTTGTATTGTGCAGAAGGGATCCAGGGCATCTTGTAGCAGCTCGAGAACTTGGAGCTCGTGAACCTTTGTCATATATGGCGCAGAATGGTACTGAAAGAGCTAAGCGCAAGGCTAGTTCACTACTGGAGCACATGAGTGAGTCAGAGAGACTTCCAAGTAGCTAGGTACAATCCTCGGAACAGGGCAGCAATTGATCTTTGGTTTTGCTACATTCTTTTTTGGTATGGTGCCCAAAGTTCATTTCCTTGTGCTATTGTGTTTATTGTATGAAAAACAAATATTATTTCTTGGTATTCTTTAATATTCATGCAAGAATTGAATTTTCTTTTTCATAAGCTTAGAGTATTGATCAGTCATAAAATTACTTTAAATACATTATATTAGGTTTTTTTGGGGTGTGTCTATGATTAGAAGCAAAAGGATAATTGGTATATCGATAGTGGTTGTTCAAGACACATGACAGGGCATCAAAATAAGTTCATCAGCATCAAGGAGGTAGATGAGATAGATGAAAGCTTAGGAAACCAGACCAGTCACTTCAGAAACCAGGCCAGTGGCGAAAAAGCAGTGTTTTTGTCCCAAAAGACATCAAACTGACAAAAACTGCAACTTGACCATGACATATCACTAGGCTCAGCCTTACCATGGAGATACATCAATTTAAACACAACAAAAATTGCAGCTTTTTCATAGAGATGCATAAATTCAAACTCAACAAAATTGCAGATATACTTGTTATAACCCAGGATAAAGAAAACTTAACAATAAACTCAAGAAAACTTAGAAATGAGCTGCCACCACTAACAAAAAAAATAAAACTGCAGGAAATGAGCTGCCACCACTAACAAAACAGAAAATGTAGGACTGGTTAAGTAAAAGTGGAAACATCTATCAATTCCTGAGTTCCACGTAAAGCAGAGCCCGATTCAAGAATTGAAACTTGTATCATAAGTATAAGGTGAAATACCAAATAGTTGTGACACTGTAATAGAATGTACAGTGAAATTGCTTTTGTTATATGTGAAAGTTATGAGGTGTGACAAAATTATTGAAGCAGACCGTCCTTTTGCAAATCATATATTTGTTTTGTTATATTTTAAGGACTTGATATCGTGTTTATTTTCTGTGTAATTTACAGAGTTGAGTCCTTAAAGAATTTGCAAAAATTTATCTAATCAGTAAAATACTTACTAATGTGCGATTAGGTTAAATTCAACTAATCACAACTAGATAAGGATTAGATAAACCCAACCAATACCAACCAACCAGGGAAGGATTTGAAAAAAAATCTTCTCCAATTCCTTCATTTAAACTCAATAATTATCAATTATCAAATCTTAATTGTGTTTTTCTTTTTTAATTGGAGAGATTCCAGAACTTTAAGTCAATGCATTTTACAATTCTGGAGCACAGAAATCTTTCGGTACAAAGGTGGCAATACTGGTCTTTTCATGATTTTATATGGAGTAAAATATCATGCTTAAAAGTAAAAACCGAATTTTCATGAGCTCGACTATATCAAGTAAAATAATTTCACACTTAAGCGTGGTTTTGGATGTGAAGTCTCTATTCATTTTGGAGTTGGGTTTTTGTTATGATATTTCAGAAATGAGCTTATATTATGATTTGAATATTTATTTTTATTTATTAAAAATTTGAACTTCAAATCTTATAATTTATATGGTGTAAAGTCTTTATTTATTTATTTTGGAGTTGGGTTTTTCATATTATGATATTTTGAAATTGGGTTTTTCATATTTTTAAATTGAGTTTTTCATATTATTATATTTCAAACATGATTTTATATTATGATTTGAATATTTATTTTTATCTACTAATAATTTGAATTTTAAATTTTATAATTTAAATATTATTTCATTCATGACAAATAGTGCCAACTAAATATTTTCATTGCTTCATGATACATTGCGCCAACTACTACCTCAACTAAACCATTTAACTATAAACTTTAAATCTCATAATTTACATATTACTTCATGTGATACGGCCTTGCCCCTTGCCAACTAAAACCCTGGGCTATCCTGTTCATCTAGTATAAACCTAGCAGACATCAGTTTATAAGATGGTACATCGGCTTCCACCATAATCGTACCAGATGTCGACTTCTATTATAATGGTACCTCTCCTATAGTTGTACTATATGTAATTGGTGAACGTTTCCTGCATTGTATACGCTTTGAAAAGACTTTGATCTGCCAGCACTCCCATGAAATAAATTCAAAGGACCCACAAGCATATTGCACCCAAATCTAACTGTTCGCTTCACGCATATTCATAAAACGGGAATCACTCAAAGATTATCATCTGCCTTTGATGATCGACTCCTTAAAATAAGACAGTCCTCCGTAGAATCTATGGATTCCTTAATATACAATAAAATTCAAATAAAGGCGGTTCAAGTAGAATCGACTATGCATGGGAAATGAACTTGAACGAGTTATTAATTAAATCTGTCTATATATACTAATGCTATTGAATTCCATTCAGAATGCGAGCACAGGGTATTTATGTATAGTAATGATACAGAATTTCATTCAGATTGTGAGCTCTTTTTTGGCTTGCAAAATTTTAGTGTTTTAATCACTATTTTAACACTAAAATGGATTCAATAAAATTAAAAATCACTATGAAAAAAAAAAAAAATCATGAAAAAAACCAATTTTTATGGAGAAAATTGTTGACTGTCGAAACTAAGCTGGAGCGATTTGTGATATAAGATAAAGTATTTATAATAGAGTAGTCAACATTTTGGAAATTTGATCAATAGAGTAAATTCAATTGTTTGACTGTGATTTTGTTTATAAAAATTCTAAAATATTGAAAAACATTCAACATAATTTGTAATCAAGGTTATTTTTCATAATTATTATTATTATTTTCATATATATTAACATAACTTTTTTCAGTGAAGTTTCATTAGCACAACCAGTTGAGGATGGACTTTCTTAGCAACAAAAGGGGTGGTTGTGCCTTGTGCTAGGGGAGGAGATGTCAGCTAAGGGCTAGTGTGGAGCCATAGATCAAGCCTGGAAAATCACAAACAAACAAACAAAAAGAAACAAAAACGTGACTCATTTTAAATCACAAAATTAATTAAAATTTGCAACTTCTCATAAAATATTTTAACAAAATTAATTAAAATTTGCAACTTCTCATAGAGTATTTTAATAATGTATCTTGTTACAAATTAATTTATCCATATATATATATATATATATAAGAAAGGTTCCTTATCAATTTAATGTGGGATAGTAAGAAGTTCCTCTTTGAAACTTTAGTCACTCCTGTTATTTTATATGGATGTGAGGTTTGGAGTTGCAGCATCTCTAGAGAATCCTAGAGAAAGATTGAGCAAATCCAGATGCGTTTTATAACGTATAACCTTAAAATTAAAAGAAATACACCTTATCATATTCTCCTTATAGAAGCACAAGCTCAATAGCATAGGAGACCATAGACTTCCTAAGCTAGCTTTAAATTCCAGCCAAAATCACCTAAGGCTTAAACGAGGTTGGTATAAAGACACCAGGGCCAATAACATTAAAAAAATTGTTACTTCTAAGTTCAAAGAAAAAATGTGGTGCGAGAAAGATCTAGCAGCTAAAAGAAAATTAAGGTATTATAAGAAGATCATCAACCCCACCTTAGAAGATCAAAAGTATATCTCTGTTTTAACTAGCTCAAAGAAGAAAATTAATATAGCCAAGATTAGAACGAACTCTCATGAGCTGCATAGTGAAATAGGTCGTTGGACAGTTCCTAAAACACCATGGAAAGGATTTGCCATCTATGTGAGAATATGAACATCGAGGATGAAAATCACTTCCTCTTAGAGTGCCCCGGGTACAACCACATTAAAGCTCAATTTCATAATCTTTGTTCGGTGGACATTAACCATCATCATCATCACCATCACTTTAATAATAAAAAAATTATTATTCAAATGTATTATCAAAATGAATTTTTTTAATTAGAAATATAATTTTGTATTTTATAATTACAGTGAAAAAAATTATAGCTTAACAAGCACCACCAAGCCACTATGATGTTCTGGAAACTTAACCTTTATAAATGTCTCCGTAACCTTTGAAACCTAATAAAAAAAAACTAATAGAAAAATAACATCTTATTATATCAATCACTAATTAATCTTTAAAAAAAACACAATTAAAATAAAATCCAGTAAAAGAATAACATCTTATTATATCAATCACTAATTAGTTAAAAAAAAATAGAATTTGAAACTAAAGTAAATAATTATTTTAACAATACACCTTATTGAAAACTCATACAAACTGATATAATGGCATATTCTTGAAATAAATAGAAACTAGCAATTGCACCGGGAGGTGCAAAGGAACGCTGAAAGGAAACCTCCCAATGATGTAAGGGGGGCAAAACAGGTAGATGTTGAGTTAATTCTTCTCCAACTCCTCCTAGGAGAACAGAGGAAGAAGAATAAATGGGATGCAGGGACTGAAATCAACCGAATTCACTATCATGCCGTCTCTGGTAACATAGCAATGGAATGTAGCCTTTCGGGAGGGCGTATACTTGTTATTGCTTGGGGTTATGGTCTAAGAAGTTCGAACGGATATTGCCTTTTAATACAGTTTACAAGGGGAGGATTTCTATTAATATTCAAGCACTTTATAAAAGAGAGAGATAGCCTCTGTGCATTATTCAAAGGATATTCAATTGTTTTTATTATTATCGAATAAATTAAATGTTAAAAGTAATTAAATAATATTTAAAATTTGAATTTATATATATATATATTTTTTTAATAATTACATGCTATGGTAAGAAAAGATTTCAAAACCAATAAAAAAATAAGAAAAATAAGAATAAAAATTAATTAAAGAAACAAATAAAAAGAAATAAAATAAAATAAGTAAAAATAAATAAATAAATAAAATAAAATAAAAAATAAATTTGTAATTACAAAAATGAGAATAAAATAAATAAATGAAAAGAAATAAAATAAAATAAAGATTAATAAATAAATAAATAAGCAAACAAATAAATAAAAGGAAATAAAAATAAGCACATATTATCTCATATTAATAAAAAATAGAAGAAACTACCTAAACTTACCCAAAAAGAAAAAAAAAAAAAAATTATATGTTTAAATAATTCTAAAACTATTATTTAATTGATCATCATAAAAACATAATTATGCTTGAAATTCTGCACTATTAAGTTTGTTATAATTTTAAAACTATTATTTAAGTAGTTATCATAGATCATAATTATGCTTAAAATTTTGCAATATTAAATTTGTTATAGTTTTTTTTTATAAAATTAATTATTAAAAAAATTGTATTAAATTTGTTATGGTATTTTTTTTTAATAATAAAATTAATTATTAAAAAAATTCCGTATAAATTATTTAAAATTTAGTTAGAGTATATCTTAAAACTATTTTTGGTTACTAAAAATTTCTTCAAATTTAAAATAACATATTAGCTTTATAAATTATCACAAATAATTAAATAATATAATTTTCAGACAAGTGATTTCTCATAGTAGTCAAAAATGATACAAACAGGCATTTCAAAATAATGTATCAGAATAACGGTCGCAATGCTCTTTTCACAAATTAAGATAAGCTTTTCCACTATCTAAAAAATAACAAATTTAGGTATTTCAATGCCTACGTGTTAATGGATGATAGGTTATAAACAACCCTTCACGGGATAAGTATGCTGCCCCCTTCATCAATTTCATCCACACCAGTTGGGGCGACTGGAACATCGCAGTTAAGTAAAGTTCTTTCTACGAGAACGACCGCGAGTTCCGCATTACAGAATCGACTTCGTCTGCCATTAATGGATTATATTGACACCTTGTTCGCAAGAAGAAATGAAATTCAGGTGGTGATGCTGCCATTGCCAGCACAAGGACACCTTAATCATTTGCTTCAGCTTTCAAGGGCCCTTGCTGCACGAGGTGTAAATGTACTATTTGTCACCACTTCTGTGCATATTAATCAAGCTCGACATCGCGTTCGGGGATGGGATCCTCACAACTGCCCCATTCGTTTTCACGAATTGCCCATGCCCTCTTTCTCAGAAGAGCAGCCAGATCTCGAAAACAAGGAGCACCCTTTTCCGGTACATTTTATTCCTCTCTTCGAAGCCTTGGAACATCATCTCAGGGAGCCTTTCGATGATCTGATAGGCACCCTCGATCGAAATAGAGTTGTGATTGTGCACGACCCGTTGCTGGGGTGGGCTCAGACCGTGGCGGCCAAGTATGGCGCCCCGGCCTACGTTTACAATCAGCGCCTATTTCTACGCCATGAAAGAAAAGGGGTGCGGACTTCCTGATTGCGTTGTGTCTCGTAAAAGTTGCTCTCTCCACAGAGATTTCTTGATTTCAAGTCTCACAAACAGATTTACTCGCTCGTCGTGGTATCCCGCGTCGCTATTGAATCCGAATTCACGTGAAGATTACTATGAGAAGCCGCTTGTGGGACTCTGTCCTCTTCTTCCTCAATCCGTGTGGAGTACTGGCACGAAGGGTAGTACTACTAATTAACAAGTTGAAAGTTGTTTGAAATGTTGACGCCCAACATCCGCTTCGTTGTTTACAGGCTTCTTTCGGTTCATCATCTTCTTTATCGCGGCAACAACTTCAAGAATTGGCCAGGGGTTTGGAGGCGAGCCAGCGGTCGTTTCCTTGGGTTGTTCGGGTCGCGAACAGCGCTTGCTTCACGGCGTCGGATGAAGCGCAGATGGATTGGATTAGCGAGCTGCTTCCGGAAGGGTATGAGCATCGAATTGAGGGACGCGGTTTTTTTGGTGAGAAACTGGGCGCCCCAGCTTGACATCTTAGCGCATAGGGGCACGGGTGCGTTTGTAACGCACTGTGGGTGGAATTCGACGTTGGAGAGCATCGACGCTGGGGTTCCCATGGTGGCTTGGCCTCTGCATTCCGACAAGTTTGCGAACTCGATTCTGGTGGCGAGGGAATTGAAGGTGGGCGTGGAAGTGAAGAAGTGGACGAAGGCAGATGAGAATGAGTTGGTGATGGCGGAGGATGTGGAGAACGTGATCCGGCGAGTGATGGCAGAAGATGGAGAGGGGAGCGAACTCAGGTGGCGAACTGGCGTGAGGTGGAAGAACCAGTACCGTGGTAACAATGGAGGTCGAACCGTGAGTGTGCAAATGTCAAATTTTAACTAGCGATAAGAACGATGAGAACGCGCTCCATTGGCTCAGCAAAATGACATCTCTAGAAGCTAACAAAGGAACGTTTCTTAATGTAATTTTAGTTTTTTTTTTTTTTTTAACCGTACTTTTGAGTTTTTTGATTTGAAAGATGGGCTATTATTATTACATATTTTTATAAATCTCAAAATGTGTTATTTATAACATGTTTTGAAAGGGTTAAAACATATATATTTGTGAAATATAATCGTTCACCAAATTATTTGAACTAAAAAAAATAAAGAAAAAAACTAAGTGTAAAAGAAATTATAATAATAATAAAAATATTTAAGATTTAAATTTTTAAAATATAGTTATTAGTAGACAAATTTCACAATGCTAAACAAATTGTGTATATATGGCAAAATGTTTAAGATTATGTTTTTGGATATAAAGTTCGTGTATATATAAAGAAATGTTTAAGATTATGTTTTTGGATATAACGTTTGTATAAGGACAATCACTTAAAATGGTTCTGGTGAAAACTAAGGTTTTAGTTTGGGTGTTTGAAAGCCTAGATTGTGCTCTTCTACTTAGCTTAATATCCTTTGCTAAAACCTAATTTTTTTATTATATGCAAATTATGTTACTATTTAATATCTATTTATTTGTAATAAATATATTATGAAAAATAATATAATATATTATTTATTAATGTAACATACACAAGTCACCTATTAAAAAAAATTAAACTTACCAACCTCATCACATTACATGTAACAACTCTAACCTTAGAACAGCGTAAATTATATCAACGTTCGCCCATATTGGATAAACCTTGTCAAAATATGTGTTTTGGTTTTTTGGTGAGGTAATGAACCGACAGCAATAACATTAATGTGGATTAAGGTTTACTTTCTGCATATGGAAGATATTTTGATATGGATCAAACCTAGATACGACCGGCATGTCGTCGCTTAAAATGTTTCCTAGGACTGCATTAAAGTGCTATTACGTGTGAGATTTTCCACATCATTTGCATTCTTCGATGCTACTCCAAGATCTTCATCAGCATTTGTCTGATGATCGACGGTGTTTGTTTAGGCGGGAATTACATAGTTATCCCTGCCAAAACCTTAAGCCTTGCTGGTATCTCATCGCTGAACAGGCAAATGTCAAATTTTAACTAGCGGTAAGAACGATGAGAACGCGCTCTGATTGGCTGAGCAAAAAATCACATTCGGAAAGCCCATAAAGGGAACGCTTTCAGCGTAATT
The DNA here is from genome assembly GCA_034641835.2 of Pinus albicaulis. NCBI lineage: Eukaryota > Viridiplantae > Streptophyta > Pinopsida > Pinales > Pinaceae > Pinus > Pinus albicaulis. The sequence goes on along the minus strand of CM076581.1, from coordinate 806,595,791 downwards.
AATTTATAAATATTTTATAAATTTAAATTTAACTAATAATAATAAATTTCAAAATGTTAATGTTTATTTTTCTAAAAATTATATAAAAATATAATAATATTAAGAATATTGTCCTTTAATAATAAAAAAATATTATAAAAAATTAACATAAAAAATAAAATAAAATATTATTTTAATGATAAATAAAATATAATATTACATCAATATCAATATGATATATTATATTAGAGTAAAAATTAAAATAGTATTATATATCAAAAATATTTATAAAATTAAATATAAATATAAATATAAATAATTAATATATAAATATAAATATAAATAATTATTCATTTTGCTAATTCACTATAAATTCAAAGGTAATTCAAGAGTGATAAAATAACTAAGAACATTACATAAAAATAATAAAACCACACAATTTTCTACAATTAGATCGGTAAGTGAGCAATTAGAGCTTACTTGTAGATTTCCTCGTGAGTCATAATTTCTATCGTTGTTATCCATATATCAACTAATAGAGAATTACTTCCAAGAAATGTGGTCGTTGATTATCATTGACTCTGTAAATGTAGATTTTTGTGAGTCACAAGTTTCTCTATCGTTGTTATCAATAAATCTATCATTGTTATCAATAAATTTAATCTCTTTTGGCTTTTGGTAAATTCAGAATTAAGATTGATATTTAATTATAAATTCAGAATTAAGATTGATATTTAATTATAAATTTAGAATTAAGATTGATATTTAATTATTTTTTTTTCTAAATTGATCTAATTTCTATTAATATAGAAATTAATATTTAACTGGCCGCCTTATTCAAAATTAAGATTGATATTTTAAGATTGATATTTAATTATAAATTTAGAATTAAGATTGATATTTAATTATTTTTTTCTAAATTGGTCTAATTTCTATTAATATAGAAATTAATATTTAACTCGCAGCCTTATCAGAAAAGTCTAGAGTTGGACATTTATCAGAAAAGTCTAGAGTTGGACTGCCCACATGGGGAAACTAGTCCCAAAACTGTAAAAAGATGCGGCCCGCACAGGGGAAAACCGCCTATTAAACCTGAGATTTTAAAAGTTTGAAATTGCAGCATAATTAACATAAAATCAAAATGGCATATTTATCAGAAAAGTATAGAGTTGGACTGCCCACATGGGGAAACCAGTCCCAAAACTGTAAAAAGATGCGGCCCACACAGGAGAAAACCGCCTATTAAACCTGAGATTTTAAAAGTTTGAAATTGCAGCATAATTAACATAAAAACAAAAACATCAGCAATAGACACATTTGAATGAGCGCCGAGAGCGAGAAACCTGGAGAAATCTATCCCGCTAGGTGTCATTGGGAGCAGGAAGAGGCTCTTCAACAGTCCGGCATCTGTAATCATCCATATCTGCATCAGCTTCCGTGGGTGCGAAACAACCATGCTCATCACCGCTTCCGCAGCTTCCACTGCTGCTTGTTGCTTTGCGTTTCACTGTTGCCTTCTGAGGTGTTGCTGGGACAGGGCTCTTACTACCCTGTTTGCTTGCCAACTTCGAATCCTGGGCAAGACCTTTATTCTTCATATCGCTTTGAACGAAATTATCAGAAAGAGGAGGCTCTTCGCGGAACTCCACAGAGATGGTTGCTATAATGCAGGGACGGTCGAGGGTGCAACGAAAATGGAATTGAGCCGATCGTGTGCGAAGAGGAGGCGAAGTGACAAGAGAATGAAGAGTCGTCTCAACGGCCTCGAACTCTTAGGGCTAGTCCGACCTCTTCCAATACGGGTTCAGGATATCTACCAAAGAATTGAGAAGATGAAGGGGAGGACGAATCCGAGAGGGACGAGGTAGGGGGGCGCAGAATTTTGCCTCTGCTACTGCCCCTCCTGCATCTCATTCTCTGTCTTAAATGGGGCATGGCTATCTTGGCAGCAGAAGGCCGACTCGAAGGAGCAGAAGCAACAAAATGGTGTACACTAGGAGTCGAATAGGAAGAGGCTCTTCAACAATCCGGCATCTGTAATCATCCATATCTGCATCAGCTTCTGTGGGTGCGAAACAGCCATGCTCATCACCGCTTCCGCAGCTTCCACTGCTGCTTGTTGCTTTGCGTTTCACTGTTGCCTTCTGAGGTGTTCCTGGGACAGGGCTCTTACTACCCTGTTTGCTGGCCAACTTCGAATCCTGGGCAAGACCTTTATTCTTCATATCGCTTTGAACGAAATTATCAGAAAGAGGAGGCTCTTCGCGGAACTCCACAGAGATGGTTGCTATAATGCAGGGACGGTCGAGGGTGCAACGAAAATGGAATTGAGCTGACTGGGTGGCAGGCGAAGAGGAGGCGAAAGTGACAGGAGAATGAAGAGCTGTCTCAACGGGCCTCGAACTCTCAGGGCGAGTCCGACCTCTTCCAGTATGGGTTTCAGGATATCTACCAGTGAATTGAGAAGATGAAGGGGAGGACGAATCCGAGAGGGACGAGGTAGGGGGGCGCAGAATTTTGCCTCTGCTACTGCCCCTCCTGCATCTCATTCTCTGTCTTAAATGGGGCATGGCTATCTTGGCAGCAGAAGGCCGACTCGAAGGAGCAGAAGCAACAAAATGGTGTACACTGGGAGTCGAATAATCAACAGTAAAAGACTGAGGACCGGGAATTGCGTTCCTTACCGAGCTAATGGAAGGAAAGCAGGCGCGTGACTCAGTCTTTCTGCTGCAGCATACACTCTGTGAGAAGTGGGCGCCTTCAACTGTTTCAATGCAGCAGAGAATTTGACACCGCCACCCTGTCTTTGTGCGAGAGCTTGGCTTCGTAGCAACAGGGGAGCAGATGCAACGCTAAGGCTTCGCAACATCAACAAATCTTCCGGAGAATTCCATTTTGTGGAGCAAGACGATGGAGTCTCGACCAGCGAGCTTCATTAAAGAGCAGTTATGGTTATGGTTGGCGGGGGCACAGTTGTTTAAAAACTTAATGCGAGCGTGGGTGGCCATGTGGAGAAGCCACATGCCAACCCAGCTCATCATCAACGTACTCTCGCTAATGAACACGCATCCGGGTGATGGATATTTAATTATTAATTACAATTACAATTATAAGGCAAATGTCAAATTTTAACTGGCGGTAAGAACGATGAGAACGCGCTCGGATTGGCTGAGCGAAAAATCGCATTCGGAAAGCCCATAAAGGGAACGCTTTCAGCGTAAATATAGAGAATAACAAAACGGCAAGCTTACAAAGTTGCGACTAATTAAATATCTGTCGATTACTCACCATTGCTTTCAGACGAGTAACGTTTCTTAATCTTAACTCCTCCCCCAGTCCGCACTGAACGAAGCTGTTTGTTGATTCCAGCAACCATCTTGCCCTTTGCTTTCTAAGTTTATTGTCTGCTAGTTGCAGCCCATATATAGAATATACCTATATCTGAACCGGTGAAAGCTGTACGCATGCCGAGGTTCTGAGTAGTGCAATCAATTAAGTAGAATCATGGGGACTTGAGTTATTATTGAATTTTTGGTCGATTTATTATTGTTATTTAAGGAAAATTACACCATATAGAATTATTTACTAGTGGTCTGTATGTTTTCACTTTTACTATATACTTTTGAGTTTTGGTTTTTGAACATATTTCCTTACATTGGAAGAGTCTTGGAAGGTGAACATGTTTCTTTACATTGGGAGAACCTAAGAGAAGAAGAAGTATACTCCAGGCCCTAATATAACATTCTACTTCGTGAAACAATAGTTTAAAATTTTGATTTTTAAAGTAGAGATTTCAATTTTATTGAAAATTTAGTAAGGATTTATTGGTATGAATGAATGATATTTGAAAGTTGGACAAAAAATATTTTATGGGATTACTAGCCTACTTGTTTTTTGCTTTCTACAATTCAATCATTTTCTTACTCAAATTGATGATGAACTGACATAGTCTTTTAATAGTGGCCTCACTGAAAAGACAATGCCACCGAATTGATGCTAACATGCTGCCATAATTGTCTCTGGAAGCATCACATTCCAAAATGAAATGCTTTGTGTGCATTACATTTCAAAATGAAATGCTTTGTCTTTCATGTCTTTGAAAGCATCACATTTTAAAATGAAACGTTTTGTCTTTGATGTCTCTGAAAGCATCACATACCAAAATGAATTTTTTTTCCAATTCCACTTCCTTTTAAGAGTTCACTACCCCATAAGTGCAAAAAACACACTCTTTCTTTCCAAGCTTCTTTAGCTCTCTTCCACCACTTCCGTTTAAGAGTCCACCGCCCCAAAAGTGCAAAAAATACACTCTTTCTTTCCAAGCTTCTTTAGCTCTCTTCGCTCTCTTCCACCACTTCCGTTTAAGAGTCCACTGCCCCAAAAGTGCAAAAAATACAATCTTTCTTTCCAAGCTTCTTTAGCTCTCTTCCAGTTTCACACCTAAGTTGATGTGAGTTAGTTCTTAACTGAGCAATAAGAAGATTCTTTGCTCTCCATTAAATACTAGCTCCAATGTACTCTTTTTGTTGGAGATCATAAGTGAGATTGAACACATATACTTTCTACCCATTTTTTTTCTCCATATACACTTACTAAACTTATCCATAACAAAAAAAATTAACTCTTTGCTATTTCTAAAACATGCATTGAAATATATTTAAAATTCCTTAGTAAAATTTAAGATATTAAATTTATTTATACATTGAAAAACAAAAATTATATATTATCATTACTTTTGTTTTTAAAAAAAACATGTTACCATAAATTTTATTATGAAATTCCAAAAAGACTTAAAAAGACTTAAAACTTGCAACTATACACTTTGAAATTGGTTTTGTTCATAGTTACCGTCGAACTCTATCACCTCCTCATGAAGAGGAGATATTAGTGGAATAATTACTGAGACAAATTGCAAAAGGACGGGATGATAAGAGAGTTTGGGAGATCGTTCCTCTGCCCACGTGGTGAGCCTGGCAGTCTCCGCACAGCTTTGGAAGATTGTTCTTCCGCTACGTGGTCACGTGGTGAGTTTGGCAGTCTTGGTGATCATTATTTTTTAGCGTATTATTAATGTGGTTGAGCCGTGGTTAGATTTAAATTTAAATCTAATGATAAATAAACATATACTAAATAAATATATATTGTCTAATCACATATACTGTTCTCTAAAGTGAAAAGAGAAAAACATTTCATTTTAGAATGCAAGGCCTTCAAAGACACCATGGAAAACTATGCAAGTACTCTGGCAGCTACTTCTTGAGATAATCTATTTAGCGAAGAGTTTGTCGATAAGGTGGGAGCGATTATTGTAAAACTTCACAGGAAAAGCGCCGAATACAAGACCGAGATAGAAAAGCAATCTGTCACATAGGCTATTTTTAGCCTCGCGGACATTAAAAATACTTTCTTTCTTTCTTTCTTTCTATAGTCTGAGAAATATGTATGGCCACATACAGCTTCCACACAACTTTGGGATTGAATTGGAAAAAAAATGGTTGGTTAAAGGTTAATGTTTGAGAATAAGATGAGATTATTCATTTGTAAATAATTATTTAATTTAAATTTAATATATTAATATTTTTTTGTTTGTCAAAGTTGTTTGTGACTTTTAAGATTTGATATGTGATTTGATCAATTATTATTTAGGGGTATTTAATTCGTCAAAGTCACATGGGATTGTATGTGGTTACGGTCACACTAGCTTTATTGATAGAATTTTTTAACATGTCTCTTCTCCTCCTTTTAACATAAACACAACCACTCCCGTCCCTTTGCTAAAGAAACTCATCCTCAACTAATTGTACTAGTAACACATAACAATATATTAATAATTAAATTAAGCCAAAATTCCTTATTTTTAATACTGAAGACATAATTTAATTTAATTTAATTTAAGCGGAGCTTCTTTAGAACTTGGTATTTTGTCAAAGTTGGTGAAGAATGATTTGGCATGGTCAATACGTGCAAGGTTGAGAGTGAAACAGAGTACTGAGAAAGTAAACAGTTGAAAGTGGATAAAAAAGTAAAAGCAAAGTGAGATAATTAAGTCAAGTGACCAAAAGGTTGGCCTGAAAGGGGATAAAAAGGTTAAACCAAAGTACAAAAGAGACAGATAAGTCAAAGTGATCAAAAGATGCTATTTTATATATCACGGTGTGAAAGTACTAGAGGAATCAGGAGCTCAAGAGTGTTACAATTTAATTATTATTAACATGTATTCTAACAAGGCTACAAGGTAGCTACTACCTGCCGCTTAATTTAAATATAGTAATGTTGCAATGTGATCTTGAAAATGTCTATGGGTAGCTATTACATGCTGCTTAATGTAATTATAGAGATGTTGCAATTTGAGTTTGAGCATGTTTATGAAGATTTGCTTTGCGCTAAAGTATAGTTAAATTAAATTAGAAATAATTGTTGCAATTTGAGTTTGAGCATGTATATGAGGATTTGCTTTGTAATAAAGATGCTGCTTAATTTAGTTTAAATATAATTAAAGTAAAGTAAAAATTTAAAATTTATGGGCTATATAGTAGTAGTTTAAATCCATCTAATTACAGCAAAACAACTTTTGTGTTGATGATGGTAACCAATTGATAATTACTAGAACGACCCATGAACATATGCATTTGATGTGTAGATTAGATTTGCTACATATGCTTAGCTTATTTTTGGCATCAATATGAGTATGACAAAGTAGATTTTATTTGCAATAAAGTTGATCAAATTTTTTGAGCTACAAATCAAATGAAGTCTAGGTGCAAATCTCTCATCAAATTTTGCATTCAAAAAAATATTGCAGGTATAATATAATAATAACAAAATTACAATATCAAAAAAAAAATACATTATCAAAATCAAACCTAAATCCTAAACATATCACAATTTAATATCTAAAACAAATAGCTATGTTTAATATTGTTCACAAAGCATTACATTAAATAAACGCAAGTAAGACGTAGACCAAATAACTATGCTTAGTAATCGTTATGAGGATTAAATAAAACGCATCACTTTGATGTTAAGTCATTATTTTCATTTACTATGTTTAAAAATATTTTACAAAATAAATTGATATAAATTAATTTTACATCAATCACAATAATAATAAGTAAAATAATCTATATATATAATAATTGAAATAAATATTGATCAAAAAATCGGCACATAGCATTAATATTTTAATTTGATCATCCGCACATAGCCTTATTATTTTCTCTTCAAAAGCCTGGGAAACAATCACCATATCGCACGGAAGAAATGACACCTGCAATGACCGTGCGTACTGCACTGCTCCGCGCTCTGTTCATGTGTGTAGTGCAACTTGTTCAATTCCCAATCCAGACCTAATGACAACTAGCCCGTACAACCATCAGCGTGAATTGCAATGTATTTTGCAATAACATTGTGAAAATATTAACCAATGAAAAGTGAGAAAAAAAAATTAAAAAAATTATTAAAATTTAACTATAGCTAAACTATACAAAAACTCAAAATATATGTCTAATGAAAAATTAACTGACTATCAGAAAAACCTGATGCATAGTGACCTGCAGCAACATGTACAATAAGAGCTCAAGAGTGTTCAATTTAATTATTATAATATGTATTCTAATAATTTTGATGTAAAATAATTCACTATAAGTAGTTTGAAATATTATAATATTTTTAATTTTTAATTTTTAAATAAAATACTTTATGTTTTATGTTTTGATTTAGTTATTTTTTGTTTTATAAGAAAAATGGGTTTATTTTTGTTTGGAGTTTGAGGAAAGTTTTCATCAATTAAGAAAGGCTATGGTTTCTTTCAAGGGCTTATTTTAGATGGTTTTTCTGAGGGTATTTTTAAAGATTTAATATTTTTCCTATATATGGTATTGTAGGTGACTATTCTGGTTTGAAAATTCATGAGTATATAATGTAGGGGAATATTCAATCAAAAATATGTAATTTACTATTGGAATTGGTAATTTTTTTGTAAGTATCATCAGTTTAATCATATATATGCAAAAAATGGGCTAGTTTTTAACCAAATTAGCCTATAATTTTTTTTCCAAAAAATAACTCATTTGCCAAATTTCACCCCAAAAATTTTCCCTTGTTTATCATCATTAATAATCATTGGGACTGAAAAATTATAATAGACCATATTTGGAAATGTACTTCTTTTATAGATCTACATCTTAACTCAAACTTTCTTTGTATTGGCCTCCTTCAGTTCTTAGAGGCTAATTGTTTCCATATCCTCAAGCATAATAACCTCATAACAAATCAAATGGAAATTTGTGTTATAAGATTGGAGTTAGGCGCATTGTTTATTAACGATCACTTAAACTACTCCACAATTCCAAACTTCTTCCTAACTCCATGACAATTAGTATGATTGGTAGGGGATATTTTGGTGGGTGGATGGTGGATGAGTTCCTTATGTCTACAATGTCCATGTGCATCCTTCATATTAGTTGGCTTAGGTGGTAGCATAGCATATTCATGCGCCACATGAAATGGCAGATCGAGACATGAAAAGTGATTATATTCTTGAGTGAAAGGGGTTATTCAAGTGGAATGTTATGAATGTGCAAGGGCTCATGTGGAGGTTTTAAATCCTTACCTTGTTTCTGATGGATTTGGTGGAAGGTTGGCATGAATTTTCTTTATGGACCTATGAGAAGGTGAAACTTTGAAGCTCAAATGAACATTCAGATATGATGAATTGTGATCTAAATGAAAATTCTCTATAGTGCACTAGGTTTACTGGTCATGACTTTGCCCTTCGTGGCCCCCATGGGAACCACCTAGTATGATAATCCTTTTTCCTTATTTGATCATTGTGGTTTTTCATATCAATTTACTGGTGGCAGAGCTTTTGTGGCAAGTTTGTATTTTTTCCTTTGAATTCCTTGCTACCTTACTCAAGTCTATTAATTTTAGGGAAAATTATTCTATTGAGTTAGATCAATTTTAAGCGCTCTCTAATCTATGTTTATTTTATCAGGAGGAAGAGTCCTCTCTCTCATTCCTTGGGATTTTGGTCTTCTCTGGTGGTTGTTATATTTCTTAGCCTCTGCCTAGACGTGATTGTTACTGGAAAAATATTATTGTGTGAAGTAAGTAATCTTTGGCTACCCTATTTCTAGCTAGTCCCCTCTAGAATCTCTTTGGGGAGCCTATGTGCTCTCACAATCTCTCATTGTCCAAATTGTGGAATTATGGGAAATATTATCAACCTGACTAGGTGGAGGAATTGTTCCATATACAACATGGTATCTTCCAATTGCAAATCTAGCTCAACCAAATAGTTTCAATTATGATTGTGGCAATAGAGTTGCTCGTGGGGCATAGATTCTAGGTGTGAAATAGTGAGGAAGAGCTAGCCTCTCTCCATCAACAAGTGGTTGACCTTCAAGCCTCTTGAGCCAATTGCAAACTAGTGCCTCCTCCCCCAAGATCTCACTCAATCATGCATTCATTGGACTTCCATATTTAAATGTTATGGTACCTCCTATGGAGGATACAATCCCAGGTAAAGAGGATCTATCCATTTCTAAAGTCTAGCTAGAATTAAGTAAATGTGTATAAAATGTTTAGCCATTTTCTAGAGATCATATGTAACCATACATGTTTTTTTCTGTAAGTTTAGTAGTAGGAAGATGTTGGATTCTCTTGGGAAGAATACCCATAAATACATCAAAATCATAAGATTTGTTTTTTTTTAACTTGTGTTGTATGGTGATGTCCCCAAACATAAATTTTTAACATAAAGTATCTATGTTGTGATTTATAAAAAAAAATATTGTTGTGTAATTTAAAGATACTTTTCCATGTGAATAGATGAGATATTAACTATGAGAAATTTAGCCTTTCCATTTATTTATACAAATATAACCAAATGTGCAACACCATTGGTCATATTAACTCCTTCAACTTAGGGTTTATAATGCCATCATATGAGTACTCGAGATGAAAATTTACTTAAAAATATGAGTAAATATGGATTTATGATAGTATGATTTATATATAATAATCAAATCTTGGTATCATGCAATACACTATTATTCTTTGCTATTGAAATGGGATTTATTTGTAAAATTCAAAATTGGTTTGTACTTTATTCCATATCATGTCCATCTTGAAGGCTAGGAATTTTTGGAATCTAATATTGAACAAAATTGAATCTCATATCTTCAATTATCATTTTTTATACACTAAATTTTCTTATGACTTGTATTTGCACCCTCTAAGGCAATTGATAGTTACTTGGTTTTGTGATCCTATTTGACCTCTCATACCAAATTTCATGTCCGTCAAGATTTATCATCACATAGAGCTTCAAGTCTACCTTTATACCTATGTTCATAACATGGTTTTAATCATTATTATTATTCTTTTCCTAGGGCATAAACTTACACATCACATGATCCAAATAAAAATAATTTTTATTCTTTCCAAGTACAACATTGTTGGGCAAGGCCCAACTTGGTCCAAATTTGAGTCAAAGAATCTGCAGCTCAAGGAGTGGAGTGCACAGTCCAATGGAGAGAAATAAATCACATGGAGTTTTAGGGGCTATGGAGCGAGTTATTTTTTTAGTTTTGAGTCCGCCCATGGTATATGAACCATGTTTTTTGTAAGATGTAACAACTATATAAAGAAATGTCATATTGAGTCGAAGATATAGATCCATCATTGTATGAGTGCAAACTGTGAAATATCTGTGTTTTAGTCTATTTTGGGTCTTAGTGGAAGGCTTCCCAGATGTGTGCACAGAGGCCTTGAAGAGTCTGCAGTTGTGTGCGTAGACCACCCGCAGCTATGTGTGCGAATCATAGAAGTATTGTACTAAAGAAGACATATCATTAATAAAGAATAGGAATTTTAAAGCATATCTGTGTATATTTGTGTAATTTTCTTATTATCTACACTTGGAGATGTTTTTATGCATCGCGAAGTATTTTATGTTGTTTATATGCGTTATATTGTGTTGATTATTGCATAAGATTGATAAAGGCACAATGCACAATAGTATTAAGCAATGAATAGGGCATACATTGTGAAAATAGATAATTGCATATGTGCAGTCCAAAAAAGTATAAGAAAGAAGCTTAGTAATAGATCCACGTCCTCTTGTCCCTTTGGATGTAGAAACCTCATTCTGATATCCCCCAATATTTCCTCGGGTGATACTGCGATATGCACTGCAAGTTCAAGACCACTGTGAGGACTTTAGTACCCACACAGTGGCTTGCTCGTATTACAGAAGGGAAAGCTCTGCATATCCAGATCGAGGATCTGCGTAGAAAAGAGCAGTTGATTACCATAAGGACTCGGTCCTGGCAGGATGAAGCCATTCAAATGTCTCAAACAGTTGATGAGAAGCTGAAAGAGATGCGTTGGAAGTAGAAATATGTGCTTTAGAAGATTGTCGGGCTAACATCAAAGAAGTTTTTAAAGGAAGTGCGCCAAGAAGAGAATCAATTTTCAAAAATGATTCAGCCTTTGAAAACATCCTACACAAGCATCACCGAAAAGGTTAAGGGTGCACCAACTAAGTGTCTCAGGACAAGTCACATGTGAGCGTTGGGGGCTTGTTGGGCGAGGCCCAACTTGGTCCAATTTTGAGTCAAAGACTCCGCAACTCAAGGAGTGAAGTGTGAGGTCTAGCGAAGAGAAATCAACCACGTGGAGTTTTAGGAGCTTTGGGGTGGGTCAAAGCCCCTATTTTTGTAAAGGGATCGGGTCATTTTGGAGTTTTGAGTCTACCCATGGTATGTGGACCATGTTTTTTGTATGATGTAAAGGCTATATAAAGTAATGTAATATTGAGTCGAAGATATAGATCCATCATTGTATGAGCGAAAACTGTGAAATATTTTTTTTTTAGTCTATTTTGGGTCTTAGGGGAAGGCTCCGCAGCTATCTACGTGGAGGCCTTAAATATTCTGCAGTTGTGTGCGCAGACCACCAGCAAATGTTGCACGGTTCAGGGAAGTATTTTACTGAAGAAGAAATATCATTAATAAAGAAAATGGAGTTTGAAGCATATCTGTGTATATTTTTTGTACTTTTTTTACTATCTACGCTTGGAGCTATTTTTATGCATCGCGAAGTATTTTATGTTGTTTATATGTGTTATATTGTGTTGAATATTGCATAGGATTGATAAAGGTGCAATGCATAGTAGTATTGAGCAATGAATAGGGAATAGATTGTGAAAATAGATAATTGCATTTGTGAAGTCTAGAAAAGCATAAGAAAGAAGCTTAGTAATAGATCCATGTCCTATTGTCCCTCTAGATGCAGAAACCTGGTTATGACATCCCCCAATATTGCCTCGGGTGAGATTGTGAGCTACGATGTAGGTCATTATCGAAAGGGCAGGTAATAGAGGGTTTTGTTGATTGCGCAACAACACCGAACCTCGGTCTAGACCCCTTCAAGCCAACAAACACCTCCACGTGACCAAAAAAACTATTGCCTCTTTTCTTCCAAGTGAAAATTCAACCAAATTTATACAACTATTGCAATTCTTTTCAAAACTTTTACTTACAGTACTAAATCAATCCTTCTAAACATAACACCTCCATATGAAAAATATAACTATTACTATTTTTCTCCTTATTAAGATATTACTTCAAAACACTTTGTGCAACGATATAATGCTTTTCAAAACTTATACTTATACCAAATCAATCATTTAACAAAAACCCTATAAAACTCTCACGGTCTTTGAATTACCTATGAATATAATCTATCATATGTTTCTTAATAAAATTAAAGAACAAAAATAAATACATTTTTCCATTTGATTGTAGAAAACATGTTTATTAATAAAATTGATCACTAATAAATATATATCTTCATTTAAGAGTATAAAGTAGGTTAAACAAGCCTACATAACATGCACAATACATCTCGATCAAGATATTACTTCAAAACACTTTGTGCAACCATATAATACTTTTCAAAACTTATAACTTATACCCATATCAATTCAATCATTTAAAAAAAACCCTATAAAACACTCATGGTCTTTAAATTAATAATATATATAATTTATCATATGTTTCTTAACAAAATTTAAGAACACAAACAAATACATTTTTCCATTTGATTGTAGAAAACATGTTTATTAATAAAATTGATCACCAATAAATATATATCTTCATTTGAGAGTATAAAGTAGGTTAAAGAAACCTACATAGGATGCACCATACTGATCCAAGTGGATATCGGTGGCCACCCACCTATTCCATTTGGACCCACAACATCGATTCTTGCAACTTTTCACATCCAGCGGCTTACTATTTTTAGCAGGTTTTTGGGTCCTACACGCCCGGAGCCATTTTGGGGCATTAACGATCTAGGTGGATATTGGCGGCCACCAACCTATTCCATTTGAACCCCCGCCATTAGTTCTTTCCATTTTTAATTTTTAGAACAACTTAGTATTTTTAGCAGTTTTTTGGGTCTTGAACTTCAAGAGCCGTTTTGAGGCCCTAAACAACGTTTTTTGGGAAAACTGAGAGCGAAAAAGTTACATGGACTAATGTTTCTCACACCAAAAGTTGTATTCCTCAGACGGATATTTCTAACGAGCTATTGAGCATGTCAAACGGAGATCGGATGCCAAAGTTACGTCCCCAGGAAGTTGAAACACCAATTTACCCAAATGCGGCCCACAATTTTGGCACTTCATCTCCTACGGTTAGGTTTTTGGATGTTTTGGATTTTATATTGTTTCTCAACAATAAATAGGCCTTCGAGCCTCATTGTAACACAATTCAGGGGCTGGTAGCCAACACGTCTCTTCTCAGAGATACGCTACCAGTGTCGTAGCTCGCTTGTTCCCATCATGTCTGTATTGTAACACAGTGGGGAGGTTTGTAGCCATCACATCTCTTCTCAAAGATACGCTACCAGTGCCCTTGCTAACTCATTTCCGTCAGAGGCCTGTAGCTGCCACATCTCTTCTCAGAGATACGCCTACCAACGCCCTAGCTGTTTATTTCAGGCATTTGATTATAATAAAATGAAGCATTATTTCCGCTGCATCTCTGTGTTTATGGTTATATGTGTATTCTGTTGTGTTCCAGCATAAATCCGGATCAGTGGTATCAGAGTGGGTTTTCTCTTTCTCTATTTTTCTTTGCATGTCTCCAACGCAGTTAGGGTATAAGGATTTCGGGCTCGATCCTGTTGCACCCTTCCAAGATCAGCCTCGCAAACCCCGACGACTCCCCATGGCGGAAGGAAAAAAAGATGAAGGAGCAGAAGATCCTATCAAAATCTTGTTCGAGGAGGCCCTCAAGAAACAGAGGATCACGATGATGGATAAATTTTCCCATAGCCTTCAACAACTGGCCACCAATGGCACATCTACATCTAGCATGTCCGCCAACAGGTCCGCAACATCCTCGAAAAATCCAATACCAAGTTCAACAGAATTCCCCCCCCCCCCCCCCCATGGAGAAACTTAACACAATGGAGACCATTGCTTCTTAAAGAGGGAGGAATGATCCAGGTGGATATCGGTGGCCACCCAACTATTCCATTTGGACCTGCAAAATCAATTCTTGCAACTTTTCACTTCCAACAACTTACTATTTTTAGCAGTTTTCGGGTCTTGCACGCTCGGAGCCAGTTTGGGGCATTAATGATCCAGGTGGATATTGGTGGCCACCAACCTATTCCATTTAAACCCTCGCCATCAGTTCCATTTTTAAGTTTCAACACAATTTACTATTTTTAGCAGTTTTTCAGGTCTTGAACTTCCAGAGCTATTTTGAGGCCCTAAACGACGTTTTTTGGGAAAACTGAGAGAAACATGGGTCGATAGACTGATGTTGCTCACACCAAAAGTTGTAGTCCTCAGACAGATCTTTCTAACGAGCTATTGAGCACATCAAATGGAGATTGGATGCCAAAGTTACGTCCCCGAGAAGTTGAAACACAAATTTACCCAAACGGGGCCCACAATTTTGGCACTTCATCTCCTAGGGTTAGATTTTTGGACGTTTCGGATTTTACATTGTTTTTCAACAATAAATAGGCCTCCGAGCCTCATTGTAACATAGTTTAGGGGCTGGTAGCCAACACATCTCTTCTCATAGATACGCTACCAGTGCCCTAGCTCGCTTGTTCCCATCATGTATGTCTTGTAACACAGTGGGGAGGCATGTAGCCGTCACATCTCTTCTCAGAGATACACTACCAGTGCTCTCGCTCGCTCATTTCTGTTATGTCTCTTTGTAACACAGTTTAGACACATGTAGCCGCCACATCTCTTCTCAGAGATACGCCTACCAATTCCCTAGATGTTTATTTCAGGCATTTGATTATAATAAAATGAAGCATTATTTCCACTGCATCTCTATGTTTATGGTTATATGTGTATTTTGTTGCGTTCCAGCATAAATCCGGATCAGTGGTATCAAAGCGAGTTTGCTCTTTCTATGTTTTTCTTTACATGTCCCCAACGTAGTTAGGGTACAATTATTTCTAACTCGATCCGGTTGCACCCTTCCAAGATCAGCCTCGCAAACCCTGACGACCCCCCATGGCAAAAGGAAATAAAGAGGAGGGAGCAGAAGATCCTATCAAAATCTTGTTCGAGGAGGCCCTCGAGAAACAGAGGAACGTGATGATGGATAAATTTTTCTAGATCCTTCAAAGGCTACCCACCGGCGACACATCTACATCCAGCACGTCCGCCAATAGGTCTGCGACATCCTGGACAAATCCCATACCAAGTTTAGCAGAATTCCCCCCCCCCCCCCCCAAATGAGGAACTTAATGCAATGGAGACCACTGCTTCCTACGGAGGGAGGAATGATCCAGGTGGATATCGGTGGCCACCCACCTATTCCATTTGGACCCGCACCATCAATTCTTGCAGCTTTTCACATTCAGCACAAGTTACTATTTTTAGCAGGTTTTCGGGTCCTACACTCCCGAAGCCGATTTGGGGCCTTAATGATCCAGGTGGATATTGGTGGCCACCCACCTATTCCATTTGAACCCCCATCATCAGTTCTTTCAGTTTTTAAGTTGCAGCACAACTTACTATTTTTAGCAGTTTTTCGGGTCTTAAACTTCCGGAGCAGTTTTGAGGCCCTAAACGATGTTTTTTGGGAATACAAGGAGAAAAATGGGTTCATGGACCCATGTTGATGTTTCTCACATTGAAAGTTGTACTCCTCGAATATATATTTCTAACGAGGTATGATACATGTCAAACGGAGATCGTATGCCGAAGTTACATCCCCGGGAAGTTGAAACACCAATTTATCGAAACGGGGCCCACAGTTTTGGCGCTTCATCTCCTAGGGTTAGGTTTTTGGAAATTTCGGGTTTTACATTGTTTCTAAACAATAAATAGGCATTCGAGCATCATTGTAACACAGTTCAGGGGCTTATAGTCGTCACATCTCTTCTCAAGGATACACTGTCAGTACCCTAGCTCATATATTTCCATTATGTCTATAATAGGCATTCGAGCCTCAATGTAACATACATTCGGATGTAAATGACAAAGTATAATTATATTTAATTCATATTTATTGTAACAAATGTATAACACATTAGGACCAAAATGAACTTACACATCAATATGTGAATTACATGACAATTACAATTCCAAAGGTGTGGTCCTTGTTTTTTTTTTTCCTTCCTTTTCATCTTTGACTAAATAAGGGTTTTTATGTTCAAATAGATCTTCACTATTCAAAAATACCTCTATTTTATGGGTCATAGAAAAGGCATGATTGGGATTTATGTTGGACTTATCTTTCCTACTAAAACTTGTTTCATGAATCCCCATTTTCCCTAACCTCCTCACATCAATGTTTAATTGGTATTTTTTTCTTGTTTAGATACTTAGGCCTTAGCCAAGCCCCACCTAAGTTATTTTCATGAGATGAAATTGTTATGGCTTTCTTTATGGTTTTTGACAAGGTTATTTTAATTTATGAAAGTGATAGGAAAGGAAAGATTCACTGTTCACTAAAAAAAAATAGTCTTGATATTGAATTTGTGTAATATTTAGGAATTTTATTAGTGTTTTAGATTATTTTTTTTGTGATGTTTTGAAGAGAAATATGACTATATTGTTTAGTGACAATGTTTCAATGATTGGTTTCAAGAAACTATAAAATTTCATTGAAAAACTCAATTTACTAGTTATAACATGGATGCATGTTTATATATCAAATTTATTTAGCAAACATCAATATTATATGAAAGATATTTGCATATCAATATCTATAATAATGCTCAGTACCTTATGTAACTTGACGCTTAGAGTAATGTGTATGAATTATAAATAACTTCAAAGTAGTTGAATAATTATAATAATTTATAAACATCATATATAACTTTAAATTTGCTTGCCATTTAAGAATAATTTGTATGTGATGCAATTACATTGTAAATGAAACTATAAACTCCATGTGTTAATTTGATGACTTGACCCAAATACTAAATCTTAAGTTAATTAATTTACTAAATAGATTTTTAATTATTAGATTAGAAATTTATGTACCTACTCTATTTTTGCCTTATTTTGTATTTATTTTTATTCTTCTTTCACAAAAATTTATCATAATTAAAATTTATTTATAATGAAAAATGATGGAGAACATTTTATCTATTTTTAAATTTTATATTAATTTAAATTTTAACATTTTAGACTAACACATTCGAATAAATAAATATAATTAAAAAGGAAGAAAAGACATTCATTTTTAAGAAGAGTTGAGTGTATTTTTACTATAATATAGTACATGATATTATGCTTTCATATAGATGGCACAATAGGTTAGATAATGTTGAACCAATTGAATTGTAATATGAAGATGATAGTAAATTGATGCAGTACTATTTTTAGTTCAATGCTACTCATCTTCATTATAATGGTATTTTAGTCGGCTTTCACTATAATCTAGTACATGATATGTTGCTTTCATATAGACGGCACACTTGCCTAAATAATGTTGAACCAATTGATTTGTAACACTAATATGATATTTCATTGATGCAATACTACTAATGCAAACCTTCATGTCTAAGACGAAGACACTACTCATTTACCTAATAGTATTTATAAGATGAGATGTTTTTTGTTTACCTATAATTAACTTGGATTTTTTCTTCATGTTTTTTGCTTTTGTTTTTGTAGGTTGATGATGATACGTATGTGTATTCTATATTTCTTTCTATACTACTACTACCAAAAAAAAAAAAACTATTAATAACTATAAACATTAATGACAATGCAAAAAGGTTTAACTAGAAATATAAATTAGTACAATTACATTAATAAATGTGGTTGATATACACCATAAGTGTCAACTTAATATATATTAACATATACATATCAATGAATATAGTTTAAAAACACTATAAATATTAATGATATTAATAAAAATAATAATATGTATATCGATTAAAAAAAAAACCTATTATAATAAATATTTATATTAATTTAAAATTAAGTGATTATATTAAATATATAAATATAAATAGAGTTATATTAATATAATAAATTAATTTTATTAATCAATTATATTAATTAATATATTTTACTATTTATTTATATTAATTATATTATAATATATTAATTATATTATATTATATTATATTAACTTACATTAATTGATTATATTAATTATACGAATATTAATTAAAATATATTAATGTAATAAATGAAATTTTTATTTAATTATTTTAATTAATAAATTTATTATTAATTAAGTTAATTATGTCTTTCTATAGATTTGTTCGGTGCAAGTCAATTGGCCTTCTCAATCATTTCAGAATTTTCTATGGTCTTTGCGGTTGAGTATGGGTTATCTCTGCGGTTGAGTATGGGTTATCTCTACGGTTGAGTAATCACATTGATCTCTACGATGATTTGTATCTCGGCAGTTGTTCATATATGCATTGAACAAGATCTATATCTACCAAAGACTCAACCTCCAAGGCACAGTGACAACCTCACATTGGTTCCGCTTTATAGGTGCACACGTTCTCATTTACCCTCCTCGTGTTAAGTTTTGTTTTATTAAACTATAAATACTTCCCCTCATATTTCTAAGCATCCCTCTAGCAAAGGCAGACCAAGTAAAATTACATTAGATAGTCTATATGAGTACATTGAGTATTTAGAAAGGCGAAGAGAAGAAAGAGAAAATCATTTTAAACCAAAACTAATGGAAATGTTTGATAACAACCACAAATCATTAGAAAATAAAATAACCACACTTGAAATTGAACTCCAAGAAATGAAAGGTAAAATTCAAGAAATAGAACATAGTAAACAAACAATGATCAAAGAAAATGACACCTTGAAAATCGAGATTAAAAATCTAAAAGAACAACTACATAATAACTCAGCTCTAAATAACACATAAAATAACTTAGATATTAAACCCATCAAAGAGGAGATTAATAAATTAATTGTCCTCGACCATGAGCGCCACAAACAAGCCTTAAATCTTATAGTTGCGGGTATAGAAGAACAAAACAATGAAAACACATTAGAAATGGTTAAAGAACAATTAAAAACAAAATCTAAAATTGAAACAACCTATCTCATGGAAGCAATAAGGGTTGGAAAGATACTTGAGAATAAACACGAACTCATCTAGATATACTTAGGAAATCCCCAAGCCTAAAAGGAACACGAATCTTTATAAATTAAGATCTCATTCTAGAAGACCAAGCTGAACTTAGTAAAGAAGTCCAAAAGGTGAAGGATGCAAGAAAGGTCGGGAAATGGGCAATCATTAGGAATAGGAAACCTATTATTCGAGATAGAGTCTCAAGCACAAGTGATAAATAGGGATTTTCATCACTGTGGATCCTCTTCTAGAACTCTCGTGGCTTTCCATGGTGTAAAGGTCCTATTTTAAGTTGTATCCCGAGTGATATTGACCTTATTCTATTAGTTGAAACATGGGAGCATGATGAATCTAGGGTCCTTCACCTTGACGGTTTCACTCTTTGATCTGGTTGGAATAAGAAATCCTCTCGGGGGGGTTTTGGTGGTATAGCTTGCTATATAAGGAACACTTTTTCCTCTCACATCCAACTTCATAAAATCGACCCCTTCAATCAATACATTTGGATCAAAATCGCTAATTCTACCACCAATAGTATCTTTCTTGCAATCTGCTATTTCTCTCCTATCAACTCTACATCCTATAAGAAGAACAAATTGGATCAGAATTGTCCTTTTAATTCTTTAGAAAAAGACATACTCAACCTGAGAAATGATGGTAATATCCTTTTACTGGGAGACTTTAATGCTAGAACTACTACTAACCAAGCCATTACATTAAGAAACAACTCTAACCCCGACCCCTTGTGGCTTAATGAAGATAGCAACTTAATTAATAAATTCAAGAGAAAATATGAAGACATTATCGAGAACTTATTCGGCACTGAGCTCCTCAAACTTTGCAGTTCCCGGGACCTAATTATTTGTAATGATATTAAGTGGGTATTAACAAGTGGCCCCTCTCCGGTCATATGACATGTTTCCACGCGCTAGGTAGAAGTGTCGTGGATTATGCAATTTCTTACATCCTAGTCCTCAACAATATTACAAACTTTGAGCTTCTTAATGGATTCGAGTCTGACTCTAACCATAGACCTCTGTCTTTATCCCTCAATCTTGCTATGCATGCCTCCCACATGCAGAAGACCAATGAAAGAAAAGGTCACATTCGCTTCGATAGAAGTAAAACCGACCTCTTATTAAGGGATTTAGAGAGGAATTTAGGCCTCATGAATTATAATAATAACACTGATAAAATTTATTACCATTTCACTACTATCCTTTCCAACACCATTAGCAAGGTTCGTAATGTTTAAGCAGTCTAATAGAAATTCCAATCCATGGTATGATAAAGATTGCAAAATTGTTAGGAAAGCAATCATAGATGCTCCTAATGAAATCATTAAGCTGCAGAGTATCAATATATACAAAAATATCATCAAGAGGAAGAAAATATCATATATTAATAAAAGATGGGATTATCTTCTTCAACTTTCTAAAGTCGTGCCCAAAACATTTTGACGAAATATTCTTGTCCGTAAAACCAAAGATAACCATTCTATCCCCTTATAAAACTGGGACAACTACCTTAAGAAGTTGTAATGCTCTCCGAACACTATGGGCACCACCTTAATCACTCCAATTAAGAAGGATGTATTCTCTCTTGATGACATTGAGTCTATTATTAATAAGCTCGCTAATGGGAAAGCTATAGATATTGAAGGATACCAAGTTGATATCCTTAAAATGTGAAGATCTATCAACATTCCTTATCTCCACGAGCTTCTCAATTTGGGTGTAACGCACGGATTCCCTCGGCTCTAGACACAAAGCCTTATTGTAACTATATTTAAAAATGGGGACAAGAGTGTTCCATCTAACTATAGGACCATTATGGTTAGCCATATCCTGGCCAAGCTTTATGGGCTCATTTTGGAGAAGAAGCTTAGCCTTTGGCTTGAGAGCCAAGGAAAAAGAGCTAAAGGACAAGCTGGTTTTAGGAGACATCTCTCAACTATTGACCATTTGGTCACTCTTAGAATCATTGCAGAGGACTGTCGCAATAGTAAAGCTAACCTCTTATGTTTCTTTGTGGACTTTAGAAAAGCTTTCGACATTGTTCCTCAAGCTAAACTTTGGGAGAGACTTAAAAAGATCATGGTCCCTCTTGAGTTGAGGATTGTTGTGATCCATCTCTACAAGACCATCACTACCAAGCTTAATACCAATGAGGGTGGTCTAAAGACATTAAATGCAATATTGGAGTTAATCAAGGGTGTCCCCTATCCCCTACTTTTTTTGGCATATACATCGATAAGCTAAAGGAGTGTCTGGAATTTGTGGGGTGCAACGGCACTGAGCTTGTTGGTGTTCTCATTACTCTTCTCCTCTATGTATATGATATCGTTCTTCTTGCAAAAATCCATGATGACCTTGACAAATATCTCCATATTCTTCATGACTACTTCTCCAAGATGGGTATGACAGTTAATACCGACAAGACTAAAGTCATTATCATTAAATCCAAAAAGCTAACCCATGGTAGTTTCGGGTATAATAAAGAGTGCTTATAGCAGGATTCTTCTTATAAGTATTTGGGCTTTGATTTCCCTTGTCATCTCAACTGGAATTATAACATCGAGAAAAGGATTATTGGGGGAGGGAAATCTTATTATGAGCTTGAAAAAAATTGTAAGTCGGTCAAGCTTTACATTTTGAGTAAAAAGAGGTTCCTCTTTGAGACCTTTGTCACCCCTGTTGTCTTATATAGTTGTGAATTTTGGGGTTGCAGTACATCCAGAGAGTCATAGAGGAAGATTGAGATGATTAAAAATAAATTCATAACCTACAACCTTAAGATCAAGGGAAATATTCCCTATCATATCGTCTTGATCAAATCTGGTTTGTCCCCCATTGAAAGTACGACTATGTTTAGATATCTGATGTATAAGAAGAAGCTTGAAAACATGGAATAAAAAAGGATCCCTAAAATTGCTTCTACTATAATCAAAACACTCACCTTCACCTCAAGCATGGGTGGCATAAGGATGCCCAGTCCTGGCTCAACCATTGGGGAATTAAGGGGGAGCTCAGTATGGGAAGCAAAGATAATATCAAAAATACTATTACCTCCAAGTTTAAGGAAAAGTTGTGGGAGGATCAAGAGCTAGAGGGTAAAAGGAAGCTAAGATACTATAAGGAAGTGATCAACTCCACCCTTGATAATCATAATTATCTCTCTTTGTTGTTGAGAAACAAGAAAAAAATGAACATCGCTAAGATAAGAACTAATTTGCATGAGCTTCGGAGTGAGACTGGACGGTGGTCTATTCTCAAGACCCCTTGGAATGATAGAATCTATCAGATTTGCGATTCTAAGTAGGTGGAATATGAAAAGCACTTCCTTTTAGACTGCCTAACTCTTACTCACATTTGCTCTCAATTCCCTACCATCTGCCACACTTCCAATCTTCTTGACCTATTAAGCTAACCCACCTATACCAATCTTGGAGCACTTATTTCCCTTCTTTTTGACCATAGAAACAAGATTTTTAAGAATCAAACTTAGATTCTTTCTCCTCTCTTAAGGTTTGATAGACCGCATTGGTCTTAATGGATGATAACCACCACCACCATCATCATCATCATAAGATATTATACCATATTAATTATATTATATTATATTAATTATATAAATATAAACTAAGATATATTAATATAATAAATCAATTTTTTATCTCGTACTTTTGTGATCCATAATAATTGTTTGAGATATCTTTCAGATTAATCACATAAAATAATTTTATGGTCAACATTTTGAACCTACTAATAAGGTTCATCTTTGGGACCAAGATTGATTTAATATATCACATAGAAAATTATTCTATGTGATTAATCCAAAAAATGTCTCAAACAATAATAAATTAATTTTATTAATTAAATTTAATTATATTGTAATATATATTATACTATATTAACTTAATTATATTATATGAATTTACATTAATTAATTTATATTAATTGATTATATTAAATATATAAATATAAATTACGATATATTAATTTAATAAATAAATTTTATTAAATAATTGTATTAATCAATAATATATATAAACTAAACTCAAGATATTGATCTTATAAAACCAAGGGATTAATTTTTAAAACTCCAAAGTATTATAAACCCAAGGGATACAACCCTAAGATAAATGTTATAAACCTTAAAATAAACATGGTTGACCATGGTTCATTTTCATATTATGACAATCTTTGTCACGATGCGACGTCATACCATGGTTGACCATAGTTGAGCATGCTTTATTTTCATATCGAGACAATATTTGACACAATGTGACATTGGACCATGGTTGACCATGGTTTACCTTAGTTGATTTTCATATTGAGACAAACTTTTTCACAATGCGACATTTGACCATGGCTAACCATGGTTGATTTTCATGTTAAGAAATATTTGTCACAATACGATATTGGAGCAAGGTTGACCATAGTTAATTTTTAATTTGAAACAATATTTGTCACAATGCGATGTTGGAGCATGGTTGACCATGATTTATTTTCATATTCAGACAATCTTTGTCACAATATGACATTGAACCATGGTTCACCATGGTTCACCATCATTATAAACACAAGGGATTTATATTGAACCTTAGGATTAATATTATAAACATTATGAATAATATTATGCCCAAGGAATATGAACCCTTAGATTAACTAACCCAAGGGATTAATCTAAAATCCCAAGGTATTATAAACCCAAGGAATTAATATTGTAAACTCGAGGTATTTAAACCCTAAGGTAAATATTATGAACCCTAAAATAAACATGGTTGACCATGGTTCATTTTAATATTGATAAAATCTTTGTCGAAATGCAACGTAGTACCATGGTTGATCATGGTTGAGCACGATTGATTTTCGTATCGAGGCAATATTTGTCACAATGGATGTTGGTCCATGGTTGATTTTCATCTTGAGAAAATATTTCTCACAATGTGATGTAGGACCATGGTTCACCATGATTATAAACCCAAGGATTAATATTAAAAACCCCATGAATAATATTACACCCTAGGAATATGAACCCTTACATTAATAAACTCAATAGATTGATATTATAAACCCTATGAATAATATTACACCCTGGGAATACGAACTCTTAGATTAATAAACCCAACAGACTGATATTATAAACCAAATGGAATAATAAACCCAGGGGATTAATATTATAAACACTAATTATATAAACCCTAAGATAAAAACTATAAACCCTAAAATAAACATGGTTGACCATGGTCAATTTTCATATTGAGATAATATTTTTCACACTGCGACATTGGACCATTGTTGACCATAGATGATCATGGTTGAATTTGATATTGAGATAATATTTTTCAAAGTGCGACGTTGGACCATGGTTGACCATGGTTGATTTTCATTTTGAGACAATATTTGTCGCAATGAGGTGTTGGACCATGGTTGACCATCATTATAAACCCAAGGGAATTATATTAAACCCTAGCATTAATATTATAAACCTTATAAATAATATTATACCCTAGGAATATGAACCCTTAGATTAATAAAGCCAAGGGATTAATTCTTAAACCCTAAGGTATTATAAACCCAAGGGAATAATATTAAACTTGAGGGATTAATATTGTAAACCCAAGATACACAAACGCTAATATAATTATTATAAAGACTAAAATAAACATTGTTGATCATGGTTCATTTTCATATTCATAAAATCTTTGTTGAAATGTGATGTTGTACCATGGTTGACCATAGTTGAGCATAACTGATTTTCACATCGAGACAATCTTTGTCACAATGCGATGTTGGTCCATGGTTGATTTTCATATTGAGAAAATATTTGTCACAATGCGATGTAGGACCATGGTTGACCATGATTGTAAATTCAAGGGATTTATATTAAACCCAAGGATTAATATTATAAACCCTATCAATAATATTACATCCTAGGAATATGAACCCTTACATTAACAAACCCAACAAATTGATATTATAAAACCTATGAATAATATTACACGTTGGGAATATGAACCCTTAGATTAATAGACCCAACAAATAAACCCAAGGGATTACCACTAAAAACCCAAGGGATTAATATTATAAACCCTAGATACATAAACCCTAAGATAAATATTATAAGTTCCCTAAAATAAACATGGTTGATCATGATTCATTTTCATATTGAGAAAATCTTTGTCGAAATGTGACGTAGGACCATAGTTGAGCATAATTGATTTTCATAACGAGACAATATTTGTCACAATGAGATGTTGGTCCATGGTTGATTTTCATATTGAGAAAATATTTGTCATAATGTGACGTAGGACCATGGTTGACCATGGTTAAGCATGATTATAAACCCAAAGGGATCTATATTAAACATAAATATTAATATTAATAACCCTATGAATAATATTACGCCATAGGAATATGAACCCTTGCATTAACAAATCCAACATATTCATATTATAAACCCTATGAATATTATTACACTGTGGAAATATGAACCCTTATATTAATAGACCTAACGTATTGATATTATAAACCAAAGGGAATAATAAACCCAAGGGATTAATATTATAAACCCTAGTTATATAAACCTTAAGTTAAAAATTCTAAACCCTAAAATAAACATGGTTAACCATGGTTTACCATGGTTGATATTCATATTGAGACAATCTTTGTCACAATGCAACGTTGGACCATGGTTGACCTTGGTTAATTTTCATATTGATACAATCTTTGTCACATTGTGACATTGGACCATGGTTGACCATTGGTAACCATGGTTTATTTTCATTTTGAGACAATCTTTGTCACAATGAGACATTGGACCATGGTTGACCATCATTATAAACCTAAGGGATTTACATCAAACCCAAGTATTAAAATTATAAACCTTATGAATAATATTATACCCTAGAAATATGAACCCTTAGATTAATAAAGCTAAGGGATTGATTCTAAAACGCCAAGGTATTATAAACCCAAGGGAATAATATTAAACCTACGAGATTAATATTGTAAACCCAAGGTATACAAACACTAAAATAAACATGTTTTACCATAGTTTACCATGGTTCATTTTATATTGATTGCAATGTTGGACCATGGTTGGTCATGGTTGAGCATGAATGATTTTCACATCGAGACAATCTTTGTTACAATGTGATGTTGTTCCATGGTTGATTTTCATATTGAGAAAATATTTTTCACAATGTGACATAAGACCATGGTTGACCAAGATTTTAAACCCAAGGATTAATATTATAAACCCTATGAATAATATTACACCCTAGGAATATGAACCCTCACATTAATAAACCCAACAAATTGATATTATAAATACTATGAATAATATTACACCCTAGGAATATGAACCCTTATATTAATAGGACCAAGAGATTGGTATTATAAACCCAAGGTATATAAACCCTAAGATAAATAATACAAAAAATAAAATAAACATGATTGACCATGGTTGATTTTCATATTGAAACAATCTTTGTCACAATGCAAAATTGGACCATGGTAAACCATGCCAATAGCCCACTTCCAAAATTATGATGTCTCTTGTGAGATTGAAACAGTAACTAATAATATTAGAAGTAGACTGAAGAGTTTTCCGGATTATAGACAAGTGTTTCGTGAGACTGTGGATAATACGGCAAACTCTTCAATAAACAGTTACCACAGGAACTTGAAAACCAAAATTAGAAGTAGAATGTATTCTTCTCAAAAAATTATCATCAATGTGTGCAAGGGAGATCAATCTGTTGTCTCTAATCAAAGACGAGTAAAGAAAGATGAAATAACACACCAACTTTTCATATATAGGGACAGGGAAGTTAGGGAAGTCGTTAAACATGACCACATCCATCTTTAAGTGGAAACAACTAAATCATATACCTTTTGTTAATTAACATTATTTTTAATATTTTTAGTATTTTAAATTAATATTATAAAATATATAATATAAAAAATTAAGAAAGGTAATGAACTAAAAAATATACATAACTAGCAATACATTTTTTTTAAAATTTGTTTATGCTTATCATTGCGAAGCTACATTGTCCCTTCTTATCACGAGTAAGTGCCTTAGCGATCGGACAAACAAACTCATATATGTTTGGAAGTTGAAACGATAATTGCACGAAAGAATCGAACTTGTTTAATTGTATTTGTCATTATATTATGAAAGAAACCCATCATGAAATTATCAGGCCTCTATTAATTTTTGGATTTTGAAGTGTTTTTTTTCATGGAAACTTTAAATGTCTTCACGCCTTGAAAATAAGGTTGCAATTTGGAATTTTTTTTATATTTTACTCGCCCTCAAGTTTTGAATATATATATAAACCTTAATATTGTAAATTCAATATTGAAAATCTTTAATATGTTAATATTTTTATATTAAATTTTAATAGGCTAATATTATCAATAAGGACGCATGATTGACCTAGGTCGCCGCTCTGCAACAAGCTCGCCCTCCATTGCTTGCGGCCTTCGGCCCTGCCATGGCCCCTCTAGATGTTACATCGGAGGTGGCTGATGTTCAATCTGCCTTCTCCGCACTAGTAAAATCATTACCGCCCCAGCGCCCTCGACCTGCTCTATCAAAATTTGTTAATAAATTAGATGGACTGCAAGAAGTAGAACTTCCTCCTACTCTTTCGCGAATGGCTGCACTCTCTCTTGCCGAACGGGGCCTCATCGGGCAATTCACTGGCTTATGGTCATCCCCGAAAACAATTCAAAGATGTATCGAGTGAAACTGGGTGGATAAAGTAAGCGGTAAAATCTCCATTCATTTCTGTGGGAAAGGACATTATACCTTTCATTTTGAATCAAGAGCAGACAAGGATTTAATCTTTAGAAATGGACCATATTTTATGGACTCCAGAGGATTGTATCTGAACAAGTGGACTCCAGACTTCGATCCCGAACTGGATGTCCCTAGTGTTGTCCCGGTCTGGGTCCGGCTTCAGCATCTCCCGCTCCACTGTTGGGGAGATGATTCGGTTCGAGCCATTGGCAATGTTGTTGAGAAGTATATTGATCGGAGCGAGCCCAAGGACAATATGCAAGCCTATGCGTGTATCTGTGTTGAAGTTGATCTCGGCAAGGGTCTTCCGAAGGCAATCAAACTGAAAGTGGATGACTGGACACACATTCAGCAACTAAACTATGATAAAATCCCATTTAAATGCAAGGTATGTCATGAATACGGCCATTTTTCCAATCGCTGCTCTAAACTAGTTAATGTTAAAAATGCTCTGCCAGATGAGCAATGGGAAACTGTTAAAAAAAATAAGACTGCTTCTGCCTTGAAGGCAAACTCTAAAGCTTCCCCTCCAAAAAATACCCCCTCATCCCCTCCCTCCTCCTCCTCCCTGGATCCTCCCGTCAATCCTGTCTCTGACGCTATCTCTGAAAAACCCTTGGAATCTTCTAATCCCTTTGGTGCCCTCTCCCTTCCTGAAAATGACCCCCCGATCTCCCTTGAAAATGACCCCACCATCCTCAATACGCTTTCCCAAACCTCCCCCTCCCCTCCTCATGATCCCCCCCTTCTCGATCAACCAGGAGATCCTCGAAAGAGCATGGTGTCAATATGGAAGCGCAAAAAAAGGTCCTGGTAGGAAAACTATAAAGCAGCAAAGGGATGAAAATACCCAAAAAGATATAGCCATGGGAACTCAAAATCCTATAGAAACTTATATTTTGGGTCAAAGCAACAAAGAAGAAACACACAAGGAACAAGGAGGGCGAGCATCTCTCCGTATACCTCATGCTCAATGATGAAAGTAATATCTTGGAAAAGTAGAGGACTAGGGCAACCCTCTAAAATTGTTGCTCTGAAATACGTGATAGACCATGAGAAGCCAGGAATCCTAATGATCCAAGAAACCAAACAAATATTTCAAGAGGTGAAAGGAACCATAGATCAGCTCAGACAGTATGATGGACACATATGTGAATCAAGAGGAGCCTCCGGTGGAATCACCACTATTTGGAACAAAAACATATGGACATGCATATCCAATACAATCATTCAGTATTGGATCAAAGTCACATTATAGAATCAAGCAGACCATGCACAAATTGTCATCTACAATATATATTCGCCAAACCACTTCATAGATAAAGAGCAATGTTGTGCCACTCTTCAAGCGTACATAGATGTTGAAGATAACAATAATGTCATTCTCGGTGGAGATATCAATCTTATACTGCACTCCAATGAGAAAAGAGGAGGTGTCTTTGCCCATGACCCCTACAGATCAAAGCTGGAAGTAATCATGCAGAAGCATGACTTAGTCGATGTCATCCCAAAAAACCGGAGATACACTTGGAATAATCGTAGGCTAGGCAAAGATAACATAATGGAGCGACTTGATAGAAGTCTGATAAATACCACTCTCCTTTCTGTGTACTCCATAGTTTATGTTGTAATTCTTCCATATTTGGCATCCAACCACTATCCCACAAGCCTTGTTCTTGAGGCCCACTGCCCTTTGGGAATGATACCCTTTAAATACAGCTCCTTATGGCGCAGCAATCCTATCATGGACTAGATTTTCAAGCTAACATGGTAGTAACACATAGAAGGGTCGTTGGGCTACATTTGGGAATGCAAATTGATTTAGACCAAACGTGCCTTGCAGGACTGAGTGAAACAACATTACAAAGAACCAAAAAAGGAAAAAAATGAAATAAAAAATAAATTGGAAGCAGTCCACAAAAAGATAGAGGAGCATGGACTCTCCCAAGAGGATAAAGCACTAGAAGGTGATTTGTTCTTTCATCTTTATCGTGTCAATAGAGATGAAAAACAGAAGTGGAGAATAAATTCAAGACAGCTTTGGCTTCAAGGAGGGGATAAAAAGTCTTCCTTCTTCCATAAGTAGGCCACTATTAGGAAAGTCAGGAATAATGTCACCATGATCAACGATGAGGAAGGTCGCCCTCAAAAAATCCAAGACACTATCAAAAAAACTGCCTCAAATTACTACAGCTCTCTCTTAATAGAGACAAAAGAAGCAGAATATTACTCAGATCTCCTTCAGCATTTGCCCAAGGGAATCAGTGAGGATATCAATGCAAATTTGACCAAAGAAATTGATGAAGAAGAAATTCAAAATGCCATCTGGGCGCTTCAACCAGACAAAGCACCTGGTCCAGATGGATTCCCCATTTGTTTCTACATAACATACTGGGGAACAATTAAAAAAGATCTTATCAAAATGATAAGATGGGCTCAAAGCAAATGTAAAATAGGAGGCTTCACTAATGCCACCCATCTTGCCCTTATTCCTAAGGAAAATCGACCTTTATCCTTCTCTCGTTTTCAGGCCATCTCATTGTGCAACTCCTCTTACAAAATCCTGACCAAAATCTTGGCCACGCGCCTTAAACCTCTCCTCCCCTCTCTCATTTCAGAAAATCAAGGAGGTTTTTTGGCCAATAGACAAATCTTAGACTCCATCCTTCTTGTCCAAGAGGCCATTCATTCCAGCCAAGAAATAAATGAGAAAGGGTTCGTCTTAAAATTAGACTTGGCCAATGCCTTTGACCAAGTCAGGCACTCCTTTTTATTTGTTGTTTTAGAAAAAATGGGATTTGCCACACCCTTTATCGACCTTGTTAAAGCCTACATCTCAGGTCCTTGGATATCCCCTCTCATTAATGGTAGACCAAGACCTTCCTTCCAATCGACCTGAGGACTAAGACAAGGTTGTCTGATCTCTCCTTATCTTTTCATATTGATGGTTGAATCCTTCAGCAGAGCCCCAGACTACAATCGTCGTATGGGTCTAATTACTGGGATTAAATTTGGAAATGGAGTCAAGAACATCAACCATTCTCAGTTTTCTAACGATGCTCTTTTAATGGGGGGGAGCCTCAAACATCATAGCCTATCGTTTCAAAACTCTCCTAGACAAATACATGAGCTATTCAGGAGGTTTGATCAACTACCACAAGAACTGTATCTATGGCTGGAACACTTCTGCCCAAACTCTTCATAGCATTGCCAATACTTTTGGAGTCCCTTGCAAGTTGGACTGGGAGAATTTTTCTTATCTGGGCATGCCAGTGAGTGCTGGCAATCTGAAAGCATCAGCGTGGGACATTATTATTGATAATATGAAAAGGAAGGTGCAACAATGTGGCACCTCTTGGCTTAATCCAGCAGGGCGCCTAATACTTCTTAAAGCAGGTCTTTCCTCCTTACCCTTGTACTGTTTTTCACTCCTGCAAGCCCCAGCCAGCTTTCATAACAAAGTGGATGCAGACCTTCGACACTTTCTATGGCAAGGGGGGGGAAATGAAAGAAAGAAATATAATCTAATAATTTGGAGGCAGGTCATTCAATCACAGAAGAAAGGAGGGCTTGGAATCAGATCCTCAAAACTTCTAAACCTTGCCTTTGCTGGCAAGCTTGTTTGGAGATTCATAACTGGCAAGAATGCTTGGTGGAAGAAAGTTTAAAAAATAAATATCTCAACTTCCCAAGGAAACAACTTTTGGACCATGAGATCCCTAACAGAGTGTGCTAAAAAATCTAGAGGATGTGTAACAGAGAAATTCCACTTCTTGCACAAAATACTTCCAAAGTTCCCAAAGGTGGCAGTCACATCAAAATTGGGGCTGATAAGATAATGGGGCAACAACCCATCAGTTGCAGGCCTGGTACTCAACAAATCCTAACCTTTATTACCATTATAGGGATACAAACTCTGGATCAAATTTCTCAGTGGGATGCACACACTCATACTTGGAAAGGATGGACCTTCCCACGCATTCCTGCTGATATGGAAACTAACCTCACTAATCTGCAAGCTCATCTCCATGGCATAGCGCCCTCCAAACGCTACAGCACTGATGACTTTCGATGGGATCCTTCAGGCACCATCTACACTGTTAAATATGCCTACCATAAGATTTGCAGCATCGACTTTCCCATGTCTATTTGGGCACAGTGGAGACTTGTCTGGAAAGTAGAGACTCTTCCAAAAATATAATTTTTTATCTGGGTCCTCCTAAGGGATAAATTTCTCACCTCTGAGAATCTTAAAAAGCGAGGAATAATTGGCCCATCTCGCTGCCCAAATTGTCAATCAGATGAAGAAACCAATCAACATATTTTCATAGACTGTCCCTTTGCCATAGCTTGTTGGAAAGAAGCTTTTCAGAGCATCAATCTCCCATGGGCGCCCAACACCAGCATATATGAAGTTCTACAAATATGGAAAAAAAAAAACAACAACAACAACAACAACATTGCTCAAAGAGTCTGGAATGCTTTGCCATGTTCTCTCATATGGAACATTTGGTTGGCAAGAAACCGCATGATCTTTAAAGATAAAGAAACCAGCGTTAGAAAGCTTTACAACAAGGCATGGAGCCTCACTCTGGAAGAATTGTCCATGAAATGTCAAGGGAAACTAAGCACGGTGGACCTTTATGTTGAGGAAAGAAACTACGTAGGGTATTTACTGGACAGAAACAACATGACCCTCAGTGGTAGCAATGCTAATAACAGTACCAACTCTAGGTAGAGCTGGAAAATTAGAATGAAAGATGAGGAATTTTCACTATGGCTCAGGAACTGCAATACTCATTATCTATTTTTTTATGGCGCTTCTAAATCTAATCCAGGAATGGCTGGGGCTGGAGGAATCATCTGTAATGGTAATGGGGATATCATAATTGCATATGAATGGGGACTGGGTAATATTTCCAACAATAGGGCCGAAGCATTATCTCTTTACCAAGGTCTACTCCAACTACAAAAACTTGGCATTAACACAACAATGATTATTGGAGACTCGGTTATTTTCATTAGCCTGATGGTCCACAACAAGAAATCCTCCAACTTGATTCTACAACAAACTATAAGACGATGCCAAACACTTGATCAACAGATGAAAGGAAATCAATTTTATCATGTACTTCGTTCCCTCAACAAGGAAGCAAATGCACGGGCAAACAGAGCATGTCTTCTTCATATTGGTACACTTCGTTGTAACGCCTCTGAACATCACTGTTATCTGCCATGATCAGAATGAAATACCCTCACAGATTCGCACAGAGGAACAGCACCATCAGATTCCTTAATTCCATGCCTATCTTCGTCTCTATGTCACATAGTCTATCCACTAAAATACTTGAAAAGGATCCCTCTGATACAAAATCTGTAGTATCACTTTATTTCCTCTACAGCTTCCCCTTAAACCTTGTGCCCCTGCCATCTCATTACCTTTCTCGTGAACCAACCATCACTCTCCATGTAATCGAATCTTATCCCTTTGTAGATTGCTCAATCCTTGTGATCCTCAATAGCCCTTGTGGTCCTACAATTTCTGACAGCGTCTGCCAACCTCACAGGCTTGTTCTCCTTTCATCCTTCAGCAACCAAGCCATGGGTGCATCAAGTATCAGCTCAGCAAATCCTCGAAATGTAGAAGCGGAAGGCAATCCTGAAGAATTCAGTGGGCGGAAAATCCTTCACATAAGCATAGACCGAACATGAAATGCAAATTTTGTTATTTACTATTCCAGTTTGTAAGAATCTACACTAGTTCAGTTTTTCTCATTGTGAAGAACGTTGGATGCAAAAGGGATTTTGACATCAATATTGTCCTCAACTGCTCCACTTCTCACCTACATTTCCATGTAACACTGCAGCTCAAACTCCCATATCTTTTTGAATATAAAACAACATCCAACTTTGTAAAATATATATATATATATATATATATATATATATTATCAATAATACAAATACTTTGAAATTATGTATTTTAAAATGTGTTAATTAGTTTAATTTAATTTAACTATATTAATTAATTTATACTTCAAAAAATATCAATTAATTTAAAAATATGTTAATACAAACTCTAAAGTATGTTAATACTTTAAAGTTATGTTAATTAATTTAAAAATATATTAATACAAGATCTAAAATATGCTAATACTTTAAAATTATTTTGTTATTATATTTATATGTTAATATTTTAAAATTATGTTAATTAACTTAAAAATATATTAATACAAGATCTAAAGTATGTTAATACTTTAAAATTAATTTTTATTATATTTTTGATGTATTAATGTTTATATAATATTAACACACAATTATATTAGAGTGTTTTAGCTTACTTTTACCTAGTCACTGTTGTGAAACCAGCTCCAAAAAGAGAAGAAAAGAGATATCAATGCCTTAGAAATAAGCCACTTCGAGGGGGCAACCTCCAATACATTACATGAATGAACAATTCTTGGATGATTCAAATTATAAGACCTCCTTTCTATATATAGGAGTCCATGGGGCCACAATGTAATCCTAGCCAACATAACAATAATAATTTAAGGGCACAATAATAACAATATGGGGGTTACAAGGGTACAGTAATAACAATAAGGGGGTTACACTAACAACAATAAGGGACTATACTAGTAATATAGGGACCTAACATGCCCCTCTCCTTCAAAAAAGTGTTGTCCTCAACACTCGAGTAGCTCTGGGTGCTTCTGTATAAAATTCTCATCCTCCCATGTAGAATCTTCAGTGGGTAAGTTCTTCCACTTGATGAGATACTCTGAAATTGATCGATTCCGTAGTTGTCGAGTTCTTGTTTCCATGACCGCTTCTGGTTCCAATATGATTTTTCCTTCATCATCAAGTTCTGGCAATATTGTTTGAACTGGAAGATTTTCACCTATAACCTTCTTTAAGCATGAAACATGGAAAACTGGATGCACTCGTGAAGAAGCTGGAAGCTCCAATTTGTATGCCATAGTACCAATCTTTTGCAACACCTTGTAAGGACCATAGTACTTTGGCGATAATTTATTATCCTTCTTAGTTTGCTTGAGGGACATTTGTTTATATGGTTGTAGCCGTAAAAATACCCAATCTCCTACATCAAAACTTCTCTCGCTGCGATGTTGATCTGCCTGTTGTTTCATTCGATTTTGTGCCAAATTCAGGTTATCCTTTAAGAGTTGGAGAACTTCTTGCTGATGCTCGATGTGATCTTCCACTGCTGGAACCTTCGAATTTTCCCTTAAAGATGATGTGATGGATGGTGGATGATATCCATAAAGTGCCATAAATGGGGTCATTTTTGCTGCAGTATGGAAGGAAGTGTTATACCACCATTCAGCAAGAGGTAACCACTTGACCCATTGTGTTTGTTTATCAGATACAAAACAATGAAGATATCCTTCCAAACATCTATTTACTATCTCAGTTTGACCATCAGATTGAGGATGATAAGATGAGCTATGAGCTAATTGAGTACCCAAACAAGAAAATAACTCCGTCCAAAAATTTCCAGTAAAAATGGGATCTCCGTCGCTCACAATAACCCTTGGGCTTCCATGTAGCTTTTGAATTCTGTCCATAAATGTAGTAGCAACTGTACTTGCTTTAAATGGATGAGATAATGCACAAAGTGTGCATACTTGGTAAGTCTATCAACTACCACCATGATGACACTCTTTCCTTCGGACTTAGGTAAACCTATGATAAAATCCATTGAAATTTCCTCCCAACGTTGACTTGGAATGGATAAAGGTTGTAGAAGTCCTGGGGTCTTAATTGTTTCCACTTTATTCTGCTGGCAAACCAAACATTCCGCCACAAACTTTTGAATATCAGATTTAAGGCCATCCCAAAAAAATTATTTCTTCACTCTGTGGTAAGTTTTTAAAAATCCTGAGTGTCCTCCTAAAGGAGAAGTGTGCAATTCCAAAAGAATCTTTTGTTTTAGTTGGGAATTCTTACAAAGATATAAGCGATCTTTGTAACATAAGGAATCATTTTTCCAACTAAATGTATCAGATGTACTAGGATCTTGCTGCAACTTTTGAATGAGTGTCCACACTTCTTCGTCCTTCTTTCATTCATCTCTTGCTTCGGTTATCCAATCTGGTTGGATAATAGAAATGGCACAAAGCAATGCTTCCACCTCTTCATTCTTTCTTGAGAGTGCATCTGCAACAACATTTAGCTTCGCTTTTTTGTATATTATTTCAAAGTCATAACCCAACATCTTTGTGACCCATTTTTGCTGCTCTTCTGAAGATAGTCTTTGTTCCAAATAGTGTTTAAGACTATCATGATCAGTTTTTACCTTGAAGTGTCTTCCCAATAGGTAAGTTCTCCATTTCTTTAGTGCATGCAGTATTGCTAACATTTCCTTCTCATAAATAGGTTTTTGTAAATACTTTCCTTTGATTGGACGACTTTCAAAAGCAATGGGTCTTCCTTCCTACATTAAAACTGCACCAATTCCATTTCCTGAGGCATCACATTCCACAACAAAGGTTTTTGTGAAGTCTGGCGTAGCTAAGACCGGTGCTAGGCACATTGCCTCTTTAAGATGTTCAAAGGCCTTAGTTGCTTCAGGAGTCCATGAAAATGCATCTTTTTTCAATAATGTTGTTAGAGGTGCTGCTATTCTCCCATAATTCTTAACAAACTTGCGATAATACCCTGTTAACCCGAGAAATCCTCGCAACTGCTTTATGGTTGTGGGAACTTTCCATTCCTTAATGGCTTTAATTTTGTTAGGGTCCACTTTAACACCCTCGTGAGATACAATATGACCCGGATATTCCACCTCTTGTACTCCAAAGAAACATTTGGACTTTTTTGCATATAATTGTTTCTCCTGCAATAGTTTGAGCACCCTGTCAACATGTTCAACATGATCCTTCCAAGACCTGCTGTAGATTAGTATATCATCAAAAATACTAGCACAAATTTTCTAAGGAAGGGTTTGAAAATGGAATTCATCAACCCTTGAAATGTAGAAGGTGCATTGGTAAGGCTAAAAGGCATGACCAAAAATTCATAATGACCCTCATGAGTTCGAAATGTTGTTTTCGGAATATCTTCAGTCTTCATTCTAATTTGATGATACCTTGAACGAAGATCCAATTTGGTAAATAAATTGCTCCATGTAATTCATCCAATAATTCATCAATCACAGGAATGGGAAATTTATCTTTAATGGTGAGCTTATTGAGCTCCCTATAATCCGGACACATGCGCCATGATCCATCCTTCTTGTGTACCAATACTACAGGAGCAGAGAAAGAATTTTGACTAGGTTGAATTATACCCGCCTCTAACATTTCTGCAATCATACGTTCAATTTCGCTCTTTTGGACATAAGGATATCTATAAGGCCCGATGTTTGGAGGAACACTTCCTGGAATCAAATGAATAGCATGATCATGATCACGAATAGGTGGGAGTCCTTTGGGAGTTTCAAACACCTTGGAATGATTGTCCAAGACTTTTTGGAGATCTGCAGAAATAAATGATTTTGATGTTGGAACTTCTAGTGAGCATAATTGTGCAATTATGCCTCATTGTTATTTCTTTAGAAGCTTTTTCATGACATTAGAGCTTATTATCTTTCCCGACTTCCCTGCAATACCTCGTAATTCGACTTCCTTTCCTTCTGAAAAAAATTTCAAGAAAATTTCTTGAAAATTAAAAGGTATCATCCCCAAAGATTGTAACCATTGTACTCCTAGTACAACATCAACACCTCTGATAGGAATTGAAAGCATTGGAATATTCAATACATATTCCCCCATGGTTAGCTTGATATTATGGCATTTTCCAGAGCAATTTATAGTTCCTCCATTTGCAACCATCACTTGAAATTCTGGTGCTGGGTATAGGAAACAATTCAATTTCTTGGCTACCTTAAAATGAATAAAATTATGGGTGCTACCTGAATCAATCAACACTATTACCTAAAGAGTATAAAATATTATTAACCTAAATTAATGTTTGAAAGATTAAGAAGGAAGTTAATCACATCCATGATCTATTTGGAGAGTTTGTTATAGGTCAATTTGGGCATCATCCCCCATGACTTGGTCAAACTAGACATCATCCCCATGACCAATGAAATAGGGTCTATCATCCCCTTACATTTCAGTTGATATATGCCCTAAGAGAAGAACAAATCATTCATGGCTTCTATTATGAGATTTCCAAGGTTTGAAGTATATGTTATATAACTTATGAGCTCACCAACACTGCCTCTCAAGGGACTAACTGTGTTTCATATGCAACTTCCTCCATTCAAGGGTGCACTGCAATGCACTTCCCGACATTCAAGGGTGTGTTGGTCAAATGGGAGTGAAATTCTCATTGTTCTGGAATATCCACAGAGCCAGTGCCTTCTAGAAGAGTCCATATGTGTCAAAATTCGAATCCAAGTGTCCATATAACACCTCTGAACTTTGAAACATGTCTTGCCTATTATTATAAACTCATTCATTGAGAAACTACCTTCAGTTGCCCTATAAATTGAGCACAGATCCTAGTGCTAGGGAGGGAAGAATTTAGGTAAAGAAATGTTGTTGGATTCTCAATTGAAAGAGTGAAAAAAGTGATATGCTGCTGGTGAGATGTTGAATGTGATGAGGCTGGGATGAAGTTGGAGCTGGTGACATCAAATCAATCACTAGTTGCAACCTCCCACTTCTATTCTTTAATAAATATTATTGTTCATTTTCCCATATATGTATCTATTTGTGTTTCTATTTCTCATGCAATGTACTCTTGAATGATATATATGTTTCAAGTTTAATCGATTTAAGTGATTAAGATAAGTAGGCATATTTATATTGCAATCTATTTGGTGTTCTCTGTTTATACTTGCAGGAATCAATCTGGTGATCTAAGTTGGATTGGAGGCTATAGAAAAAGCGACAAAAGGAGAATAGGAAGCACTTGGATCACAAGTAGGTTCTTCTATATTTTTGTGTGTCTATTTATTCTTAGAGAAAGTGACAGCAAAGTCTTTAATGTGTTGTTCTAAGTGCCTAGTACCACACTTAGGGAATTTGATTTATATGTAGATCATAATTCTGCATAACAAATTGGCGACTCCACTGGGGAGATCTCCTATGATTCCTGGTGTTTTTGCTTATGCTTATCCACCTAGTAGCATTTACTTTCATTTATTAGAATTTTGAATCAAAGAATTGCATTAGAAGTGTGTTTTGTAGCTTGAATTTTCAATCTTTTCTACGCCCAACGCACTGTTGGTCAAGACACAGTGCACTGTCTCCCACTCAGGGGTGCACTGCAATGCATTGTCTCCCTTTAGAGACTGTGTTTCCCCTTTAGCCAACCAAATTCCATTTGAATTTTTCATTGCCATCATTCTCAGCCATTTGTTTGATTTGTTTTCAATTGTCTGATACCTCTTAGAGACCAGTGAATTTTCCTGATTCTTCCTCCTTTGAATAGTAAGTTTGTTCAATGTCTCTTTAAGTGTTTTTCTTTATCATTAACAAATCAAATTCAAAGTATTTTATTTTTGCATTAGATCCGTTTTTTTTGTAAAGGAAATTATCGTTAAATTCTTCGTTTCCTATAGGAAAATTGTAGTTCCATTCTTATTTTTTCCTAAAAGAGAAATTGTTGTTAAAT
Source organism: Pinus albicaulis (assembly GCA_034641835.2). Lineage (NCBI taxonomy): Eukaryota > Viridiplantae > Streptophyta > Pinopsida > Pinales > Pinaceae > Pinus > Pinus albicaulis. The sequence continues at coordinate 806,555,724 of CM076581.1, read as the reverse complement.
TCATCGTTTCTCAAAGAAGAAAGAATTTGTTTTGTTGATTTGATGCATATAGTTTCATTTCTTGCATTCAAATTAAGGGGACTAAAAAGAAAAACTTTCATATGCATATAGTGAATTGTGTGTTTTTCATAGGAATAAGTTAGGAAAGTTGCATTTTAGTTTGTGCTCTTTTGTTGTTTGCTCTCAAAACTGATTGCTCTTTCCCTTAAGTAGCTAGGATTTTCATTGAAAAAGATAAAATTGAAAAGTTCGCTTATCATTTTAGTTTGCATTTTTAGGAATTTCCATCACATCACGCGGTGAACCTCAAAATGAAAATTTTTAAACAAGATCAACTTAAAATTTACATCAATTTACCTAAAAAAAGCATTGGAACCATAACGATAACATTTAGAAGGTCTAGGCTAGAGATGTGTTCTAACGTTGTTAAACATAGCAGCTGTCGTTAATTGTCTACGATACATTCCGAGTGTGATACCCCACTCTGCATGCGTAAGTATATCAGAGCCCGTCCACGTACCTTCGGGTATATCGGATGGTGTTCAAGTACGAAAAGTATAAAGTGGTGCTCTCACTGTGCGGTTTCACATTAGTCAACGCTAATACAGACTTGGGCCTCCACATACCTTCAGGTATATTTGGGAGGACAAATTTAGGTTGCTATCCATCCATAGTGAACTGATTTAGCCACTTTGTAACTTGTGATAGACTGACATGTGGGGATATTTCCTACCCGTACTTCTTGTTTCGCCATGAGGTATTCTGAAGTTCACAATTACTTGGTAAACCTTTTGCATATAAATAACCCTTTTATTTTGTTTATTTATTTTTGGTCATAAAATAAATCAGTGATCGTGGAAGAAGAACATCCCTTTTCCCGTCGCTCACGTAGAATAGCATTGAAACCACCTTTACCATAGGAAGTCACTTCTTCTCAGCAAAGGCGACATTGCTCTACCGAAACTAGTACTATCAATACCTCTGGTGCGACATCATCCTCACATATACCAGAGTCGCCACAATTTGTTTCTACAAGTCCTGGTTCACCTACTGTTGTCGAGACAAAGTCCTCACAGCTACCCGTGGTCACAATCCATCCAATCAGTGATACCATACCTCCTGAACCTGACATTTTTTAACTAGAAGTTGATCCAAATCCTGTCACTTTTTTGCCAGAACATCTGCATCCTGAAGTTGAACGACCAGTAATTTTTCTTGTATCGGTCGCCCCACAATCTATTGTAGCCATTGAGTCTCCCATATTTCGCAGTCAACCTCCTGAAATATAATTTGGGCCTAATGACGAAATCCTTCCACCTGGTTTAATTTCGATTGAAGAAATACCACAAGACGAAACACCTTTAACTCCAACTCAATTTGGGGTGGATCTTTACCTGTATGAGCCTTTTCCTCAATCACTTGCCTCTGCTTTTGTTGATCATGTGTCTATTAGAGTTCTCGTAGAGCCAATAGGGTATACATTTGGTTGAATAACCATGCCTCAGCCAACATCTTTGTCTGGGCCATCTGTTCCAATTGCGACGACACCTACTCTCGCTACCCCGTCGATGTTCACGACTTCACCAGAGTCACATCTATATGGTGGCCCTTCCGTCCCACCTGGTTACCAATATTTATCTGGAACCTTCTCTGGTGCATCATCAAACCCATGGACTTCACCAATGTCATTTTCTGGTATTCTAATTGGTAAATCTATAGTGAGTACTAAACGGATTGATCCTGTATATACATCTTCAAGGCAATATCAAGTCGGTCCATCTAGGTATATTCCATCCAGTACAATTTCCATTGGACTCCCTGCATTTGGAGAACAATATTTTCCATCATATTATACTCCTCATGCTAGGGGGAAACATATGGTCACCCATATTGACACTACTCCATCGTTATTTGGTCATCATAATGTCGGAATGATTTTTTTCAGTGGCAGCCCACTCTTCCCATCCAACCAGAAACAGTTGTACACTCGTATCAACCAGTTCAACCTATTGCACCCACATCAATTCCACTTGTTAATACATCTTTACCCCTGTTACAGATTCAAAATGGTGTACCTCAACCATCTCAGGCCGGTCCTTCAACCCAATACCCTCAAGTATTGGGCCCTCAGACTCCAACTCCTTTAGCTGGTTTACAACAACCACCAGTATCTGGAATCATTTATTCACAAGCTAGATTACCATATTATGGGATGTCATAGCCACAACTAGGTTATACCTATCCTCAACCGAATCTAATCTATCCTATTTTGGGTTATAATATTGGTGGACAGACCCCTTGGCAACCACAAGTGCAAATGCCACAACCTTCATTTCAAAAATTAGTGTACCCAGGTTTTGGTCAACGGAATCCTCAATCGTTTTCTTATCAAAACAACCCATATCTAGGTTACCAACAACACATTCCTTATGTTGGTGCTCAAAGGCCTGTTTCCCAAGAAATTCCATCATACCCTAGCTATGCTCAACCAGAACTTAATCTACAATTTCCCTTTGTTGCAACTTTAGAGTTACCGGATTTAAACTATCTCACCAATGATCCAATCAACTATGCTCCTTGGTGGCCGGTGATACCCTGTTAGGTCCCTATATTACTAGTATAGTCCCTTATTGTTGTTATTTTAACCCTCTTATCATTATTATTGTACCCCTGTAACCCCCATATTGTTATTATTGTGCCCTTAAATTATTATTGTTAGGTCGGCTAGGATTACATTGTGGCCCCACTAGGATTACATTGTGGCCCCATGGACTCCTATATGTAGAAAGGAGGTTTTGTAATTTGTATCATCCAAGAATTGTTCATTCATGTAATGTATTGGAGGTTTCCCCCTCAAAGTGGCTTATTTCTAAGGTATTAATATCTATTTTCTTCTCTTTTTGGAGCTGGTTTCACAACATTTGGTATTAGAGCTTTGAGATTCTAGGGTTTCGCTGCTCCAAACAAGTCATCGTGGCATTTTCACTATAGCGTTTTTTCTCTGAAGTTTCAGAAGCTAATATATTTAGGGTGCGAAGCTGAAATCCTGAGGAACATCGTCGCAAAATTTCAGAGCTTGGTTCACAATATTTTAGGAGATATGATCTGTGGAAGTTAGGTCTTTTTGCAGGCTCCTCAATTTAATCTAAACAGGTCATCATGGCAGTTGCGCTATAACTTTGTTTCTACGAAGTTTCAGAATCTGAAATTTTTAGGGCACGAAGCTAAAATTTGGAGGAACTGCGTCGCAAAATTTCAGAGCTTGGTTTGCAATATTTTCAGAGATATGATCTGTGGAAGGTAGTGCTTTTTCAGGCTCCTGAATTTCATCTCAAAGAGGTGATCGTGGGAAAATATTCATAATTTCTTTGAGCATCGGATTGGAGTGCTGAAAGTGGTCATACAGATGAATTTAGTTTCGATTATAATTTTCGAGCTAAAAGATGAAACTATGACATACAAGTATACAATGTCGTCTGATCAACTAGTCCACAATGAGGCTATGGGAGATTGGACAGAATTCTGCTTTAGAATCCAAACTGTTTAATTGTGGGTATTCGAAAGATAATTCTGAGGATATCTTCAAAGGCCAAATTTCGTATATTGAAGAGCTTCAAGCAATCACAGGATGAACCAATTTCAACACGAGCTCTCAAAAGCAAGATAAAGGTGTGTATTTTTTTTCCGAATTGCATAAGTCTTGTTTGAAGAATCAATTTGAATTGATTCCAAGGGCATATTGTAGAATACATATCAGTATTGGATTCTAAAAAATGCCCCGTAAAAATAATTCAACATCCATTAAGCCTTCAAAAGGCTCTACTACGACTCATGAAGATGAAGAATTGCAACATGATCTATCAAAATTACAAGAGCAAGTGCACCAAATTTCACTCTCGCAAAGAGCAACAAAAAATGAAATGGAATTTTTGAAGAAAGGGGTGGAAGCGAAGATGGATGGTTTGAAGAATAATATGGATGGTTTGAATAAAGGCATGGAATCTAAGATATATGGCATGGAAGCTGGCATGGAATCTAAGATGGATGACATGGAAGCTAAGATCGATGAAAAAATGAAAGACAACATGGAAAAGATGAAGAATGATATAAAAGCAGACATGGAAGGATTAACAAAGTTGATACAAGAAATGTTTCCTAATGGTGAAAAGATAGTAGAGGAAACTCATGATGAGAACAAAATAAATGTTAATCGTGACTTCATAAACTCTAATGTTGGCGGGAAGAACCACCATATTCCAAAAATGGATATGAGGAAGTTTGATGGAAAGGGTCCCGTAACATGGATACTACAGATGGAGCAATATTTTTATCTCCATAATGTGCAAAACACACAAAAGGTACACATTGCAACTTTACATTTAGAACAAAATACATTTGTATGGTATCGATGGCTTTGCTCCCGTAAAAAAATTGTCACTTGGTCAATTTTTACGGAGGAAATGATAGCACATTATGAGGATACAAAGTGCAACACCTTCTTTAGCCAATTGATAAATCTCAAACAAAAGGGTTTAGTGGGGCAGCACATTGAGGACTTCCAAAAATTGAATATAAGGGTAACTGATATTCCAGAGGAACACAGGATCGATCTCTTCATGGGCACTTTAAAGGATAACATCCAACATGAAGTTCGCGTTTTGGAACCGGATTCATTGGAGAAGGCATTCAGGTTGGCAAGAAAAGTTGAATGTAAAATTATGGCGACAAGGAAGCCTACCACTCAATTCTATAAAGAAGGAAGTGTTGCTACGCCTAAATTTCCACAACCTACAAGGTTGACACCACAAAAATTGGAAGAAAAAGAGAAAAAGGGCTTTGCTATAGTTGTGATAGAAAATACACTAAAGGTCATAAGTGTGCTGAGAAGAAATTATTTTACATAGATTGTGAAGAGGAAGAAGAAAATGAACAAGAAGAGGATATACACCAGGAACCAGCCCTAGAAAAGGAAGAAATGAGTCCGACCATATCGTGTAATGCATTGGCAGGAATTACCACTCCTCAAACTCTCAATATAGAAGGACATATCAAGAAGAAAAAGGTAATAGTGTTGATTGATTCAGGTTGTACCCATAATTTTATTCATTGTAAGGTAGCCAAGGAATTGAATTGTTTCCTATACCCAGCACCAGAATGTCAAGTGATGGTTGCAAATGGAGGAACTATAAATTGCTCTAGAAAATGCCATAATATCAATCTAACCATGGGGGAATATGTATTGAATAGTCCAATGCTTTCCATTCCTATGGGAGGTGTTGATGTTGTACTAGGAGTACAATGGTTATAATCTTTGGGGACGGTAGCTTTTAATTTTCAAGAACTTTTCTTGAAATTTTTTTCAGAAGGAAAGGAAGTCAAATTACGGGGTATTACAGGGAATACAGAAAACATAATAAGCTCTAATGTCATGACAAAACTTCTAAAGAAATAACAATGAGGCGTAATTGCACAATTATGCTCACTAGAAGTTCCAACATCAAAATCATCTATTTCTGCAGATCTCCAACAAGTCTTGGCCAATCATTCCAAGGTGTTTTAAACTCCCAAAGGACTCCCACCTATTCGTGATCATGATCATGTTATTCATTTGATTCCAGGAAGTGTTCCTCCAAACATCGGGCCTTATATATATCCTTATGTCCAAAAGAGCGAAATTGAACGTATGATTGCAGAAATTTTAGAGGCAGGTATAATTCAACCTAGTCAAAGTTCTTTCTTTGCTCCTGTACTATTGGTACACAAGAAGGATGGATCATGGCGCATGTGTCGGGATTATAGGGAGCTCAATAAGCTCACCATTAAAGATAAATTTCCCATTCCTGTGATTGATGAATTATTGGATGAATTACATGGAGCAATTTATTTTACCAAGTTGGATCTTTGTTCGGGATATCATCAAATTAGAATGAAGACTGAAGATATTCCAAAAACAGCATTTCGAACTCATGAGGGTCATTATGAATTTTTGGTCATGCCTTTTAGCCTTACCAATGCACCTTCTACATTTCAAGGGTTGATGAATTCCATTTTCAAACCCTTCCTTAGAAAATTTGTGCTAGTATTTTTTGATGATATACTAATCTATAGCAGGTCTTGGAAGGATCATGTTGAACATGTTGACAGGGTGCTCAAACTATTATAGGAGAAACAATTATATGCAAAAACATCCAAATGTTTCTTTGGAGTACAAGAGGTGGAATATCTGGGTCATATTGTATCTCACGAGGGTGTTAAGGTAGACCCTAAAAAATTAAAGCCATTAAGGAATGGAAAGTCCCCACAACCATAAAGAAGTTGCGAGGATTTCTCGGGTTAACAGGGTATTATCGCAAGTTTGTTAAGAATTATGGGAGAATAGCAGCACCTCTAACAACATTATTGAAGAAAGATGCATTTTCATGGACTCCTGAAGCAACTAAGACCTTTGAACATCTTAAAGAGGCAATGTGCCTAGCACCGGTCTTAGCTACGCCAGACTTCACAAAAACCTTTATTGTGGAATGTGATGCCTCAGGAAATGGAATTGGTGTTGTTTTAATGCGGGAAGGAAGACCCATTGCTTTTGAAATTCGTCCAATCAAAGGAAAGTATTTACAGAAACCTATTTATGAGAAGGAAATGTTAGCAATACTGCATGCACTAAAGAAATGGCGAACTTACCTAATGGGAAGACACTTCAAGGTAAAAACTGATCATGATAGTCTTAAACACTTTTTGGAACAAATACTATCTTCAAAAGAGCAGCAAAAATGGGTCACAAAGATGTTGGGTTATGACTTTGAAATAATCTACAAAAAAGGGAAGCTTAATGTTGTTGCAGATGCACTCTCAAGAAAGAATGAAGAGGTGGAAGCATTTATTTGTGCCATTTATATTATCCAACCAAATTGGATAACCGAATCAAGAGATGAATGGAAGAAGGACAAAGAAGTATGGACACTCATTCAAAAGTTGCAGCAAGATCCTAGTACATCTTATACATTTAGTTGTAAAAATGATTCTTTATGGTACAAAGATCACTTATATCTTTGTAATAATTCCCAACTAAAACAAAATATTCTTTTGGAATTGCATACTTCTCCTTTAGGAGGACACTCAGGATTTTTAAAAACTTACCACAAGGTGAAGAAAGAATTTTTTTGGGATGGCCTTAAATCTGATATTCAAAAGTTTGTGGCAGAATGTTTGGTTTTCCAGCAAAATAAAGTTTAGACAATTAAGACCCCGGGACTTCTACAACCTTTATCCATTCCAAGTCAACGTTGGGAGGAGATTTCAATGGATTTTATCACAGGTTTACCTAAGTCCAAAGGAAAGAGTGTCATCATGGTGGTAGTTGATAGACTTACCAAGTATGCACACTTTTGTGCATTATCTCATCCATTTAAATCAAGTACGGTTGCTACTACATTTATGGACAGAATTCAAAAGCTACATGGAAGCCCAAGGGTTATTGTGAGCGACAGAGATCCCATTTTTACTGGAAATTTTTGGACGGAGTTATTTTCTTGTTTGGGTACTCAATTAACTCATAGCTCATCTTATCATCCTCAATTTGATGGTCAAACTGAGATAGTAAATAAATGTTTGGAAGGATATCTTCGTTGTTTTGTATCTGATAAACAAACACAATGGGTCAAGTGGTTACCTCTCGCTGAATGGTGGTATAACACTTCCTTCCATATTGCAGCAAAAATGACCCCATTTATGGCACTTTATGGATATCATCCACCATCCATCACATCATCTTTAAGAGAAAATTTGAAGGTTCAAGCAGTGGAAGATCACATCGAGCATCAATAAGAAGTTCTCCAACTCTTAAAGGATAACCTGAATTTGGCACAAAATCGAATGAAACAACAGGCAGATCAACATCGCAGTGAGAGAAGTTTTGATGTAGGAGACTGGGTATTTTTACGGCTACAACCATACAAACAAATGTCTCTCAAGCAAGGTAAGAAGGATAATAAATTATCTCCAAAGCACTATGGTCCTTACAAGGTTTTGCAAAATATTGGTACTATGGCATACAAATTGGAGCTTCCTGCTTCTTCATGAGTGCATCCAGTTTTCCATGTTTCATACTTAAAGAAGGTTATAGGTGAAAATATTCTAGTTCAAACAATATTTCCAGAACTTGATGAGGAAGGAAAAATCATATTGGAACCTGAAGCGGTCACGGAAACAAGAACTCGACAGCTACGGAATCGATCAATTTCAGAGTATCTCATGAAGTGGAAGAACTTACCCACTGAAGATTCTACATGGGAGGATGAAAATTTTATACAAAAGCACCCAGAGCTACTCAAGCGTTGAGGACAACACTTTTTTGAAGGAGAGGGGCATGTTAGGTTCCTATATTACTAGTATAGTTCCTTATTGTTGTTATTGTAACCCCCTTATTGTTATTATTGTACCCCTGTAACCCCCATATTGTTATTATTGTGCCCTTAAGTTATTATTGTTAGGTCAGCTAGGATTACATTGTGGCCCCACTAGGATTACATTGTGGCCCCATGGACTCCTATATATAGAAAGGAGGTTTTGTAATTTGTATCATCCAAGAATTGTTCATTCATGTAATGTATTGGAGGTTGCCCCCTCGAAGTGGCTTATTTCTAAGGCATTGATATCTATTTTCTTCTCTTTTTGGAGCTGGAATCTATATTGAGTACTGAATAGATTGATCCTTTAAATAAATCTTCAAGGCAATATCAAGTCAGTCCATCTAGGTATATTCCATTCAGTACAATTTCCACTGGACTCCCTTCATTTGGAGAACAATATTTTCCATCATATTATACTCCTCATGCTGGGGGGAAACATATGATCACCCATATTGACACTACTCCATCATTATTTGGTCATCATAATGTCGGAATGAATGTTTGTCAGTGGAAACCCACTCTTCCCATCCAACCAGAAACAGTTGTACACTCGTATCAACCAGTTCAACCTATTGCACCCACATCAATTCCACTAGTCAAAACATATTTACCCCTATTACAGATTCAAAATGGTGTACCTCAACCATCTCAGGCTAGTACTTCAACCCAATACCCTAGAGTATTGGGCCCTGAGACTCCAACTCCTTTAGCTGGTTTACAACAACCACCAATATCTAGAATCATTTATTCACAAGTTGGATTAATATATTATGGGATGTCATAGCCACAACTAGGTTATACCTATCCTCAACCGAATCCAATCTATGCTAGTTTGGGTTATAATATTGGTGGACAGACCCCTTGGCAGCCACAAGCGCAAATGCCACAACCTTCATTTCGAAAAGTAGTGTACCCAGGTTTTGGTCAACGGAATCCTCAATCATTTTCTTATCAAAACAACCCATATATGGGTTACCAACAACACATTCCTTATGTTGGTGCTCAAAGGCCTATTTCCCAAGCAATTCCATCATACCCTAGCTATGCTCAACCCGAACTTAATCTACTTTTTCCCTTTGTTGCAACTTTAGAGTTACCGGATTTAAACCAGCTCACCAATGATCCAATCAACTATGCTCCTTGGTGGTCGGTGATACCCCATAAATTACTCTCTGAAATTCCTAATTTCAATGGAAACCCTGGGGAAGACCTGTCGACTCATGCTATGACATATCATTTGTGGTGTTCATCTAACTCCCTAAATTATGACTCTGTTCGACTACATCTTTTCCAGCGTATGCTCACTGGTCCATCTATAAAATGGTACATTGAGTTACCAAGAGCTTATTTTGATAATTTCATTGCCCTAGCTACTGTCTTTTTGGCCCACTTCCAATTACCCATATGATATGAAACTGGAATGAAACTCTTGACTAATTTTAGACAGACTAATGCTACTCACATTTCTGATCATATTCATGAGTGGCGTCATCGTCGTAGAATGGTTAATACATTTGTTCCTGATCAACTCCTTACTGAGTGGTTTAATAAGTCCCTGTTACCATCTATAACTGAGGATGTGGCTAAGGGTGGCGTCGTCACTAAAGAGCAGGCCATTGCTCATGCCTAATATTTATACTTGATTTACACTCAGTCTGGCATGCTCTACAAGAAAATTCCCAACGCGCCACGATCTAATTTTACTATTCCTCCTCCATTCAAGGACTCTCATGCCAAAGACGGTATAATCGGTACTACAAGCACACATCACTCTACTTCATCTGATCCTACGCCTTCTTCCGAAATGCATGACGTGTCATATGAAAAGGAAAAAAGTGACAAGCAACCTAGAAGTAACAAAAATGGGAAATCAAAGAAAAATAAAACTTCTACCCCACAGGAAAGATCTTCTGATCAATCGACTGAAAATTGGAAACCTCATTACCCTTGCATAATCTACAATGAGGAACACTTTTTTGGGGATTTTCCTCACCGTGCCAAAGTCTCAAAAATGGTTAAGACCTCACATGCATCAGCTGTGTTGACAGATCCATTTCCGAATCTGGACACAAATTTGGTTGCTACGGATCCAGCTTCTAGTTCATAAGTGCTTATTTTGTTTGTCACAAAACCATCGACTGATGTTTTTGTGTCAACTCATAATAAATATTACAGTAGTCAGGCTACTGATCAACCTACTACCTTGACCACGAATCTATCTACGGAATCAATACCGCACACTGTTATTCCTAAATTGACAATCAAGTCACTGAAGGGAGTCGTTCATAAATCGACATTTGATCCTCACGTAAGAGCTGCTCAAAATTATAATATAGTTGAATATTTGGCTCAATCCCCTTCATCTATGTTAGCGCTTGAGGTGCTACAAAAATTTCCCTCCCAGAAGAAGACTTTATTGTCAGCAATTGGTGGAATTGATCTGACATATTCCAATCTCATAGTCTTTAGTCATATAGGCTATGTGTTGCAATTACCAGCATAATTAGCATTCTCCACCCAAGTAAATGTTCTCAATCACCTTGTTCATCGTAGTATTATTGATGAGGGAGCATCTATGTGCATTATGTCTCTAAACTGCTGGAAGTCACTTTGCTGGCCGCGCCTATCTCAATCTCCTACGACGTTGAAAGCTTTCGACGAACGTACATATAAGCCTTGTGGTATTATTAATAACCTGCATGTTGAACTAGGGGGAAAACAATGAATTTTGAAGTTGAGGTCATTGACGGACCCCTTGACTACAATGTTTTACTTGAAAGGCCATGGGTATATGCTATGATTGCAATCGTGTCTACATATTTTAGAATGGTCTCCTTTCCACATAAAGGTGTCATCACATTCATCAATAAGCTATCCTTCTTTGCCTCGAGTTCCCCGGTAACTGGAAGTGTACTGTTAGTTCACGCACCCCAACTCGCACTTTAGAACATTGGTGTAGGACTCTTAAAGGATTCCACTCTCATGGAAACCTTTGCATTACCACCACCTGCGACGTCGGCAAAAATTGCAAGCATAGAGACCTAATACATGATATCTTCCACTCCATTTGGCTTAAGGAAGATTACAGGTGATTCTGAATTTGTTACGTTGGATGATTTTCTGCCACCCAGCCCAATTGAGATGGCATAGCAATCAATCTACATGGATTGGGCGGAGAATCCGAAATCATCGTCGCCGGTTGTTTAGGTTGATAGTTCATTAGATTTTGGTACTCCATATGATCCTTTTTCCTGAACTTCCTTGACAGATGAGAATATTTTGGAAACCATGATATCAGAATGAGAACCATGGGAAGACCATCATCATCGCTCCCAACTTCATGATTATGAAGAAGATAATCTCAGTGAACTATATCACCCATCGATCAAAACATTATTTTTGAATTCTTTTCCTATTAATGCAATCGATTTTGAGAGAATTTTATCAAGTATTGAAGAAAACATTTCTATCAATATTTCGACCAAACCCAACATTGTAGAAAATATTCATGTCGACGTGTCTTGTTCTCCATCAGAACTCGAAACATATAGCTCTCTCTTTCGTGAATTTCGTGTGTATTTGCTTGATCTTACGAGGAAATTCCAAGCATAGATACTAATATCGTTGAACACACTATTAAAATGTACCCTGATGTCAAGCTGGTATGTCAATTCCTTCGTCCTTTTCATCCGAAGAAGGAAGCTGCCATTAAAGCAGAAGTTGAAAAACGTTTGTGTGTTGGTGTCATATACCCTGTTCCTCTAACTAAGTGGGTTTCCAACATCGTTCCTGTTATGAAAAAATAAAGAACCATCAGAGTGTTCATCAATTATCGGGATGTCAATCTTGCTTGTCCAAAAGACAACTATCCTACTCCCTTTATCGACCAGATTATTGACGATTGTGCTGGATGCGAAATATTTTCGTTCATGGATGGAATTTTCGGCTACGATAAAATAAATATCCGCTGAGAGGACCAATATAAGACAACATTCATCTGTCCCTGGGGCACATTCGCTTATCAGAAACTCCCATTTGGTTTAAAGAACATTGTGGAAACTTTTCAGAGAGAAATGGATTATGCTTTCAATGACATCAAGCACATTTTTCAACCCTATCTAGATGATTTACCAGCACATTCACTAAACTGAACTGATCACCTAATGCATTTGAGAGCTATATTTTTATGCTGCCGACACTGTAAAATACGCCTCAATCCACATAAATGTGTGTGTTTTGTTGGTTCTGGTTGTTTTCTAGGATTCATCGTCTCAAAAGAAGGAATTCGAATAGACCCACTGAAGGTCTAGGCCATTCTTGATTTTCCTACGCCATCAAATTTACTTGAGTTACAGAAACTTCAGGGAAAGGATAACTTCCTAAGGAGGTTCATACCCAACTATGCTGAAATGGCTAAAGGATTTACTCGACTCTTGAAAAAGGGGATTCCCTTCCATTGGACCAAGTTGTGCAAGCTTCTTTTGATGATTTCAAGGATATACTTGTCAGGGCGTCATTAATGTATCCCCCTAATTATCAGAGTGATTATTTCTTATATATCATCGTGGCTGATATGACCATTGCTATGGTATTGGTCCAAGTAGAAAATGGGATAGAACATATGATCTATTATTGGAGTCGTAATCGTAATGATATGGAAGTGAAGTATTCATACGTAGAAAAGCTTGTCTTGGCGATTGTTCAAGTTGTCCAAATATTTCAACACTATATCCTATTCTGGAAAACCATTGTCAATTTGGATTGCAACCCCATGACTTATATCTTATCACATCAATTACTAGGGGGGAAGTATTCATAATGAATTGTCATTTTGTAGGAATTTGATTTGTAATTCATCAAATCCACGTCAAATAAGTCTTTAGTTTTGGCTGAGCTTCTTTGTGAACTTCCCTCTCACAGTATTGCTACTACATCAAAACCATCTATTCCTGCTAAGTCTATGTTTATGATCAGATCATCTAATCCTTGGTATGGGAATTTTATCATTTATATCTAGACCCAGAATTTTCGGCTTGATACTTCTCGCTCTGACCAATGACGTATTCGATACCAAGGCAAATATTATCTAATCGTCGGCGATACACTTTATCGTCGTGGTGTCGATAAAAATTTAAGAAGGTGCCTCACTCATGAGGAGGCCGAAAAGGTTTTAAATGATTTTCATGTTGGGGCTTGTGGTGGACACTTTTCTAGATATGCTACCACGCAGAAGATACTTCGCGCCGATTACTTTTGGCCTACCATATTTCGCGACTACATATGTTGTGTAACCAACTCCAAAAATAGAAGAAAAGAGATATCAACGCCTTAGAAATAAGGCACTTCGAGGGGGAAACCTCCAATACATTACGTAAATGAACAATTCTTGGATGATACAATTTACAAAACCTCCTTTCTATATATAGGAGTCCATGGGGCCATAATGTAATCCTAGTGGGCCACAATGTCATCCTAGCCGACCTAACAATAATAATTTAAGGGCACAATAATAACAAAATGGGGGTTACAAGGGTACAATAATAACAATAAGGGGGTTACACTAACAACAATAAGGGACTATACTAGTAATATAGGGCCCTAACATGCCCCTCTCCTTCAAAAAAGTGTTGTCCTCAACGCTTGAGTAGCTCTGGGTGCTTCTGTATAAAATTCTCATCCTCCCATGTAGAATCTTCAGTGGGTAAGTTCTTCCACTTGATGAGATACTCTGAAATTGATCGATTCCGTAGTTGTCGAGTTCTTTTTTCCATGACTGCTTCAGGTTCCAATATGATTTTCCCTTCCCCATCAAGTTCTGGCAATACTATTTGAACTGGAAGATTTTCACCTATAACCTTCTTTAAGCATGAAACATGGAAAACTGGATGTACTCGCGAAGAAGCAGGAAGCTCCAATTTGTATGCCATAGTACCAATCTTTTGCAACACCTTGTAAGGACCATAGTACTTTGGCGATAATTTATTATCCTTCTTTGCTTGCTTGAGGGACATTTGTTTGTATGGTTGTGGCCGTAAAAATACCCAATCTCCTACATCAAAACTTCTCTCGCTACGATGTTGATCTGCCTGTTGTTTCATTCGATTTTGTGCCAAATTCAGGTTATCCTTTAGGAGTTGGAGAACTTCTTGCTGATGCTCGATGTGATCTTCCACTGCTTGAACCTTCGAATTTTCCCTTAAAGATGATGTGATGGATGGTGGATGATATCCATAAAGTGCCATAAATGGGGTCATTTTTGCTGCAGTATGGAAGGAAGTGTTATACCACCATTCGGCGAGAGGTAACCACTTGACCCATTGTGTTTGTTTATCAGATACAAAACAACGAAGATATCCTTCCAAACATTTATTTACTATCTCGGTTTGACCATCAGATTGAGGATGATAAGATGAGCTATGAGCTAATTGAGTACCCAAACAAGAAAATAACTCCGTCCAAAAATTTCCGGTAAAAATGGGATCTCTGTCGCTCACAATAACCCTTGGGCTTCCATGTAGCTTTTGAATTCTGTCCATAAATGTAGTAGCAACTGTACTTGCTTTAAATGGATGAGATAATGCACAAAAGTGTGCATACTTAGTAAGTCTATCAACTACCACCATGATGACACTCTTTCCTTCAGACTTAGGTAAACCTGTGATAAAATCCATTGAAATCTCCTCCCAACGTTGACTTGGAATGGATAAAGGTTGTAGAAGTCCCGGGGTCTTAATTGTTTCCACTTTATTCTGCTGGCAAACCAAACATTCCGCCACAGACTTTTGAATATCAGATTTAAGGCCATCCCAAAAAAATTCTTTCTTCACCCTGTGGTAAGTTTTTAAAAATCCTGAGTGTCCTCCTAAAGGAGAAGTGTGCAATTCCAGAAGAATCTTTTGTTTTAGTTGGGAATTCTTACAAAGATATAAGCGATCTTTGTACCATAAGGAATCATTTTCCAACTAAATGTATCAGATGTACTAGGATCTTGCTGCAACTTTTGAATGAGTGTCCATACATCTTTGTCCTTCTTCCATTCATCTCTTGCTTCGGTTATCCAATCTAGTTGGATAATAGAAATGGCACAAAGCAATGCTTCCACCTCTTCATTCTTTCTTGAGAGTGCATCTGCAACAACATTAAGCTTTCCTTTTTTGTAGATTATTTCAAAGTCATAACCCAACATATTTGTGACCCATTTTTTCTTCTCTTCTGAAGATAGTCTTTGTTCCAAAAGTGTTTAAGACTATCATGATCAGTTTTTACCTTGAAGTGTCTTCCCATTAGGTAAGTTCGCCATTTCTTTAGTGCATGCAGTATTGCTAACATTTCCTTCTCATAAATAGGTTTTTGTAAATACTTTCCTTTGATTGGACGTCTTTCAAAAGCAATGGGTCTTCCTTCCTGCATTAAAACTGCACCAATTCCATTTCCTGAGGCATCACATTCCACAATAAAGGTTTTTGTGAAGTCTGGTGTAGCTAAGACCGGTGCTAGGCACATTGCCTCTTTAAGACGTTCAAAGGCCTTAGTTGCTTGAGGAGTCCATGAAAATGCATCTTTCTTCAATAATGTTGTTAGAGGTGCTGCTATTCTCCCATAATTCTTAACAAACTTGCGATAATACCCTGTTAACCCGAGAAATCCTCGCAACTGATTTATGGTTGTGGGAACTTTCCATTCCTTAATAGCTTTAATTTTGTTAGGGTCCACTTTAACACCCTCGTGAGATACAATATGACCCAGATATTCCACCTCTTGTACTCCAAAGAAACATTTGGACTTTTTTGCATATAATTGTTTCTCCTGCCATAGTTTGAGCACCCTGTCAACATGTTCAACATGATCCTTCCAAGACCTGCTGTAGATTAGTATATCATCAAAAAATACTAGCACAAATTTTCTAAGGAAGGGTTTGAAAATGGAATTCATCGACCCTTGAAATGTAGAAGGTGCATTGGTAAGGCCAAAAGGCATGACCAAAAATTCATAATGACCCTCATGAGTTCAAAATGTTGTTTTGGAATATCTTCAGTCTTCATTCTAATTTGATGATATCCTGAACGAATATCCAACTTGGTAAAATAAATTGCTCCATGTAATTCATCCAATAATTCATCAATCACAGGAATGGGAAATTTATCTTTAATGGTGAGCTTATTGAGCTCCCTATAATCCGGACACATTCGCCATGATCCATCCTTCTTGTGTACCAATACTACGGGAGCAGAGAAACAACTTTGACTAGGTTGAATTATACTCGCCTCTAACATTTCTGCAATCATACGTTCAATTTCGCTCTTTTGGAAGTAAGGATATCTATAAGGCCTGATGTTTGGAGGAACACTTCCTGGAATCAAATGAATAGCATGATCATGATCACGAATAGGTGGAAGTCCTTTGGGAGTTTCAAACACCTTGGAATGATTGTCCAAGACTTGTTGGAGATCTGCAAAAATAGATGATTTTGATGTCGGAACTTCTAGTGAGCATAATTGTGCAATTACACCTCATTGTTATTTCTTTAGAAGCTTTGTCATGACATTAGAGCTTATTATCCTTCCCGGCTTCCCTTCAATACCCCGTAATTCGACTTCCTTTCCTTCTCAAAAAAATTTCAAGAAAAGTTCTTGAAAATTAAAAGCTATCGTCCCCAAAGATTGTAACCATTGTACTCCTAGTACAACATCAGCACCTCCCATAGAAATGGAAAGCATTGGGCTAGTCAATACATATTCCCCCATGGTAGCTTGATATTATGGCATTTTCCAGAGAAATTTATAGTTCCTCCATTTGCAACCATCACTTGACATTCTGGTGTTGGGTATAGGAAACAATTTAATTCCTTGGCTACCTTACAATGAATAAAATTATGGGTGATACCTGAATCAATCAACACTATTACCTTTTTCTTCTTGATTTGTCCTTCTATCTTGAGAGTTTGAGGAGTGGTAATTCCTGCCAGTGCATTACACGATATGGTCGGATTCATTTCTTCCTCTTCTAGGGCTGGTTCCTTGTGTATATCCTCTTCTTGTTCATTTTCTTCTTCCTCTTCACAATCTATGTAAAATAATTTCTTCTCAGCACACTTATGACCTTTAGTGTATTTTCTATCACAACTGTAGCAAAGCCCTTTTCTCTTTTTTCTTCCAATTTTTGTGGTGTCAACCTTGTAGGTTGTGGAAATTTAGGCGTAGCAACACTTCCTTCTTTATAGAATTGAGTGGTAGGCTTCCTTGTCGCCATTATTTTACATTCAACTTTTCTTGCCAACCTGAATGCCTTCTCCAATGAATCTGGTTCCAAAACGCGAACTTCATGTTGGATATTATCCTTTAAAGTGCTTATGAAGAGATCGATCCTGTGTTCCTCTGGAATATCAGTTACCCTTATATTCAATTTTTGGAATTCCTCAATGTGCTGCCCCACTAAACCCTTTTGTTTGAGATTTATCAATTGGCTAAAAAAGGTGTTGCTCTTTGTATCCTCATAATGTGCTATCATTTCTTCCATAAAAATAGACCAAGTGACAATTTTTTTATGGGAGCAAAGCCATCGATACCATAAAAATGTATTTTTTTCTAAATGTAAAGTTGCAATGCATACCTTTTGTGTGTTTTGCACATTATGGAGATCAAAATATTGCTCCATCTGTAGTATCCATGTTACAGGATCCTTTCCATCAAACTTCCTCATATCAATTTTTGGAATATGGTGGTTCTTCCTGCCAACATTAGAGTTTATGAAATCATGATTAACATTTATTTTGTTCTCATCATGAGGTTCTTCTACTATCTTTTCACCATTAGGAAACATTTCTTGTATCAACTTTGTCAAACCTTCAATGTTTGTTTTTAGATCATTCTTCATGTTTTCCATCTTAGCTTCCATGCCAGCTTCCATGCCATCCATCTTAGCTTCCACGCCATCCATCTTAGCTTCCACGCCTTTCTTCAAAACTTCCATTTCATTTTTTGTTGCTCTTTGCAAGAGTGAAATTTGTTGCACTTGCTCTTGTAATTTTGATAGATCATGTTGCAATTCTTCATCTTCATGAGTCATAGTAGAGCCTTCTGAAGGCTTAATGGGTGTTGAATTATTTTTACGGGACATATTTTATAACCCAATACTGATTTCTATTCTACAATATGCCCTTAGAATCAATTCAAATTGATTCTTCAAACAAGACTTATGAAATTCGGAAAAAAAATACACACCTTTTTCTTGCTTTTGGGGAGCTCGATATTGAAATTAGATTATATTTATGATTGCAGCACTTCAATATTTGATTTTCAGTACCAAGGTAGCCCTCTAAATTATATTTTGAATGCCACATGTCTGACCTGATTTGGATTCTCCAAGACAAAGTTGTGTCCAATCTCCCACAATGACCTAATTATGGACTGGTTCGATAGAGCGAACTTGTACGACTTGCCACATGTCACTTTTTTGTCCTTTGTCTCTTAAACTGATATCCAAGAAACTAAAGTCCATTTTATTGCGACCAATTTTTACAGCACTCCAATCCAATGCCCAGATAGAGAGTTAATTAAATTTTCCCACGATCACCTCTTTGAGATGAAATTCAGGAGCCTGAAAAAGCACTACCTTCCACAGATCATATCTCCAAAAATATTACGAACCAAGATCTGAAATTTTTTGAAAAAATTCCTCAGGATTTCAGCTTCGCACCATATGAATTTCATATTCTGAACCTTCGTATAAAAAAATTTATAGCGCAAATTCCACGATGACCTGTTTTAGGAGCTTGAAAAAAGACCTAACTTCCACAGATGATATCTCCGAAAATATTACGAAACAAGCTCTGAAATTTTTATACAATCTTCCTCAGGATGTCGTATTTGCACCCTAAAAATTTAAGCTTCTGAAACTTCATAGAAAAAAAGTTATAGCGAAAATTCCACGATGACCTGTTTGGAGCATCGAAACCCTAGAATCCAAACCTTCGATACCAAATATTGTGTAACCAACTCCAAAAATAGAAGAAAAGAGATATCAACGCCTTAGAAATAAGCCACTTCAAGGGGGAAACCTCCAATACATTACATAAATGAACAATTCTTGGATGATACAATTTACAAAACCTCCTTTCTATATATAGGAGTCCATGGGGCCATAATGTAATCCTAGTGGGCCACAATGTAATCCTAGCCGATCTAACAATAATAATTTAAGGGCACAATAATAACAAAATGGGGGTTACAAGGGTACAATAATAACAATAAGGGGGTTACACTAACAACAATAGGGGACTATACTAGTAATATAGGGACCTAACAGCATCCTCGCGGTCAGAAGTTTTCATGCGTGCTAGATATTTGATCGTAAAATCTGCAAACCACCAGCACCAATGCACCTTGTTGTCTCTGTGGGACCATTTTCAAAATGGGGCAAGGACTTCATAACCTATAACTCTCATTCGTCTGGGTGGCATGGTTATATTATTGTCGCAGTAAACTACTTTACCAAGTGGGATGAAGGAATGCCAAAATTCAACAACACAAGAAAAACAAGTGCATTGTTTTTCTTTAATCATGTCATTTCACGGTTTGGGGTCCCACAGGCTATAGTCACAGATCATGGATCACATTTTTGCAATCATATGATGAATGAGTTGACTGCCAAATTAGGCCTATCAGATTATAGTTCTACTCCTTTTTATCCACAATCAAATGGGCAAGTTAAGGCTATTAACAATATTCTTAAACGAATGCTTCAACGAATGATAGTTCATAAACGAAATTGGAATTTAATCCTATACTCAGCTTTGTGGGCATACCGAACCTTGGTGAGAAACGCAACTAGATTTACCCCCTTTCAATTGGTGTATGGTCTAGAACCTATCTTTCCAATCCAATGTGAAATATCGTTGTTAAAACTTGTAATCGACTTGTTACTTGACACCTCTGCTAAAGAAGAACATCTTTTTAACCTCATCCATCTTGATGAAATGTGTCGTGAAGCCCAATTTTCCAACGAAGCACATAAGAGACATATAAAGGCGCAATATGACAAACATGTCCAGCCTCGCATTTTCTCAAAGGGTGACCTGGTCCTTCTTTATGATCAGGAAGTTGATGTAATAGGTAAAGGAAAATTTGAGCCATTATGGCATGGCCCTTATATTTTCAAAAGAGTTCTTGATAAGGGTGCCTACAAGTTGGTAGATTACGATTGAATTCCATTGGCGCAACCCCGAAATGGGTTGTATCTCAAATGTTACTATGCTTAATCATGAGCGTAGTAATATTTTGTATTATATTGTATATATGTTGTTGATTTTCATTTACTGTCTTAGTTTGTTTTTCTAGATTTTTCTTGAAGTTAGTAATCTGCTTTACATTTCATCGCAGATGTTTGAATATTTAGAACCATTTGTTAGGTATTTCGATGGTGCTAGTTGTAGTATGCAGAATCTATCCTCTGCAGCATGGGCCATTTTCGCTCTGAACAGTGAGTTAGTGAGTTTTCAAGGGATTTGTTTTGGTCGTTCTACAAACAATATCGCTAAGTATAGCGCGCTGATCGAACTTCTCTCTGATTCCATTTCATTTGGTATTAACCACATCATCATAAGGTTAGACTCACAACTTGTGGTATTAGAACTTACTAGTGTTTATACTGTTAGAAATCCAACACTGCATCGTATGTTCCTAAGAGTTTGAATTTTGGAAAGAAATTTTGATTTCATTCAATATCAACACATTTCCAAAAATTTGAACACATTAACTGATTCTTTAGCGAATTATGTTATAAACAGACATTTGCAACACATGTAAAGATACATTCGCATAATTGAATAGGATTGCGTAATAAACATAGGAAAACACTGAAATCAAATAGATAAATAGTTATAGGTTTTTAAAAAAATTGTGCCCAAGAAACATTGGTCATCTGACCTCAAAATGTATGCAACAAGTCAAAATTAAACTAGTGGTGCTCATGATAACATGCTACTGATCTAGCTATCCTACGCAGTAACCGCATCCAGCTGTTAGGAATGCCAATAGTGTGGCGCTACAGTCGCATGGGTAACTCTTTGATCCGACAATCCAGAATCCAGAAGGTCAACCCCTGTATGTGTTGTTGAAGCTCAGCAATAGTCTCAGCCATATCTAAATCCTAAAGGACTGCTCTCCCAAAAGCCCTCTCTGCTGGCTCATCCGCTCCATGATGTGGCTCTCCCACTGGTCGAACTCAACCCACATTTTCATTACATCAAAACTTTAGTTTAGTCTTGGGAAAACATCAAAATACAAAAACATGTATAAACCTTTGAAAAATCAAAAAACATGGTCAAAACATTCTTGCCATTTACACCCCAATGAGCGCCTTCTGGTAAAGCTAATTCTGGATCTCCTCAGAATTTGACACTTGCATATGCATAGTCATCGATGGCCATAATCTATCGCCTGAACTAAGTGAAGAATGTTGTCGAGAACACGATGGTCGATTGACCATCATTTCTAGCCATCCATGGATCTCTAGGGTTAGATATACCCAGTGTCACATGCTGAGGCTGCATCAGTGGAATCCACTCTAAGGAAAAATAAATGAGGATCAAATCATAGTTGAAATTTTTCTTCCTTCCTCCCTTTGCCTTACTTAGTTGTTCTTTCATTAAAGAAAGCACGGCTTCAGCCCAATTGAAAATTGTTGGTTCCATGCACTCTACCGCATATTGCATATAAGATCTGTTCACTACATGGAGTGTAGCGATACCAGCAAGCTTTGAAATCGTGAATAAGATGGTTCTTAATGGAAAATCACGAACATCACGTATTTTTATTTTCCCATCCTTGCTAGGCTCTACCCCTGGATTGCAATACTGCAATATATAGTCTCTCACCGTCTCTCCTCCAAGAGCAGACCCTGAGAAAGAAATGAGTAGGCGTCTCCTCGACAATCTTGTCAAAAAATAGATATCCTCCACTAAAATTGGGACAACATTGTTCCCAATATGAAATGCCTCAATCGTCAGATCCCATGCACAAAAAATGAACTCCAATAGTTCCATTTGTTGCCTCATACCCGATAGACAGAAGTACTTCAATAACCCATAGCTCTGAGGGCTCTTACAGTACCATGATCATTTAATGAAATCATGTTTTTTTCTTCTTGCTCTCTTTCCCTCCAAGTAATTTTTATTTTGGTCCATTGAATCCATGAAATACAACCATAAGACTCATTAGGACCCTTTTCATGCAAAAAAATAGGCAAAATTTGGGCACACTGCAATAATCAAAGATGTGAATTACACCCAACATTGTCTTGGACAAGAGACAGTGCATTACATATGCACCTAGCCTTCATTTTAGGTGCATTCCAACGCAGGATTCGACATCCAAGGGTGTGTTTGCCTCTTTTCAAAATATATTTACCCTAAGGAGCCCATATCCCTAAAAAATTGCAATGAAATGAACAAAAAGACTATTGAAGAAAAGAGGAGGTTTATGGCACCAACTTGGATCAAACGGCAAGGAAAAACATCCACAAAATCGATCGCAATCAAGAATTGAAGTTCGGGGGCAAAAAACAGGTTCGAGACTCTAAAATGAAAATGGAAATTTTAAAATGGTAAAAATGAACAGTAAAACTATTTTAAATAGTCATTTAATTATTTGCAAATCATATTTATTGTTGTGACTATGGTTTTATTCATTTTTTATCATGAAGCAGGTATTTTTAATCCATTTGATGTTGTTCTAAATAGGTTTGCAACTAATAGAAGATTAGTCGTGCACTTTTATTTCGAGAAGGATTTAACCACAAAGCATAATTTTATCCTTATTTTTCAAGATTTGATAAAAACGAAAAATGACTTGAAACGCACTTTATCTCTTTTTCGAGCTTCGATAACAGCGAAAAAGGAACTCCTGGAGTCTTCTTTTAGCTCTTTTCAGACTCCGATAATGTGAAAATATTGACGAGCACTTGTCTTTTCGAGCTTGTGAAAGTAAATGAATTGACATCTAATCTGTATAAGTTTAACCCTTTTCCGGACTGAGATATATTATTTACGAAAAATGAAAAACTTAGTTGAACATGGCTAGGAGGTTCTCTCAGATATCATTTTACACTTTTTCGTATCTGAGCGACAACTTTACGAAAAAAGTACTTATGGAGTTTTCTTTTGTCCTCTTTTTCAAACTCTCTAATATGAAAAAGGATTGAGATGTCACCGTCATTAGGCTCGTTAAAACATAAAATAGCGACGGACTTGTCGATCATGGCAAGAATCGAGTTTCATTTCTCGCTAGACTCATTAAATTATTAAATAGTGATGTATATTCGCCCGAAGGGTTTAATTATAGATCAAGAATATGTTATCCTCCTCAAGCTTGTTAAAAAATAAAGAGGTATTGGTCGACAAATGACCGAGGAAAATTTGGGAATGTGAACAGAAATTTTATGGTAGTAGGTCGCTCTTGAACATAACACTCACTCCATCATCGTGACTGTTTGGGTTGGGTAATCTTCTTGACGGTTCATTCATACCTATGGTTCATCATACCTTCACTTCGATTTTGGGTCAATGCTACCAACTCATCTCAGTGTCGTCGATATGTTCAAGAGAAGTCATCCAGTGAATACTCATCCTTCTGCAATACTCATAAACCTTTATTCTCATGAAAGACATCCTTGAACATTTCTATATCAAGTCACATTTTGTCTCTGAAATGAGTAACTCCCATTTCATGATAAAGTCACTTCCTATCGACATCAAATCATCACCTAGGAATTTTACATAGAAACATCATCTTCCAGTACCATGAGGCTTGTTACAACATCGACAATATCCTCACTTCTGGACCTTTGACCAAAATATTTTGTTTGGCGTTCAACATCAAATCATCTATTCATGCCTTAAGAAATGTATTGCAGTACCTTGAGAACCATTAACATCAATGGCGGTTCTCTCGCGTTTGTTAACAGCTCACATCATTGGCTGGTAATCAAACGATGTCTTACCATGTTCGACTACAAACTATGTATTCGCATGGCTAGACTTGTACCCGAACGATTGAGTGAATAAGAAAAGAAGACCTCGGATCTAATTTCAGCCATATGGGTTGTGATTTCAGGATTTTTGTACGCATCATATGTACGGTGACCTTAGATACAAATCGTCATCCGATTATGGGCCTATATCAGTAGGCATGTCTGTATTGGGAAACATTCCAATGTAGACGACTTTCTGCACTATGTACATGTTATTAGATAGTTTATGTGCTGAGCATGGGAATTCCTCCCTCAACAATTCATGATCAAGATGAAAATATCATGAAGTATTGTATTGTAAGATTGATGCAGGTCGCCACTCCGCTTCAGTTCCATCTCATCACGTCGTAAAGCATCTCATTCAAAAATATTGTTATTATTTTGACTTCATGATTTAGGGTCAGCTGTTATAGGTCAATTTTGGCATCATTCCCCATGACCTGGTCAAACTGGACATCATCCCCAGGACCAATGAAATATGGTCTATCATCCCCTTACATTTCAGTTGCTATATGCCCTAAAAGAAGAAAAAATCATTCATGGCTTCTACTGTGAGATTTCCAAGGTTTGAAGTATATGTTATATCTTTTATGAGCCCACCAACGCTGCCTCTCAAGGGACTAACTACGTTTCATATGCAGCTCCCTCCATTCAAGGGTGCAATGTAATGCACTTCCCGACATTCAAGGATGCATTGGTCAAATGGGAGCGAAATTATCATTATTCAGGGATCTCTACATGGCCAATGCCTTCTAGAAGATTCCATATGTGTCAAACTTCGAATCCAAGTGTCCATCTAGCACCTTTGAACTTGGAAACATGTCTTTCCTATTATTATAAATTCATTCATTGAGAAACTACCTTCAGTTTCCCTATAAATTGAGCATAGATCCTAGTGCTAGGGAGGGAATAATTTTGGTAAATAAATGTTTTTGGATTCTCAATTGAGAGAGTGAAAGAAGTGATATGCTGCTAGTAAAATGTTGAATGTGATGAGGTTGGGATGAAGCTGGAGCTGGTGACATCAAATCGATCATTGGTTGTAACCTCCCCCTTCTATTCTTTAATAAATATTGATGTTCATTTTCCCATATATGTATCTATTTATTTTTCTATTTCTCATGCAATGGACTCTTGAATGATATATATGTTTCATGTTTAATTTATTTAAGTGATTAAGATAAGTAGGCATCTGTATATTGCAATTTGTTTGTTGTTCTCTGTTTATACTTGCAGGAATCAATCTGGCGATCTAAGTTGGATTGGAGGCTACAGCAAAAGTGAAAAAGGAGAATAGGAAGTGCTCGGATCACAAGTAGGTTCTTCTATCTTTCTGTGTGTATATTTATTCTTAGAGAAAGTGATAGAAAATTCTTTAATCTGTTTTTCTAAGTTCCTATCACCATACTTAGGGAATTTGAATTATCTGTAGTTCATAATTCTACATAACAGAGTCTCCTTTATTAATTTATTCAGTGAGACATGTGCCATGACTAAAGAAATTATAATAACATAATCAATTATTATTAATCTTAACACATGATCAAAAAAAATTTCTTTATCACTATTTGATGAGGCGAGCCTTTACCCCTTACTCTCGTTTAGTGGTTCATGGTGTCTTTATTTATTTTTATTGGAAATTTCTTCCTAAAACGGAATAAAATAGAAAGAGGATAGCTTCTATAACTTGTAATCCAAAGAGGATATGTACAAATTATACAACAAGCATGTATATCTTGGATTCACCCAATCTAACAATGTGCTAAAGTTAAATACTAAATTGCTTCTACAAATATTTTACGGAATTAAAAACACAGTTTCTAATCACATGAACATGAAGAAAGATCAATCACACACAACACAGATAATTTCCCGAGGAAAGCTTACAGCTAAAAACCCCACTATCTTCTATTGTATATTAAGCATGGATCATGAAATAATTACATACAAAACTCTTCTCAGAAGAGCCCTCAGTACATCAGCTAATTGTCTCACACTGTCATATGCAAAACTGACCAACACATAGCCAATTCTCAGCCTCTAGATAGCCTACCTTGCTTGCGTAATACCTGATGGTAAAGATCCCTAAAAGATGAGAATTATTGCATGCCTTGACTACGCAAGTATCATGGGCACTCCAATGGGTGTTTGCATGCATGTGTGCAGGCAAATAATCCTACAACCGATAGTCAACCTCCCTTTCACCTAGAACTCAACTGGGTCTCCACTCGATTTGACATGCATGCAGCTAATAATAGTAAATCCTCAGTTGCATGTGAGATCACTGATTGTGAATTCAATAATATTTAATTCATTGAATCTCTCACTAGTGTATCTTTAGTTACAACTAGCACAACTGAGTTAAACTGTTTACAACTTGCACCAAATCATGCACCATTGCACTTTGAACTATGTTACAACTAGAATTACTCTGCATGTCCCACCAACCAACCTCTAACTCAAAATCCACTAGCTAACTAAATTTATCACTTTCAGTTAACTCATTTAAGTCCACATTTAAAATATATTACAGTTTAATTTCCATCTAAATTAAGGGATAATAAAAATAGACATGCACCCAAAAATAGCACTATGGGCCCCACCCTAGCTTGGGTGCTTAATGCACCCAGGTGCTTAATGCACCCAGGTGCTTAATGCACTAGGCATGGGTGCTGAATCTTGTTGTTGAATCTCAACACTCGCTCTCAACAAGAAATGGATTATCCTTCATCTCGATCCTGTCTCTATCGTATTCAAATTTTCTCCTGGTGAGTGTCTTCATCAGAATATCTGCATCCTGATCTTCCGTGGGAATGAACTGAAGCAACATGATCCTCCTCTGCACACAATCTCTGAGATGATGGTACTAGATATCTATATGCTTGGACCTATCATGAAACACAACATTAATCGATATTTTAATGAAAATCTGATTATCATAATGAATCACTACCGGATCCTTCTAAGAACGAAACAAACCAACCAAGATCTTTCTCATCCAAATAGCCTCACATGCAGCTTGACTTCCTTCCATGTATTCCGCTTCCGCTGAACTGAGTGCCACAGATCGTTGTTTCCTGTTGTGCCAGGAAATTTCTATTGATCCAATGCTAAAGATCCCCCCTGATGTGCTCTTTCTGTCTGATGGACTTCCAGCCCAATCTACATCTGTGAAGCCATGAAACTTCACTCCATCCATCCTTTTGTACCATATACCATACTTTGATGTGCCCCTAAGGTATCTTATGACATGCTTCCCCGCCTTCCAAAAGAGCTTGGTAGGCTTAACCATAGCTTGACTCAGTTGGTTAACTGCGTAGAAAATGTCCGGTCTTGTGTTCACTAGATATATTAGCGAACCCACTAACTGTCAATATATAGTAGCATCCACTACCTCTCCGAAAGTAGCATCCTCTTTCCTCCAGTTTCTTGGAAGAGGAATATCCATGGGTTTGCAGCTCTCCATGTTAAACTTACCCAGTATCTCCTTTGCATACTTTCCTTGAGACACAAAAATATCACCATCCCACTACCATATTTCCAATCCAAGTAAATAATGAAGGAGGCCCATATCCTTCATTTCGAACTCCCTTGCAAGATCCTCCTTGCATGAGTGTATCAGATACTCATCACCAGTCAAAATTAGATCATCAACATAAATAAAAATGATCAATAGCTTACCCTCAACCACAATCTGGTACACGTTTGCATCTGCTTCACTTTTGGTGAAGCCCAGTCCGGTGAAATAGTTGTCTTTCTGAGTGTACCAAGAACGGGGTGCTTGCTTCAGCCCATACAACGCTCTTTTGAGTCTGCACACATGCGACTCATTTTTGAAGATCTCGAAACCTTCACGCTTCTCTGTGAACACCTCTTCCTCATTGATCCCATTGAGAAACACATTTTTCACATCCATCTGATAAATGCGCCAACCCATCTGCGCTAAGATTGCAAGGATGGATCTTATGGAAGAGTACCTTGCGACAGGCGCAAAAGTCTCATCATAATCTATCCCCTCGATCTGTGAGAAACCCTAAACCACAAATTTGTTCTTGTATTTCTCCACACTCCCATCCACAGCTTTCTTTACCTTGTAGATCCATCTTGAACCTACCACTGATTTGTCGATCGGTCTTGGGACTACCTCCCATGCGCTGTTCTTGATGATGGAGTCATAATTCTCCACCATTGCATCAACCCAAGTAGGTTGTTGCACTGCTTCCTGAAAGGAAGATGGTTCATTCACAATAAATTTTCTCATAAGAGAAATGTATCTAGTAAATCGGTCAAGAGACTGTCATTGTTTGCACTGTGAAGTAAAGGCTCCTACATTCTATGCAGCATCAAGTCTCAGCCTATAAGGTTTCGTGGTGCGCCTTCTACCATTTCTTATGGATGGCTCTGCATGAGTGATTTCCTCCACTCCATGAACCTCCTCATGTGGTTGATCCACATCTTGAGACTCATCCTTGGGAACCAGCAATTCCTCCTCTGCATGCAATTCCAACTCCCTCTTAAGGGACAACCGCTTGGCTTTCCCCTCATCAAATTTTATATCCCTTTGCACAACAGTCTTTCTCTTGTTTGGAAAATACACATGATAATTATGGGGTGTTTCTGTGTACCCCACAAAAATACCAACTTCATCAGTCAGTTCCAGCTTCTTCCTGGTGTCCTTGGTCACGTGAACATAAATAAATGAGCCATCAATCTTAAAGTGTGAAACATCAAGTTTCTTACCAGTGCAAGCCCCTTCAGGTGTACTCATGCCAAGTACTCTATGAGGAAAACTGTTTTGCACATAAACTGGAGTATTGCATTCTTCTACCCACAAATGCATTGATAGGCCCTGCCCATGCAACATCGCGCGTGCTGCACCCACGATCATTTTGTTCTTCCTCTTCACGACTCCATTTTGCTGTGGGTTATGAGGCACTATGAGTTATCTTTGAATTCCTTCTTTGCTGCAGAAGTTCTTGAATTCATTAGTGATGTATTCTCCACCATTATCGCTCCTAAGAGCCTTCACTTGCTTCCCTGACTCTTTCTCCACCATTGCCTTAAACTCACAGAAGTTAGAGAATGTTTTATCTTTCTTTTGCATGAAGAAGATCCAGCATTTATGAGAAAATTCATCAACAAAGATTACCTAGTACTTATGTTTTGATGATGAAGCAACCGAGAATGGTCCACACACGTCTGTATGAACTCTCTCAAGGATCCCCGAAGCTCGGTTCTCCTTCTCATGAAAGGTGGACTTTACATGCTTCCCCATGGTGCAACCCTTGCATTGATCTAACTGAGCAAGTGTTCCCATTGGAAGTCCAATAGAAATTTGTTGCATGAATTTCAAGGCTCCATGATGAAGATGGCCCAATCACCTATGCCATAATTCTCTCTCATCCCAACTCACCACTTTTTCCACCTTTCCATCATGGTAGTGCAGCCATCTACCTCTAGCTTGTAGATATTCTTAACTTGAATCCCTATCCTCTTGGCTTGACCCGTTGTTTTATGTCGTAGGAAATCTTTTCCATCACTAAAAACAACGTCATAGCCTTTGTCCTCCAACATTGCGATTGAGACCAAATTTTTCTTCAGACCTGGTACATGCATTACATATTTTAATTGAAATGGTTTACCTGAATCCCTATGAAAGGTAATGGTACCAATCTTTGAGCCTCCTTTGAAAAATTGTTTATCTCCCATCATGTGAAAGGAAGCGCCACTATCCAAATACCACACAGATACCAATGCACTTGACACCATGCATGCGATCAATGAGTGGTCAATCTAAAATGGCGAGGCAAGGGCCTCACCAACTGCAGATCTAGAAGCCTTCTTATTCCTCTTCTTTTGTGGAGAGTTAGTAGCAAAATGCCCATGTTTGTGACAGTGAAAACACTTCACCTTGGACATGTCCTGCTTCTTGCCTTTGGACTCAGATTTTGAAGGGAATTTCTTCCCCTTCTCTTTCCTTGCCTTGGCAGCCAAAGCACAATCCTCTTCATCCTCATTCTTAGATGAAGATCCATCTCTGGTGTTCTGTCTAAACTCCTCCTGCACCAAAAATGAATACAGTCGTTCCCAATCTGGCAATTTTTCCCTTCCGTTGATAGAGTCTTGATAATTGTGCCAACTCTTAGGAATTCCTAGGATATCCAAGTTCACCAAATCATCATCAACAACTGTTATTCCCACACTCCCTAGTTCATCCTAACATTGGACAA
This sequence comes from Pinus albicaulis, assembly GCA_034641835.2. NCBI lineage: Eukaryota > Viridiplantae > Streptophyta > Pinopsida > Pinales > Pinaceae > Pinus > Pinus albicaulis. The sequence goes on along the minus strand of CM076581.1, from coordinate 806,525,060 downwards.
ACTTTGTGAGATATTTTGGAATAGTGTTGTCATTTTCCATCTTGATCTTCCTGAGTTTATCTTTAAGCGTTGTTTTCCTATGGTCGCTGCTGCATTGGAATAGATCCGTCAAATCATTCCACATAGCATATGGTGTGGCTTTCCCATGGAGGCTTGAGACAATGTGGTCTCGTACTCCCTCCAACAGGATCCTCCTCGCCTTTTCCACTTTCTTTTTCCATGCATCAAGATTGGGAGCATCTGGCTTAGGAACATCTTTGTCAATGAATTCCTTCAAGCCATTGTCTTTGAGTAATACCTCCATCATGTCCTTCCAAGCAATGTAGTTTGATCTTTCCTCGAGTGCATACTCTAACCTCAAGCCATTGAAAGCCATTTCGATCTTGAATCAGTTGTAGCACCAAGAAATTATTTCTACAAATTCGAATTCTATCCAGACACAAACTCAGCTCCTGCTTCACTTATGAAATTTCCAGTGCTCCGATACCATGTAAAAATTATACAACAAGCATGTATATCTTGAATTCACCCGATCTAACAATGTGATAAAGTTAAATACTGAATCGCTTCTACAAATATTTTTCAGAATTAAAAACACAATCGCTAATCACATGAACATGAAGAAATATCAATCACACACAGCACAGATAATTTCTAGGGGAAATCTTATAGCTAAAAACCCCACTATCTTCTATTGTATATTAAGCATGGATCATGAATCAATTACATACAAAACTCTTCTCACAAGAGCCCTCTATACATTAGCTAATTGTCTCACACTATCATATGAAAATCTGACCAACACATAGCAAATTCTCAGCCTCCAGATAGCATACCTTGCTTGCACAATCCCTAATGGTAAATATCCCTAAAAGATAGGAATTCTTGCCTGCCTTGATTGCGCAAGTATTATGGGCACTCCAATGGGTGTTTGCATGCATGTGTGAAATAATATAATCCTACAACTGATAGTCAACCTCCCTTTCACCTAGAACTCAACTGGGTCTCCACTCGATCTGACATGCATGCAGCTAATAATATTAAATTCTCAGTTGCATATGAAATCACTGATTATGAATTAAATAGTATTTAATTCATTGAATCTCTCACTAGTGTATCTTCAGTTACAACTAACACAACTGAGTTTAACTCACTTAACTGAGTTAAATTTTTTACAACTTGCACCAACTCATGCACCACTGCACTTCGAACTCTGTTACAACTAGAATTACATTGCATGTCCCACCAACCAACCTCTAAGTCGAAATCCACTAGCCAACTGAATTTATAACTTTCAGTTAACTCATTCAAGTCCACATTGAGAATAGATTACAGTTTAATGTCCATCTAAATTAAGGGATGATAAAAATATACATGCACCCAAAAATAGCACTGTGGGCCCCACCCTAGTTTGGGTGCTTAATGCAACCATGTGCTTAATCCACTAGGAGTGGGTGTTGAATCTTCTTGTTGAATCTCAACAAGATACAACGAGAGATAATGATTTATGTAGTTACAATGATCCACTCTATAGTAGCATGAGTACACTACTCACGTCATATAAACGACTGTGATAACTTTCTTATTTTAATTTCCAATCTATTATATGGCTTATCGAATCTATCGGGTGAGTGCTTTCCTACACTTAATACATGAAGTGAATGGTGAAGGAGAATTTATTGACCACATGGACACTTAGCCAAACCTAATTTTTAGGCAATATGCTTATTAGAATTGATCATTCAACTCAAATGAAACAATTATTTCCATGGATCGCGGTTCTTGATCAGATGTGGGACTATTATTGTCACCAGCCTAAATTGAATAAGTAATGATTATGATCCAGGTGGATATTGGTGGTCACCCGCCTATTCCACTTGGGGCTCCACCATTGTCTATTTCATTTTTTCAGTTTCGGCACAGTTTACTATTTTTAGCAGTTTTTCGGGTCCTAAACTTCCGGAGCCGTTTTGAGGCCCTAAACGACGTTTTTTGGGAAAATGGAGAGCAACATGGGTCCATGGACCGATGTTGCTCATTCCAAATTTGTAGTCCTCGGATAGATCTTTCTAACGAGGTATGGTACACGTCAAACGGAGATCGTATGCCAAAGTTACGCCCCTGGGAAGTTGAAACACCAATTTACCCAAACGGGGCCCATAGTTTTGGCGCTTCATCTCTTAGGGTTAGGGTTTTGGCTGTTTAGGATTTCCCATTGTTTCTAAATGATAAATAGGCCCTCGAGCCTCATTGTAACTCAGTTCAGAGGCCTGTAGCCGCCACATCTCTTCTCAGAGATAGCTACCAGCGCCCTAGCTAGTTTTATTTCCATTCTCTCTGTAAGCAAATTTCAGTTCTTTGATATTAATGAAATGAAGTGTTATTTCCGCTGCATCTCTGTATTTATGGTTATGTGTTTATTCTGTTGCGTTCCTGCATAAATCCGGATCAGTGGTATCAGAGGGGTCTGCTTTTTCTCGATCCTTCTTTGCATGTCCCCAACGAGGCCGGGGTATAAGGAGCTACGGCTTGATCTGGTGGAACCTTTGCAAGATCAACCTCGCAAACCTCAATGAACGCCCATGGGGGACGAAAAGAAAGATGAGGGAGCAGGAGATCCTATCGAAATATTGCTCGAGGAGGCCCTCGAAAAACAAAGGAACGCGATGATGGATAGCTTTGCTCAGATCCTTCAACGGCTGCCCACCGGCGGCGCATCTGCATCCAGTAGCCACTCTGGAGTTGCGACTCCCTTTAAGGTACAAGTAAATTTTGACATTCCCATATTTGAGGGTCAAATAAACGCAGATGTCGTAGATAGATGGTTGAATCTATTAGAAGGATATTTCTCTGTTCATGACTTTTCAGACCGGGAGAAGATTATTTTTGCACTCCTCAAAGCTACCCCTCATGTTAAGGACTGGTGGGAAACCTACTGTGAGAACAAGGACCAGACAGAACCCTCTCTGTTGTCGGCCGTACCAACTTGGAATTCTTTCTGAGACGCTGTCAAGGAACAGTACTATCCCGTGGGGAGCTATGAGGACAAGTACATACAATGGACCACGCTGCGACAACAAAGGGATCAAGATGTGCATGAGCCGACGAATCTGTTCCATACCCTGCGCACAAAGTTGGGTATCAAAGATTCAGAGAAACATCTGGTGCTAAAGTATCGCAGTTGTCTGAACAAATACATTCAGGAGGAAATGGAGTTCCTTGACATCTCCTCGCTTGGTACGGCATACCGGTATGCTGCCAAGATTGAGCAGAAATTCAAGCAGAAGAAGCGAGACTTTGGATCTGCGAATCAAAAGCAAGGGAAAGGTGCTTCCAAACCGCAGAACAAAGGACCGAGCCAAGGCATGGCGGCTAAAGACAAATCATCGAAGCCACAAGAAAAGAACAGCACCGCAAAGCCAAAGAAGGACACGGGAAAGTGGTGTGAGTTCCATAAGAGCTCCACTCACAACACAAGTGAGTGTCGGGCCAAGCAGTCGCTAGTGGCCTAGATGAGGGCTTCTGAGTCAGATGCATGCTCTGACTCCGAATCAGAACCTGAAAAGGCAAATGAAAAAGGGAAACAGATTATTGATGCGGAGCCCAATGCCACTGTTGCCACTACAAAGATCCAAAAGGAGGAACCGAAAGATCCAGAGGAGGAGGAACGTCTCTTCCACTCCCAGATGTGGGTAAAGGGCTCCCCGGTACAGTTCATTGTCGACAATGGGAGCCAAAAGAACCTCATTTCAGCAGACGCCGTGAAGCGGTTGGGCTTGCCGACCACAGCTCACCCACATCCATACACCATCGGGTGGCTTCACCAAGGACTAGATCTCCGCGTCAGCCGGCAGTGTCGCCTTCCCTATAGCATCAAGCCCTTCACGGATGAGGTATTATGTGACGTTGCTCCTATTGATGTTTCTGATGTATTATTAGGACAACCATACTTGTGGAAGCGCCATGCTGTGTATGAGTCTCGGCCTCGTGCTGTTATTGTTACTTTGGGAAATAAGTTGTACAGGATACCAGAGGTACCACCTCCTGCCGCTATCTCTTTGGTTATTGCAAAACAATGCAGTAAGCTCATTTCCCAAACCAGGAAATTCGTTTTCCTGATGATCCGCCCCCAGGGCAAGAAGAAGACTGTGGCCACGACCTCCAGACAGGGCTCCTCTGCACAACAAAAACAAATCGATAAGGTTGTGGAGGAGTACGAGGACATATTCACCTCACCCACAGGGGTTCCTCTGCACTGTCAGGTCAAGCACCCGATTGATTTGACCCTCGGTGCGCCGCTACCCAATGGACCGATCTATCGGCGCTCTGTTCTGCAGAATGATGAAATCAAGAGGCAGATTCAGGAGCTGTTGCAGAAAGGTCACATCAGACCAAGTTCATCGCCCTGTGGGAGCCCGATCGTGTTGGTACAGAAGAAGGATGGGACGTGGAGACTCTGTATTGACTATCGGGCGCTGAACAAGATCACTGTCCGGAATAGGTACCCAATCCCACGGATTGATGACCTTCTGAACCAACTCAAAGGTGCAAAATATTTCAGCAAGATCGACCTGAAGTCTGGGTATCACCAGGTACCAATTGAACCCTCCGATGTGTGGAAGACTGCCTTCAAAGCCAAGGAAGGCCTTTTCGAATGGCTGGTCAGGCCTTTCGGGTTGACGAATGCTCCCGCCACCTTCATGAGGATGATGGATGACATCTTGCGGCCATTCACCAACTCATTTGTAGTGGTGTACTTGGATGATATTCTGATCTTCAGCCAAACTTGGGAAGAGCACCTTCACCACATCCGACAAGTCCTCCAAACACTGCGGCAACACAAGTTGTGTGCCAATTTGGAGAAGTGCACTTTTGGCATGACCCAGGTTCAATATCTGGAATACATTATTGATGAAAGGGGGGTGCATGTGGATCCAGCCAAGATCCAAGTCATTCGGGATTGGCCAGCCCCAACCACTATAACAGAGCTTCGCAGCTTTCTGGGTCTTGCTAATTTCTATCGGAGGTTCGTGTTGAGATTCTCTCATATCACTTGGCCCTTGAGTCAAGTCACCAAGGGAGGAGCGAGAGAAAAAAAAATTTGGTCGGAACCTCAACAGAAGGCGTTCACAGAACTGAAAAACCGCCTCTGTTCTGCCCCAGTGCTCACTTTACCAGACTTGCAACAGCCATTTGAGATCGAGACAGATGCCTCCGACTATGCTATTGGGGCAGTTCTTACTCAACAGGGACATCCAGTGGCATTTCACAGTGAGACATTGTCTGACACAGTTCGCAAGTACCCCACATATGACAAAGAAATGTACTCCATCGTGCAAGCTTGTCGACAATGGAAGCATTACATTTTGGGGAAGGAAACAATCATCCATACAGACCACAGGCCCCTGCAGTTCATACAGACACAAGGGAAGTTGCAGAATGATCGCCATCAGAAGTGGTCTACATATCTGCAACAGTTTCATTTGAACATCAAGTATAAGAAGGGTAGCACCAATCATGTTGCAAACTGCCTCAGCCGACCACCGATCGTGGCGCTCACCACTGTGCTCAACTCTTGTGGGCACGAGACTTCTGATTGGCCGCTTCTCTATGAGAGTGACCCAGAATTCGGCCAAACTTACAAGGCACTCTTGGGGGGTACGCAAGTTCCAAATTTTCACCTCCAAGATGCACTTTTATGTCACATGGAACACCTTTGTGTTCCTTCAAGCGAGCATGCCAAGATGATATGGGAAGCACACTACAGTCGAGTCGCTGGGCATTTCGGGGTCGAGAAAACAGTAGCAATCCTGCAGAAGTATTTCTATTGGCCGAACCTTCGAAAGGATGTTGAGAAGCACATCAAATCCTGCACTGCTTGTGCCATTGCCAAACCGACCATCAAGAAGCAAGGCCTATATACTCCTCTACCTACCCCTAGTCAACCTTGGAAATCCATCTCCATGGATTACATGTCGGGCCTGCCTTCTACTAAGCAGGGAAATGACTTTGTTTTTGTGGTCGTCGACAGATTCTCGAAGATGGCCATTATGGCGGCCTGCAAGAAGAATATCACAGCAGAAGCCACTGCTAAACTCTTCTTTGAACGAGTGTGGGTGCACTTTGGGATCCCACAGTCTATCATATCAAATCGAGATAGCAGGTTCCTCAGCACATTTTGGTCCAGCCTCTGGTCAATGTTGGACACAAAGCTCACCAAGTCCACAGCTTTCCATCCCCAAACAGATGGCCAGACAGAGGTCGTCAACAGAATGATTGTACACATTCTGCGCATGTACAATTCAAAGCATCCACGCACATGGGACGAGAGCCTCCCTTGTGTACAACATAGTTATAATCGGGCTCTCCACAGTTCAATCGGCCATAGCCCCTTTCAGGTGGGCTTGGGATTCCAGCCACTATGTCCCATTGACGTAGCCATGCCATTTGCAGCTGCTCAGGCCAATTCAGCTCATGTCCAGTCTGAAGTTGACAAAGCAAGTAGCTTCATCGAGCGCATTCAACACATCAGCCAACAGGTTCATGATATATTGGACAGAGCCAATGCCAAGTACAAGCAACGCCATGATCAACACCGGGTGCCACACAACTTCCAGGTGGGTGACAAAGTATGGCTACATTTGCAGAAGGAGCGCCTCAATGGACCCCACCGCAAGCTTCGCCCGCTCCGATACGGGCCGTACACCATCACCAAGGCTATAGGGAACAATGCATTCGAGCTCAGTATTCCACCATTCCTTGGTCTGCACCCAGTCTTCAATGTGGATCGCCTTCGTCCTTACTTCCCACCTCTACTAGACACCTCGGACATTGCAGAACAACTCACACCAACTGAGTTAAATCCAGACTACATGGAACAGTCCACCACAAATTGCATCATGGACATGAAAATCAAGAACACTCGCCAGCAGAAGATCCAACTATATCGGGTTGTCAAAGCTGGCCAACTCCTGCACCAAGGAAAGTGGTTCACCAGGGGCCAAGTTCAGCAAAAATTTCCTCATCTCATGGAGGAACTTAACACAATGGGGAACATTGCTTCCTAGGGGGGAAGGAATGATCCAGGTGGATATTGGTGGTCACCCGCCTATTCCACTTGGGGCTCCACCATTTTCTATTTCAGTTTTTCAGTTTCGGCACAGTTTACTATTTTTAGCAGTTTTTCGGGTCCTAAACTTCCGGAGCCGTTTTGAGGCCCTAAACGACGTTTTTTGGGAAAACGAAGGGCAACATGGGTCCATGGACCGATGTTGCCCGTTCCAAATTTGTAGTCCTCGGATAGATCTTTCTAACGAGGTATGGTACGCGTCAAACGGAGATCGTATGCCAAAGTTACGCCCCTGGGAAGTTGAAACACCAATTTACCCAAACGGGGCCCATAGTTTTAGCGCTTCATCTCCTAGGGTTAGGGTTTTGGCTGTTTAGGATTTCCCATTGTTTCTAAATGATAAATAGGCCCTCGAGCCTCATTGTAACACAGTTCAGAGGCCTGTAGCCGCCACATTTCTTCTCAGAGATAGCTACCAGCGCCCTAGCTAGTTTTATTTCCATTCTGTCTGTAAGCAAATTTCAGTTCTTTGATATTAATGAAATGAAGTGTTATTTCCGCTGCATCTCTGTGTTTATGTTTATATGTTTATTCTGTTGCGTTCCTGCATAAATCCGGATCAGTGGTATCAGAGCGGTCTGCTTTTTCTCGATCCTTCTTTGCATGTCCCCAACGAGGTCGGGGTATAAGGAGCTAGGGCTCGATCTGGTGGAACCTTTGCAAGATCAGCCTCACAAACCTCAACGGACGCCCATGGGGGACGAAAAGAAAGATGAGGGAGCAGGAGATCCTATCAAAATATTGCTCGAGGAGGCCCTCGAAAGACAAAGGAAAGTGATGATGGATAACTTTGCTCAGATCCTTCAACGGCTACCCACCGGCGGCGCATCTGCATCCAGCAGCCACTCTGGAGGCGCGACTCCTTTTAAGGTACAAGTAAATTTTGACATTCCCATATTTGAGGGTCAAATAGACGCAGATGTCGTAGATAGATGGTTGAATATGTTAGAAGGATATTTCTCGGTTCATGACTTTTCAGACCGGGAGAAGATTATTTTTGCACTCCTCAAAGCTACCCCCCATGTTAAGAACTGGTGGGAAACCTACTGTGAGAACAAGGACCAGACAGAACCCTCTCTGTTCTCGGCCGTACCAACTTGAAATTCTTTCCGAGACGCCGTCAAGGAACAGTACTATCCCGTGGGGAGCTATGAGGACAAGTACATACAATGGACCACGCTGCGACAACAAAGGGATCAAGATGTGCACGAGCTGACGAATCTGTTCCATACCCTGCGCACAAAGTTGGGTATCAAAGATTCGGAGAAACATTTGGTGCTAAAGTATCGCAGCTGTCTGCACAGATACATTCAGGAGGAAATGGAGTTCCTCGACATCTCCTCGCTTAGTACGGCATACCGGTATGCTGCCAAGATTGAGCAGAAATTCAAACAGAAGAAGCGAGACTTTGGATCTGTGAATCAAAAGCAAGGAAAAGGTGCTTCCAAACCGCAGAACAAAGGACAGAGCATGGCGGCTAAAGACAACCCGTCAAAGCCACAAGAAAAGAACAACACCGTAAAGCCAAAGAACGACACGGGAAAGTGGTGTGAGTTCCATAAGAGCTCCACTCACAACACAAGTGAGTGTCGGGCCAAGCAGTCGCTAGTGGCCGAGATGAGGGCTTCTGAGTCAGATGCATGCTCCGACTCCGAATCAGAACCTGAAAAGGGGAATGAAAAAGGGAAACAGATTATTGATGCGGAGCCCAACGCCACTTTTGCCACTACAAAGGTCCAGAAGGAGGAACCGGAAGATCCAGAGGAGGAGGAACGTCTCTTCCACTCCCAGATGTGGGTAAAGGGCTCCCCTGTACAGTTCATTGTCGACAATGGGAGCCAAAAGAACCTCATTTCAGCAGACGCCGTGAAGCGGTTGGGCTTGCCAACCACATCTCACCCACATCCATACACCATCGGGTGGCTTCACCAAGGACGAGATCTCCGCGTCAGCCGGCAGTGTCGCCTTCCCTATAGCATCAAGCCCTTCACGGATGAGGTATTATGTGACGTTGCTCCTATTGATGTTTCTAATGTATTATTAGGACAACCATACTTGTGGAAGCGTCATGTTGTGTATGAGTCTCGGCCTCGTGCTGTTATTGTTACTTTGGGAAATAAGTTGTACAGGATACCAGAGGTACCACCTCCTGCCGCTATCTCTTTGGTTACTGCAAAACAATGCAGTAAGCTCATTTCCCAAAACAGGAAATTCGTTTTCCTGATGATCCGCCCCCAAGGCAAGAAGAAGACTGTGGCCACGACCTCCAGACAGGGCTCCTCTACACAACAACAACAAATGGATAAGGTTGTGGAGGAGTACGGGGACATATTCACCTCACCCACAGGGGTTCCTATGCACTGTCAGGTCAAACACCCGATTGATCTGACCCCCGGTGCACCGCTACCTAATAGACCGATCTATCGGCGCTCTGTTATGGAGAATGATGAAATCAAGAGGCAGATTCAGGAGCTATTGCAGAAAGGTCACATCATACCAAGTTCATCGCCCTGTGGGAGCCCGATCGTGTTGGTACAGAAGAAGGATGGGACGTGGAGACTCTGTATTGACTATCGGGCGCTGAACAAGATCACTATCCGGAATAGGTACCCAATCCCACGGATTGATGACCTTCTGGACCAACTCCAAGGTGCAAAATATTTCAGTAAGATCGACCTGAAGTCTGGGTATCACCCGGTACCAATTGAACCCTCTGATGTGTGGAAGACTGCCTTCAAAGCTAAGGAAGGCCTTTTTGAATGGCTGGTCATGCCTTTCGGGTTGACGAATGCTCCCGCCACCTTCATGAGGATGATGGATGACATCTTGCGGCCATTCACCAACTCATTTGTGGTGGTGTACTTGGATGATATTCTGATCTTCAGCCAGACTTGGGAAGAGCACCTTCACCACATCCGACAAGTCCTCCAAACACTGCGGCAACACAAGTTGTGTGCCAATTTGGAGAAGTGCACTTTTGGCATGACCCGGGTTCAATATCTAGGATACATTATTGATGAAAGGGGGGTGCATGTGGATCCAACCAAGATCCAAGTCATTCGGGATTGGCCGGCCCCAACCACTATAATAGACCTTCGTAGCTTTCTGGGTCTTGCTAATTTCTATCGGAGGTTTGTGTTGGGATTCTCTCATATCACTTGGCCCTTGAGTCAAGTCACCAAGGGCCGAGAGCAAGAATTTTGGTGAACCTCAACGGGCGTTCACGGGCGAAAAAACCGTGGTTATTACGCCCCCGGTGCTCACATTACCAGACTTGCAACGACCATTTGAGATCTATACAAATGCCTTTGACTATGCTATTGGGGTAGTTCTTACTCAATAGGGGCATCCAATAGCATATCACAATGAGAAATTGTCGACACAGTTCGCAAGTACCCACATATGACAAAGAAATGTGCTCATTGTGCAAGCTTGTCGACGATGGAAGCATTACATTTTGGGGGAAGGAAACGATCATCACAGGACACAGGGCCTATGAGTTCATACGGACACGAAAGTTGCGAGAATGATCGCCATCGAAGTGGTCCACATATCTCTGTGATTTCATTTGAACATCAAGTATAAGAAGGGTAGCACCAATCATGTTCTTGTTGCCCTTGGCCAGGCCACCGATCGTAGCGCTGTGCCACTCCAACTCTTGTGGATCAGTTCTGGGGTGGCCACTTCTGTGGGGTGACCCAGAATTTGGCCAAACTTACAGGGAACTCTTGGGGGGTACGCAAGTTCCAAATTTTCACCTCCAAGATGCACTTTTATGTCAAATGGGACACCTTTGTGTTCCTTCAAGCGAGTGTGCCAAGATGATATGGGAAGCACACTACAGTCGAGTCGCTGGGCATTTCGGGGTCGAGAAAACAGTAGCAATCCTGCAGAAGTATTTCTATTGGCCGAACCTTCGAAAGGATGTCGAGAAGCACATCAGATCCTGCATTGCTTGTGCCATTGCCAAACCGACCATTAAAAAGCAAGGCCTATATACTCCTCTACCTACCCCTAGTCGACCTTGGGAATCCATCTCCATGGATTACATGTCGGGCCTGCCTTCTACTAAGCAGGGAAATGACTGTGTTTTTGTGGTCGTCGACCGATTCTCGAAGATGGCCATTATGGCGGCCTGCAAGAAGAATATCACAGCAGAAGCCACTGCTAAACTCTTCTTTGAACGAGTGTGGGTGCACTTTGGGATCCCACGGTCTATCATATCAGATCGGGATAGCAGGTTCCTCAGCACATTTTGGTCCAGCCTCTGGTCGATGTTGGATACCAAGCTCACCAAGTCCACAGCTTTCCATCCCCAAACACATGGCCAGACAGAGGTCGTCAACAGAATGATTGTACACATTATGCGCATGTACAATTCAAAGCATCCACGCACATGGGACGAGAGCCTCCCTTATGTACAACATAGTTATAATCGGGCTCTCCACAGTTCAATCGGCCATAGCCCCTTTCAGGTGGGCTTGGGATTCCAGCCACTATGTCCCATTGATGTAGCCATACCATTTGCAGCTGCTCAGGCCAATTCAGCTCATGTCCAGTCTGAAGTTGACAAAGCCAGTAGCTTCATCGAGCGCATTCAACACATCCGCCAACAGGTTCATGATATATTGGACAGAGCCAATGCCAAGTACAAGCAACGCCATGATCAACACCGGGTGCCACACAACTTCCAGGTGGGTGACAAAGTATGGCTACATTTGCCGAAGGAGCGCCTCACTGGACCCCACCGCAAGCTTCGCCCGCTCCGATACGGGTCGTCCACCATCACCAAGGCTGTAGGGAACAATGCATTCGAGCTCAGTATTCCACTATTCCTTGGTCTGCACCCAGTCTTCAATGTGGATCGCCTTCGTCCTTACTTCCCACCTCTACTGGACACCTCGGACGTTGCAGAACAACTCACACCAACTGAGTTAAATCCAGACTGCATGGAACAGGCCACCACAGATTGCATCATGGAATTGCAAATCAAGAACACTACTTCGGTCAACTATGTCGGGTTGTGAAAATTTGGCCAACTCTGCACCAAGGAAAGTGGTTCACTAGGGACCAAGTTGACGAAAATTTCCTCATCTCATGGAGGAACTTAACGCAATGGCGACCATTGCTTCCTAAGGGGGAAGGAATGATCCGAGGGATCCGAGGGTGGATATTGGTGGTCACCGCCTATTCCGCAGGGCTCCACCATTGTCTATTGAGTTTTCGGTTTTCGGCACGGTTTACTATTTTTCGCGAGTTTTTCGGGCGTCCTAAACTTCGGAGCCATTTTGAGGCCCTAAACGATGTTTTTTGGGAAAACAAAGGGCAACATGGGTCCATGGACCGATGTTGCCCATTCCAAATTTGTAGTCCTCGGATAGATCTTTCTAACGAGGTATGGTACGTGTCAAACGGAGATCGTATGCCAAAGTTACGCCCCCTGGGAAGTTGAAACACCAATTTACCCAAACGGGGCCCATAGTTTTGGCGCTTCATCTCCTAGGGTTAGGGTTTTGGCTGTTTAGGATTTCCCATTGTTTCTAAATAATAAATAGGCCCTCGAGCCTCATTGTAACTCAGTTCAGAGGCCTGTAGCCGCCACATCTCTTCTCAGAGATAGCTACCGGCGCCCTAGCTAGTTTTATTTCCATTCTGTCTGTAAGCAAATTTCAGTTCTTTGATATTAATGAAATGAAGTGTTATTTCCGCTGCATCTCTGTATTTATGTTTATATGCTTATTCTGTTGCGTTCCTGCATAAATCCGGATCAGTGGTATCAGAGCGGTCTGCTTTTTCTCGATCCTTCTTTGCATGTCCCCAACGAGGTCGGGGTATAAGGAGCAAGGGCTTGATCTGGTGGAACCTTTGCAAGATCAGCCTCGCAAACCTCGACGGACGCCCATGGGGGACGAAAAGAAAGATGAGGGAGCAGAAGATCCTATCAAAATATTGCTCGAGGAGGCCCTCGAAAAACAAAGGAACGCGATGATGGATAGCTTTGCTCAGATCCTTCAACGGCTGCCCACCGGCGGCGCATCTGCATCCAGTAGCCACTCTGGAGTTGCGACTCCCTTTAAGGTACAAGTAAATTTTGACATTCCCATATTTGAGGGTCAAATAGACGCGGATGCCGTAGATAGATGGTTGAATCTATTAGAAGGATATTTCTCTGTTCATGACTTTTCAGACCGGGAGAATATTATTTTTGCACTCCTCAAAGCTACCCCCCATGTTAAGGACTGGTGGGAAACCTACTGTGAGAACAAGGACCAGACAGAACCCTCTTTGTTCTCGGCCGTACCAACTTGGAATTATTTCCGAGACGCCGTCAAGGAACAGTACTATCCCGTGGGGAGCTATGAGGACAAGTACATACAATGGACCACGTTGCGACAACAAAGGGATCAAGATGTGCATGAGCTGACGAATCTGTTCCATACCCTGCGCACAAAGTTGGGTATCAAAGATTCAGAGAAACATCTGGTGCTAAAGTATCGCAGCTGTCTGCACAAATACATTCAGGAGGAAATGGAGTTTCTTGACATCTCCTCGCTTGGTACGGCATACCGGTATGCTGCCAAGATTGAGCAGAAATTCAAGCAGAAGAAGCGAGACTTTGGATCTGCGAATCAAAAGCAAGGGAAAGGTGCTTCCAAACCGCAGAAAAAAGGACCAAGCCAAGGCATGGCGACTAAAGACAACTCATCGAAGCCACAAGAAAAGAACAGCACCGCAAAGCCAAAGAAGGACACGGGAAAGTGGTGTGAGTTCCATAAGAGCTCCACTCACAACACAAGTGAGTGTCGGGCCAAGCAGTCGCTAGTGGCCGAGATGAGGGCTTCTGAGTCAGATGCATGCTCTGACTCCGAATCAGAACTTGAAAAGGCGAATGAAAAAGGGAAATAGATTATTGATGCGGAGCCCAACGCCACTGTTGCCACTGCAAAGATCCAAAAGGAGGAACCGGAAGATCCAGAGGAGGAGGAACGTCTCTTCCACTCCCAGATGTGGGTAAAGGGCTCCCCGGTGCAGTTCATTGTCGACAATGGGAGCCAAAAGAACCTCATTTCAGCAGACGCCGTGAAGCGGTTGGGCTTGCCGACCACAGCTCACCCACATCCATACACCATCGGGTGGCTTCACCCCGAGATGAGATATGCAAGTCGGTGAGCGGTGTGCCTTTCACATAGCATCAAGCCCTTCACGGATGAGGTATTATGTGACATTGCTCCTATTGATGTTTTTGATGTATTATTAGGACAACCATATTTGTGGAAGCGTCATGCCGTGTATGAGTCTCGGCCTCGCGCTGCTATTGTTACTTTGGGAAATAAGTTGTACGAGATACCAGAGGTACCAACTCCTACAGCTATCTCTTTGGTTACGCAAATCAATGCGATGGCTCATTTCCCCAAACCGGAAATTTGTTTTACGATGATCGCGCCCCCGGGAGAAGAAGACGGTGGCCACGACCTCCAAACAGGGCTCCTCTGCACAACAACAAAAAATGGATAAGGATGTGGAGGAGTACGGGGACATATTCAACTCACCCACAGGGGTTCCTCTGCACTGTCAGGTCAAGCACCCGATTGATCTGACCCCCGATGCGCCGCTACCTAATGGACCGATCTATCGGCGCTCTGTTCTAGAGAATGATGAAATCAAGAGGCAGATTCAGGAGCTGTTGCAGAAAGGTCACATCAGACCAAGTTCATCGCCCTGTGGGAGCCCGATCGTGTTGGTACAAAAGAAGGATGGGACGTGGAGACTCTGTATTGACTATCGGGCGCTGAACAAGATCACTGTCCGGAATAGGTACCCAATCCCACGGATTGATGACCTTCTGGACCAACTCAAAGGTGCAAAATATTTCAGCAAGATGGACCTGAAGTCTGGGTATCACCAGGTACCAATTGAACCCTCCGATGTGTGGAAGACTGCCTTCAAAGCCAAGGAAGGCCTTTTCGAATGGCTGGTCATGCCTTTCGGATTGACGAATGCTCCCGCCACCTTCATGGGGATGATGGATGACATCTTGCGGCCATTCACCAACTCATTTGTAGTGGTGTACTTGGATGACATTCTGATCTTCAGCCAGACTTGGGAAGAGCACCTTCACCACATCCGACAAGTCCTCAAAACACTGCGGCAACACAAGTTGTGTGCCAATTTGGAGAAGTGCACTTTTGGCATGACCCAGGTTCAATATCTGGGATACATTATTGATGAAAGGGGGTGCATGTGGATCCAGCCAAGATCCAAGTCATTCGGGATTGGCCAGCCCCAACCACTATAACAGAGCTTCGCAGCTTTCTGGATCTTGCTAATTTCTATCGGAGGTTCGTGTTGGGATTCTCTCATATCACTTGGCCCTTGAGTCAAGTCACCAAGGGAGGAGCGAGAGCAAAAAAATTTTGGTCGGAACCTCAACAGAAGGCGTTCACAGAACTGAAAAACCGCCTCTATTCTGCCCTAGTGCTCACTTTACCAGACTTGCAACAGCCATTTGAGATCGAGACAGATGCCTCTGACTATGCTATTGGGGCAGTTCTTACTCAACAGGGACATCCAGTGGCATTTCACAGTGAGACATTGTCTAACACAGTTCGCAAGTACCCCACATATGACAAAGAAATGTACTCCATTGTGCAAGCTTGTCGACAATGGAAGCATTACATTTTGGGGAAGGAAACAATCATCCACACAGACCACGGGCCCCTGCAGTTCATACAGACACAAGGGAAGTTGCAGAATGATCGCCATCAGAAGTGGTCTACATATCTGCAACAGTTTCATTTGAACATCAAGTATAAGAAGGGTAGCACCAATCATGTTGCAGACTGCCTCAGCCGACCACTGATCGTGGCGCTCACCACTGTGCTCAACTCTTGTGGGCACGAGACTTCTAATTGGCCGCTTCTCTATGAGAGTGACCCAGAATTCGGCCAAACTTACAAGGCACTCTTGGGGGGTACGCAAGTTCCAAATTTTCACCTTCAAGATGCACTTTTATGTCACATGGGACACCTTTGTGTTCCTTCAAGCGAGCGTGCCAAGATGATATGGGAAGCACACTACAGTCGAGTCGCTGGGCATTTCGGGGTCGAGAAAACAGTAGCAATCCTGCAGAATTATTTCTATTGGCCGAACCTTCGAAAGGATGTCGAGAAGCACATCAGATCTTGCACTGCTTGTGCCATTGCCAAACCGACCATCAAGAAGCAAGGCCTATATGCTCCTCTACCTACCCCTAGTCGACCTTGGGAATCCATCTCCATGGATTACATGTCGGGCCTGCCTTCTACTAAGCAGGGAAATGACTGTGTTTTTGTGGTCGTCGATAGATTCTCGAAGACGGCCATCATGGCGGCCTGCAAGAAGAATATCACAGCAGAAGCCACTGCTAAACTCTTCTTTGAACGAGTGTGGGTGCACTTTGGGATCCCACAGTCTATCATATCATATCGGGATAGCAGGTTCCTCAGCACATTTTGGTCCAGCCTCTGGTCGATGTTTGATACCAAGCTCACCAAGTCCACAGCTTTCCATCCCCAAACAGATGGCCAGACAGAGGTCGTCAACAGAATGATTGTACACATTCTGCGCATGTACAATTCAAAGCATCCACGCACATGGGACGAGAGCCTCCCTTATGTACAACATAGTTGTAATCGGGCTCTCCACAGTTCAATCGGCCATAGCCCCTTTCAGGTGGGCTTGGGATTCCGACCACTATGTCCCATTGACATAGCCATGCCGTTTGCAGCTGCTCAGGCCGATTCAGCTCATGTCCAGTCTGAAGTTGACAAAGCAAGTAGCTTCATCGAGCGCATTCAACACATCCGCCAACAGGTTCATGATATATTGGACCGAGCCAATGCCAAGTACAAGCAACGCCATGATCAACACCGGGTGCCACACAACTTCCAGGTGGGCGACAAAGTATGGCTACATTTGCAGAAGGAGCGCCTCACTGGACCCCACCGCAAGCTTTTCCCGCTCCGATACGAGCCGTACACCATCACCAAGGCTGTAGGGAATAATGCATTCGAGCTCAGTATTCCACCATTCCTTGGTCTGCACCCAGTCTTCAATGTGGATCGCCTTCGTCCTTACTTCCCACCTCTACTGGACACCTCGGACGTTGCAGAACAACTCACACCAACTGAGTTAAATCCAAACTGCATGGAACAGGCCACCACAGATTGCATCATGGACATGCAAATCAAGAACACTTGCCAACATAAGATCCAACTATATCAGGTTGTCAAAGCTGGCCAACTCCTGCACCAAGGAAAGTGGTTCACCAGGGACCAAGTTCAGCAGAAATTTCCTCATCTCATGGAGGAAATTAACGCAATGGGGACCATTGCTTCCTAAGGGGGAAGGAATGATCCAGGTGGATATTGGTGGTCACCCGCCTATTCCACTTGGGGCTCCACCATTGTCTATTTCAGTTTTTCAGTTTCAGCACAGTTTACTATTTTTAGCAGTTTTTCGGGTCCTAAACTTCCGGAGCCGTTTTGAGGCCCTAAACGACGTTTTTTTGGAAAACGGAGAGCAACATGGGTCCATGGATTGATGTTGCTTGTTCCAAATTTGTAGTCCTCGGATAGATCTTTCTAACGAGGTATGGTACGCGTCAAACGGAGATCGTATGCCAAAGTTACGCCCCTGGGAAGTTGAAACACCAATTTACCCAAACGGGGCCCATGGTTTTGGCGCTTCATCTCCTAGGGTTAGGGTTTTGGCTATTTAGGATTTCCCATTGTTTCTAAATAATAAATAGGCCCTCGAGCCTCATTGTAACTGGGTTCGAGCTGTAGCCCACCATTTTGTTGTCGAGAGATAGCTACAGAAAACTGGCTAGCTTTATTTCCTGATGCATGCATGAGAAAATTTCAGTTCTTTGATATTAATGAAATGAAGTGTTATTTCCGCTGCATCTCTGTATTTATGTTTATATGTTTATTCTGTTGCGTTCCTGCATAAATCCGGATCAGATTATGGATTGTAGTTTCCATGCAAAGGACCATGGAATTGAGTAATGAGTGGCTTGACAAAGGATAATAACCAAAACATCTCTACCATATATGTGTCTATAACATAACCATATTATGCAAAGGAATCTAAATTAGGGGACACTAGTATAAAAATGTAGCATTTGTAGTGATGGTTTCAACAGTAGAGTCAACAGTGGCAAAGGCACCATGAAAAATTGGAGTAGAAGTAGGGGAAATGTTGTTACAAATATTATTGATTCAACTATAGTTATCATATCTTGGTTAGCATAAGCATATTCCCTAATCTATTTGATTAAGTGAATGTTTTTTCTAGGTCTATTTCATGCACGGAGAAAATGGACCTTTCCTTAGAACCCATTAGAATAGATGAACTACTTTGAAATCTATCAATAAATCCATATAAAGAACCATAAAATTAATTTGAAAAAACACAAACATTTGAACTAAATTTTTTAGCAATTCAAGTTGAAAATGAGATCAAACAATAGATACAACAATTGAAGATCCATAGTGAGAAGTCCCACTAGTGGCAAGGAAGAAAGCACCAAGAGAAATTACAGATTGATAACTTATACTAGTAGTTTACCAATAGATTTGTATCTCAAGACACTCACCTAGAATATTTAACCTTATTTTTTACTTAATCTTTTCTCACAATTCATTATTTGTTTACAATTACAACATGTCTCAAGTATTATGTACCATGCACATGTATCTCTTCAATGGTTACATGTGAGCATGTAGAATAAGGTAGCATAACAGGTTGAAGAGATATAATATGAATGGAATATATTTAAGAAATAATGTTGTTTCATGCTTGATCTCTCTTTAGTGTGCTCACCTAATGTTTCCATTCTACTTAATCAACCACTAGAATTGGAATTAGATGTCAATATGGTGGTGGTGTAGCCATGGTGATGGGAGAGGGGTTCATATATGACACTTATGGTTAAAGAAGGTGGTGAAATCCACTTATACTTTAACATGTTAGAGGAGTAGTAAAGAAGCCTTAATCTCATAAATAATTATTTAATATTGTATTTATGAAGAATGTAAAGGTATTAAAAATAAGTTAGCTATCATCTAGAAAGAGTATAAAATATTATTAACCTAAACAAATGTTTGAAAGATTAATAAGGGATTTAATCTCATCCATGATCTATTCAAAGAGTCTCCTTTATTAATTTATTTAGTGAGACATGCGCGATTACTGAAGATAACATGATAACATAATTAACATTTATTAATATTAACACACGATAAAACATTTTTTTCTTGATCACTATTTGATGGGGTGATCCTTTAACTCTTACTCCCCTTTAGTGGTTTATGGTGTCTTTGTTTCTTTTTATTGGAAGTTTCTTCCTAAATGGAATAAAATGGAAAAAGGATAACTTTTGTAACTTGCAAGCCAAGAATGATACAACAAGAACTGATGATTTCTATATTTACAATGATCCACTCTACCGTGGCATGAGTACACTACGTCATGTAAGTGAATGAGATAACTTTCTTAGTTTAATTTACAATCTATTCTGTGGATTATTGAATCTAATGGGTGAGTGTGTTCCTACGTTTGAATACATGATGTGAATGGTGAAGGAGAAGTTATTGACCACGTGGACACTTATCTCACCCTAAGTTTTAGGTAAGATGCTTATTAGACTTGATCAATCAAATAAAATGAAACAACTATTTCCATGGATGGTGGTTCTTGATCATATGTGAGACTATTATTTTCACCAACCTACATTGAATAAGTAATGATTATGGATTGTATTTTCCATAAAAATGACCATGGAATTTAGTGATGAGTGGCTTGAGAAAGGGTAATAACCCCAACATCTCTACCATATATATGTCTATAACATATTAATCATCATATGCAAAGGAATCTAAACTAGGGAACATTAGTATAAAAAAGTAGCACTGGTAGTGATGGTTTCAATAATAGAGAAAATAGTGCCAAATGCACCATGAATAATTGGAGTAGAAGTAGGGGAAATTTTATAATAAAACCTATTGATTCACCTATAGCTTTCATATCTTGGTTAGAATAAGCATATTCCATAATATCTTTGATTAAGTAAATGTTTTTCTAGCTCTATTCCAATTCTAGTGGTTGATTAAGTGGGTTGGAAACCTTAGATGAACACACTAAGGATATATAAAATATGAAACAACATTATTTCTTCAAGATATTCATTTCATATTACATCTCTTCCACATGTTATTGTAATGCCCTCCTCCCACATTTACCCAAGTTAACCGGTCTACTAGGGTAAACATGTGACAAGAGGCTACTATGATTTGATTCAAATTCCCATGTACAGTTGATGCAGGAGCATCATGGTTTCAAAATTTTGTACATTTTGTAGAATCTAGGGGATCTTATGTTTTTCAAAGGAGTTGGTTTCCTAAGTATTTAATTAATGTAATTTTCAATGTTTTGAGTGATTTTATGTGAGACATTTAAAATAGGATTTAATTAAATATTGTGAGGCATGTTCGTAAATGTTCTAGAATGTAGGAGAACATGAGAGATTTAGGCTAGTTGAATTTTAAAATGGATTGTGAATCCTAGACTTAGGAATTAGCTGATGATTTTGTGGATTTAGAGGATTCTTAGGATTTAGTTGAGAAGATTGAGGATCTGAACCAGAATTGGTTGCACAACCTTTTGTATATATTTGTAAGCCTCAAAGGCATTAAAAAACATGATCCTTAGATAGTAATAGAGGAGTTTGGATTGTAAGCCTATGGGCATAGAGAGAAAGGAAGAGAAAAGGTCCATCTAAAGGCATATCAGGTTAAAGCCGAATTTTAAACAAGTTTTATTTGTATTTGTACATTTTATTTGATTAAATGAGAATTTGAGTTCATTGCGACTATGTTTTTCTCTCTCTTACGAGCTGAGTGATCCGTAATTGAGCGAATCTAATAAATTACTACTACATGAATTTTGATGGATATATAAGTCTTTTACTGTGTGAAAAGGACTTATTGTAGAAGAAGCTAGGTAGAATCATTGTGTGATTCCATTTCTAGAGAAATTGGCTGAGAGCGAAGCTAATGAGAGTGAATGAGTACAAATAACCTTTGTGCTGGTCTGAGGTGAAACAAATAAGATATTTGAAGTCGTAGGCAGTGATTCGAAGCAAGCCTGTGAAGGATTGGCTTGGAAACAGTGTTCAAGGTGTTACAGCGAGTGTGATAACTCTGGATAAGATCCAATAACAAGAACAAATCTCAGGAGGGAGTTAACGTGTGGATACAAAGATGAAGTTACAGTAAGGCGGCAGTTGGCTAAGACAGCAAAATGTTAACTTTTCCCCAAAACCTTAAGAATATTTCCGGAAGGAGAACCATCGACGGTGTAGATTAATTCGCAAAGTCCAGATCAAAGATCGACAACCCAGAATACTTCGCAAGATAATTTTGGAAAGTTGTGAAGTGGAAATGTGCCAGGTGGAGCAGCTAAGCGCATATAGCACATTTCATGTGATATGGGTTAACAGCTAATGGTATAAACCTAAACTTGCGAAAGGCCGATTTGGGATGAAGCGCTAAGGAAAAGGTTTGGCGATGCAAAGCGTCGATGAGGTAAGTTTTTCGAAGTGTGATAGATATTTCGTCGACCAAGGAATTTAAGATTGGCGAAGTGTGATTTGGATCGGTGATGCATCTGCGATGCCATGTATGCATCGAGTAAGGTAAAGAAGGCAGCCATGGTATAAGGTAAAAACTTTATTATATGAATTATAAACCCGAAACCACTTTGTAAAGGAGCTTCCGCGAAATCATATGAATTTAATAATGATTAAAGTGGGTTTCTAAAAGTTCTTAGAGATATTATGACTCTATCATCAGGTTTTGGGTAGACTAAGACTTAGCTCTACATATTTGGTTTGCGGCCATATGGCTGCATCAACAGTTAAGGAAGTGGAAGTGGAACAACACAACCAATTTGACCTTCTACACATGCTAGAGAACCCTTGAGAGCCATGCAACCCTTCCAGGTGATCAACCCCTTATAAAACCTGCCATTTTACTGCATTAAATCCCTAGTTGCTCCCATGACATGGGCATGCATGCGACTGGGACCCTCCAGTCACTCCCACGGGAAGGGCATGCCTGCGACTGGGGACTTTTCCAGGTAGTTTTGTGCCAACGACTCCAGATCTTGTGCCACTTTTCTAGGGCCAAGGCTTATGACACTAGTCAGAACTCCATGAAACTTCCAAAAATGAAAGGTAACATCGAAACAATGATACAAATGCAAATACTTGAACAAGGACTTGACTAGACCCCTACTAGCCATGACAGACATTTTTTCAAACATCTCACAAATATGCATTCTACATGCCATAATAACATATATGAGCATAGAGGTCTCATACTTATTTGAGAATCATTAAGAAGCAATAATGCCTTATCACACTAGCTGCATTATCATCTATTAGGTCATATATTCATTATTCATTCATTTATAAATAAAAACATGATGAGAGCCATACATCATCATTGTCATAAAACATACTCCTAACCAACATGTAAACAATATAAATAATAACGATGCTACAACCATAAATGCCACATATGAACTAGTACATTTTCACATAAAATACAAAGGAAAGGAACTCTTATTAATGAATGAAAAATCCAACCAAGTTTGGGACTTCCATGTTCCATCCGACCATAGATTGGTTGAACCAGTTATCTCTTCAGCCCATCACACCAATGACATATTCCAAGTGTGAATGTTGGATGTATACCCAAAAACAACCAAGGATTCTTGAGGCTACACCATGTCACCCTCATCAATAGAACCAAAATTTACCACATTCCACACTGGATCACTAGGCCCTAAACAAGCATGGACTCCTCCAAATATCTCCACCTAAACCATGAGGAATTTGTCTGTCTAAACCTCTCGGATTTACCATGTATATGGCCATTACTGGTCAAGTTTTCCTAGGCCTACGAGGTCTCCAACCTCTAGTATTTATCGTGTATCCCAACCTAGGATTCTTAGGCCCAGTCAAGGGTACTCGCCACTAATATTTACCATGGATTTCGATATTCACTGGCAAAGGGATCAATCAAGTTTTTCACATATAGGCTTTACTGTGTAACCCATCCCAAGATTCCTAGGCCTTGTGAATAAACTTGAGACCACCCCACTAAACTTCGAGTCCATTCACAAATCCATCTCAACCAAATACAAGAGATCCCACCACACTATGGCTCTCCATAAATGGCAAGGCAACGTTGAAGGACACGATCACACCTGGAAAATCCCATGCCAATGACACTGTTAGGGTACTATAATTTATAGGATCACAAGGTGATTGGATGTTTTATCTTAATTATATGACATTGTAAATAACATTTCAATTTGAAAATGATTTCCAAAAAAAAATATAAAGGAAAAATGAAAATAGCTATTTGAATAAAAAAATAGAATAAATAAACAAAAGAAAAAGAAAAGAAAAAATAGAGAAAGAATAAAAATAAAGATGAAACCCCCCATAAAAGAAAAGAAAAAGTTAGAACTGAAAGTGTTGCAAATCTAAATGCCACTACTTGATAGATAGTTTGATTCTGTTAAATAAAGTGAATGTTGTGTGCATCTTGTTCAAAATGTCATAACCGTGAGTCATCTGTTTGAATCATAGAGTTTAATCATTATCAAACAAGTTTAATTTTTTATTAATTAGATTAAAGAATAAAGTTAGCCAAACTATCTAATTTTGGCTAATGTTAGTTAAGTATATAAATAAGTTTGATTCAAATTTTTAAGTTGAATAAATGGAGCAGTAAGTATATATGATAGAGTAGGTATTTGTTTTCTCAAAAAGAAATAAAATAAGGGTTTGCAAGTCTAAATGCACCCTTAGGAATGATAAAAAAGTTAGACTTAGGATTAGGAGAAATTTGAAGCCAAAAGGGTTGAAAGGATAAAAAGAAGTAAATTTTATATCATATGTCTTTATCCTAAGTCAAAATTTGTGAAAATATGTGCCTTTAGCCCAAATTATTGAGTGTAATTTGTTTTATCCAAATTTCGATCTAGGATGCATTTTATCCAAAGTTTCTGCATATGTTATAAAAGTTCGGATACGACAAAAGGAGTTTGTCTCTTCTGGTTAATTCACACTCTTTTTTCTAACGGCTTGATTGTCACTCTGCCAGATCTACAGCCAATAGTGCTTCCCCCCCCCCTCGCCATCCCACCTTTACCGGCAAGGGGGGGCATGGGGTTCTGAAAAGTGGTTTCCTCCCCATGAATCCCACGTGATGCGTCACCCCCTCATTTTTTCGCACCCCCCTCTCAATACCACAAACCATCTCAACCCCCCTCCAAAATCCACCAAACCACCCTCCTTTCCCACCATATTTCCTACGCATCATCCTCCACTCCCCTACTACCACGCATCCCCTTCCTGCGCGCTCCCCTCCACTTTCATCCCAACTCGTGGCCATAACCATTAGCCTATTAAATGATTTCCTGGGGTAATCGTTCAAACCTCTAACGAACCTGCACCCCTAACGGAAACCTCACCACTATAATAAAAATCCATCACACCACCATTTTTCCCTTTTTATGTTGTAGGTTCTTTCACTCCACCTTTGTTTCCATAGTTAGGGTGCCCAGTAATTTTCCTCAATCAACCAATCACCCGATCAAGCTCAAGAAAAGCCCAATTTTATTACCAGTCTTCTACAAACCAAAGAAATCACTGGTAATTATTCACCATTGCCATCCTATCTCTATAATTTCTCATTAATAGGATGCCTCTGAAAAATAAGAACACTGGAGACTCTCTCAACCCAATTTTGCATCCCTCTGTCGACCTCAATCACATTCTGCTAGCAGACAGAGATTATAAAATCATAGAGACTCAGTTTGAGTTCGATCTTTTCGAAATATATTGTTGGCTCGAAGACAAATTTATTGAGAAATCTGATGAAATTGGACTCTAGAAGTCCAATCTGCCTCATTACATTTTTCCCCAAACCTTTCACTACCCATAGTTTGTTAGAAAATTCCAGGCTTGTTACGTACCAAACCAAAGAGCCATTATAGCCTGAAGTGGTGAAGTGTTACTCACCATCACCTCGAAAACCATTGATCAGATGATCCAGGCCCCTTCTATAGAAACCAACACCCCTTTTTCCATAGAAACCTTAACTGAGATATACCAAAAAATAGATTTCTCCAAGAGAACACAAATTTTTGACATTTTCTTTCCTGAACACAACCAATTACCCAAGAAAAATCTACCTTATCTCTCTTCCATGTTCCTTGATCAGGCCAAACAAATCATTCATGTGTTGTCCTTCCTTTTAGGCTATTACTTTGATGGATGAGTAGATGAACCCCTGTTAGGTTTCTTGTCAATCTTCTCTACAGACCATAAGCCTTCAGTCATTCTTAATTTCATTTAATTCTTAGCTGATAGTATACATGAAAAAATAATTAATTTATCAACTGAAGGGGTATTAAAGTATGCTTCCATTCTTGTTTATATGTTCATTTATTACCAAGCAAACAGATTGTAGTTTTTAGTGCAAAAATTTTATGAGGAAGGGAATCCACAGTCAGTCATTTTTTGGACTTCCCTGGTGATGAAAGATTCAGAAGAATACACATTCAAGGAATACATTGAACAGTTCATTCATCCAATGATGAGCATGTTGACTAGTAATGCAGAACCAAGAATCAGCGAAGAAATCAAGAAGATCCTGCATTTGACAGAGCAAACTAAAACTGGTGATTAGTACCTATACCAAAATTATACAGAGATCAGGGTGTATGGGTGTGAATTTCCACCATACAAGCTGCCCAAATACCTCCCAATGAGAGTATTTTCCCTAGAGTATATAAGACAAATTATTAACTCTAATGGAATTCATTTTTCCTCAACAAAGAAAAAGTCCTAGTTCAGGATTAAAACACAGGTTTCCCCCTTTGTTTGCAACAGCAAGACAGCAGGAGAATAATAATATAAGCTTCTTAAACAAATGAAGTTTAATATGAGTTTTACATGGTCATATGATCCTCTGGGCCTAATTTCCAAGTTAAGGGTGGAACACAAAACCACTCCTTATATCCACACTCAGAGGCCAGGGATTGAGAGGTATATGAATCAATTGACATGGGCAGAGAACACTTTGCAAGAATTTGAAGAACAGTTTGTCTCCACCTCAACTTCATAGGATCCTACTCCTTAAGAGAAAGAAGGCAAGAGGCAAAGAGAGGAACAATCACCTTCATATTGAGGCAGTGTAGGCAAAGAATTCAAAATCATCTACAGAAAGAGGACCAAGATGAGTCTTAAAATAGATTTAGAAAGGAATGCAGAACAAGGAGCTACCATGATCATCAAATTCCCACTATCTTTAGCACAATCAGGTAGCAAATTTATAACATCTCCGCCAGTGTCATCAGTGTCATCAAATTCCCCAATTCCAAGAATAAATATGAGTTGGAGGAAATAGTAATTGAGGAAAAAACTGACACTATCCTATAAGTCAAGAAATTTTTGGCCAAAAAGAACCTCATTCTGCAATTAGAAGAAAAAATCCAAGGACTGGAAATAGGGGTTAACGGGTTTTTCAGTAGGTTTGAAGCGCTGAACAAAAAGGGATTACCCAGTGTGTTGTGATCAATGATAAATTAATCGCATAAGAGTACTATAAAAAGAAGTTGAAATATGTGGCCAGAGACAGCTCCAAGTTTGCCAATATGTTATGAAACCAACTCCAAAAATATAAGAAAAGAGAGATCAACGCCTTAGAAATAAGCCACTTCAAGGGGGCAACCTCCTTTACATTACATAAATGAACAATTCTTGGATGATACAAATTAAAAAACCTCCTTCTATTCATAGGAGTCCATGGGGTCACAATATAATCCTAGCCGACCTAACAATAGTGATGTAAGGGCACAATAATAACAATATTGGGGTTACAGGGGTACAACAACAACAATAAGGGGGTTACGCTAACAACAATAAGGGACTATACAAGTAATATAGGGACCTAACATGCCCCTCTCCTTCAAAAAAGTGTTGTCCTCAACACTTGAGTAGCTCTGGATGCTTCTGTATAAAATTTTCATCCTCCCATGTAGAATCTTCAGTGGGTAAGTTCTTCCATTTGATGAGATATTCTTAAATTTATCAATTTTGTGGCTATCGAGTTCTTGTTTCTATGACTGCTTCAGGTTCCAATATGATTTTTCCTTCCTCATCAAGTTCTAGCAATATTTTTTGAACTGGAATTTTTTCCCCTATAACCTTCTTTAAGCATGAAACATGGAAAACTAGATGCACTCTCGAAGAAGCAGGAAGCTCCAATGTGTGTGCCATAGTACCAATCTTTTACAACACCTTGTAAGGACCATAGTACTTTGGCGATAATTTATTATCCTTCTTAGCTTGCTTGAGGGACATTTGTTTGTATGGTTGTAGCCATAAAAATACCAGATCTCCTATATCAAAACTTCTCTCACTGTGATGTTGATCTGCCTGTTGTTTCATTCAATTTTGTGCCAAATTTAGGTTATCCTTTAAGAGTTGGAGAACTTCTTGTTGATACTCGATGTGTTCTTCCACTGCTTTAACCTTAGAATTTTCTCTTAAAGAAGATGTTATGGACGGTAAATGGTATCCATAAAGTGCCATAAATGGGGTCATTTTTGTTGCAGTATGGAAGGAAGTGTTATACCACCATTCAAAAAGAAGTAACCACTTGACCATTGTGTTTGATTATCAGATACAAAACAACGAAGATATCCTTCCAAAAATTTATTCACTATCTCAGTTTGACCATCAAATTGAGGATGATAAGATGAGCTATGAGCTAGTTGAGTACCCAAACAAGAAAGTAATTTTGTCCAAAAAGTTCCAGTAAAAATGGGATCTTTGTCACTTACAATAATCTTTGGGTTTCCATGTAGCTTTTGAATTGTTTCCATAAATGCAGTAGCAATTGTACTTGCTTTAAATGGATGAGATAATGCACAAAAGTGTGCATATTTGGTAAGTCTATTAACTACCACCATGATGACTTTATTTCCTCCAGACTTAGGTAAACCTGTGATAAAATCCATTTAAATCTCCTCCCAACATTGACTTGGAATGGATAAAGGTTATATAAGACCTGGGGTCTTAATTGTCTCAACTTTATTTTGCTGGCAAACCAAACAGGCAAACCAAACATTCCACCACAAACTTTTGAATATCAGATTTAAGGCCATCCCAAAAAAAATATTTCTTCACCTTGTTGTAAGTTTTTAAAAATCCTAAGTGTCCTCATAAAGGAGAAGTTTGCAATTCCAAGAGAATATTTTGTTTTAGTTGGGAATTATTTCAAATATATAAGTGATCTTTGTACAATAAGGAATCATTTTTCCAACAAAATGTATCATATGTACTAGGATCTTGCTGCAACTTTTGAATGAGGGTCCACAATTCTTCGTCCTTATTCCATTCATCCCTTGCTTCGGTTATCAAATCTGGTTGGATAATATAAATGGCACAAAGTAATGCTTCCACCTCTTCATCCTTTCTTGAGAGTGAATCTGCAACAACATTTAGCTTCCCTTTTTTGTAGATTATTTCAAAGTCATAACCCAACATCTTTGTGACCCATTTTTGTTGCTCTTCTGAAGATAGTCTTTGTTCCAAAAAGTGTTTAAGACTATCATGATCAGTTTTTACCTTGAAGTGTCTTCCCATTAGGTAAGGTCGCCATTTCTTTAGAACACGTAGTATTTCAAGCATTTCCTTCTCATAAATATCTTTCTGTAAATACTTTCCTTTTATTGGACGACTTTCAAAAGAAATGGCTCTTCCTTCTTTCATTAAAACAACACCAATTCCATTTCTTGAGGCATCACATTCCACAATAAAGGTTTTCTGAAGTCTGACGTAGCTAAGACTGGTGCTAGGAACATTTCCTCTTTAAGATGTTCAAAGGCCTTAGTTGCTTCAGGAGTCCATGAAAATGCATATTTCTTCAATAATGTTGTTAGAGGTGCTTCTATTCTCCCATAATTCTTAACAAACTTGCAATAATACCCTATTAACCCGAGAAATCCTCGCAACTGATCTATGGCTGTGGGGACTTTCCATTCCTTAATGGCTTTAATTTTGTTAGGATCTACCTTAACACCCTCGTGAGATACAATATGACCCAGATATTCCACCTCTTGTACTCCAAAGAAACAGTTGGATGTTTTTTCATATAATTGTTTCTCCTCCAATAGTTTGAGCACCCTGTCAACATGTTGAACATGACACTTCCAAGACTTGTTGTAGATTAGTATGTCATCAAAAAATACTAGAACAAATTTTCTAAGGAAGGGTTTGAAAATGGAATTCATCAACCCTTGAAATGTAGAACGTGCATTGGTAAGGCCAAAATTCATGACCAAAAATTCATAATGGCCCTCATGAGTTCGAAATGTTGTTTTCAGAATATCTTCAGTCTTCATTCTAATTTGATGATATCCTGAATGAAGATCCGACTTGGTAAAATAAATTACTCCATATAATTCATCCAATAATTCATCAATCACAGGAATGGGAAATTTATTTTTAATAGTGAGCTTATTGAGCTCCCTATAATCCGGACACATGCGCCATGATCCATCCTTCTTGTGCACCAATCATACTAGAGTAGAGAAAGAACTTTGACTAGGTTGAATTATACCATCCTCTAACATTTCTGCAGTCATATGTTCAATTTCTCTCTTTTGGACATAAGGATATATGTAAGGCCTGATGTTTGGAGGAACACTTCCCAGAATCAAATGAATAGCATGATCATGATCCTGAATTGGTGGGAGTCCTTCGAAAGTTTCAAACACCTTGGAATGATTGTCCAAGAATTTTTGGAGATCTAGATAAATAGATGATTTTGACGTTGGAACTTCTAGTGAGCATAATTGTGCAATTATGCCTTGTTGTTCTTTCTTCAGAAGCGTTTTCATGGCATTAGAGCTTATTATATTTCCTGGCTTCCATGTGATACTGTAATTCGATTTCCTTTCCTTCTGAAAAAAATTTCAAGAAAAGTTCTTAAAAATTAAAAGCTACTTTCCCAAATATTGTAACCATTGTACTCCTAGTACAACATCAGCACCTCCCATTGGAATGGAAAGCATTGGACTATTCAATACATATTCCCCCATGGTTAGCTTTATATTATGGCATTTTCCAGAGCAATTTATAGTTCCTCCATTTGCAACCATCACTTGACATTCTGGTGTTGGGTATACGAAACAGTTCAATTCCTTGGCTACCTTACAATGAATAAAATTATGTGTACTACCCGAATCAATCAACACTATTACCTTTTTCTTCTTGATATGTCCTTCTATCTTGAGAGTTTGAGGAGTGGTAATTCCTACCAATGCATTGCACGACATGGTCAGACTCATTTCTTCTTCTTCTAGGGTTGGTTCCTAGTGTATATCCTCTTCTTTTGAAGTTTCTTGTTAATTTTCTTCCTCCTATGCACAATCTATGTAAAATAATTTATTCTCATCACACTTATGACCTTTATTGTATTTTCTATCACAACTATAGGAAAGCCCTTTTTCTCTTTTTTCTTCCAATTTTTGTGGTGTCAACCATGTAGGTTGTGGAAGTCTAGGAGTAGTAACACTTCCATCTTTATAGATGTTAGTGGTAGGCTTCCTTGTCACCATAATTTTACATTCAATTTTTCTTGCCAACCTGAATGCCTTGGGCCAATGAATTAGGTTCCCAAACGCGAAATTCATGTTGGATGTTATCCTTTAAAGTCCCTATGAATACATCAATCTTGTGTTCCTTTGGAATATCAGTTACCCTTATATTCAATTTTTGGAAGTCCTCAATGTGCTCCACCACTGAACCCTTTTGTTTGAGATTTATCAATTGGCTAAAGAAGGTGTTTCTCTTTGTATCCTCATAATGTGTTATCATTTCCTTCGTAAAAACTGACCAAGTGACAATTTGTTTACGGGAGCAAAGCCATCGATACCATACAAATGTATTTTGTTTTAAATGTAAAGTTGCAATGCGTACCTTTTGTGTGTTTTTCACATTATTGAGATCAAAATATTGCTCCATCTGCAGTATCCATGTTACGGGATCCTTTCCATTAAACTTCCTCATACCCATCTTTGTAATATGGCGATTCTTAAATCCAACATTAGAGTTTATGAAATCATGATTAACATTTATTTTGTTCTCATCATGAGTTTCCTCTACTATATTTCCACCATTAGGAATAATTTCTTGTATTAACCTTGTCATAATACCTTCCATGTCTGGTTTTAGATCATTCTTCATGTCTTCCATGTTGTCTTTCACTTTTTCATCGATCTTAGCTTCCATGCCAGCTTCCATGCCATCCATATTAGCTTCCATGCCATTCTTCAAACCATCCATATTAGCTTCCACGCCTTTCTTCAAACCAACCATCTTAGCTTCCATTCCTTTCTTCAAAACTTCCATTTCATTTTTTGTTGCTCTTTGCGACAGCGAAATTTGGTGCACTTGCTCTTGTAATTTTGTTATGTCATGTTTCGCTTCTTCCTCTTCATGAGTCATAGTAGAGCCTTATGAAGGCTTAATGGGTGTTGAATTATTTTTAGGTGGAATTTTAGAACCCAATACTGATATCTATGCTTCAATATGCCCTTGGAATCACTTCAAACTTACTTTTCACACAAGACTTATGCAATTTGAAGAAAAAAATACACACATTTTTCTTGCTTTAGAGGAGCTCAATATTGAAATTGAATTATCTCTATAATTTCGAATATTCAATATTTGAAATTTGGCCCTATATTATCCCTCTGAATCTTCTTTTGAATGTCATAGGTCTTACCTGATTTGGATTCTTCAAGGCAAGGTTATGTCCAATCTCCCACAATGACCTAATTATGGATTGGTTCAGTAGAGTGAACTTGTACGACGTTCCACGTATCACTTTTTTCTCCTTAGGCTCTGAAATTGATACACACGAAACTACAGTCCATCTAGTTGCAGCCACTTTTTACAGAATTCCAATCCAATGCTCAGAGAGAGAGTTATAAATATTTTCCCACGGTCACCTCTTTGAGATGAAATTTGGGATCCTGAAAAAACTTAGATTCCACAGATCATATCTCCGAAAATACTGCGAACCAAGATCTGAAATTTTTACAGGAAGTTCCTCAAGATTTATTCTTCGCTTTGTAAAAATTTCCGCTTCTGAAACTTTGTAGAAAAAAATTTATAGTGAAAATTCCATGATGACCTGTTTTAGGAGAAATTCGGGAGCCTAAAAAAACCCTAACTTCCACAGATCATATCTCCGAAAATATTGTGAACCCAGATCTAAAATTTTTACACGAAATTCCTCAGGATTTCGACTTCGCACTGTAAAAATTTCAACTTCTGAATTTCGTCGAAAAAAAATTATAGCGAAAATTCCACGCTGACCTGTTTGGAGCAGCAAAACCCTAGAATCCAAAGCCTTAATACCAAATGTTATGAAACCAGCTCCAAAAATAGAAGAAAAGAGAGATCAATGCCTTAGAAATAAGCCACTATGAGGGGGAAACCTCCTTTTCATTACATAAATGAACAATTCTTGGATTATACAAATGACAAAACCTCCTTCTATATATAGGAGTCCATGGGGTCACAATATAATCCTAGCTGACCTAACAATAGTAATGTAAGGGCACAATAATAGCAATATTGGGGTTACATGGGTACAACAATAACAATAAGGGGGTTACACTAACAACAATAAGGGACTATACTTGTAATATAGGGACCTAACACAATATAAAGGGAAGTTTGACAGTAAAATCTTTCCTTGAAGCAATGGGAAATGAATTTTACATACATCGTGACGTGAATCATATTTTTGTGGTAAAAGCTATTTTTTCCAAATATACCGAAGTAGATGAAATTTATAGGAAGGTAACAAAGTTTTCAATTCCAGATGAAGAAAGGTGGGATAAGCTGTGTGAGTTACTGGAGTAAGTAAATAACTCCAAATTCAATTAAAGGATCAGCAACGCAGCACAGAGAGAAAGGACAGCTCAGCAACAACTTCCTTCAAATCATGGCCACCTCTCATGCAATTCCAACCTATCCTATTAATTTGTATAAAAGATAATTTGTTTTAGATTTTGCTAAATATACCCTATTTGGTTGTGACGAGAGTTTTTTTGTAAATATTAGTATAAATACTTCACACTTCGAAGTATTATGGGTTGGTTGTTGATTATTTCTTTCCATAAGCTATTGTACTTTTTTCATTTCATGGACTGATCATTAATAAAATGACTTCTTCACAGAATTCATGTGTTGGACAAATTGGTGAAGTGCTTCTCATCATTTATGTGTTATTTCTTTGTTTCCATTATTGTACTTTCTTAACGCTGAATTAATTTACAGAAACTGTGACGACATGTTGAAATATACACTCTGATTCTAGATATGGGTAATTTTAATGTTTTCTTCTGATGTCAAGTTAAATAATTCTTAATTTCTCTTTAGCTTTAACTGAATCCTTCTTTTCTTCCATTACATGCGATTTTAAACCTAAAAGATCCAACTAGCTCACCTACCTTTCCCTATGAAACTCCTTGAAATTTTGATATAGATCCATGTTAGTTTTATAGACTCCATAGCCCAATGGAAGTATAGGCACTCAATCAACCAAATCAATTACAAACAATCAAACAAACAATTACACAATCATAACTAGCCTAAAATTTCCAGAAAACAAAGCTAATTCTGACAGAGAGATCCCTCTCTGAGTTTAGAAGGGCTAGCTTCTAGACTTAAAAGTGGTTTTTTGGTTACCTATGTGTTTTCATCCACAACCTCAGAAATTACAGAGTGATAACATAGTGGAGGCCATATTGGGGACAAAAATACTATGATTTTCTGCAAATTCATTTCCCTAGTTAAAAGAAATTTATTTTAGGAATATTTCAGAGGTTGTGTACCTTTGTAAATAATAGTGTGTGTGTGTTTTAGATTTTAATTCTGGCTCCAAAAAGAGTTTATACCAGATCTCATCCTGATCCTGAACCTGCTAAAATTGTAGATGACCCTAAAAATTTGTTAAGGAGGAGAAGTTTAGCCGAGAGTCAAGGAAGTAGTAGTCCTCCCCCTAGGGAAAATTCTTTTCCAGAGAATTTTGTCACCTTACATGATATTGAGTTTGATTTTCCATTTGATCATAACATGTTTAGGACTAAGTCAGAAAATTGGGTTGGAAAAATTGTGGTAAATCAGTCTACTTTACAACATAATTCATTTGAAGGACATTCTGTTCAACCTGATCCTGATCTTCAAATCCTTCAGGAATTTGATCAATTATAGGATTTAGTATCATACCTTGACCTATCTGTCCACAAGGCATTCATCCATAAATTTGTTGAACTCTCTACCTTAACTTTTGCAGCTGCATCCAATGCATATCAGTTTGTTCATCCTAAATCATCCAGTCCCACTCCTCCAATAATTTCCACTACCACTCCCATGGCTTCACACTAGGAAACCCAACCTCCACCTTCAACCAATCCACCTATTATCCATCCCCATACACCCATCATGGCAATAACATATGCTCCTTTGGTTTTGGCTGCTCCTTTAGCAAATATGCCACAGGAATATTAAACTAGAATACCCTAGTTTTATGGTATTGGAGCCATAACTTCTCAACAAAACATTTATAGGATGAATGATAGCTTTGATCTTTAATAAGTGAATGAAGAAAATGTTAACATGAGACTATTCACTCAAATTCTTACTGGAGAAGTTAGAAAATGGTCCAACGCCTTGCCAGCTGCTAGCATTAATGATCTCCCTACATTTCATCAGTTATTCCTTAACAGATGGGAAGTTAAAAATAACCCCCTTCAAAATTTATTAGAATATGAGAGTATTAGGAGGGAACCTGGGGAAGTTTCAAGGATTATTACACCAGATTCAATAATATTTATAATAAAATTCTTGCAAACATTAAACCCCCTCAAGGTTTAGCCATGATAAAATTCCTTGATAGGTTTGAGGCAAATATGTCTTATCAGTTGAGGGAGAGAAACTTCGTAACTTTAGAAGAAATGCAGAGATATGTGGTGAGTGTGGAGGGTAATTTTTTCGCTAAAAGAGCTAGGTTGAGAAGGGAGAGGAGAGTGACAATTAAAGAGGAACCATCAACATCTTTTGTTGATGCTAAGATGAATTCCTTTGTTAGAAAAATGGAGAGGATGATGGAGAGGATCAGTCTGACAAATAGGACTCCCCCAAGAGAAAATCAACATGGTTTTTAAAATTGAAACCCAAATGTTAGGATAAATCCACCACAAATTAAACAAAGGGAACAAAAGGGACCAGACTAGTAAATCAGACCTCCTTTCCAAGAAAATTTTGCTGATGACAAAGGTGAAACTGTTGAAGATACAGATGAAAATCAAATAAATTTAATGGGGATAAATGATGATGACATAGTATTTCTTACTCGAGAGGAACAATAACTTTTCCTGTTGTCTCGAATAGAACTTGATTATGAGGAATCATATCATTCTAAACAGGGTTTTGAGAATGCTATCATGGAAGTTCACAGACAATACAACCTTAGGAGTAAGAAAACCACCTATACCCTTGCTAAGAAAGCCATCGATACCCCTGCTAAGAAAACCACAGATACCCCTGCCAAGAAAATTGCTGAAACTCCAAGTAAAAGGACAGTAGAAAATCCTACTAAAAAATTATTTTACACTTTTTCAAAAACAACCCAAACGGATGTTCCAACCACTAGCAAGAAAAAAGAGGCTATCCCACAATACGACATTGATAAATCAAATTTCCTAAATATGAGTAAAGTTCAGACATCCTTCAATATTGAAAATGAGTTAGAAAAAATCAAAATACATATCCCTCTAACAGAGTTGATGAACAACAATGTGTAGAGATCCTAGGTAATGAAGGCTCTTAATATCGGGGAAAGTGTAGATACAGTAAATTTGAATGATGACCAACCTGAACTTTTATTTGGACCAGAAGTAGATGGCAAGACTTAGGAAGTAGGTGTTCCTCCCTTCTATGTCAGCCTAAACATTCATGACAAAAAATTTCATAATTCCATGCTAGATTAAGGGGCCTCACATAACTTAATGCCTAAGGCTATCATGGAGAAATTAGGACTTGACATTACCAGACCGTACAAGGCTTTGTACTCTTTTGATTCTAGCAAATTGAGATGCTTAGGACTTATCAAAGATCTGTGTGTTACCTTGGCACAAATTCCATCCAAAATTTTGGTAATGGATATAGTAGTTGCAGACATACCCCCAAAGTATGGCATGTTGTTTTCCCACTCATGGGGAGCTAAGTTGCAAGGAACCCTACAAATGGACATGGCCTTTTATACCATACTAGTTTTTGGTCAATAAAGGAAACTGTATATGGAGACCTTTATGAAGTTCATGGTAAGTATCCAAGACAATCCGCACAACTATCTTCTTTACTCTATTCATTCAGACCTAGACTCGTTCATTCTCTATAATTATGGGGACATCAACACTCAGATTACCAACTCAGGGATTGATATCTGTGAAATAGAAGAAGACAAAACAACAACAGTAGAACAAGATACACAACATAAACCTTTTTGGAATATGGACTTTAATGGAGTTGTTAGCAAGCTCAGGAGCTAGAGTTTGGGTTTCAAATCCAGGAACTAATCACGCCGAGGGACATTCATACAAGCTTAACTTCCAATTCACAAATAACATAGTTGAGTATGAAGCATTAATAATAGGATTACAATTACTGAAAAAAATTGGTGCTAAAATAATTTCCGTTCATGGGGATTCTGAGCTAATAATAAAAACAGATAAAAGGAGAATATTCTGCAAAACACCCTATATTAAGAGCATACACAAATGTTGTTCTAGATTTTTTGGAGTGTTTTGTGGAATATGACCTCTCTGTGATCCCTAGAAATCAAAATATTATTGTTGATAGTCTTTCCATCTCTACTAGTACCTACAAAACACCCCATCCCAATCGTCAATACACAGTGGAAGTGAAACATAGGCCAATTGTCCTAGACAATGTTAGATACTGGCAAGTCTTTGGGAATGATAAACAAATTGAACATTTTCCGCAATCCAAGGATGAGTTTGAAGAATACAATATAGATGTAGAATGTGATTAGAAGATAATATAGTTGTACATTCTAATTTAGAAAACCAGTTAGACAATCATGTAAATAAAGTAGAATTGCTATAAATAGATCAAGAAATAGAGGAACTAGAAATACTCCAATTAAAAGATATTGTTTTACCCAAAGGATTAGTTCCCTTATAATGGTTGTTTGACTTTAATGATGTAGCCAAGAAACCCCAAGATTGATCCCACAGGCACAGATGTAGAAGAATGCAACATAGGAAGTGAACAAGACCCAAAGATGATAAAATTGTCTAAATCATTACCACCTGTTGAAAAGCAGAAATACATTGGTTTGTTCAAAGAATCCATGGATGTGTTTGCATGGATTCATGAAGACTTAAAATATTATGACACAAGCATAATCCAACACAAAATTCCTATTAAATAATATCATAAACCATTTAAACAAAATCTCTGAAGGATAAATAAACCCAGTAATGATGCCTTTAATTGAGAAAGAGATCAAGAAAATGTATGATGCTAAGAATATAGTAACTCCTAGGTACTCTAAGGGGGTTTCCAATTTGGTACCAACAAGGAAGAAGACAAGTGAAATCAGACTATGTATAGATTTTAGAAACCTCAATAAAGTATCACTAAATGACAATTACCTTTTACCTAATATGGACCACATTTTGCAAAAGGTAGTTGGCTCCAGTCGAATTTCTCTGTTAGATGGTTTTTCAGGTTACAACCAGGTTTTAGTTCACCCTGATGATCGAGATAACACAGATTTTACTACTCCATGGGGTACCTTCATGTATGTGAATATTCCTTTTGGATTAATGAATGTTGGAGCCACATTTCAGAGAGCAATGAATATTTCTTTTTCTGATGAAATTGGTAGATTTATTGTCATATATCTAGATGACATCATGGTTTATTCCAAAATAGATGAGGAGAATTTGTTACACTTGAGGAGAGTTTTGAGAAGTGTAGGAAGTTTGGGGTTTCACTTAACCCCAAGAAAACATTATTTAGCCTTGAAGAAGGAAATCTTTATGGGCATATCATTTCCAAAGAGGGTATTAGGATTGATCCGAGTAGGATTGAATCCATCTTGAAAATAAGTCATCCTATAAATGCTAAATAAATTCAATCATTTATTGGTAAAATAAAATTTCTAAGAAGATTCGTCCCAAACCTGGTAGAACTCCTTAGGAACATAACAAATATGCTAAGAAAAGACATAGAAATAAGGTGGAGCATTGAAGCCAGACAATCATTTAACCAAGTGAAGCAATCTATAACTAAAGCACCTATCTTAATCAGCCCTAAATTTAAAAAATATTTTATAATATTTCCATTTTCATCTGAACACACTATTGAGTAGTTCTCTTACAGAAATACAATGAGGGATATGAGAAACCCATTTCTTTATTTAGCAAGGCTCAAAGAGATATTGCATTAAAACACAATATAATGGAAAAACAAGCATTTGCTCTAATAAAAGAAATTAATGATTTCAGAGTATCTATTCTTCATTCTCACATAATTTCTTCTGTCCCAAATTATGTGGTCAAAGATATCCTAACTCGAAATGGACCATATGGTAAAAGAGGTAAGTGGATTGCCAGTATTCTTAAATATGATATTGAAATTAAACTCACCAAGCTCATTAATAGATAGGGATTAGCCAAATTAATGGCTGAGTCTAATTTTCATGCTTTGGATATTAATTTTGTAGCTGCATTAGATGATCAAGAGGAGCAGGTGACTCCACAAATAGATGAGACTTTTACAGCCTCACCCTGGTATGAAAACCTCATTTTTGTATTATTAAATTTACAAGCTCCTCCTAGTTTGACTAAGACAAAGGCTAGTTTTCTTAAGTTAAAGGGTATGAAATTTTGTATCTTAGATAGCAATTTATATTGGAAAGATGTTGGTGGAATTTTACTAAAATGTTTATTGAAGGATGATGCAGAAAAAACTATGCAGGAATTTCATGAAGGAGACTACAGTGGACATTTGTAGTGGAAGACCACTGTCAATAACATCCTAAGAGCTTATTTTTATTGGCCAACACTTTTTCCTGATGTCCATAAAAAAATTACCTCCTGCCACAAGTGCAAAATTTTTGAAGGAAAGAGAAAATTTCTGCCATTACCCTTGAAACCTATATCCGTTGAAAGTCCTTTCCAATAGTGGGGTTTGGATTTCATTGGAGAAATCCATCCACCATCATCAACCCAACACAAATGGATCCTCACAACCACTG
The DNA here is from genome assembly GCA_034641835.2 of Pinus albicaulis. NCBI lineage: Eukaryota > Viridiplantae > Streptophyta > Pinopsida > Pinales > Pinaceae > Pinus > Pinus albicaulis. The sequence goes on along the minus strand of CM076581.1, from coordinate 806,485,436 downwards.
ACTATTTCACCATTGAGGCCACACCCTCAAGACAAGCAACTGATGTTGTGCTCATCAAATTTTTAGAAACCAATATATTGTCAAGGTTTAGATGTCCAAATAATATTATCAAAGATAATGCATCAGATTTTAAGTCAAAGAAAATGGTAGATTTATGCAGCAAATATCATATCACTCTAGGGAATTCAACTGCTTATTACCCTCAGGGTAATGGGTTAGCTGAATCTTCAAATAAAATTTTGGTTAGTATTATCAAAAAGTTGCTAGAAGACAACAAGAAGTCATGACATAACAAGTTGGTTAATGCACTATGGGTTGATAGGCTCACCACAAAGAAATCAATTCGCATGTCACCAAAATAGTTATTTTATGGAATGTATGTTGTTTTCCCATCTTCTTTAGGGGTTCCAGTTATGAAAATAATACAAGAGTTGCAGGTGGAACCAAATGATACTCAGAGAAGGATAAATTAGACCATTCAGCTGCAATAATCCAAGGAAGAAGTGTATAACAAAACACAAGTTATCTAAGAAAATGTCAAAAATATTTTTGACATAAGGACCAAGAAAGATGATTTTCAGTTAGGAAACAATGTTTTAAAATGGGATTCAAGAAGAGAGGATAAAGGAAAGCATGGAAATATTGACAATCTATGGAAAGGACCATATATCATTCATGCCTTCATAGGTCATAATGCATTTTTCCTCAAAGTGTTGGATGGGACAGAGATACTTGGTGGAACTGTGAATGGCAGGATGTTGAAACATTATTTTTCACAAGAATAGAGGTGTTTCTTAGATAAGTTCATTGTAAATATCACTATCTTTACTATTTTGATTGGGTAACCTATTGACAGAAGTTGAAGATCGCAGAGAAGGACCTGAGCTCCTGATTAATGTGTCACCATAACTACTACAAAAACAAAAAATAAATCAAACATAGACATTGCTGAAACAAAACATTCAAGGCTACTAGTCAAAGGTTCTTGGCACCTCACAGGGAGAGTGTCATCCCCAGCTGGAGCCACTGTTAGGGTCCTATAATTTATAGGATCACAAGGCGATTAGATGTTTTATCTCAGCTATATGACATTGTAAATAATATTTCAATCTGCAAATGATTTCCAAAAAAAAAATATAAAAGAAAAAGGAAAGGAGGGTATTTGAATAAAAAAATAGAATAAAGAAACAAAATAAAAAGAAAAGAAAAAACTGATAAAGAATAAAAATAAAGATGAAAAACCCCATAAAAGAAAAACAAAAAGATAGAACTGAAAGTGTTGCAAATCTAAATGCCACTACTTGATAGATAGTTTGATTATGTTAAATAAAGTTAATGTTGTGTGTAGCTTGTTCAAAATGCCACAACCCTGAGTCATCTTTTTGAATCATATAGTTTAATCATGATCAAACAAATTTAATTTTTTTTTAACTAGATTAGAGAAAAAGTTAGTCAAACTGTCTAATCTTGGCTAATGTTAGTTAGCTAGATATGGAGCAGTAATTATATAGGATAGAGTAGGCATTTTTTTTCTCAAAAATAAATAAAATATGGGTCTGCAAGTCTAAATGCACCCTTAGGAATGATAAAAAATTTAGTCTTAGGATTAGGAGAAAGTTGAAGTCAAAAGGGTTGAAAGGATAAAAAGAAGTAAATTTTATATCATATGTCTTTATCCTAAGTCAAAAAATTTGAAAATATGCGCCTTTAGCCCAAAGTATTGAGTTTAATTTGTTTTATCCAAAGTCAGGCTAGGATGAATTTTATCCAAAGTTTTCGCATATGTTATAAAAATTCAGATACGACAAAAGGAGTTTGTCTCTTCCGGTTAATTAACACGCTTTTTTCTAACGACTCAATTTCCACTTCGCCAGATCTATGGCCAATAGTGCTTTTTGGCCCCCCTCACCATCCTACCTTTACTAGAAGGGGGGGTCTGAAAAGTGGTTTCCTCCCTGTCGGTCCCATGCGACGTGTCATCACCTCATTGTTTCGCACCCCCCCTCTCAATGCCACAAACCATCCTAACCCCCCTCCTAAATCTGCCAAACCACCCTCCTTTCCCACAATATTTCATGTGCATCACCCTCCACTCCCCTACTTCCACGCATCCCCTTCTCGCGTGTTCCCCTCCACTCTCATCCCGACGTGTGGCCATAACCATTAGCCTATTAAATTATTTCCCAGGGTAACTGTTCAAACCTCTAACGGGCCTGTGTCCCTAACGGAAACCTCCTCACCACCATAAAAATCCATCGCGCCACCATTTTTCCTGTTTTCTGTTGCAGGTTATTTCACTCCACCTTTATTTCCAGAGTTCAAGTGCCCAGTCATTTTCCTCAATCGACCAAGCACTTGATCGAGCACAACAAAAGCCCAATTTTATTAGCAGTCTGCTACAAATTGGCGAAATCCCTAGTAATCATTCACCATTGTCTCCTGTCTCTATAATTTTTCATTAATAGGATGCCTCCAAAAAACAAGAACATTGGAGGCTTTGTCAACCCAATGCTCCATCACCCTGTCGACCTCGATCACATTCAGCTAGCAGACACAGATTATAAAATCATAGAGACTCAGTGTGAGTTTGATCTATTTGAAATCTAATGTTGCCTCAAAGACAAATGTATTGACAAATCTGATGAAATTGGACTCTGGGAGTCCAATTTGCCTCATTACATTTTTCCCCAGACCTTTCACTCCCCATAGTTTGTTAGAAAATTTCAAGCTTGTTACGTACCAAACCAGAGAGCCATTATAGCCCAAAGTGGTGAAGTGTTACTCACCATCACCTCTAAAACCATTGATCAGATGATGCAAGCCCATTCTGTAGAAACCAGCACCCCTTTTCCCATAGAAACCTTAACTGAACTCTTCCAGAAATTAGATTTCTCCAGGATAACACAGATTTTTGACATTTTCTTTCCTGAACATACCCACCCAGGAAAAATCCACCTTATCCCTCTTCCATGTTCCCTGATCAGGCCAAACAAATCATTTTTGTGGTTTCCTGCCTTTTAGGCTATTACTCGGATGAATGGGTAGATGAACCCTTATTAGGTTTCTTGTCAATCTTCTCTACATACCATAAGACTTCAGTCATTTTTTAATTTCAGTCAATTCTTAGTTGATAGTATACATGAATAACTCCTTAATTTATCAACTGAAGGAGTATTTAGGTATGCTTCCATTCTTGTTTATATGTTCATTTATTACCAAGAAGACATATTCCAGTTTTCACTGCAGAAATTATATGAGGAAGGGAATCCACAGTCAGTAATTTTTTGGACTTCCTTGGTGATGAAACATTCATAGGAATACACATTCAAGGAATAAATTGAACAGTTCATTCATCCAGTGATGAGCATGTTGACCAGTAATGCAGAACCAAGAATCAGTGAATAAATCATGAAGATCCTGCATTTGATAAAGAAAGCTAAAACCGGTGATTGGTACCTATACCAAAATTATATAAAGATCAGGGTGTATGGGTGTGAATTGCCACCATACAAGTTGCCCAAATACCTCCCAATGAGAGTACTTTCCCTAGAGTACATAAGACAAATGATTAACTCTAATGAAATTTATTTTGTCTCAACAAAGAAGTCCCAGTTCAGGATTAAAACACAAGTTACCCCCTTTGTTTGCAACAACAGGAAAACAGGAGAAGAAGCAGATAAGCTTCTTAAACAAATGAATTTAATCTGATTTTTACATGGTCGTATGATCCTCTAGGCCTAATTTCCAAGTTAAGGGTGGAACACAAAACCACTCCTTATATCCACATCAGAGGCCAGAGATTCAAAGGTATATGAATTAATTGACATGGACAGAGAACACTTTGCAAGAAGCTGAAGAACATCTTGTTTCCACCTCAACTTCACAGACTCCTACTCCTCAAAAGAAAGCAGGAAAGAGTAAAAGAGAGGAAGAATCACCTTCAGATACAGGCAGTGCAGGAAAATAATTCAAAATCATCTACATAAAGAGTACCAAGATGAGTCCTAAAATAGATTTAGAAAGGAATTCAGAACAAGGAGCTACCATGATCATCAAAGAACCACTATCTTCAGCACAATCAGGTAGAAAATTTATAACATCTCAAGCAATGTCATTAGTTTCACAGGGTCAGCAGGACATAGCTCAAACCTCTAAGCTCATTCAGGGAGAAAAGGAGAAAAGTATCTTTGACAGATGCAAAGAGATTAAGCTAAAAAATGAGATTCTCAAGAGCAGCACCTACACACAGTTTTGGAAGCAAACTGCGAGTGCACAAAGCAGGCTTATATCAGCCTCTTATTCAGAAAAAGGAAGGATGCAGATGGTCTTCCTAAAGGCTCAAATTCCACAACCAAAGATAGCAGTAGACTACAAAAATACATCCTTTGCATTTGACACCAAGGACATTCATCCCATTGATCAAATGGAGATGCATAAACAGTCTGGGGAGATGATTTGATCTACACTAACCAACACAACCATGACTGTGTCAAAATTGCAGATGTCTCTCTCAAATATTCAATCTCAGTTGAAGATAGAAAATATCTCCTCTCTGTCTAACGACACAAGGATCAAATCATTGGAAGATCTAGTTGTTAAAATGGGGTATGATCCAGAAAATGTTAAGGCTACAGAATAACTAATTAAAAATAAGAATGTTCATATTGCAGCACTGAGGAAGCAACTAAAACTACCAACAGTATAATATCCACAGACCAAGGATATAGAAGAGTCTGAATCACAAAAGGATGATATGCTAAAATTGACCATGGAGTAAAGTGCCCAAATCAAGAAAATGGAGATAGAAATGGAGAAGTTGATTAAGACGAATGAACAAAATCCATAGGTGGCCATAGTTCCTTTGGATGCAGTACCCCACTACGGGTGCTACAATATCAACAATGCCTTCAACCCAACCTACAGATGTTGTTGAACAATTGACTAAGGCCATAGAAAACATGTTAATACAAATAAAAGAGATAAAGAGATTACAAGGGAAAGTAAAATATTTGTGGAAACAGAAAAACAGAAGTGAGGCTTCACATTTGGCTGAAGCACAAAGATCCCAAAGACTACTTGAAAGGATACAGAAAGAATAAAGAGAGTCATCCATTGGCCAAACCTTGGCCCAAGCCAAGGAAAACATATGGAGAAGCATCCTCAACTTCGTGAATGAGATTTTGCCATCAATACAAATAATTTTTTAGTAGGACCTAATACAAAAAGCTACTACAAATATCAAAGAGAAGCTAGGTGACATGCCTACTGAAGTTGCTAATATCATCAAATTCCTCAATTCCAAGAATAAATATGACTTGGAGGAAATAGGAATTGAGGAAAAAACGGACACTATCCTAGAATTCAAGAAGGTTTTGACCAAAAGGAACCTCATTCTACAATTAGAAGAAAAATTCCAAGGACTAGAAATAGGGGTTAACAGGTTTTTCAGCAGGGTTGAAGCGCGGAACAAAAAGGGATTACCCAATGTATTTGTGATCAATGATCAATTATTCGCACAAGAGGATTGCAATAAGAAGTTGAAATAAGTGGCCAGAGACAACTCCAATTTCGCCAATATAAAGGGCAGTTTGACAGGAAAATATTTCCTTGAATCAATGGGAAATGACTTTACATACAGCATGAAGTGAATCATATTTTTGTGGTAAAACCTACTTTTTCCGAATTTACCGAAGAAGATGAAATTTATATGAAGCTAAAAAAGTTGTCAACTCCATATGAATAAATGTGGGATAAGTTGTGTGATTTACTAGAGTAAGTAAATAACTCCAAATGCAGTTAAAGGATCAGCAACGCAGCAAAGACAGAAAGGGAAGCTCAGCAACAAATTCCTTCAAATCATGGCCACATCTCGATCAATTCCAACCTATCCTATTAATTTGTAGAAAAGATAAATTGTTTTCGATTTTGCTAAATATACTATGTTCGGTTGTGACGAGAGATTTTTTGTAAATAATAGTATAAATACTTCACATTTCGAAGTATTATGGGTTGGTTGTTAATTATTGCTTTCCATAAGCTATTGTACTTTTTCCATTTGATGGACTAATCATTAATAAAAGGACTTCTGCATAGGATTCATGTGTTGGACAAATTGGTGAAGTGCTTCTCATCGTTTATGTGTTATTTATTTGTTTCCATTATTTTACTTTCTTAAAGTTGAATTACTTTACAGATTTGTGATGAACATAACTTTTTTAATATACACTCTGATTCTGGTTGTGGGTAATTTTAATGTTTTTTTCTTATGTCAAGTTAAAGAATTCTTAATTGCTCTTTAGCTTTAACTGAATCCTATTTTTTCTTCTGTTACATGCCATTTTAAATCTAAAAGATCCAACTAGTTCACCTAACTTTCCTTGTGAAACTCCTTAAAATTTGATACAGATCCATGTTAGTTTTATAGACTCCATAGCCCAATGGAAGTATAGGCACTCAATCAACCAAATTAGTTACAAACAATCAAACAAAAAATTACACAATCATAACTAGCCTAAAATTTCCAGAAAACAAAGCTAAATCTGACAGAGAGATCCCTCTCTGAGTTTAGAAGGGCTAGATTCTAGACTTAAAAGCGGTTTTGTGGTTACCTCTTTATTTTCTTCCACAACCGAGAATAAAAAACACACATGCATGTACCATGCATTCCAAATCTAGAAAGGAAATCACACATAAAAATCAATACCTGCAAGGAATCCCATTGTAGATGCTTGATCCTACTCTTACTTACTTGATATTTGCTTTCCTCTTTACCTTCTTTTCTTTTCTTGTTCCAATGCTGAAGTGCTCCAAGAATGTTATAAGTGTCCAAGAGTGAGAGAGTGAGAGAATAGAGAGAGAGCTCCAAAATCTAACTGACAAAAGTTACACTAACAAAAGGTGTCAACTGATCCTTAGAAGCCTTTTTATTAATGAGCCCTCTATTTTATTAATTTTCCATTATTTTCCTTCATTTTCCTCGTCTCATGCAACCTGTGACCTTTCACCTTCCTTTTCTCCTAATTTCCATTATTTTCATAAATAAAATTCCAATTGATGTCACTTTTCCTTTCCAAACCCTTTGTCGTTGACTTTTCCAATTTCCTTAGCCATAATAAACCAAATTAACACCCACACTAGGATGGTTTGCCCAACATTCATCTTGGAATAAGTGTCCCATAACCGTGGTTATTATTTTTACTTTATTAACTTTTTTAAATGGATTTTTGAACAGGGTTGTTATAGAACCCTCCCCTTTGGGGGAACACTGCCCTCATTTTTTAATCACACATACAACCATAAAGACTGTTGAAAGTGAAACATACTTCCCATGAAGCTTTATAACTTAGCTCGTTGTAGTATTTACAATGATCAACCTGCTGAGAAGCAAACCAACGTGACAACATAACAATAGGACAACCATAATGATATGACATGCATACAACTTTTGGAGCTTTATAATGCATCTCATGGTGGTATTTACATCCTTGTACATATTTACATATACCAAAACATCATACCAAAAAATATATCTAAGAAAATCGCTCAACTAGAAAATAAACAAGGATACATAACCCGCATATGATCTGCCATCTACCATGTAGCTTCATCGGGCCCAAAGTGTTTCCACTACACTTTAACCTGCTCGATTTCTCAGTTCCAGAGCATGAGAATTTTTCTCTGCAAAATACAGTTGGAATTCTCCTTCGGGTTCCACCTGCAACACAAACCAGTCAATCACATGATCAACATCTTTAACATACTTCTAAAGCAATGACACATGGAAAACATCATGGACTTTCATTTTTGGATGCAGTGCAAGTCGATAGGCTACTGGTCCAAACAAATTTAAGAATCTTGAAAGGTCCACAAAACTAAGGTGGACCTTTCAAGAGAACCAAATACACACATGCAATGTACCATGCATGCAAAATATAGCAAGGAAATCACACATACAAATCGATACCTGCAAGTAATCTCGTTGTATCTGTTTGACCTTGATCTTCCTTACTTAATCTTTGTTTCCTCTTTGCCTTATTTTCTTTTCTTGATCCAATTCTAAAGTGCTCCAAGAAAACTCTAAGTGTCCAAGAGAGTGAAAGAGAGAGAATAGAGAGAGAGCTCCAAAACTGAACTGACAAAAGGTACAGTGACAAAAGGAACCAACTGATCCTCAGAAGCCTTTTTTATTAAAGAGGCCTCTATTTTCTTCATTTTCCATTAATTTCCTTTATTTTTCTCCTCACATGAAACCTATTACCTTTCACCTTCCTTCTTCTCCTAATTTTCATTATTTTCATAAATAAAATTCCAATTAAAGCCACTTTGCCTTTCCAAAGCCTTTCCCATTGCCTTTTCCAATTTCCTTAGCCATAATAAACCAAATGAACACCCACACTAGGATGTTTTTCCCAACATTTGGCTTAGACTAAGTGTCCCATAACCGTAGTTATTATTTTTCCTTTATTAACTTTTTTACATGGATTTTTTACCAAGGTTGTTACAGTTATGCTACCTTATTTTACATCCTCACATGTAACCATTGAAGAGAGACGTGCATGGTACATAATAAGGGACATGTTATTGTAATTATAAACAAATAATGAAATTCCAAAAAATATTCAGTAAAACATAAGGTTAAATATACTAGGTAAGTTTCTTAAGATACAAAGTTATTCACAATATGGTGGTGGTGTAGACATGGGATGGGAGAGGGGTACATATATGATACTTATGGTTAAAGAAGGTGTTGGAATCCACTTCTACTTTAACATTTTAGAGGTGTAGTAAAAAATCCTTAATTAGAAGTAATATTATGCTTTAATGAAGGGTATTTTTCACCACCTCTACCTTAGCATCTTGAAATTTCATTAAATATTTAAAAGCATCTTAGCAAATTATTTGTAGAAATGGATGAGGAATATGTAGAAGTGAGGAGTTATTCTCATCCATTCTTGTTCCTTGAAGGACTCATAAGTGGGGCTTCTAGAATTTGTTTTCATTAACCGAAAAATATTGAATAAGGTAGTTAAAGGTAGTATTCTTATAATAGAGTATACTAGGTGAAAAAAAAAATTAGAAATACGGTTAGGTGATGTAAGAGGTTTGTGCTATATGAAGGTAAGGCATATAACTCATAAAAAAATGTTAAATAAATAATGATAAGTCACAGATAGCATTAATACATCTATGTCGAAGTGTTGATACTTAAATTGCTACTTGTAATCACTAAAGGAAATTGCAATATTGGTAAATATTAGTGGTTTCCTCTACATAAAAGGCAATTGAAAAGGTCAATAGAGTAGGTTATTAAAAAAATTGACAAGAGAAATTAATAAGGTTATTGAAAAAGTTACTTGAATAATGGATGATGATAAATAAACAATACAATGCCAGTAGTTATAAAATAAAATTTTAAATAAATCAACCAATAACACAATAAGAAAGATATTTTTAAAATATTAAAAAAATGAAAAATTAAATTTACCACTTTTGTCATGTGAAGATTATAAAAACGTTGGTCTTGGATAGTTTATAATAATTAATGCCAATATTAGAGTAAAGGTTTCTTTATATTATCCTCATGCAAGTAACCATTTTGGTATGAGCAATGTATCAAACTTATAGATTACATATGATAGACTCATTTATTAGTTTATGTCTCGCTAGTGATTATAACACTCGCCTCATAGCCAAAGTTTGTTGACTCTCGATTATTTTGCCAAGCTTTTGCAATTTTAACCAAAGTTTCGAGAAAATTCTGAATATTCTTAATTTTTTGTAAATTCAAAAATAATTTTCTAATTTATGGAAATCTTATCTCTAATTTTCCATTGGATGAGAAAGCCTTGATGTGACATAATTCCTTGGTCGAGGGATATTTATTTTCAATATTTGTTGGTGCTTGACAAATCATATATATATATATATATATATATATTTGTAAGTGGCCATTCTGTCAGTGAGTGCTCTGACACTGACACTGCTAGTGCCATGCCCAATGATGCTATGACTAACAGGGTTGCAAGTTGCTTATGTAAGCGAGCGTGGGGGGGATGAAAAATAAGTATGCGGAGGAAGCTCGACTAAGTGCATTTGTGATTTGAGATTTGTTAATTAAATTGGTATTATCTAATATTAAGTGAAGTGTCTTTGTAATGCGTATGAGAAAGAAGTGTTGTGCGGGAGAACGGGTTTTCGGAACAAGGAACATAAACTTTCTCCCTCCCAGTCACGTCTATCACACACTTACCTCTTTCATTGTGTGGGGTGCGGAAGTGCAAGTGATGGTAAAGTTAAAATTAATATATTTTATTAAAATATTTTTGTGGAGGGGAATACGTGCAGAGGTGCGGAAGGAGAAACATGGACATTAACATTGAAGGGAGTCCTAATGTGTTTGCCTCTTATTTTATTTTAAACGTTTTTTTTCATTTTAAACTTTTATAGATTGAGTTGTGTGGGAAAATAGGTGTATGGACCCATTTGTGTGTGTGGAAAGAAGGGTGTGCGGAAGAGGGGGTATGTGTGGGGGAACAGGTGTATGGAGTTGTTAATGTGTGTGGAATGAAGGGTGTGCAGAGGAGAAGGTATGTGTGGGAGAACGTGGATGTAAGGTGAACTTTACATCCTGATATCAAATAAAATGAGCCCCTTATGAACATAAATCTATAGAAACTGAAACCTTGTTCGGAGGCTTTAATCATTTAAAAATTGTGTCAAAGTAGAAACAACTAATCTTGGTATTCACAATTCTTGAATGCTATGTGCATTTATGATCTAATTATTATCTAATATTAAGTGAAGTATCTTTTTAATGTGTGTGAGGAAGAAGTTTTGTGCGGGGAAACAAATGTGTGAAGCAAGGAACACAAAATTTATTTCAGATTGTTTCTTTACTTTGTATACATTCCCCCTATGCACACTTCTTCCCACACAACACTACATATCAATCAATTAATTATCAGTTTTGGCTTATTGAATTTTGGGGCGTGAACAACGTGCGGAATGTGTGCGGAGGTGCAGCAGGAGAAACATGGATATTAACGTTGCCATGGAGTCGTTAGTGTGTGTGGAAGAGAGGGTATGTGTGGGAGAACAAGTGTATAGAGTTGTTAATGAAGGGTGTGCAAAAGAGGGGATATGTTCAAGAGAACGAGAGTGTAGAGGGAAATTTTTTCCATAGGCATGAAACTTAGTATCCAATATTAAATTAAGTGCCCTTTTAATGTGTGTAAGGACAAAAACATTGATTCAAAATGCTCTGCATTTCCGTATATATTTTCCATTTTGGGCATGAAAAGTTTGGTTTCCGTGTATGTCGGCTTATGTCCTGATGGGCTCATTTTATTTAGCAATATTGCTTTATTGATGATCCAATATGTGATTTTTACAACCAGGTTCAAAGGCTTTGATTGTTTAAAAATTATATCAAAGTAGAAATAGTGAATCTTGGTGTTCATGGTTCTCAAATACCATGTGCATTTGTGATCTCACATTTGTGAATTAAATACTTATTATCCAATATTGAATGAAGTGTCTTTTTAACGTGTGCGAAGAAGAAGTTTTGTGCGAGGGAATGAGTGTGCGTAGCAAGTAGCATAAAATTCATCGTGAAATGTTTCGTAACTCCACATATGTCCCTTCCATATAACTCTACATATTAATCAATTAATTAATAGTCTTGGCTTATTAAATTTTGGGGCATGAAAATTTTGGTTTACATGTGTGTTTTATTTGATATCAATATGCAAAAGAGTTGTGGAAAAATGACAAATATTGGTATTTACAGTTCCTGAATACTACTTTATTACGCAATATTCTGTATTCATACTACATATTAATCAATTAAATGGAGGTTTTGTCTTATTAAAATTTGTGCTTTAAGAAGAAGCGTTATGCGGGGGAGTGGGGGTGCAGAGCAAGGAAAAAAAAAATTCTCCTAGAATGTTTTGTAAATTTGCAGACATTCCCCCTATGCACACTTCTTGCACGTATCTCCTTCTCGGAGAAGACTATATATTAATGAATTAATTAGTGGTTTTGACTTATTAAACTTTTGGGCATGAAAAGTTTGATTTACATGTATGTTTTATTTGATATTGGGATGCCACAGAATTTTGGAAAAATGATTAATGTTGGTAATTAGGGTTCCCAAATACTACTTTCTTTACATACTAATCAATTAATTAGTAGTTTTTCCTTACTAAATATTGGGGCATGAAGATTTTGGGTTACATGTATAGAGTGTGTGGAGTAAGGGTGGTTGATCATTTGTTACTACTATTATGCCAATGTGGGCTTGTTTTGTTTGAGCTTCTCCAATATTAAATGCATCTTTTATTTGACATTTGTTGATTAAATAGTTATTATACGAAGTGTCTTTGTAATGCATATCAGGAAGAAGTGTTGTGCAAGATAACGGGTGCCCAGAACAAGGTATATAAACACCCCCCCTCCCCTCGTACACTTCTACTGCACACCTCCCTCTTGAATAACATTACATATTAATCAATTAATTAGAAGTTTGGGCTTATTAATGTGTGTGAGGAAGAAGTGTTGTGCGAGAGAACAAGTGTGCGAAGAAAGTAACAAAAACTTCCCCCATTTGAACACTTCTACTGCACACCTCCCTCTCGCATTACATTACATATTAATCAATTAATTATCATTTTTGGATTATTAATGTGTGTAACGAAGAAGTGTTGTGTGGGAGAATGAATGTAAGGAGCAAGAAACATAAATTTTCTTTCCCAATGTTTCATATCTATGCATACATTTCCGCATATAACATATTACTCAATTAATTAGTGGTCTAGGATTATTAACGTTTGGGGCATGGAAATATTGGGTTACATGTGTATTGGGTGTGAAATAAGGGTCAATGATTAATTGTCCCCACCATTGCGTCGATGTGAGATTTTTTTATTTGAGGTTCCAAAATACTAAGTGCATTTGTGATTTCACATTTGTCAATTAAATAATTATATTAAATTAAGTGTGTTTTTAATGCGTATGATACTATGCAGTTATAACCCTTATTGGGTTAACTTTCATTCTCAATGTTTTTTCCTTCGCATACATTCCTCATCCGTACATTTCTACTGCACATATCCCTTCCACATAATACTACATATTAATCAATTAATTAGTGGTTTTGGGTTATTAATGCATTTTATAAAGAAGTTTTGTGCGATAAAATGGGTGTGCGGAGCAAGGTAAAACATATCACGAAATTCCGAAAGGTAATGTGATAATTCTAACTGCTAATTCTATCTATTTATTCTGCAGGTGCATCGGTAAGGTGTTCAAAATAAGATATCATGAATAACATATCATCATTAGCTAGTATCTAATACATATGTTGAAATTTAAAAGGTAATGTGATAATTGTAACCACTATTTCTAGTTATGTTTCCCGTAGGTGCATTGGTCAGTTGTTTATCATGCAATTTTTAGCATACACGTTTCCAATTCATGTTTGAATAGTTTTTGCAGGAGATGGTTACAAAAATATTTGTTCTTCGTGTTAATTATTTAGCAGCTCAGTGACAAATTCTAATCATGGGACTAGTTTCCTCTTTTCGAGGGGACCAATTTTGACTTTTGAAGCACTCCATTTGGAAAAGGGAAAGTGTATTTTTTAATTGAAGTCCACAATGTCACATTTGATCAGGTTGGCCCTACAAAAAATTGGTCACCCTTGGAAGCCTATAAATACAAGTCAAATGACCCTCATTTAGACACCATCATCAAGCATCTTCTTCTCTCTTCATTGGATTGGTTCACACAGGTCTGGAGTTTGGTTCACAAAGTTTGGTTCATATAGGTATGAAATTGCAGGGTCTGAAGCTTGCACGTGTGATTAGTTATTTTTGTTTCCAGCTACATGGTTGACTTAGGATTTTTTCAGTTATAATTGTAGCCACACATTCTCGTTTGTATGGTTAGAGCATCTAAACCACACACATATCTCTTCCTCCATGTGGTTGGGATCTAGGGTTTCAGTTTTATCGTTGATCTTATATCAGGAAAGCTAAATCTAATCAGTATTGTTGTTGGGATCATATTTCAGATGTTATTTGGTTGATATTGTTGGATATTTTTGTATGGGCTCATTGTACTCTTCACTGAACATTTTATGACAATATAATAGAAGAATAATTACAAATGGTTTTCCCCCTTGTGGGTTTTTTCCCTGGTCATTGACCAAATCTGGTGTCTCTTGTTGATATGTTGATTGTCTCCTATATTCGTTGCATTATTGTTCTATATTCAGTTACTATCGTTTGATGAAAAGTATTAATTCTTATTGAAATATTTCTAATTGAATAATTGAATTGGGCTAAAGTAATTGAAACATCATAGAGCAGTGTAAAAATAACATGGTGTCAGAGCCAAGGTGAAGGACAAGCCCAAAGGAGACAAGATTTGATGCAATAATCCTTGGAAAAGTTGAACGAACCTATCTAGTTAAGTTAGGATGTCCTCCTCTTTCTTCAAGGAAAATGAGAAGCTAGGGTACTCATCAAACTTTGTTTCTTGGAAGTTCAAATTGGAAATCATAGTTGAAGACAATGATGCTTGGGAATACATACAAGTAAAAGTACCCGACCCTCCGGAGAATGCTTCCACTCTCGCCAAGAAAAAGTACAAGAAAAGTGAGTTAAAATCAAGGGAAATTATAGTTGATGTCTTACAAGATCATTTACTTTCATATGTTGGAAATTCGAAGAAGTCTAAGGATATGTATGATAAGCTAACCGGCATGTATGAAGTCAACAATTTGAATGAAATCATCTCCTTGAAATATTAACTCAAAGATATGAAGATGAATAAAGGATATTTTGTACAATCCTACATTATGAGGATATCTCGTCCTAGAGATCAATTTCAGAGAGTTGGGTAAATCATGCATGATAGGGAATTGGTGATTGTGACCCTTAGAGGTCTCCCTCCTATTCGGGAAACATTCATTACCACTATAAGAATAACAATGTTGTCCCATCATTTGATGAGTGTTACACCATTTTTTGGTCATCTAACCTATTATCATTAGATGGACCCAAGTACACCATGTAAGACCAGTTTTACCCTAAGTAAAACTGCTTTCACTATGTTAAAACAGGAAACCCAAAAAGGAAATATTAAACAAACCCATATTTGTTTGATTTTCCTCATGGAATAATTAATTAAACCATAATTTAATTATTATTCCCAGTCATGTTTAACCTAAAATCAAAGAAATTAATTAGATAAACCTTTATTTATCTTATTATTTTCTAGGAATAATTATTTAAACCTTATTTAGATAATATTCCTTGTTAAATATGACCAAATCACCCACAAATAATTAAATAAATCATTATTTATTTAATTATCTTTCAACTACTTCCTTAAATAATTAAATAAATCATTATTTATTTGATTATCTTCTAACCGCTTCCTTAAAAAGATAAATAAATCATTTATTTATTTATTTTTGACAAATTAAGGGATTTGACCCAAGTCAAATACCTTTCCCCTCCAACAAATATAATAAAATATTCCATAAAAAGTGGATCTAGATCTGGTTAACCCATGCACCAAGATCTAGAATGACCCAATATTTTGTTATAAATAGGAGGGTTTTTCCTACCATTCTTCACCTTTGTTGCCTATTAGATCACTCTGGATCTATACACTTGGTCACCATTTTCTGCCATTTGCTGTGTGAGCTCCCTTTGAGTTCCATTCTTTGTGTGGTTTTTCTACACCAACAAGAGAGAGAAATCTTAGATCTGAAGTGCTGAGGACTTCCAAGAACCCCAAGAACTCATCCCACCGAGGAGAACTCCAGATACTTTGTTCTCCCAAATTATTAATATAAAATTTTCAAAATTGTTTTTCAATGTTCTACTGAAGAATAACCTTGATGCTCACTTAGTCATTTTCATGATGATCCTGTCTTTGTACTTTAATGTCTAATTCAACCATGATTCAAGATATTAAGTGCCTACTTTGTTGTTAGGGCTATTAGTTATGCGTAGCTAAAGTGGTCCTTTTTCGTACACTTCGACAAAGGATTCATACTAACAAATGTCGACTCCACACGGGTTTTAAATTACGACCGCTGTCGTTTTTCATATTCCTGCATATCCAGCTACTTCAGACCCTAGGGTTTCTTTTCAGCTTTTTGTTTTTCCTATTTTCATGGTGTTTTTCCCCTATAACACCCTAAAACATTAAAATTTCTAATTTCCGTGTGTTTCTGGCCCTATTGCGCAGGTAAGCGACATCAGCCGCAACTGAGACGGCAACCTTTTCGGAAATCTGCCGCCGGGACACCCGGAGCCTCAGGTCGCACTTTTCGGCCCAGAAACTGCGACCTGGACTCCAGGTCGCACTTTTTAGCCCATTATCTGCGACCTGGGAAGCGGAAAACAGCCCAAAAACTGCTACCTGAGCGAAAAACAGGTCAAAAACTGCGACCTGGACTTTTTTTTGGAATTTTTCTGAAATTTTTCTGAAATTTTTCTGGGTTTTGTCTGAACCTCTGTCAGGGTTGTCTGACCTCCGTCTCCACTCGTTTAGACCTATTCTTGCTCTGTTTTACTCAACTAAGTGGGAATCTAGCCCCCTAGGGCCTCAGTACCCTCCACTTTTTGTGGAAGAGTTTTAACTGCTGTAAGTGTCTAAATTTTCAGAGTTTTCAGCCATTTCTTTTTCAGATCTGATCCCTCCTTTTCAGATCCCTTTAAATCAGCTCTTCTTCCTTTCAAATCACCTCTTATAGTTTTGTTTCGACCTCTCTTTAGGACCTCCTCCCTGTCCTTTCCGCTTTTTGCTGATTTCCTCCCTTTTTCCAGCCACCTTGCCTCTGTCTCTTGGCTGTGATCTGCACCTCTTTTCAGCAGCCTTATCCCCTAGATCCTTGTCCCTTTTTGACCTTAGATCTATTGGTCTCTTGTCCGTGTGTTTTTCCTAGATTTTTTCCCTTTTTTAGCTGAGTTTTGAGAGACCCGCCTTCTTGGGTTAGATAGATGCACAAGTAACTGTTAATTTTCTGTTATTTCAGCATTATATACTGTTCTCTGTAGGTTTATTTTCAGTTACGCAGCACACTGTTTTTCTTGCTCTAAAAACGGAAAGGGTTTAAAAATTAAAATTAACGCACGCCACACACTGACCCTAAGTGAAGAAGCGCCTGGTTAACACCGCCTGGCAAAGACTCTAAAATCAATTATCACTGCACCTTTTCTTCCCTTGACCTCGCTTGATTCTGTCCCTTTCTGCCCTTGTCGGTTTCCTTCTTCCCGTCATCATTGCGCCCCCAAGGCGCCTTTCCCGGAGACTTCTTGGCCTTCACCCTCAATTTCCGGTCAATCGACCTGCTCCGCCCCGCCGTCGTCGAGCCAGTCCTCCCCTGACTCCTCTCCTGATTCATTGGGTTCTCCTTCTCCTCCTGGTTCTCCCCCCTGTCACCTTCACTATGTCTGGTCCAGGGCCTAACGCTAGTGGTGCTCCAGGCCCTAATGTCGGAACCACTACTAGCCGAATCATCACAGGAACTACCTCGGCTGCGCCCTTGCTCCCCTTCTTGGTAGGCCTCAGCCTCCCCGATTTGGACCGGTTGATAAACGACCCTATACACCATGATGCTAGTTGGCCTGCTATGCCGACAAAGCTCCCTTCCGACATCCCAAAGTTTGAAGGCCATGCTGGAGAAGATCCTTCAAATCATGTTCGATCTTTCCACATGTGGTGTTCATCTACCTCCATTACCGATGACTCTATTCGTCTTCGATTGTTCCAACGCACGCTTACAGGCGAAGCTTCTAAGTGGTATGTTGATCAACCCACTTCCTCCCATACCACCTTTGTAACTCTTGCCCGGGATTTTTTATCTTACTTCCAGCTTCCCCTTCGTTATGACACTGGTATCGAACTATTGACTTCCTTCAAGCAAACCTCTTTGACCCGCCTTTCTACCCATGTCCAGGAATGGCGAAGAAGACGGAGCCTATGTCAATCTCCTACCTTCGAAGACCGTGTCTACATGGACTGGTTCCTTTGATCTCTCTTGTCCCCTATCGGGAAAGATGTCGCATCACATTTTCCTCAAACCGAAGAAGATGCCCTCTAAATGGTGTTAAAATATGACCTGATCTACGCTCAGACAGGTTATGCTCATACTTTCCTACCTGATCTCCCCAAACTCGGTGATGCTTATACACCGGGGGCACCTCATACCGCCGACAGTATCGTTGGATCTATCTCTCATCCATCTGCTCAACCTCTCATGAGCTATGGTTTTCCTGGGAGAGGGGGCGCCACTTCCCGCACTCCTCCCCCTCCTGGTAGCATGCATCCAGGATACGACATGCCTCATCCTTTTTCCCAACCTAACCATTACCCTTATCCGCAGCCTGGTGCGCCAGCTCCTCCAGCATATGCGCTTTCGCCTCCCTTGCCTTCTCAACCCCTGCAACAGTAGTCACCACCCCCTCAAGAGCAGGTGGATGCACAACAGGGATTCATGGCTACCCAACCACCTGACGGATAGGTAGCCACTCCACCTCCCCCTTCTGGTTCCTCCAATTACCAGATCCTTATGATGAACTCTGCTCCACCTCTAACCGTCGACCTTAACCTTCAAACTCGGTCTCGCCAGTACCCCAAGCCTCCTGCTCAGTCTGCCCTCGAGCCTCCTTCTTCAGGTTCTACAGAGCCTCTTTCGACATCCAGTGGCCCCTTACATATCCCTCAACCCAAAGTTGAGGTTCATCCCAAGATTCCTAAGGGACCATTACGTTGAAACGCTGCTTCCAGTCGAGCTGCTCATTCGTATATCATAGTAGATGATTCGGCGCAATCTCCTGCTGCCATTTCCACACTGGAACTCCTCCAGTCGTGCCCTTCCCAAAAGAAGGCTCTACTATCTACCGTGGGCGCTGTAGATCCTGCTGATGACCAAATGATTGTTTTCGACGCCACTCAATCGGACCATCCTCCTCTCCCTCCTTCTGTCGCCTTCCAAATCCCAGTCAAAATCCAGAACGCCAACGTGTCCCGGTGTATCATTGATGAGGGGGCATCCACCTGCGTGATGTCCGCTTCGGTTTGGAAGCAACTTGGATCCCCTGAGCTGGCCCCTTCCACGATCACCCTTCGAGCGTGGGACGGTCATGCCTCCCAGCCTATTGGCCTGTTTCGTAACTGTCCCATCACCCTCGCCGGTAAGACCGTTTGCGTTGACGTCGAAGTCATTGACGCCCCTCTAGACTACAACATTCTATTGGGGCGAAGCTACACCTATGCCATGTCTGCTGTCCCATCCACGGTTTTCCGCAAGATGTCTTTTCCACATAATGGGAAGATAGTCACCATTGACCAGCTATCTTATCATGAGCCGCCGTCTCAGACCTCCTCCGAGACGACCATCTCTTCCGTAGCCAACAAGCAAACCATCGATTCCGACCGTGTTGTCTTCCCGGCGTCTAGAAGACCTTCGCTAGGAACCTTCCCGGTCTTCGTCTCCTCCTATCTTCTCGACCCGCCCTCATCGAATGTTTGCATGATGCAATCGTTCGGGTCGCTTTCCCAAGCAACCTCGTCTTATGGTTTGAACCTTGCCTTCCAACTCCGTTCTCCTAGCCCTTCACCTGCAGTTGGTATTCATGAGCCTCTTTATCCTCTTGGCACGGTTCCTCCAAGCCTTAGCCATTTAGGAGCCGTCCCACCTGGCCACTACCCCTCTAGTCAGATACCGTTCCTAGCTCCCCCACCAGGAGTGTACATGGTACCGGTCATGGCCACCCTCTCTCATCCTAACTTGACCCTTGGGCTTCCCGTCTGGTACCATGATCCTCCAGCCGCAACCCCGCCTGGTCAACCCAAAACTTATATTGCTTTGACCCCGGTTCAACCGGTCCCCCCGATGTCTCCCGCTGCAACAGTGCCTCAGTCACCTCAACAGGAACCGCCTCCTGTTGCGACCGCTTCGGGTAAGAAGGGCAAAGCTTGCAAGGGGGCATCAAAGGACAAGGTTGCCCCGACAAACCCTGCTCTTCCTTAGCCTCCAAAGCATACCATCCAGTGTGCTTTGTGTGATGTTTTCGGGCACGCCACCCATACCTGTCCTGAATTGCTTCATCTCAAGCCCATGGTTAATGTCACGTTCCCTGAGTCCGCGGTCCCAGAAGCCTCTGTTCCTTCCGCGACCGTGGCAAAGAACCCCAAGACTATTCACACCAACCACCCCTGTGCTTTGTGTGATCTCCATGGCCATTACACCCATATTTGTCCCCGCCTCGAGGACTTCCGCACCTCTATCGCCGCGGTCCACCAATTCGAGGCCAAGCGCAATGAGTCCACCTCTCCCCTATTTGCGCATTCTGCTTCAGCAGAACTACTAGATATGACTGCTCCCATTGACATTCCCCCTCCTGATGTCGAGATGACGGAGCCTTCGTCCAGCATTTTATACCTATCATCATCCATGAGACCCTTGGGGAACATTCCATCTGAATCCTCCCCTGTTGTTTCGCTTGACCTTCCTTTAGCGATCATCTTGGGCTCAACATCGTTAGATCCTTTGTCTACTTACTCTTCGGTCACCCCTTGTGACGATGCGCATGTGAACCTCTCTTCTCATGATGATGATTCAGGTCGCTTCACCACGTCAGGTGGTCTTTCTTTCACAATTCACCCCATCTTCTATCACAATGACGACATTATGGAAGAAATCCCCACCCCTGAATTTATCTATTCCCCCTTACATCGAACCCATGCGTTCACACCACATCCACCTTGTGGCCATTATATTGAAACCCAATGTTTGGGTAAGGGGGCACCCACATTTGAGAGACCAAGAGAAGCAATTCTCCACAACTCTCCTAGTGTATCTGGCCGTGTTGACTTTAGTCCCAGTATTCTTCCACATTTAGAAGAACCTCTAGAGTCCCATATCACTTCAGATCACTCTTAGCGTTCCCTCATCTTACATGAGCAACCCAGTCTCTTAGACATTATTTTTGACCAACCTATAGCTTTTCTACGAGAGCATCAGTTCATTATCTCCAAATCCTCTTTTTGGGATAGTGAAACCAGGTATGCCAACTCGGAAACTTAAAGTCCATTTGATCCCTATATGTAGTACCAAAAGAGATTGGTAATCCTCCGTTTCCTTTCTCAAACTGCATAACCATAACAAGAACAAATGGCACACCACATCATTAAAATGTGTCTAGATTCCCCTTTTTCTAAATACATTTTGGCATGACCACATCATGCTCGGGGGCACCTATACCCCTCAACCATAACCCTCCTCACCTCGTTTTTGGAGAGGAGGTTGTCTTACCTATCGAGTGTGAACTCCCTTCCCTTCATCTGGCTGTTGAACTTCTCCCTGACTCCCAACCTCTAGAACAACGACTTTTCATGCTTGAGCGTGCCTCTGAAGACCTTCGTGTTGCATTGTAAACCATGGAAGCGGCCAAAAAACGCACCAAAGCTCAATATGACCCAAAAGTCCTGCCTCGTCCTTTTCACGACGGTGACCTTGTTCTAGTATATGACCAGGCCCATGATGTCCTTGGTCACGGGAAGTTCGACTCATTCTGGCTATGCCCTTACGTCATCAGTACGGATCTTGGTAAGGGGGCATACTTTTTAGAGGACTTCGAAGGAAATCCTCTTCCTAACCCTCGCAATGCACTCTATCTTAAGAAATATTACCCTTAGCATTTCCCTTCTGAGATGCGTGTTTTATTTTCTGTTAGATAGCCAGCATCTCTTTTCTTTTTCTTTTTCTTTTTTTGTACTTTCATCCTCCGCCAGGACCTATTTTGTCCAAGCAGGATCACTTCACCTCTCCTTAAAATCGAACTTCCTCACTTACAACACTTGTACTTCGGGCACCCTTTTGCCTCCTTACTTGTCTTTGTTCGTGTCGATTTTCGTCATGAGTTACCATCTTGTACTCATGTTTTCATGGTCCCCCATTGGGCCTTTACTGTGTGGCAGCACCATCGAGTCACCCTTGAGCCAGAGAGTATCCTGTTGAGTCATCATCGCATTCATGGAGTCTATCCCGAGTCCCTTTGTACCCCGCTATAGCCCTCCATCCTTCATCGTTTGGTCTCTCTCTTGCTTGGTCTCTCTCTTGTGTCGCACATTATGACCTTCAGTCCCACTGTCCCCTGTCCCATATGATATTGTGTCAGTCGCTGCCATGTCATTCATGCCCTTTATGCTCTAACAAGGGAAGCCGTCCATTCGCTACTCAGTCCTTTCCATTTCACTCTCATCATTAGTGTCAATCTGTCCATCGCTCTACTGTTTTCTCTCGTGCCTTAGTTGGGGACATCTCACTTCCTCACCTATGGTGGCCATCCTTCTGTCGACATCAGCAATTTCATTCCAGAAGCCACGTCTAGAGGGCGGTGTACCTTGGTTCCATCTTCCACTCTTTTTCGGTGCCTCGGATCAGGCAAAGGGATCTCTCATTTCCCTTTGAATTGATTGTTTCTCCACTCCAGCTCCTTTCAGCATGACCGAGATTCGTATACTTGATGGTTCAGTGATACAGCAGCAGCTCTTGATGATTCCCGGGTGTGTGTGAGATGTCTCAACCCTCATGAGGGGGTGGCCCTGCAGGTAGCCCCCCACATGCCCAGATGACCTCTTCTTTGCAGCCTTTGATGCCGCTCCAGATTTTGATGATGTTGGCCGCAGCTACTCATAAATGCCTACTAACTTGCATGTACTTCCAACAACTTTTTGAGCCCTTCTCATTTATTATGTGTGTATTTGGGTTGTCTTTGTATCTCATGTACTCAGATATTATTGTATCAGTCCTGGCTGTTATCCCAGGCACATCATGTATGTGGGATTCCTCATTGTGTTTTTATCTGGCTCATGATTATGCCGTCTGTACTTTATGGTTCGGTCCATTGTTTACCGGACACACTATTCTTTTGTAATTTGTCTCAGCGGGCATAGGTATGCCTCCCCCGCCGCCTTCAACACAGGTACCCTCTCATAAAAAGAGACTTGTTGCACCTGCGAGTCTCGTCTCCTCAGGGTCTAGTCCTTTAGCACACTATCTACCTCACATTTCTCTCTCCGACATCCCTTTTGTTGTCTAGTGATTGTGTTCTTACAATGTACTTCGGTCATACGATTTGCTCCTGACACTCGCACGCTCGGGGGCAATTTGTTACACCATTTTTTGGTCATCTAACCTATTATCATTAGATGGACCCAAGTACACCATGTAAGACCAGTTTTACCCTAAGTAAAACTGCTTTCACTATGTTAAAATAGGAAACCCCAAAAGGAAATATTAAACAAACCTATATTTGTTTGATTTTTCTCATGGAATAATTAATTAAACCATAATTTAATTATTATTCCCAGTCATGTTTAACCCAAAATCAAAGAAATTAATTAGATAAACCTTTATTTATCTTATTATTTTCTAGGAATAATTATTTAAACCTTATTTAGATGATATTCCTTGTTAAATATGACCAAATCACCCTTATTCCCATTGGTTTTAAACGTATCTATATAAAAATACCCCGCTCCCTATAGTTATTAAACAAATGACAAATGTTTAAAAACTATATAATAAGACTCGTGCCAACGTTATTGGTTGAAACATTTGTTAAATGTTTTAATTAAAACACATATATGACTTTACCCCTCCTCCCATCATATAACCGAAGGTTTAACTTTATAAGTTTATATTTATAAGATTTGAAACCCATCCCGCCACGTTAATAAACCCCGGACCCCACCTCTAAATGCCGTGCTACTCCTCAAACAAATCTCAACCGTTCGTATAGACCCTTCCTGATCCAACGATTAAAATCCCATATCGCAAATAAAGTCGCGAGATGATAAAATTTTCATTTCCACATGAAATAGGTGGTTTTCGAATACTCTCCCTCCTCCATGTGGCTCATTCCTACTGGATCGTGTTCGATCCATTCCAAACCGCTTACCACCTCAAATGTGCGCGATAACCACTCGCGATTTCTATTCTTCGAAGCCCCAAAACCACCCATCCTATGATTTGACCACCATTCAATTCTTAACCTGATTTAAATCAAAAACACTATAAAACTTCATAACGTGCACAGTTAAGCCCTTTTTGCATTATCTGTCCATTTTTAAACCATCTCCGACTGAAAATCAAGCGTTGTACTCCATTTTTTCACCCAAAGAACCAAAAATCCATTTCAATTTTTACTGAGAACACTTCAAGCTCCCAGTTTACTTCAAGAGACTTCAACAACCATCAGAAAGCCTCTCCAATGCCTCAAAAACATTTTCAAGACCAAATACCTGCAACAAGAGATATTCTTTGAAGAAAATAACCTTCCCTTTATTTGAAAGAACCAAATTTCTGCCAATTTGAACCTTTTGAAGCCTATTTTTCCCACAAAAAGACATGTATTTACCCCCAAAAGAACAGATTTGATGCGAAACCCTAATAAATTCAAATTTTTCTGAAGACTGTAACTTGTTTTAAGCAAAATTGAAGAAATTTAAGTATTGCAGACCTTTAGAAACCCTTTGAATGAAGAAAACCCTTTTTGTGCATAAATTAGAAGGCTTTAAAAGTGTTTTATCAAAGAAGTATGCAGTAAAACCTATACGAAAGGTTACACAGTGTTCCAAAAACCCTGAATTTTAACAGTTTTTTTTGCAAAATTGAGAGCCAATAACAACAAAAATGAAAACCTGTTGCAATTCAAACCATTTTTCATAGTCTTTTCCCATCATCAAAGCCATTATCCCTCCATGCAGACCTCTATTTTATTGACAATTTTTTTTTTTTTTTGCGGGTCATTAGCAAAAGGAGAATTTGGATAAAACAATCTAAATACTAGTTAAGGATCTGTTTTACTCCAAGAGTTCACGAAGAAATGAATTTTAAATGATATTCCTTAACAAAATATTCCAGGCAGCAGAACATAAAGAATTCATTTATGCAGAGAGAGATAAATTTGCACAGTGAATGGTAAAAGTGAAATAAGAATTCACAATGACAGTGAAAACATAATAGTCAAAGAGCATTAGAGTTAAAGTGTATCAGATGAAATTCACAGTAAAGGTCAAAACAAAGTTACAGAGCAGTCAAGGTAAAACAGTAAAAGTAAATACAGAGGTAGTAAATGGTAAATAGAGATGAAAATACTTTCAGCAACTAAAATGAAGTTTATCCAAAGTGAAAGTAAAAACAGTTAAAAGAACAGTAAGGTTAAAACATGAAAACAGAGCATGAAGGGATATTTTTGCAGAAATTTCATGTTTAAGTCATAGTTTTTAAGAAACTACTGTGACCAATCCAAGATTAATTTTTCAAAACAGAAGGAGGTTTATGTTCCTAATATGTCCAACTACAAAAACCTCTCTCACTTTTCTAACAGCCGTTATGGATTTGGAAATATTAAACAATATTTGAAAGCACTTTTTACATAAAATTCCTATTAAGTCATCAGTTTGCAGTGACATGGATCAAGTATTTTCTAATCTTAGCCATCGATTAGAGATTGGATCAAGGTCGTTGATTTTTCAATGAGAAAATTATTAAAGGAAGGCTTGGGGTCAGTTGGATAACACACAAATAGTGGTAGCACTTGAGCTAAGTCGAAATTCTGGGGCGCAGTTTGCTGAAAATTTTCGAGTGAGCTTGTAGTGCAGCAAGGGGTAGATCGGCAGATGGATTTCAAATCTGAGGCTGAGAATACAATTGCAGAGTGGCAGATTTGTACCAGAGAGGTAGCACAATCCAGGAAGGGTGACGCAGAGGTAGCGTAGGCCCAACAGGGGTGACACGTATCAAACTAAGCTCACGCAGAGCCAACACAGAAGCTGACGCAGTCATAGAAGGGTGATATAGGCTAGGAGGGGCTAACGAAGAGCTAGAGGCTATACACTGGCATTTTCAGTGGGCCGAAAAGGGCTAGTATTTAGTAGATCCAGAAGGGCTGACGCAACCAAATTCAAGGGTGGCACAGTGACTGCATAGGCACCTGTGGGGTTCCTCATCCTTAGCTGAATCAACCATATTTTCTGTCTCTGGAGATATAGGTGCATCTTTGGGGATCTCTGTTGGTCAAACCAATACTGGTGCCCTTGTTTCTATTCATAATTTTGTATAATAATAAAACACTCAAGAGTTGTTGCGCTGGTTTTCCCGCATTGGATTTTTTCGGGGAAATTTGTCCAAAAAATATTGTGTGTCCTTTGTCATGTGTGCTTAATTCTTCAGTACTTGATCTGTATGTATGTGTAGATCTGCAATGTGTTTAATTTTCTGTTTTATGAATATTTCTAAAAATAAATTGTAAATGTAAAAACACAAGTAGGATAAGTAAACTATATTTCTGTAGTAGAAATTTATGTTAAGTAGATTCAGGAATTTTCACATGGTATTAGAGCTATTGTAGATCAAGGGGAGTTGAATCCATCAGCGAAGTGACAAATTTATTAGCTGCAGCAAGGTGACTGAGACAACACATATCCAGAAAGAGGCAGCGTAGCACTAGAGTAACAATGCAGACCCAGTAGGAGTGACGCAGATCCTGTCTAGCTCACGCAGAGGCTGATGCAGGCCCAGAAGGGTGACATAGAGTCTATTTAGCTCACACAAAGGTTGACGTAGGCCCAAGAGGGGGATGCAGTCTGAGAGGGGGTGACGTTTTTCCAGTTGTCATGTTTGGAGATGTAGTTTGGTTCTTCGAAGTTGCTGGTGGGGCATTGTTTCTTCCAGTGCAGAATAGTATCTAGCAGGGCTGACAAAGTAATGGGAAACAGTTCCTCAGCGGACTTTGTAGCCAAGAATTTTGAGATCTTATCAATGAAGTGATTAGAGAGGATTGATTCGACAGAATTGGTGGAGGATTTCTGAGAAGGAAATAACTGGTCAGAGGGAGTGTATTCTCTGGAGGTTTTCTATCGCCAAGAAACCTAGATCTAGTCTCTTGCTGAGAGTAGCAGAATAATAAGGGAGAAGAGCATTCGTTTCTAAATTTTGAGCAGAGATGGCCTCACACGGATTGAGGGATTAGGACAGGTTAGATGGTGCATCTAACTTCGTCATCTGGAAATCTAGAATATTGTTAGTCCTTGACGAATATCGTATCAAAAATCACATTGAGAGTGTTGTAGTTGTTCCAGTCAATGTTGATCCATTAAAGAAGTATGAGTAAAATAAAGCACAGGCTAAGCACTTGATTATGGATGGGTGAAGGATAATGTGGTCCCAGCTATTACCGAGAAGATGACCAAGCTATATCAAGGCACCTGTGTCCTAAGGAAGATGCTTTTGGATAATCAGTTGTGACTATTTCAGATGCACAAGGGAGAAGAAATTCACCCCTTCCTTATTAGGTTGAAGGAAATTCAAGATTATCCAGTTGCTATGGGGGAAACTCCAGATGATCGTCTCATGGTGAGGACTGTCCTAAATGCATTCACTGATGATTAGGAGACCTTTTTCCAAAGTATTTTTGGCAGAGCAAAACTTCCAAATTGGGAGGACATGTGGGCAACTCTTCTTCAAGAGGAGATCAGGATAATTTCCAATATGGGCAGCAACAGCAAAGGGGCTAAGATCAGGAAAGAGGAGGAGGAATATGTGGCTCTCACATCTAAGGGACAATGATAACAGCAAGGGAAGAAGAATAAGGAACTTTCAAAGTTTTGGTGCTTCGGATGTGGTGAATTAGGACATTTCACCAATACTTGTCCTTAGAAGAAGAAGGGAAAGGAAGATTCAGATTCTAAGGTTGCGGCAGCCAAGGGGGATGATGGTAGTGATGATGATGTGGCTATGAGTGCTCATGTGCCTCGAGAGAAGAGGTGGGGCGACATAGATCTGTAGTTCTCTCGAATTGTAGATGACGAGCAGGATCCTTGAGGTGCCCAAACTCTTGGTTAACATACGAGCTATGGGAGCCCTTAATGACATTATCAGGATGACTGGAGTTAGTTGGTGTGAAGGATCATGGAGGCACATTGGCAGTGTTAGGACGTTGAATACTGAAGCATTGCAGAGGCAGCATCAGCATAGAAGCGACAACGCAGAGGCAGCATCATCGTAGAAGCGGAAACGTAGAGGCTGATTGGATTTCAGTAGCACAGAGGCAGTGCTTACACAGTGCAGAGCAGCAGTAGCGCAGAGCCACTAGAGAGATAACGCAGATTAGTAGCAGAGGGTGTTTCAGATTGAGATGCAGCTAGGCTAACTTGTTTTTTATGATTTTGGGTGATGTCCTTTATTTTCTTACTTCTCAGCAACTGAGTTGCAGTGCAGCGGTTAGCAATGGAAATTTTATGGGAAACATGATTCAACATTTGAGAAGGAGTTGCAGTACAGATGAGGTAGTGAGTGTGGCGGAATCATGGGCAGCAGTACAGAAGGCAGCAGCTCAATGGATGAGGGGCAGCAGGCTGAGCATCAACAGAGCATGGGACTGATGCCATGGATCAGAGTAACGCTTCTCGAGTGAAGTGTTGTTGGAGCACATTCCTCGATAAGAGGGAGTGTTGAATTTTGGGTAGCATCGGATGTGCTCTAGCTCCGAAATGTTGTGGAGGTGCTAGGACAAATGAGATATCCAAGACCTAGAAATCGTTTGGAGAAATTTAACCTAGTGTGAAAGTTATTCAAATAATTAATTATTTTAATGGAGACCCTAAGTCTAACTTAGGTAAATTAAATAATTAAAGTGAATTAATTAAAACATGTGGGTGAGAATTTTCTAAGTGGCATGGATCAAGTCTTTTCTAATCTTATCCTTCGATTAGAGATTAGATCACGGTCATATTTTTTAATGAGAAAGTTATTAAAGGAAGGCTTGGGGTCAGTTGGAGAACACACACATAGCAGTATCACTTGATCTAAGTCGAAATTTTGGGGTGCGGTTTGCTGAGAATTTTAGAGTGATTTTGCAGTGCAGTGAGGGGAAGATCGGTAAATGGATTTCAAATCCAAGGCCGAGAATACAATTGCGGAGAGGTATATCTGTACCAGAGAGGTAGCGCAGTCTAGGAAGGGTGACGCAGAGGCAGCGTAGGCCCAGCAGGGGTGACACAGACCTAGCCAGGCTCACGCAGTGCCAGTGCAGAGGCTGACGCAGTCACGAAAGGGTGACGCAAGCCAGGAGAGGCTGACATAGAGCCAGAGGTTGCAATGTTGGGGTTTCATTGAGTCAGAAAGTGCTCATATTCAGCAGATCCAGAAGGGATGATGCAACCACACTGAAAGGTGACACAGTAACTATGTAGGCACCTGTGGGGTTCCTCATCCTCAGTTGAATCATCCATATTTTCTTTCTCCAGATATAGAGGTACATCTGTCGGGATTTTCTCTATTGAGCAAACCACTATTGGTGCCTTTGTTTGTATTCAGAATTCAGCATAATAATAAAACCCTCAAGAGTTATTGCGTTGGTTTTCCCACATTGGGTTTTTTAGGGGAAATTTATCTGAAAACTATTGTGTGTCCTTTGTCATGTGTTCTTAATTCTTTAGTACTCGATCTGTATGTATGTGTATATCTTCAATGTGTTTACTTTTTTGTTTTCAGAATATTTCTAAAAATAACTTGTAAATGTAAAAACACAAGTAGGAGAAGTAAACCAGATTTCTGCAGTAGAAATTTCTGTTAAGTAGATTTATGAATTTTCATAGTATGATTCCAACTGGGGTATACTCTACCTAGACCAGATAGGGAAGCGACATCTCTGACCCTATGAAGATAGGGGAGCAACATCCCCAACCCTATGGGTAACAGATAAGGTGATACCTATTGTCCAAATATCCCTCAACCCTAAGATCCCTCTATCTCAATTCCGCATCGTGGGAGCTCAAACAGGGTGAGAATATTTGTCTAATTGTCCTTGATCAATTTTTCCCCTTATCAGGAGGGGTCACATCCATCAGTCCAAGATGCTCTTGAAATACCAAGAACTTCCCTTTCGGTAAATATTTGGTGAGAATATATGCAAATTTTTCATATGTCGATATGTGATGGAGTCTAATTGCTCCTCTTTGCAACATGTCTTGATTGAAATGATATTGAATCTCTATGTGCTTGGTCATGTCATGAAATACGAGATTCTATGCTAGACGGATCCCACTATTTTTGTCACAATATATCATTGTAGTATCTAGGACCTGCTCAAATATCTCTCCAAAGAGCTTCCTCAACCAAACTGGTTCACAACTAGCCATGTTAGCAGAAATATACTCTTCTTCGGTGGTAATGCTAAATACTTTTGTTTCATTCTCATCTAGGATATCATGGTAGATACAATACTTAAACAACATCTAGAAGTACTCTTTCTATCGATAAAATTTCCTACCAAATCAACATCGGTGTATCCATGAAGTCGAACATCTCCAGCAAAATATGTCAGACCAAGTGTGATCGACCCATGAAAATATATCAATATATGTTTGGGACTGATCCAATGTGCATGGAGGGGCTTGGTCATGAATTGACCCAATGTTTTCACTGCATAGCATATCTCTGGACGGGTGTTCACAAGGAACATCAAAGACCTAATCAATTTTCTATACACAGATGGATTTTCTAAATCGGGTCCTACAACTTCTCCACATAAATTCTTGAAGTTAATTTCCATTACTGTAGCCATGGATTTACATTATATCATTCCAAATATTTCTAGCAACTTTGCAACATATTTTCCTTGTGAAATGAAAATGGCACCAGGTCTTTGCCACATCTTAAGGCCTAGAAATTAGTGCATGAGTCTAATTTCCTCCATCTTGAATTTAGAGGCTAGCTCCCTCTTACACTCGATCATCAAAGGCTCACTACCTGTCAATAGTAGATCATCAAATACAAAACCAAAATCAACGACATACCTTGGACTATCTTGAAGTAGATGTTGGGATCGACATTTCTTCCTGTGAATTCAAACTTCATAAAATAATTGTCAATGCGTGCATACCAAGCTCAGGGAGCTTAATTCAAACCATACAATGCCTTCTTCAACCTGAAAACATGTGTTCTTCGATCTTCCACTTCAAATCCCTGTGTTTTTTCAACATACACGTCTTCTTGTAATATGCCATGGAGGAATGTGGTATTTACGTCCATCTAATGAAGAGTCCATCCCTAACTTATGACAAGGGATACTATCAAACAAATGGTTGTGTATCAAGCCACAAGTGAAAATATATCGTCATAGTCTTCTCCCTCTTTATGTGAGAATCCTCGATCCACAAACCTTGCCTCATATTTCTCAATCCTATGATCAACTCCATGCTTTATCTTGAATAGCCACTTTGAAGTCACCACAGATTTTCCCTTCGATCTCAGCACAACATCCCATACATAATTTTTCACAATTGATTAATTTTCCTCAGCCATATCATCCTTCCAAAATTTATCTTTTATGGATTCTTTGAATGTGGAAGGTTAAACTTGAATCATAGTGTTCATGGCTCCACCATATTTCTGATACTTTCATGGTTTCTTTCTTTCTCTAAAATGATATTCGAATGGGAAAATGTCTTTCAACATACAGTAGAGTGTCGCGGAGCCAAAGTGGTATCTTCCTAGTAGGAGGATCACTTGGAGGAGGATCTAATGGATCCATAGGCTCCATGGGATCATCAACAACATCAATCTCAGACTCGCGCACAAAAGGATCATCTGGGATATTCTTTTCATAAATCTCCTTCGAAGGAGGAGGAGGAGGTGGAGGAAGGTCTCTTTATTTTCCAAGAGAAGCATCTTCATTAAATGTTACATCCCTACTAATTTCAACCTTCCTTTAACTAGGATTATATATTCTATATACTTTAGAATTTTCACAATAACCAACAAACATGCATTTTCTTCCTGTAGCTTCTAGCTTGTTTCTTTTCTCCTTCGGCGCATGGAAATATACAGGGAATCCAAATATACGAAGATGGATAATGTCACGCTTTACACATGTGAATATTTCTTCAGGGGTCTTATTTTCTAGTGCTTGATGAGGCACCCTGTTTTGAGCATATACAGTAGCATGTGTAACTTCTCCCCAAAGTAAATTTGGCACCTTTTGATCATGGATCATGGCATGGGTAGCTTATAATATATACATATACTTCCTTTCTACTAATCCTTTTTGTTATGGTGTATATGGCACAATTGTTTCCTTCTTGGTCCCGGGCTTTCTTACAAAATGTTGTGAAATCGTTTGACATATATTCTCTTCCACTGTCAGACCTACATATTTTGATTCTCTTCCCTGTTTGATTTTCGATCAAAACCTTGAATTCCTTGAACATTTCAAAGGATTAATCCTTATGCTTCAAGTATTATATCCATGTCTTTCTTGAGAATTCGTCAAAGGTGATGTAGTAGAGATGACCACCAATAGAATGCACATACATTGGACCACATATATTATAATGAATGAGATGGAGGATGTCATTTGTCTTGTTCTCACTAGATGGGAATGGTCCCCTTGTTTTATTTCCACTTGCACATCTTGGACATACTCCATCATAATGGGATTGAACATGGGGAATACTTGAGACCAATTTCTTCAATTTCTGAAGAGCATCATAATGTAGATGAGCCAATCTGTGGTGCCAAAAATCGCTCAAATGATTGGGATTATGAACCAATGCTAGAAGTGGCCTTCTAGTGACTCTATAGAGTCCTTGAAATATTGATCCTAATGAGAATGCATCTCTCATAGGTGAACCAACGGACCAAGTCAGAACTTTTTCATTGATGAAGGAAACCCTCATCCCTTTATCTTCCAATCTGGATGTAGATACCAAATTCTTCATTAATGCTAGCACATACATAACATCATGTAGCAAAACTATTTCCCTATAATTCAAATGAAATTTGACTTACCCAAAACCTTTCACAGAATGATTGGAGTTGTCTCCAAGAATAATCTTCATCTTAGTCTCCTTCTCTACTAGATTAGAGAGGAATTCCTTATATCCATAGAAGTGATAATTTTCCCCACTATCAGCCAAACAACTATCCCACAAATCCAGAGGAAAAGAACTGGTAAGGGAAGAAATAATCATGTATTTAGATTTATTTACAACATTACTTTCATACCTCAGAACTATTGACTTATTTTAAGGAGGATGATATTATTCACGGCTAATTGAGGTATCTCTTCTTCTTTCATATATTATATCGTGTTTATTTCTTCGATCATCTTTTATTCTTTGATTATTGTTGCTTCTAGTGTTTTAACGTGATCATTTTCTCTTCTCGAGACAATCTCGTGCATAATGACCTTTCTTGTGATAGTTATATCATTCAATATGATATGATGTTATATCATTCCTCCTTTTTTTTGTTCTGAGGAGGATTTTTTCTTGATGGATCTCCTTTCCCTTTCTTCTTCCTTTTGTCATGAGTGATATATGTAGCGATATTGCCCTCTTCATGCTTTTGAATCCTTCTTCTTGATATCATCCTTGATTCTTCTTGAGTAAGCTTTCCAACAATTTCATCAAATGATGGGAGGCAATTTTTATTTCTTATTGTAGTGATGAAGGTTTCCTAAATAGGAGGGATACCTATAAGAGTCACAATCACTAGTTCCCTGTCTGAAAAAAATTCACCAACATTTTGCAATTGATCTCTAAGGCGAGATATCCTCATGATATAGGATTGTTCTTCTTCTCCTTTCTTCATCTTGGTTTCTTTGAGTTGATATTTCAAAGTGATGATCTCATTCAGGTTTTTTGTTTCATACATGTCGACTATATTATCATACATGTATTTATACTTCCTTAAATTCCCAACATACGCAATTAAATGATCCTGTAAACCATCAACTATAATTTTCTTTTCTTTGTAATCACCTTTCATGTACCTGTTTTAGAGGGAAACGGAAGCATTTTCTCGAGGCTTGGACATCCTTCCTTGACTGTACTCCAACACATCATTTTTTTCAGCTATGATCTCCAACTTAACTTTCCATGTAGCAAATTTTGATGCATCACCCAACTTTTCATGCTCCTTGAAGGTGGAGGAAGACATCTTGACTTTGACTAGAAAATATCCTTCAACTTTCCATATAATATGGATTCAATGCCTATCTCCTTTTGGGATTGTCCTTCACCTTAGCTCTGAATCCATGCTAATTTTTCAGAATGTTCTATGTTGTATCAATTACTTCAGCCAAAATAAATTCTTCATTAAGAAATGCATCCAATTATTATCAATGTTTCCAATCATAAGCAGTAAATGAAGATAGAACAATAAATGTAATGACAAAGGAGACAACAACACATCCACAAGAGACACCAGATTCATCAAATACCATGGAAAAACCCCGCAAGGGGGAAAATCCTTTCAAATATTCGTCTTATTACATTTTCATAGAATGTTTCAGCGGAAAGTGAAATGAGCCCAATACATAAAATTCCAGCAGAGATTTACCCAATACAAAACAGAGATAAGCTTCCAAAATTATTGTACAACAGAGAGAAACCTTTTAGCCATCAGACAACTATAGTCAACTGTAAAACCCTAGCTCAGAAACTTGGTCGCACTCTTAAATATATTTTTCATGTCACTGTAACTTCCTCGTCACTCCTTGAGATACGGTGTGTGAGTGGATGGTCGCTCCCAAGAGAACTATCATCTTGTGACTGAGGATAAATTGACCCAGACCAGCCTCAAACCCCCAATCGCACCCTTAAAGGGGTTGTGTGTGTGAATATGCCTTCCCAGTCGCACTAAGGAACATTATGTGTGTGCAACTGTAGTCAAACATTCCCAATGACATGTGTGCGACCAGGAAACAAAAACCCTAAACACATGTGAGACACAAACCTGTAGTTTCAAACCCTTGCATGAACTTCCTCCATCAGACATGTGCGAACCAAGACAATATAAGAGGAGAAGATAATTCTTGATGAAAATGTGTCTAGGTGATCTTGAGGTCTCTTCTATTTATAAGCTTCCATTAGGGTCCACTTGATGTTGAGGTCGACCTGATCTATAGTACATGTGCATAGGGAAGACCTAATTCAATGTAAATAAGAGGGTTCATAAATTCAAAATCCAATTTGTGCTTATCCAAATGAGGAGATATTTAGGTCGATTTTGGTCCTCTCAAAAAGAGGAATTCAATTCAATCATCATCTATATCATCCGAGTTGTCCAAGGTGGAATTTGAACCTAGTTGCAAAAATTAACAATTTATCATCAAAGTGAGTTATGGCACCAGAGATTGGCCCATCTACAATATGAATCCCTTTCGAAATTAAATAAATTGCTCTCTAGAATTCTCGATGTTCAAGCCCAAGATGATGGAGTATGTCCTATATGTTCCCTTGGAAAGAATACAAGCATACCATTCCACTCTAGCTAGAAAAATACTAATGACATCCTCCAACTCATTCATTCCGACATATGTGGTTTGATGCCCATACACTCTCTTTGTGTTCATCTCTACTAAATTACCTTCATTGATGATTTATCAAGGAAGAAATGGATATATTTCTTGAAGCATAAGGATGAGGCTTTCAATTTGTTCAAGAATTTCAAGGCTTTGATCGAAAATCAAACAAGGAAGAAAATTAAGATCTTCGAGTATAACGGTGGAAAGTGTTATCACAATTTTATTCAATAGTTTTAAATTGCTAACAATTTAAGTGTTAGTGTCGATATATAAATAATAAAAAATTTAAAACGTTGACAACGGGAGTATCAACTCTAATTTGTAATAAACGTTTTGCTCTATTTTTTTCCTCTAAAATGAAGTAACTTTGGGCGTGGTTGTTGAACAGATGCAAACAATTTTTTTATATTTGAAAGAGGCTTTTGTCGAATATGGACCCATTAATAAAAAATTCTCTCAATTTTTATACAAGTGTCACGGTTTGAGAGATTCGAAGGGATATTTGAAGCCCATTTTTTAGAAATTTTCAATCCTATTTTAGTCACTTTTTTAAAAATCAGTTTCCGAACAAGTGGAGATGAAGTTTTAGACCAAAGAGGTTTTATTGGAAACTGGCCCATTAATAAAATCCTCTCTAATATTTTTCACTGATATCACGATATGAGAGATGCAAATGAATATTTGGAGCCTATTTTTCATGAATTCACCATAATTAATATTTTCTATTTTTAGAAAAATTCCTAATCAACTTTCAGTTGGAGAGCCACCTCATCAAATTCGACTTGGGGATCCTTAGCTTCATCCATGACTCCAACAAAAACATGATCTTCAGATACACAATATATATATATATATTTTTCATGATGGAACAAATGCAATGTATTTAGTTTGGGTTAGATATGCACTCTTTATATTTAGAAATTTGTAATTAAGTAGATACACAAAACCTTTTTTTAATTTGTAATATTTCCTATAAATACTAGCTCTATAGAATGAAAGAGGGTTGGTTTTTTTATCATAAACGTATTTTGCTCTGTGTATTTTCTGAAAGTTTGATAAAGGAAGACTAATTCTGCAACAAAGATTCTTGTGTTGAGAGATTTTGGATATGTGTTTTCCTGTTTTTTTCCTTCTATGTTGTCATATGTGCATTCTTCTATGCCTGATAAGAGTAAATAAAAAAAAATCATACTTACTATGTTTTTTTTATATGATCAGTATTTTCCAAAATTATGATTTATGCTTTAAAGAATTCATCCTTATGGTGCTCTTATAAGTTTTCCATCGCCTTCTTATTCTTCATTCCATCTCAATAGTTTTAAGTTTCATAGTATCTCAGCTACCCTGCATCTGTAAAGGTTTTAGTCTGATTCCTTCTTAAGCCAAATATTTGACTCCATTCCCAATGGAAATCTATCAAACCTTCCACAATTTTGAAACTTTGTTACACCATACCTATTCATTGTGTTAAGTACATAACTAGTCATTTTCATTGAGTTATAGAGGGGATCCCCCTTCGAATTGAAAGGGATAGCTTTAAATTCAAGAGATTGGTTAGAGGTTACCTCAAATATTTCCTTCCAAAACCAAGGAAATTTATAAGTGATAACAAAAATTACATCTCAAATGAACTCATATATTTTTGCAAGAATGAATACATTAAGAAAGAGATGAGTGTGCCCTATAATCTCGAACAAAATGGAGTGGCTAAAAGAAATAATAAGTATATTTTAGAATATTCTCATGCCATGCTCCATGATAAAAAAAATTCCAAAGTTTATTTGGGGAGAAGGATGTTATGGCCAAAGAATATGAATAAATTATGAAGAATTATGTATGAGATGTTGTGCCGATACCAAAGGGAAAATTTGTGGTGACTTCAAAATGGCTATTCAAGATCAAACATGGAGTCGATGGAAGTATTGAGAAATATAAGGCAAGTTTCATGGCTCGAGGATTCTCCCATAAAGAGGGAGAATATTACAATGATATATTTTATCCTTTGGCTCAATACACCACCATTCATTTGATAGTTTCCCTTGTTGCAAGTCAAGGTTGGACCCTTCATTAGATGGATGTAAACACAACATTCCTTCATGGCATGGTAAAATAAATGTACGTTAAGTAGCCACATGGATTTGAAGTAGATGATCAAAAGAAACATGTTTGTAGGTTGAATAAGTCATTATATGGCTTAAAGAAAGTCCCCAGAGCATGGTACACCTACATAGATAGTTACCTGATGAAGCTTGGATTCACAAGAAGCAATGTTGATCCCAACCTCTACTTCAAGGTAGTCCAAGGTATGCCATTGATTTTGGTTTTATATGTTGATTATCTATTTATTTCAGGTAGTGATCTCCTAATGATCAAGTGTAAGATGAATATATCCTCTGAATTTGATATGACCGACCTTGGAATCATGCACTACTTCCTAGGCCTTGAGCTGTGGAAAAATCCCGATGATATCTTCCTTTCACAAGGAAAATATGTCGTGAAGATGTTGGATATATTTGGAATGGAAGAATGCAATTTATTAGCCACTGTTATGCAGATAAATCCCTCTTTCGGATAAGAACTATCTCCCTAGTATCCTAAGGATATCTAGAAACAAACATCCAAATGCAAACCATTTTCTCTAGATCATTTGTGATTCAAAATTATTAAATAACCAAGTATGAGGACATGCCCCTACCTGAAGTCCAACGCTTGCAAAAATATTCTATCCAATCGTTTCGAAAGAGGTCACTTCAACATGAAACCTTCGATCAAAGATAGATAAAAGGATTAAAAGCACCTGCAAGATATAATAATTGAGAAAACACTAATCTATCTTAGTGATCAAGGAATCCAAGAATTAAATTACTCAATAGATGCATGAACAATTTAATGATAAAATAGAATCCATTTGTATTATCTTGTATAATAAGAAGTAACCTTACAACCTTGTCGCCTTGATGTCATACAGGTTCTTCTAGGGTCCTGAACAATCGTTCCTCCTTCAGATTGACAAGCCTTCTTCTCTCTGAACTAGCATAAAGTTATTGACATGAGTGTGTGATCATTCTCATATAAAAAATGGCTAGTATAGAGAGTATGATCTCTTAATAATTTCTTCAGCAATTACCTTCTGCAAGCTACAATCTACCCTTAAGACTAAAAAATGAGCTCAATTTATAGGGAAATGGAGGTAGTTTCAGTTCCATGAAGAGGGGGATGGATTCCTCTCATGAAGGGATTTGAGCTCCATATACCAAGGGATAAACTCCATGAGTAAAGGGACAGAGCTCATGAGTATAGGATAAAGCTCGAACTGAACGTGCTTCTAGAAGCTTCCAGTTGGGAGAATATTCGACCAACTGGGCTTCTAGAACTTACTTTTTCTTTTATTTTTCCTTTTACGAGGGTCCGTAGGTTTAATACACAAAACGTGCGGGATGTGTCGCAGGCTATAGAGAAAATATCTGTGGAAAAGTGCGGAGTTAGACTTTTTATGGTTTTAATGAGCTTTTCTCCAATTCCAAGACTTGGTTTAGGAACATTAGGGTTTTTTACTTCTAAGGGAGCATGATATAGGTTTTGATAGACCCATATGAACAACTAAATGTCATGGTGAAAAATTTTAGTGTAACAACCACACCGATGGAAATGAATTTCAAGAAGCTACGTTGAGAAGTTGGAAGACCTGATTTGGAAAATCCATCTAAGTATAGACAATTGATTGGGGCTCTAATGTTCTTAATGAACACTCGTACAGACATATGTCATGCAGTGAACACAATGAGTAAATTCATGACCAAGCCTCACCATGCAAATTGGATTTCTACCAAACACATTTTGAGATACTTGCATGGGATGAATACCCTTGGTATGAGATATTCTACTGGAGATGCTTGACTACATGGATATACTAATGCTAACTAGGTAGGAAATTTTGTGGACAAGAAAAACACTTATGTATGTTGTGTTAGCCTTGGATATTCCATGATATCTTGGATGAGAAGGAAACATAAGTCTGTAGCACTGAGTACCACAGAGGTAGAGTATATTGCCACTATCATGGCTAGCTGTGAAGCAGTCTAGTTGAGAAAGCTCTTTGGAGAATTGTTTGAGTAGGTCCTAGACACTACAGTGATATATTGAAAAAACAAGAGTGGGATCCGATTGGAAAATTATCTTGTATTTCATGAAAATTCCAAACACGAGATCTGATATCATTACATTCGAGACATGCTGCAGATAGGAGCTGTTAGACTCCATCACATATCAAAATATGATTAGATTGCAAATATTCTCACCAAATCTTTGTTGTAAGGGAATTTCTTAGTCTTCAGATAGTAGCTTGGATTGATGAATGTCACCCCTCCTAATAAGGGGCATCACTGATCGAGGACACTGAGCCAGCTCCTCCCCCCTGTCTGAGCTCCCTAGGTGATGAATTGAGATGAAGGGCTCATGGGGTTGAGGGATCTATGGACAATAGGGTATCTCCCCTATATTGGTCTTTCAAATTATACCCTAGTTTACATCATACCCACAAGTTGGGCTTGTTGGGATTATAGCTCCCCGCCTAGACAAAGAGTTGAGATGGATTGGGGTTGTGTTATCCTTGCCTTTGGTAAGTTGGGTATCTCACCCAAGCTTATGATGCAAGGTGTTCTACCACATGAATCTTTAGGTTTCATCATTGAGAAGATCAGGAAGCAATAATATGGAATGCACATTGTATCACACCTATTGCTCGTCATAAGGTGGAAGATGTATGCTCCCCTATGAGATGACATGAGGTGAGAGTTTCCCATAGGAACTTCCTCATTATCCTAAGAGGGTGGTAGATTTTTCTCCGTAATGATTCATAGTCTTTAGATTCGAGAATGATTCAGTGTATAGAGTCGAGGATACTTGGGACATGATATGATACATATGATGAGTAGATGATGGAATTGGAATTTCTCCCTAGATGAGAGGGAGTGTTAATTTGGTAGCTCAATGAAAAATTTGAATCATGGTACTATATTCCTCTTTTCAAGAAGACCAATTTTGAATTTTGAAGCACTTAATTTGGACAAGAGAAAGTGTTTTTTTGAATTGAAATCCACAATGTCACATTTGATCAGGTAAGCACTATAGGAAATTGGTCACCCTTGGAAGCCTATAAATACAAGTAAAGTGAACCTAATTTGGACACCATCATCAATCATATTTATCTCTCTTCATTGGATTGGTTCACATAGGTTTGAAGTTTGGTTCACAGAGTTTGGTTCATACATGTACGAAGTTGCAGGGTCCGAAGCTCACACGTGTGATTAGGGTTTTTGGTTTCTACCCGCAGGGTTGACTCAGACATTTTTTGGTTATAATTGAAGGCATGCAGGCTCATTTGTGCGGTTGGAGCATCTCAACTGCACACATAACTCTTCCTCCATGTGTTTTGGATCTAGGGTTTCAGTTTGATAGCT
This sequence comes from Pinus albicaulis, assembly GCA_034641835.2. Taxonomy (NCBI): domain Eukaryota; kingdom Viridiplantae; phylum Streptophyta; class Pinopsida; order Pinales; family Pinaceae; genus Pinus; species Pinus albicaulis. The sequence goes on along the minus strand of CM076581.1, from coordinate 806,444,575 downwards.
GACCGCAGATCGAGAAAGCTAAATATAATTAGTATTGTTGCTAGGATCATATCTCAAATATTGTTTGGTTGATATTGTTGGATATTTTTGTATGGGCTCATTGTACTCTATGTTGAATATTTTATGACATTTTAAGAGAAGAAGAATTACAAAGGGTTCCCCCCTTTATGGGGTTTTCCCCTGGTCGTTAAGCAAATTTGGTGTCTCTTTTTGATGTGTTGATTGTCTCCTATTATCATTGCATTAATATTATATCTTCAGTTATTGTTGATTGATTAAAAGTATTAATTGTTACTGAAATTTTTCTAATTGAAGAGCTGAATTTGGCTAAAGAAATTGAAACAACATAGAGAATTATAGAAATAACCCGCCGGGATGTATGGTGGTCATTCGAGTAGTTGCATGACATGAGGGATTTTCCCTGCAAGCTCATTTTAAACGCAAGTGCAAAATGTGTAGCATTTTTGTCAGGTAAGTTGTGTGTCATTCCTTTTGTATGTGAGTTGTTAGAGATTTTATACAATATGTGTTATATTCTTGTAGCAATGAGATCTACAGGTGAAAAGTGGATAACATACAAGTGCTAAAAATGTTTGTACAATATAAGTTATCGTTATGTAGTAGTTAGGCCTAAATTGTTTTCATTCTATGACTTCATAACTTTTTTTTTTCTTATTTCTATATATTTTATCTAACTCATATCTTTAGAGTAGGGAAGATGAACATTAATAAAACATATGTATTTAAATACAACGATAAATTTGCTAAAAGGTGTGTTTCTATTCTATTTAACAACATTTGAATATTACATTATACAACTTTGTTTTTTTCTATATTTTTTATATACTATAACCAAAACGACACTTTCCAATTTTTAGGAAACATCTAGCACTTAGAGATTTGAATCTAGGAGAACCATTACAAGGAAAAATTTACCTTGAATATTTCTATAAAACATTTTTGCATTTGTACATTTTTTCTTTTTCCAATTTAATATACGTAACGAGGAGATATAACTTAGATTTTGTTGAAGCTAAAATCTTTTAGTATTTTACCTATATGCATAGAAATCAAATTGTATTTGGTAAATATGAACTTGATATTAGAATATATGTTAGCAATTACTTTGCAATATCAGGTTCTATCTTCATGACTCAATTATTACATAGTATCAATTATTATAATGTGCTTTTAAGAAATGATCTGAGTATAATATTTGTGAATGGGAAAAGGTATATAAAAGGCATATAAAATATGTTGATCATGTTATTTATTGGTCTGTATTGCAAGTGGATCAAGAAGGAGACTTTCAGTCGGAACCTCAGTGCATATTGCAGCAAAAATAGCTCATGCTCAAGAATAGATCCATAGAGAAATTTAAAGTGCAGTGGAAGCACTTTGGGCCCGAAGAAGATACATGGGAGATGGAGGATAATATGCGGGCTATGTATCCTTTGTACATATTTATGTATCATTTCTATTGTAAATATTGCCATGAGCTAAGTTATAAAGCTCCAATAAGTGGTATGGTTGTTATATTGTCATGTTGTCATGATGGTTTTTTCTTTTGAGCAGGTTACATATTGTAAATACTACATCAAGCTAAGTTGTAAAGCTCCATGGGATTTATGTTTTCTTGTCAGCGGTTTTGTTGAGATATAGGTGTGGTTTAACACCAAGGATGGTGTTCCCCAAGGGGGAGGGTTCTATAATAGACTCAAGCTAAAATTTCATGTAATAAAATTTAATAAAGGAAAAAATAAGACCACAGTTAAGGTACACTTATTCCAGGCTTAATGTTGGGCAAGATATCCTAGTGGGCATCACTTGATGTGTTTAAGGCTAAGGGGAAATTGGAAAAAGGAAATGGCTAAGGAATTAAAAAGGAAAAAAAAAAAATTGGCACATTTATTTATGAAAATAAAGGAAATTAGGAGAAAAGGAGGTGAAAGGTAACAAGTTTCATGTGAGGAGGAAAATGAAGGAAAATAATGGAAATTGAAGAAAATAGAGGCCTCATTAATAAAAAGCCTTTTGAGAATCAGTGGCAAGCTTTTGTCAGCTTTTTTTTCAGCTCATTCTTAGAATTACACTTAGAGAGGAGAAGGAGATTAAGCAAGAAAAGGAAGGACAAGGAAATGAAAGCAAAGTAAAGATAAATAAAGGAAGAATAGGATCAAGCAGCTTTAGCAAGAATACTTGGCGGTAATATATTTCATGTATGATTTCCTAGATGTTTTTGACATGCATGGTATGTGCATGTCAGTATTTGGTTCTTTTTTTGTCTATGGCATGGCTTTTCTAGGTTTCGATAGTGGTTTTCAGCCTTACCTTACCTTTTTCTGGATAGACATTGTGTGATAGGATTTTTCTTGGTTTTGAGCTTGGGAATTTCTAGATGGTTTTGGAATCTGGGGAAGAGGTGGTCTCAGGAACATTACCAAAGGCCTAGGAATCCCTTGGCCGGTTTTGGCAGGATACATAGTAAATCTTGAGGGTGGTGTCACGGTAAGGGCCTAGTAATCCGGTGTGGATTGCGGTAAATACTAGATACAAGGAGATGGAAAATTCTTCGAGGATAGTGATGAGATCCAAAGGCATTCCAAGCTCAGATTGGTTTAGTGATATTGGTGCCGGTTTAGGTGAGATCACGGTATGATGAGGGTGGAGGTGGTTTAACCTCTAGATTCCCTTGGTTGTTTTTGGATTGGTTTATCCATGATATCCCACATTTATGCTTGGAATATGGCATGGGGGTGACTGGCTGAAATAAATATTTGGTTCAACCATGTCTATGGTTGAGTGGTACATGAAAGTCTCGAACATGGTTGGCTCTTTTCTATGTTTAATGAAGCCTAAGTACTCTTTATTTTGTACTTGTTATTCTGTGGCTTTAATGGCTTTATCTTATGGTTATATGCTGGTTATAAGCATGGTTATGTGACCGGTTCTAGTAATGGTTCATTTCATGTTTTTACTTGTAACTAAAAGAATAATGGATGTAAGACCTAATTGATGTTAAGATAGCTAAAGAGATATAGTGGTGATCCTTCTTGTTAAGTCTCATATGAATTTCATGTCCCTTATTCTCAGTCTTGTATTCATGACCTGTAGGTTACATTGTTTCCAAGTGTTTGACAGAATTTCAGTCCTGGTTGGGGATGGTCAAGACTAGTCCTGGTTTCAATTTTTGTTTATAATCATTGGTTTCATGTATTTCGTGAGTTTGAAAGTTATGTGGATTTCTAGGTAGAGGCTAAGCCCCATCCCTAAAAACTATCATTAAATTATGCAGTCGTTGGCATAACACTGAGAAAAAAGGGCCAAAGTTGCACTGACGCAGGCCTATGGGAGTGACTGGGAGTTTCTAGTCGCATAGAGGTCTTGGTAAGGGAGAGATTGGGGCTCAAGCTCAGGGAAAATTCAGGTTGGCTCAGGGGATGGACACTTGGAGGGGTTGGGTTACTCTTCGAGGATCCTGTGGCACCTAAGGGAAGTTAGTAAGGTTTGTTTGTTGAATCCATTTCCATAAGTTCACCTAGGAGGTTGAGTCTTCTCATAGTGACCCCTCATCTCATGTTTACCCCAGGTAAGTCGGTGAAAGTTTATATATTGAGGGGAGGTGACGTTACACTTGCATCGCTATACTATTTCATGTTTTAAAATTTGAAAAGATGGATTATAATTTCGGTAAGGAGCTTCATAAATCAATAATAATTCATTGTTGTCCTCCATATTGTTGTGCTTTTGTTATCTCCAACTTTTCCTGATTTGAGACAATTTTTCTCTTAATTATATTAATTCTACTTCTTATTTTTCACCCTTATCTTCATATTGTGGAATACATTTTTTAAAAAAAATTATTCAACTTCCGCAATATTCTTCCCCTTCTCAAGGTTATTCTTACGAGGACATTGCAATTTCTTACTAGTAGAAGACAAATAATCAGAGTAGATTGTGAGAAGGAATGAGGCACTTGTCACAACATGCATAATTTTCCATTTCTTCCAATATAATAGTCCACCTGAATACAAAGAGACACTCCTTTCAACCATTTTGTTACTTGTTATCAATATAAAGCATAGGTGTATTCATGATGATATATCAACTTCAAGACAAACAAACCTAGTGTTCTTTGTGAATTGTCTCCATTCTTCTGAACACATGCACACATGTAATACCCAACTTTTTGTTGGTATTGTTGCAAAATTGCTAGATTTTTCCCACCCCTACCTTGCAAGAGGAATTTAACACAAAACACATCTAAATGTCAATTGTCTGCTAAATTTATCATGCATTCCAAACTGTACATTTATCTCCTCTGGTCAAATTCCTGCATCTTCCAGAGCTTTTTGAATGCACATTGAATCTCCAAGTCCATCAAAGTGTCGATCATTCATGTGGAAAGATAACAAGTGAAAACCCCACCAAGGTCCTCGAATATTATGGGAGCTCCTCACTTTATTGCATGTTCAATACTTTCCATAACCTGGTTTTGGAGAAAATACAATGTTCTTATAGTGTGAATTGTTCAAAGTCTGAACTGATATTTTAAATATAATTTGTATATAAATCAAACCCAATTTTTCCATAACAAATGACATTTGAAAATTCTATTTCATAAAATGGGCTATGCCATGCAGATAGTCCCTTGAAACTGAAATAATTGGTAATAATTTTACCCTAATATGCTAGAACATTTATATTAGTCAGTGGGATCAATGACCAGGGTAGCAAGTCATTGTAAATCTAAGGCTCCATTGCAGTTAGTATTTCTTATCTTATACTTTATGCATACAATAACATAGAAAAAAAATACACAGTGGTTGAGTTCAACTTAAGCTCACTGATGAGGCCTGTCATTAGGTATATTTGTTAAAATTCCATACTTCAGCTATTAAGTTACCTCTCTCTCACATTTATTTACATTTTCTTCATATTATGCTTAATGATAAGGGTGTATGATGTTTTTCATGTATTGTTGCCTAATCTGAATTAATTGCGAGATATGAAGCGATTTTTGATATATTTTCCACTAAGGGCTCGGAGTAGACAACAAGGAGAGATTCTAAGAGGTATTTCCACCTCATTAACTCTCTCAATCATCCAATGTCACACCGATATCTCTCCCAGCAACTCAAAGGCAAAGGCAGCTAAGCAAAGTGACAGTTATGAGGAGCCAAGCTCCACTCTTCTCTAGATCAAGGAGGAATAATTCCTATTTTTTAGGGAGTTGTTGGTAGCTACCCATTTGTATAAATAAGAATATGCAAGATCTCATTAAGATTCAAACCTTAGATTTAGCTAGGTAGCTCTTGAGCTCTGATTAGTGTTATTTTTTACTATCATATGATGTACTAGACTTGTTTATGCAATGATAATGAGAAGTTGTTTGTTCCATCATTGATTTAGTCTTAGAGGGCTAATGATTTTGGGTTAGGGCCCAATCCATTGGCTAATTCCCTCTTGTGTATTTATATACTCTCTTTATGTTTCAACATTTTCTTTAGTCTATTTTCATTCTCGTAGTAGCAAAAATGTTTGTGGCCTCTCTTCCTCACCTCTCTCATGGGAGCTTGAGGAGAAGGATCTCCAACCAAAGATCAAAAGTAGTTTGTTTATGATTTCTTGGAAATTTAGATAGTGTGATTATCTTCTCATAATATGCTTACTATAATTTAGGAGTTGGATTTGTGTTTAGATTAGATTTTAGCATAGGTTAAGTAGGGTTTTCTATTCAACTCTCCTTTTCCATTCCTTAACATGTTAGTTTTACAATAATAAATGCATGAATGTGTGTAGTGATTGCAGGGTTGTCTACAGCTGCAAGTAAAATACCCTTTTCATCACAGTCATCCTTCTTCCCTCCATCCTCCAAATCTCCCATCAAAACCCTGTTTTGTGGAACTACCTTCACCACCGCTGTGAGCAACCTTCCAAGTGAAAAAACATGCCTCCCAAGGGTTCTGAGTTTGGCTGGAGGTGTTGGTCACCTTCCTCTCACCTCTTTCCACCTTCCCTCACCTTTCCACACCTTCCTTGCACCTCTTTCATCCCTAAAACCCTCTCAGCATGTTTCTTGTAGCACTTCAGGACCTCCTATAGCAACTTCTTGTAGCAGCATTATAGGTCACCTTTTTCACTCCAATTTAGCTCGTTTTTTCCTCTTGAACCTATAGTAGGATGCATTTGACCCCCAACTCTAAATTCATGGTCAAAAGAGACTCTTAGGCCATTCCAAAGCTCCATATTTCCCTTTTTTAAAACAAATTAGGCATTAGGGTTTTATTTCATTTCAGAATTAGATTGTATTTTTCATGCAAGTACAAGTTGAATGAAACAACAGATAGGATTTGGTTTATGATTTGATGAAACATGTGATGACAGAATATTTTCTTTACTGCAAATGAATAGATAACTAGATGAATGATTTCTCTTAGCATAATATACTTTTTCTACAACAAGGTTAACTCTTTATGCTTGGCTTTCACTGTCAATTGCAAGTAGAAGTTTAATATACATTCACTTTGTCTTAGATTAGAAGCAATTCACTGCATTACATTAGGTAGCTGCAATTTAATCAAGTAGAAGGAATGGACTAGAAGTACTATTGTCCAGAAGACCTAGTTGAGGGTGGCATGAGTAGAATCCATCTATTGTGCATATAGAAATGTCACCTCTAAGTTTGTATGAACCCCGGGTTAGTAAGTAAAGATGAGTAGCCCTTGGGAGTTGCAGCACTCTTGATGAAATACCATGGATCACCACTTTTTGGTGTCGTTTTCGGCGAGGTGTCTAAGTAGATGCTTGTTTCTGCTTAAACATTGTTTTCTATTTTTGTAAGTTTCAAGCTTTGTTCAATGGGGGTGAGAACAGGCTTGAAATATTTCATTTCAAATCTTTAAATAATTTCGGTTGCATACTTCCTTTGATAAATTAAAATATGATGTGGATGTTGGAATACTTCAACTCCAAGATAGTAGTGAAGTAATCCCAAATATGTCATATTAAAACCAGCTTGTAACTCCTTCTTGACCTACAAAATATGATCATTATTGTTTCTAGTAAGGTGTGATAAAAGTCACTTCGTTGAAAACCAACTTTGTGAAGGTACTCGTCCATTTTGGCATACCAAGCTCGCAGAACTTGTTTTAATCTGTATAAAGCCTTGATCAGTTTGCAGACTTCGTTTTCTTGCCCTTCAATCTCAAAACCTAGAATTTGTGTCATATATACATATTCCTATAAATCTTCGTCGAGCAAAGAACTTTTTACATCCATCTGATGAACTTTCCATCCTTTCTGAGCTGCTGATGCAAGTGTTAATCGGATGGTGTTCCATTTAGTTGCAGGTGAAAAAATTTCCTCGTAATCGATGCCTTCCTACTGTGCAAAACACTTAGCAACAAGTCTTGCTTTGTACTTGTTAATGTATCCATTTTTCTTGTACTTAATTTTGTAAACTCATTTGCATTTTATGGGTTTGATATTTTTAGGACATTCAACAAGTTTCCAAGTGTTTTTTTCTATTATTTCCTCGTATTCTTCAATCATAGCCTTTTTCCATTCCTTATATTTTATTGCCACTTTGTATGTGGAGGGTTCAGTAAAATCATTTTTTACCAAGGAAATATTTTCTTCATTTTTGTGTGACCCCTGTGTGCCTGTTTTGTTTTTCTTATCAGGCCTAACATCTTTCAAAAGTTGGACAACCCATTTTGGCAATTGATGTTCACTTGTTTGAGGATCTGAATAATCACCATCATTTTTCCATTTAGCTGTAGGAGAAAATTTTTCCTCATAATCGATGCCTTCTTGCTGTGAAAAACCCTTAGTAGCAAGACTTTCTTTGTACTTGTCAATGTCTCCATTTTTCTTGTACTTAATTATGTAAACTCATTTTCATCTGATGGGTTTGAAATTTTAAGGACAACCAACAAGTTTCCAAGTGTTTTTTTCTATTACTTCTTGGTATTCTTCAATCATATATTTTTGTCATTCCTTATGTTTTACTGCCTCTTTGTATGTGGAGGGTTCAATAAAATCATTTGTTACCAAGGAAATTTTTTCTTCATTTTTGTGTGACCCCCGTGTGCCTATTTTATTTTACTCATCAGGCCTAACATCTTTGAAAAGTTAGACAACCCATTTTTGCAATTGATGTTCACTTGTATCGGGATCTAAATAATCACCATCATTGTAAAGTGGGTTGATGTAAACAGAGGTCCATCGATCAATTGAAGCTTTAGGAGGTGGAGAGTCATTGTCAGAAGAATTGTTGCTGCTAGAAGATCCTGATGAATTGTCATAAGATACACATGATGTAACTGAAGTAGATGGGTTGGATGAATCATTATCAGATGAAAGGAAATCAATTTCATACCAAGGTTTTGAACTTGGTTGATTTTGTATGTTGCAATTCCTTTTATCTCCCTTATTTTCCAAATTTTGTAGAATATTTTTTATCTATGTGGCACTCTTGCTTTTTGTTTCATAAAAAATCACATCCTTGCTGACAATAAATTTTCCATTGGACAGAATTTGGTACCCTTTCTTCTCATCATAATACCCAATCATTGTGCATTTCATACTTTGTGAATCAATCTTAGTTCATTTTTCTTTTGGAACTAAGGCATAACACACTGATACAAATCTCTATGATATTAACTCGAGATTTGAATCCAAACCATGCTTCATAAGGTGTAATTCCATCCAAAGAAGCAATTGGAGACTTGTTCCTTAAGTAGACAGTTGTATGTATTACCTCTGCCCAATATATAGGATTAACTTTTTGAAATTTAGCATGGAACTTGTCATTCCTAACAAGGTGTGATTCATTGTTTCCACTACTCCATTTTGTTGTGGAGTGTAGAAATTTGTAAGATGTATTTTTATACCATTATACCTGCAATAATTTTGGAATCCATTAGAAGTGAATTCCCCTCCATTATCTGTCCTAAGAGTGACAATCTTCTCTTTGAATTCATTCTCAACAAGTTGGTGAAAAGTTTTAAACTTTTCGAATGCTTCAGACTTTTGCTTCAAAAAATAAACCCAAGTCATTCTACTAAAATCATCAATGAAGAGTAAAAAATATCTGCAACCTCTTAAATAAGTATGAAGATATCCACAAATATCATTGTGAACCAATTGAAATGACCTTTTGCATGCCATGAAATTTTTGGAAAATTCTATCGACTTTGTTTCTCATAAATGCAAGCTTCACATTTTTTGTTTTCTTTCTTGAAAGTTGGAAGGCCTTTAACCATTCCCTATTTTTGAAATTGAGAGAGACCTTCAAATTTTAAATGCCCATGTCTAACATGCCACAACCTTAGTGGTGAAATATATGTACTTGTTTCTCCTGCAAAGTCAGAGTTACTTGGAATAACTAATCCTTTCATCCTTAACAATTTTCCATCTTCATATCCTGTCATGATTGTTTTCATATTATGTTTGATTGAGTTGATTTTGACTAAGCCATCCTCCATAACAACCTAATGTCCTGCTTGTCGAATTATGACTAAAGACAACAAATTATTCTTGAAATTTGGTACATACCAAACATTTGAACTCAATTTTATCCAATGCCAGGAAGATAAAATTTAACTACACCTTTTCCACAAGGCGTGTGTCTTGTATCATCTGCAAGAAATATGGAATTGAGATGACATTGTTGAAATTTCCAAAAGAAGTCACGTCGAAAAGTCATGTGTTGTGTTGCTCTTGTATCTAAGATACAAGCATATTCATAATCATTTTTAAGATATGTGGAGATCTGTAATGTTGTTGATTCTAAACTTTGAAATGTAGTGAAGACATATTCTAAACCAACATCTTCTTTATCATTAGCAAATGGTGTTGTGTTTTGATGAAACTTTTGAATTTTGTCAATAGAAGTTTGACAATCTTCGGCATAATGACCAGCTCTGTTACATCTTCTACAAATAATTTGAATTAAATCCCTGCCTCTACCTTGATTCTGTCCTCTGCCCCTGCTTTGACCTCTACTTAGAGTTTTTCCTCTGCCTTGACTTTGTCCTCTTCCTTGAATATTTCCTCTGCCTTGAAAGTTGCCTCTACCAGAATTGTTGTCTATATTGAATATGTTCCCTATGCTTTGACTTCTACCACAACCTTGTCCACTATGTGTTGCTGGATTTTTGATTTATGTGCCCTCTTCCTCTACCTCTAGAACTTTCAGTTAAAGATTTACTAGTACTAGCTTCTGTGAAGAAGACATCTTCCCCAATCTGTTTCTTCTTCCCAAAAAAAAATTAATGTTGAGATAACATTTCACTTAACTCATCAAACCTTTACTTCCCTAACTTTCCAATTACTTGTAAAGTTTCCAAAAAATGTGTATAGGAAGCAGTCAAACCAACAATCAAAATTGTAGTCATGAAATTACCATCCACCACTGGAAATCCAACATTTATTATTTCCTGCTTAATTTTTTTAAGTCTGGAAATATATTCAAGGACATCTCCTCCTTTGGTCAATTTCTGATGGAGCAACTTCAATGGAAGATCAACTTTCTTAGATTCACGTTATGTATCAAACAAATCATTAAAATTTCTCAAAGCATACCATGCATCAGAAGCATTTTTTCAATTTGAACATGCATCTCATCATTAACTGAAGATTTGATTAGTGCTAATTCTTTGGCATCCTTAATCTCCCAATTATCTAGTAAAGTTGCTATGTAGGTTTATTTGGTTTAACATCACCATCACATACACCTTTCCAAATTTCATTGTAAATTCAAGTGCTTTCTATGAGCCTTTTCCATGTCTTGTATGTCTTTGTGCCTTCAAGTTTCTCAGTATCAGGAAACAAGTTTACTAGCTTGGACATTGTAAAAATTAAATGTATGCACCAATATGGATCAAGCACCAGAAAAAATAAGATGAGCAACACACCATACGCAAAACGCCACACAAAAAAATTATCTATCATGGTGTGGCCTTGACCCTCGTATAGTCACTAAAAGGAGAAAAATGATTGAGCTTTGCACTTGGCTCTAGTCAATTTCCCTGAAACTTTACAATGTAACTTTCAAAATTTGACTACTTACAATGCTCTTGAAAACTTTTCTAAAACTTTTCTAAACTTTCAAAAGTAAAAAAAATTACTTTGAGTTACAATTTCATCACCCCAAATTTACAAATTACAAAATTACCTCTTATTACTCCAAATTTACACACCTTACTACTCCAATTTACAAAATGCACAACTTCTTTCTCCACTAAAATATAATATTTCAAAAAATGATTACACCTTATCACTCCATTAAAAAAAATATTCCAGAAAAATTTACTCCGCTCTTATCATTCACCTTATTACTCCATTAAAAAACATCCTAAACTTCAATTTTAACAAAAACTTTTACATCCCACATCCAAACAATTGAGCAATCAGAAGAGAGGTTTGAGATTGATTCATAGAGAATGTCTATAAATGGAATTAAAAATGACAGTGTTGAGGAAACCAGGAACTCCTCTGGCCATTTTGATATGCGGAAGCCTTGTATATTATCTTTGTGCAATATGCAACACAAGTATGGTATCTCTCCTCTGTGATGTTCTCATAGTCCTCCTTTGCTCCTTTGCAGATTTGGGGATGCTTTTCCGCCAAATGATGTCTCTATACCTGTGGATCCGTTGGAATGGAAAATTTCACAGGAAACTGCAAATAAAATTGTTGCATGTATGGCCAACACTATTGGTGTTGCAGAATCTATTCTCAGAGTAGCTGTAAGTGGTTCATGACAAGAAACTCTTTCTCAAGGTAGTTTTTGTTATGTATATTTTGTTTGCACTAGGAAGAGTGGCATCAGGTGCTACCGTTGCATATGCAACATTATGGTTTGTTTCATTGATCTTATGCACCTCAAATTTGTTACATGAATCAACGCATATCACCATGTCATGTCTCGTTTCTACTCCAAGAAGCCCCACCACCATCTATGGGATTCAAGCATGATGAGTTAAGAAATGTTGCAAACATATGTCAGTGGTCGTATTTCCTTGGGAGAGAATTTCAGTGTGCCAGCAAAAGTCCATAAAAAAAAAAATCAGTCAGCAATAAAACAGTTAGAACGGTCAACACAGCTAATGAATAATGGTTTCAAGCGCAGTAAAAAATCAAGTGTGGTTCTAAAGCCTGGAATAATGGTTTCACTCTTGTGCCTCCTCACCTTGCTTTGACCATTTATGTCTCTGTGTAGTAGGCATTTGGAACAATACAATTTTGGCTTCTGAAGATGGGGGTGCAAGAGTCCAGGGGGATATTTAATGCAATTCGAGTAGTTTCAGGTTTTCCAAAGCCTGGAATAATGTTTCAGCATATAACAGTGTTACTTCTGGATCACGAAGCATTTCAGGACAGGGATCAGAATTGGCAGCGTAGCGCAGGGAGAGGCTAAAGGTTCTTAGGGAAACCCATAAATTATTCACTTTAGAATCTCCTCAATCACAACAGGAAATGAAGACTCAATTCTTAAATTTAAATTCCTTCTCCAATTTGGGAAATAAAAAATTTCTTTAAAAATCAAATGTCACTGATTCAAAAAATAAATTTTCTTTTCCTTAATAAAAATTGAACAGTTTTCATACCAAACAGTAGCTGACCAATTCAATGGAGTTTTCCAAAACCCTGCAGAGCTAGAATCTCCTCCTTCACATCATTTGTATTACTAGAGCTCTAATACCACAATAATAGCAGAAGTGTCCTCAGACACACAAACTTTATTAATCAAGAAAATAAAATTACATAGAATATTTGCAAGAGTTTACACACGCAAACTCCAACACTCTTGCAAGCAAGAAAATGTGTTTTAAATAAGCTACATGTCCTAAGCTATTTTAGTTATGGATCACTTATTTAATTAGCAAGTTTCGATTTACATTAAATTCTATCCTAACAAATCTACTAACTATTTTCTTAAATTGGAGCCTAAGAAACGACACCTTTCTAGATGTCATATCTTTTACAACAATTATCTATTTCTAAAATGTCTCCAATATTTAATTAAATATCCTAAATAATTAAATATTCTATTCGAACTTTTAAAATAAGATTTATGTATTTTGGATCATCTAAAATATTTAAAAATTAAAATTAAAAATTAAAATAAAATAAAATAAATAAATAAATAAAATTTAAAAATTTTGGTATTTGCTTGGCCCAGGACTTGATGGGCTATTGGGTCGGACGGGGAAGGTTGTTGGTACCAACAGTCACTACCCCCTGCACAGCCCAATGGCCCAACGGGACCTGTGTCGGACGGGGGGGAGGTTGCTGGTGCCAACAGCCACCCCCCTACCCGACCCAACGGGACCTAGGTTGGATGAGCAAGGGTAGGTTGTTGGCGCTAATAGTCAGCCCCCCTACCCAACCCAACCCAACCCAACCCAACAGGTCCTGGACCAGGGGTGGACCACATTTTTTTCATTTAATTTAATTTTAATATTTTTTTATATATAATTTTAATTATTTTTTATTTATTTATTTTAATTCTTTTATTTTGATTTTTCTATTATGTATTCTACATATCTGTTTTTTTTTTTTTTCAATTTAATTTAATTATAAATATTTTTGAGTGTTTTCTTTTTCTTTTTCTTTTTCTTTTTTCTTCAGGTTTTTTTTAAATCCCTTTTTTCATTTTTATTTTTTTTAAATAGTTTTAGTGTTTTTTTTAATGTTTTTATTATTTTAAATGTTTTTTTAATTAATTGTATTTTTATTTTTAAGGAATCTTTTAATTATTGTTTTTTTTAATTGTATCTATTTTTTTTTTAATTACATTTTTTTTATTGGGAATTTTGCTTCTGTGATCCATAAAATGTGTAAGAAATTTTTTCGGTGAAAATCACATGTAGGGAATTTTTGCCGATGCGTTTCGAACCAGCTAGTGTGGCTCATCATCAGGACAAGATGAGAAATCTGAACCAAAAAACTAGATTAAATAGACAGGAAAGTTCCAACTAGCCGTTAGTAATATAACGGCTTGTTTGACTAAATTAATAAAATAAATTAAATTTCATCAATAAAACTATATTTTATTATGTATGATTTCCAATAAAAATTTTATTAAAAGTTTTAAATTTAAATTTAATTCAATATTAATGATTTCCAATAAATATAATGTTAAAATAATTTTTTATTTTAATAATTTGAAAAAATAAATATATAAAATAAAAAAAATAAAAATAATAATTAAAAAATAATAATAATAATAATAATAAACAAAAATTAAAAATGTGAAAGAAAAATAAATTTTAATAAACCAAATTAAATAGAATAAGTAATACACACATAAAAATAATAAATAAAATATTAAATAATTTAAATTCATACAGTAATAAGGAAGTGAAGGAAAAAAAAAAAACCCTTATATATAAATAAAATAAAATAAAATGCGCCCAGAGGGAGAACAAAAGGAAAAATAAAAGGCAACTAAGAGTGAAGGACTGGAATCCAACATCTACTGACAGTCCACCCATCGTTCCTATTAAGGTTGATAGGCCTTTTGTCGATCTCCAAGGCTTCCCTCAATTTGCGATGGTGGAAATGATCAATCTTTGCAATAACCTCAGCATCCTCAATACATTTTTTTTGTTATTTTTACCTAAAATTTTATCTAAATCATGTTTTTGGAAAAAAAAAAAAAAAACCCTTTAAATGTCATTATATTTCGATATAAAATTCATAAAATTTGTTTTTTTTTCAACTTTTTTTATTCAATTTTTCATACAAAAAAATTATTTAACATGTCATGTTTAGCGAAAAGGTCCTGAAATATGTATTTTTTTAATTATATCTATATGAAAAATGTATATTTTTTTGTCTATTGTTTAATTTATTTTCTATTGAAAATTATTTTATGTGTATTGATGTATTAATTAACAATATATAAATATATATAAAAAATTATAACCTCAAAATATTAATGTTAATTTTTTTTTTAATATGAAAAAAAAAATCATTAAAAGAAAACATTGCAAAAAAAAAAAAAAACACATGTTTGAAAAACCCTTAAAAAACTAACATCTTAGGATCGAAAACAAGAAGAAGAATAAGACCATTTGAAAAATGGTTAAATAATCAACATTTAAAAAAATATTGTGCATACTTAAAATATAAGAAAATTTAAAGTGTAAAAAATATGCCTTAAAAAAATTTTGATGCTTTTCAAAATCCGCATGAAAAACACCAACATTTAAAAAATATATATCCGCACTTAATACATTGGAAATTTTGAAGTGTTCAAAAGTAAGCCCTCTAAAAAAAGGGGTTGAAGTTGCATCGACATTTTTCAAAATCAACATGAAAATCACTAACATTTAAAAAAAAAAAAGTTCATGCTTGATACATAAGAAAATTTATAAGTGTCAAAAATATGGTCCAAACAAAATGTGTATTCTGAATCAACACTTTTCAAAATCGGATGATTTTTTGCTACCTCAAAAAAATGGGTACTCAATACCATTCTGGTTTAATAGTTTACTTTGTTATATGTCATAATAGAGTTTTCTGGGTGCTTACTAGGAGTATCCATTTTCTGGTTGCGAATAATATTGGAACCAAATAATGATATCTATGCTTTACTATGCCCTTTGAATTACTTTAGACTCGTTTTTCAAACAAGAGTTATGCAAATTTTAAAAATAAAATAAAAATAAAAAATAAATACACACATTTTTGCTTGTTTTTTGGAGCTTGATCTTAAAACTATTGTATCTATGTAATTTTGAATCTCCAAGGTCTAAAATTTTGTTTCGTGGTAGCCCTATGAGTCGTCTTTCCAACGCCACAAGTCAGATTGAAATTTGATTCTTCAAGGTAAAGTTATGCTCAATCTCTCATGATGACCTGATTATATATTGGTTCAGTAGAACGAACTTGTATGGAATGTCACATGTCATTGTTTATACCTTATGCTCTTAAAATGATACACAACAAACTAAAGTCCACGTAATTTCAGCCACTTTTTACTAAATTCAAATATGATGCTCATAGAGGAAGTTATGATGGTTTTCCCTAGGTCACTTGTTTGTGACTGAATTCTGGAGCATGCAAAAACCATATCTTCTTCAGACCATATCTCAGAAAATACAGAAAACCAAGATCTGAATTTTTTACACAAAGTTCCCCAAGATTTCAAATCTAAGTGATCGAAATTTCAGCTTCTGAAGCTTCCCAAAAAAAAAAATTTATAGCGAAAATTCCAAGATGGCTTGTTTGAAGCAATGAAACCCTAGAATCCAAATCTTTGATACCAAATGTTATACAACCATTTCAAAAAATAGAAGAAAATATATATCAACAAATTGAAAATTAGTCTCTTCAAAGGGAAAACCTCTTTTACATCATATAAATGAACAATTCTTGGATGATACAAATGATACCTCCTTGGTATATATAGGATTCTAAGGGGCCACAATATTATCAAAGCCTACATAACAATAATAATGTAAAGGGCACAACAATAAAAATAGTGGGATTCTATGGGGCACAGTGATAAAAATAACAATAATGGGGCTACACTAACAATAACAATAAGGGGGTTATACTAGTATTATAGGGACCTAATAATGGCTAAAACCCCAAACATTTTGCCAATCCACCTAACATTTATATCATTATATTTCTATAGCGAAGCACATATTTCGTAAGATTTTTACTCCTAATTCTAATAACTCTATATTAGCCATTCACTGGTTAGTTGTTTTAGACCTGCATTGACCTTGAGAATAATTTTGGTCCATATTTCAAGATAATACATGTTAAAAAAACTTGTTTTTTGCATATTTTAGTTTGTTGGTATAAAAATTAGCAAGTTGATTTTCACAACCCTTGCCCTAAAAAAACACTTTCTAGCCTTTTCGGCCAACCAAAAAACTGAGGGAGGGCAATACCAAAGTTAAGTGGTCCTAAGATCTTGAACATATGTCACTCACATCTCCTTTTCCCACTTTTCACAACCTTAGACACGGGATCAAAGACGATGTAGCCAATTTCATTGTTGGATAGGTAGGAGCCATCTCAATAGATGGATTTTCTGTATAACAAATCCCTTTTCTAGTGATTACATTAGGGATCCACTTGAAAAGCTATTTTTTTTCCTTGTAACCCAAACTCCTAAAAAATAATTAAATCTGAATTTTTTGGTATAGTCCCCTCCACCCATCTTCCCCTAATTTCTACACAAAATATAAAGCAAGGTCATCAATCAACCTATTGAATTTCTCTAGTGGGTGATATGGTTCAATTTCCTTTTTTATTTCATTGTGTTAGGGAGCCACAAATACCATACATGTTCCTCTTCTAATACCTTTTAAATATATTATCTTGCTTATAAATCTCATTTGAACCAATTATCCAATGTCATACTTTACATTTCATTTGGAGAAAACAAAATTCTTATTTAGTTGGGTCACTTTAGCATATTTTTAGAAGTAGGGTATTTTTTTGTGATAACTCTCCTGTAACTAGGATGTATTAGCTAATTCCCTCACACATTGGCAGGTAGATAACATCCTAATACTAAACATTCAATCTTCCCCGAGATTACAAGAAGCCAAAAATTGAAAAAAGTCAAGTAGCGAGTCACATACAACTACAAAACTAAACAAAAATATTGCATTGTTGGAAAGTAGATCAGTACTGATGATCCAAGCGGCTCTGGACAGGCTCAATTTTTGAATTTCTTGAATCTCAGCAACATTGGAATCAAGTTTTAGAGCTCATTGATACGATTTTGGTGGCACAAACGATACTCAAATCCAAGTCCGTATGATCAACTTATTGCAGTTTAAAGTTTGACAAGACAAGGAAAAAGCGAGGCCTACAATGTGCCACATCGCATCCCAGTCAACAGGTGGGACCCACAAATTACATGGTAGTCGACTAGTGGCATATCAACCATTGAAACTTGATACTCATTCATTGGTTCTTTATCCTGCAAAAAAATAATAATAATAATATTAAAAAAAATCCCATAAAATAAAAACAACACATTTGAAAAAATATATATATAATAGGATTGTTAACCATATAAAACAAAAGTTATAATGGTTATAATCATATTAAAATTCAAATAAAAATAAAATATACTGGAGTGATGATTTATTTAAACCATATATAACATATATTAAATCCAAAATAGGTTGGAGTGATATGGTTTATTCAAACCATATAAAATGGCAAAAAGTTTTTAATAAACAATGAAATGTGGTTATATATAATACTATATGAAAACAAAGGTCATAACAAATACCAAAGAATAAGTTGGTAAGGTATATTTAAGTGGCATGACATATATTTTGACCATGGTCATATTATGTAATGGAACTTTGCGTGGGTGGCATTAAAAAGCGGTGGAACCACACCACCAACAAACATGAAACCATTAGTGAGTCACTTGTGAACGACTCTGTCGAGGCATAAAAAGGTATCTTTCTAACACCTATTTATCTCACATTAATTATCAATTCGGGAGCGAATTTTTATTTCAAGAGTGTACTCAGTCTGAGGCAGCAATTTATCCAAGAGTAATGCTGTGAAGATGTAGTACAGAATAACAAATACAAAGGTAACAAATGCTTGTAAAGAAACCTACTTACAGTGACATAAATGGAAAGATTAAACTACATCAATCTTGCAAAACATCGATCAGGGATGCAGTAGCAGTAACTCTTTCCCTTAGAAATCGATGCAAGATAACCAATCTGGGGACTTAGGAGCAATAACCTCTATCCTCTACAGTTGGAGATCTTAAAGCAGTCGAAACAAAAGCAAATTCAATAAAAGCAATTTAAAGGAAACGAAAGTTGGAAAGGAACAGCAACATGTAACTATAACTCATCTATTCGCTGATCTAAAGCTATGAATCAGAAATAAACAATAAACAAAAATGGAACAGCAATATGAACAACAATCAAATAACTCTGTAATCGTAATAAACTTAAATGCAATTATCACACAACAGAAATAAAAGAATAGAAATACAAACAACGGATCGCTCCACCAGGGCCGGGCCCTCAACTGCCGATGGAAGCGTCGCTGGACTACTGCAGAGCTTGAGAAATGGAATGAAAACGCTTCTTTGTATTAATCAAACATGAATAGGTTTTACATCAGTTGCACTTTGATCACAAGAGTCAAGGAATTACAGTGTTACAAGATGAATACAATAATCATCCATTCTCCTCCATCCTCAATACACAATACATGTTCTCCTTTTGTAATCAAAAGGAGGAGAAATTAAATAGAAAATATAATCTTCCATAACAATATGATCAACCAGAAAATATATTTCCAACAATATTTTAACAAGAGCAAGGCGAATTTGGCTTTGCCGCTGAGATTTGGAGGACGGTCGCAACAACAAATCTGAGAAAATCGTGCTCAAAGAACCCTGTGTTTCTCTCAATATATGCTGAATTTAGGCAAACCGTTCTTTTAAAAAGTTAATTGGGCCCGTTCTGGACAAAACCCATGTTCCGGATTTTCTAGATTCTTTTTCGTTTGCCCATAATCTTAACCGCAAAACTGTCACTTCTTATTCCAGCGGATTTCTGAGTTGGAATATCTCATGATGATTTGGAAATCAAATCTGTAATTTAGGAAATATCTTGGAGGCTAAAATGATAAATGATATTAATAGACCATCATTGATAAAATTATGTATAATAATAATCAATTTATTAAAAATAAAAGAGAAGAAATAATATTCATCCATAAGAGCATAAATCATTATAAGATGGATTTATATGATAAATTATAATAAATGATATGATAAACAAGAGTAAAAGTGGATGAAGGAAATGATAAAAAGTGGTCGTATTCACGGCCCAACATACCCCCAAACTGAATATATTGCATGCCCTCATGCAACCCAGAATTGAATATATTGCATGTTCTCATGCAATCCAAAGACAAAACCCATGTGTTAAACAAGCAAAGAAAATTGTTCATCCAAACTCATGAAATGGAACAAATGAATTTTTCCTCAAATAATGAATATTCAATTTTAGCAATCTTGATAAAGGCATAAAAATTTTTACAGTTGACATTCAACTATATGTATATGAAGTTGCAGAAAAATGTAACATAAGTAACAGCAAACTTCATTAACCATTTTCTCAAAAATCAGATCATTTGGATGCATAGATCATGAGATATAAAAAAATGGTTGTAGCTGATAGTGCATAATTTTCAAAATTTTATGAACTAATTTAGCGTGAAATTATCTGGGTTTGTGTATTTGAATGATACTTTTTTGTTATCCAGAAATCACAAGAATTCAGTTCATAGTTTTAAAAATATATGTAAATCAATTTCTGCACTGTATAAAAATAAAATTGTATGCCTTAAACGAGAAAGAGAGTAAAAAAACATCCATCATGTGTAGCAATTCCCCCCCCCCAAAACTGAAGAACTAGCATGTCCTCATGCGATGCTAGAAAACAAAGAGAGGTGGTTGCTACAATCTGTTGAAATCTATGTTTGATGTAAAACAACATGGAATAAGGGAGGTGTTGAGAATGAATAAGAATATTCATGGATGATAAAGAATATTACGGACATGGTCACAAGAAATAAATGAAATAAATCAACACTCCCCCAAACTGAAAGATGAGACGTGTCTAAAAAAATGGGAAGTGGTAAAGATGTGTAATGAATGATAATAAATAATGGTCAATGGATGTTCATGAAATTCTCCTAAATTCATAATAAATCAGAAAATTATGCTATTTTACCTCGGGTGTTACCTCCGAAAAAAATGTGAAAGGACATGTAGACACTGGTCTTTGCTGAAACTAATGTAGGCTGAGCGGATACTGAAAGTGATGCAAAAGGTGGAAGCCATGCAAGCATTCGCGAGCCTTTGTTGTTGGTTGTAATAGTGTGATCGTATTGCGAATAGAATTTCCCCCCATACTTGTTGTTCCCCTGTAAACAAATCACAATTCTGTATGCAATTTTCTTGAATCCACAGTTTCAGTTTTGAATGGCAACAGATAAGATACATGCAAAAAGTTCAATCAACAAAAATTCTATAAAAATGCAATATCAACATTGTGGCAAATCAACAAAATAAAAGAGTAGCGTACTGCACAGCAATTGTACAGCATAGAAAAGCATATATACTTATGATACAATCAATGAAATTATAGCATTTACTGAAATCCATGCATGTGATAAATCGTAAACAGATATAAAAGCGTTTTGTAATGATTCAAGGATAAGGAGAAGGGACAGCTTAAAATAAACATAAGTACAAATGCATTATTTACCATTTCAAACTAATATGATCGATTTGTAATGATTTTCATGTATCATAGGTTTGGAAGTAAAGGTAAAGGATTCATACTTTCATTTGATTTTTAAATATAGATATAGGAAAAAGGGTTTAATATTACTATTGATGTGTATAAATGTGACTCCAATACCATCAGCAGAGCTCTGTTGCCCACAGGTGTCCATAACCTTGACAGAGTTGCTCTCTCACCCTTGGAACCATTGTCCTTTATTTATGCTGAGGAAGTGCTTGTTAATTGTCATAACGGAGGCCATTATGCTGGCTTAGTGACCAGATAAATCACAATGCCATTCACTGGGAAGAAGTGAAAAGTGGCAGGCCGGCTCGTGATGAGACCTCCTATTCCAAGGACTTCTTAACTTTTGAATTGTCCATTGGACCATATCCCTGGTTTGGTGGCCATGATGGGAATGCCACTTCACTTGCTTCCTTATGAACATGGTAGGCCGGCTCTTGATGAGACCCCCTATCCTCCATCTGTCAAATTATAAAATTATTAATGAAATATGTAAATATTTTTCTTTTCATATAGCACTTTCCTATTTATTCATAAAGGATGGCTCAACACTGCTTAAGAGTAGGAATGGTGGAAGAAGTCTGAACAGCTCAATAGAAAAGAATATGCCCTTGTTCCTACTCCATAAATAAAAATCAAATAAAGTTATAAAATATGGGAAAGAACCAACATGATAAATATAATCGAACATATGAATTTAGTGGTAATAAGACAACAAAATCATGTTATTAATTATGTCCATTTTTTCTTTTTTTTTAATCATTACTAAACAACTTTCTTAAAAATGACGATTTCTTTTGATTTGCTGATTACAGTAAGCTTTAATTTATATGTCCTTCCATAAATTGTATGTTTGCCTTTCAAAAAGTCGTGAAAAATTCAAAAAAGTTCTAAAAATGTTGTTTAAAAAACAAGAAAAATGCACTCAAAAAGTGATGTTCCTTTGGAAAGGAACATTAAAAATAATTTGCGAAAACGCTGTTCCTTTGGAAAGGAAGTGATGTTCCTTTTGAAAGGAACAGAAAAAACATGCAACAAAAATGTTGTTCTTTTTTAAAAGAACAACAAAACTAATCAGCGAAAATGTTGTTCCTTTTGGAAGGATCAACAAAAATAAACACATAAACGCACTGCTTCTTAAGAGGAACGGCTGCTGTTCCTTAAGAGGAACAACAATTGTTCCTTAAGAGGAACAAAAAACAAATATAAACACGCAAAAAAAAGGGAAAAAAAAAATAGAAGAAAGAACAAAGCTAATATGCAATCCATTGCCAAGCAAATCCAATCAAATAGAAAGAAAAGTTTATGTACAGGTTTCAAGAAAAAAGTAATTTTTTACAGAATTGGTGCCACTGAAGAATTGCCTTCTATAACCGAAACTTGCATGGTGGGGTCCTTATTGTTCAATTGCAAATGGAGCGGAAACTATCATTTTGAAGGATCAACACCTGAAACACAAAAACATAAAGAAATCAGAAAAGAAACAACACTTTTATTAAGTTACAACAGCTATGATGTTATTTCTAAGAGAATATCAAATCTATTAATGAAAAAAAAAAATGATTTTTTGAAAAATGTTTGGCAGCAGTGGCATGAATCTTCAAATGGGAACAAATTCTTCATTTCTTCTGTTATGAATCCATTAGGTAATGAACTGGATGAAATTCTCTTGTTTTACTAAAATTTCTTTCAAGAATCGCTCGTCCATAAATTTACCTTCTTTGTTCTCTTGAGACCTGCAAAAAACGAGTGTCTACCTGCAATAAAACATTAAATCATGGAGAAAGAGAGGTGATCAAGCTCCCATAATCCAATAATTATGCAAAAAAACTAACAAGTAGTTACTTTGTAGAACAAATCCATGGACAAATTAAAATTAATTTATTACCTGCGGGAGAGCAGTAGCCAATCATGCTAACATGCAGTGTTTCAATCACAACTTCTTTGTTTTTTGTCCGATTCAAGTGATTCCAAAGCCAAATGAGAGCTAATTCAAAGGCTTATCTCCAATAGAAACAGGTTTTAAAAATCCCATATAATGGTATGTTAAACTTTCTTAGAACAACCTATATAATGGAGTCATTTTCGATTTTCCAGTTCAGACCAACAGTTGGTATTTCAAGCATAAATTTTTCGTTTGATAGCAGATTGAACTGATTCAAATTGGAGATTAAATTATATTCAATTATTGATCTCCAATAGAAACAGGTTTTAAAAACAAGAATAATTAATGGGTCAAATATGTTAAGGAACAACCGAGAAAACAGAGTTTCAAGAACGTTGATTTATGATAGGCAGTCAGTATTTTGGTCATAAATTTCTCATATGATATCAGAATTGAGTGATTCAAATTGCGTTGTAAACTAGATTTATAGAGGAATCTACCATAGAAAAAGGTTTTAAAAATATAGTCATTTAGACCTCCAAAAACTGATTGTCCCAACTCTGTTTCTGAGCATCCTACTAGACACCCTGTCAATGTTTTGGTTCTAACTTTTTCGTTTCAAATCCAAACTGAGTGATTCCA
The DNA here is from genome assembly GCA_034641835.2 of Pinus albicaulis. Taxonomy (NCBI): domain Eukaryota; kingdom Viridiplantae; phylum Streptophyta; class Pinopsida; order Pinales; family Pinaceae; genus Pinus; species Pinus albicaulis. Next base: position 806,420,701 of record CM076581.1, on the reverse strand, counting down.
ATTGGGTTGGAAAGTATACATCAGGGTCTACTTAGGATAGAAATAGGTTTTAAAAATATTCAATTTTGGTCCCCCAAAACATGACTGTCCCAACTGTGTTTTCAGAAATTTCATCAAGCCCGCAAGCCAAAAAAATGATATTCAAGAAATTTTTTCATATTGATGATAAAAATAAATATAGGTGTTTGTAGAATTGTTATTTTCAATATAATTCATCTTCATACACAAATAAATTAAAATATTTATCATCAATGTTAATTTCACAGCGTGCTGCAACAAAGAAACAACTATTTTTACCAAAAAAAAAAAAATGTGTATGTTTTATTTCCTTATTTATTTTATTTTCTCCACTATCCTACTCTTATTTGGAGAATGAATAAGATTACGTATAAGAGTATTTCCAATGGAGCCATTTCCGAAATAAAGATTCAATTATGTACATACCCAAATTTAAAAAATGTATGTTAATAAAAATTAGGGTATGAGAAGCCAACTTCCCTTGAAAAGATGGTGTCAAAAATTGTTGAAGTATGGAGTGATGTTGCAAACAAATGATGGAGTGAAACCAATCTTCGATATATTCTTTACTTCCTTGATTTCCCATATCCATCGTATCATGAAGTTCTTGAGCTTTTAAAATGGTTTGTTGATGCAAACTAGAAGAAACCTCATTTTCTCTCATAACTTCTACAATTTTTGGATTTGATACATTCTGAGTCTCAGTGTAAGTTTTCTCCAATGGTGCATGTGAGATAGAATGAGTGGGAATGGTGGGTGAATTTTGCAGTTCAACACTATAAGCATGTTGTACTGGTTTATTATCGTGTGGGTGTGGAATGATTTGAGCAGGAGATTGTGCAGGGAATGGAGCCTCTTGATGATGTAGTTGATTGTGTTGAGTAAATGATTTTGATTGACACACAAGATGTTGTGGAAGAGCTGGAAGATGTGTTTTTGCTACAAGATGAGGGAGAGTAGTCATGCAATCATAAGATGAACCATGTCAATCTTGTAGACAAGATTGGTAGTGGTTATATTGAGATTGGCATGGCTGCCCTAACATATGAGTATTCCATAATGAATTATGCAAGTAAGAGAATGGAGAGGAAGTGTTTTGAACCATACCTGTTAACCTTGTTGGAGCTTCCCCATCTCTTTGATATGTCACTTCCAAATTAGATAAGGAAGAGTGATTATCTATGAGATGCTCTTTTTGGTAATGAGGGAAAAAAACTTCATCAAATTCTTGATTTCTCTGAACCTGCAAAACATTCAATTGTGACTTTAGATAGCTAATAAAATCATATTTAAAATTTTCAAATAAAACCTTGATTTCAGCTCTTATGTCTCTTGTTCTTGTAGTAAATTTGGAAGAGAAAGAAGAAACTTCTCTAGAATTCTTACCAACCTTGGAAATTCCTCTTGAATACCTTATGCACAATTCACAAACATCATCATATAATAACTGAAAAACATCACCTTTTCCTATCAGATTTAAGAGTTCCAAAAATTCATCTTTGATTCCTTTAAGCATGAGTGTTTTCAAGATTTCTTTTTCCATATGCTTATGCTTTGATTTTTGAAGTTTATATTGAAATCACTCTACATAGTCCTCCAAGATTTAATCTTCCCCTTGTATCATACCGAATATATCTTCACTGGATTTGCATTAGTCTTGGTACTTCTTCAAGAAGATGTTCTTCATGTCCTCCCATGTTTGGATGCAGTTCCCACCAAGGTTCATGAACCATCAGAGAGCTGCTCCTTTTAGAGTAAGAGGAAACACTTTCAACCTTCGATCATTAGTACAATAATCATATCCTCTAAAAAATATTTCAAAATCGAATAAGAATGTATCTGGATCTTCATTTGTCAAACCATGAAAATTTGGTAGAGACGATGGAGGAATTATGTGCATTTGTGTCACACCTCCTAGATCTTTGATAGGAATTCAAAAGTTGCAGCATGTCATTTACTATAATAAAAGATGTTTTTTAGTGCTTTTTAAGGATCCCTCTCAATGCTTCACACTGGTTATGAAATGGGTGGTGCTTAATTACCACTGAAATTTACAAGTTTTTTTAAAAATTCCTCCTCTTAAAAATTCAAAGAACAAATGTAAGTAAGATTCATTCTCTAATTTAAGCTTTCAAATTAATTCTCATTAGAAGCTGGCCAAGAACAAGTGTGTTACGTTCATGCGCAAGTTCTAATTTCACTTAATAATTCAATTCTTCCCAAGCGTAGTATTAAATATGCATCACTTTTTCTAAAATGGCATACACTCTCCTAAATGCACCACCAAAGCCTTGCTCATAGTATGTACATATTTTTAATGACTCATATTTATCTCACATTAATTATCAATCTGGGAGCGACTTTTTATTTCAAGAGTGTACTCAGTCTGACGCAGCAATTTATCCAAGAGTAATGCTATGAAGATGTAGTACAGAATAACAAATGAAAAGGTAACAAATGCTTGTAAAGAAACCTAATTACAGTAACAAGAATGGAAAGATTAAACTACTTCAATCTTGCAGAACATCGATCAGGGATGCAGTAGCAATAACTCTTTCCCTTAGAAATCGATGCAAGATTACCAATTCTAGGGACTTGGAAGAAAAAGCCTCTATCCTCGACAGTTGGAAATCTTAAAGCAAATGAAACACAAGCAAATTCAGTAAAATCAATTTAAAGGAAACGAAAGCTGGAAATGAACAACAGCATGTAACTGTAACTCATTTATTTGCTGATCTAAAGCTATGAATCAGAAATAAACAATAAACAGAAATGGAACAGCAATATGAACAACAATCAAATAACTCTGTAATCATAATAAATCTAAATGCAATTATCATACAACAGAAATAAAAGAATAGAAATACAAACAGCGGATCGCTCCACTAGGGTCGGGCCCTCAACCGCCAGTGAAAGCACCGCTGGGCTACTGCAGAGCTTGAGAAATGGAATGAAAACACCTCTTTGTATTAATCAAACATGAATTGCTTCTACATCAGTTGCTCTTTGATCACAAGAGTCAAGGAATTACAGTGATACAAAAACAATATAATAATCATCCATTCTCCTCCATCCTCTTCCAATACACAATACATGCTATCCTTTTATAATCAAAAGGAGGAGAAATTAAATAGCAAATATAATCTTCCATAACAATATGATCAACTAGAAAATACATTTCCAACAATCTTTTAACAAGAGCAAGGAGAATTTGGCTTTGCAGCTGAGATTTGGAGGACGGCCGCAACAACAGAACTGAGAAAATCATGCTCGAAGAACCCTGCGTATCTCTCAATACAGGCTGAATTTGGGCAAACCATTTTTTAGAAAAGTTAATTGGGTCCATTCTAGACAAAACCCATGTTCTAGATTTTCCAGATTCTTCTTCATTTACCCATAATCTTAACCGCAAAACTGTCACTTCTTATTCAAGCGGATTTCTGAGTTGGAATATTTCATAATGATTTGGAAATCAAATCTGCAATCTGGCAATTATCTTGGAGTCTAAAATGGTGAATGATATTAATAAACCATCATTGATTAAATTATGCATAATAATAATCAATTTATTAAAAATAAAGGAGAAGAAATAATATTCATCCATAAGAGCATAAATCATTATAAGATGGATTTATATGATAAATTATAATAAATGATATGATAAACAAGAGTAAAAGTGGATGAAGTAAGTGATAAAAAGTGTTCGTATTCACGGCCCAACAGACTCCAAATAATGGTTGGTTGGCATATAGTTATAATGGAATTCTATTTACACGACATAAGAAAATTGTCATGGGTCCGTGGGTTTGAATCTGTAACCCAACTAATGCCCATGACTTCACAATTGTCTGCCAGTGACGGTGCCAGGCAGGCGGCCTTTGTTAACTTCACCGAGGAGTTGGTATATAAGTGTTATTCAACTGCGCAACAAGATGGAGGCACGCATGCAAACAAAATTTATATGGAACCCTAAAAAAGGTACATAGAATGAGTTATGGAATCTTTACACAAGGAATCTTGAGGAATCTAAAATATTCCCTTGGAGACTGATTTTTGACAAAGGCATAATGATGTCGAATTTATACTCATTTTTCTCAAAATTTTGTAAGAAGCGCGATGGCGAGATCTTTTTCCTCATATGAGCAGTACATACATCCTTAATCAACTTGTAGAGAGGAATCTTTGTGGAATCTTGAGGAATTTTTGAGATTCCCTAAAGGCCCAAAAATGTCTGTCTCAAAACCAGACCAACTTTATACTCATTTTTCTTAGTTTTTCGCAAGGAACACAATGATGTGATCATATTTGTTATCTAGGCAACTCAATTCCAATCAACTAGCAAGAAGGAATATTTGAGATTCTCGAGGGTCCAGATTTGACCGAGTAAGAAGGGAGCCGATTTTATACTCATTTGAACTAGTTTTTCACCAGTAATTCAACTATGTAGTCCATTTCTTTAGCAGAGGTGTGCATTTTCAGTCCATCCCCGGAAGTGGAGGTATAAGATGCATTGTTTCCATGTCTTCTTTTGATTTTTGTTGAAATGATGCTTTGATGTTGAGATCCTTGTATGCCACTTTATGTGAGAGTTTGATATTTTTTCATGCTGATGGAGAGCTTTTATGAGTGAGAGCTCTTATAGAAGAGCGTATCATGGAGAGACACACCACTCTAGTTAAGAGAATTTCTTCCTTGTAGTGACAGAGAATACATCATGTTCTCATCATCATCTTGCAGCATTTAATGAAGTGACCTCTCCACTCTTTATATTGGGTCCAAAGACGTAATCCACACTAGGTGAACTTCGTTATCAAATTGCATGTGTACTTTGATTTAATGGTTGCATTTATGTTTCCTCTTCTTTAAAGTATGCACATGTGGTTTTTCATACTCTTTCACATGCAATTTTGCTAACATCACAAAAGTAAAATATTGTAACACATTCTTCCCACATCTACCCAAGTAACCAGCCAACTGGGGTAACACATACGACAAGAGGCTATTATATCAGATTCAACCTCCTATGTGCCCTTAAGGAAGTGGAACGACAGAAAAAACAACCTACAATTCTTGTACAACAACCCCAAGAGGTAACCCAACCACTCAGGCCTCTTACCCCTGGGTCACACTGAATTTTTTACCCCCTTTGAGTCATAGTCGTAGGCATGGCACTGCATTCCAGGGGCTAGAAGGCTATAGTTGTAGGCATAACACTACATGCCAAAGGCTAGGGCCCCAAATTCTCAGATATCTGCCTACGGCTTTGGGATTTGAGCCACCTTTTCAGGTCCAGAGCCCAAGCCACTTTCCAGAACTTCATGAAAACTTAAGGGATGTTAAATAAAAATAAGACAATGATTCAGAAGCAACCGCATCAACAAGAACTCATATGGACCCCTCCTATCCATGATAGGAATTTTGTCGAACATGTCACAAACATTGAATCTACAGGTGTAAACAACATATTTAAGCATAGGGATCTCATACTTATCTGATAATCGCTAAGAAGCATTGCTCCCTTACATCATTAGTTGCAATACAATCTAATTGACCATAGATACATTGTGTATTCATTTAAAAGTAAAAACATGGGGAGAGACATACATAATCACTATAAAAATACATGCTCATAACTAGCAGCATAACAACAGAAATACCATGGATACAACAATAATAGAATCCACATATAAATAAGTACATTTTCATACAAAATACAAAGGGAATGAATTTCTCATTAATGAATGTAGAAACCAATCGGAGATGAGACTTCCACGTTCCACTCTAACATAGATTGGTTGAGCCAAATATCACTTCAACCAATCACCCTCGTGCCATACTCCAAGCATGAATGTGGGATCTCATAAAACACATCAATCACAACCAATCTAAGGCTTCCAAAGGCCAAACCACCTCAACCCTCAACCAGTGATTCCACCTCATGTTCAGGCATCATAACCATCATGGATTTATCTCTATCCAAGCTATTCCAAGGCTCTAGAGTGTTTGTTCCAACAAAGGCTTCCAGGACTAGTAACTCAACCCCAACTATTACAGGCTTCCAGAGTGTTTGTCTAACCAGGGCTTCCAGGACTAATAACTCAACCCACCTAGGGCTTCTAGAATTTTTGTCCAACCAAGGCTTCCAGGACTAGTAACTCAACCCATATCTGTCCTTCGGGCTTCCAGAGCGTTTTTCCAACCAAGGCTTCCAAGAATTAATAACTCAACCCACGACTAAAGGAATCATGAGAATTAGCCATAAAACAATAAAAGGAAATAAACCAACAACACCATGGCTATCCAAGAAATGGCAAGGCTAGGAAAATCCATTGTCAATCCAGGCAATCCTCCATGCCAATGAGAAATCATAATCAAGAAACCACATGCATACACCATGCATGCAAAATCTAGTGAGGAAAACATACATGCAACTCAGTACCTACACTCAGAACTTGTTGTAGATGTTGATCCTGATGTCCTCTTGCACTTTCCTGCTCTTCCTTTGCCTTCTTGCTCCAAATCACCAAGTATCCACACTCTCCAAGAGTGCTCCAAGAAAACTCTAAGTATCCAAGAGTATGAGAGAGAGAGAGAGAGAGAGAATAATGAGAGAGCTCCAAAATGCACTGACCAAAGATTACCCACTGATCCTCAAAATCCTTTTTATTAATGAGGCCTCTATTTTATTCATTTTCCATTATTTTCCTTAATTTTCCTCCTCACATGCAACATGTGACCTTTCATCTCCATTTTCTCCTATTTTCCATTATTTTCATAAATAAAATGCCAATTAATGCCTCTTGAATTTCCAAAACCTTTGTCTTTCCAAAGCCTTAGCCATTGCCTTTTCCATTTTCCTTTAGCCATACTAACCGAAATGAACACCCACCATTCATCTTGGAATACGTGCCCCATCAACCATGGTATTTTATATTTTTTTACATGGGTTTTTACTAGGGTTGTTACAAATATCTTGGTTAATTCCGGTAGTTGAAAGAATTTAGATCAAGTTTGGTATCAGAGTGGTCTTCTCACTGATTTGAATTGCGAGTGTGAATTATAACTAGATATTGAACGTGCAACAAGAAGGAAAATGGAGGATCACAAATATCTCTACGAGGACCTTCTCAGGATGGCACACATTGTAGATATAATGTATGTAGATTATGAGGAGAAAATGGCAAAAGAGTAACAAGAGAAAGAGAGAGTAGAGGATGATTCTCCATCTCCATCTTCGAGTGAATATTCTTCTTCTTCATCTTCTTCTCACCATTAAAATGAAGAGATCCATCAGAGCCTTCAAGAAGATAATTTTGAATTGAGGAGACTTCTACAAGAGGAAGAAGAGGAGAAGCAAAGATTACAACTTCAATTACGAGCCACAGAAGAGGCCTTGGAAAAGTTGAAGTGCAACGAAGGCTTAATGAATCCATCATAACCTATTTTAGTATCAACAACTGAGGTAAACAATGTTGATAGTTCTTCAGTTTCATTTTCACGTGATGTTATTTCTGTTAGAAGCCTTGAGGTACCCATTTCAGGAACTGACATGAGCCTCCTTATCAAGATGGGGAATAAAGGAGGAGGACTTGGTGTTAAGGGCCAACGAATGACTCAGCCATTGGAATTTATTCAAATACCTAGATTTGTAGGATTGGGATACATTGAAGGAGAGTGTTAGAAGGAAGAAGAAGCAAGGAGTTCTTCAGACAAAAAATCCAAGTCATTTCTGAAACCATTGAAGAAAAAGGATGTTGAAAACACATCACAATCTTCCTATGATTGTGAGCATTGCATAAGAAGATTTACAGCAAGATATTCTCACCATATTTGCACCAGAGACAACCAAGTGAGGTATAAAAAGTCTCAATACATGCTAATTTTCCTTTTGATTACAAACAAATTGCTAATGATGAGCAACATTTATTACATAAAAAACAATGTAGTTTTTATGGCTTGTATAACCATGCTATTTCCAAGTGTCAAAAAAGAATGGCTGCAAGAAAGAGGAAAATACGTGAAAGGACTTCTCCACATCAGGGAAGGAAGAAGGTTAAGCAAGTCTGGAGGAAGAATAATTTTTGCATTCATTGCAACAAAGGTGCACATCGAAGAGACACATGTTGGGAGCTCCATCCAGAGCAGCGTCTCAAGAAGGAAAAAGCGCCTATGCGAACTAGTCAATGAAGCTTTTCGACAAGAGAAACAACTCCAGAATGATGATCCATTCACTTTGATGAGTGAGAGATGTTTTTATTAGAGATATTAGTTTTTCATGGCCGCATTTTGTAAATAACATGTTGTGAAATGATTGTAAAAGTGATGAAGTGTTTGCCATCACTTATGAATGTAACATAGTGATCCTTTTGGATTTTTTTTGTTGATAGCCTGGGTTTGGTTTCTATTATGATTATGATGTAAAGTTGACCAAAGGGTGTGTTATAAACTCTTGGCAAGTATGGGATTTACTTTGGTCATGATAGGTATTTTAATTAAACATGATTTTTTCAATATGTACCATAGGTTTGCATAGAGAGCAGGTGTCGATTCATCACTTATGGTTGCAAAGAAAAAAGGTGATTGAGAAGGAAGAGTCGCATGTTAGAGCACTTGTTGTGTCGACAAGGGAGTATAATAGATTGCAGATTATGTTCATGATTTTGGAGGACCAAAATCTCCCAGTGGGGAGGAATGAGCCATGTGGCTCTAGAGAGGCTCAATTTTTGAAGTTCCCGAATCTCAACAACATTGGAATTAATTTGTAGAGCTAATCGATATGATTTTGGTGGTGTAGATGACACTCAAATCCGAGTCTATATGATCAACTTATTGTAGTTTAGAGTTTGACAAGACAGGGAAAAAGAGGGGCCCATAGTGTGCCACATGGCATCCTAGTTAGCAAGTATGACCCATAGATTACATGGCAGTCGACTAGTGTCCTATAAAACATTGGCACTTGATGCTCATTCATTGGTTCCTTATCGCTACAAAAAAAACAAAAAAAATAATATTAAAAAATCCCATAAAATAAAAACAACACATTTGAAAATATATGTATATATATATATATATAAAAACCATATAAAACAAAAGTTATAATGGTTGTAATCATATTAAAATTCAATTAAATCCAAAATATGTTGGAGTGTTGGTTTATTTAAACCATATATAACCTATATTAAATCCAAAATAGGTTGGAGTGATATGGTTGATTCAAACCATATAAAATGGACAAAAGTTTTTAATAAACAATGAAATATGGTTATATAAAATACTATATGAAAAAAAGGTCAGAACAAAGACCAACGAATAAGTTGGTAAGCCATATTTAAATGGAATGACATTTTGACTATGGTCATATTATGTAACGGAACTCCGCATGGGTGGCATTAAAAAGTAGTGGAACCACACTACCAACAAACGTGAAACCGTCAGCTAGCCACATGTGAATGAATCTAAGTAGTGGTCGATTGGCATATAGTTATAATGGTGAGCTATTTACACAACAAAACAAAATTCCCATGGGTCCGCAAGTTTGAACTTGTGATCCAACCAATGCCAGTGACTTAACAACTGTCCACCAACCGTGGTGCCAGAAGGGCAGTCTTGGATAACTCAGTCGAGGATTTTGTATACAAGTGTTATTCAACTACGCGGTGGGGCGGAGGCGGGCACAAAAAACAAAGTCATATGGAACCTTGACACAAGCATGCAGAATGAGGCATGGAACCCTGACGTAGGGAATCTTGAGGAATCTAAAATATTCCCTTGGAGGTTGATTTTTGACAAAGGCATAATGATGTCGACTTTGTACTCATTTTTCTCATAATTTTTCAAGGAGCACGATGGCGAGATTGGTTTCCTTATCTGAGCAACGGATCCTCAATTAACTTGCAAATAGGAATCTTTGTGGAATCTTGAGGAATATTTGAGACTCGCTAGAGGCCCGAAAATGTCAGTCTCAGAACCAGACCGACTTTATACTCATTTTTCTCATTTTTTCACAAATAACACAATGGTGTGATCAGATTTGTTATCTGGACAACCAAATTCTAGTCAACTGGCGTGAAGGAATCTTTGAGATTCTTGAGGGTCCATATTTGACTGAGTCATAAGGGGGTCGGTTTTATACTCATTTGAACTAGTTTTCACCAAGAATTCAATTGTGTAGTCCATTTCTTCAGTAGAGGTGTGCATTTTCAAGCCATTCTCGGAAGTGGAGGTATAAGATGCATTGTTTCCATGTCTTCTTTTGATTTTTGCTGAGATGATGCTTTGATGTTGAGATCCTTGTATGCCACTTTGTGAGAGGATCCTTGTATGCCACTTTATGTGAGATTTTTATATTTTGTCATGCTGATGGAGAGATTTTATGAGTGAGAGCTCTTATAGAAGAGTATCTCATGGAGAGACACACCACTCTAGTTAAGAGAATTTCATCCTTTTAGTGACAGAGAATACATCATGTACTCATAATCATCTTGCAACATTTAATGAAGCAAATATTAGAGAATCAAACACAAGTAAAACCATGCAAGCATTCAACACAAAAGACACAAATATTTTTGGTGCAAAACCCTTCTCCAGGAAAAAAATCTTCCTTGTTACTGTTGCGTTGCTCAATATATTTTATTATGCTAAGAAAATTCTTTACATAGAGATTCAGTTTGCTACTATCAAACGGAGATCACTTTCTCATGTGGATCTATGGATTTCCATCCGCTGAAAGCCACCACGATCAACGATCCTCGCCCGGTTACTCCTGAACTATCAAACAACTCTACAGACTTTGATTTGATGGTTGCCACCATGACCAACGAGGCTCGCCCAGTTTCTTCTGAACTATACAACCACCATTTTATTGAGAAAACTGCTCACTTATATTGATTTCACCGGAGTCCTCTAACTCCACTCCTCTACGTGGTTCTCATTTCATACATTTTCAGGCTAGAACTAAGAAGTGCTCAACATGAACACAACAACAACGTATCTTCAAGGCATATAATCAAAACTCAAAACACCACCAAAAATGCATCACAATCTCAAAAAACACTTCATAAAATAATCTAATCAACACATCAACTAAAACCCTCTCTATAACAAACAAATTTGCTCGCAACTGAATACTACACTCAAACAATAAGCTGGATAATATAGTAGGAGAAAACAATCTCCAAATATACCTGCAATCAAACTCTTTTTCACGTCTCGCTTGCTGCATAAAATACTGGCTGAAACATACTTCATTTCACTGTTGTAACACCAGCAAAATACTTCAGAAAATATGCATCACACAACCCTCACATAGCTTGCATACTCTTCTCCACTCCCACACTCACTCAACACATCCAGAGAATCAATCGTACTATCATTGAGATTTCTCCAATATATGGATGCACTAAGGTGCTCAACGCGATAATTACCAAGAACTACTCTGCTCCACAAACTTTGTTAATATGCTTGATTTTATCCAGATTCAACTCATTGAATTGATCAAGCCACTCTCTCCACTAACCTTTTGATATTTTCAACTTTAATCACATTCTAGAAGCTCCATTATCTTTTCTAAACATATGTTGAAAAATTATAATCAATAACATCGCCACAATACCAAAATTAGTTGAGATATGCAAGGAATCCAGAGTAATTTTCGTGTTTTACTTCAGTCGCATGCACAAGCCTATGAAAATTCAACTGGTCACATGCACAGGCCCGTCTCCCAGTGACTAGAGCCTCTCAGTTGCATGCACAAGCCTACAGCGGAGCGACTGGAGCAGAGGATGGTCAGAACTCAATCAAATTAGTTCATAACTATACCAAACTTCTTGGAAACCTTCATCAAGTCCTAAACACACATTCAAGCCTTTGTGACAAGTTTGCAACTGATGACATAGGCCAAACACTTTTGCAACAAGTCAGTGACATGAAAACTCTAGTCTACCAAAATCCTCATCAAGACCAACACCTCCAACTCCTCAAGCAGCAACAACAACCTTTCTAAACACCTTCAACGCCTTTTAACAACATCTATAACATCTATAGCAACATAACCAACACCTACAGCAGCAACATCAAGTCACCCAAATGCCTCCAACATCAGTAGAGGCACCACCAACACATGTAGAAACATCTCCAATTCTTCCAAGACATGTAAAAACATATGCAACACCTGTAGCAACACCTGTATCAAACCAACACAACACGTCCTAAAGCCATCACTACTCAGCCTCCCATTCTTGCACTAGGTCATGTCATAACTATGTTGACATCAATGCCAACCAACAACACCAACAAGCAAAACACTCATCACACATGATGAGGACCACTATCAATATTAGGTAGACATAAGGCATATGATGAACAACACCATGACCCTGTTGACGTCAATGCCAACATTACAATGCCAAAAATCTCCCCCTTTGGCATTGATGTCAACCTCAATCCATTCTCCAACATGTGAGGCTAATCTACATACATTGTCCAACATTGAAGCTGCAACTTTGAAGTTTATCTCTATCCATCCAAATTATCTTCCCATTTGACATTAATGGAAAATGACCATACCAACACTGAAGACAATTCCAATAATGTGTCATATGAGAGAATTTATCGCCCTGTCATACTCAACACCATCTAGATGAAAACCAAGAAGTATATTCTACAAGATAAGCATGTGAAACAAGAAACTCTATTTCCAACACCTCTAGCCAATATCATGCAACCACTCGAAAACAGAACATGTTCCCCCTAAGCATGTAATGGGGTTGCAAACACACTCTATTTTTTGTTGAAGCAACACATCCTCTTCACTACAATAAGCCTTTGTGCCAAGAGAAAGAGATTACTCCTCATGAACCATGACTCTAATTGACTTTGAGCAATGATATATAATGAAGTATAATACATACAATAGTGATCCCTTGACCGATTTTGGAGGGATTGCGGTAAAACCTAAGGGTGGAGATGGTTTAATCTCCGGGAAGCCATAGTTGTTTTTGTCTTAAGTACCACATTCATGCTTGGAATATGACACAAGGGTGATTGGCTGAAAAAAAAAGATTTGGTTTAGCTCAATCTATCGTCAGGTGATAAATGGAAATCCCTAACTTGGTTGACTTTTGCATATGTTAATAAGAGCTCTTTTCCTCTTGTTTTTCATGAGTAATGATACTTTTTATTATGTGGCTTTGATGGTTTTTCTATCATGGTTATTATTCTGGTTATACGCAGGTTATAAGCATGGTTTCATAACAGGTTCTAGCTACGACTCTTTTCATGTTTTGATTGGTTGATGAATAGTTATTGAATGCTTGAGCTAATAAGTGTTATTGCAGCTATTGTGAGAGGGTATTAAACCTTCTTGATGATTCTCAAATAATTATCAGACCCCTATGTTCAAATATGCATTCATGACCTGTAGATTACATGTTCTCAATGTGTTTGACGAAATGATTGTCATGGTTAGGTCCAGTTAGGTCAAGTATTTGATCAAGTTTTGTATGAGTGGCTTTGTCTTGATGTCATTTATCATTATCGAAAGTATCATTGAGTTTTGGGCAGTGGTCTGGAGGCTGACTTGGAATTTATACTCAGAATCCAGGACTGCACCCTTTGAACTAAACATTTTAGGTCACAACCGCTACCTGGTAGGCTTATACTTGCGATTAGAGGCCCTCAACTACATGGAGGCCTTGTCATGCATGCACCTAGGAGACCAATTCTATAAAAAGGCATTCCAACTCAGGATTTGGGCACTGGGAGTGGTTGTTTAGCTCCTGGGTGTCCCGTAGCTCCTAAGGAAGGTCAATAGAGTTCCAGTTTGTCAATTTCGCTTCCTTAATTGTACTTAGGAGATTGATTCATGTCATAGTAGCCTTCAACACATGTTTACCTTGACAGGTCAGTAAGGATGGGTAAATGTGGGAGGGGTGGTTACAGAAATACTTTGTTAAGACTCTCGCTCCAACTATTCAAAGATATTTATACGATTTACTTTCAATATTGTTGCATTAAGGTTTCAAAGAAATTGTAGTTTATGAAGTTTAAGCATTTATGTGTGATTTATATATCTTTTTATTGTAGAAATTTATCTTTGAGTGTTTCATGTTATTTAGGAAAAACATATATTTGGATTTAAGGAATGTTTTATGAAGAACATTTTGATTGACTAGTAGTCACCAAGAGTTTATAGTTCAATTTGAAGGCTTTCAAGCTTTACTACCTCTTAGATCATATTTCAATTTTTTGGTCCAAACACTCTTTTTGTTAGTTTATACTAAAACTTTCATGGGGATAATTTATTGTGTTGCAATAATTTGTTTTTTGACATTTTTGAACAACATTGTTGTAGTTTCAACAAACCCCTATCTCTATATGTATGTCTATGTCTGTGGCTTTTTTTTGCTGTTAAATTGGGCTAGAAACTATTTTTTTATGTACATATTGAATAACTATAAACCTACAGGGATTTGACATTTTTTGTATGAGAATTCCATTTTTTGTTCACTTTGTGATAAGATTTTATGTGCAATATCACTTGAAAAAATCTCCTTTTTCTCTATGGAAAAGAAATATATTTTTTCCCTTTCAATAAAAATATTGAAATATAATGATAAATAAATATCAAATTTTTTTTAAGAAGACACATTTCAAAGGATTCTCTCTTATTTAGTTAAAATTTTAAAATGATGGGTGTTATCAATTTACAAGCACAAATAACATAGGAAAACTCTAAGGAATTGATCCCATGAACCCCTGATAACTTTTGCATTGAAAATTTAAGTTTTCATTGAGCTCTCTCAGTCTCTCTCTCTCTCTCTCTCTCTCTCTCTCTCTACATGTGTGTTTATGTGTGTGTATCCCAAGTGATCGTGGAATGCAGTTACCATCTCCATCCAAGTACTATTGTTGTAAATGACATGCTGAGACAATAATGAGTATAGGCTTTGAGCTATGTTGTCAACTTGAATTTACGCCCTAAAGACTCTAATGTTTACCCTAGGTATCAACCTCAAAATGATGAGAAATATGGGGGGATTTATTTGGGTTAGAGTTTTAAGGAGTCAAGGGTTTAGTATTAAGGGTGATTTATGTTATGTGGCTATAGAGATTATGGCTTGTACAAGTTACATGTTTAAGGTTATATTGTCGAGGGACACGATGGTTAGAAATTTAGGGATAATGGTTAAAGTATATCCAATCAAATTCATGTCTTATTGAGGTCAATTGTGGGTTTCCAAATACCGTGCTTAGATCAACTTAGCATTCAAATTTCTTACCACGCACAAGGTATATAAATACTCAATCTGACCTCACTTATTGCATTTAGTTTGTGGAGTAGAAGCTTCCATTTGCAATTTTAATTTGCAAAACAATCATTCTTTTGTTGAGAGACATACCACACATTGGATCTCCAAGTTGTGTGAGTAATTTATAGATCCACATCAATTTTGGTATTAATTCTTATTTCTCTGCGCTTAACCAATTTTCCTTGAACTATCTCAACTAGGTTCTATTCCACCCTACCACATCATCTTGTACTATCTACAACATCTATAGTTGCAATACCATCTTGGAATCATAGTGGAAACTGCTAAATTTATTTTTGACTGAGTAATCATGCCAATAGCTCTAAACCTATATTGTGGTATACCTTAAACTATAAAATTTTGATTGAATAAGTGATTTTTTTTATGCACCTTGCATCTTGAAATTAACCTTAATCTTACTCATATTGAAATCCAATCTATTGTCTTGTAAATACCAACAATACCTTCAACTGTTTCCAAATTTCATATTAAACAATGATAGATGTTAGCCACATCCATGTCAAGCATATAAACCATACTTATAAGTTACAACCAAGCCAAAGTTAACCTTTCTCCATCAAAGCCATGATAAAAATTATTGCACGTATATCACTCTCATATGAAAGAAAAATATGTGACTAAGATAACTACTCCAATTTGGGGCCACTAGGTAAGTCCTAAAGTACATCATCATGGTTCTTCATGAATGGCTATCCATACCTTATTCAACTTCACTCCTCATTTGGTATCACAATAAGTGTCTTCATCGTGCTTTTAAAATATCTCTAAGACACCCTTATGGTTACCCAACAAGATTGTCGGTAACATTTTAGCTTCAATTTGGGGACAAGAGTCCTTGGGGGCACTTGAGAACCACAAAATATCAACATTAGGAATTTTGCTTCTGATCCATAAAATGTATAAAAAATCTTTTGGTGATAATCACATCCAAGAATATTTTGTCGATGCGTTTCGAACCAGCCAGTGTGGTTCATCATCTTGTCCTGATGATGAATCACACTGGCTGGTTCGAAACGCGTCAAAAAAATCTCAACATGTCAAGAGTAGAGTTGCAAAGGAAAAATCAATGATCTGGCACAACCATTTCATCATCTCAAGAGTACAATGCCCATTTTCCCTATGTTTAATTTCCAAGTTAAACAAGAACACATTAAATCATGATCCGTTTTACTATGATCTTCATAGTGGATGGTCTATCTCTCAAGTTGAAGCAATGAATGGATACTTGTGACTAGTGAATGACCTTAGGTGAGTAGGAAAATTGCCCAATACTAGTCATGTCTATCCATATTTGAAGAGAGCTATCACAAAACGTTTGAGGCCATAAATCAACTTCCAAAGCAACAACTCTCATGCTATAGTGATTTGGGTATAAATAATGGTGGTTTTGTTCATAGAAATATGGTTTTTTTGCATAGAATGGTTGCACATAATTTTTTTCACTTTCGAGACTAAAATTTAGTTGAACTATTCCCTTTGGAATAGTTTCAAATTCATACCACCAACAAGATACCCATTGTTATCACATTCAAGGAATAAAAAGGCAGCTCGTGTTATTGGACTGTATAATACATATTGCATTACTGATTTTCTCGAGACAAGATGGTAGGTCTAGATAAAAACTCTGGCATTTTTAATCCTTAAATCCTTATTCAAAGTTGTGTTGTGATCATAAACTTCAATAATGGAGTCATAGATACTACTTTTAGGAAGAGTATGTGTAAAAAGGTCTCTTGTGACAAGCCAAGCCAATTTTACTTCATTCCACGCATCATAGAGAGACTCTCTTGGGACATCAAGTATCCTATTATAAACAAATCCCAAGTCTACATAATGTTGTTCAACATCTCGAGGACTAAAATAATTCATGCCATCAACTTTCATGCTCTCTTGGTAACTAGTACATTGTTTAGATTGTTTCTTTTGGATATAATTCATACCACCATACATCAATTGTTGTGAAAAAACCTCACCCTCAGAAAAGGTTCATCATGTGTTCCCAATTCTAATGAGTAATTTAAGACAATTAGATCATCTTTGGGCTCAACTCTATTTCCAATCTGCTTCTTCACATGATGCCTTTGACAATTTTGCTCAAGTTTTCTTAGAATTTCCATTATGAAATGATCCAATCAACCTTGCATTTAGTTCAAACTTATTTGGAAACAAATTAAAAAAACCAAATAGAACCTTCATAATTTTAAATCAATTACCTTACTTCTCCTTATATTAAATGCTTAACCATCATTCAAATTCATGTGTTTCGATCCATGTCACCAAACACTACATGTACAATTTGATATTGAATCTCTAATGTTTGAAGTTGAAAGTCATTTATAAATGTTGGATAACAAGTTCAAATACTTCAATTTGATGTTGAATCTCTAATGCTTGAAGTCGAGAGTATTCTCACAACATTTATAAGTGTTGGATAACAAGTTCAAATATTTCCTTTTTCTATATATTTTTAGTTAGGAACATACATGATTGTGATTCAAAATGTTATCCACAACCTAATGGATAACATATGGCTTCTACTTAGGGACAAATCTCTGTCTTAAGGCACTTAAGAATCCCAGAATTGATGGATGGAACATGTGCAAGAAATTGTTGAATGAAACATGTGCAAGAAATTGTGACATGTTATAATTAGGCATTGTTTATTGAGACAATAATTTAGTTTGAATAAACATTTTTTTTCAGGAATCTAGGAATCTGACATTTTTTTATCAAAATTCTGAATGGGAGAGTGTTCTGATTGTTTTTTGATAGCGAAAATAAATTTAACACTATCAAAAACCTCTTAAACACCCAAAATCCTAAAATTTAACAGAGTTGTCTTTAGTGCGATTTTTTGGAGTTTCAGGTGCCCAAATCCGGTGAAAAAATTTGAGGTAAAATCTTGGTTTTTGTTATTTAAACTAGTTTTTTGAATCTATATATGGATTCAACACCCTCGAAAACCCTTAGGACACTTCGATTGTGCAAAGTTAGCAATCAAACTTCTCTTTTCAATAAATTTCTACCGAATTTTAGAGAAATTACACCGAAAAAAGCCACCATAAAAGCCTTCAAAAAAATCGCACTATAAACTACTCTAAATTTAACCGTTATAAATAAAATTTCCAAAAAAATCCACATAACCTTTCCTAAATTTCCCCGAAAGCGTCGCCTCCTCGTACAACGTTATTTGTTAATGTATTAATAAATAAAACGTGGCAGCAGGGAGCGGGATGTCATTGGTCACTGTGCCATAGAAAAAACACCGGTGTCAGCGTAGAAGGTGGAAGTGGGCACTTGTGTCAGCGTAGAACGCGGACGTGGGAGTGGAAAAAGCACCGTGGAAGGTGGACGTGGGAGAGAGAAGACGTGCACTGTGCCAAGAAAAGCAGTGGCGCGGTAGAGAAGACGACCCATCATTCAAACTTTAAAGCCAAATGTGTTCGTCCTGAGTCACCCTGTAGATTCCTGTAACTAAACGCTTGTATGATTGCTAAGGTATTGCTTGAGCTGGTGGGCGCTGTGTGCTAACGTTTAACATAATATGTGCTAACATGTAACATAATATGTAGCTACTGTCAGGTAACATAACATAAATTTGAATTTCTGCCAATGTGATTTGTTTTTTTCAATGTCTTGACAGAAACAAATGACTCGCAGGGCTGGAATTCGAAATCTCCTTCAGAATTTCTTCGTTATAAGAAATGATTCGCAGCGCTGGAATTCGAAATCTCCTTGAAATCAAATTCGTTACAAGAAATTCTGAAGGTTTTGCTTGCACCTATGGGCTCTCGATACTGACAGGTAATTCCTTGCTCAATGAATTCCTTGGGCTCTTTTACGATTCTGAATATTGAATTCCTCGGGCTCTTTTACGATTCTCGTGACTGAATTCCTTGGGCTCTTTTACAGTTCTGGTGACTGGCTTGGCTTGCATTCATTCACATTTTACCTCTTCGTTGTCATCCTTAATAAGGGTTCGATTATAGGTTTGATTTTTTGCAATTTTAATTCATATATTTTTCGTGTTTCATATATATTTTTACAGGAACGGATGACTTCTGCCATCTTCTCGCAGATTGTTGTGCTTGCATTTTGTTGTGAAGCCCTCCACAACTTCTGCAGACTTTGCTGTTTCTTGATCGTTTCACTAATCATGGGATACCCATTACTTCAAATGCAATCGCAGGACACCACTCTGTTTTAGAAGAAATACGATTTTGCAATCCTCAAGATATACATCCTCCACATTTACCTCGTTCTAGTTCTCAATTTGTGATGGCCGCAACATTCAGGTAATGACTTCTACCATCTTCTGGCATACTGTTGTGCATGCGCTTTGTGGTTAAGTGGGGAGTGAAGCTCTCTACAACTTTTGAGACTCTGTTGCTTGATAATCTCACTAATCGTGGGAAACCCATTACGTTAAATGCAATTGCAGGACACCTCTCTGTTTTAGAAGAAAACAGAGAAATTCGACTTCGCAAGCCTCAGATATACTTCCTCCTCCACATTTACCTCGTTCTAGTTCTCAATTTGTGATGGCCACAACATTCAGGTACTCATGCTTTAATATATATAGATATATATCAATTTTTGATAATTCCATACTGGTAAAAGAATTAGTCACAGTAGTTGTACCATCTTCTGGTGGATTTTTTTCGCTTGCACTTTGTTGGTAAGTGGGGAGTGAAGCTCTCTACAACTGCTGCAGATTATTGCTTGATTATCTCATTAATTATGGGATACCCATTGTAACACTGTTTCAGAAATTCTGCAGGACAACTCTATTTCAGAAATTCTACTTTGCAAGCCTAGGATATACTTCCTCCACATTTAGTTTTGCAATGGTGAACCTCATTCCAGTTCTCAATTGGTAAATAGGCCACAACATTCAGATACTCGTGCTTTTACATATCGGGCCACAACATTCAGGTACTCATGCTTCTATATATCGATTTTTGATAATTCAATACTTGTAAAAGAATTAGTCACCGTAGTTGATGAGTAATTTAGGGCTCATTCCTCCATTTTCTCTTTAGTTATAGAATACTGCGAATAAATTTATTGTTAGCGAATAGATCAAGAGTTGAATCCAAACTGAAATTAATGACCAACGCAAAGCCCATTGCGTCAATCATACACCATCCCTCAGACCTTTGCCTTGACCACGTGAGCCACCTAGCTGTTAATACTTGTTCCTACCTTGAGATCAAAACTGTGCATCTTCGCTGCCCTGGCATTGTGGCACGTCATTCCCTTCCCTCATGTAATGCATATATAGATTATTAAACAATATATTATATTAGGGACCCATGAGAAGAACGAGGGAAAACCTCAGACGGTCCGTCATAATTGATACTTACTTTTGTGCCCATCTGGGCTTTCTACATATAGGTTCCATACATAAAACATTTTGTGCATCCATGTACAAAATCCGGCATTTAGCAATTGCGTAGTCTAAAAAGGCCGCGTTTTCACCCAGAATCTGGCAATATTTTCAGAAAATCCGGCAAAGATTTGCCCAAAATCTTGTTTACAGTTGTTAAACTTTAATATTTTGAGTGTCCTAAGGGTTTTTGATAGTGCTGAATCCATTTCCAGCATCAAAAATGGATTCTAAACACTCCAAGCACATGATTTTTCGAGTTTTAGTTGACCAGATTCCAACAATTTTCTGCCGCCCAGGCTATTTCACGGGCTCGGTAGACAACTTCTTTAGCAATGGTAACAATAACAAAGTCAAAGCCCAAAAGCCATAACAACAACCATATGTACAACTAAAAACAAAGCAAAAGAGGGCTGAGTCAATGATTGTCTCTCGGAGCTTGTCCTTCATGAATATCATTCCTCTCCTCATCAAATCTAGTCAAATCTTCCCACCATCCTCCTCCTTCAACTACGTTATACTCGGGGAGGTCTATCCAATATGAGAGCGCTTGATAACGCTTGATCCTATAAAACTCCAATGGGCCAAAGATGGGGTTAATAGATTAAAATGCCACACTGGCCCAGGTTCTAAGCTCAGAAAGTGAACCAAGAAAGCACTTACGAGGGCTCGAGTTCCAGAAAGAGTTGTACACCTCCTAGATTGAATAAATATTACCTATTTTTATATTTTATTTTATTAATATTTTTAATCACAATTTAATATTTAGTATAATTTTTAATCAAAAAATAAATTTAATATTATTTTTAATCAAAAAATAAATTTAATGTTTATATATGGTTTTTAACAAAAAAATTTATTTATTTATTTATTTTATGCTAAGGGAATCTGCAATTGGGTCAACTTCATACTCGCATGAAATAGGCCGATTCTAGCTGCTACCACTATAACCACCTAGATGCACTGTCCCTACCCCCAAGCAAGTGTCACAGATTTTGACGCTTCAGGTGATTGAACATGAGACCTTTCACTCACATTTACTTATATTTTTCACATGCTTGGTGAGCTACCCATGGAGCAATCAAAATTTAATGTTAAATGTTATTGAGGATTTGATAATATTTTAACCCCTTTCCAATTTTAACTTAAATTTATATTTTTTTCATTTATTTATATTTTTTTTTGTGATTTTTAATTTTATGATTAGTTTTTAATTATTATTATTATTATTATTATTATTATTATTATTATTTATAGCTTAATTTTATAATATAGTAGGTTTAATTTGTATAATTTACTTGATTATATTAATAAGATTTTTTTATTTTTATTTTTTTTATTATAACATGAATATATGTTTTAATTTTGTGCTCTGCAAGTTTGTTTGCTATTAGGGTTTTAAAGAATTTTGAGCCATGTCGGATGCCCAAAAATATCATTGTTTCGTTGGAGGCTTGTCGTGGAGCACATCTGGCAGGACTTTGGTAGATGCTTTGCATAAGTTTGGTCATCTCATTGAGGCTGAGGGATGAATGATGGTGGCCGCTAGGGTTTCAAACTGGGTCACTATAAACTCTTTTTGTCTATAATATTGGTAAAGATGCCATTGTTTTTATGGACCTTCATTTAAGGGGGGTGGGGAGGGGGGAAAGATGTTGGAAAGCCTTCCTCCTTTCAGGCTTTTTCTTACAAAGATGTTGCCCATGCTCAGCCCTCACTAAAGGCAGTTCAGTCCCAAGTGGTTCTTGGTATTTCTGGTCGAAAAATCAGAGGAAGTTCCCTCCTAGAAATTGTGAAATTTTCTTAAACTTAAGAAACCCTACTGTTAAATCTTGATTTACTTCTCCTACTTACGTAAGTTAATAATCTGAATATTCATAATTAACATCGAAATAAATACAGTTAACATCCTACACATATAGATCAAATACTGAATAACATGCTCATAGACGAAGTGACACACCAGGATTTTCTAGACATATGTCCCCCGAAAAATCCAATGCGGGAAAACCGGTGCTGCTAGCTTCTGGAGGGTTTTTATTATTATGCAGATTCTAAATAAATGTAATGTTCCAAATGGGGAAAAATAGGCACAGTAGGGAATATCTTAAGATATTCCTTTATGGGATCACAATAATATGGAAAACACACCAGCAACTTCTAAACCAAAGATAGACTGGTAGGGCATTTATTGGTTATATCACCTCTAAGGAGAGGGTGAAAACTAGAGGCTTCTTGGCCCGTTCCAGACTCTGTCTATAGAAGATGGGTGAAACATAGCAAGTGTGGGAGAAACACACTCCTCTTGGAGTTTGAAACCCTTGGGATCCTTAGATCTGTAGATCTAAAGAATGGATCCAAAAGAGCAACAAAAAACAAACAAGCAAGGAGCGGAAAATTCCACTTCCGGGAAAAACTGCAAGAGGCTTAATGATAACGTTGTATAAGCAAAATGGTGCAAGAATAACGCTGCCCAGGGCTGGGTTCCCTCATTATAGGCTGTGTGGGACCTCCATGCTGAATTTCAAGAAAAACAAATGGGTTTAAGGGCCTTAAACAGATCTCCCACGAAGCTGACTAGTTAAAAATCAGCTAAAGAGAAGAGCTGATGGAATGAAGAGAAACCCACTTCAGAATTGCGCAGTTTCCACTGGAAGTCACTGGAAATCAGCCATCAGACATATATTACAGTATAGTAGCAACAAATCAGACTTTCAATGGAGCTTCTCAAGAAATACAGTGAATTACATGAGGAAATGAAATCTTTAGAAATAGGAGCTGCAATGTATGTAGAAATTGCATAAATGAATAGGCAGCGTCCCTCTAAGTGTGCTTCAGCAGTATAATGTTAGATTACAGATCTATAGTAGATTTATGGCTGAAACATCAGATCCATACTAGATCTGGAAACTACACAACCTTCTTTACAAGATCCCCTTGGGAATTTATCAAAATACTGAATATTAAAGTGTAGATCTAACTTTTTATACACAGAACCGCAGAAAGCTTTAGTAATTTCTGAAGATGAATTTATTCATAATATACATCAGATTTGAACATGAGATATCAGCAAGCTACTTCATAAATCTTCAAGGTGAGAGGCAAGCCTCAATCACCAGAAACAAGTACAATGACAGATCTAGACAATAGTGAAACAGTACATAAGAATTAACACAGTAGACAAGGGAGATTGTGCAGTAGCTTGAGCAGGATGTTACAGCAGATAAAATATACAGATCTGAAGTCAAAATGCAATAGAGACCCTCTTTCGGGTGGTCACAAGACACCCTCCTTGAGAGGAGACTCCAAAAACAACTAGATCCTTGCAGATCTAGAATCCCACTTACTACACTTACAGCAGCAGCAAAACCCTCAATGAGCCAGCGCTGTCAATGCAAGCATAGCTTGGCCTCCAACCTGATAGTGGTTCACTCTAGCACACTTCCCTCCAAGAGCTACTCAAGAAAGGATTGAGGATTCCTAAACAGGAAATCCTCTCTTTCTCTTGCTAAACAACAAAGAGAAATGGAGTTGCCTTGGTCAAGTTTAGAAAATGAAATATGATCAACAACCTCCTCATGAGCCTGCATCCTCCTTTTATAACATTTGAGTCTTTTGGCAAACCCTAAACCACTTTCATCCTTTGGTTCTTTTCACACTTGGAAACCCCTTCTAGAACTGCGCAGTCCATCAAGGAGGTTCAATGAACCTAGACAACGCTATTGACTTGGTCAAATAGGATCTCCTTTGGTGGTCTTGGCCCTTTCACATCTGCAAGATTTTATTCCAATGGCCTAAATATGTCTCTTTTCACATAGGCACTGATTTATTCTTGATTTGCACGAGAATTATACATCCTCCCTTACAATTTATTCATTAAACATGAAATACAAAATAAATAAGCAAAATTAGTGTTCCAAATTAGCTGAAGCTAATTTAGGAACATTACAGTCTCCCCCTCCCAAATGTTGCTTGTCCTCAAGCAATTGCAAGGGAGCTGCACAACTTCTCCTTCTTCTCTTGTGGCCTCTTCATCAAATAGTCTCCTCCATTGCTCTGAATTTTTTGCAATATCTTTACATTCCCAATGGTCCTTCCTTAATATGCAAGTTTGCCCTTGATGAAGAAACTCAAAGGCTCTCATCATGAAGAAATGGAAGGTTGTTGTGGAAACCTTCTTGCTGATCCATGGCCTCCTCAAGATAGAAGTGATGTCTATCATGGAGTTTTCATGATCCATGAAAGACTCCCATCCCCATGCTATCATCAAAATGAAGTGGATCACCTCCCAGTTTGGCAATCCATAGAAGATCTCCTCCCCACTACATGTGAGAGACATGTCACCATCCAACATATGGCTCACCTTACAAAGAGACAAGTGATTTATCATAGTGGCCATACGAAATCTCATGCTCCCATGGAAGCATGTGATGCAAAAAGAATGGGGAACTCCTTCCCCCAAGGGCACATTCAACAAGTGTGCCTTTCCTCCAACTATGCCCCCAATAAAGATAAGGACATCTTCATCTTGTGGGATCATGATTAGAAGCATGCTAGCTGCCATGTGTGATAGATAAGAAGGAAGATGTTCCCTCATGTGCAACCAACGTAGTTTTACCCTTAACTGCCATAGAATAAGATATGACAAGTGCCACCACCAACGCTTGTTTGCTGCCTCATGTCTTTGGAATGCTTGGAGAATGTACATCATGGTCAGTGTAAAAGAATCACACCATGAGGAATATAATAGCTTTCCAAGGTTCTCCAAGGAATGTCCTGCATCAACACAATTCATGGCTTTGAATGGCCCATGAAACCCATCATACTTAGTGCCCATCTTGGCACCATGCCCTGCAAATGAGTGTCAGAGAAATTTAAGCATATAGGAGATGCAAAATAATGCTCAAGAGGATGAACCTCCCTATATACTTGTTTTACATTAGTGGGGTAACTCATGGTTGAGTCCCCTCTCACACTCAAAGAATAAGGAGGTGTGAATGGTGGCTCCTCCCAAGAGCTATGTTCCTCCTCTACCAAGTAAGCCATGCACTTCTTCATATGAGAGTACACATCTTCTTTGTAGCCTTCCCATATGAATCCACCCAAGAGAGTATGATATGCTTTGACAAAACCAGTGGGTTTGGAAAGCAGGATTTCATAGATGGCATCAAATAGCCCCTCCTTGAGTTTGGAGTCACCAACCAAGAGAATAAGATTATAGAAATAGATAACTCCATCTACCACCTTGAACCTTTCATCCTTTACTTCCCCTTCAAGAACCCCCCATGTGAAAAGGTTCTTGGAGTATTCCATCTTGAGTTGGGAATCCCAACAAGGATCCAAGCTCTTCAAGAATGACAGAGCTGTAGAGGTCTGAAATGCAGCCCCTGTCTTCTCATGGCTCCCTTCTTTGACATCCTTGATATCAAGATCACATGTGGGAGCATCACAATCTTCCTTTTGTTGCCCCATTTGCAACTGTTCTTGCACAAGACAAGATTGGAGCATGTGGAAATCAACTTCCCCTTGGAAAGTCCTTGTTTTCCAAAACTTCCTCCTTTTGGCCAATGTATACAAGAGGGTTAGGATCCCCTTGCCATCTTCAGAAATCTCCTTTGTGAATGAAGAGATCATGGGCTGCCACAAAGATATGGAGTTGCCATGTGCCCTCATGCTCATGCCATCATAGATCTCTGGTTTCTCTTTTCTCAGCGCAGATATCTGAGTGGGAGTTTGCAATGTTCCTTTCAGGAAATTGCTCACCTCTCTCCTGAATGCTTGAGAGATTCTCTGCGCTGTGCCAGCTTCTCCCAATGCTCCCTCCTTAGCCAAGTATGCATATGCAGCCCATAGTTGAGAGAACACTTTAGATTGCTTCCTATCAAGAGGTGCTCCTAGTAGAGGACCTCCTTGCGAAGAGGTGTCAAGGCATAGAGTAGAATGTGGATGTAGGCAGACAAATTTGTCCCTACCTTCAATGCATAAGTCCTCTTGCCTTCTTTGTGCTTCCAAGCTCTGAGGTAGAGAAGGGTTCATGCTCTCCACCTTGTGATGCCCTTCCTCCTCTTCTACTTCCCCTATCTCCAAGACCTCATCATTGATCAATGATAGTGCATGCTCCTCATGCATGAGATCCTGTGGGACTCCTTGCAAGGGTGCAAGAGTCTCTTCTCTTGGAGCAAGTGCTCCAACCTCTTCCTCATGAAGTGCTTGAGGTGCTCTTAAGGTGACTGCGTTCTCATCTCCCACTTCCTTCTCCTCCTCTTCAACAACTGAAATTGTCCCATCATCAATGAGAGACAATAGATCTTGATCAACTATTGAAGGAGAACCCTTCATGCCTTCTTCTTGAGATGAGGACTCTTCACCAAATGTCGATCTTGCCCTTGGCAATGTATCAATCAAGCTCACACCTTCTTTTTCCTCCTTCATGAAGTAATCACTGGCAAAATGCTGAAGCTCTGATGATATGGCTGAGTGCACATATCCATGAGGTGAGGATTCAGAATGTTCCTCATGCACAGATCTTGTAGATCTGATTGGAAGATCTTCTTTTTGAAACTCCTTGGGAGCTTCACTGCTGCTTCTCTTTTCTTCTTACACATCTTCCTTGGGGAGGCTCTTCTTAAATCTGAAAATATATGATATTAAACTCATCTTCTTCATGTTGTCTTTGCTCTTGATTTCACTGATAGCTTGATCTCACAGGCGGAGCCAGAGATCATGCTATGATACCACTGTAATGTTCCAAATGGGGAAAAATAGGCACAGTAGGGAATATCTTAAGATATTCCTCTATGGGATCACAGTAGTATGGAAAACACACTAGAAAATTCTAAACCAGAGATAGACCGATAGGGCATTTACTGGTTATATCACCTCTAAGGAGAGGGTGAAAACCAGAGACTTCCTGGCTCGTTCCAGACTCTGTCTATAGAAGATGGGTGAAACACAACAAGTGTGGGAGAAACACACTCCTCTTGGAGTTTGCAACCCTTGGGATCCTTAGATCTGTAGATCTAAAGAATGGATCCAAAAGAGCAGCAAAAACCAAACAAGCAAGGAGCGGAAAATTCCACTTCCGGGAAAAACTGCAAGAGGCTTAATGATAACGTTGTATAAGAAAAATGGTGCAAGAATAACGCTGCCCAGGGCTGGGTTCCGTCAGTATAGGCTGTGTGGGACCTCCATGCTGAATTTCAAGAAAAACAAATGGGTTTAAGGGCCTTAAACAGATCTCCCACGAAGCTGACTAGTTAAAAATCAGCGAAAGATAAGAGCTGATGGAATGAAGAGAAACCCACTTCAGAATTGCGCAGTTTCTGCTGGAAGTCACTGGAAATCAGCCATCAGACATATATTACAGTATAGCAGCAGCAAATAAGATTTTCAATGGAGCTTCTCAAGAAATACAGTGAATTACATGAGGAAATAAGCAAGAAATCTTCAGAAATAGGAGCTGCAATGTATGTAGAAAGTGCAGAAATGAATAGGCAGTGTCCCTCTAAGTGTGCTTCAGCAGTATAATGTTAGATTACAGATCTACAACAGATTTATGGCTGAAACATTAGATCCATACCAGATCTGGAAACTACACAGCCTTCTTTACAAGATCCCCTTGGGAATTTATCAAAATACTGAATATTAAAGTGTAGATCTAACTTTTTATACACAGAACTACAGAAAGCTTTAGTAATTTTTGAAGATGAATTTATTCATAATATACATCAGATCTGAACATGAGATATCAGCAAGCTGCTTCATAAATATTCAAGGTGAGAGGCAAGCCTCAATCACCAGAAACAAGTACAATGACAAATCTAGACAATAGTGAAGCAGTACATAAGAAATAACGCAGTAGACAAGGGAGACTGCGCAGTAGCTTGAGCAAGATGTTACAACAGATAAAATATAAAGATCTGAAGTCAAAATGCAATAGAGACCCTCTTCCGGGTGGTCACAAGACACCCTCCTTGAGAGGAGACTCCAAAAACAACTAGATCCTTGCAGATCTAGAATCCCACTTACTACACTTACAACAACAGCAAAACCCTCAATGAGCCAGCACTGTCAATGCAAGCATAGCTTGGCCTCCAACCTGATAGTGGTTCACTCTAGCACACTTCCCTCCAAGAGCTACTCAACAAAGGATGGAGGATTCCTAAACAAGAAATCCTCTTTCTCTTGCTAAACAACAAAGAGAAATGGAGTTGCCTTGGGCAAGCTCAAAAAATGAAATATGATCAACAACCTCCTCATGAGCCTTCATCCTCCTTTTATAACATTTGAGTCTCATGGCAAACCCTAAACCACTTTCATCCTTTGGTTCTTTTCACACTTGGAAACCCCTTCTAGAACTGCGCAGTCCATCAAGGAGGTTCAAAGAACCTAGACAGCGCTGTTGACTTGGTCAAATAGGATCTCCTTTGGTGGTCTTGGCCCTTTCACACTTGCAAGATTTTATTCCAATGGCATAAATATGTCTCTTTTCACATAGGCACTTATTTATTCTTGATTTGAAAGAGAATTAGACATCCTCCCTTACAATTTATTCATTAAACATGAAATACAAAATAAATAAGCAAAATTAGTGTTCCAAATTGCTGAAGCTAATTTAGGAACATTACAATAAAACAATCCTGGGTACTAAAACTGGTTAACCCAACAGAGAAATATAAATGGCAGTAATACCTCTATCTTAGAGACAGAAAAATATGACTGATTCATACCCTCAAATGGGATTTATCGAACTCAGCCCGTTTTCGGCCTTTGGAAACCCCAGCGTTGCTCTGAAGCCCTCTACGTCAGCCTCTGCGCTGCTCAGGAAGGGCCTGCATCACCCTAGAAGGGGACATTGCCCGTGTGTTGCCCTAACTGGGCTTGCGTCAGCCTTGCTTGGCTCCTGCTGCCTCTGCGTTGCCCCTGCTGGGCTCTTGGCTGGACTATGTCGCTCCTGCCTCTGCGTTTCTTTGGAATGCTCCTTCTCTGCCCTCGTTTTACTCTTGGTCTGGGATCAAACCATCCTGCTTGCCAATACTGCCCCTCACTGCAGCTGAAACACTTTTGAAATTATTATCAAACCACGCCCTAGAATCTCATCTTACCTTCAGTGCTCTGCCAGTGTGTGTGTTCTCCAACTGACCAAGCCCTCTTCTTATACTTTTCTCGTTGAAACATCAACGACCGTGATCTAATCTTGAATCAACAACTTAGATTAGAAGACGCTTGATCCGCGTCACTTAAGTCATTCTCATCACATGTTTAATTTAATTACCTTTAATCTTTTTATTTTCCTAAGTTAGACTTGGGGTCCCTAATTAAAAATATTAATTAATCAAATATCTCTTAAATTGGATGGAATTTCCCAAAACGCTTTTTGGGTCTTGGAGATCTTATGTACTCTAGTCCCTCCACAAAGTTTGGGAGCTAGAGCATGTCCGATGCTATCCCAACACCCCAAAATCTCAACACTCCCTCTTAGCGAGGAATGTGCTCTAGCAAAACACTTCACCCTGAAGGCTGCTCTGATCTCTGGTGTTGGCCTCTGCGCTGATGCTTGGCCATCACTGCGCTGCTACTGCTCTTCTGTACTGTAGCCCATGACTCTGCCACCGTCACTGCTACATCCTTACTGCATCTCCCTCTCAATTTGCTGCATCGTGCTGCCCATAGCACTGCCACTGCTAACTGTTGCACTGCAACTCAGTTGTTGAGAGTAAGCAACTGAAGGACTCTTGCCCAATCTTTGACAAACAAGTTAGTTGGGCTGCATCTCACCACTGAAGCTCCATAGGTTGCTGCTCTGTGTTGTCCTTCGGAGGCTACTGCAGCTCTGCATTGCATAAGCAGACCTCGTCTGCGTTGCCGCCCTCTACGCAGATGTTGCGTTGCACTGTCCTCCTGAAGCCTCTGCGTTGCTGCCCTCTACGCAGCTGTTGCGCTGCACTGTCCTCCTGAAGCCTCTGCGCTGCTACAACACTACACTGCGTAAGCAATCCTTCTCTGCGCTATTGTTGTATGTGCACTGCGTTGCTCCCTCATCAACGTGTTAGCCTCTACCTCTGTTCATCCGTGATCTTCTGCACCCACTGCTCCACTTTTCCCGCTATCGTCTTAAGTCTCATGTAGCTTGTATGTGATCTAAGAGTTGGGATACTCAAGGATCTCACCACCACTCTGTAGCTGCTCTACAGATCAATATCGCCCCACTTCTGTGGTTCATGAGTGCTCATGGCTATGTCATCATCGGAGCCATCGTTTACTACTGCAACCTTGGAACCAGAAGCTTCCTTCCTTGTCTGTCTTCCTTTGAGGACAATTGCTGGTGAAGTGTCCAAGTTCGCCACATTGGAAACATTTGATCTTAGACAGATCATGCTTCTTTTTCCCTTGCTGCTTCTTAGATGCCAGGGCTGCATCTTCCTCTTCCTCCTCCTTCACCTTGCTAGAACCCATGCTGGTCTGCCTCTTGGTCATTTGGCGAATCTCCTCTTGTCGGAGGATAGCCCGCATATCATCCCCGTTAGGAAGGTCCACTCTGCCCAAAATGATTTGGACAAATGTTTCCTAATCCTCTGTGACTGCATTTAGAGCAGTCCTCACCATGACATCATCCTCCACCTTGACCCCCATGCCAGTCAATTGATCCCGAATCGACTACAATCTGAATAGGAAAGGATCGATTTCCTCTCCCTTGGTCATCATAATAACCTCAGTTGGTTCTCCAGAAGCATCTTCCTCTGGACGAACTTCCCCTGATACAATGTGGTTAAAGCTTTCCACATCTCATGAGCCGTCTTATTCTCGGCTATGTGTGGTACCACATGATCTTTAACCCCATCCATGATGAAGCGCTTGGCATGTGCCGTTGCTTCATTATGCTTCGCTAGGAGAGTCGCATTGGTTGGTGTAGTCAAGAAACCCTCTGCATGCTCTCGTAAATCGTATGCCTCCAGGACTTTCAGGATTCTGGCCTTCTAGATAGCAAAGTTGGACAAGCCGTCCAACCTATCCTGATCACGTAGTCCGTGTGGCGCCATTTGCTCATATCTACTTTGTTGGAACAGATCTTCCTCTCCCCACTTCTCAACTAAAGCTTGGATCTAGGGTCCTTGGTGAAAAAGGCACCCTCTGCTCCCTCTGACAACTGATTTCAAACACAACGAATCAACTCTCTTCGATCACGCTACGATCGATCCTCAGATTTCTTTTGGCAATGAAATCTGCTGAGCAGTTGTTCTCCTCCCACTCTTTTTCAATTTAGCTTAGTCTTAATTCTGCACTGACAAAATTTTCACCACACCAGCAACTGTTGAAGATCTGCAGCTCAGTTTCCGGTTCACGGCACTCTGCACAACAATCAATTTCTGGACTGTATCACCCTGGCTGGCCTCTGCGTGAGCAGACTGGCTCAACGCAACACAGGCTACTACTGCGTCCCTCTGGAAGGCACTGCGTTGTCTCTGTGTCACCTAGCTGGGACTGCGTCAACCCCTGCGTGGCTCTTGCTGCCTCTGCATCCTTCTAGTGATGCGCTGCCCTCTCTGGTTTCTCTTCTGCTACTACTTTCCGCAACACAAATTTCTTCAGTCGTCTTGCTGGAGATCCAACTTGATTTGCAATCGCTTTGATACCATGTGAAAATTTCTTAAACTTAAGAAACCCTACTGTTAAATCTTGATTTACTTCTCCTACTTACATAAGTTATTAATTTGAATATTCAGAATTAACATCGAAGTAAATACAGTTAACAACCTACACATATAGATCAAATGCTGAATAACATGCTCATAGACAAAGTGACACACAAGGATTTTTTGGACAAATGTCCCCGGAAAAACCCAATGCGGGAAAAACCGGTGCTGCTAGCTTCTGGAGGGTTTTTATTATTATGCAGATTCTAAATACAACAATCCTGGGCACCAAAAGTGGTTAACCCAACAGAGAAATATAAATGGCAGCAATACCAAATCCCGGAGACAGAAAAATATGACTGATTCACACCCTCAAACGGGATTTACAGAACTCATCCCCTTTCAGGCCTCTGGAAAACCTAGCGCTGCTCTAAAGCCCTCTACGTCAGCTTGACTGGCCTGCGTCAACGTCTGCACTGCTCAGGAAGGGCCCGCGTCACCTAGAAGGGGTTACGCTACCCCTGCGTTGCCCTAACTGGGCCTGTGTCAGCCTTGCTTGGCTCTTGCTGCCTCTGCGCTGCCCTTGTTGGGATCTTGGCTGGACTGTGTAGCTGCTGGCTCAATGCTGCTCTGGAATGCTCCGTCTCTGCCCTTGTTTTACTCTTGGCCTGGGATCAAACCATCCCGCTTGCCAATACTGCCCCTCGCTATAGCTAAAACACTTTTGAAATTCTTAGCAAACCATGCCTTAGAATCTCAGCTTAGCTTTAGTGCTCTGCTAGTGTGTGTGTTCTCCAACTGACCCCAAGCCCTCTTCTTATACTTTTCTCGTTGAAACATCAACTACCGTGATCTAATCTTGAATCGACAACTAAGATTAGAAGATGCTTGATCCGTGTCACTTAAGTCATTCTCATCACATGTTTAATTTAATTACCTTTAATCTTTTAATTTTCCTAAGTTAGAATTAGGATCCTTAATAATTAATAAATATCTCTTAAATCAGATGGAATTTCCCAAAACGCTTTCTGGGTCTTGGAGATCTTATGTACTCTAGTCCCTCCACAAAGTTTGGGAGATAGAGCACATCTGATGCTAACCCAACACCCCAAAATGTCAACATCTCTCACCCTAGACCTGAGGAACTCCATTAGTTTTATGCATAGTCAACCCTTATCTGTCGTTTCAACAGTTTATGGCCCCATTCGATTGATCCTTAACAATGAATCCATGCTTTTTTTTAAACAGTTTATGGCCCCATTCGATTGATCTTTAAGAATGAATCCATTCTTTTTTTTTAAAGGAACTAGTATTGAGCTTTATATATTAAAAATGTTGGAATTTGGGCTAGGACCCTTACAATATTCTTCGCTAACAAAATATTCAATGTTTTCATTGATCCACAAAGTGGAGAGTTTGATCTTATGACAACTCTTCCTTCCTTTTCTAAAAACGTGGTTACTATAGACTTGATAAAAGACCCCTAAGATCAGGATATATTTACATAACTTAATGCTATATCAAAAGGGCAGTGCTACTACAACCGGTTAATAGTTTCAGACAAAATACCAGGTTGAGGACTTGGCTATCAAAAATTACCACTAGCACGAGTTCGACATTGTCTCTTTCTCTCAGGTCCTAGCCATTGCCACATTCTGTAGATCATCTCTAGTATTTCATTTTTCTAATTTTGAAACTCGTCCAATGCCATAGTATTTGATCGAGTTTTGGCCTTGAAGTGCTCCAATTTGCTCTGTTGCAATGCCACCTTTGTCTCCATTAGCATCTGGAAGGACTGTTGTTGTCGCTTTGTTGTCTCACCCTGTTGCTGTATTACCATCATGAGCCCTTCAACAGACTCTAGAAGTCTTTCCAACAGAAGATTTGTTTTAGTGCACTCCGAATTGGATGGAGAGTTTGCAATTGAAGATGCGTTCCTCGCTTTGCCATGAATTACCAAGAGAATAAAACACCATAGTTCTCCATAATTTCCTTGAGCCAATTGTGCATTGTGGCATGGAATGCAAAGACTGTTCCTTATATAAATATGCCATGGCCATCACATAATACTCAAGTGATGTGAATTCACCGTATCAAAGCCAAGATCTTGTTGATGACAATGTAGGGACAGTTGAGGAGTATGATGGGATCTCAAAATTAACTCCATCGGCTTGTAGAGAGAATAGAATTTCATAATCAAGGTCCTTTGTATTATCACCCGATCCTGACTTCTTGATGCCAATTTCCACTTGCTACAAGTGTTAGCTGCATGAGATTGCCATCTATTGCAATGTTTAATGCTATGCATTAACTTCCAAAGTTTTCAAAATTGATGATTAAATGTGCACTACATATTGGCATGCTTGTGCCTCAATTTGCGAGTTGAACTCCAAGAGAGAAAGTGGAGTGCGAGCTAGGTCTGCCATACTATTTTGGTCATTCGCTTTTTTCCCTAGGCCAACAAAGGCCATATTAAAATACTTTTGATTGTCCTTCATGGCTAAGGAATGAATGTACGACCAATCATCCTAGAATCAAGTTCTATTTCCCCTTGTTCTAATATTGCTCCTTTTCTTGACTTTACATCTGCCATTGAATTCAAATGGCTATATATATGAAAAAATTCAATCTGATCAAACTGTTGTGAGAACTGAATAATCCATTGGAGAACAGGTGGGTGATCTGAGCTTGGCTTTACCTCAACCCTTAGTAATTGATTAATGACTAACGTTGAGTCTCTGAGCACAGTGAGTTTACAGAAGTTCTTGGCAAGTGCCAATTCCATACCCTTCCAAAGTGCTAAATACTCAACTTGATTGTTGGTCGCAACGCCCAATCCCCAAGCATATTGAGACTCAATTTTTTCATCGAGGTGAAGAATAACCGCTCTCACTCTTGCCTCCCCTACTTGAAGATCCATTCTTCAAGGACCAAGAATTGCAAGGTTATTTTCTACTCCTAAGGCTTCTTCATTGTGTTTTTTCCTGAATTGGAAGATTACCTGTATCTAAAGGGCCTTGGTTCTGGGGCAATGTTAGACTTTTCCTAACTCCTTGGTTTCCAGATCCTTCTATAACAATCATTACCAAGTTGCCAATTTGGGTCTTTCTTTCTAATTTTCCTGCTCATATGTGGCACTTCTTAGCCTTTGAGGGTATTGGAAACTCCTTTAGACGCTTCCTTACTGTGGAAATTTCTGAATCTTTACACTTCAGAAATGATTACTGTTAATTTGGTTATGCTCCTCCTACTTAGACAAGTTATTAACTGAATAAATTCAATTTAAAATCGAAGCAAAACACATAGCAGATCTCCACCAATTCAGATCTAGAACAGGTTCATGCACACATAGACAAAGTGACACAGTTATTTCTGGACAAATAGTCCCTGAAAAAACCCAATGCGGGAAAACTAGTCACTGACTGCCGAAGGGTTTTATTATTAAGAATTTTCTGAATACAACAAGCCTGGGTTCCAGATCTGGAAAACCCGACAGAGATATAGTAGATCTACAACTCACTGGCTGATCTAGGGCCAAAATAATGACTGATCTGCACCCTCAAACGGGATTTACAGAACTCAGCCAAGATTAGGGCCTAGAAACCCCAGCGTTGCCCCTAAAAGCCTCTACGTCAGCCTTTGAAGCACCTCCAACCCTCAGCGCTGCTCCGGAAGGGACTGCATTACCCAGACTGGGTGACGCAGTCTCTACGCTGCCCCTTAGGGTCTTTGCGTAACCCTTTGAGGGTTTCTAGTTGAAAATTACACTATCCTTGGAGGGACTGCGCTGTCCTTGTTTCTGCAGCTTCCCTTCTCTTCTGCGCTGTCCTTGAGCTGATCTCTGCCTCTTGTGTATTCTAGACCCAGGGATCAGATCATCCCCTTGGCCTAAATTCCCCTCTCTATAGCTAAAACACTTTTGAGTATTCTTAGCAAACCTTGCCCTAGAATCTTAGCTTAGCTTCAGTGCTCTGCCTCTGTGTGCCTTTACAAACAACCCCAAGCCTTTCCTTTATAATTTTCTTGTTGACAAATCAACGACCATGATCAAATCTTGAATCAATGGCTAAGATTAAAAGAAAGCTTGATCCGTGTGACTTAAGACAATTTCATCACATGTTTAATTAAATTCACTTTAATTATTGAAGTTCCCTAAGTTTTAACTTAGGAAATACATTAAAATAATTAATTAATTTAATATATCCTAAAACAGATGAAATTTACCAAATAAATTTCTGGGTCTTGTCGATCAAGTGTACTCTAGTCCCTCCACAAAATTTGGGAGCTAGAGCACAACTGATGCTACCCAAAATACACAAAATCTCAACACTCCCTCTTAGCATCAAGGGTGTGCTCTAGCAATGCATCACACTTATGCATTGCATGATGTTGGGCACTGGTTCTGTGCTGTTGATGCTTGGCCTGCTGCCGCTCAACTCTGCACTGCTGCTGCCATTCTGTACTACTGTCCATGACTCTGCCACTGCCACTGCAACTTCTGTACTGCAACTCCCTCTCAATATGTTGCATCTGTGCTGCTCATAACACTGCCACTGCTGATCTGCGGCACTGCAACTTCAGTTGTTGAGAGCAACAACTGAATATCCTGCCCAATCTTTGACAGACAAGTCAGATGGCCTGCATCCTCATCACTGCAGCTCCATAGGCTACAGAT
Organism: Pinus albicaulis; assembly: GCA_034641835.2. Taxonomy (NCBI): domain Eukaryota; kingdom Viridiplantae; phylum Streptophyta; class Pinopsida; order Pinales; family Pinaceae; genus Pinus; species Pinus albicaulis. The sequence continues at coordinate 806,383,657 of CM076581.1, read as the reverse complement.
CTGTGCTGGCATCTAAAGAACGATGCACAACTACAGCTCTTCCTGCGTAATCAAACTCCCTCTGTACTATTGAAGTCACATCAGCCCCTTGTGCTGAAATCTATCACGCTGCTGCTGCATTGCGTTGTCCCTCTGAAGCCTTTTGCGCTGCTGCAGCTCTGGTCTGCGCTGCTGCAGCTCTGGTCTGCGCTGCTGAAGTCACATCAGCCTCTGCACTGCTACTGCTTCTACGTTGCTGCCGCCTTGCTCTGCGCTGCTCCTTCCAGTCTTCATATCTGCCTCTGCCTGCTTCATTTGTGATCTATGCACCCACTGCTCCACTTGTCCCGCTACTGTCTTAAGGCTGTCGTAGTTCGCATGTGATCCAAGAGATGAGCTACTCAAGGATCCCGCCTACTTCTATGTAGCTCCTCTACATATCCATATCACACCACCTCCGTGGTTCATGACCACTCATGGCTGCATCATCTCCTGACCCATCATCTGCCACAGTTGCTTTGGGAGAAGATGCTTCCTTGTCCCTTTTCTTCTGAGGACAATTGCTGGCAAAATGTACCATTTCACCACACTGGAAGCATTTGATCTTTGAAAGATCCTTCTTCTTCTTTGGCTGCTTCTTTGATGCCAAGGCTACATCTTCCTCATCTTCCTTCTTCACTTTGCTCAATCCAGGGCTGTGCTGCCTCTTGGTGAATCTGCGGAGTTCTTCTTGAGGCATAATTGACCATAAGCTGTCCCAATCTGGGAGGTCCGCTCTGCCCAAGATACTTTGGACAAAGGTTTCCCACTCATCTGTGACTGCATTGAGGGCAGTCCTGACTACCACAACATCATCCACTGTTGCACCCGTTACAGTCAGCCGATATTTGATTGATTGCAATCTAAAGAGAAAATTCTCCATGTTTTCTCCCTTGGTCATCATGAATGACTTCATCTGAGTCTCCAACACCATTTTTCTTTGGACAGACTTTCCTTCATACAGGGAGGTCAAGGCCTTCCACATCTTGTTAGTTGTCTTCTTCTCAGCTATGTGTGGTACAATATGGTCCTTGATTCCATCCATAATCAACCGCTTGGCATGCCCAAAGGCCTCCTTATGCTTTCGAAGGAGATCCAAATCTGTCGGTGTGGCCAGAGTTTGCTCTGCGCAGTCTCTAAGATTGTATGCCTCAAGGACTATCAGGATCCTTGCCTTCCAAACTGAAAAGTTTGAGAGGCCATCCAGCCTATCCTGATCACGCAGTCCATGAGGAGCCATCTGCTCAGAATGTGTCGGAACTTCCTTTTCTCTTTGCTAGAGAAATGGATCTAAGGCCCTTGGTGAAACAAGCACCTTCTGCTCCCTCTGATCGCTATTTCCCCTCCTTGGAAATCTACCAAATCAACTATGATTCTGCTTCTTCTTTGATCCTCAGATCAAACTGCAAGTTTCCTTTGGCTAGAAACTCTCTGAGAAGCTGATCTCCTCCCGCTCTTTGTCACTTGTGCTAAGGCTAAAAATATGAAAACTTCAAAAAATTAACCCCACCAACATCTTCTAAATTTCTGCAGCTTTTCTGCAGTCTTTTCTTGATCTGACAGATTCAGATCTGAATCACACTAGCTGGCTTCAGACTGATCCAACACTGTTTCTAAGTTGCCTTTGCGCAAGGCTTGCTTAGAGACAACGTTAGACTACGTCACCCTTCCCTCTGCGTGGATCTGCCTCTGAAAACTGCGCTGTCCCTTCATATCTGCGTTTTTGCTGCTTTTCTAGTTGCTTTCTGCAGCTAGAACCTTCAGTCTCTTGTTGGTGACTCTCCTAGATTTGCAATTTCTCTGATACCATGTGGAAATTTCTGAATTTTTACACTTTATGCAGAAATTATTGCTGTTAATCTGTTTATGCTCCTCCTACTTAGACAAGTAATTAACTGAATAAATTCAAGTTAAAATCGAAGCAAAACACATAACAGATCTCCACCAATTTAGATCTAGAACAGGTTCATGCACACATAGGCAAAGTGACACGGTTATTTCTGGACAAATAGTCCCCGAAAAAACCCAATGCAGAAAAACTGGTCTCTGGCTGCTGGAGGGTTTTATTATTAAGAATTTTCTGAATACAACAAGCTTGGGTTCTAGATCTGGAAAACCTGACAGAGATATACTATATCTACAACTCACTGGCTGATCTAGGGCCAAAATAATGACTGATCCACACCCTCAAATGAGATGTACAGAACTCAACCATGATTAGGGCCTAGAAACCTTAGTGTTGCCCTTGAAAGCCTCTGCGTTAGCCTCTGAAGCACCTCCAACCCTTAGCGCTGCTTCAGAAGGTACTGCGTTACCCCAGACTGGGTGACGCAGTCTCTACGCTGCCCCTTAGGGTCTCTGCGTAACCCTCTGAGGGTTTCCAGCTAAAAATTACATTGTCCTTGTTGCCGCAGCTTCCCTTCTCTTCTGTGTTGTCCTTGAGCTAATCTCTGCCTCTTGTGTATTCTAGACCCTGGGATCGAATCATCCATTTGGCATAAATTCACCTCTGTAGCTGAAACACTTATGAGTATTCTTAGCAAAGCCTGCCCTAGAATCTCAACTTAGCTTCAGTGCTCTGCCTCTTTGTGTCTTTACAAATGACCCCAAGCCTTTCCTTTATAATTTTCTCATTGACAAATCAACAGCCATGACCAAATCTTGAAACAATGGCTAAGATTAAAAGAAAGCTTGATCTGTGTGACTTAAGACAATTTCATCACATGTTTAATTAAATTCACTTTAATTATTTAAGTTCCCTAAGTTTTAACTTAGGAAATACATTAAAATAATTAATTAATTTAATATCTCCTAAACTAGATGAAATTTCCCAAATCAATTTATGGGTCTTATAGGTCAAGTGTACTCTACTCCCTCCACAAAATTTGGGAGCTAGAGCACAACTGATGCTACTACCCCAAATACACAAAATATCAACACTTACAACTTATGCTTCTCGTGGGAAGCTTGACATTTACACCTTTGGCGGAATCTGCATTGAAATCGATATCAGTAAAGGGTTGCAAGATCAAATCAATTTAAAAATAGGGGATTTTCATTGGACCCATGCTCTAGACTATGAGAATATTGCTTTTCATTGCCACTTCTGTCATCAAACAAGTCAAATATTCGTAATATTCTACTCAAATTTCAACAGAAGCGGAATATTCGTAATTGCAGAGATAAAAGCTGGAAGCCTTGTGACGTGCCTAACATGGAGAGCGAGGCTTCCTTTGATTCAGACAAGGATGATGAAGGTTCTGATGATGAAATGCATTTGATGGACAAGGTTCAAAAGTCTTCTGAGGATCTTGTTGTGAATCATGCTCCCTCGGCAAGCACGGAGGTAGTAAATGTTAGTGCTTCTTTTGGCGCATTGAAGCGAGCTCATTACTCAACTTATGCTGATTTCGAAAAGGATTATCCTTTAGCATGCAAAGATAATTTTCAGATTTCTTTTACAAACGCACCTTCGGAAGGTTGGGTCAAGGTTTCAAAAAAGAAAGGAAAGAAAGGTCACCTACCCCAAATTGGGTGATTCTCTTTTTTAATTGTTTCATATGCTCCCTCTATGTCTCCTTTGCTTTCCCAGTCTCATACATCTTCATCTTAGCTACGCTCCTATTAGTATATGGCACACAGTTCTAGAGAAAAAGCCATGATTGTATATGATGTACTTCATTTCTAATTGATCAATAGAAGCTTTAAAACTTAATTTTTTTTTTAATTATATTTTATAGCAAGTTTTATCTTGGGTATGGATCAACTTCAATCATTGAAGCACCCTCCCTACCCCCAAGCAAATGGCACACAGGTTAACACTCGAGGGGATTGAACATAAGACCTTTCACTCACATTTACTTTACATTTTCATGGGCTTGCAAAGTGAGCTATTCCGGGGGGAAGCCAAAATTTAATGACAATGTTTATTGAGGATTTGATTAAAAAAATTTACCCCTTTCTAATTTTAACTTAAATTTATATTTTTTCCATTTAATTTTTTAAATTTGTGATTTTAATTTTATGATGAATTTTTAATAATTAAATTTTTGATATTTAAAATTCTTTATTTTTAGCTTAATTTTATAATATAGTAGGTTTAATTTGTATAATTTATTTGAATATATTAACATGATTTTATTTTTAATTTATTCTATTTTATAGCAAGTGCAATCTTGGGTATGGATCAACTTCAATCATTGAAGCAAGGGTATTACACCCAATTATATGATTCGATAACTCACTCTCACCTGTAGTGATCCACTCCATACACATCTTGGAAGATTTAAAATGCACAACTTTGAAGGGGAATACAATGTATCTAGACATCTAGTGATGCGATCAAGTTGATAGAGGCAACCCTTACCATAATGTGTTTAAGGATAAGTGCACCCCATTGCATGGATAACTCTCCTTGTAATAGTGCGCCCTACAGGAGAAGATTGGATGCGTGAATGCATGCACTGCACCTCCAAATTGGATACAAAGCATTCATGTGCCTCCCAGGGATTTGTGCCTTCCTACAATAGTTCTTGCACACACCTTCACCTCAAGCATCGAGGTTGGTGCTTACATATCTATAAAAAGTAAGTTTAAAGATGGTGCATGCATGCAATCTCCATGGATTCACTCACTCTTGGATCCCTAGTAACTATTGTTGTATCCCTAAAGGATCCTCTTGTGCACCCTTTCCTTATCATATTCAACCTGTTGAACAAGGATTGAAGAATTATTATTGCAGATGTTGCTATGTTAGATTTGCTCATCACACTATGATATTGCTAAATGAGAGTAGCTACTGAGCAATCAGGTAAACCATAACATGAAGACCATTGAAACTTTGAGGTCAGAACCAATAGATATTGAATGTGACACATGCAAATCCATGAAACTTTGAGGTCAGAACCAATAGATATTGAATGTGACACATGCAAATCCATGAAACTTTGAGGTCAGAACCAATAGATATTGAATGTGACACATGCAAATCCATGAAACTTTGAGGAGAGGTTGTAGAAATGAATATGAGATCCATAAAATCCCAAATCTAGGAGATTTGAAGACCATTGAAACTTTGAGGTCAGAACCCATAGATATTGAATGTGACACATGCAAATCCATGAAACTTTGAGGAGAGGTTGTAGAAATGAATAGGAGATCCGTAAAATCCAAAATCTAAGAGATTTAATTGTAGAAGATGCTAGATGTCTGTTATGAATATTTTATTATTATCGGAGCCATCGCTCTTTGGATCTGTGTGATCACCCAGGGATTGCAATTCCAGAATTGCAGATTTTTTTAAATCAGATTTTTTCAAGATCGTGTACTGAAGAAAACCGAGGAGGACTTGATATCTCTGTTTTTTTTGGGCAAATTCTATTAAATTTTTTGAGGACAGTCATCTTGTAAGAACTCGAATCTGCAACTCTTCTAGAAGCTCGGACTTTGGACAGTTGTTAAGAGCTCGGACTACAGTCCTTATTAAAGGTTCTGTCACCTTCGGCCCCTTGACAACCATCTGTGGAGGAAAAACCACACTACGATTTAGAAAAAGAAAAGAAAAGAACGGAAAACAAAATTACATTCCATACGACACAATACACAGTGGTGTTCCTACAAACTGACGTGATCGAAAACATTTAGCAATCTCAAATACGCTGGTTTAAAAAATCGATTGAACAATGACGCGTTTTTTCACACTTCCTTGCGGCCTTCTTCCACCCCGCCTGTCAACAGTCATCATTATTTGAAACAGGGTGTGTTTTACGATACAGCGTGTAAGATATACGTTCAGTGGTATCATGTAAAAAAGAAATCGGTTGAAATTTGTTGAAACGGAAATCTGTTTCCACCTTGTTCCGATTCTTTGCTGCCTGTCGAAAACTCTCACCTGTCTACCATTCTCCCCGCTGCCCTCTTTCCATCGTTCGCTCTACCAATCAATTAACTGTGCCTGCAATAACACAACATCTCTGACAACTACCGCTTGCGTTGGTTGACGGTTGTTCCACTGCATAAATACATATTAATTTATTTCCACGGCACAGGGTACCCACGGTGATACGATACAGCATATACAACGTTTGAATAAATCGATACAGCGTTTGAATAAATTGATACACCGTTAATATAAAAGCCAGCGTTAAATATACGCTACGGTGTTTTAAAACAAAGATACGATACAGAGTTTTAAACATACGCCACAGCATTTCGATACGATACAGCTGAATATTCGTTACAGCGTTTAAAAAAATACAGCATTTAAAAAAAATCGGACGGGTATCATTGTTTCAAACAACATCGATATATTAAAAATAAAAAATAAAGCGATTTGTTATAAATATAAAACGGCGTGGTCAACAGAGTTAACACTTACGGTTGACCGATAACCAGAATCGAACAGTGAAAAAGATATAAGACCCCTACCCCCGCGTCCCTGCTGCACAGTCTTCCGCGCCTAACAAAACAAAAAACTTACGTTTTAAAAAAAGAAATCGTGAAAAGGTTTGACGTCACAGCATCGTGTCGTTTAAAAAAGTCGATTTCACAAGTCGTATGGTGGAAAGGTTTAATCGTTAACCAGTCGACACGTTGGAAAAAAATTTATATATATATAATCCGCTATGTTGATATATATATAAACAGGTCTAATTTTTATATAAAAATTAATATATAAAAATTAGATTTAAAAAAAAAATAATAATAATAAAAATTATTATTATTATAAATAATAATTATATAATTTTTAAATAAAAAATTATATATATATATAATAATTATATAATTTAAAAAAAAATAATAATAATAATAATTATTATATAAAAAAATATATATATATATATTATTAATTAATTAATTAATTAAATATTAATTAATTAATTAATTTAAAGAAAAAAAAATTATTAATTAATTAAATATTAATTAATTAATTTTAAAAGGAAAAGAGGAAAATTTGGCAGAAAATTTTCAGTATATCTTTATCAATGATGACAATTGATCAGATAAAAAAGCAAATGTGGCTTAAACAAATGGAGGCTAAGGACAAGGAGAACAAAATATTGCAGAAATTTAATGCGATCATGAACAATATGACAGAACTCTACAGTAAGCTAAATGATAAAATAGATAAGTTAAGTCAGACACAATTCCCAATATCTCCTAAGATGGAACAAAATCAACAAAACAATTTCGCAGATTCAGGGAACTCAGAAGAGCATCAGGAAAACGCTGATTCCCCACGTCACCATGAAGATACAGATGTTTGTAAACAACAAAATGTTCCATCCCCAGACTTGAACGAAATAGGTGAAGCGACAAACACATTTGAAGCCACTGATATAACAGCAGAAGTTGTTGAGGCCTTCGGTGATGAAGCACATATCGTGGTTAAGAACGAAGCGTTTGATGATGAGAAGAAGTTGCATCAAACAATAATTGTTGGTAACTTACCTCTAAATCTAAAAAGGGATCACAAAAAATCACCAGAAGAACAAGGAATAGCTGGGAAACATGAAAAAGTATTCCAAGATTTACCCATTAAGGTGCCTTCTGCTAGGAAAATCAAACATCCAATAGAAGTCAAGACAGTATCCAACTCTGTCGATATCAGATCGTTTCACTATCCACATCACCTACAGAAGGAGCTCGAGAAGCTGTTTCACGATCTTTTTAAAATGTGGGATGCAAGAGCTCATCGCTTGAGGAAACCAGACATTTGTCAACATTGTCCATCATTACGTATGCTTTGAGGACAAAGCATCTTAAGAGAGGGGCAATGTTATGAATATTTTATTATTATTTATTAATTAGATTTAGTTATCTTAGGTTATTAACTGAAAAGGCATGATCAAAGATCATGCCTCTTCACCAAGGGACACCTTGAGGCTATATTTAAGCCCAGGCGATCCCTCATTGTAATCTCTCATCTTTCATCATTAATAATATATATTTATCAAGTTTTACCAGAGTTTTTACACTCCAATGTCGTTGACTCAAATTTTTTAGTAGAGAGACATGGATGTAAGGCATCTACCAGACTACCACACATTTCAAGAGCAATATATAGAAAATGATCCTACCTAGTGTTGTTCCTAGCATGGAAACAATGCCAAGGCGTCCTATGGAGGCTTTGGAAAACCTTCCTACTTTTGGTGTCAAACTATCTCTTGGACCAGGGGGTAACCCTCAAACTATCACAAAGATAGCTATTCAGAATCACCTCAGGAAAACACTTTCAAGCACCCTCAAATGCTAGATTCAAAGATTGATAAATGAATGACCAGAGATGAAAGTCGACTCTCCAGCTATATCTTCAGACTAGGGCCCTTCCACTAGACACCTTTATCACACAATGCTGATACAAAAAAATGTATTAATGGAACATGCAGAAGAATGTCTTAGATATGAATGAGACTAGCATGGCAATCCTTGGCATTGAGGAAGAAGTATCAAAATGGTTATTGAGGGTGGAAGTCCTTAAACTTCTTGATAAAAAAGAAACCATATTGGGTTCTTGATAAAAAAGAAAGTATATTGGGTAAATCTGGACGAAATCATCTTCACACAAATCCAATAGCTCAGCAACAGCTATAAACCCTTGAAGAATCTTGATTTTTGAGAAAAGCAATCTTCATTACTAATAGGTAGCAATGAATGTTATACCCATTGTTAAAACTTTTAAAGACAAATACTCACTCAAAACATTGAATACCAGCCAATACAAGCACAGGAGAAAATGTATATTTCATTGGTTATTTCTGGAGAAAATATTCAAGAAAATTATAAATAAAATAATGAGAATGGGTTTGCAATACAATTATTTATGGCTGAAACAAAACAATAGAAGAGTTTGCAGCCTCTTAGAAAAGAGGAGTTTGTGGTTTACAAGTGAAGAATACATCAACAGAGAAGAATATAGAATCTGAAGAGTATTGAATCTGCAAAATGGGTGATTAGAAAAGAGGAGTTTGTGGTTTACAAGTGAAGAATACATCAACAGAGAAGAATATAGAATCTGAAGAATATTGAATCTGCAAAATGGGTGATGAATGCAATGGTCGGTTTCTTTATCTATTGCAAAAATAATGGCCCTGTGTTCTCTTGAACACTTCAGCCTCTCTAATGTCCAAACTCAAACCCCTAAATCCTCTTGCATTTTTATCCTTTTACCTAATATTGATTTCTTGCCTCCTGTAGCACAACTGAATTCTAATTTTAGATTAGGGTTGAGGTAGCTTGAAGTAGTTTGACCTCTTTAAGTTCTCATAAACTTAATTTAATAAAATAAAAATATTACTATCTTTCCTACTAATCTTTGTTAAAAAGTAACCTGCCAGTTGTCTTTTCTTCAAAGATAAATTATTTTATTCCTATCTCACTTTCTTTATCAAACCTTTATGAATCCCTTTTAATAACCAAGTGAAAAACCACTTGCAGACTATGACACTCTCAACTGTTATACTAGCAGATTATACTAGGTGTAGTGGTAGTTGCTTTCTTATTTGTGAAGAAATTTCTCATTAACGTGGCGTATTCATTTGGACTTGAAAATTGAGTCCTTAGCTTTGACTCCCAGGTGAATTCAATTGTAGTGGTTTATATTCTCAATTCTGGAGCCACGAATTGTCTCTAATATAGTCAAATAGGTGAGACTTCCCTCTCTTTTTGTAGAGGTTTATGTTCTCATAGAGGTTTATATTCTCAATTCTGGAGCCACGAATTGTCTCTAATATAGTCAAATAGGTGAGACTTCCCCCTCTTTTTGTAGAGTCTCCACGCATATTTGTAGAGGTTTATGTTCTCAATTCCGGAGCCACGAATTGAATTGTCTCTAATATAGTCAAATAGGTGAGACTTCCGTCTCTTTTTGTAGAGTCTCCAAGCATATCATTACGACATAAGCAACAAATAGTTTGACGAAGCTCTAGAGATCTGAAAATGCATCTCATGGGAATCTTTTTCATGTGAGACAACCCCCACAAACTATATAGAGAAAGACTTGAGAGACCTAAGAAAGACTTGCGCTAGACCTAGGGTTTTATGACTAACGTGGGAAGAAATACGTCCAAGGCAATTACTAGGTCAAGGAAAGGGAGGAGAAAGTGTTTTTTTATGATTTATTCCACTGAATACAATGCTCATACAGCCCTCAAGAAAGTCACCTATCCAGGGAAATACTATCTAGGTTTCCCTTTAGGGGCACACCTAGGGCACAATAATTTATGGATGAATCATCGCTTGAAATAAACAAAAATTGGATATCCTCAAGACAAGACCTCAAGGAAGAGTCTTTTTTGAATGGATTCCAAAAATTCCTCCTCTACAAGATTTCGCTTGATGCCCTAGCTAGCCGTCGAAGGAAAGAGGTGTTGAAAGTTTGGGAAGAGAAAAGAAGCAAGAAAGAGAAGTTGATCATCAAACGATTTAGGCTAGTGCTTTCTCCTTTTGGTTTATGGAGTCCTGGATGTGTTAGATAAGCAAAATTTGTCTTCAAGGAGGCTAAGAGATGATGGCCTTACTACCACCTTTCAATAATTTCGTACTATTATAATATGGAGTTTTATGAAGAAAATAACATTTCATCACTAAGAACATTCATTTCATGTTGTACCATGAATAACATATGCAGGAGCCAACCAAATAGCTTTCAACCAAATAGCTTTCAAACTGATCTTCAACAAAATTAGGGTACAATAGCATTTATTTGAGTTGCAGCAATTACACATATTAGACAATTTGCAAAGAAAGATTTCATCAACAAGAGAACTTACAAACTAGTCATGCAATATATCCATCCATATTCAAGAGGTAGTTCCAAGAAAAGATAAAAAATCAGCTCCAAATATCATAGTGCATCCAAAATACTCCAAAGATTCTAAGAGAAAAAATGTGAATTTCCTAACAAGGAAAAATCCTAAGTGATGATGATGAGTTCTCACAAATGAGGCTCACTTCTATTTATATGAGTCTCTCTAAATCGAATTAGTCTAATGAGCCCTCACAAATGAGACTCACTTCTATTTATATGAGTTTCTCTAAATCAAATTAGCTTAATGAGCCCCCCAAACTATAAAATAATGTGCTAATGAGCCCCCCAAACTATAAAATAACGTGCTAGAAACAATTCTTGGTCACAGGTTGACCAAGTAGTTATCACAAGCTATGAAAAAGCCATCCATATGCAAGCCGAGTTTATGACGTCATGATGATGTAGGGCCATTTCAGGGCCACGTTGAGTCCTCTAAGTAGCATGATGAGAGAGAGGACTCCAATAAAGATGAATTAGGGGATGGCCCCAATTTTCCATGCAAGTCTTCATTTGGTGCCCCATAGTGGGTTTGGGGCACAAATGCTGGTCTCATGGGTCTCTTTATGAAAGATAGGCTTGCAGACTGCTCCAAAGGTCTCTTTATGAAAGATAAGCTTGTAGACTGCTCCAAATGAGGGCTCTGATGATGGTGCCTTCCCTCCCAAGTCTCAAAAGTGGGACAAAACTCCTCTAGGCCTTGGATCAGTTGCACTGATCATGTTAAGCCGACTAGGTTATGTTAGTCCAAGTGCGTCATCTTGCGAATAATGTAGGCATTGAACAAGCTGCTGAAGTTGCTGAGAGTTCCCATGGCATGAAATGATGCTCAAATGCATGATGGAGTCCCATGGATCTCAACGCATCCCCTATAAATGTCAATATGATCCTCTGGTGGGTTTGGGCCCCAGTTAAGTTGCCCAACCCATGATGAAACCACCTGTCAATTACATATAGGATCCAATGTGCTTCTTCACCATCAGGTACAATAATTTATTAATGCATCTAAGTGAACCAAGATTATAAATCAAGGGCACAAATGAGACTTCATATTTGGCTTCCCTTCCAAATTTGGGGCTTTAAGCATGTAATAGTGTTACCTCCCTAGGTAGGAGTGGCTAATAAACGACCCTATTAGGTGTTCCCAACCCCTAAGGGGAAAGATAGGTCCAAGGTACATCCTTGAATTGATATGGGTCATATGAATAAAGATGAGATGGATAGGGACACTGGGGTCTCAAAGCCAACTGCCATGGGTTCAAGGATGGTAATGATGAGGGATGTCCACATATTTAGTTGTATAGATGTAGGAGGGAGCAATTGTGGATACATGAGTTACCTTGACCTTTGTTTTTTCACCCTTTTTCATTTTCCTTTTTCCTTTTCTTGAATTTTTCTTTATATTACTGCTCGGGGCTACAAGAGATGAGAGCATGTTAAGTAGTTATTATCCCGTTAAGGTGGGGCAGTTCATCGCCCATTAGGGGTTGGGACATGAATGGCTTCCTCAATGATGTGGGGGCACTCATGGGGCCCTTGGAACCAACATGATGGCCATAATGAAGGGGTAGAGCTCATGTTTGGTTTTTTCCCACACACTTATATAATGTCCCGACCATATTTTGCATTTTATAATATTCTTTAATTTTGTTTCTTGCTTGTGGCCATGATATGCTTTTAACTTCTTTTTTTTCGTTACATCAACCTCTGGTGTAACATTTCCAGGCCCTACCAAAACATTTCAACAAGGGGAGAGGGTGTACCAATGTCGTGTGGACTGATTAGATAGGGCTTGTAATGCATGGAAGGGAGTGAAAAATGTGAAATGGGAAAATGAGACCATGCTACCAAGTTCGAGGTTTCCCAAGTAGTGCCCTTCCTGAAGCTATAAGCCAATGGGGGAAATCCCATAGGACTATGATTGTGGATTAACCTCCCATTTAAGGTGAGGGAAAGAAAAGTAGTGCCCTTCCTGAAGCATAGGGGAGATCCCACAGGACTATGGTTGTGGATTAACCTCCCATTTAAGGTGAGGTAGAGAAACTACAGTCAAAACCTGTCCTCCTTTGAAGTCACCCAATAATATGTGTTGATTTTTGGGGTAGCATTAGATGTGCTCTAGCTCTGAAACTTTGTGGAGAGGCTAGAAAATGAAATCTCCAAGACACAGAAATCGTTTGGAGAAATTCCACCCGAAACTTAAGTTATTCCAATAATTAATTATTTAAAGGAGACCCTAAGTCTAACTTAGGGAAATTAAACAATTAAAGGGAATTAATTTAAACATGTGGGTGAGAATGTTCTAAGTGACGAGGATCAAGTATTTTCTAATCTTAGCCATCGATTAGAGATTAGATCATGACCGTTGATCCTTCAACGGAAAAAGTATTAGAGGAAGGCTTGGGGTCAGTTGGAAGACACACACAAAGTCTAAGAGATCGAATTCTTCTGACAGAGCGGTGCTCGAATGAAGATCAGATTTGAGTGATTCAGAGAAGCAGTGAGGGGCAGATGCAGTGATTGGTCGGAGGACCAAGAGTACAAAGCAGAGCAAGGGCAACATAGATGCAGAGGAGGCAACACAACCACCAGAGAGTGTGACGCAGACCCCAGAGAGGGTGATGCAGGACCACGTAGGGCTCATGCAGGGGCAGTGCAGAGCCTCTGAGGGACAGTCCAAAATTAGTCAGGAATCGAGGTTTCTAAGCCGACAGGGTTGAAACTCGATTTCTGAGAGGTTGATCAGCACAAAGGAAGGGTGACACAGTCCTTCAACCAGGCTCACGCACGCTTACGCAGTGGCAGTGTAGAGACTACGCAGAGCTAGCTGGGGTTTCACCAGTGACTGATCCGGATTAGCCGGGACTTGCAGAGTGATTTTTAAAACTCACATTTATCTCTAATTGCCGAGGTTTTCTCTGTTGGGTGAGCTGGATTATGGAACCCTAGATGTATTCAGAACTGCTTCACTGGTTTTCCCGCATTGGGTTTTTTCGAGGACATTTGTCCAAAAAATCTTGTGTGTCCTTTGTTTGAATGTGCTTATTGTTCAATTTCTGATATGTATGGTTGTGTAGGGTACAATGTATTTACTTTGATGTTTTACTGAATAATTCAAAAAAATAACTTGTTAAGTAAATCAAACAAGTAGGAGAAGTAAATCAGATCTCTGCAACAGGGTTTCTGTTTAGTAGATTCATAAATTTTCATATGGTATCAGAGAAATTGCAGATCGAGTGGAGCTAAAGCCATCAACATAAGACCGAAGAGTTTTTGTTGTAGGAAAGGCAGTTGTCTCGAGTGACAATGCAAATCCAGGAAGAAGCACGGAAGGGTGATGCAGTCTCCAGAGGGGCTCACGCAAAGCCTGCGTCAGCCAACAGAGCAACGTAGAAGCCTATGGCAGAGGCTTATGCAGTATTTGCTGGGTCAGCGCTGAGGCTTTGAGCCTCAGTTTTTACGGTTGACGTGACTGGAAGTGCAAATCATTTTCTTCAGCAACGGCTGGTGGGGCATTGTTTCTGTTTGTGTAGAACAGTTTCTAGCAGGGTGTGGCAAAGTAGGGGAAGCAGTCCCTCAACAGATTTCTCGGCAAGAAATCTGAGATCTGATCAATGGAGTGATTGGAGAGGGCTGATTCAACAGCAGTTGGTGGAGAATTTCCGGGAAGGAAATCACTTGTCAGAGGGAGCATTTTCTCTAGAGGGTTTCTAGCGCCAAGAAACCCAGATCCGAGTCTTTTACTAAGGGTAGCAGCAGAATAGGGGAAAAGAGTATCCGCTTCAACATATTTTGAGCAAATATGGCCGCATATGGATTGAGGGATCAGGATAGGTTGGATGGAGCATCCAACTTTGTCGTCTGGAAGGTCAGAATCCTATCAGTTCTCGATGAATATCGCATCAAAGATCATGTCGAGAAGGAGTGACAACAATAAAGGACGAAGAAGAAAGACCTTTCTAAAGTCCGATGCTTCAGATGTGGTGAATTGGGACATTTCACCACTATTTATCCTCAGCAGAAGAAAGGCAAGGAAGATTCAGATTCTAAGGCTGCAACAACGAATGGTGATGATGGGAGTGATGACAATGTGGCCATGAGTGTTGATGTGCCTTGGGAGAAGAGGTGGGGCGACATCGATCTGTAGTTCTTTCGAACTGCAGTGAGGGGCAGGATCCTTAAGGTGCCCAAACTCTTGGATCACATACGAGCTACGGGAGCCCTTAATGATAGTAGCAGGATGGCTGGAGTCAGTTGGTGCGGAGGATTATGGAGGCATGTTGGCAGAGCTAGGATGTTGAAGATTGGAGCAGCGCAGAGCAAAGGCAACAACAATGCAGAGGCTGATGGGATTTCAGCAGCACAGAGGCAGTGCTTATGCAGTGCAAAGCAGCAGCAACGTAGAACTTCAGAGGGTTGGTGCAGATTAGCAGCAGAGGGTGTTTCAGTACGAGATGTAGCCAGACTGACTTGTCTGTCAGGATTTTGGGTGATGTCCTTCAGTTGCTTAACTCTCAGAAACTGAGTTGCAGTGCAGTAGTTAGTAGTGGCAGTGCTATGGGCAGCATGATGCAACATTTGAGAGGGAGCTACAGTAAAAATGAGGCAATGACTGTGGCAGTCATGGGAAATAGTACAGAAGGCAGCAATGCAGTGGATGAAGGGCAGCAGGCCAAGCATCAGTAGCGCATGGGACCGATGCCATGGATCAGAGTAATGCCTCTGGAATGGAGTGTTGTTAGAGCACATTCCTCACTAAGAGGGAGTGTTGATTTTTGGGGTAGCATCAAATGCGCTCTAGCTCTGAAACTTTGTGGAGGGGCTAGAACACATGAGATCTCCAAGACCCAGAAATTGTTTGGAGAAATTCCACCTGAAACTTAAGTTATTCCAATAATTAATTATTTTAATGGAGACCCTAAGTCTAACTTGGGGAAATTAAATAATAAAAGGGAATTAATTTAAACATGTGGGTGAGAATGTTCCAAGTGACAAGGATCAAGTCTTTTCTAATCTTAGCCGTCGATTAGAGATTAGATCACGGTCGTTGATTGTTCAATGGGAAAATTATTAAAGGAAGTCTTGGGGTCAGTTGGAGGACACACATAGAGTCTAAGAGATCGAAGTGCTTGAACAAAGATCATATTTGAGTGATTTAGAGAAGCAGTGACCGGCAGATGCAGTGATTGGTTGGAGGACCAAATGTACAAAGCAGAGCAAGGGCAGCAGAGACGCAGAGGAGGCAGCGCAGCCACTAGAGAGTGTGACAGAGACCCCAGAAAGTGTGACACAAACCCACATATGGGCAACATAGAGCATCCGAGGGACAGTCCAAAATTGGCCGAGAATCGGGGTTTCTAAGCTAGCATGGATGAAACTCGATTTCTGAGAGGCTGATCAGCGTAGAGGAAGGGTGACATAGTCCTTCAGCCAGGCCCAAGCAGGCTTACGCAGTGGCAGCGTAGAGACTGTGCAGAGCTAGCTAGGGTTTCACTAGTGACTGATCTAGATCAGCCGGGACTTGCAGAGTGAGTTAAAACTCACGCTTATCTCTGATTGACGAGGTTTTCACTGTTGGGTGAGATGGATTATGGCACCCTAGATGTACTCAGAACTACTGCTTAATAATAAAAACCCTCAGAACTGTTGCACCGGTTTTCTCGCATTGGGTTTTTCCGGGGACATTTGTCCGAAAAATCTTGTGTGTCCTTTGTCTGAATGTGATTATTCTTTAGTTTTGATCTGTATAGTTGTGTAGGCTGCACTGTGTTTACTTTGATGTTTTACTGAAAAATTCAGAAAAATAACATGTTAAGTAAATCAAACAAGTAGGAGAAGTAAATCAGATTTACTACAGTAGAGTTTCTGTTTAGTATATTTAGAAATTTTCACAATATGCCCAATGTGCCCATTGAAAAACAAGCATAAGAACTCGATTGCACAATGAAAAACATATATTTAGAGTTGGATGGCCCACCTTCAGACATACGCTCTCGATAGATGGGTGAGGGGACATGTGATTGGCTCTGGGAGCAGAGATCAAATGGCACAATACATCGTCTATACTGGTTGTTGTCAGGGGCTGCTGGCTGAAGACAAATCATACGAGAGAAATTATCTTATGGGGTCACCCACTTTTAGTGGGTCACATGTATAATGTTCCATGAAGGAATGGCTTGACATTTCTCATTCCTCGAAAAATTAACTTGAGTTCTTAGGAAGTTAACAATTCCAATTTGTTTGGACAATGTTGCTTGAATGAGGATGTTGGCCTTTCCAATGGCTATTATAATGTGGACGACCTCCCTTTGCTTGGTCCATAGATGATTCAAACCATACTTTTAGGCTCGTCCTTGCTCAAATTTGACTCGAAAAGTCCCTTGGATTGCTTGGAGACCTAAATGGCCTTCTCCTTTGCCTCAACATTCCTCCAATTGACCTTTACATGATCCAATGTGTACAAAGGGTGGAAGACATTCCTTGTCTTGGTCAATTTGCTTGCTTTTTGTGTGATTTAAGGCTTGAACTTTCATGAACATGAGTTTTCCTTGGTTCATGATGTATCCTTGACTTGCTTTGACATCTTGCATACTCAACACATTTACCATGTTACCTTTTTTAACCTCATGCCTGCCCCAAAAGTAGAAGTGGCCCTGTTTCGAAGGTACCTCAATGATGGAAAAGGGACTTTAAAAGGGGCAATAAAAGTGCCTTGAATTGGAGCTAATTAATATTGAATTTGAGGTCGCAAGAGATTATTTCACTTCCTTGGAGGATGTGGGACACTGCCTTAGGGAGCCCAAATGCATCACAAATAGTGAGACTTCCGTGAAGAATGAAGGCCATGGCTAAAGAGGCGTGAATACATAGGGATATGGTTGATTTGGGGAACAAAGAGTGGATTGAGATAATGGAAAAGTGAGGGGAAAAGTACAATAACTGATCACCTTTACATGGCTACTCAACAAGTGCTCCCATAAATTATCAGTTGTAGTAGATCCACTTCCTAATGCTCGCATATCACCGTAGGAGATAGGAATGTTGTATGATGCTTTCTTTCCCATACCCTTCTTTTGTTTTCCTTACCAATCAAATGTTGAATGAAATCCTTTCCTTCTAGTCCTAACCTTTCTCTAGTGGCTTGTGGATTATGCTAGCCTTGTAAGGTTTCCACAATTAATATGCTCTACTAAGTTGAGTGATGCTCTGTTTTGGGGAGGGAACATTGTGAGAGAAATCAAGGCCTCATATGTTGAGGGTTTCTCAAAAAAATAATAGCACCCCCATTGCAAGCTATGACGAGAATCCAGGTGTGAATACAATGCTCAACTGTTGGGAATATTCCCTAGGAAGATTGTGCATGCCCAGGAAGAACTACTAGCTGGTTCTTCCTAGCTGCCACTGGAAGGAAACTAGAGAAACTGCTATGTAAAGTGCTTAGAATGAGTTGAAACTGGGTGAGAGACCTCCTTGCAAGAACCCCAAAAAAACGCAGAAATATCTCACGAATCCAAGTGGTAGAAATGGTCCTAGAGTGATCTGCTCCCTCCTCTAATAATTTCCGTTGCTGACTGCTGGATGGAATGAGGAGCTCTACCCTTATAAGTGCTAAGAAAATTAAGCAAAATTAATACTAGCCTCCTCCTACCAAACCCACGAAAACCTAGAAAGGGTTTGGGCTGAATCCACCAACCCCCCGGTGACCCTCAACAAGTGTGAATTGCTTAATTTGTCTAGAAACGACCTATAGTTTTGATACTGTTGAATTAGGCCCAAATCCACTGCTGAAAATTTCCTCACTCTCTTCTACAAATTTATATCCGGAGTCCTAGGCTTTTTCCAACCCCATGCTCCAAGAATCAACTCTCTCTCAATGCATGCACAGGCTATGTGTCCAGGAGACTGCACACTGCCAGAATTAACAAATTTGGCCCACAAAATAATGTTGATCTCAACCCCGAAAATCTAGTACAAAATTACCGGCATCAATAGAGAAAACCATCTGAAAAATAGTCGGAACTCCAACCCACAATAGTTGATCCTCTAATGAGCAACTCGAATTGCCTTTGCGCCCTAGGAATGTGCAAAAATGAGTGAATACCTGCAATAAAGCTCTGTGAAAATCCTCAATTGGACTCCCCATTTTCCTCACTAGGGAGACACTCGAAGTTCTCTGAAATGAAGGTGGAATTTCAGCTCGAAAATTCCTTGTGCTGAACAACACGGGTTGTCTTGGCTAAGCAGGTCAAAGAGAACTAATTGTTGAATTATCAAATGAACAAATATACCAAATTGAGGCCTCCAAGCTCTATTTGTAATTGTTGGTCCTCTCTCTCTTGGTGGTCCCCACCTTCCACAATTCGCACCCTTTCATCTCTCTCTTCTCACTCGTGCGAATTGCCTCTTGGGTCGAATTTTCTCTCTTTGTGGTCCTCACTCTCCGCTAAGGATGTAATTTTCCTTTTTCCTCGTCCCAATGCCAGAAATGTCTCCCTTTTTCAAAAATGACCTCTAATGCGAAAAATAAAAATTGGGGATATTACATTGTGCTCTAGAGTTGTCAATTATCACCTCTTTCATTTGCTCTCTCAACTACTGTTGCCACCTCTTACTTCTTCTTGGCTTCAATTGTTCATCTCTATTGTTGTCCCCTCTTGCGTATTTGGTTTAGTTTTTTGGTCCTGGAATCACTATCTTTGATTTCTTTTTCCTCCACTCGTTCATCCCTACCTTTGTCGCCTCTCCTTCCTTCTCTTCTCACCTTCACTCGCTTCTCAACCTTCATTCAGATTTTCTATTGTTATCGCCTCCTTGTATGTGGCAAGCCATTTACTTTTATGTTGTAGGTGGTGTTACCACATAATATAGCAGGCCCTAAGGAGGGAAAGCCTAAGGGTCAAAGAGCTAGACTAAGTGATAACAAAGGGACAATGTCCCACGGTGAGCACAAAAAGTGTGTCCTGCTCTTTCTAGACTTTAATCGATGGGAGGAGTCCCAGTAAGTAAACAATCACCTTTTATTGATGTTATAGGGTTTGAGGTACTAACTTATGAGGTAAGACTTCCTAAGGGAAGCTCCATGTGATAGTATGGCACTTCAAAATGATTTTCGCTCTGTATTAGAGACCTAGAAGAAACTGGCACGAGATCTAGGGTTTTGTGAATTATTGTGGTTAAAGGTACTCCCAAGATCAAGGCAAGAAGAGGAAAGGGCTTCTTTTGAATTATTCCAATACTAAGCTTAGAACCATTGAAGAAGTCCCCAAGTCAAGGAAATGCAAACTAGGGTTTCCCTTCTAGGGCACACCTCGGGCAAGAGTTTTTATGGATGAAAACACAAGGGATACTTGTCAAAATTTGAGGACTTATCGCTAAACCCTATGCTTGAGGTCTATGATCCCGGAATCCACCCTTTCACACTCTAGAGAATTTTGCTCCATGCCCTATGCTAGCCATCCAAGAAGAGGGGACTGAAACTTTGGGAGAAGAAAATATGGAGAAATAAGGATTTTATCATGAAATGGTTTGGACCAGTGCCTTCTCCTTTTAGGTTATGGAGTCATAGGTGCTTCATATTTTCCATAGTTTTCTTTAAGGAGGTCAAGAATTGATGCACTAGCTACCAACCCTCAACAACTATCGACTAAATTTTTTTGGAGTTTTATGGAGGAAAAAAAAATTTCATCAACTATGAACATTCATCACATGCCATGCTATGATTACCATGTGCGATTTCCAACCAAATAGCTTTCAAAACAAATGTTCAACAATTAGTGCACAATATAGCATTAATCTAGTTGCAACAATTCCATACATTAGACATCTTTCAAGAATGAAGCACTTTTAACATTCTTTTAACTACACCAATCTTTGGTGCAACATTTCGAGGTGCGACCCATACATGTGTACAAGGGGAGGGGTTTTCCAATGCCTTGTGGATCCAGAGAAGGAATATGATGAAATAGGGGATGTAATTTGTTGAGGGGAGTGAAAAATGTTGATGGGGAAAACAAGACTGCGCTACCAAAATCAAGGTGTCCTAAGTAGTGCCCTTCCTAAAGCCATAGGCCAATAGGGGAGATCCCATGAGACTAAGATTGAGGATTAACCCCACCCCCCATTTGAGGTGACGGAACAAAACTACGGTAAAAGCTATTCCTTTTTTCCAAGTCACTCAATAATCCATACCCAGGATGCGCATGGAAAAACAAGCATAAGCACCTAATTGTACAATGAAAAACATACCTTTTAGGTTGTATAGCCCACCTTCAAACATATGTTCTTGAAAGACGAGCGAGCGGACATATGATTTTTGTAAGGAGCGGATATCAAATGGCACAATGCATCAACTACACTGGTGGCTGTCAGGGGCTATTGGTTGTTGGTTGAAGAGAGATCTAGGAGAAATTTTTCTCATATGGGGTCTCACACTTTTGGTGGGTAACATGAATTTTTGGCACTAAGATTACCACACTTGCATCTTTTGTGTGTCTCAACAAGCTCCTACATCATCAACTACCATCAAGTACAAGTATGGATCTTCTCATTCTTCTTGCTTCATTTCTATTCTCATTTATCATTTTGATATTTCACATTCTAGCTATGGCATTGTATTGCCACCCAAAACTCTCCAGTTAAATGATAATGCCTTATATTTACAAATGAGATCCTAGGGATAATGGAAGGTACAAGATAGACCCTAGGGATAATGGAAGAGTGATACCTAGTGCAACCTTAGTGTCTTCTTCACACGTTATAGGGCAATTGTTCTCTGACAAAAGGGGGGAATACATGAAATAAACTAAGTCTAATGAATGATAATAATTTCAAAGTGTTTTAGACTTAGGATTAATACGATTTGTGATATTTCATGATCTATGTTGCAGATTTATGAAAATAGAAAATAAAAGGATGGGGTTTTTTTTTAATTTTTGAGAGTGGTTGAAAGGTAACAATAATGTTTAAACTAGAATTATTGCTTGGGGTATAAAAGCCATATTTGGAGGGATATTTGTATAAGGATGTTTGGGACCAAAAAAGTTGCAAATTGCATATTGTATCCAACCCTACCTTGTTATCAATTGATGCAAAAAATTTCTTTGAAAGGGTTGGTTACAATATGCAAAAATTTTGCAAACTTTTTGAAAGCCTAGTGCAAATCCTCACTAGGAAGATCCAAACCTCGTGGCAACAAGAGATTGGCCACCACTATCACCTCAACAACCTTTCTCCAACTATATAGTGGTATATTGCACCACAGGAAAGAATTCCATGTATGTGGATCACCTAGAGTATATTCAACAAGGAAGGTTTAAACGATGTGGCATGCTTTTGTAGAAACGTGTCTAGAATCAAAATGTAATTGGTCAAATCTTATATAAACATAAAAGTGACGAAACTCATTGGTTTACTTTTTATTTTTGATGGTTATATTTTTCTATATATTTTTCTTATTCTTAGGGTTTTTTAAATAAAAAAATTAAGGACAATTGCAGAATTTAGTAAAAAGAGATGGTCGTTTGGTGGAATAAGGAGTGTGCCTTATTTACACTAGGGATATGGGGTCAAATCGATGCCCTTCTTGAATTGGTTGATCAATGGGGTCAAATATTATATAAACATAAAAGTGAAGAAACTCACTGGTTTACTTTTTATTTTTGATGGTTATATTTTTCTATATATTTTTCTTATTCTTAGGGTTTTTTAAATAAAAAGAATTAAGGACAATTGCATAATTTATTAAAAAGAGATGGTTGTTTGGTGGAATAAGGAGTGTGCCTTATTTCCACTAGGGATATGGGGTCAAATCGATGCCCTTCTTGAATTGGTTGATCAATGATTGTGGATTATGGCCGGAGGTGGAACTCCAGAAGTTAAATGAGATCGTGCCTAATCAAGGACAAGTTTCGAAACCAAACCCCACTAGAAAGAATTATACTTAGGGAAAGGGCTTCAACAAATAGATATCTATGATGCAAAATAAACCAAAGCCCTTGGTGAGGAGCACTAGGGCATGGCCCAACAAGAAGAAACAAACTCTACCTTACACCAACAAGAGAGATGTGCGAATAAAACCCTAGATATCCCTTAACAAGTGACAAAGCTTCCTTTCAAATGGATTGATCTAATTAGTTTTTGTAGTATTCTTTAGTTATCCACAAATCCTCCTAAGAAATATGTGAAATCAACAAAGAAATATAATTCATGATGAACACTAAAGATTTCATGAAAATGTTTCCCATTTAAAAAAACGATCTCAACGACTCACAATGATTTGCAGAGGAGGGATATTTCTCTATTTATAGATTCGGATCTCAACATCTTTCCTCCTTTTGCTTGAAATATGTGAAATCGACAAAGCAATATAATTCATGATGAATATCAAAGATTTCATGAAAATGTTTCACATTATGGAAAAACGATCTCAACAATTCACAATAATTTGCAAAGGAGGGAGATTTCTCTATTTATAGATTCGGATCTCAACATCTCTCCTCCTTTTGCTTGAAAAATCGAGCAACTTTTCATCCTCAATATGCTTCACGATTAAGTCAAACTACAATTTATTTCATTACATTACTTAAATCTCAAAATATGTGAGACATCCCACCCATTAGAGGTTAGATTTGACAAAATGAGGTTCGAATTGACCCATGGGTACAATGTTCCATCAAGAATAGCTTTACATTGCTTGAAAAATTAACTTGAGTGCTTAGGAAGTCAAAAATCCCACTTTGTTTGCACAATGTTGCATAAATTATGATGTTGACCTTTCCAACGGCGAGTATAATGAGGACAACCTCCATTTGCTTAATGCAAAGATGATTCAAACCATTCTTTTAAGCTCCTTGTTTGATTTTGACTCGAAATGCCCCTTGGATTGCTTGGAGACTTAAACGACCTTCTGTTTTGCCTCAACATTCCTCCAAATTTATCTTGACATTGTCTAGTGGGTAGAAAGGGTGAACGACACTGCTTGTCTGGGTCCATTTGCCTTCTTTTTGTGTGGTTTAAGGTTTTAACTTTCCTGGACGCGATTTGTCCTTGGTCTATGATGTGTCCTTGACTTGATTTGACATCTTGCTTACTCAACACATTTTCCATGTTACCTCTTTTAGCCTCATGCCTGCACTAGGGGAAGTCACCTCGTTTTGAAAGTACCTCAAAGATGCAAATGGGACATTAATGGGGGCCTTAAGAGTGCCTTGACTTGGATTTGATTCCTCTTGACTTGGAGTTCGCAAGATATCTTTTCATTGCCTTGGAGGATGTGGGTCATGACATTTTGGAGCTCAAATGCATCTCAAACTTTGAGACTTCCATGAAGAATGATGGTCATAGCCAAAGAGGTGTGCATACATATTACATATGGATATGGTTGATTTGGGGAACAAAGATTGCATTGAGATAATGGAAAAGTGAGGGGAAAAGTACAATAAGCGATCTCCTTGATAGGGCTACTCAATAAGTGCTCCCATAAATCATCAATCGTATTAGATCCACCTCCTAATGTTTGCATATCACCGTAAGAGATAAGAATGTTGCATGATGCTTTCTTTCTCATACTGTTCTTCTCTTTTCCTTACCCATCAATTGAATGAAATCCTTTCCTTCTAGTACTAACCTTTCTCTAGGGGCTTGTGGATTATACTAGGCTCACAAGGTTTCCATAATTAATATGCTCTACCAAGTTGAGTGATGCTCTGTTTTTGGGAGGGACCATTGTGAGAGAAGCCTAGGCCTTATATGTTGAGGGTTTCTCAAAAAAGTAATAGTACCCTCATTCATACTTTCAATAACGAACCCTTTCTCCTATATCTTCTCTCTTTGTTTTTTTTGCTTGCCCTTTTCTTGGGCTACATCACCACTAATGGGTCTCTCTAGGTCGTCTTCTCTGTTCAGAAATCTAGGGCATCAATAGTCAGTTGATTTCTCCTTAAATAGTAACTTCTTGTGAGTTCTTTTTCATTTCTTTAGATTAGGATCTTCTTCTTACTTAGGTTATTATTATTATTCTTCATCAAACAACTACCAATGCATAAACAAAACAAACAAGAGACACAGAATGTAGGCTATGAGCCAGGGCTAAAACCTCTCATTCTTTGAGAGGAAAACCCGCACAAAATTCTTCCTATAGAGATTCCAATTGATGAATACCAAGACCAAGACCCTTGACTTAGTATCCACTCCAAGACCAAGACACTAGTTCTCTTGACTGTCCTCTGCTCCTTTCTTCTTCTTGAATCTTCTTTCACACTGGAAGACATAATGTAGATCTTCATTACTATCATCATTGTCACTGTCATCCTTGTCACTATGTTATTACCTCTGAGATCTTATTACTGTCATAGCACTGAGGTCTTCTTATTGTAACATCACTGAGACCTTATGACACCGAGATCTTATCTTTGGGATGACACCAAACCGAGAGTGTAACATAGCACTGAGATTGCAGCAACACCATGATTGGGATAACACTGAGATCTATGAGCATCATGGTACCCAAACTGTAGAATCATCATGACTGAGATAGTCACCAAACTGTGATATCAACGAACTGTGGTAGCACCGAATTACACCGAGATCGTCATTGTGATATAGTACCAAGACAGTGAGGGAATGTCAGTGTGTTATCACCGAAACTTTGCCTAAGTTCTCTACTCTAGTCTGCATTGTAATCTCTGTAATTACACCGAGATTTTGTGTACCCTTATTTGAGCCTTTTCCTGAAATGATATCTGAACTGTTGACTGTAACTATCCATCTGAATTTCAGAGTGTGATCCAAATTACTCGACTGTGTTTTCTCCGAAGTTAACACTGGTATATATAGTGGTTTTTTCCTCATAAATAAGCCGACATGACAGGGTGAACCATTGTGTCTATTTGAGGTTAGTCGACATGAGTTTATTCTCTGTTTTGAGGCCGACTTCAAGAGGAATATTGCTTGTCATTGGAGGGCTTTATAGACTTCTATACATTTGACACATGCTTAAGAAGAGCTCTTCATACATGACATTAATTCTTTTGACAATAATGATAAATCCTAAGGCTCTCAATGGTAGCCATCTAAATGAAAAACTCTTGCTCATGAAACCCATGAAGCAAGGCATTACAAAAATAATTTTATTCTCTTCTTTTCATCATTTACAAAAATCACAATTACATGTCATTATGAAGACCGAACCTAGTTACACTTTCAAACATTGTCAGGTAGGGCTCAACTTGAGATAGCTTCTTCTTATATGGGACCAATCTTTGTGCCTCTCCTTTTCCTATTAAGGACTTTGTTCTTGGTTGTCGCATCCTCTAGACTGCAGCTATGAGATCACATCTCCAACCATTGCTCCAAGGCTTGCTTCCACTCGTCTATTGCATTTCCCAGTTCAACACTAGGATTGTCAAATTTTTCTTCTTTCCTTCACTATTCGTATTCTGGAGTTCTCAATTCTCACCTCTTTCATTTGCTATCTCAAATAGTGTTGCCACCTCTTATTTGGTGGCTTCAATTGTTCATCTCTATTGTTGTCCCCTCTTGCGTATTTGGTTCAATTTTTTGGTCCTGGCTTCAGTAACTTTGATCTCTCTTGCCTCCACTAGTTCATCCCTACCTTTGCCACCTCTCCTTCCTTTTCCTCTTCTCACCTTCACTCGCTTCTCAACCTCATTGAGATTGCTATTGTTATCGTCTCCTTGTATCTATTCGTGCTTTGGAGTTCTCAATTCTCACCTCTTTCATTTGCTATCTCAAATAGTGTTTCCACCTCTTACTTCTTGGCTTCAATTGTTCAACAATATTGTTGTCCCCTCTTGCGTATTTGGTTCATTTTTTTGGTCTTTTCTTCAGTAACTTTGATCTCTCTTTCCTCCACTAGTTGATCCCTCATCCCTACCTTTGCCACCTCTCCTTCCTTGTCCTCTTATCACCTTCACTCGCTTCTCAACCTCATTGAGATTTTCTATTGTTATTGTCTCCTTGTATGTGGCAAGCCATTTAATTTTATGTTTTAGTCTGTGCTACCACAATCTAGCAGGCCCTAAGGAGGGAAAGCCTATAGGTCAAAGAGCTAAACTAAGTGATAAGAATGGGACAATGTCCCACTATCACAACATCTAGTGTCCCCTTTTCTTTATGGACTTTCCATGATGTGAGGAGTCCCGATAAACAAATAATCATCTTTAATTGATGTTACAGGGTTTAAGGTACTAGGTGATGAGGTAAGTCTTCTTAAGGGAAGTTCAATTTGATAATATGTCACTTTAGAAGGGGTTTCGCTCCCTATAAGTGACCTAGAAGAAACTTGCATGTGATGTAGGGTTTTGTGAATTATCTTGGTTAAAGGTACTCCCGAGATTGAGGCAAGGGGAGGAAAGGGATTCTTATGATTTATTCCACTGAATACTGAGCTCATACAACCCTCGAAGAAGTCCTCAAGAAAAGGAAATGCAAACTGGACTTTCCCTTCTAAGGCACACCTCGAGCAAGGGTTTTTATGGATAAAAACACAAGGGATGCTTGTCAAACTCTGAGGTTATAAGATCCCAAATTGGGAATAGATAATAATATTAAGCACAATAGACTAAAAACTACAACAAAGAAAACACACCATCAAAACACATGAACTGGAGCCAAAAACAACTACTAAAGGCTGATGAATAACTTGAACACAAGCTGAATCTCCCCTTGGAAATGGCTCTACATGGCTCTGTCTCTGCGTTGCCTAGTCCAGAAATGTTGCTGCTAGCTAACTTCGAATTGTTGGATAGGCTGCTTCCCTTGCTCAGAAAATTCCGGGAATTGGACACCAGACTCTACTCATCAAACCCACAAAAACCCAGAAATGGTTTGCTGAAAGCTCCACCCTGGGAATTGGCCCTCTTGGGCTAGGCTCAATGAACTGCCGGGGAAATCGAACCACTGGAAGGAACTGCTGGAAAATGCCTCCAGAATGCTGCAGTAATCCGTTGTAGGAGGTGACTAGCCTCCCCTCCAAATCTCTTGCTGTGAATTCCCTTCTCTCCAACCTCCCAGAACCAACTCCTATCTGCACTGCGTCCTCCATTGTGCAGTCTCCTCCTCCTCCGCGCAGTTCAAAAATGGCTATGCTTCCTCCTGATGCTGTTGATGGAAAATCCCCTCACAAAGGTGTGGAAATCCTATCCTGAGCATGCACACGAAGTCCCCCGAGGTAGAGGTTGAGATCTTCGCTTGAAGATCTTGTGTGCTAAACAACACTGCAGACTTGGCTCTCCATCTCAAGCGTGCTCTGTCAAAATAAAAAGAAGAGAATAGCTGAATGAATGAGGAGTGAGAGCTCTCTCCCTCCTTTTGTTAATTGAGGCTCAACGTACTCCTTGGGCCCCACCTTGGCCTGCGTTGCCTCTCCTTGAGCCACTCACATGATGCCTCTCTCCAACCACTCTTGCGTTGCCTCCTTCATTTCTACTTCACGCTGCCACCTAGGAACAACTCGACCCCACCACTAGAGCCGCAATTTTCCCTTAGGAACTTTAGAGAGTGGCTTTATTTCGGAAAAAAACGTCATTTGTGGGTCCCCTACCCACTTTATACTTGTTCAACATTAGGAACGGCAAAAATTAATCAAAATTAATATTCCAATTAGCTTAACTGCTAATTTGGAATATTAATCAAAATTAATATTCCAATTAGCTTAACTGCTAATTTGGAATATTACAGCCCTCCCTGCCAAAATGTTGCTTGTCCTTAAGTAACTACAAAGATGGGTGCTAAAGAATCTGTTCCCCCTCCCAAGTGGCATCCTCATCTGGAAGGTTCCTCTGTCTAATCAAATATTCCTTCACCACCCTGCTCCTCAAGTGCCTTTCTCTGGTATCTAGGATGGCCTCTGGCTGAATCACCAAATGCCCCTCTTCATTTGTAGGAGGGAGCTCAGTAGCTATTGTCACCTGCCGTCCTAAAGCCTTCTTCATGCATGATACATGGAAGATGTTATGGATCCTGCTCCCCTGTGGCAACTCCAGCTCATATGCTACCTCCCCAACTCGTCGGACAACTCTCCAAGGTCCATAGAAGCGAGGCTTGAGCTTCTCGGCCCCCTTCTGCTTCAACGTGGACTGCCTGTATGGCTGAAGTCAGAGGTACACCAAGTCCTCTACCTCGAACTGCCTCTCCACGCAGTCCCGGTCTGCATACATCTTCTGTTGCTTTTGCGCTACCCTTAAGTTGTCCTTGAGATCCCTAAGGATATCTTGACTCTCTTGGATCTAACCTTTGGCCCTGGGGGCCTTACTAGCTCCAAACATGGCATCAACAAACGTCAGTGCATCATAACCATTCAAAGCACGGAAAGGAGACACACCAATAGACATGTGGAAAGTGGTGTTGTAACAATATTCCCCCAAGTGCAGCGATTGTAGCCATGCCTTCTGCTGCCTTGTGACGTAGTTCCGCAAGTAGCCTTCCAACCACTTTGTTCACTATCTCTGTCTATCCATCGGTCTGCAGATAGTAGCTCATGTTCGGTGTGAGCTCCGTGCCCACCAATCAGAACAACTCCTGCCAAAATCCTCTCATAAACCTGCTATCTTAGTCACTGACTATGGTCTCGGGAAGACCATGCAACCTGAAAATGTCTCTGAAGAACAACTCGGCCACCTGTGAAGTTATGTACCAAGTTGAAATGGCAAAAAAATGTGCATGCTTTGCCAGTGTGTCAACCACGACGAAGATACAATCTTTGCCTTGCACCATGGGCAACCTAGTGATAAAATCCATCGATATGCTCTCCCACTTCCCCTTCGGAATGGGAAGTGGATGCAACAGTCCTGCTGGATTGGTCAACTCCCCCTTGTTCCTCTGACAAACTTTGCACTCCTAGACATGTCAGAGTACATCCTCCTTGAGGCCCTTCCAGGAGAACCTCTCTCTAATGGCCCGTTAGGTTTTGGTGAACTCTTGGTACCTTGATAGTGGGGAGTCATGTGCTACGTGTAGGATCTTCTCTTGCAATCGGGAGTTGGCTGCCAAAATGATACGGTCCCGATATTAAATGGCCTCATCCATCACCCGGTACCGGTCATCCGTCACTTTTGCATCCAACACCTCTCATGCAAACCGGTCCTTCGAATACTCCACCAGTAACTGCACCTTCTAGCCTACATCTATACTCATTAGGGAGAGGGACGCTGGTGTCCAAGACAAGGCATCGGGCACCACATTATTCTTCCCTTTGACATACTCGATGTCAAAGTCGTAGGTTTGAATCTTATTGACCCACTTCTGTTGTCTTTCCTGCTATCGCCTCTACTCTAGGAAATACTAAAGGCTGTTCTGATTTGGCTTAACCTTGAACCAGTTCCCCGCCAAGTACTGCCTAAACTTGGCCAGTGCATGCATGATGGCCAACATCTCTTTGTCATATATGGGGTAGTGCCTCTCATGAGGCAAGAGCTTCCGACTCTTGAAAGCAATGGGGTCTCCGTCCTGCATCAACACTGCCCCTACTCCTTCCCTAGATGCATCACACTCCAAGAAAAATGGCTTGGTGAAATCAGGGAGTGCAAGTATTGGGTAGCTACTCATCACCTGCTTGAGGTGGTCAAAAGCCTCCTGTGCTGTGGGGGTCAAAGTGAATGCTCCTTTCCTGGTCAAATCCGTGAGGGGCGTAGCTAGCTAAGAGAAGCCCTTTACGAATTTCCTGTAATAGGTGCAGATGCCCACAAATCCCCTTAGCTCAATGACATTCTTAGGCTATGGCCAATCTCTGATGGCCCTGATCTTCTCCTCATGCACACGTACACCGTCCTCTCCTATAATGTGGCCCAAGTATAGCATCTCTGTTAGTCCAAATTCGCACTTGGACAACTTGGCATAAAACTTCTGCTCCAAAATACGCAGCACTGCCTCCACATGCTGCAAATGCTCCTCCCATGCTCTGTTGTAGATCAAGATGTCATCGAAGAAGACTAGAATGAACTTCCTCAATTGATAACAAAAAACATGGTTCATGCAAAATTGGAATGTGGCTATAGCGTTGGTTAGCCCAAAGGGCATCATCAAAAACTTAAAGTGCCCATAATGGCACCGGAATGTTGTCTTGGGGAAATCCTTGTCCCTCATCCGAATTTGGTGGTACCCTGATGTCAAATCTATTTTGCAAAAGAACTTGGCACCCCTCAACTCATCCATCATCTCATCTATCTGCAGTATGGGGTAGCGGTTCTTCATTGTCTTCTCGTTTAGGGCCCTATAATCGATACACATTCTCAGCGCATCGTTCTTCTCCTTCACCAGAACAACTTATGAAGCAAAGGGGCTCGAACTCGGTCGGATATGACCCAAGGCCAAAAGCTCATGTATGGTCCTCTCAATCCCATCCCGGTAGGCCTTGGGGTGCCTACATAGAGTAGAGATCACGGCCTGAATCCCGGGCTCTAGCTCAATGGTGTGCTCAAATCCTCGGTCAGGTGGCTGCCCTGCTGGAATATCCCCGAAAATCGTGGAGTACGTGAAAATTTCTGAAACTACTTAACAGAAATTTCTATGCAGAATTCTAGTTTACTTCTCCTACTTTTGTTTTTAATTATACAAGTTATTTTCAGAAATATTCAGAAAATAGTGAAGTAAACACACTACAGATCTACACATACATACAGATGAAGTACTGAAGAATAAAGCACACATGACAAAGGACACACAATATTTTTTGTACAATGTCCTTGGAAAAACCCAATGCGAGAAAAGCGGTGCAATGGCTCTTAGAGGGTTTTATTATTATGTAGAATGTCTGAATACAATCAAGGGTACCACTAGTGGTTTTCCCAACAGAGAAATCACGACAGATGTATCTCTATCACTAGGAGACAGAAAATATGGCTGATTCAACTGAGGCTTCACGCCTTTTGGATTTGCTAAATACGAGCCCTTTCTGCCCCCCTGGAAACCCCACTGTTGCCTCTCCCAGCACTGCGTCAGCTCTGCGTACCTTCTCAAGTCTCTGCACAACACAAGCTGCTCTTGCGTCACCCCTCTGGGCTCAGCGTTGCCTCCGCGTCACCCTGGAGGGCCTGCGTCAGCCTCTGCGCTGCCACAGCGTGAGGCTGGCCGGGCTGTGTCCCTCCTGTTGAGTCTCTGCACTGCCTGGTATGGATCTGCCTCTCCGCCTATGTATTCTCGGCCTCGGATCTGAATAATCCCTCGCCAATCTACCCCTCACCAGCACTGCAAACTCACTCGAAAATTCTTAGCAAATAGCGCCCCAAAATTTCAATTTATCTCAAGTGCTACAACTTTGTGTGTATTCTCTAACTGACCCCAAGCCTTCCTTTAATACTTTTCTCGTTGAACAATCAACGGACGTGATCTAATCTCTAATCAACGACTAAGATTAGAAAAGACTTGATCTCATCACTTAGAATATTCTCACCCACATGTTTAAATTAATTCCCTTTAATTATTTAATTTCCCTATGTTAGACTTAGGGTCTCGATTAAAATAATTAATTATTGGAATAACTTAGGCTTTGGGTGGAATTTCTCCAAACGATTTCTAGGTCTTGGAGATCTCATGTATTCTAGCCCCTCCACAAAGTTTCGGAGCTAGAGCACATCCAATGCTACCCAAAATCTCAACACTCCCTCTTAGCGAGGAATGTGCTCTAGCAACACTTCAACCCAGAAGCGTTACTCTAATCTATGGCATCGGTCCCCTACACTGCTGATGCTTGGCCTGTTTCCCTTCATCCATTGCGCTGCTGCCTTTTGTACTGCTGCCCATGACTCTGCCACAGTCACTTCCTCATCTGTAATGCAACTCCCTCTCAAATGCTACATCATGCTGCCAATAGCACTGCCACTATTAACTACTACATTACAACTCAGTTGCTGAGGAGTAAGCAACTAAAGGACATCACCGAACATACTGACAGAAAAGTCAGTTTGGCTGCATCTCGATACTGAAGCACCCTCTAACGCTGCTCTGCGCTGACCCTCTGAAGCTCTGCGTTGTCTGCTGCTCTGCATTGCTTCCATGTTGCTGTTGCCTCTCCTCTGCGCCGCTCCAGTATTCAGTGTCCCAGCACTGCCAAAATGCCTCCATGATCCTCTACACCAACTGACTCCAGTCATCCTGCTCCTGTCTTTAAGGGCTCCCGTAGCTTGTATGTGATCCAAGAGGTTGGGCACCTCAAGGATCTTGCATGTCTCTACAGTTCAAGAGAACTACAAATCAATGTCGCCCCACCTCTGCTCTCGAGGCACATGAGCACTCATGGCCACATCATCATCATTGCCATCATCCCCTTTGGTTGCCGCGACCTTGGAATCTAAAACTTCCTTGCCCTTCTTGTTCTGAGGACAAGTATTGGCAAAATGTCCCAATTCGCCACATCTGAAGAACCGGACCTTTGAGAGGTCCTTCTTCTTCTTCCCTTGTTGCTTCCTCTGTCCCTTTGATGCGAGAGCTGCATCTTCCTCCTCCTCTTTCTTGATTTTGGCTCCTCCACTGTTGCTACCCCTCTTGGTTATCCTCCTGATTTCTTCCTGACGAAGGATTGCCCAGATGTCCTCCAAGTTTGGAAGTTTTTCTCTACCAAAAATACTTTGGACAAAGGTCTGCCAATCATCGGTGACTGCATTTAGGGCAGTCCTTACCATGAGACCGTCATTAGGAGTTGCCCCCATTGCAACCAGCTGATCTTGAATAGCCTTCAACCTAAAGAGGAAAGGATCAATCTCCTCTCCCTTGTGCATCTCAAACAGTCGCATCTGATTTTCCAGAAGCATCTTTGTCTAGATGGAGCTACCTTGATACAAAATTTCGAGTGCTTGCCACATTTCATTTACCGTCTTCTTCTTGGCAATACGTGGGACCACGTGATTCTTCACCCCATCCATGATCAAGCGCTTAGCCCGCGCCTGATTTTCCTCATACTTATTTAGAGGATCAACACCGACCAGAATAGCCACAACCCTCTCGGCATTGTCTCTAATATGATACTTGTCAAGGACTGATACAATCCTGGCTTTCCAGATGACAAAGTTAGACACACCGTCCAACCTGTCTTGATCTCTCAATCCGTGCGAGGCCATCTCTACTGAAAAATGTGGAAGCGAAAATCTCTTCTCCCTTCTACTGCTGCTACTCTCAGCAAGAGACCAGATTTGGGTTTCTTGGTGATAGAAACCCTCTAGAGACTACGCTCCCTCTGACTAGTGATTTCCCTCCCGGAAATCCTCCAACTCTGTCGAATCAACCCTCTATGATCACTTCACTGATCGAATCTCATATTTCTTGGCTAGAAAATTTGTTGAGGAACTGTTTCCCCTTACTTTGTCAACCCCGCTATAAACTGTTCTGCACCGGCATAAACAATGCCCCGCCAGCAACTTCGAAGATCAAACTGCACTTCCAGCCACAGCAACCAGCACATCGTCACTCCTCTCGGACTGCGTCACCCTCTTGGGCCAGCTTCAGCCTCTGCGTGATCTTGACAGGCTCTGTGTCTCCCTTCTGGACCTGTGTCAGCTTTGCATGAGCTTGAGAGGCTCTACATCACCCCTGCAGGGTTTGCGTTGTCCCTCTTGTGCTGCGTTGCCTCTTTATGGATCTGTGCAGCTTCAGCTGCCTTCCTGCAGCAAAATACTTCGTTGCTTCGCTGATGGCTTGAACTCTCCCTGATCTGCAATAGCTTTGATACCATGTCAAAATTTCTGAAACTGCCTAACAAAAATTTCTATTTCAGAAATTTGGTTTATTTCTCCTACTTGTGTTTTTAATTATAGAAGCTATTTTCTGAAATATTCAGAAAATAGCGAAGTAAACACAGTGCAGATCTACACATACATACAGATCAAGTGTTGAAGAATAAAGTACACATGACAAAGGACACACTATATTTTGGACAATGTCCTCGAAAAAACCCAATACAGGAAAACCGGAGCAACAACTCTTAGAGGGTTTTATTATTATGTAGAATATCTTAATACAATCAAGGGCACCAATAGTGGTTTGCCCAACAGAGAAATCACGGTAGATGTACCTCTATCACTCGGAGACAGAAAATATGGTTGATTTAGCTGAGGCTTCATGCCTTCTGGATTTGTTGAATACGAGCCCTTTCTAGCCCACTGGAAACCCTAGCGCTGCCTCTCCCAGCACTGCGTCAGCTCTGCATACCTGCTTGAGCCTCTGCGCAACACAAGCTACTCCTGCGTCCCCCTTTGCGCTCAACGTTGCCTTTACTTCACCTTGGAGGGCCTACGTTAGCCTCTGTGCTGCCTCTGCATGAGCTTGGCTGGGTTGCGCCCCTCCTGCTGAGTCTATGCATTGCCTGGTACGAATTTGCCTCTCTGCCTATGTATTCTCGGCGTTGGATCTGAATAATCCCTCGCCGATCTTCCCCTCACCATCATTGCAAGCTCACTCGAAAATTCTTAGGAAACCGCACTCAAGAATATCGATTTAGCTCAAGTGCTACTGCTCTGTGTGTGTTCTCCAGCTGACCCTAAGCCTTCCTTTAATACTTTTCTCGTTGAACAATCAACGATTGTGATCTAATCTCTAATCAACAACTAAGACTAAAAAAGACTTCATCCTTGTCACTTAGAACATTCTCACCCACATGTTTAAATTATTTCCCTTTAATTATTTAATTTCCGTATGTTAGACTTATGGTCTCCATTAAAATAATTAATTATTGGAATAACTTAGGCTCCAGGTGGAATTTCTCCAAATGATTTCTGGGTCTTTGTGTCTTGGAGATCTTATGTGTTCTAGCCCCTCCACAAAGTTTCGGAGCTAGAGCACATTCGATGTTACCCAAAATCTCAACAGAGTATCGGTCGAGGATGGCCTGTACATCTGGATGAGTGGGTTTAGCTGTACCACCTGCCTCCGAAATCCTCAACACAACTTCCCACTATATATCTCCCATCTAAAATCTGCCTCCATCCTATGCGCAGATACTATCTGAGGTGGATACAGATGCATGCATTTGGATGAGTGGGTTTAGCTGTACCACCTACCTCCGAAATTTCAACTTCCCACTTTATATCTCCTGTCTGAAATATGCTTCCATCCTATGCACAGAGATTGTCTGAGGTGAATACGAATGCATGCCATCTCCAACTTCTTCGAATCTGTAGTGAACCTACCAAGGGTGTAGAGCCATTGGACCCCCAACACTATGTTGGTGTCCGAAATGTCAACCACAAAGAACTGATCTGTCACTGAGTAGGTCCCCATGGTCACAGTCAAGGCTGGAACATAACGCATGCACTGCATGGTCCTAGCTCCCGGTACTAGCACAAAAAATCCCTCAAAGCTCTCTGTCTAGATGCCCCTCCTTTGCACCATCTGGGCATCTATGAAGTTGTGTGTAGCTCCACTGTCCACAAGCACTGAGACACGCTGTCCCTAAACTGTCCCCCTGATCCTCAGCGTCAAATATTTGGGTACCCCATGTAAAGATGCAAGGACCCCTCTGGTCGATGCAAATGTTGATCCTCCTGTTGTTGGTGGGGGTGGAGGTGGAGGCCCTTCCCCCTGAGATACTGCACTGTCTTCACCTCCCATCTCAAAGAGTGTCTCCTCTTCTCCCTCGCTGTCTGAGAAGACCTCGATGTAGTGTGCCTTCCCTCCTTCACACCTGTGACTCGGTGCCCATGGCTCCTGGCACGTGAAGCAAAGCTTCTTCCTCCTCAAATCTCCCTTGGTGTCATCATATAGTGGTCCTCGGCCCTGGTTCCCTCTCGGGGGTGGAGCTCTCGCATCTCTTCCTTTTTGCTAGAAGACCGACCTGTTGGGAAAGGGGGCTTTAGCCCTCGGTAGTGCATCCTGAAGATCCCGTGCTCACCCAACTGCATCCTAGAGCGTAGTGGGTCGGGTTGACCTCACCAGCCCACACAATGGCTCTACCAACCCATCTATGAACATAACGATCCTCCTAGGTTCCGATAGATCCGAACCATCACTGACAACCTCAAGAACTTAGAAATATATACCTCTGGACTCCTTGTTTGCTTGAGTTTGGTCAGTTCTCCAAAATACTCTTGGGGATCCTTCCTGTCGAATCTCTCTAGCACTCTCCTCGTGAAGTCATCATACGTTGTCACCCTTGCGTGACCCAGTGTAGTCAGCACATGAAACCACCAATCATGGGCTTCTCCCTCTAGGTGAAGTGTAGCCACTTTGATGGCCTCTATCTCTGTCAGCTGGTTCAACTAGAAATAGACATCCAACTTCTCAACCCAAGCGTTGGTTGAGCTCTTTGCAGATCCATCGAAGGTTGGAAGGAATAACCTTCCCACAGTGCGTTGAAGATCACTGCTCTGAGCGTATCCTCCGCCACTTTGGCCCTTGGGTTTGTTGCTGGTTTTGGCAAAAATCTGTAAAAGTGATGGCTCTCCCAAAATCCAGACCGTAAGATTGGTATTCTGCAAAATATTCCCCATAGTTAGCTTCTTTTGTCTCTTGGTGCCCTCCTGCTCCTGAAGCTATGAATGTGGGAATGGTAGAGCGGGTGGAGTATGGGGTGTAGTTGGTATGGTGTTCTGGGGTGCTATCTGGTGCTGTGAAGAGTGCGAGAACCCTCTCCGATTTGGAACTCCACTTGGACTCATTCCTTTCCTTTGTTGCCACTGCTAATCTTTTGGCCCATCTCCTCGACCTTCCTGGAAAGGTCCTGAACTGATTTAAATAGAAGATGAGCAAACTCCTCTTCCTTGCTCCTTTCCCCTTCTGCGTACCCCAACTTCTCTCCTGCTACCACTGGAACGCTGTCTACCCCCTTTGGACTCGTTCCTTTCCTTTGCTGCCATCGCTAATCTTTTGGCCCATCTCCTCTATCTTCTTGGAAAGGTCCTGAACTGACTTCAACAGAAGGTGAGCAAACTCCTCTTCCTTGCTCCTTTCCCCTTCTACATCCCCCATCTTTAGTTTAGCAGAAGGTGAGAAAACTCCTCTTCCTTGCTCCTTTCGCCTTCTGCGTCCCCCATCTTCTCTCCTGCTACCACTGGAACGTTGTCTACTGGATCGGGAGTGATTTCAAGCTCTCTCTCCTTGCTCCTGTACCTCTGCCTCCGGTAAGTTACGTTTTGCTTGTCTTCTAGTGTCATAGACTGCGCTGCTCCACAAGGTGAGCCAAGTCTATGAGCTCTGATACCACTGTAATATTAAGCACAATAGACTAAAAACTACAACAAAGAAAACACACCATCAAAACACATGAACTGGAGCCAAAAACAACTGTTGAGCCATTTTATTAATTTGCTTGGAATGAGTACAATAGTGGTGCTGGAAGGCTTGCACCTGGGTTTGCTCGAAGTAGGCTGAAGAACAACTTGAACACAAGCTGAATCTCCTCGCAGAATTGGCTCTGCGTGGCTCTGTCTCAGTGCTGCCTAGCCCAGAAATGTTGCTGCCAGCTGACTTCGAACTACTGGATAGGCTTCTTCCCTTGCTCAAAAATTTCCGAGAATTGGACACCGAACTCCACTCATCAAACCCACAACAACCCGAAAATGGTTTGCTGAAAGCTCGACGCCGGAAATTGGCCCTCTTGGGCTTGGCTCAATGAATTGCTGGGGAAATCAAACCACTAGAAGGAACCTTAACCTTAACCTTGACCTTACCCTTAACCTTACCCTTAACCTAACCTTACCCTCAACCTTAACCTAACCTTAACCTTAACCTTAACCTTAACAGTCTCAACTACTTGACTACTACCAGAATTTTGGACTCAAGTATACACAGGTCACAAGAGATTTGTTCTTCAATAAGTAAACTCAACAAATTTTGGTGTAGTCATCAATAAATGTCATCATATATTTCCTTCATTTGCAGAAGGAACAGGCATGGGGCCACACAAATCTGAATGAATAAGCTCAAGTTTTCTATGTGCTCTGGAATGTGAATCATGAAAACATTGTTTGCTATGCTTTCCTAGAATACAAGCATCACATTGCTTAAGTTTCCTAGGAATTGTAGGCAAACCAGTAACACCATTTTTCTTCAACAATTGAAGGTTGTCATAGTTCAAGTGTCCAAATCTAGCATGCCATAAAAGACTTGATGGGAATGTACCTTCATCATAGTGAGAACTGAATGAAAAGTTTTGTGCACAAACAGAGGTACCTTGCAGCTTAAGAAGTCTTTCTTCTTCTATACCCATCATGACAAGTGAGCGATCTGATGCTTTTTTGACCTAAACCATGCCATAAAAACATATGAATGGAGTGTCCTTGCTGGTGGATGTGGACCAAAGACAACAAGTTTCTCCTCAACTCTGGGAGGTATGGAACCTCATGTAGAAAGTCTGGAAGACCAGGCAGTTTAAGCCTGATTGTGACAAGCTCTGATGGATTGAGTTTTGATTTGTCTGGAAAGTATACTGCTCCATCAACCTTGTCAGTAAATTCTTCAAAAAAATCTTTTCTAAAAGTCATGTGGCATGTTGCTCCTGAATCAAGCAATCGGTCATTTTCCCAAGGAGCAAGTAAAGCATTAAACAAGTCTTCAGTTACTCCAATATTACAATGTTCCACAACATAATGAGCGGATTCAGGTGCTTTACCTTTGTCTTTGTCATGAGTTTTACCTTTGGCTTCATTTATTTCCTGCTCAATTCTCTCCCAAGGCAACTTACATGTGGATGCATCATGTCCATCTCTATTGCACCGTGTGCAATGAAGATCAGATTTTTTCTCCTTGAAACTGTCTGCCCCCCTTGCCTCTGAAATTTCTTCTTCCTCTTCCTCTTCGGCCACCTCTTCCTCTTGAAGAATCTTGAGCATGATTCTTCTCTCTATGTGCAAGACACACAACTTCTTTAGAAGATTGAGGAGTTGTCTTCTTCCCAAAATCCTTTTCTCTCTCTGCAAACTTCTTCTTAAGGGAGTCAAAGGTAATCTCCTTGAGGTTTCCGCTTGCTTGCAATGACTCAAGATAATGTGAGTAAGTGGGATATAATGCCTTGACATAAGCTATGAGAGGTATGTCTATTTCAACACCAGTGTTTTTAATGTCATGCATGATAGATCTTACTTCTGATGCTAAAGCAAGAGGTTAATCATTTTTCAGTTCAAGACCGATTAGTTTAATCATCAATTGGACAACTACAAGTTCAGAGTGTGAGCCATACAATTTTGATGGTAGGCTTTATATATACAATGTTAGGATTTAGGCCTGTTTAAATAGGGTTTCGATCCAAACCCCCATAATAAATGGAATGAAGACCCACCGATTATGAATCTAATCCAGAGATAGACACAAACTGCAGATAAACCAAATCTCTTGAACTGCTTAAGCATTTGAGAATGATGTAATATGGCGACTCACCTCTTCATTTACAGATGTCGCAATCGAGGCATAGGCCTTGTTGTTCTTGTTGTCCCAAATGACGATCTACTTGTCTGATATAGGCTTTGCAGGTGCATTTTCTCAGTCTCCTTCACAAATTCCTTTCCACACCTCATTAAAAACGAGTGTGCTTGATTTTCCTTGACCACTCAGGATAGTTCTCCTAGCCACTGAGAACCAATCCCACAATAGATATGACTGAATGCATTCTGAATATGTACTGTAAAAAAAATTCACTCTGCTGCCACTATGCCAATACTGTAAAAAAATGAATTTTGTTGCAAATTTGTATAAAAAAAATTCAATGTTTTATAAAACAAAGGTATATATGGGGTAGAGAGTATATAGGGAAGGTTTTATCAGGGGGAGGTGGGATATTGGGGAGGTTGTATGTGGGGAAGGTATCTATGGGGGAGGTAGGGCATGAGGGAGGTACGTATGCGTATACCAAAGAGCGCGGACTGTGGTAGAGGTTGCGTATACCAAGAGCGCAGACTGTGGAAGAGGCTACGTATACCGAAATCGAGGAGGAGCCACAGTGGGAGAAGAGCCATGGTGGGAGAGGAATTGAGTCATGGTGGGAGAGGAATATATGGAGGAGGTTGACTGTGCAGGTGGTCGAGATGTGGAGCCCGTAGTGTTGAGAGCAGATTCGACTGAGTGCAGCATTGAGGGCCAAGATTGCGTGTAGGAGCCTACTGCGTAGAGGAGCAGTGTAAGGTGTGAGCAGGAGTGGGTAGAGGAGGAAGGCCGTTGCGTAAACTGTGTGAGACTGTGTAAGCTTGTCACTTAGAGCACGAACTAAGCAGCGCCCAAGTCTAATGTTTACCCAAGAGGTCGACTGTGCGGGTGAGAGTAGCACCGTCGAGGGAGGGAGGTGTCAATGTGGAGCGTCGAGAGGAGTCGGGTTATATGGAGTAGTGACTGTGTGAGGGAGGAGTCCAGGACTGCGTGAAGGAGCCGAGACTCGTATTACAGAGGAGTTGGGTAATGGGTGGAAAGGCAGCGTTGTGTTGAGGAGACGTAGCGCGTGGACAAAGGCTGCATCTGACTGTGTTGTCTGTATGTCGAGAGCACCAGGCATATGGAGTGGGCAACGATTGTATGGGATTCTATCGAGGGAGAGCGCAGAGAATAATGTTAGAATTATGACAGAATATTGCCAAAATATTGTTGCCAAAATTATGACAGAGAATATGGCAGAGACAATTTTGTAAAATGGAGGAGGGAGTTACAAGGGCAAGGAAGCCAAAAATGGCGCTGGATCTGATACCATGCCAGGCCAATAGGTAACTCTAGAAAAGCTGAATTGGTTTGCATTAATGGGTGCACACAAATATATATACATGGAGGTGAGACTCTTGGGATTCATCTCCTAGTGTCTCTTCAACTTCTGCCTCTCCTTATTTTGTATTTATACTATTCTTACAATTTCACCAATCCCTAGGATTAGGTGTCAACAATACCAAGGACCCTAACATTATAAAAATATGCAAAATACAAGCCTCGGTCTCAAGCCGACCAAGTAGATTTACAAATTATGAGATAACCATCTAACTACTAGCCGAATTGATGACATCATGCTGAAGTAGGGTTGTAGGGTCGTTAGAGGGTCACATTGAGTCCTCTTGGTGCCAAAGTGTGTGAGAGGGCTCCATAAATCATGAACAAGGGGATGGCTCCTTACTCTCCATAAAATTCATCACGTGGGGCCGCAATTGAGTCTGGGGCACGAAAATTGGTCTCATAGGTCTCTTGATGATAGAATAGCCAGTGATGCTCCAATACTAAGGGCTATGACAACGGTGCTTGCCCTCCCATGTCTCAAGGGATGAGACAAACCACTTGTGGGCCTTGGATTAACTACCATATAATGCTAAGCCGACCAAGCCACATTGGTCCAAGTGCATCATCTCGTGAATAATGTAGGGCAATGAACATATTGCTGAAGGTGTTGAGGTTGCCCATGGCATGGAATGATGCTCTACACATGATGGGGGTCCCATGATTCTCAATGCTTCACTCGGGAGTTTCAATAAGATCCTCTTATGGACATAGGCCCTACTTAAGTTTCCCAACCCATGATGAAACCACCTGCCAATTACATAATGAATTATCTAATGCAAATCCTCACAATTAGGTACAATAATTCATTGGTACATCTACGTGAACCAAACTTTTTTATCAAGTGCACATTGAGACTTCATAGTGGGATTCATTTCCAACTTTAGTGTTACATCCCTAGGTAGGAGTTGGTAATAAACAACCCTATTAGGTGTTCCCAATCCCCAATGGGAAATACAAGTCCTTGGTACATCCTTTAATTGATAGGTGTCATGTGAATGATGATGAATGGATGGGGACATGGAGGTACCAAGGCCAAATGCCATGGGTTCAAGGTTGGCCATGATGATTGTTTGATTGTTTGAGTGTATAGATGTAGGAGGGAGAAATCGTGGATAGATGAGTTACCCTATCCTTTGTTTTGCCACCCTTATTTATGTTCCTTTTTCCTTTTCTTGTTTTTTCTTTGTATTACTAGTTGCGAATCCAACAAATGATAGCATGATGTGTAAGATATAAGTAGTTATTCCCCCCTAAGGTGGCGCAGTTCATTACCCACCATGGGCTGGGACATGCATGGGTTCCTCAATGATTTGGGGAAACTCATAGCGCCCTTAAAACTACGGTGATGGCCATAATAAGGGGTAGATATCATGCTCAACTTTTGCCCACGTGCTATATTAAATGTCCCAGCCATTTTTTGTATTTTATAATGTTCTTTTTCTTCTGTTTCTAGCTTGTGGCCATGATAAGATTTTAACATTTTTTTAACTACATCAACCTCCAGGGAAACATTTCTAGGCCCAACCTAGACATGTGGACAAGGGGAGGGGGTGTGCCAGTGCCTTGTGGACCCAGAGAAGGAATATGAAGAAATAGGGGTTGTAATGTGCAGTAGGGGTTGTAATGTGCGGAGGGGAGTGAAAAATGGGGTGGTGAAAATGGGATTGTGCCACCAAAATTAGGGTTTATCCCACGAGACTAGGTTTAAGGATTAACCCCCCCCCCCTCACCATGAAGAAATAGGGGTTGTAATGTGTGGTGGCGAGTGAAAAATGGAGTGGTGAAAATGGGACTGTGCCACCAAAATTAGGGTTTATCCCACGAGACTAGGTTCAAGGATTAAACCC
This sequence comes from Pinus albicaulis, assembly GCA_034641835.2. Lineage (NCBI taxonomy): Eukaryota > Viridiplantae > Streptophyta > Pinopsida > Pinales > Pinaceae > Pinus > Pinus albicaulis. Next base: position 806,340,304 of record CM076581.1, on the reverse strand, counting down.
CCCCCACCCCCGTCATATGAAGAAATAGGGGTTGTAATGTGCGGTGGGGAGTGAAAAATGGGGTGGTGAAAATGGGACTGTGCCACCAAAATTAGGGTTTATCCCACGAGACTACCACCACCCCCCCTCCCCATCATTTGAGATGAGGGAACAAAACTACAATGATAACCCTTCCTTTTTTCCAAGTCACTCAATAATCCAAACCTTGGATGCCCAAGGAAAAACGAGAATAAGCACCTGATTGCACAATGAAAAACATACCTTTTGGGTAGGATAGCCCACCTTCGTACACATGTTCTCGAAAGGTGGGCCTTTTGGGTAGGATAGCCCACCTTCATACAGAAGTTCTTGAAAGGTGGGCAAGGGATGACTGATGCAGGAAGTGGAGATCAAATGGATCAATGTATCAACTACACTAGTGGTTGTCAGGGGCTACAGGCTATTGGGTAAAGAGAGATCTAGGAGAACTTTTTCTCCAATGGGGTCAGACACTTTTGATGGGTAACATGCTTTTTTTGCACTGATATTACCACACTCGTATCTTTTGCGTCAACAAGCTACTACATCATCAGCTACCATCAAGTACAAGTATGGATCTTCTAATTCTTCTCGCTTTCGTTCTATTTCATTTATCTTTTTGATATTTCGCATTCTAGTTATGGCTTTGTATTACCACTCAAAACCCTCCCTTAAAATGACAATGCCTTATATATACAAGTGAGACTCGAGCGCGAGTGGAAGATACAAGATAGACCCTAGGGATAATGGAAGAGTGATACCTAGTGTAACCTTAGTATCTTCTTCACACGTTGTAGGCCAATTTTTCTCTAACAAAGAGGAAAATAAATAAAAGAAGCTAAGTCTAATGAATGATAATAATTTCAAAGTGTTTTAGAATTAGGATTAATATGATTTGTGATATTTCATGATCTATATTGCATATTTTTGCAAATAGAAAATAAAAGAATGGGATTTATTTTTTATTTTTTAGAGTGGTTGAAAGAAAACATTAATTTTTAAACTGGATTACAACTATGGGGTCTAGGGCTATTTGTTTAAGAATGATTGGGACTAACAAAGTTGCAAATTTCATATTTTATCCAACCCTATCTTGTAACAATTGTTGCAAAAATTTTCTTTGAAAGGGCTCGTTTCAACAAAATTTTGCAAGTCTAGTGCAAATCCGCACTAGGAAGATCCAAACCTCGTGGCAACAAGAGATTGGCCACCACTGTCACCTCAACAACCTTTCCCCAGCTATATATTGGTATATTGCACCACAAGAAAGAATTCTTTGTATGTAGATCACCTAGCGTATATTCAACAAGGAAGGTTTAAACGATGTGGCATGCTTTCGTAGAAATGAGTCTAGAACCAAAATGTAATTCCTAAATCCTTATATAAACATAAAAGTGAAGAAACTCACTGGTTTACTTTTTATTTTTGATGGTTAGATTTTTCTATATATTATTTTATGTATGTGTTTTTCTATTCTTAGGGCTTTTTGAATAACAAAAATTAAGGACAATTGCAGAATTTAGTAAAAAGAGATGGTTGTTTGGTGGAATAAGGAGTAGGCCTTATTTCCACTAGGGATATGGTGTCAAATTGATGCCCCTCTTGAGTTACTTGATCAATGATTGTGGATTATGGCCGGAGGTGGAACCCCAAAATTCAAATGAGCTTGCGCCTAATCACAAGCAAGTTTTGAAACCAAACCCTACTAGAAAGGATTATACTTAGGGAAGAGCCGGATTATACTTAGGGAAGAGCCTTCAACAAATAGCTTAACTATGATGCAAAATAAACTGAAGCCCTTAGTGAGGAGCACTACGGCATGGCCCAACAAGAAGAAACAAACTCTACCATGCACCATCAAGAGAGATGTGCAAGTAAAACCCTAGACATCCCTGAGTAAGTGACAAAGTTTCCTTTCAAATGGATTGGTCTAGTTAGTTCTTGTAGTATTCTTTAGTTATCCACAAATCGCCTTAGGAAATATGTGAAATCAACAAAGAAAGATGATTCATGATGAACACCAAAGATTTCATGAAAGTGATTCACATTATGGAAAAATGGTCTCAACAATTCACAACGATCTGGAAAGGAGGTAGATTTCTCTATTTATAGATTGGGATCTCAAGATATTTCCTCCTTTTGTTTGAAAAACCAAGTGACTTCTCATCCACAATATGCTTCACGATTAAGTCAAACTGCAAGCTATTTCATTACATTACTTAAATCTCAAAATAGGTGGGACATCCCACCAATTAGAGGTTTGATTCTGACAAAAGGAGGTCTGAATTGACCTATGGGTACAACGTTCCATCCAGAAATAGCTTAACATTCCTTGAAAAATTAACTTGAGTGCTTAGGAAGTCAAAAATTCCACTTTGTTTGCACAATGTTGCTTGAATGAGGACATTGGCCTTTCCGACGACCAGTATAATGGGGACAACCTCTCTTTGTTTGGTGCAAAGATGATTCAAACCATGGTCCCTTTGCTTGGTGCAAAGATGATTCAAAATTTCAAACCATGCTTTTAGACTTCTTGCTTGATTTTGACTCGAAATGGCCCTTGGATTTCTTGGAGACCTTAATGGCCTTCTATTTTGCCTCATCATTCCTCCAATTGACCTTTACATGATGCAATGGGTAGAAAGGGTGGATGGCACCCCTTGTTTGGGTCCATTGGCCTCCTTTTTGTGTGGTTTAAGGCTTGAATTTTCCTGAACATGAGTTGTCCTTGGTATATGATGTGTCCTTGACTTGCTTTGACATCTTTCTTACTCAACACATTTTCCATGTTACCTCTTTTAACCTCATGTCTGCGCCAAAATTGGGAGTCGCCTCATTTTAAAGGTACCTCAAAGATGCAAATGGGACATTAAAAGGGGTGTTAAGGGTGCCTTGACTTAGAGGTCACAAGAGATCTTTTCACTGCCTTGGATGATGTGGGTGACTGCATTAGGGAGCCCAAATGTCCCGCAAACTTTGAGACTTACACGAAGAATGATGGTCATGGCCAAAGAGGTGTGGATACATATGGATATGGTTGATTTGGGGAACAAATATCCCATTGAGATAATGGGAAAGTGAGGGGAAATGTACAATAAGCGATCACCTTTATGTGAAATTTTCAGTCTGAAAACTACACAGTTGCAGTGATAGATTTATTCCTCCTACTTATTATTTCAATAAGTTATTTTTCAAAAATATTTTGGAAAATATCGAAATAAATACTACTGCAACATTCACAAATACATATGCAGAGAAATAAATAGTAAAGGACATAAGCACAGGAATCAATCACACGTACACAATAATTTATGGACAATTGTCCCAGGAAAAACCCAATGCAGGAAAACCGATGCAGAAGATGAGGGTTTTATTAATTCTTCAGCAAATGATATCTTTACAAGGAAGTATACTGGCAGAAAAAATCTGAAACACCTGAGACTGAATTCCCGGCTTCCTCAGACAATTCTTTGACACCCTGATCAGCCTCTGCTGGCTCCTGTGCCTGTCTGCGTGTTTCTCTGCGCAGTCCCAGTGCTGGACTGCGTAAGTTTGCGCAGGGATTGCATGGGTTCTCTGCGTTGTAGCCTCAAGTTGCCTCTAGTGGCCCACTGTTGCCCTCTGTCCCTGATCTCGATCACTTCTGACTCCCTCCTTTTGCTTTTGCAAACCCTTTGCCCTGCAACTCTCCTACTGAAATCGAATTCTCTTACTTCAGAATCGATCTCCTTTGGGTACTGAATGTATGCCTGACTTATTTTCCAAATGACCCTCAAGCCTTCTCTTATAATCTTCTCGTTGGAGAACCAACGACCTAGATTAGAAGTCTAATCAATGGCTAAGATTAAAACTTGACTTGATCCTTGTTTTCTAGAAGATTCACACTCTGACTTATTAATACCCTTTAATTATTTCATTTCCCTAAGTTTAGATTTAGGGTCTTCATTAAAATAATTCATTATTTTAATAAGTCATGAACTGAGTGGAACTTCCACAAATGGTTTCTGAGTTCTTTGTAATGTTGTTGTTCAAGCCTCCCTCCAAAGTTTGAGACTTGGAACACTTCCGGATGTTGCAAAAACCAACACTTTATAGGGCAACTCAACAAGTGCTCCCATAAATCATCAGTCGTATTAGATCCACATTCTGATGCTCATATATCACCGTAGGAGATAAGAATGTTGCATGATGCTTTCTTTCCCATACTATTCTTCACTTTTCTTTACCCATTGAATGCTGATTGAAATTCTTTCCTTCCAGTATTAACCTTTCTCTAGTGGCTTGTGGATTATACTAACCTCATAAGGTTCCATAATTATTATGCTCTACCATGTTGAGTGGTGATGCTTTATTTTTAGGAAGGACCATTGTGAGAGAAACCCAGGCCTTATATGTTGAGGGTTTCTCAAAAAATTAATATTACCCCCATTCATACTTTCACTAATGAACCCTTTCTCCTATATCCTCTCTCTTTGTTTTTTTTTTTTGCTTTCCCCTTTCTGAGGCTTCACCACCACTAATGGGTCTCTCTAAGTTGTCTTCTCAGGTAGGGCCCACCCTGAGCTGGCTTCTACTTAGATGGGACCAATCACCGTGCCTTTTTTTGCCTATTAGGGACTTTGGTCTTGGTTGTCGCATCCTATAGACTGCAGCTATGGGATCACATCTCCAACCATTGCTCTAATGCTTGCTTCAAGTTGTCTATTGTATTCCCCAGTTCAACACTAGGATTGTCAAACTTTTCTTCTTTCCTCCACTATTTGTGCGTCGGAGCTATCAATTCTCACCTCTTTCATTTGCTTTCTAAGAAACTACTTTCCTCCACTATTTGTGCTCCAGAGTTGTCAATTCTCACCTCTTTCATTTGCTATCTAAGAAACTTGCATACAATCTATTGTTTTGTGAATCATCATGGTTAAAAGTACTCCCGAGATCAAGGAAAGGACAATAAAGGGCTTCTTATGATTTATTACGATGAATAATAAGCTCATACAACCCTTGAAGAAGTCCCCAAGCCAAGGAAATGCAAACTAGGGTTTCCCTTCTACAACACACCTCGGGCAAGAGCTTTTATGGATGAAAACACAAGGGATGCTTGTCAAACCTTGAGTCTTGTAGCTAAGACCCTAAGCATCAATTCTATGATCCCAGAATCAACCCTTTTGCTCTCTAGAGAATTTCACTCTATGCCCTAACCTAGCCGTCCAAGAAGAGGGGAACAAAACTTTTGGGGGAAGAAAATATGGAGAAAAGAAGGATTTCATCACGAAATGGCTTGGACTAGTGCCTTCTCCTTTGGGCTTGTGGAGTCCTAGTTTCTTCAAAAATGTCCATAATTGTGGAGTCCTAGTTGCTTCAAAAATGTCCATAATTGTCTTTAAGGAGATTAAGAATCGATGCCCCAGCTACCAACCATCAACAATTACACACTTAAAATTTATGGGGCTTTTTGGAGGAAAAACAAAATTTCATCCACTAGTAACATTCATCACATGGCATGCTATGAGTAACATACATGTACAATTGCCAACCAAATAGCTTTCAAAACATACAAACATGGCACATTATAACATTAAGCTAGTTGCAACACTTCCATACATTACAAATTTTTCAAGAATAAAAATTCAACAACAGGCACTTACAAGATGACAATATGATATATCCATCTACAAATCTGGAGGAAGATCCAAAAAAAATCTAATTTCAGCTCCAAATATCAAAATGCATCCAAGACATTCAATAGCTAATCCAAAGAAAAAGTGTGGGTTTGCCAAGAAGGCCGAAATTCCTGGGTGTGATGATGATCTAATACAAATGAAGTTGAGTTTTATTTTTATGAGACCTAGTAGGTCAAATTATTAGCCCAAGGCTCTTAACATTATAAAAATGTGCAAAATACTTGCCTTGGTCCCAAGTCGACCAAGTATCTTTTTCAAATTTTGAAATAATCATTCGACTGTTAGCTGAATTGATGATGTCATGTTGATGTACAACTATTGGAGGGCCACATTGAGTCCTCTCTCGGTGCCAAAGTGTGTGAGAAGGTTCCATAAATCATGAACAAGAGGATGGCCCCTTAGTCTCCATGCAAGTCATCATGTGGTGTCGCAAAGTGAGTTTGGGGCATGAAAATTGGTCTCATTTATCTCCCGATTTTATAATAGCTTGTGATTCTCTAATACTAAGGGCTATGACGAAAGTGCTTTCCCTCCCATGTCTCAAGGGATGAGACAAACCTCCTTTGGGCCGTGGATCAACTGCCGTATAATGCTAAGCCAACAGGGGGACATTGGTCCAAGCACGTCATCTCGTGAATAATGTAGGGCAATGAGCAGACTGCTGAAGGCGTAGCTTGTTGCTTGATGTGGAAGTATACTAAGGGCAAGCGTTCTATGGACACTCTGTCCATTACATAGTTTTGTATTCAAGGTGCTTTCACTGCTTAATATAAGAATTGAAACTACTCAATATGGCTCTCGATCTGGGACTGGTCAAGGTAGATTTGGATCTGGAAGGAATGCTGCCTCTTCTAATGGTGGTGCCTCTGCCTTTGCTACTATATGCTGCCAAAATGGGCTTCAACGTTGAGGGTGCCCATGGCATGGAATGAGGCTCTACACTTGATTGGAGTGCTCTAATACTAAGGGCTATGATGAAGGTGCTTGCCCTCCCATGTCTCAAGGGATGAGACAAATCTCCTCTGGGTTGTGGATCAACTGCCATATAATGCTAAGCCAACTAGGGCACACCGGTCCAAGCACATCATCTCGTGAATAATGTAGGGCAAGGAGTAAACTGCTGAAGGCATTGAGGTTTCCCATGGCATGGAATGATGCTCTACACCTGATGGGAGTCCAATGGCTCTCAACGCTTCCCCGGGGTGTCAATATGATCCTCAAGATAGATGTGCGAGTAAAGCCCTGGACATCCCTCAACAAGTGACAAAGTTTCCCTTCAAATGGATTGATCTAATTAGTTTTTGTAGTATTCTTCAGTTATCCACAAATCACCTTAAGAAATATGTGAAATCAACCTTGAAAGATAATTCATGATGAACAACAAAGATTTCATGAAAATGTTTCACGTTATAGAGAAATGATCTCAACATTTTATGACGATCTGCGATTGAGGGAGATTTCTCCATTTATAGATTGGGATCTCAATATCTTTCCTCCTTTTACTTGAAAAAACAAGTGAGTTTTCATGCATAATATGCTTTACGACTAAGTCAAATAAAACTTAATTTATTCACATTACTTAAAATTCTCAAAATAGTAGTTTATTCACATTACTTCAAATTCTCAAAATAGGTCTTGGTAGGAAGGGAATCACTGGGAATGAATAAGTAATGATTTAGGTGTTAGGTGTGAAGTGATTCCACTAAACCCATTCAAGGAGAGATATAATAATTGTTAGGGAATCAATAGGAATGAATAGGTAATGATTTAGGTGTTAAGTGTGAAGTGATTCCACTAAGCCCATTCAAGGAGAGATACAATAATGGTTCAATGCCTCGCTAAAGGCTCTCCAAGAATGACCTAGGAGGAGATGATCATGATTTAGGGGTTGAGATTTGCAATGATAATAGGTATGCCTATGGTCAAGTTTCTAGAAGATGAGGTGGGACCTCTCAAGAAGCTTTATCTGATGATTTGACACTTTGAAAAGGCTCTCCTCTCCTCTTGAGATACCTAAGAAAGACTTGTGCTAGACCTAGGGTTTTATGAATAACGTGGGAATAAATACTTCCAAAGGCACTTCCCAGGTTAAATACTTCCAAAGGAACTTACCAGGTTAAGGCAAGGGAGGAGAAGGCGATTTTTATGATTTATTCCACTGAATACAATTCTCATACTACCCTCAAGAAAGTTGCCTATCCAAGGAAATACAAAGTAGGTTTCCCTTCTAGGGCACACCTAGGGCACAATAACTTATGGATGAATCACTATGAGAAATCAACCAAAATTGGAGATCCTCAAGACGACCTCAAAGAAGGGTCTTGTTTGAACGAAATCCAAAAATTCCTCCTCTACAGGATTTTGCTTAATGCCCTAACTAGCCGTCCAAGGAAAGACGTCCTGAAACTTTGGGAGGAGAAAATAAGGAAGAAAGTGAAGTTGTTCATTAGACTACTTAGGCAGGTGCTTTCCCCTTTTGGTTTATGGAGTCCTAGACGCGTTAGGTAAGCAAAAATTGTCTTCAACAAGGCTAAAAGATGATGGCCTAGCTACCACCTTTCAACAATTACCTACTATTAGAATATGAAGTTTCATGAATAAAATAACATTTCATCACTAGGAACATTCATTGCTTGCTATACCATGAATAACATATGCAGGATCCAACAAAATAGCTTTCAAAATGATCTTCAACAAAATTAGGGTACAATAGCATTTGCTCTAGTTTCAATAATTACATACGTTAGACAATTTGCAAAGAAAGATTTCATCAACAAGAGAACTTGCAAACTAGTCATTCAAGATATGCATCCATATTCAAGAAGTAGCTCCAAGACAAGATCAAAAATCAACTCCAAATATCATAGTGCATCCAATATACTCCAAAGATTCCAAGAGAAAAAGTGTGAATTTCCTAAGACGGAAAAAATCCCAAAGTGATGATGATGAGTTCTCACAAATGAGATTCACTTCTATTTAGACGAGTCTCTCTAAATCGAATTAGTCTAATGAGCCCTCACATATAAGACTCACTTCTAATTATATGATTATCTCTAAATCAAATTAGCTAGTGAGCCCCCAAAATTATAAAATAATGTGCTAGAAACAAGTCTTGGTCACAAGCCGACCAAGTAGCTATCACAAGTTATGAAAATACCATCCATATGCAAGCTGAGGTTATGACGTCATGATTATGTAGGGCCGTTGGAGGCCCACGTTGAGTCCTCTAAGTGCCACGTGTTAGGTTTTGTAGCATTGGAGGTGTTTTAGTATCGAAATTTTGTGGAGAGGCTAAAACATAGGAGTTCTCCATAACCTAGAAATTGTTTTTGGAAATTCGACCTAGAAGTGTCTCAATTAGATTATTATCCTATTTTTAAATATTTCCCCAAGTTTAAACTTAGGAAAATGGGTTAATTAATCAATATTAATTGAGATAAGGTGTGAATCATCTAGAAACTGAAACGGATTGACTTCGATTTGATCTTAGCCCTTGATTAAGTTTTAATTTTGGTTGTTGGAGGTCCAACAAAAGATTATAAGAAGTTGATGGTTAGATGGAGAACACACACACAAAGAGATCAATTTCCTTGGAGAGTTCGATTTTCTAGAGAGCAGCAGTGGTTCCCGGAAGAGTTTGAGCCAGAAAATGAATCAAAGACAAAGAGGGGCAGGTACAGTGAAGCTGAAGGAAGGTTTTTCTAAATCTGGTGAGTACATTTGCAAAGAGGCCGAAATCTCTCTAGGAGGCTGCGTAGAAGCTTTAGGAGGCAGTTCAATTTTGTTGGGGTGAAGCTGGTTATCTGTTCTAGAGGTCGAAATATATTTCCAGAGGATCAAAGAGACAATTTTATATTTCCAGAGGATCAAAGAGACAAATTTCCTAGTCAGCAGTGGGTAAGACGACTAAATTGGTAGTCAATTCAGGCAACATGTGTGGCAGGTAGCTCCAGTGTGATGCACATGCATAATTGAACGACTAACTTTTCAAGGGCAGTTAAGTGTCAGGATTGGTCGGAGTGAGGGTAATTTCCCTTAAGAAAATTTTTCCAGTATTTTCTCTGCAGGATTTCGAGTTTTCGGCATCCAGATTGTACTCAGATTATTTCATTGCTGCATAATAATAAAAACCCTCAGCTGCTGCACTGGTTTTCCGAAGTTGGGATTTTCCGTGGACATTTTTCCAAAAATAATTCTGTCAAATTATGTGTGCGCTATAATATTTCTCAGTTTACAGTGCTATTATTTTCCACAGTGTTTTTGTGAAGATTGCAGTGTGTTTATTTTGTTGGCGCCATAGCAATAAAATGCTAATTTAATTAACAGTCAAAAGAAATAATGTTAGCTGCAATAGGATTTCAGTGGTGAATTTTTCACATGGAATTAGAGGGAATTGATTAGGCAGGAAGCTCAAAAGAAAAAGTAAAAATTCGCTGTTCAAAGGGAGCAACATGACAATTTTCTGGTGGCTACGTAGAGCTTAAGCCAGATAGTTCAAATTGCCGGGAAGATCGATTTTTCAGCGCAGGTTGGCAGACAAATTCGGCTTACTAGATTCAGTGATTCTAACAGGTAGAGGGAGCAACGACTTAGTAATTTTTGCAAAGCAGATTCCTTGCTTGGATGCAGAAGGGTTTTGCAGCAGCAGAATCAATGTTGGGTGGAAGAGAAAAGCACACACGCAGGGAAATTTCTCTCAATGGATCTAGAGTTTTAGAGATCTGATTTTTTTTTCCAGTTGCAAATTAGCAGTAGCTGTGAGCATATTTTCTCACTCTAGGAAGGAGTGCAAGTAGTAGATTCAGCAGCCGAGGAGAGGGACGGAGGAGATTTTCTAGCAGATTTAGAGATGGCTCTAACTAGGAATAGAGATTAGGATAGGTTGGAGGGAACCTTCTACTTTGTCATCTGGAAGGCAAGGATGTCATTTCTATTGGATGAACATGGCCTGAAAACCTATGCAGAAAATGTGGTAGTAGTACCTTAGGATGTTGATCAGCTCAAGGAGTACAGGATGGAAATGGCGAAGGTGAAGATATTGATCCTGGATGGAGTCCGGGACCATATAGTATCACATGTGGTAGAAAAAGGAACAACCAAGAAAATGTGGGATGCTCTCGTCCACCTATATCAGGTCACTTTTGAGCAGAAGAAGATATTCCTGCAGGAGAAGCTAGGGAGCATCAGGATGATGAAGGGAGAAAGCATAGACTCCTTCCTCACCAAGATTCAAGAGGTCTGAGATCAGCTAGCAGCCATTGGGGAGGCACCTCAACCAACAGAGCTTGTATAGTTGGCACTAAAAAGTGTCTTAGAGGAGTGGCAGGTGTTTTTTGAAGTATCTTGGGTGGAGACACATTGCCTAGATGGGATAGGATGTGGTCCGACCTACAACAAGAGTAGTTGAGGTGTGTTCTATTGAAGAGTACCATCAGTAGGAGCAACAACAAGGGTGTGAAGGGTGAAGAGGAGAATGTGTCCCTAGCATCGAAGGGTCCCAGCCAGGGATAGGGGCAGAAGAAGAAGAAAAAGGACCTATCTAAGGTCAAGTGCTTCAGGTATGGCGAGTTTGTGTGAGTTTTTGTAGCATTGAATGTGTTCTAGCCTCGAGATTTGGCAGAGAGGTTAGAATACAGGTATTCTCCAATACCCATATTGTTTCTGGAAATTCCACCTAGAGACGACTAAATAAATTAATTAGTCAGTTTTTAATATTTCCCAAGTCTAAACTTAAGAAATATGATTAATTAAAAGAAATTAATTAAGTCATGGTGAGAATCGATTTCTAGTTAATCTTAGCCCTCAATAAAGTGTTAATCGTGATCGTTGAAGTCTCAACAGAAGATTATACGAAGAAACTCGATGGGGATTGGAGAACACACACCAATTGTTCGATTTCACTGGCAGATCGATTTCAAGAGTAGCAATGTTTTGTTGCCAGAAAGAGAGCTAGTGAGCTCAAAGATGTGAGAGAGGGGCTGAGATAGTAAGGTCGGAGGAAGCTTTTCCAGTTCCGGTGAGTGCATTGCAGAGAGGCCGTGTAGAGCCATGTAGATCTTTGTGAGGAGATTCTGTTTTTGCTGGGGAGAAGGAGATTGTCTGAGCCGGAAGTTGAGCAGGAGATCTAGAGGTGAAGGAGGTCATTATTCCAGACAACGGTTGCAAAGACAACAAGAGGAGAAGCAGTGCTGAGCTTATGGGACACAATACTGTGTAGGTTGACGCAGTGATTGCGCAGAGAGAGCAAGGAGCAGCTCAAATCGAGCTAAGGCCAATGTCGGATTGCCTGTGGAAGTGAGAATATTTCTCATTATTTTTACTGTTAGTCATTTCTCTGTTTTGGTTTGCTAGATTAAGCAACCATAGATTGTACTCAGATTTACTACTACATAATAATCAAACCCTCAGCTGCTACATCAGTTTTCCCGAGTTAGGCTTTTCCGGGGATTTGGTTCAAAAATAACTGTGTTAATTTGTGTGTGTGCATCTATTCTTTCAGCGTTTATTTTTCTTCTGCAGTATTTGTTTTGTGAAGGCTACAGTGTATATGTTTTGATATTCGATACTTGTGTAGCACACAGTAAATAATTTGCTTAATTTATTTAACAAATAGAAGAAAGAATATCAATTGATGCAGTAGGATTCAGGGTCACTGAATTTTCACATTGTATAAGAGCACAGATAGAAATCCAGAGAGCTCAGTTGCAGAGAGGAAGAGGAGCTTTGTAGCATTGCGTAGGCAGCTGCTCGAAACCTCAGAGGCAACACAAATCCTTTGGCCAAGAGGGTCAATTTTTGAGGAAAAGTCTATTTCTCTGAGATAGTGACGGAGAAATTAGATTTTCCCGATCGAAGATTACTAGAGGCAGAGGGAGCAACAATAATTTTTCTTGCAGAGAAAATCTCCCATTGGACGTAGTATTTTGCAGCAATTTCTAGTGCAAAATAGCATCAGGAGGAAGAAAGAGCACACACTAATGGGAATTTTTCCTCAGGGAACTTCTAGTTCAGAAGTTCAATTTCTCATTGTAAAGCAACAATAGTTGTGAGCAGATGTACTCACTCAAGCAGGGAGTGCGTAGATCCTAGCAGTAGCTGCGTAGAGGAGAAGAGGAGGATTTCGACTTATTTGCAAATGTGGCATAAGGAGGGCTGAGAGATCAGGATTAGTTTGACGGAGCATCCAACTATGTGATCTGGAAGGCTAGGATCACTTGCCTTATAGATGAATATGATCTCAAGGCTTACTTTGATAACGTGAGGGTTGTACCCACGAATCCAGATCAAATGAAGGCCTACAAGAAGGAGATGGCAAAGGCGAAGAGATTGATTCTCGATGGGGTTTGAGATCATGTAGTATCACACATAGCTGGCAAGGACATTGCCAAGCAAATGTGGGATGCTCTTGTCATGTTGTGCCATGGAAACTTCGAGTAGTAGAAGATGTATCTTGAGGAGAAGCTAATATGTACCCATATGCAGAAGGGGGAGCGCATAGACCCCTTCCTCACTAGGCTTCGGGATGTCTGAGACCAGCTGTCAGTTGTAGGGTCAGCGCCCCAACCTACAAAATTGGTACCGTTAGCCCTCAATAGTGTTTCCGAAGACTAGCAGGTCTTTGTCAAGAGTATTTTGGGCAGAGACAAGTTGCTAGGGTGGGACAGAATGTGGGCTGATCTACAACAGGAGGAGATGAGGCGAGATTTGTGCATAAATTTCTGAATCTTAATTCTTATGCAAAAATGATTTCTGTTAATCTGGTTAAGCTTCTCCTACTTATACAAGTTATCAACTGAATAAATTCAAGTTAACATCAAAGCAAAACACATAACAGATCTCTACCAATTCAGATCTAGAATAAGCACATGCACACATAGACAAAGTGACAGTTATTTTTGGAAAAACTGTCCCTGGAAAAACCCAATGTGGCAAAACTGGTCTCTGGCTGATGGAGGGCTCTATTATTAAGAATATTTCTGAATACACAACTCTGGGTTCCAGATCTGGAAAACCCTACAAAGAAAACTCTAGATCTGCAGCACCTGGCTGATCTAAGACCACAATACTGATTGATCCACACCCTCAAACGGGATTTACAAAACTCAGCCAGATCTAGGCCTAGAAACCCCAGATCTGCCCCTGAAAGACACTGTGTCAGACTCTAAAGGCCTCCAAATGCTCAGTGCTGTCACTGGAAGGGACTGCGTTACCCTAGGCTGGGTGACTCAGTCACTACGCTGCCCCTAAGGGTCCCTGCATAACCTCTGAAGGGTTTCCTGAAAACCACGCTATCCTTGCTGCTGTTGCTGCCTTCCTCTGCGCTGTCTTTCTTGATCTCTTCTCTGCTTCTTGTGTATTCTAGACCCTGGGATAAGATCATCCCCTTGGTCTAAATTCCCCTCTCTGCAACTGAAACACTTGAGAATTCTTAGCAACCTCGCCCTAGAATATTAGCTTAGTTTCAATGCTCTGCCTCTGTGTGTCTTACAAATTACCCCAAGCCTTTCCTTTATACTTTTCTCGTTGACAAATCAATGACAAAGATTAAATCTTTAATCAATGGCTAAGATTAAAAGAAAGCTTGATCCATGTGACTTAAGACAATTTCATCACATGTTTAATTAAATTCACTTTAATTATTTTATTTTCCTAAGTTTTAACTTAGGAAATACATTAAAATAATTAATTAATTTAATATCTCCTAAACCAGATGAAATTTCCCAAATCCATTTTCGGGTCTTGTAGATCAGGTGAACTCTAGTCCTTCCTCAAAATTTGGGACCTAGAGCACAACTGATGCTACCCCAAATACACAAAATCTCAACACTCCCTCTTAGCATCAAGGGTGTGCTCTAGTAACACATCACACTTATGCATTACATGATTTTGGGCATTGGTTCTGTGTTGCTGAAGCTTGGCCTCCTGCCACTCAACTCTGCACTGATGCTGCCATTCTGTACTGTTGCCCATGACTCTGCCACTGCCACTGCAACCACTGTACTGCAACTCCCTCTCAATATGCTGTATCTGTGTTGCTCATAGCACTGCCACCGCTGATCTGCTGCACTGCAACTTCAATTGTTGAGAGAAACAAATGAATCTCCTGTCCCAACCTTTGACGTACAAGTCGATGGCCGCATCCTTATCACCGAAGCTCCGACAAGCTATAGATCTATGCCGGCATCTAAAGAACGATGCACATTCACAACTCGCTCGCATAATCGTACCCCTCTCGCACTACCGAAGTCACATCAGCCTCGTGCCGAAATCTATCACGTTGCCGCTCGCACCGCGCCGTCCTCCGAAGTTCTTCGCGCTCGCTGGAAGCTCGCACCGCATAGCGCATCGCACACACCGTTGAAGTCACATCAACCCTCGCGCTCATCGCTTCTACGCCGTCGCTATGCTCTACGTTTACCCTCCCAGCCTCCGTGACCGCCCTCGCTTATGCCTCATCTGTAATCTATGCACCCACTGCTCCACTTGTCTCGCTACTGTCTTAAGGCTGCCGTAGCTTGCTTGTGATGCAAGAGATGAGCCGCTCAAGGATCTCGCCTCACTTCCATGTAGCTCCTTTACATGTCCATGTCACCCCATCTCTGTGGTTCATGAGCGCTCATGGCTACATCATCTCTGGACCCATCATCTGCCATCGCTGCTTTGGAAGAAGATGCTTCCTTGTCCTTCCTTTCTGGACAATGGTTGGAAAATGTCTCATTTCGCCACACTGGAAGCACTTGATCTTAGAAAGATCCTCCTTCTTCTTTGGCTGCTTCTTTGATGCCAAGGCTGCATCTTCCTCCTCTTCCTTCGTAACCTTGCTTAACGCAGGGTTGTGCTGCTTCTTGGTGAACCTTCGTAGTTCTTCTTGCTGCAGGATCGACCACAAGCTGTCCCAATTTGGGAGGTCCGCTCTGCTCAAGATACTTTGGACAAAGGTTTCCCACTCATCTGTGACTGCATTGAGGGCAGTCTTGACTATTGCTGCATCATCTACAGTTGCACCCGTTGCAGTCAGCTGATCCCTGATTGACTGCAATCTGAAGAGGAAATGCTCGATGTCTTCTCCTTGGTCATCATGAATGACCTCATTTGGGCCTCCAATAGCATCTTTCTTTGGACTGGTTTTCCCTCATATAGGGAAGTCGAGGCCTTCCACATCTCATTAGCTGTCCTCTTCTCAGCTATGTGTGGCACAATATGATCTTTGATACTATCCATTATCAGCCGCTTGGCATGCCCAGTAGCTTCTCTATGCTTCCGTAGGAGATCCGCATCTGTCGGTGTGGCTAGGGTCTGCTCTGCATGATCTCTTAGACCATATGCCTCTAGGACAATCAAGATCCTAGCTTTCTATACCGAAAAGTTCGAGAGGCCCTCTAGCCTATCCTGATGACGCAGTCCATGAGGAGCCATTTGCTCAGAATGTGTCGGAGCTCCTCTTCTCTATGCTAGAGATCTTGGATCTAGGGTCCTTTCCGAACTGGGAACCCTTTGCTCCCTCTGACACTTGATTTCCCTCCTTGGAAATCTACCAAATCAACTATGATCCAGCTTCTTCTTTGATCCTCTGATCAAACTGCAAGTTTCCTTTGGCAAGAAACTCTTTGAGAAGCTGACCTCTTCCCAAACTTTGTCACTTGTGCTAAGGTTAAAAATCTGAAAACTTTATAAGTTTAACCCCACCAGCTCTTCTGAATTTCTGCAACTTTTCTGCAGACTTTTTCTGGATCTGACAGATTCAAATCTGAATCACACTGGTTGGCTTTAGACCTAACCAGCGTCGTTTCTGAGCTGCCTCTGCGCAGTAATTGCGTGGGATTGCTAGGACACAGCGCTGGACAACGTCACCCTTCCCTCTGCGTGAATGTCCTCCTGAAAACTGCGCTGTCCCTTCAGATCTTCTTTTCTGATGCCTTTCCGACTGCTTTCTGCAGCTAAGTCCTTCAGATTCTTTAGCTGGTGACCCTTCTAGATCTGTAATTGCTCCGATACCATGTAGAAATTTCTGAAACTTAATTCTTATGCAGAAATTATTTTTGATAATCTGGTTAAGCTTCTCCTACTTATACAAGTTATCAACTAAATAAATTCAAGTTAACATCAAAGCAAAACACATAACATATCTCTACCAATTCAGATCTAGAATAAGCACATGCACACATAGACAAAGTGACAGTTATTTCTGGACAAACTGTCCCCGAAAAAACCCAATGTGGGAAAACCGGTCTCTGGCCGCTGGAGGGCTCTATTATTAAGAATATTTCTGAATACACAACTCTGGGTTCCGTATCTAAAACCCTACGTAGAAAACTCTAGATTGCAAAGACTCGGGCCGATCTAAGACCACAATACCGATTGATCCACACCCCCTCAAACGAGATTTACAAAACTCAAATTTGCATCTAGGCCTAGAAACCCCGTATCTGCCCCCCCCGAAAGACATTGCGTCAGCCCTCGAAGGCCTCCAAATGCTTAGCGCTCACTAGAAGGGACTGCGCAAAGATTCCCGCTCAGGTGACTAGCCACTACACCGCCCAAGGGTCTCTCGTGTAACCCTTGAAGGCCGAAAAATCACGCTATCATTGCTACTGCCGCCATCCGCCGCCGCTCGCCGCCGTCCGTCGCTTTCTCGCCGCGCGTTCTCTCCGCGCTCGTCTTTCCTAGTCTCTTCTCTGCTTCTTGTGTATTCTAGACCCCAGGATTAGATCATTCCCTTGGTCTAAATTCCCCTCTCTGCAACTGAAACACTTGAGAATTCTTAGCAACCCCGCCCTAGAATCTCAACTTAGCTTCAGTGTTTTGCCTCTGTGTGTCTTACAAATGACCCCAAGCCTTTCCTTTATACTTTTCTCATTGACAAATCGACGACCAAGGTTAAATCTTTAGTCAATGGCTAAGATTAAAAGAAAGCTTGATTCGTGTGACTTAAGACAATTTCATCACATGTTTAATTAAATTAACTTTAATTATTTTATTTTCCTAAGTTTTAACTTAGGAAATACATTAAAATAATTAATTAATTTAATATCTCCTAAACCACATTAAATTTCCCAAATCCATTTCTGGGTCTTGTAGATCAGGTGAACTCTAGTACTTCCTTAAAATTTGGGACCTAGAGCACAACTGATGCTACCCCAAATACACAAAATCTCAACAATTTGGTGAAGAGCACCATCAGTGGCGGCAGCAACAACAGTGGGATGAAGCAACTGAAGGAGTTGGAGAACGTGGCCCTCGCATCAAAGGGGCAGCAGGAGCAACGCAGGAAGAAGAAGGACCTTTCTTAGGTCAAGTGCTTCAGGTATGACGAGCTAGGCCACTATAGTACTCCATGTTCTCTCAGAAAGAAGGATAAGAGGACAAGTACGACAAGCAGGCTGCATCCACGGAGATCGACAGGTTGTCCTCCACACTAGAGAAAGATTTTGCCATGATAACAGACATCCCTCAAAGAGTGAGGTGGGGTGACTTGGTTTTGTAGCTCCAAAGTGCTAAGGGATGGGTGGTATTCTTGAGGAGGTCCACCTCTTGAATCAATACCTTGCTACGACAACCCATAACATGTAGTAATAGGATGGACTAGTGGCAGTTGGTGCAGTCAGGTGCTAAAGTGATAGATGTAGTAGCTAGTAGCGGTCAGAGAAGTGGAGTGCAGAGTTGGCAACAGTGCAGTTGGCACATTTGCAGAGTCAACAGCAACGTAAAGGCTTTAGTTTGTGCAAAGGATTCCATTTTTTCTAGGGAGCAGGAGATTTTCTAATCCGAAATTTGAGCAGGAGGCCAAGAGGTGAAGGAGATCAGTGTTCCAGACAACAACTGCAGAGATAGCAAGAGAAGAAGCATTTTCGAGCTTGTGGGATGCAGTATTGCGTAAGTTGATGCAGTGACTGCGTAGAGGGAGCAAGGAGCAGCTCAAAAGTCAGTCATTTCACCGTTTTGGTTTACTAGATTAAGAAACTATAGATTGTACTCATAATTACTACTGAATAATAATGAAACCCTCAGCTGCTGCACCAGTTTTCCCGAGTTGGGTTTCTTCGGGGACTTGGGTTTTGGGTTTTTAACGGGGACTTATATATTCTTTCAACATTTATTTTTCTTCCGCAGTATTTGTTTTGTGAAGGATGCAGTGTATGTGTTTCGATATTTGCCATAAGACACAGTAAATAGTTTGCTTAGTTTATTTAACAAATAGAAGAAACAATATCAGTCGCTGCAGTAAAATTCGTGGTCACCGAATTTTTGTTGATTTGGGTAGCATCGGATGTGCTCTAAGTTTCAAATTTGGCAAGGAGACTTAGACACATGTATTCCAGAAAACCCAGAAACTGTTTGTGAAAATTCCATTCAGAATGGTTTTTATTAAAATAATTAATTACTTTTTAAAGGGACCCTAAGTCTAAACCTAGGAAAATAAAATAATTAATGGGTATTAATAAAACAGAGTGTGAATGTTCTAGAAAAGGTGGAGATCAAGTCAAAAGTTATTCTTAGCCGTTCATTAGAGATTTAATCTTGGCTATTATAGTTTCAACGTGAAGGTTATATGAAGAGCTTGAAGGGTCATTTGGAAAACACACAGTAAGGATCAAGAGATCGATTTCTTTGTGAGCAGTGCTCAGGGAGAAATATCGATCAAGAGATTCTTTGTAGAGAGGGGTAGGGATAGTATCCGAAGAGAAATCTTTTTCAGTGCGAGAATCATCAACAGAGAAGACAGAGAGAGATCCAACAGAGGAAGTGCAGAGCCAGAGAGGCTAACGCAAAGCCACGCAAGGCTACGTAGAAGCCAAGAGGGAATCCAAAAATTTACTACAGGGATCGATTGCAGAAGTCAGGAGTCAGGGTGTGAGTTCAGGAGTCAGAAATCGAAATTCCTGGACAACAAATCGATCCACAGAAGGGGTGACGGGGTGACGGTGTACCCAGGACGGTTGACACTAGGACTGTGCAGAGGCAACGCAGAGGCTGTCAGGGGCAGCTCATTCAGTGGTTGGATCATCCAGGATTTCCTGTGATAGTGTGAGGTAACCTCACTAATCTCTCTGTCAGTGATATTCTCTGTAACTGGATTGCCAGGAGAGGCATCCAGAGATTGTATTCATAAATTACTACTGCTTAATAATAAAACCCTTAGCTACTGAACCAGTTTTCCCGCATTGGGTTTTTACGGGGACATTGGTCCAAAAACAACTGTGTCAGATGTGCCTATGATTTGCTCTTGTTCAATTTTTGTTTCCGCACTTGTATTTTTCCGCAGTTTATTTAGCGAAGGTTGTAGTCTGTTTAATTCGATATTTCCGTAGCATAAAACTGAATAATTAATTTATCAGTTGGAAGAATTAATACTAGTTGCTACAATAGGATTCCAGATATAAAGAATTTTCACATGGTATCAGAGCTTGTATAGCTGAGTGCAGGGAGAACAGAAGAACAGATCCATAGATCCAATGTTGGTGAAGCCGGGATCAAAGAGCTGTGTAAGCAGCAGATCAATCTCCCAAGTGATTGGGCAGTCCAAGCCAGGAGGGCCAAAACCAGCAAAGAAAATCTCTCTTTGAGTGAGTCGACAGAGAGGAAAGATTTTTCCAGATTGATGTTTGGCAAAGGCGAAGGAAGCAACGTAGCAGATCAACAATCGGAGGGATGCTCCGATGCAGTTTTCTTCACAACAATGATTGTGGGTGCAGAAGCGTCAAGAAGAGTAGTTGGTGACACTTTGAGGGAATTTTCTTTTTTAGGGAATTCCTAGTCGGGGAATTCTATTTTTCGAGAGCTAAGCATCGGTATTGAATGGTAGATCTACCATTTCCAACAAGAAGTGCGTAAGTCAGACCAATGTTGCGCTGAGGAGAGAGAGGGAGACAATTCGACATCTTTTTTTTGGTCGGCAGAGATGGAAGCTAGTGGGCTGAGAGACCAAGATCGCTCGGAGGGAGCCTCCAACTATGTGATCTGGCAGGATAGGATCAAATTTCTGCTGGACAAGCATGATCTCAAAGCCTTCATCGAAGGTGTGGCGGTTATACCGGTAGATGCAGATCCTCTGAAGGATTACAAGAAGAATATGGCTAAGCCGAAGAGATTGATCCTCGATGGAGTGAGGGATCATGTCGTGTGTCACATCACAGGCAAGGAAACAACTAGACAAATGTGGCAGGCCTTGGAAAAGTTGTATAAAGGATCTTCGTAGTAGCGAAAGATGTATCTGGAGGAGAAGCTGCGGACTACTAAGATGCAGAAAGGTGAGCGTATTGATCCTTTCCTGTTTAGAATTCAAGAGAACCGAGATCAGCTGGCAGTTGTGGGGGAAACTCCTCAGGCCACAAATATGGTCAGGTTGGCCCTCAACTCCGTGTCTGAAGACTATCAGGTCTTTTGTCCAAAGCATCTTGGGCAAAGAGAATTTTCCGAACTGGGAGTCAATGTGGGCAATTCTTCAACAAGAAGATATGAGGAGGGACTTACTCGAGTGTCAACTGGAGGGCAACATCAGCAGTGGAAGAAGCCAAAGGAGGAGGACAATGTAGCCCTTGCATCAAAGGGGCAGCAGGAGCAGCGCAGAAGGAAGAAGGATCTTTCCAAGATCAAATGCTTCCGGTGTGGCGAAATGGGTCATTATGCCATACAGTGTCCTCTCAAGAAGAGAGACAAAGATGAGAAGCATGATCCACAGGCCGCATCTGCCACGATCGATGAGGAGTTTGCCATGATTGCTCATATACCTCTAGGAGGGAGATTGGGTGATTTGGAGCTGTAGACCCAAAGATCTACAGGATGGGCAGGATCCTTGAGGAGTCCACCTCTCAGATCAATACCTTGCTACAGGAACCCAAATTAGTTGTAGCAGGATGGACAAGTGTCGGTTGGTGCAAAGGAGTGCAGAAGTGACAGTGCAGTGGTTAGCAGTGAAAGAATCTGAGCAGCGCAGAGCAGATTTGGCAGCAGTGTAGGAAGGCACAGTGCAAAAGTCAGTAGCAGTGTAACAACCTCAGAAGGGCAGCGTAGAGGCTAGTAGCAGTCAGATATTTAGTACCGAGATGCATCATACTGAACACTTTGTTCAATTTTGGATGTTTTTCAGTTGCAGTAAGCAACTGCATTTTAGTGCAGTAGCAGTTTGTAGTGGCATGGTTAGCAGTAGCACGAATGCAGAATTGAGAGGGAGTTGCAGCACGAATGTAGTTTTGATAGTGGTAGTATCAGAAGAAGTACAGATGCAACCTTTGCGTAGAGTTGGTGGGAAACAGTGTCAGACATTAGCAATGCCGAGGGAGATGTTACAAAGTCAGAGCAGTTCTCAGTTGGATGTATTGTTAGAGCACATTCCTCGCTAAGAGGGAGTGTTGATTTGGTAGCATCGGATGTGCTCTAAGTCTCAAATTTGGCAGGGAGACTTAGACACATGTATTCCAGAAAACCCAGAAACCGTTTGTGAAAATTCCACTCAGAATGTTTTTTATCAAAATAATTAATTATTTTTAAAGGGACCCTAAGTCTAAACTTAGGAAAATAAAATAATTAATGGGCATTAATAAAACAAAGTGTGAATGTTCTAGAAAAGGCGGAGATCAAGTCAAAAGTTAATGTTAACCATTGATTAGAGATTTAATCTCGACCTTTGAAGTTTCAACGAGAAGATTATAAGAAGGGCTTGAAGGGTCATTTGGAAAACACACAGTAAGGATCAAGAGATCGATTTATTTAGTGAGCAGTGCTCAGGGAGAAATATCGATCAAGAGATTCTTTGTAGAGAGGGACAGGGATAGTATTCGAAGAGAATCTTTCTCAGTCGAAGAATCATCAGTAGAGAAGACAGAGAGAGATCTAGTAGAGGCAACACATAGCTAGAGAGGCACACAGAGCCACGTAGGGCTACACAGAGGCTGCACAGAAGCCAAGAGGGAATCCATAAATTTGATGAAGGAATTGATTGCAGAAGCCGGGAGTCAGGGTGTAAGACCAAGAAGTAGAAATTGAAATTCCTGGACATCAAATCAATCCACAAAAGGGGTGACGCTGTACCCAGGAGGGTTGATGTTGGGACATGGTAGAGACTGCACAGAGGCAGCGCAGAGGCTGTCAGGGGCATCTCCTCATTCAGTGGCTAGATCAACTAGGATTTCCTGTGATAGTGTGAGGTAACCTCATTAATCTATCTGTCAGTGATATTCTTTGTAACTGGATTGCCGAGAGAGGCATACAGAGATTCTATTAAGAAATTACTACTGCTTAATAATAAAACCATCAGCTACTGCACCGGTTTTCCCGCATTAGGTTTTTTCGGGGACATTGGTCCAAAAATAACTGTGTCCGATGTGTCTATGATTTGCTCTTGTTCAGTTTTGTTTCCGCACTTGTATTTTTCCGCAATTTATTTAGTGAAGGTTGCAGTGTGTTTAATTTGATATTGCCGTAGCAATAAACTGAATAATTAATTTATCAGTTAGGAGAATTAATACCAATTGCTGCAATAGGATTCCATATTTAAGGAATTTTCACAATTTTCACAGTTTGGCCACTACAGTACTCAGTGTCCTCTAAGGAATAAGGACAAGCAAGAGAAGCAAGTCTAGGCGACAGTGTCCTCTTGGATGCCTAGTAACTATTGTTGTATTCCTAAAGGATCCTCTTGTGCACCCTTTCCTTATCATATTCAACCTGTTGAACAAGGATTGAAGAATTATTATTGCAGATGTTGCTATGTTAGATTTGCTCATCACACTATGATATTGCTAAATGAGAGTAGCTACTGAGCAATCAGGTAAACCATAACATGAAGACCATTGAAACTTTGAGGTCAGAACCAATAGATATTGAATGTGACACATGCAAATCCATGAAACTTTGAGGAGAGGTTGTAGAAATGAATATGAGATCCATAAAATGCTAAATCTAGGAGATCTGAAGACCATTGAAACTTTGAGGTTAGAACCCATAGATATTGAATGTGACACATGCAAATCCATGAAACTTTGAGGAGAGGTTGTAGAAATGAATAGGAGATCCGTAAAATCCAAAATCTAAGAGGTTTAATTGTAGAAGATGCTAGATGTCGTTGACTCAATTTTTTTAGTAGAGAGACATGGATGTAATGCATCTACTAGACTACCACACATTTCAAGAGCAATATATAGAAAATGATCCTACCTAGTGTTGTTCCTAGCATGGAAACAATGCCAAGGCGTCCTATGGAGGCTTTGGAAAACCTTCCTACTTTTGGTGTCAAACTATCTCTTGGCCCAGGGGGTAACCCTCAAACTATCACAAAGATAGCTATTCAGAATCACCTCAGGAAAACGCTTTTAAGCACCCTCAAATGCTAGATTCAAAGATTGATAAATGAATGACCAGAGATGAAAGTCGACTGTCCAGCTATATCTTCAGACTAGGGCCCTTCCACTAGACACCTTTATCACACAATGCTGATACAAAAAAATGTATTACTGGAACATGCAAAAGAATGTCTTAGATATGAATGAGACTAGCATGGCAATCCTTGGCATTGAGGAAGAAGTATCAAAATGGTTATTGAGGGTGGAAGTCCTTAAACTTCTTGATAAAAAAGAAACCATATTGGGTTCTTGATAAAAAAGAAAGTATATTGGGTAAATCTGGACGAAATCATCTTCACGCAAATCCAATAGCTCAACAACAGCTATAAACCCTTGAAGAATCTTGATTTTTGAGAAAAGCAATCTTCATTACTAATAGGTAGCAATGAATGTTATACCCATTGTTAAAACTTTTAAAGACAAATACTCACTCAAAACATTGAATACCAGCCAATACAAGCACAGGAGAAAATGTATATTTCATTGGTTATTTCTGGAGAAAATATTCAAGAAAGTTATAAATAAAATAATGAGAATGGGTTTGCAATACAATTATTTATGGCTGAAACAAAACAATAGAAGAGTTTGCAGCCTCTTAGAAAAGAGGAGTTTGTGGTTTACAAGTGAAGAATACATCAACAGAGAAGAATATAGAATCTGAAGAGTATTGAATCTGCAAAATGGGTGATTAGAAAAGAGGCGTTTGTGGTTTACAAGTGAAGAATACATCAACAGAGAAGAATATAGAATC
This sequence comes from Pinus albicaulis, assembly GCA_034641835.2. Classification (NCBI taxonomy): domain Eukaryota; kingdom Viridiplantae; phylum Streptophyta; class Pinopsida; order Pinales; family Pinaceae; genus Pinus; species Pinus albicaulis. The sequence goes on along the minus strand of CM076581.1, from coordinate 806,315,519 downwards.
TGAAGAATATTGAATCTCCAAAATGGGTGATGAATGCAATGGTCGGTTTCTTTATCTATTGCAAAAATAATGGCCCTGTGTTCTCTTGAACACTTCAGCCTCTCTAATGCCCAAACTCAAACCCCTAAATCCTCTTGCATTTTTATCCTTTTACCTAATATTGATTTCTTGCCTCCTGTAGCACAACTGAATTCTAATTTTAGATTAGGGTTGAGGTAGCTTGAAGTAGTTTGACCTCTTTAAGTTCTCATAAACTTAATTTAATAAAATAAAAATATTACTATCTTTCCTACTAATCTTTGTTAAAAAGTAACCTGCCAGTTGTCTTTTCTTCAAAGATAAATTATTTTATGCTTATCTCACTTTCTATATCAAACCTTCATGAATCCCTTTTAATAACCAAGTGAAAAACCACTTGTAGACTATGACACTCTCAACTGTTATACTAGCAGATTATACTAGGTGTAGTGGTAGTTGCTCTCTTATTTGTGAATAAATTTCTCATTAACATGGCGTATTCATTTGGACTTGAAAATTGAGTCCTTAGCTTTGACTCCCAGGTGAATTCAATTGTAGTGGTTTATATTCTCAATTCCGGAGCCACGAATTGTCTCTAATATAGTCAAATAGGTGAGACTTCCCTCTCTTTTTGTAGAGGTTTATGTTCTCATAGAGGTTTATATTCTCAATTCTGGAGCCACGAATTGTCTCTAATATAGTCAAATAGGTGAGACTTCCCCCTCTTTTTGTAGAGTCTCCACGCATATTTGTAGAGGTTTATGTTCTCAATTCCGGAGCCACGAATTGAATTGTCTCTAATATAGTCAAATAGGTGAGAATTCCGTCTCTTTTTGTAGAATCTCCAAGCATATCATTACGACATAAGCAACAAATAGTTTGACGAAGCTCTAGAGATCTGAAAATGCATCTCATGAGAATCTTTTTCATGTGAGACAACCCCCACAAACCATATAGAGAAAGACTTGAGAGAACTAAGAAAGACTTGCGCTAGACCTAGTGTTTTATAACTAACGTGGGAAGAAATACGTCCAAGGCAATTACTAGGTCAAGGAAAGGGAGGAGAAAGTGTTTTTTTATGATTTATTCCACTGAATACAATGCTCATACAACCCTCAAGAAAGTCACCTATCCAGGGAAATACTATCTAGGTTTCCCTTTAGGGGCACACCTAGGGCACAATAATTTATGGACGAATCATCGCTAGAAATAAACAAAAATTGGATATCCTCAAGACAAGACCTCAAGGAAGAGTCTTTTTTGAATGGATTCCAAAAATTCCTCCTCTACAAGATTTCGCTTGATGCCCTAGCTAGCCGTCGAAGGAAAGAAGTGTCAAAAGTTTGGGAGGAGAAAAGAAGCAAGAAAGAGAAGTTGATCATCAAACGATTTAGGCCAATGCTTTCTCCTTTGGGTTTATGGAGTCCTGGATGTGTTAGATAAGCAAACTTTGTCTTCAAGGAGGCTAAGAGATGATGGCCTTACTACCACCTTTCAATAATTTCGTACTATTATAATATGGATTTTTATGAAGAAAATAACATTTCATCACTAGGAACATTCATTTCATGTTGTACCATGAATAACATATGCAAGAGCCAACCAAATAGCTTTCAAACTGATCTTCAACAAAATTAGGGTACAATAGCATTTATTTGAGTTGCAGCAATTACACATATTAGACAATTTGCAAAGAAAGATTTCATCAACAAGAGAACTTACAAACTAGTCATGCAATATATCCATCCATATTCAAGAGGTAGCTCCAAGAAAAGATAAAAAATCAGCTCCAAATATCATAGTGCATCCAAAATACTCCAAAGATTCTAAGAGAAAAAGTGTGAATTTCCTAACAGGGAAAAATCCTAAGTGATGATGATGAGTTCTCACAAATGAGGCTCACTTCTATTTATATGAGTCTCTCTAAATCGAATTAGTGTAATGAGCCCTCACAAATGAGGCTCACTTCTATTTATATGAGTTTCTCTAAATCAAATTAGCTTAATGAGCCCCCCAAACTATAAAAGAATGTGCTAATGAGCCCCCAAAACTATAAAATAATGTGCTAGAAACAAGTCTTGGTCACAGGTTGACCAAGTAGTTATCACAAGCTATGAAAAAGCCATCCATATGCAAGCCGAGTTTATGACGTCATGATGATGTAGGGCCATTTCAGGGCCACGTTGAGTCCTCTAAGTAGCATGATGAGAGAGAGGACTCCAATAAAGATGAATTAGGGGATGGCCCCAATTTTCCATGCAAGTCATCATGTGGTGCCCCATAGTGGGTTTGGGGCACAAATGCTGGTCTCATGGGTCTCTTTATGAAAGATAAGCTTGCAGACTGCTCCAAAGGTCTCTTTATGAAAGATAAGCTTGTAGACTGCTCCAAATGAGGGGTCTGATGATGGTGCCTTCCCTCCCAAGTCTCAAAAGTGGGACAAAACTCCTAAAGGCCTTGGATCAGTTGCACTGATCATGTTAAGCCGACTAGGTTATGTTAGTCCAAGTGCGTCATCTTGCGAATAATGTAGGCACCAAACAAGCTGCTGAAGTTGCTGAGAGTTCCCATGGCATGAAATGATGCTCAAATGCATGATGGAGTCCCATGGATCTCAACGCATCCCCTATAAATGTCAATATGATCCTCTGGTGGGTTTGGGCCCCAGTTAAGTTGCCCAACCCATGATGAAACCAACTGTCAATTACATATAGGATCCAATTTGCTTCTTCACCATCAGGTACAATAATTTATTAATGCATCTAAGTGAACCAAGATTATTAATCAAGGGCACAAATGAGACTTCATATTTGGCTTCCCTTCCAAATTTGGTGCTTTAAGCATGTAATAGTGTTACCTCCCTAGGTAGGAGTGGCTAATAAACGACCCTATTAGGTGTTCCCAACCCCTAAGGGGAAAGAGATGAGATGGATAGGGACACTAGGGTCTCAAAGCCAACTGCCATGGGTTCAAGGATGGTAATGATGAGGGATGTCCACATATTTAGGTGAATAGATGTAGGAGGGAGCAATTGTGGATACATGAGTTACCCTAACCTTTGTTTTTTCACCCTTTTTCATTTTCCTTTTTCCTTTTCTTGAATTTTTCTTTATATTACTGCTCGGGGCTCCAAGAGATGAGAGCATGTTGTTAAGTAGTTATTATCCCGTTAAGGTGGGGCAGTTCATCGCCCATTAGGGGTTGGGACATGAATGGCTTCCTCAATGATGTGGGGGCACTCATGGGGCCCTTGGAACCAACATGATGGCCATAATGAAGGGGTAGAGGTCATGTTTGGTTTTTTCCCACACACTTATATAATGTCCCGACCATATTTTGCATTTTATAATATTCTTTAATTTTGTTTCTTGCTTGTGGCCATGATATGCTTTTAACTTCTTTTTTTTCGCTACATCAACCTCTGGTGTAACATTTCCAGGCCCTACCAAAAAATTTCAACAAGGGGAGAGGGTGTACCAATGTCGTGTGGACTTATTAGATAGGGCTTGTAATGCATGGATGGGAGTGAAAAATGTGAAATGGGAAAACGAGACCATGCTACCAAGTTCGAGGTTTCCCAAGTAGTGCCCTTCCTGAAGCTATAAGCCAATGGGGGAGATCGCACAGGACTATGATTGTGGATTAACCTCCCATTTAAGGTGAGGGAAAGAAAAGTAGTGCCCTTCCTGAAGCTATAAGCCAATAAGGGAGATCCCATAGGACTATGGTTGTGGATTAAACTCCCATTTAAGGTGAGGTAAAGAAACTACAATCAAAACCTGTCCTCCTTTGAAGTCACCCAATAATATGTGTTGATTTTTGGGGTAGCATCAGATGTGCTCTAGCTCCGAAACTTTGTGGAGGGGCTAGAAAATGAAATCTCCAAGACACAGAAATCGTTTGGAGACATTCCACCCGAAACTTAAGTTATTCCAATAATTAATTATTTAAAGGAGACCCTAAGTCTAACTTTGGGAAATTAAACAATTAAAGGGAATTAATTTAAACATGTGGGTGAGAATGTTCTAAGTGATGAGGATCAAGTATTTTCTAATCTTAGCCATCGATTAGAGATTAGATCATGACCGTTGATCCTTCAACGGGAAAAGTATTAAAGGAAGGCTTGGGGTCAGTTGGAGGACACACACAAAGTCTAAGAGATTGAATTCTTCTGACGAAGCAGTGCTCGAATGAAGATCAGATTTGAGTGATTCAGAGAAGCAGTGAGGGGCAGATGCAGTGATTGGTCAGAGGACCAAGAGTACAAAGCAGAGCAATGGCAACATAGATGCAGAGGAGGAAAATTTCTCTTATGGGGTCACCCATCGAAATGACTTGACATTCCTTGAAATATTAATTTGAGTTCTTAGGAAATAAAAAATTCCACTTTGTTTGCACAACGTTGCTTGAATGAGGATGTTGGCCTTTCCAATGGATAGTATAATGTGGATGACCTCCCTTTGCTTGATTGTTAATTTTGGACAACTAGGTCCAAACTCCATGTTGTGATGCTCAGATGAAGATACCAATATTTTTATTGGGTTCCTCTTTCAGAGAGGTGCAAGATCGATCTAAGGATCATCTTGATCCGATGAGCAAAACATTTATTTTGAATTTATTCAAATTATGTGTAGGTCGGCCTTAAGGTTTTGTGCCCTAGCAGATGTGTCACACACCCTCAATGATGGATATAAATAAGGTCAATGTTGGAGGACATTTCACTCATCTCATCCTCACACATTCTCTCTCCTCATCTGATTGGTTCGATCACTTGGAGTCTCTTCTCTCTCCACATGTGGGAAATCTGGCAGCGTCACTTTCGGGTTTTCGATCTAGGGTTTCTGCAGCAAACTTTGACCATCGTTGACTTTGGTCAACGCAAGGTCAAATCAACCCGAAACTCTCCCAAAATCTCGATTTCCCTAATCCCCATTTTCTGGCTCTATTTCTGAGGCAAAACGTTGACTTTGACTTTTCAGCTTTGACCTAGCTGCTACTGCTGTTTGCATTAACCATTGACTGACAACGTTGACTTTTGGGTTGACTGTTTGGCTGTCCTAGAGGGTTGTGTGACATTGCTGGTTGGCTGACCATATTGAGACTTTGCTGGTTGAAGCATCCTGTTGACCGCCGTAACACACCAACACAATTATATATTTCTGGCTTGCCTTCTGTCGATCTACTGGTATGTTCTATCAACATTTTACTTTATTGTTTATGTGATTGTTGTCTAATATTGTATAGAAAGTAAAGTTGCATCAAGCATAGAACATCTGCATAAATTTACATGGTTTTAGAGCTGAGGTGAAGACAAAGCCCTAATTTGTAGCAATCACCGAAGAAGAGGATGGGTTCCTCAAACTACAATGGCTTCAAGGCTGATGACAAATTGACTGGGAAGGATGACTTCCATGCTTGGAAGATGACATTGGATCTTATGTTGGAAGACCAAGATGTCATGGACTATGTGCGGTAAAATCCAAGAGCCTCCATCCACTGCAACTGTTGGCGCCAAAACAAAGTATAAGAAGGGAGAGATCAAAGCAAAGGTGATGATCAGGGACTCAATTCACAAGAGTCTGGTTGCCTACATCTCTGTGTTGGGCACATCCAAAGAGATGTATGACAAGTTGGTCCACATGTTCAAGGCCAACAATGTCAATCAAGTACTATTCTTCAAGAATCAATTGAAGAATCTGAAGAAAGGCAGGGATGAGTCTATTCAATCATATTTTTTGAAGCTGATCGAGATCAGGAACAATTTGCTAGCTATTGGGGAGATAATAGATGATCGAGAGCTGGTACTCACCGCACTTGGAGGGCTCCCATCCAAATGGCATGTGTTCAACATTACCATTCTCAATAAAAATGTGATACCTGACTTTGACAAAGTACTATCGAGATGCGTACAAGAAGAGAAAAGAATGAAGGAGTATGAAAATGAAGGAAATGCTGCCTATGCTGCTCATTCTAGAAAGAAGAACTTTGGTGGTCCAAAGAACAAAGGAAGAGCAGGGGTCCAAGGAAAGAAGGGTAAGTATTACACTTGTCATTTACAGGTCACTATGCTAGAGAATGCCCTTTCAAGAAGGATTCTCTCGATGGTGATGACAATAACAACAATCGGAGGAATGGAAATCAAAGAAACAACAGGTTCAAGGGAAAGAGGAAGGCTCCCTCCGGCGGGAATGGTCAACCTTTCAAAAGGTCGAGAAACTCCAAGTATGAGGAATCAAATGTTGTTGATAAAAGAAATGAATTCATTCTTGTATCCACCCTCTCTTCTGCATCTTCGCCCGACACTATGGATGTCTGGTTGATAGATAGTGGTGCCTCAAGGCACATCAATGGGTTCAAGGAAGCACTTTCTGATATGGTTGAGAAGGATACTAATCTGGAAATTATTCTTGGAGACAATGCCACATATCCTGTGAAAAGAACAGGGACTGTGACCCTCCACTTGTCTCAAGGTCAAGTCCTCCGCTTGCAGGATGTACTCTATGTACCTAATTTGAAGAAGAACCTTGTGTCTATATTGGCCATGGAAGACAAAGGTCTAAATGTGGCGTTCATTGATGGGAAGGTGCACATGTGGAAGAAGAGCTTCAAGGAAGCTATCACGATTGGGTTTAGAGTTGATACACTCTACCAGGTTGGAGGAAGTCCACTGGGAGCGATGACATGTGATACTATCCGACAGACTGAACTATGGCACTAGAGGTTTGGACACCTTCACTACAAGGCCCTTCCCGAAGCAAGGAAGGTAGTGATGGGGATGCCCGAGTTCTCAAATAATCATGAAGGTGTATGTCAAGGTGCCGAAGGAAAGCATACAAGGGGACCTTTCCCCTCAAGCGTCACAAAGACATCTGATGTCTTGCAATTAGTACATTCTGATCTGTCTGGTATGTTGCCTGTGACATCCTTGGGAGGATGTTCTTATTATATGACATTCATAGATGACTTCCCTTGCAAAACCTGGATATACTTCTTGAAGAAGAAGGATGAGGCTTTCATGTGGTTTCGTACCTTCAAAGCCTTGGTGGAAAATCTGACAGGGAAGAAGATCAAGATTTTGAGGACCGATAATGGCGCTGATTATGAGACGAACGAGTTCAAGGACTTTTGCAGAGAAGCTGGCATCAAGAGGGAGAACACAGCTGTCTATACTCCTGAGCTGAATGGCGTTGCTGAACAAAAGAACAGGACCATTGTGGAAGCTGCCCGTGCCATGCTATGTGACCAGGGTCTACTGAAGTTTCTATGGGGAGAAGCTGTGAACACTGCTGTGTACATACAAAACCGATGCCCATATTCCGCACTGGACTCCAAAACTCCTGAAAAGGTTTTCTCTGGTAAGAAACCTGACGTCTCACATTTTATAGTTTTTGGATGTCCTGTTTATTTTCATGTGCCGAAAGAGAAGAGGAGTTGGTTGGGCAGGCTGGATACTTTGGGAAGCCGGGAATGTTTGTGGGCTACAGCGAAACTTCGAAGGCCTATAGATTCTATGTGCCTAGTCCAAGGGAAGTGGAGATATGACACGATGTCACTTTTGACGAAGATGCTTCCCTGAAGAAAGTAGTCAATCTTCCAAGATCTGAGGAAGATCATGAAGCAAGACCTGGAAATCGAGAAGAATCGAAGGATAAGACGATGCCTGATATTGAAGGACCGATGGACCCAATTGATCCACCTCCTTCACTGGGGAAGAGACCATCATGGCTCAGGGACACTCTCGAGGATGCTGAGGGACATATGGCCCCAAGGGGGACATTCCGTGAAAGCAAGAAGCTGAGTAGATACCAAGGGTATCTAGCAGCCATGAGTATTATTGTACAATCTGAGCCTGGATCTTTTGAGGAAGCCGTAAAGCATCGAGTACGGAAGGATGCTATGCACAAGAGTATGAGTCCATAATGAAGAATTTGTCCGGGACGTGGTTCCAAGACCCGGACAAAGAAGTTGTCTCTCGAAAAGGCTCTACAAGATCAAGCATGGATCTGATGAAAGTGCTAAAAAGTTCAAGGCAAGATTCGTTGCCCGTGGCTTCTCTCAAAAAGAAGGCATAGACTATGATGACATATTTGCACCTGTGACCACCATCCGATCTATCATAGCCCTTGCTGCTACGCAAGGATGGAGTCTTCATCAGATGGATGTGAAGACCGCACTTCTGCATGGTGCGATAAAGGAAAAGGTGTATCAGGTATGCTTTGGGTTTGAAGTCGAGGATCGAGGCACTCATGTCTGCAGGTTGAAGAAAGCCCTCTATGGGTTAAAGCAAGCACCCAGAGCTTGGTACGAGAGGATGGATAGTTACTTGATGAAGCTAGGCTTCACTCGAAGTAATGCTGATCCGAACCTTTACTTCAAGGTTGTGCAGGGGAAGCCTCTCATTCTAGTGCTGTATGTGGATGACCTCTTCCTGACAGGTGCTGACCCTCTCATTCATCAATGTAAGAGGGAGCTCGCTGCGGAGTTCGAGATGAAGGACCTAGGACTGATGCACTACTTCCTAGGCCTGGAGGTCTGGCAGAGACCTGGAGAGATTTTCCTTTCTCAAGGAAAATACATTGTGAAGCTTCTGGAAAGATTTGGTATGGTGGAATGTAAGTCCGTGTCGACACCAATGGAACTCAACTTTAAGAAGTTGAGTGGCGGTCTTTGTTGGGCCCATGTAGCAAATCCTCTTGGTATCGTGACTCATAGGGGCCTTGATGTTCTTAGTGAACGCGGTCCAGTATTATGTTGTCAAACGAGGAGGTAACTCCTCAAAACTAGAATGTGTAGTAGCTGAAGAATGTACATGCTCTTATAGATGGGAGGTGAGGCTATTGGGATTCATCTCCCAATGACTCTTGGCCTTCCTTATTTCCTAATAATAAATAATATACAAAAATACATATGCACACCCATCCATAGGATTAGGTGTCAACATTCCCCTCTTTAATCCGAAGGGATGTTGGTGAGTCCAAGCATCGATCTGAACTTTTCAAACTTTTCTCTTCCAAGTGCTTTGGTGAAGATGTCAGCAGTTTGCTCATTTGTGGAACAATGATGTAGATGGATGGTTTTGGCCTGAACATGATGTCGAATGAGATGGTACTTTGTATTGATGTGCTTTGTTCGATCATGGAACTTTGGGTTCTCGGCCAACTTTATTGCAGAAGTGTTGTCGATCATGAGTGGAGTGGAATACATTTGTTTCATCTGCAAATCTTCCAGGATTTTCCGGAGCCACACAATTTCCTTTGTTGCTTCAGCTGCTGCCACATATTCTGCCTCGGTCGTGGAATCTGCTGGAACTGACTATTTGCGTGATCTCCATGAGACAGCTCCTGATCCAAGACTCATGGTGTAACTTGTAGTAGACACCCCTGTTTCTTTGTCGCCATCAAAGTCTGAATCAGAGTATCCGATCAAGCTGAAGTCGCCTACCTGTGTATATTTGAGTCCAAAGTCTTGAGTCCCCTTCAAGTACCTTGGTACTCTTTTTGCAGCAGACCAATGTCCTTCACAAGGTTTTTGCATGAACCTTGAGAGGATTCCAACAGCAAATGAGATGTCAGGTCTGGTGGTGGTCAGATAGATAAGACTTCCTACAAGCTGTCTATACTTAGTTGCATCCTCAAAGTCCTTCCCTTCAACTGATGTGAGCTTCAAGTTTTGTTCCATTGGAGTGCCTAAGGGTTTACAATCATCCATGCCAAATTTGTTCAAGAGATCTCCAATGTACTTCTTCTGAGAAAGAAATATGAATTTAGGATGTTGAATTACTTCAATACCCAAATAGTAATGAACATGACCCAAATCAGTCATTTCAAAACCTTTCTTAAACTCTTTCTTCATGGATGCAATATAGCTCTCATTGTTTCTTGTTATCAAAAGATCATCTACATATACCACAAGATATACAACTGTTTTTCCAACTTTCTTAACAAACAAAGTTGCATCATCAAGATCAAAATGTTTGAAATCAAGTTTCAGAAGATGCTCGGTCAACTTCTCATACCAGGCTCGTGGTGCTTGGTTAAGGCCATACAAGGATTTTAAAAGTTTACAAACTTTGTGTTCTTGACCCTTTATCACAAATCCTTCTGGCTGGGACATATAAACTTTCTCCCTTAGATCTCCATTCAAGAAGGTTGTTTTTACGTCCATCTGGTGGACTTTCCATCCACTCTGAGCTGCTAAGGCAAAGAGAGTCCGGATGGTGGTCCATTTTGCTATGGGAGCAAAAGTTTCTTCATAATCAACTCCTTCTTTCTGTGCGAATCCTTTTGCCACAAGCCTGGCCTTGTGCTTGTCAAGTGAGCCGTCTGCTTTGTACTTGTTCTTGTAGACCCACTTACAGCCAATTGGTTTCGTTCCCAAAGGCAGATCAACCAGCTTCCAAGTGCCATTCTTTATCAAGGCATCATACTCCTTCTACATCGCTTCTTTCCATTCATCATGAGAAGCGGCTTCTTTGAAGGAAGTTGGTTCATAATCTGTAGACAAACTCAATTCACAGTTATAAGCAATATCCATATCAACAGGAGAATCAGAATTATCTACATCACCTTCGATTTGTTGAGTGGAACTTCTTGTTCCTGTTTTTCCAACCTCATCAGGATGAACATTCTCCAGTGTCTTTGTCAGCCATTTGGGAGGACCTTTCTGAGATAGCCCAGGCTGGTCATTTGACTGAGTTGGGATTGATTCAAGATTCAATCTCCCAATTCTGTCAATCACATCATCCAATGTGTCATCCGTGGTTGTTTCTTCATGTGGGGGAGAGAGTGCTTCAGGACATGATTCCACAGTTTGATTCAATATCGGAATCCCCCTTTCAAGATGTGGAATCTGATTGTCAAATTCTTGGAAAGACTTTGCATGTGTGAATCTATCCAGGCGATCAAGTTGCCGCTCAACAACCTTGTCACTCTTGGAAGATTCAAGGAATATGACATCTCTTGCTATCACAAACTTCTTATTTGCTTCATCATAAAGACGATATCCTTTGGAGGTATTGGAGTACCCCAAGAAGATACATTTTCTGCTTCTAGCACCAAGTTTGTTCCTTTGACCCTTGGGTATCAAGGCATAACAGGTGGACCCAAAGACCCTGAAATGCTTTACCGAAGGAATGTGGCCATGCCACATTTCAAAAGGAGTTTTGTTTCTAATTGAACTTGAAGGACACCTATTCTTTATGTAAACGACACATAGAACTGCATCAGCCCAAAACATCAATTTCACATTCTTGAAAAATAACATGGAGCGAACCATATTTAAGATAGTTCTGTTCATTCTTTCAGCTACACCGTTCTGTTGTGGATTATATGGCACAGTTGTTTGATGTTTGATTCCATGTTGATGAAGATAATTTTCAAATTCATTTGAGGTGTATTCTTTTCCATTATCAGTACATAGAGAGCCAATATGTGTTTGTGCATCATTTTCAATCCATGCATGAAAATTCTTGAAAGTTTGAAAAGCATCAGACTTATTCTTCAGTAAGTAAATCCAACACATTCTGGTGTAGTCATCAATAAATGTCATCATGTGTTTGTTTCCATTTGCAGAAGCAATAGGCATAGGGCCACATAAATCTGAATGAACAAGCTCAAGTTTTCTATGTGCTCTTGAGTGTGAATCATGAAATGGCTGTTTGCTATGCTTTCCTAGAATACAAGCATCACATTCCTTAGGTTTTCTAGGAATTGTAGGTAGTCCATCAACACCATTTTTCTTCAACAAACGAAGGCTGTCATAATTTAAGTGTCCAAATCTAACATGCCATAAAAGACTTGATGGAAATGTACCTTCATCATGATGTGAACTGAATGCAAAGTTTTGAGCATGAGCAGATGAACCTTTCAGCTTCAAAAGTCTCCCTTCTTCTATTCCCTCCATGACAAGTGAGTGATCTGATGCTGATTTGACCTCTGCCTTGCCATCAAACAAGTGAACTGAGTGTCCTTGCTGCCGGATTTCGATCAGGGACAGCAAGTTTCTCTTCAACTCCGGGAGGTATAGAACCTCATGTAGGATATGATCAGGAAGACCAGGCAGTTTAAGCCTGACTGTGCCAAGCCCTGATGGCTTGAGTTTGGATTTATCTGCGAAATATACTGCTCCATCAACTTTGTCAGTGAATTCTTCAAAAAAATATTTTCTAAATGTCATGTGACATGTTGCTCTTGAATCTAGCAACCAATCATCTCTCCATGAAGTAAATGAAACATCAAATAGGTTTTCAGTTACTCCATTGTTACAATGTGCTAGAACAGAATGAGCTGATTCAGCTGGTTTACCTTTGTCTTGATTTGTTTGCTGCTGAGCTTTAGATTGTCTGCCCCCCTTTTCTTTGAAGTTTCTTCTTCGTCTTCTGCCTTCTCTTCCTTTGGATGGACCTGAAGCATGTCTCCTTTCTTTCTGTGCCAAGTAGGCAGCCTCTTTAGAAGATGAACGGACTGTCATCTTCTTTTGAAGGAGGAGAGAAAAAAAAAAACTTGCTGGAAAATTTCTCTTGAAGGAGAGAAAACAAAAAAATCTTTGCTGGAAAATGTACTGAAAAAACTCTCTGCTGCAAATATGCTGAATTTTAAAAGGACAGAAACACTAAAAAAAATGAAAAAAAACTCAAGCTCTTTGCTAAAAATCTGAATTCTGCACAAAAAAAAATGTATTTTTTTTTGTTTGGGAAAAAAAACTTGTATGTGAAAAGTCGATATGGAGGTGAATGGGGCGTATGGGCAGTATGGGCGTGGGCGGAGGTATTATGGTATTATAAAGTGGAGGTGGTATGGGAGGGCGATATATATATATATATATGAAATAGCAATTGTGGAAGGGTCGTAGTGTATATATATGATATAGCAAATGTGGAATGGTCGCAATGTATTAACAAACCAGCGTATGACAGCGCAATGTATATATGATATAGCATACAATTGACAGCAGCGTGGTATTGTGTTATAGTCGACCAACAGCGTTGTATGTGATATCGTTTGAGTTGTCAACGGAGGGGCGGAATTACAAGGTGAGGTGGTATTACATATACATACAGCGCAGTGGTATTATGAATAAGGTGAGGGGGCGATATGTTGACTGCGCGGAATGAGTGGTATTACAAAGTTGAAAGGGCGGTATTGCATGTGAAAAAGAGCGTTCGACAGCGGTATTGCAATATCAATAGACTGGGCAGCGTTCAAATATGAAATAGAGGCAGCGTTCAAATATGCAGACAGTGTTAATTATAAAAACGTGCAGACAGCGGAACGTTGTGTAAATGGCGTGTAAAGAGCGCAGGTCGCAGCGTATGGATACCAGAACGTATTGAACGCTGTGGAGGCGAATTACCAAGGGCGGTGTTGCAATTCAGCTGCGGGTATACGTGTAATGGGGGCGGTATTAAATGACACCACGACAGTATATATGAGCGGTATCAAATCGGCGTTTCATTTGTCAAAGCAGTGGACCAGCGGACATATGACTGTACATAAGTAATACAATATGACAGAGCGTTTGAATATGGGTCGACAGACAGGTTAATAAACGTAGACAGCGTTTGAATATAAACCACAGCGTTTGAATGTTGACTTGTATCAATGGAGGCGAGCGGTGTTAGCAGTGTATTAATGTCCAATATGACAGAACGCTGTATATTAAATATGACAGAGCGCTGTAATGCAAAGGAGGGAGCGAGTGAGGGGAGGGCGTAGGGCGCAGAGGGAGGTGTATGCAGGCAGCGGGGGAGAGTGGAGCGTTGGGAAGATATGGAGAGGAGCGCTGGTCGATATTGCTTATTGGGGATATGAGGGACGAGCAGAAGGGAGGGCGGAGTAGGTAATGGAGAAGGGGAGGCGTTGGGTAGGTAGGAGGCCCAAAGGGCTGTTGCAAAAAAAATTTGAAATTGAATCTGCAGAATGACAGAGTTGCAGGACTGCTGGAATTGCAGAATGGCAGAGCCTGCAATTTGCAGAATGACAGAGCCTGCAGTCTTCAGGAGCTGCAGGAGCTGGAGCTGCAAATGTCAGTGCTATCTAGGGAAAAAAAATGCAGAATAACAGTCTAGCAATTAAGAGCAGCAGAAAACGATTAAAAAATATGACTGAGCAAAGGATAGGGAGTTACACCACAGGGCAGAAATGCCAATTGTGGGGCTGGCTCTGATACCATGTCAAACCAGGAGGTAACTCCTCAAAACTAGAATGTGTATTAGCTAAAGAATGTACATGCCTTTATAGATGGGAGGTGAGGCTATTGGGATTCATCTCCCAATGACTCTTGGCCTTCCTTATTTCCTAATAATAAATAATATACAAAAATACAAATGCACACCCATCCATAGGATTAGGTGTCAACAATATGTTTTGCAGTGAACACTTTGAGTCAACATATGGTTGAGCCTCATCACATTCATTGGGTTGGTTGCCAAGAATCTTCTGAGATATCTTCGGGCACGATAAACCATGGGCTGAGATACACTGCCGGGAGTGTGACACTTTTTGGATATACTAATGCTGATTGGGCTGGTAGTGTGGTGGATCATAAGAGCACATCGAGATGTTGCTTCACACTTGGTTCTGCTTCGATATCATGGATGAGCAGGAAGTAGAAGTCGGTAGCTTTGAGCACCGCAGAGGCCGAATACATTGTAGTGAATATGGCCTGTTGTAAAGTAGTCTGGTTGCGAAAGCTCTTCAGTGAGCTGTTCGAGCATGTGCTAGATACCACTGTGATACTCTATGATAACCAGAGTGGGATTCGGTTGTCCGAGAATCCCGTGTTCCACAATCGATCCAAGCATATTGATATCAGGTACCACTTTATCTGGGATATGGTACAGCGAGGCGCCGTAAGGCTCGATCATATAGGAACTGATGAGCAGGTCGCGAATATTCTCACAAAGCCCCTGGGGAAGGTCAAGTTCCTAACCTTCCGTGAGAATCTTGGTATCATGGAACAACCCTATTCAGAGGGTCTTGTTGGACGATGAGCTTTGGGAGCTCTGGGGGGCTTTGGGGATAGCTTCTCGGAGCTATAAGCAACCACAGGGCTAGGCTTGCCAAACCTTGTTGGTGTGCTTCTGCCCCAACGTTGTGATGATTGAGTTGGTTCACCTCTCATTATTTGTGCCCCGTATGCATCCTACCCATTGAGTTTAGGGTTCATGGGAAGTACTTCTCATTTGGCCAGTGAGGTGGGAAAAGCTAGAGACTAGTAGCAAAGACTGATGGAAGCATCAAAGATTTCCGTACTCTCTATCTAGGATGGTACGGTCCAACCACTTGATCTGGGATCAAGTCTAGTGAGGTTTCGGACCTCCTACTGACTTCGGGTCAAATAAACCGACTTCGGGTTGATATGAGATTCTTTGGGAGTCCTATAGAGGTTTTGGACCTCTGGGTTGAATCTGTCAGCCGGGAATGATGTCTTTGTGATTGACCCACTTCTGTTCTGAAATAAAGAAGCCAGCAAAGCAAGTTGCGGCAGGATGACGCATGATGTTTGGATTGCACAGGTGGATGGTGTTCTCCCTAATTGAGAGGGAGTGTAATTTTGGACAACTAAGTCCAAACTCCATGTTGTGATGCTCAGATGAAGATACCAATATTTTTATTGGGTTCCTCTTTCGGAGAAGTGCAAGATTGATCTAAGGATCATCTTGATCCGATGAGCAGAACATTTATTTTGAATTTATTCAAAATATGTGCAGATCGGCCTTAAGGTTTTGTGCCCCTGCGGATGTGTCACACACCCTCAATGATGGATATAAATAAGGTCAACATTGGAGGACATTTCACTCATCTCATCCTCACACATTCTCTCTCCTCATCTGATTGGTTCGATCACTTGGAGTCTCTTCTCTCTCCACACGTGGGAAATCTGGCAGCAGCACTTTCTAGTTTTCGGTCTAGGGTTTCTGCAGCAAACTTTGACCAGCGTTGACTTTGGACAATGCAAGGTCAAATTGACTCGAAACTCTCCCAAAATATTGATTTCCCTAATCCACATTTTCTGGCACCATTTTCGAGGCAAAACGTTGACTTTGACTTTTCAGTGTTGACCTAGCTGCTACTGCTGTTTGCGCTAACCATTGACTGACAGCGTTGAGTTTTGGGTTGAATTTTGAGTTGAATTTTTGGCCGTCCTAGAGGGTTGTGTGACATTGCTGGTTGGCTGACCATATTGAGACTTTGCTGGTTGAAGCATCTTGTTGACCGCTGTAACACACCAACACAATTATATATTTCTGGCTTGTCTTCTATCGATTTACTGGTATGTTCTATCAACATTTTACTTTATTGTTTATGTGATTGTTGTCTAATATTGAAGAGAAAGTAAAGTTGCATCAAGCATAGAGCATCTACATAAATTTACATTGGTCCAAAGATGATTCAAACCATACTTTTAGTCTCCTCCTTGCTCGATTTTAACTTGAAAATTCCCTTGGATTGCTTAGAGACTGAAATGGCATTCTCCTTTGCCTCAACATTCCTCCAAATTGACCTTTACATGATCCAATGGGTAGAACGTGTGGATGACACTACTTGTCTTGGTCCATTTGCTTGTTTTTTGTGTGACTTAAGGCTTGAACTTTCATGAACATGAGTTGCTTGCTTTGACATATTGGTTTCTCATCACATTTACCATGTTACCTCTTTTAATCTCATGCTTGGCCCAAAAGGAGAATTCGTCCCATCTTGAAGGTACCTCAATGATGTAAAAGGGAATTCAAAGGGGGTGTTAAGAGTACCTCGACTTGGAGTTGATTAATCTTGACTTGGAGGTCACTAGAGATCATTTCCCTTCATTAGGGGATGTGGTACATTGCCTCATGGAGTCGAAATGCATCACAAATAGTGAGACTTTCATGAAGAATGATGGCCATGGCGAAAGAGGTGTGCATACATGGGGATATGGTTGATTCGGGGAACAAAGAGTGCATTGAGATAATGGGAAAGTGAGAGGAAAAGTACAATAAGTGATCACCTTTATAGGGATACTCACCAAGTGCTCCCATAAATCATCAGTTGTAGTAGCTCCACTTCCTAATGCTATCATATCACCATAGGAGATAATAACGTTGTATGTTGCTTTCTTTCTCATACTCTTCTTCTCTTTTCCTTACCGATCGAACGCTGAATGAAATCCTTTCCTTCTAGTCTTAACCTCATAAGGTTTCCATAATTAATATGCTCTACCAGGTTGAGTGATTGTTTGCTTTTGGGAGGGAATATTGTGAGAGAAACCTAGGCCTCATATGTCGAGGGTTTCTCAAAAAATTAATAGGAGCCCCATTCATACTTTTACTCATGAACCATTTCTCCTTTATACTTCTTACTTGCTAATCAACTTGGGGAAGACCTTCTATATCATATCTCTCTGTTTCTTTTGTTTGCTCCTTTCCTAGGTTACATGATACATCACAACTAATGGGTCTTTCTAGGTCATCTTCTCAGATAGGGCCCAACCTGAAATGGCTTCTCCTTAGATGGGACCAATCACCATGCCTCTCCTTTCCCTATTAGGGACTTTGGTCTTGGTTTTCGCACCCTATAGACTACAGCTACGGGATCACATCACCAACCATTGCTCTAATGCTTGCTTCGACTCGTCTATTGATTCCCCAGTTCAACACTAGTATTGTCAACTTTTTCTTCTTTCCTTCACTATTTGTGCTTCGGAGTTGTCAATTCTCACCTCTTTCGTTTGCTATCTCAACTAGTGTTGCCACCTCTTACTTCTTGGCTTTAGTTGTTCATCTCTATTTGCGTCCCCTCTTGTGTATTTGGTTCAATTTTTTTGGTCTTGGCTTCAGTAACTTTGATCTCTCTTTTGTCCACTCATTCATCTCGACCTTTGCCACCTCTCCTTCCTTCTCCTCTTGTCATCTTCACTCGCTTCTCAGACTTCATTGATATTTTCTATTGTTATTGCCTCCTTGTATGTGGCAAATCCATTTATTTTTATGTTGTAGATTGTGTTACCACACAATCCAGTAGGCGCTAAGGAGGGAAAGTCGAAGGGTCAAAGAGCTAGACTAAGTGATAACAATGAGACAATGTCCCACTGTCGCCACAGCCAGTCTCCCCTTCTCTTTACGAATTTTCACGAGTGGGAGGAGTTCCGGTAGATAAAAAATCACCTTTTATTTATGTTCTAGGGTTTGAGGTATCACTTCTTAAGGTAATCTCTATGTGATAGTACGACACTTGAAAAGGGGTTTTTCTCCCTATTAGGGACCTAGAAGAAACATGCATGAGATCTAGGGTTTTTTTAATTATCGTGGTTAAAGGTGCTCCCGAGATCAAGGCAAGGAGAAGAAAGGGATTCTTATGATTTATGCCAATGAATACTAAGCTCATACAACCCTCAAAGAAGTCTGTAAGTCAAGGAAATGCAAACTAGGGTTTCCCTTCTAGGGCACACCTTAGGCAAGATATTTTATGGACGAAAACACAAGGGATGCTTGTCAAATTTTGAGGACTTGTCGCTAAAGGCCATAATCTTGAAGTCTATGATCCTGGAATCCACCCTTTCACTCTATAGATAATTTCTCTTTATTCATAAACCTATCCCTCCAAGAAGAGGGGATCGATACTTTGGGAGAAGAAAATATGGAGAAAGAGGGATTTGATCACGAAATGGTTTGGACCAATGCTTTCTCCTTTGGGCTTATGGAGTCCTAGATGCTTCATATTTGCCATAATTGTCTTTAAGGAGGTTAAATATTGATGCCCTAGCTAGCAACCCTCAACAATTACCCACTTAAAAGGAAAAACAAAATTTCATACTCTAGGAACATTCATTACATGTCATGCTATGAGTAACATGTGAAATTTCCAACCAAATAGCTTTCAAAATAAATGTTCAACAATTAGGTTACAATATAGCATTAATCTAGCTCTAACAATTCCATACACATTTTTCAAGAATGAAGCTTTAAGAAGAGGCACTTACAAGATGAAAATATGATATATCCATCCACAAATCAAGAGATAGCTCCAAAGAAAATCGAATTTCATCTCCATATATGTAAATGCGTCCAAGACATCCAATAGCTAAACAACAGAAAAAGTTTGGATTTGACAAGAAGGCTGAGATGATGATTGGATGAAGTTGAGTTTTATTTATATGAGACCTAGTAGGTCGAATTATTAGAACATGGCCCTTAACGTTATAAAAATGTGCAAAATACATGCCTTGGTCACAAGCCGACCAAGTAACTTTTACAAACTATGAAATAACCATCCAACTGTTAGGCGAATTGATGACATCGTGTTGATGTAGGGCCGTTGGAGGGCCATGTTGAGTCCTCTTGGTGCCAAAGTGTGTGATAGGTCTCCATAAATAATTAACAAGGGGATGGCTCCTTACTCTCCATGCAAGTCATCATGTGGGGCCCCAAAGTGAGTTTGGGGCACAAAAACTGGTCTCATGGGTTTCATGATGTTAGAATAGCCTGTGATGCCCCAATACTGAGGGCTTTGACGATGGTGTTTGCCC
The DNA here is from genome assembly GCA_034641835.2 of Pinus albicaulis. Lineage (NCBI taxonomy): Eukaryota > Viridiplantae > Streptophyta > Pinopsida > Pinales > Pinaceae > Pinus > Pinus albicaulis. The sequence goes on along the minus strand of CM076581.1, from coordinate 806,295,998 downwards.
TCCCATATCTCAAGGTATGAGACAAACCTCCTTGGATCGATTGCCATATAATGCTAAGTCGGGCGGGGCACACTGGTCCAAGCACATCATCTCGTGAATAATGTAGGGCAATGAGGGTGCCCATGGCGTGGAATGATGCTCTACACATGATGGGAGTCCCATGGCTCTCAACAATTCACCTGTTGGTGTCAATATTATCCTTTGGTGGACTTGGGCCTCACTTAAGTTTCCCAACCCATGATGAAACCACCTACCAATTACATATAATATCCAACACATATCCTCACTATTAGGTATAGTAATTCATTGGTACATCTAAGTGAACCAAGCTTGTTTATCAAGGGCACATTGAGACTTCATAGTGGGCTTCCTTTCCAAATTTAGTGTCACGTCCCTAGGTAGGAGTGTGTAATAAACAAGCCTATTAGGTGTTCCCAATCCCAAAGGGGAAAGACAGGTCCCAAGTACATCCTTTAATTGATAGGTTTCATGTGAATGATGATGAATGGATGGGGATACGAGGGTCTCAAGGTCAAATTCCATGGGTTCAAGGATGGCAATGATGATTATTTGGGTGTATAGATGTAGGAGGGAGCAATCGTGCATACAGGAGTTGAGTTACCTTGTTCTTTGTTTTGCCTCACTTCTTTATTTTCCCTTTGCCTTTTCTTGAATTTTCTTTGTACTACTAGTCGGGGCTCCAGAAAATGAGAGCACGTTGTGTATGATACAAGCAATTATTACCCCCTTAAGGTGGGGCAATTCATCGCCCACCAAGAATTGGGACATGCATGGGTTCCTCAATGATTTGGGGGCACTCATAGGGCCATAGGAACTAGGGTGATGGCCATAAAGGGATAGAGCTCATGCTCGGCTTTTTCCCATGTGCTTTATTAAAATGTCCTGACCATCTTTTGCATTTTATAATATTCTTTTTCTTTTGTTTCTTGCTTGTGGCTAGGATATGCTTTTAAAATTCTTTTCACTGCATCAACCTCTAGGTCAAATTTCCTAGGCCCAACCCAGACATGTGGGAAAGGGGAGAGGGTGTGCTAGTGCCTTCTTAACCCAGAGAAGGAATATGGTGAAATAGGGGTTGTAATCCTAGAGAGGAGTGAAAAATGTGTATGGTGAGAATGGGACCACGCTACCAAAATCAGGGTTTCCCAAGTAATGACCTTGCTAAAGCCATAGGCCAATATGGGAGAGATGCCATGGTACTAGGATTGAGCATTAACCCCCCCCCCCCCCCCCCTTGAGGTGAGGGAACAAAACTACAATGAAAGCCCTTCTTTTTTCCAGGTCACTCAATAATCCATACCTAGGATGCCCAAGCAAAACAAGCATAAGGACACGATTTCACAATGAAAAACATACCTTTTGGGTTGGATAGCCCACCTTCAAACATATTTTCTCGAAAGATGGGAGAGGGGACATATGACTAATGTAGGGAGCGAAGATAAAATGACACGATAAAATGACAATGTATCAGCTACACTGGTGGTTGTCAAGGGCTACCAACTGTTGGCTGAAGAGAGATCTAGGAGAAATTTTTCTTTTATGGGGTCACTCACTTTTGGTGGGTAAACATACTTTTTTAGCACTAAGATTACCACACTCACATCTTTTGCATGTCTTAACAAGCTCCTACATCATAAAATACCATCAAGTACAAGTATGGATCTTTTATTTCATCTCACTTTCCTTTCTATTTTCATTTATCTTTTTGATATTTCACATTCTAGTTATGGCTTTGTATTACCGCCAAAGACCGTCTCTTTAAATGACAATGCCTTATATACAAGTGAGACCCTAGGGCTAATGGAAGGTACAATATAGACCCTAGGGATAATGGAAGAGTGATACCTAGTGTAACCTTAGTATCTTCTTCACACGTTGCAGTCCAATTGTTCTCTGACTCGGGAAGAAATAAATAAAGGAAACTAAGTCTAATGAATGATAATAATTTCAAAGTGTTTTAGACTTGAGATTAATATGATTTGTGATATTTCATGATCTATATTGCAAATTTATGCAAATAGAAAATAAAAGGATGGGATTTTTATTTTTATTTTTGAAAGTAGTTGAAAGGAAACAATAATGTTTAGATGTTTAAACTAGAATTACGACTATGGGGTCTAAAAGCTAGATTTGGAGGGCTACTTATTTAAGAGTGATTGGGACCAACAAAGTTGCAAATTGCATATTGTATCCAACGCTATCTTGTTATCAATTGATGGAAAAATTTTCTTTGAAAGGGCCTGTTATCGCAAAATATTGCAGGCCATGCAAATCCTCACTAGGAAGATCTAGACCTCTTGGAAACAAGAGATTGACCACCACTGTTACCTCAACAACCTTTCTCCATCTATATAGTGGTATATTGCACCAGAAGAAATAATTCGTTGTATGTGGATCACCTAGAGTATATTTAATAGGGAAGGTTTAACCAATGTGGCATGCTTTTGTAAAAATGTGTCTATAATAAAAATAATGTAACTCGGTCAAATCTTATATAAACATAAAATTGAATAATAAAAATTAAGGACAATTGTAGAATTTAGTAAAAAGAGATGGTTGTTTGGTGGAATACGGAGTGTGTGTTAGTTTTTGTAGCATTGGATGGTGTTCTAGTATTGAATTTTGTGTAGACGCTAAAACACGGGAGTTTTCCAAAACCCAAAAATCATTTATGGAAATTCCACCTACAGATAACTCAATTAAATTAATTGGTCAATAATTAAAAAATGCCTAAGTTTAACTTAGGGAAATCGATTAAATAACAGAAATTAATTGAGAAAGGTGGTCAATAATTAAAAATTGCCTAAGTCTAACTTAGGGAAATCGATTAAATAATAGAAATTAATTGAGAAAGGTGCGAATTATCTCGAAATTCACATGGATCGAAAATCATCGATTAATTTTTAATCATGGTCATTGCATCGAAAATCATCGATTAAGTTTTAATCATGGTCACTACAACTAGAGATTAAAAGAAGAGGTCGATGGGTAGATGGAGGAGACACTAGTTGCAGATACTTAGTGATCTAGAAAGTTTGATTCTCTAGTGCATGTGATTCATTAAGAGACATCGAGTCAGTGATCGAGTAGCAGGTGTCAGAGGGGTAGAGACAGTGAATCCAGAGGAGTTTCTAGTTTCGGAGAGTCAAGAGAGGGATAGCCTAGGACAATCGCGAGGGCTATGTGAGATCGCCCAATACCGCCAGAAGGCGTTCACAAATAATTTCAAGAAGTCACCGATTAGGGTCACACGGGTTTTCCCAGTGCATCTGCAAGTATTGCGAGAGTTTTCCCAGTATAATAGCGAGGATCGCTCGAGTACCAAAAGATCAGCCACGAGGGTACAAAAGGGCCTGTGCAGGGGTTGGACGACTAGTATTTTGAAGGGAGCCAATAGCCGGGATTGCTTGTGGAGAAGAGTAAAATCACTCAAATATTTTTGCCAATATTTCTCTCAGATAGAAACACTAGTTTGGCGTCATTTTATTGTACTCATAATTTCTGCTATTGCATAATAATACCCCCAATTGCTGCATGATTTTCTCGCATCAGGTTTTTTTGGGGACAATTGTCCAAAAAAAATTGTGGCATTTTTATGTGTGTGTGCTAGCATTTCTCAATTCCTATTTTTGCTTCGCCAATATTTTTATTGGTGAAAAAATTGTAGGGTGATTAATTCGTTGTTTGTCGTAGCAAATAAACTGTTAAATAACTAACCAGTTAGAAGAATTAATTCCAGTTGCTCCATTTCAATGAATTTCACATGGTATCAGAGTGTATTTCACAGACAAGAGGCTCAGAGTCAAAGGATGAAATTTTCTAGGGTTGTGCAATGCTTAACCAAGCAATGCGAATTGTTGGTCAAGGGTTCGATTTTCCAATTGTAGGGTGCAGGAAAGTTTGTTTTGTCCGAAGAAGTGATTCCAACAGGCAGAGGGAGCAACAAATCAATATTTTTGCAGGGCAAACTCTTAGTCTGGGCACAAAGGGTTTGCATCAGTTTGCCAGAACAGATTCAGTGCTGGGTGGAAGAGAAATCAGAGGGGGAGTTTCTCTTAGAGGGTTTCTATCTTCATAAATCCAAATTTCTAGTTGCAGTCGGTAGTAGTAGTAGCCAAATTTTCTCACTCCAGAAAGGAGTGTGAATAACAGAGCTAGCAGCCAGGCAGGTGAAAGAGGGAGATTTCCATCCCAAGTCAAGTTTTTACAGAAATGGCCACAATTGGGCTTAGAGATCAAGATGGGTTGGATGGAGTGTCCAACTATATCATTTGGAAGGCTAGGACGTTCGTCTTGCTAGATGAGCATGGATTGAAGACCTATACAGAGGACGTTGTGGGAGAACCTACTGATGTTGATAAACTGAAAAATTTCAAGATGGAGATGAAGGAATACTAGGATGAAGAAGGATGAAGGCATCCACAACTTTCTCACTAGACTTCAGGATATTAAGGATGAGCTTGCCGTTGTAGGAGAGACGTCTCCACCTACAGAAATGGAGAGGATGGCTCTCAACAGTGTCACGGAAGATTGGGATAATTTCGTCCAAGGAATTCTGGGACGAGATACGTTGCTTGGGTGGGACCAAATGCGGGCTGATATTTCACAGGAGGAGATGAGACGAGATCTAGTAAAGAGCTCCATCAGTGGCAGTAGTAGAGGATCGAAGGGTACGAAGGAGGAAGACAATGTGGCCCTTGCATGGAAAGGAAAGGCAAAAGGTCCAAGTCAAGGACAAGTTAGGGACAAGGCTCATAGGAAGAGAAGAAGAAAAAGAAGGATTTGTCCAAGATCAAGTGCTTCAAGTATGGCGAGTTTGGCCACTATAGTACTCAGTGTCCTCGGAGGAAGAAGGAAAAGAAGAAGAAGCAGGATCAGGTAGAAGCATCCACAAATATCAATAATCTTTCCTCTAGATTAGAGGAAAAAATCGCTTTGTATGCAGCCATACCTAAAGGAGATAGGTGGGGAGACATCAAGTTCTAGACCCCAGAGTTTTGTAGAGTTGGGCAGGGTCTATATAGGAGCAACAGTCGCAGTTTACTCCTCACATGGATCATTACCTTTGCTACAAGGGCCCACAATATTCAATAGCAGGTTGGATCAGTGTCAACTTGATGTAGTCAGTTCTAGAGCGACATTTGCAAACTAGTTGTACTCAGATATTGAGGAGTGTGCAGTGTTGATAGTAGTGCAAGAGGCGCAGTGCAGAATCAAGAACATCGTAGAGTTCCCAGTGGATAGTGAAGAAGCTAGTAACAGCCAGTGACTCAGGAGACAATTGCGTCACAGAGACACAATTGATTCAGTATTTTGGATGCTTCTCAGTTACAGTAGTAGCAACAACAGTGAGAAGGATTATTAGTTGGGTTGCAGTGCAGATACAAAGTTGGCAACAGTACAGGTTGTACAGTGCAGTGTCAATAGTAGCATAAATGCAACTTGGTTCAACTGCAGCTAGTAGCAAATGAATTAGAGTTAGTGCAGTGGTTGATGGATAGTGGCAGGCAGCTATAGTTCTTAGACATTAGTAGCGTGTATGGAGGATGTGGGAGAGAACACCTTCCTCGCTAAGAGGGAGTGTTTGTTTTTGTAGCATCAAATGGTGTTCTAGTCTCAAAACTTTGTGGAGAGGCTAAAACATATGATTTATCCAAAACCTAGAAATCGTTTATGGAAATTCCTCCTAGAAATAGCTCAATTAAATTAATTGATCAATAATTAAAAAATGTCTAAGTCTAACTTAGGGAAATCGATAAATTAATAGTAATTAATTGAGAAAGGTGAGAATTATCTAGAAACTCACACCGATCGAATTAGAGATGATCTCAACCATCGATTCAGTTTCAATTGTGGCAGTTGAAGTTCCAATTGGAGATTATAAGAAGAGGTCGACGGGTAGATGGAGAACACACCAGTTGCAGATACCCAGTGATCTAGACAGTTCGATTCTCTAGTGCAGGTGATTCAACAAGAGAGATTGAGTCAGAGATTAAGTAGCAGGTGTCAAAGGGGCAAAGGAAGTGAATCTAGAGCAGTTTCAAGTTCCAGAGAGTCAGGAGAAGGATAGCCCAACATAGTTGCGAGGGCCGCGCAAGATCACCCAATACAACAGCGAGGCATGTGCATATTATTTCGAGAAGTCGCCGATTAGGGTTGCGTGGATTTTCCTAGTGTAGTTGCGAGGATCACACGGGTTTTCCCATTACAAATGCCAGGATTGAGCGAGTACTGAAAGATTAGCCATGAGGGTGTAGAAGGGCCTGCGCAGGGATAAGACGTCTAGTCTTTCAAAGGGAGCCAATAGCTAGGATTGCTTGTGGAGGAGGGTAAAATCCTTAAGATATTTTTGACAGTATTTCTCTAAGATAGAAACACCAGTTTGGCATCATTTTAATGTACTCAGAATATTTGCTGCTACACAATAATAAAACCCTCAACTGCTGCACCGATTTTCCCACATTGGGTTTTTCCGGGGACAATTGTCCAAAAATAATTGTGTTATTTTTATGTGTGTGCTAGCATTTCTCAGTTCTTGTTTTTGCTCCTACAGTATTTTTATTGGTATAGAAATTGCAGTGTGATTAATTCGTTGTTTGTCGTAGAAAATAAACTGTTAAATAATTAACCAGTTAGAAGAATTAATTCCACTTGCTGGATTTCAAGGAATTTTCACAATGTGCCTTATTTACACTAGGGCTATGGGATCAAATCGATGCCCCTCTTGAGTTGGTTGATCAATGCTTGTGGATTATGGCCAGAGGTGGAACCCCATGAGTTAACTGAGCTCACACCTAATCAAGAACAAGTTTTGAAACTAGGCCCTACTAGAAAGGATTATACTTAGGGAAAATCCTTCAACAAATAGCTCATCTATGATGAAAAATAAACCAAACCCCTTGGTGAGGAGCACTAGGGCATGGCCCAACAAGAAGAAACTAACTCTACCTTACACCAACAAGAGATATGTGCGAGTAGAACCCTATACATCCCTCAACAAATGACAAAGATTCCTTACAAATGGATTGATCTAGTTATTTTTTGTAGAATTCTCTAGTTATCCACCTATCACCTTAAGAAATATGTGAAATTAGCCAAGAAAGATAATTCATGATGAACACCAAAAAATTCATGAAAATGTTTCACATTATGGAAAAACGATCTCAATAATTCACAATGAGGGACATTTCTTTATTTATAGATTAGGATCTCAACATCTTTCCTCCTTTTGCTTGAAAAAACAAACGAATTTTCATCCACAATATTCTTCACGAATAAGTCAAACTACAAGTTATTTCATTCCATTACTTAAATCTCAAAATAGGTGAGAGATCCCACTAATTAGAGGTTTGATTTAACAAAAGGAGGTCTGAATTGACCTAAGGGTACAACATTCCACCAAGAAATAACTTGACATTCCTTGAAAAAATAACTTGAGTGCTTAGGAAGTCAAAAATTCCACTTTGTTTGCACAATGGTACTTGAATGAGGACGCTGGGTTTTCCAATGGCTATTATAATGTGGACGACCTCCCTTTTCTTGGTTCAAAGATGATTCAAACCATGTTTTTTGGCTCCTTGTTTTATTTTGACTTGAAGTGTCCCTTGGATTGCTTGGAGACCTAAATGATCTTCTGTTTTGCATCAATATTCCTCCAAATATACCTTTACATGATCCAATGGGTAGAAAAGGTGGATGACAGTCCTTTTTTGGGTTCATTTGCCTGCTTTTTGTGTGTTTTAAGGCTTGAACTTTCCTGAAAATCAGTTTTCCTTGGTCCATGATGTGTCCTTGACTTGCTTTGACATCTTGCTTACTGAACACATTTTCCATGTTACCTCTTTTAATCTCATTCCTGTGCTGAAAGGAGAAGTCACCTGGTTTAGAAGGTACCTCAAAGATTCAAATGGGACGTTTAGAGTCAAGAGTGCCTTGACTTAGAGCAATGGTCAAAGAGGTATGCATACATATGGATATGGTTGATTTGGGGAACAAAAAGTGGATTGAGATATTGGGAAAGTGAGGGGAAAAGTACAATAAGTGATCACCTTAATAGGGCTACTCAACAAGTGCTCCCATTAATCATCAATCATACTAAATCCACCTCTTGATGCTCACATATCATTGTAGGAGATAACAATGCTGGATGATTCTTTCTTTGCCATACTATTATTCTCTTTTCTTTACCCATTGAATGCTGAATGAAATCCTTCCCTTCTAGTACTAACCTTTCTCTAGTAGCTTGTGGATTATATTAGCCTCATAAGGTTTCTATAATTAATATTCTCTACCAAGTTGAGTGATGCTTTGTTTTTGGGGTGGACCATTGTGAGAGAAACCTAGGCCTTATATGGTGAGGGTTTCTCAAAAAATTAATAGCACCCCCATTCATACTTTTACTAATGAACCCTTTCTCCTATATCCTCTCTATCTGTTTCTTTTGCTTACCCCTTTCCTAGGCTACATTAGCACTAAATGGTCTCTCTAAGGCAGCTTCTCAGGTAGGGCCCGACTTGAGATGGCTTCTCCTTAGATGGGACCGATCACCATGCCACTTTGGTCTTGGTTGTCTCATCCTATAGACTGCAGCTATGGGATCACATCTCCAACCATTGCTCCAATGATTGCTTCCACTTGTCTATTGCATTCCTAGGTTCATTACTAGGGTTGTCAACTTTTTCTTCCTTCCTTCACTATTTGTGCTTCGGAGTTGTCAATTCTCACCTCTTTCATTTGCTATCCCAGCTAGTGTTGCCACCTCTTCCTTCTTTGCTTCAGTTGTTCATCTTTATTGTTGTCCCCTCTTGCGTATTTGGTTCATTTTTGGTTCTGGCTTCAGTAACTTTTATCTCTCTTTCCTCCACTAGTTCATCCCTACCTTTGCCACCTCTCCTTCCTTGCTCTCTTCTCACCTTCATTCACTTCTTAGCGTCCTTGAGATTTTCTATTGTTATCAACTCCTTGTATGTGGCAAGCCATTTACTTTTATGTTGTAGGTTGTGTTACCACAATCTTGCAGGCCCTAAGGAGGGAAAGCCTATGGGTGAAAGATCTAAACTAAGTGATAATAATTGGAGAATGTTCCACTGTCAACACAACTCGTGAAAGATCTTGTTAAACACATGCATGGTAAACACACATAGGAGATAGGATAAGCGAGCTGTGTTATTATTCACCATAGTTGTACATTTATATTACATTGGTGTGACTCTTAGATTCCACATTCCAAGGTCACTTGGACTCCTTTTGTCCATTTGGCTTCCACACCTACCCATAGAGGATTAGGTGTCCAACTTTGCCCCCCTTAATCTGAAGGGGTATGTGTGAGTCCAAGAAGAGAGTTGTAATACAAATCTGCAAAGTATGCATGGCAACACTTAGGTTGAATGAGCTCTCTGAAATGTTGGCATAAAGAGGTGGTTTAAGGATGACTACCAACACCGGAACGCTTAGTGCAGTTCCTGGAACTCTTCCAAATCTTGCAAGAAGCTGAGGTCTTTTGCTAGAGGAAGTGTCCCTCATATTTTGAAGAGGGAGACCTTCAACCTAGAAGAAGGGAGGTCTACAACCTGCGATGGTTTAAGGATGACCACCAACTCTAGAATGTTTGATGCATTTCCTGGAACTCTTCCAAAACTGGCAAGAAGTTGAATTCTTCTGCTAGAGGAAGTGTCCCTAATTCTTCGAAGAGGGAGAATCTCAACCTCGCATAGATGGTTTACGGCTGACCACCAACCAAAGGCATGCTCATGGGCATACATGTCTCTGGCCACAACTCTGAATCTGGAATGAGATATTGTGGCTCGGGCTCACTTGAATTGCTATGTCTCTAGCTACAACTCTGAATATGGAATGAGAGATTGTGGCTCAGGCTCGCTTGAACTGCTATGTCTCTGGCTACAACTCTGAATATGGAATGAGAGATTGTGGCTTCGAAGCTTGTAGATGACCACCATTTTCCCCCCTGTCAGGTACAGGGTGAGATGATGGCGAAAAATCAACTGCAAGATTGTTCAATATTTGAGAACAAGTTCTGACATGTGGCTTAAACATCTTCTCAGTTGTTGATGCCCATTGCCAAGAAGCGATCCATCCAAGATGAATCTTTGTTCTTGTAGGAGGCTTGTTTCTGAAGCATCTGTGTGAAGAATGGGTGTGCCGACCACAGTGCTTGCATGGGTGAAGATCAAAACAATGATCTTTCATATGGCCAACTCGATCATAGTGTTGGCATTTTTCAATTTGTTGTTGCTGCTTTGGAAGAGAAGCAGGATTTGGAACAGCTGAAGGTGTACTGTCATGAAGAAATCCGGCACTCCTTGTCCTATCCAAGACCTGTTTTGTGCTTGTTATGGACAAGCTCTTCCCAAGGTTTGATGATGGGCTTGGGAAGCGCATGCTGAATTTCAACACCTGCATGCAAATTTGCTCTTGAACTAGACACTGAATGCGTATCTACTGCAACATTATTGACTTGCTGCTTATAGGAGTCTTTCAATTTTTTGAACAAAAACAAGTTCATAATGATGACTCCAGTGTTGTAATTCTTTTTGTCAAAGTTGAGATTCAAGCTATAAAAATTTAATCTTTTTAAGTGCATTTTGCAGACAAATTTTAATGTCCATGAGAGTGCTTTTGCTGATTTCTACCATCTCATAAATAGTGGAATGAATTAAGGTATTCAATAACTTTAATGCATCATCAATTCGATCCATTTTTAATAACAATGCACTTGCAGATATCTCCCACAATGCCAAATGACTGCAACTTTAAAGAATATAAACAATCCCTAATGCTTATGAACAATGTTCACCAATATCATTCATCAACTCCCGGGGTTCCATCATCAGTGATAGGAGTAACAATCTCACTTTGCAATACTATGGACAAGACTTGAATGCTCATATATATAGATGCTTCGACTATGGTACGAACAAATATTCTCTGAACTTGGCAGTTTCTTGAAAGAAAACAAGATGCTCTCAATACTCATATAAATGGAACAGTCATTGGAGATCCAAGCCTTCATGCAACTTCTAGCTACTTGTATTGGACTAGCAACTTCGGAGGAGAAATACTCTTATGGAGGATAAAAAGGGGCCCGAGGCTCTGGAGATGAGGCTTCAAGGCCATATGGAGGCAGTGCCAATATAGTGTATATATACTCCAAAAATCAATGCTCGTACAATGTTTAATTCAAGCCTATGTATGAATCACCAGGAATAGTGCATGGAGATGCTCAAACTATTCAAAACATTGGTCAGAACATGTCTTCTGCAAAGATCCGTTATACTAGTGCTGGGGATTTTAGAAGAAGGCAACACAAATCAACACATATATATACCACCTCGCATCATGGCAGAGTCGAAATGTATTGTTAATTTAGATGGACTCTGCAAATTGTAACTTCTCCCTCCAAAAATATTCACGGAAATGATGGGTTCAAATAATATTGCAAACTTGGTTGCATTCTGGTCAGACAAAGAACTTTTCAGAACATTCCACGGTTGGAATCCCTGCTATTTTAACATAGGGTTAATGGTGATCGATATGGCTAAATGGCGACTAAAGAATTATATGGAGGAGTCGATGTGAGGGGAGCAACTGACTTTCAACGAAGGTTGTGTGTTCGCTTCTTGTAGAGTTTACTTTGGCAGCCTGTTCACACTGTTGAACCAACACCAAAACCCGTAGGTTGTATCTTTGCCTATGGTTGGATGCTCGCAGGGTGGCTTGATGCCTTCGGCTCTGCGAGAGTGTTTGGTCTTCCGAGGGAGGCCAATCGACTGTTGCAATAATTAACACAGAGCGGAGTTGCAATAACACACCACAGGTCAGGCCTGACACAACGCCAACACTCAAGCCCGAGGTCGTATGATTGTAATATACGTTGTTCTTCAGACCAAGCCTTTGAAAATGCTCGCAAAACAACAATTGAACAAACCCCAAAATTGCACTAACAAAACTCGAAATACACACATATCAGATGGAACTGGATTTGCACAAATCCTTCATAGACGATGAATATATAAAGGGAAACAGGGGATCCTAAGCCTGTCTTGAACGATTCCATTTCATTCTGATTTCTATTACATTCGAAATGAACGATTATGTTTCAATCCAGTTTGGATTACAATCGTAATCAACGCACATTCGAAAGGGTTAATGCCAGTTACAATGTAGGAGAGATTCACCAAAACATTATGCAGACTAATTAACGCACAGAATGAACCATAAGTTTCTCCCTTCAATGCATACGAACCAGAGAGTACGTTCAACCTTTGTAGAGCAGGAGTTTTATGTTGGTCATTTCCTGGAACTCTTCTGCTAGAGGAAGTGTACCGAATTCTTTGAAGAGGGAGAAGCTCAACCTCGCATAGATGGTTTAAGGTTGACCACCAACCAAAGGCATGCTCATGGGCATCCGTGTCTCTGGCTACAACTCTGAATCTGGAATGAGAGATTGTGGCTCAGGCTCGCTTGAATTGCTATGTCTCTGGCTACAACTCTGAATCTGGAATGAGAGATTGTGGCTCAGGCTCGCTTGAATTGCATGTCTCTGGCTACAACTCTGAATATGGAATGAGATATTGTGGCTCAGGCTCGCTTGATGTAGCTTCGAAGCTTGTAGATGACCCACCATTTCCCCCTGTCAGGTACAAGGTGAGATGATGGCGAAAACTCAACTGCAATATTGTTCAATATTCAAGAACAAGTTCTGACATGCGACTTAAACATCTTCTTGTCTGTTGATGCCCATTGCCAAGAAGCGATCCATCCAAGATGAATCTTCAGTTTTGCGGAGTTACCTCCTGGCTCTGATACCATGTTAAACACATGCATGGTAAACACACATAGGAGATAGGATAAGAGCGAGTTGTGTTATTATTCACAAAAGATGTACATTTATATTACATTGGTGTGACTCTTGGATTCCACATTCCAAGGTCACTTGGGCTCCTTTTGTCTATTCAGCTTCCACACCTACCCATAGAGGATTAGGTGTCCAACAGATCTAAACTAAGTGATAACAATTGGAGAATGTCCCACTGTCAACACAACCTGTGTCCCTTGCTCTTTATGGACTTTCAACGATGGGAGGAGTCCTGGTAGATAAACAATCATCCATAATTGATGTTATAGGGTTTGAGGTACTGGTTGATGATGTAGGACTTCTTAAGGGAAGCTCAATGTGATAATATGACACTTCAAAAGGGTTTTCGCTCCCTATAAGAGAGCTAGAAGAAACTTGCACGAGATGTAGGGTTTAATGAATTATCATGGTTAAAGGTACTCCCCAGATCAAGGCAAGGAAAAGAAAGGGCTTCTTATGATTTATTCCAATGAATACTAAGCTCATACAACCCTTGGAGGAGTCCAAAAGTCAAGGAAATGCAAACTAGAGTTTCCCTTCTAGGGCACACCTTGGGCAAGAGATTTGATGGATGAAAACACAAGGGATGCTTGTCAAACTTTGAGGTATTGTAGCTAAGACACTAAGCTTGAACTCTATGATCCCGGAATCCACCCTTTCACTCTCTAGAGAATTTCGCTCTATGCCCTACCATAGTCGTCCAAGAAGAGGGGACCGAAACTGATCCAGGTGGATATTGGTGGCCACCCGCCTATTCCACTTGGCCCCCCACCATTGTCTCTTTCAGTTTTTCAGTTTTGGCATAACTTACTATTTCTAGCAGTTTTTCGGGTCCTGAACTTCCGGAGCCGTTTTGAGGCCCTAAACGACGTTTTTTGGGTATTAAATTTCGATTTTGATCATCAAAATCGTCACAAAAGTTGTATTCCTCGGATAGAGCTTTCTAATGATGTATCATGTGCGTCAAATGGAGAAAGTATGCCAAAGTTACGTCCACAGAGTTGAAACACCAATTTACCCAAACGGGGCCCATAGTTTGGCGCTTCATCTCTCTAAGGGTTAGGTTTTGGGATGTTTAGGGTTTTCCATTGTTTCTAAATAATAAATAGGCCCTCGAGCCTCATTGTAACATAGTTCATAAGCCTGTAGCCACCACATCTATTCTCAGAGATAAGCTACCACCGCCCTAGCTAGTTTATTTCCATTCTATCTGTAAGCAAATTTCGGTTCTTTGATATTAATGAAATGAAGTGTTATTTAAGTTGCATATTTGTATTTATGGTTATATGTGTATTCTGTTTCGTTCCAGCATAAATCTAGATCAGTGGTATCATATCGGTCTGCTTTTCTCGATCCTTCTTTGCATGTCCCCAACGAGGTTGGGGTATAAGGAGTTAGGGCTTGATCTGGTTGAATATTTTCAATATCAGCCTCACAAAACCTGACGTCTGCCCATGGGGACGAAGAAGATGTGAGGGAAGCGGGGAGATCTATCCGATATTGCTCGAGAGGCCCTCGAAAAGAAAACAAAGGCAGCGATGATGGATAACTTTGTGAGATCCTTCAGTGCCCACTTGTGGCGCATGCATCCGGTAGCCACTGGAGGTGCGACTCCTTTTTAGGTACAAGTAAATTTTGACATTCCCATATTTGAGGGTCAAATAGACGCAGATGCCGTAGATAGATGGTTGAATTTATTAGAAGGATATTTCTCTGTTCATGACTTTTCAGACCGGGAGAAGATTATTTTTGCACTCCTCAAAGCTACCCCCCATGTTAAGGACTGGTGGGAAACCTACTGTGAGAACAAGGACCAGACAGAACCCTCTCTGTTCTCGGCCGTACCAACTTGGAATTCTTTCCGAGATGCCGTCAAGGAACAGTACTATTCCGTGGGGAGCTATGAGGACAAGTACATACAATGGACCACGCTACAGCAACAAAGGGATCAAGATGTGCCTGAGCTGACGAATCTGTTCCATACCCTGCGCACAAAGTTGGGTATCAAAGATTCAGAGAAACATCTGGTGCTAAAGTATCGCAGCTGTCTGCACAAATACATTCAGGAGGAAATGGAGTTCCTTGACATCTCCTCGCTTGGTACGGCATACCGGTATGCTGCCAAGATTGAGCAGAAATTCAAGCAGAAAAAGCGAGACTTTGGATCTGCGAATCAAAAGCAAGGGAAAGGTGCTTCCAAACCGCAGAACAAAGGACCGAGCCAAGGCATGGTGGCTAAAGACAACTCATCGAAGCCACAAGAAAAGAACAGCACCGCAAAGCCAAAGAAGGACACGGGAAAGTGGTGCGAGTTCCATAAGAGCTCCACTCACAACACAAGTGAGTGTCGGGCCAAGCAGTCGCTAGTGGCCGAGATGAGGGCTTCTGAGTCAGATGCATGCTCCGACTCCGAATCAGAACCTGAAAAGGGGAATGAAAAAGGGAAACAGATTATTGATGCGGGGCCCAACGCCACTGTTGCCACTACAAAGGTCCAGAAGGAGGAACCGGAAGATCCAGAGGAGGAGGAACGTCTCTTCCACTCCCAGATGTGGGTAAAGGGCTCCCCTGTACAGTTCATTGTCGGCAATGGGAGCCAAAAGAACCTCATTTCAGCAGACGCCGTGAAGCGGTTGGGCTTGCCGACCACAGCTCACCCACATCCATACACCATCGGGTGGCTTCACCAGGGACGAGATCTCCGCGTCAGCCAGCAGTGCCGCCTTCCCTATAGCATCAAGCCCTTCACGGATGAGGTATTATGTGACGTTGCTCCTATTGATGTTTCTGATGTATTGTTAGGACAACCATACTTGTGGAAGCGTCATGCTGTGTATGAGTCTCGACCTCGTGCTGTTATTATTACTTTGGGAAATAAGTTGTACAGGATACCAGAGGTACCACCTCCTACGACTATCTCTTTGGTTACTGCGAAACAATGTAGTAAGCTCATTTCCCAAACCAGGAAATTCGTTTTCCTGATGATCCGCCCCCAGGGCAAGAAGAAGACTGTGGCCACGACCTCCAGACAGGGCCCCTCTGCACGACAACAACAAATGAATAAGGTCGTGGAGGAGTACGGGGACATCTTCACTTCACCCACAGGGGTTCCTCTGCACTGCCAGGTCAAGCACCCGATTGATCTGACCCCAGGTGCGCCGCTACCCAATGGACCGATCTATCGGCTCGTGCAGAAGGCAGTCATCAGAGCGGTCAGGAGCTGTTGCGAGAGGTCACATCGGACGAGTTCATCGCACTGTAGGAGCCCGATTTGTTGGTCTGAGAAGGGGATGGACGTGGAATACGTAGTGACATCGGGCGTGAACAAGATCCGCATCGGAATAGGTACCAATCCCACGGATTGATGACCTTCGGACCAACTCCTTTCGGACCAACTCCAAGGTGCAAAATATTTCAGTAAGATCGACCTGAAGTCTGGGTATCACAGGTACCAATTGAACCCTCTGATGTGTGGAAGACTGCCTTCAAAGCTAAGGAAGGCCTTTTTGAATGGCTGGTCATGCCTTTCGTGTTGACGAATGCTCCCGCAACCTTCATGAGGATGATGGACGACATCTTGCGGCCATTCACCAACTCATTCGTAGTGGTGTACTTGGATGACATTCTGATCTTCAACAAGACTTGGGAAGAGCACCTTCATCACATCCGACAAGTCCTCCAAACACTGCGGCAACACAAGTTGTGTGCCAATTTGGAGAAGTGCACGTTTGGCATGACCCAGGTCCAATATCTGGGATACATTATTGATGAAAGGGGGTGCATGTGGATCCAGCCAAGATCCAAGTCATTCGGGATTGGCCAGCCCCGACTACTATAACAGAGCTTCGCAGCTTTCTGGGTCTTGCTAATTTCTACCGTAGATTCGTGTTGGGATTCTCTCATATCACTTGGCCCTTGAGTCAAGTCACCAAAGGAGGAGCAAGAGCAAAATTCTTTTGGTCGGAACCTCAACAGAAGGCGTTCAAAGAATTGAAAAATCGCCTATGTTCTGCCCCAGTGCTCACCTTACCAGACTTGCAGCAGCCATTTGAGATCGAGACAGATGCCTCTGACTATGCTATTGGGGCGGTTCTTACTCAACAGGGACATCCAGTGGCATATCACAGTGAGACATTGTCGGAGACAGTTCGCAAGTATCCCACCTATGACAAAGAAATGTATTCCATTGTGCAAGCCTGTCGACAATGGAAGCATTACATTTTGGGGAAGGAAACAATCACCCACACAGACCACCGGCCCCTGCAGTTCATACAGACACAAGGGAAGTTGCAGAATGATCGCCATCAGAAGTGGTCCACATATCTGCAACAGTTTCATTTGAACATCAAGTACAAGAAGGGTAGCACCAATAATGTTGCAGACTGCCTCAGCCGACCACCGATCGTTGCGCTCACCACCGTGCTCAACTCTTGTGGGCACGAGACTTCTGATTGGCCGCTTCTCTATGAGAGTGACCTAGAATTCGGCCACACTTACAAGGCACTCTTGGGGGCACGCAAGTTCCAAATTTTCACCTCCAAGATGCACTTTTATGTCACCTGGGACACCTTTGTGTTCCTTCAAGCGAGCGTGCCAAGATGATATGGGAAGCACACTACGGTCGAGTCGCTGGGCATTTCGGGGTCGAGAAAACAGTAGCAATACTACAGAAGTATTTCTATTGGCCGAACCTTCGAAAGGATGTCGAGAAGCACATCAGATCCTGCACTGCTTGTGCCATTGCCAAACCGACCATCAAGAAGCAAGGCTTATATACTCCACTACCTACCCCTAGTCGACCTTGGGAATCCATCTCCATGGATTACATGTCGGGCCTGCCCTCTACTAAGAATGGCAATGACTGTGTTTTCGTGGTCGTTGACAGATTCTCGAAGATGGCCATTATGGCGGCCTGTAAGAAGAATATCACAGCAGAAGCCACTGCTAAACTCTTCTTTGAATGAGTATGGGTGCACTTTGGGATCCCACAGTCTATCATATCAGATCGAGATAGCAGGTTCCTCAGCACATTTTGGTCCAGCCTCTGGTCAATGTTGGACACAAAGCTCACCAAATCCACAGCTTTCCATCCCCAAACAGATGGCCAGACAGAGGTCGTCAACAGAATGATTGTACACATTCTGCGCATGTACAATTCAAAGCATCCACGCACATGGGACGAGAGCCTTCCTTATGTACAACATAGTTATAACCGGGCTCTCCACAGTTCAATTGGCCATAGCCCCTTTCAGGTGGGCTTGGGATTCCAGCCACTATGTCCCATTGACGTAGCCATGCCATTTGCAGCTGCTCAGGACGATTCAGCGCACGTCCAGTCTGAAGTTGACAAAGCAAGTAGCTTCATCGAGCGCATTCAACACATCCGCCAACGGGTTCATGATATATTGGACAGAGCCAATGCGAAGTACAAGCAGCGCCATGATCAACACCGGGTGCCACACCACTTCCAGGTGGGCGACAAAGTATGGCTACATTTTCAGAAGGAGCGCCTCACTGGACCTCACCGCAAGCTTCGCCCGCTCCGATACGGGCCGTACACCATCACCAAGGCTGTAGGTAACAATGCCTTCGAGCTTAGTATTCCACCATTCCTTGGTCTGCACCCTGTCTTCAATGTGGATCGCCTTCGTCCTTACTTTCCACCTCTGCTGGACACCTCGGACATTGCAGAACAACTCACACCAGCAGAGTTAAACCCAGACTGCATGGAACAGGCCACCACAGATTGTATCATGGACATGCAAATCAAGAACACTCGTCAACAGCAGATCCAACTGTATCGGGTTGTCAAAGCTGGCCAACTCCTGCACCAAGGAAAGTGGTTCACCAGGGACCAAGTTCAGCAGAAATTTCCTCATCTCATGGAGGAACTTAACGCAATGGGGACCATTGCTTCCTAAGGGGGGAGGAATGATCCAGGTGGATATTAGTGGCCACCCGCCTATTCCACTTGGGCCCCCACCATTGTCTCTTTCAGTTTTTCAGTTTCGACAGAACTTACTATTTTTAGCAGTTTTTCGGGTCCTGAACTTCCGGAGATTTGTTTTGAGGGAGCCCTAACGACGTTTTTGAGTATTAAATTTCGCTGCCGATTTTGATCATCAAAATCGTCACAAAAAAGTTAGTCCTCGGATAAGAGCTTTCTAATGATGTATCATAGCACATCAAACTGGAGATAGTATGCCAAAAGGTGCGTCCCTGGAAGTTGAAACACCAATTTACCCAAACGGGGCCCATAGTTTGGCGCTTCATCTCCTAGGGTTAGGTTTTTGGGATGTTGAGGGTTCTTGATTGTTTCTCAATAATAAATAGGCCCTCGAGCCTCATTGTAACTCGATTCGGGGCTTTGTAGCCGCCACATCTCTTCTCAGAGATAGCTACCAGTGCCCTAGCTAGTTTTATTTCCATTCTGTCTGTAAGCAAATTTCAGTTATTTGATATTAATGAAATGAAGTGTTATTTACGCTGCATCTCTGTATTTATGGTTATGTGTTTATTCTGTTGCGTTCCTGCATAAATCCGGATCAGAAACTTTGATAGAAGAAAATATGGAGAAAGAAGTATTTGATCACAAAATGGCTTGGACCAGTGCCTTCTCCTTTGGGCTTATGGAGTCCTAGATGCCTCAGATTTTCCATAATTGTCTTTAAGGAGGTCAAGAATTGATGCCCTAGCTACTAACCCTCAACAATTACCTTCTCAAAATTTATGGAGTTTTATGGAGGAAAAACAAAATTTCATCCAATAGGAACATTCATCAAATAACTTTCAAAATAAATCTTCACAATTAGGGCACAATGTAACATTAATATAGTTACAACAATTCCATACATTAGACATTTTCCAGGAATAAAACTTCAACAAGAGACACTTACAAGATGAAAATATGATATATCCATCCACAAATCCAGAGATAGCTCCAAAGGAAATCGAATTTCAGCTCCAAATATCAAAATGCATCTAAGAAATCGAATAGCTAATCCAAAGAAAATGTGTGGATTTTCCAAGAAGGCCGAAATTCCCAAGTGTGATTATGATCCAATACAAATGAAGTTGATTTTTATTTATATGATACCTAGTAGGTCGAATTATTAGCCCAGCTTCCCAAGGCCCCTAACATTATAAAAATATGCAAAATACATGCCTTGGTCATAAGTCAACCAAGTATCTTTTTCAAATTATGAAATAATTATTCGAGGGTTAGCCGAATTAATGATGTCATGCTAATGTTAGGCCA
This sequence comes from Pinus albicaulis, assembly GCA_034641835.2. NCBI lineage: Eukaryota > Viridiplantae > Streptophyta > Pinopsida > Pinales > Pinaceae > Pinus > Pinus albicaulis. The sequence goes on along the minus strand of CM076581.1, from coordinate 806,275,845 downwards.
TTGTAGGGCCACGTTGAGTCCTCTTGGTTCCAAGGTGTGTGAGAGGGATCGATAAATCATGAGCAATGGGATGGCCCCTTAGTCTCCATGCAAGTCATCATGTGGGGCCCCAAAGTGTGTTTGGGTCACGAAAAATAGTCTCATGGATCTCTTGATGATAGAATAGCCTGTGATGCTCCGATACTGAGGGCGCTGACGATGGTACTTGCCCTCCCATGTCTCAAGGGATGAGACAAACCTCCTCTGGGCCTTGGATCAAATGCCATATAATGTTGATCTCGTTGGGGCACACTGGTCCAAGCACATCATCTCGTGAATAATGTAGGGAAATGACCAAACTGCTGAAGGTGCTGAGGGTTCCCATGGCATGGATTGATGCTCTACACATGATGGGAGTCCAATGCATCTCAATTCTCAACACTTCCCCTGGTGGTGTCAATATGATCCTCTGGTGGACTTAGGCCCACTTAAGTTTCCCAACCCATGATGAAACCACCTGCCAATTACATATAATATCCAATACACATCCTCACAATTATGTACAATGATTCATTAGTGCATCTAAGTGAACAAAGCTTGTTTTTCAAGGGCACATTGAGACTTCATAGTGGGCTTCCCTTCAAAATTTAGTGTTAGCTTCGTAGGTAGGAGTGGGTAATAAACAACCCTATTTTGTGTTCCAAGTCCCTAAGGGGAAAGACAGGTCCTTGGTACATCCTTTAATTGATAGGTTCTATTTGAATGAGGATGAATTTACAAGGACACGAGGGTCTCTAATCCAAATTCCATGGGTTTAAGGATGACAATGATGAGGAATGTCCACATATTTGGGTGTATAGATGTAGGAGGGAGCAATCGTGGATACATAAGTTTCCCCGTCCTTTATTTTTCCACGCTTATTTATTTTCATTTTTCCTTTTCTTGATTTTTGTTTGTATTACTGGTCAGGGCTCTAGGGAATGAGAGCATGTTGTGTATGATATAAGCAGTTATTACCCCCTTATGGTGGGGCAGTTCATCGCCCAACAAGGGTTGGGATGTGCATGGGTTCCTAAATGACGTGGGGGCACTCACAGAGCCCTAGGAACTAGGGTGATAGCCATAAGAAGGGGTAGAGCTCATGCTTAGATTTTTCCCATTTGCTCTATTAAATGTCTAGCTATCTATTTCATTTTATAATATTATTTTTCTTTTGTTTCTTGCTTGTGGCCATGATATGGTTTTATCATTCTTTTAGCTACATGAATTTTCCTAGCAACATTTCGAGGCCTGACCCATACATGTGGAAAAGGATAGGGGGTGTGCCAATGCCTTGTGGACCTAGAGAAGGAATATGATGGAATAAGGGTTGTAATGTGCGGAGCAGGGTGAAAAATGTGGATGGGGAAAAGGGGAACACACTACCAAAATTATTGTTTCCCAAGTAGCGCTCTTCCTAAAGCTGTGGGCCAATAGGGGAGATTCCATGTGACTAGGATTGAGGATTAACCATCTCCTCCATTTACAGTGAGGAAAAAAAACTATGGTCAAAGACCTTCCTTTTTTCCAAGTTACTCAATAATGCAGAACTAGGATGGCCAAGGAAAAACAAGCATAAGCACCTGATGGCACAATGAAAAACACACCTTTTGGGTTGGACAGACTACCCTCAAACATATGTTCTCGAAAGATGGGTGAGGGGACATATGACTGATGTAAGGAGTGAAGATCAAATGACACAACGTATCACCTACACTAGTGGATATCAGGGGCTGCCGATTGAAGAGAGGTCGAGGGGAAATTTTCCTCCTATGGGATCACCCAATTCTAGTGTGTAACATGTTTTGGCACTGAGATTACCACACTCACATCTTTTGTGTGTCTCAACAAACTCCTACATCAACTACCATCAAGTACAAGTATGGATATTCAAATTATTCTCGCTGGCCAAGGAAAAACAAGCATAAGCACCCGATGGCAGAATGAAAAACACACCTTTTGGGTTGGATAGACCACCTTCAAACATATGTTCTCGAAAGATGGGTGAGGGGACATATGAATGATGTAAGGAGTGAAGATCAAATGACACTACGTATCACCTACACTAGTGGATATTAGGGGCTGCCGATTGAAGAGAGGTCGAGGAGAAATTTTCCTCCTATGGGGTCACCCAATTCTGGTGTGTAACATGTTTTGGCTCTAAGATTACCACACTCACATCTTTTGTGTGTCTCAACAAACTCCTACATCAACTACCATCAAGTATAAGTATGGATATTCAAATTATTCTCTATTTCCTTTTTTTATTCATTTAACTTTTTGATATTTCACATTCTATTTATGGCTTTGTATTACCTCCCAAAAGTATCCCTTTAAATGACAATGCCTTATATATACAAGTGGACCCTAGGGGTAATGGAAGATACAAGATAGACCCTAGGGATAATAGAAGAGAGATATGTACTATCTTTTTAACACGTAGTCCAATTGTTCTATGACACAGGAAAAAATACATAAAAGAAATTAAGTCTAATGAATTATAATAATTTGAAATGGTTTTAGACTTAGGATTAATATGATTTGTGATATTTCATAATCTATATTGCAGATCTATGCAAATAGAAAATAAAATGACAGGATTGGATTTTTTATTTTTGAGAGTGGTTGAAAGGAAACAATAAGAATGATTGGGACCAACAAAGTTGCAAATTTCATACTACATCCAACCCTATCTTGTTATCAATTGATGCAAAAATTAATTCTAATGAATTATAATAATTTGAAATGGTTTTAGACTTAGGATTAATATGATTTGTGATATTTCATGATCTATATTGCAGATTTATGCAAATAGAAAATAAAATGATAGGATTGGATTTTTTATTTTTGAGAGTGGCTGAAAGGAAACAATAAGAATGATTGGGACCAACGAAGTTGCAAATTTCATACTACATCCAACCCTATCTTGTTATCAATTGATGCAAAAGTTTTCTTTGAAAGGGCCTATTACCACAAATTTTTGTAGGTCTAGTGTGAATCAGATCCAGACCTTGTGGCATCAAGAGGTTTGACACCACTATGACCTCAACAACCTTTCTCTAGCTATATAGTGGTATATTGCATCACAAGAAAGAATTCCCTCTATATGTATCACCTAGAGGATATTCAACAAGGAAGGTTTAAGGTGATTGAAAAGTATAATAAGTGTTTAAGGGTACCGGTGGAGCAAGGAGTATTAGGGTACTCTTTGCCAAACCAAAGTACTTCGTCCCTAGACAACTAAAGAAATAATGGGGCTTCCATAAATTAGGGTTTGATAGATTTTCAATGATATGATATGCGATGTCATAAAACAACTAGAAGAAACCCATCTTAGAATGGTTAGTTAACAAAGTATCAAGACTATTGATTATATATGCAAGGTTGAGGGTTTTTGATCGGGTTTTATGGCTGAAATATGCATAAAACAACAATATAGTGATGCCATCATCCCTACAAATAGGGTTTTAACATGCAATAAATGCTAGATTTTGCTTTCTATTTAATAGTTAGTGCAATTCATAGTTAGAGTGCAATGCCATATCAAATAAATTTATTTTTTAGCAGCCGTGTATATTTGTAATTTAAGAGAGAAGAAAGAGAAATTAGTAAACGTATAAGGTTTTATCATGACCACCTAGACTAGTGCCTCGATCTAAATGGCAATGGAGTTACATAGGGGAAATTCAATGAGGATGATGTTGTTGAAGAGGGTGAGAGGTCTAAAGCCTCTTCTTACAAATCCTAGCGGCTTCCTTAACAAGGAGATGCTATATTTAACAAATGCAGAACTAGGATTTCTGTTATAGGATTAAGGTAAAACGATTTTGCATGGCTTATAGGATCACAATTTTTAGATTAATGTAGCAATTTTAACCATGCACATGTAGAAATCATAATTTACGTAGTATAATATGAAAAAGATAGAATATGAGTAATAAAATTACATAATTTCCGCAAAAAGCTCTTCAATCAATCCAAAGAAGCCAACTTTAGGCAAAAGTCCACCTCTAAAAGGAATTTGACCATGGGACTATATTTCGTTCGAGCAGAAAAGAAGCAAAAGCTAATGCACACTCCCAAAAAAAGAGAGAAGTCTGTTGGTGAATTATGATGAAAAGTGAATAACGCTTCCCATAATTTATATAAGGTCGTGTTTCCAAATTGTAAGGACACGGGAGATGCACCCACTGTCACCTCATCACACTCTACTCTCACTTTTGGTCCACTCTTAGAATGTCAGAGGGGGTAGTTATCGAAACTACACAAGTGTCACCAAAAGTATAAGGGTGACTATTGTCTATAAACACTCAAATGATGAAGGTTATGTATGATATTTTATTGTAGAAGACAAAGATTGAGATACTAAATTTATGAATGAAATAACCTTGAGAAAAGCACCAAAATTGATTATGAAGGTCCTTAACAATGTTAAGATTCATACCTTGAAATTTAGCTTTGGTTTGGGTACAAAAATACTGATTTACTGTTCTGTTATACACCTGCAAACATGCAATTTTGCATGAACCAGAAAGAAAAAGCCCTAGAAGCCCACTCTAGGGCCCTGACAAGCCTAGAAATGCTATAGAAACTTATGACTATGAATTGGAGATGATATTATAATAAAATATAAATGAAATAAACATAATAGTACTCCAAAGGACTGATTATTCAAATCTTAAAGTTGTTAATCAATTTTTGGGGTCAAATCCCCAAGTGATGAAAAATGAAAGTGTCCCAATCAACGTGAAACCTGTTGCAATTGTTAGGCCAGCTAAAAACACTTCCAAAGGTGAATAATATTGAATTAAAAAAAATATTCATATCTCAAAGTTGTTAATCAATTTTTGGGGTCAAATCCCCAAGTGTTGAAAAATGAAAGTGTCCCAATCAACATGAAACCTGTTGAAATTGTTAGGACAGCTAAAAACACTTCCAAAGGTGAATAATATTGAATTAAAAAAAAAATAGAAATGCCACTTGGGGTTAGAAGGGTTAGAATCAACTTTTCACGAATCCAAAGGAAAGAATTTCCCCAATCCTTGAGCTATAACTGCTGAATATAAAATCATTTTTGTAAAATCACTTTGAAAACCCTCAAACATGTGTTATATCAGCATTAAATGCAAGAATAGAGAGGGTTGCCAGCCTTCTTGGATTTTCAATGTGGCATGCTTTCCAAGAAACGAGTCTTAGGGAAAATCCTTGGTGACTATGATGCAAAATAAACTGAAACCCTTGGTGAGGAGCACTAGGGCATGGCCCAACAAGAAGAAACAAACTCTATCTGACACCAAGAAGAAAGATGTGCGAGTAAAAGCATACACATCCCTAAGCAAGTGACAAAGTTTCCTTTCAAATGGATTGATCTTGTTAGTTTTTGTAGTATTCTTTAGCTATCCACAAATTGCCTTAAGAAATATGTGAAATCAGCCAAGAAAGATAATTCACGACGAACACCAAATATTTCATGAAAATGTTTCACATTATGGAAAAACGATCACAACAATTCACAACGATCTGCAAAGGACAACGATTTGCAAAGGAGGGAGATTTCTCTATTTATAGATTAGAATCTCAACATCTTTCCTCCTTTCACTTGAAAAAAGAAGCAACCTTTCATGCACAATATGCTTCATGATTAAGTGAAACTACAACTTATTCCATTACATTACTTAAATCTCAAAATAGGTGAGACATCCCGCCATTTAAAGGTTTGATATCTCACATTCTAGTTATGTCTTTGTATTACCACCCAAAACTATCCCTTTAAATGAAAATGCCTTATATATACAAGTGGGACCTAATCCCCAACTGTTGAAAAATGAAAGCATCCCAATCAGAATGAAACCTGTTGCAATTGTTAGTGTCTCACCATATGAATAGTGAGCCCCTACCAGGCCTACCGGGCCTGGCCTTATGGTCGAATGATTGATTAAGGCTTCGCCGATTGAGAACATGCCCCTTGGGGGGTTGGGAAGACCGCTTAGTTGTCCTTACCACAACCCTCAGATAGACAACTTACTGGTAGAATCTCACTTGACCTAATGCCAGTTGATTTTTGGGTAGCATCGGATGTGCTCTAGCTCCGAAACTTTGTGGAAGGGCTAGAACACATGAGATCTCCAAGACCCAGAAATCATTTGGAGAAATTCCACGAAATCCCAATCAGAATTAAACTTGTTGCAATTGTTAGTGTTGATTTTTGGGTAGCATCGGATGTGATCGAGCTCCGAAACTTTGTGGAGGGCCTAGAACACATGAGATCTCCAAGACCCAAAAATCATTCGGAGAAATTCCACCCGGAGCTTAAGTTATTCAAACAATTAATTATTTTAATGGGGACCCTAAGTCTAACTTAGGGAAATTAAATAATTAAAGTGAATTTATTTAGACATGTGGGTGAGAATGTTCTAAGTAACGAGGATCAAGTCTTTTCTAAACTTAGCCGTCAATTAGAGATTAGATCACGACTGTTGATTCTTCAACGGGAAAAGTATTAAAGGAACGCTTGGGGTCAATTGGAGAATACACACAGAGTAGCAGCGCTTAGCTAAGTCGAAATTCTGGGGCGTGATTTGCTGAGAATTTTGGAGTGAGCTTGCAGTGTAGTGAGGGGCAGTTTGGCAACGAGATTTTCATCCAAGGCCGAGAATACAATAGCAGAGGGGCAGATCAACACCAGAGAGGCATCGCAGGCCCAGGAGGGGTGACACAAAGCCAACAGAGCTCACGTAGAGGGACGTAGAGCCAGAGAGGGTGAGACAGTCACTTAGAGAGCTACGTCGGGGTTTGTGTGGGGCATATCGGGCAACCATCCAGCATTTTGATTTCTGAGCCGGGAAGGCTCACGGAGAGGGTGACGCAACTCCTGGAGAAGCTGACGCAGTCCAGCTTGCTGTAGCCATCACTCAACAACACTTGGAGGCTGTAAAGTCACCTGTGGGGTTTCTTCATCCAGTTGTTGGATCAACCATAATATCTTTCTCCAGATAGAAGTACTTCTGCTGAGGATTTTCTCTGTTGGGTGAGCCACATTGGCACCCTAGTTTGTATTCATAAATCTGCTTAATAATAAAACCCTCAAGAGCTGGTGCACCGATTTTTCTGCATTGGGTTTTTTCGGGGACATTTGCCCGAAAAATCTTGTGTATCCTTTGTCTGAATGTGCTTATTCTTCAGTTCCTGATTTGTATGATTGTGTAGGTTGCAGTGTGTTTACTTCAATGTTTTCATGAATATTTCTAAAAGTAACTTGTTAAGTTAAATAAACAAGTAGGAGAAGTAAACCATATTTCTACAGTAGAATTTCTATAATTAAGCTTCATAAATTTTCATAGTTAGGACAACTAAAAACACTTCCAAAGGTGAATAATATTGAATTAAAAAAATTAGAAATTCCACTTGGGGTTAGAAGGGTTAGAATAAACTTTTCACAAATCCGAAGGAAAATAATTTCCCCAATCCTTGACCTATAATTGCTGAATACAAAATCAGTATGAAAACCCTCAAACATGTGTTATATCAACATTAAATTCAAGAACAGAGAGGTTCGCCAACCTCCTTGGACCCTCAAACATGTGTTATATCAAAAAATTAATGGCACCCCCATTCATACTTTTACTAATGAACCCTTTCTCCTATATCCTCTCTCTTTGTTGTTTTGCTTGCCCCTTTCCTAGGCTACATCACCACTAATGGGTCTCTCTATGTCGTCTTCTCAGGTAGGGCTCGACCTAAGATGGCTTCTCCTTAGATGAGACCAATCATCGTGCCTCTCCTTTGTCTATTAGGGACTTTGGTCATGGTTGTCGCATCCTATAGACTGCAGCTATGGGATCACATCTCCAACCATTACTCCAATGCTTTCTTCCACTCTGCTATTGCATTCCCCAGCTTAACACTAGGATTGTGAACTGTTTCTTCTTTCCTTCAATATTTGTGCTTCAAAGTTGTCAATTCTCACCTCTTTAATTTCCTATCTCAAATAGTGTTGCCACCTCTTGCTTCTTGGCTTCAATTGTTCATCTCTATTCTTGTCCCCTCTTTCGTATTTGGTTTAGTTTTTTGGTCCTAGCTTCTGTAACTTTGATCTGTCTTTCCTCCACTAGTTCACCCCTACCTCTGCCACCTCTCCTTCCTTGTCCTCTTCTTACCTTCACTAGCTTCTCAACCTTATTGAGATTTGATATTGTTATTGCCTCCTTGCATGTGCCAAAGCATTTACTTTTATGTTGTAGGCCTTGTTACCACAATCTAGTAGGCCCTAAGGAGGGAAATTCGATGGGTGAAAGAGCTAAACTAAGTGATAACAATGGGACAATGTCCCACTGTCACCAAATCTAGTGTTCCTTGCTCTTTATGGAATTTCACTGATGCGAGGAGTCCTGGTAGATAAACAATGATCTTTAATTGATGTTCTAGGGTTTGAGGTACTATGTGATGAGGTAGAACTTCTTAAGGGAAGCTCGATGTGATAACATGGCACTTTAAAAGGGTTTTCACTCCCTATAAGAGACCTAGAAGAAACTTGTACGCGATCTAGGGTTTTGTGAATTATCTTAGTTAAAGGTTCAACTGAGATCAAGGAAAGGGGAAGAAAGGGCTTCTTATGATTTATTCCAATGAATAATAAGCTCATACAACCCTTGAAGAAGTCCCCAAGCCAAGGAAATGCAAACTAGGGTTTCCCTTCTAGGGCACACCTTGAGCAAGAGTTTTTATCGATGAAAACATAAGGGATAGTTGTCAAACTTTGAGGTCTTGTAGATAAGACCCTAAGCTTGAAGTAAATGATCCCCGAATCCACCGTTTCAACTTTCACTCTCTATAGAATTTCATTTTATGCCCTAACCTAGCCATCCAAGAAGGGGGGACCATAACTTTGGGATAAGAAAATATGGAGACAGAAGGATTTGATCACGAAATGGCTTGGACCAGTGCTTTCTCCTTTGGGCTTGTGGAGTCCTAGATGTTTCATATTTTCCATAATCGTCTTCAAGGAGGTAATGAATTGATGCACTAACTACCAACCCTCAATAATTGCCCACTAAAAAATTATGAAGTTTTATGTAGGGAAAACAATTAATCTAGTTGCAACAATTCCATACATTACACATTTTTCAAGAATGAAACTTCAACAAGAGGCACTTTTAAGATGATAATATGATATATCCATCCACAAATCAATGTATAGCTCCAAATTAAATCTAATTTCAGCTCCAAATATGAAAATGCATCCATGACATCCAACAACTAATCCAAAGAAAAAGTCCGGATTTGCCAAGAAGTCTAAAATTCCAAAGTGTGATGATAATCCTATACAAATAAAGTTGAGTTTTATTTATATGAGACGTAGTAGGTCGAATTATTATCCCAATGCCCCTAACATAATATAAATAGGAAAAATACCTTCCTTGGTCACAAGCCGACCAAGTAGCTTTTTCAAATTATCAAATAACCATCCAACTGTTAGGCGAATTGATGACATCATTTTGAAGTGGGGCCATTGGAGGGCCACGTTGAGTCCTCTTGGTGACAAAGTGTGTGAGATGTCTCCATAAATCATGAACAAGGGGATGACTCCTTACTCTCCATGCAAGTCATCATGTGGGGCCCCAAAGTGAGTTTTTGGGGCAAAGAAACTTGTCTCATGGATGACTCCTTACTCTCCTTGCAAGTCATCATGTGGGGCCCCAAAGTGAGTTTTTGGGGCAAAGAAACTTGTCTCATGGGTATCCTGATGATAGAATAACTTGTGATGCTCCAATACTAAGGGCTCTAACGATGGTGCTTGCCCTCCCATGTCTCAAGGGATGAGACAAACCTCCTCTAGGTCTTGGATCAATTGCCATATAATGCTAAGCTGACCAAGGCACATTTTTCCAAGTGCATCATCTCATGAATAATGTAGGGCAATGAGCAGACTGCTGAAGGTGTTGAGGGTGCCCATGGCATGGAATGATGCTCTACACATGATGGGAGTCCAATGGTTTTGAATGCTTCACCTGCGGGTGTCAATATGATCCTTTGGTGGACTTGGGCCCTACTTAAGTTGCCAAACTCATGATGAAACCATTTGCGAATTACACATAATATCCAATGCAAATCCTCACAATTAGGTACAATAATTCATTGGTACATCTAAGTGAACCATGATTTTTTATCAAGGGCACATTGAGACTTCATGGTGGGCTTACTTTCCAAATTTAGTGTTATCTCCTTAGGTAGGAGTGGGTAATAAACAACCCTATTATGTGTTCCTTGTCCCTAAGTTGAAAGACAGGTCCTTTGTACATCCTTTAATTGAAAGGTGTCATGTGAATGATGATGAATGGATGGGGACATGGGGGTCTCAAGGCCAAATTCCATGGGTTCAAGGATGGAAATGATGATTATTTAGGTGTATAGATGTAAGAGAGAAATCGTGGATACATGAGTTACCCCGTCCTTTGTTTTTCCACCCTTCTTTATGTTCCTTTTTCCTCTTCTTTATTTTTCTTTGTATTACTGGTTGGGGCTTCAGGAAATGAGAGCATATTGTGTAAGATATAAGCAGTTATTACCCCCTTAATGTGGGGTAGTTCATCACCCGCCAGGGGATGAGACATGCATGGGTTCCTCAATGATTTGGGGGCACTCATAGCACCCTAGGAACTAGGGTGATGGGCATGATAAGGTGTAGAGTTGATGCTCGATTTTTTTCCATGTTGGATAACCCACCTTCAAACATTTGTTCTTGAAAGATGGGTGAGGGAACATATGATTGATGCAGGGAACAAAGATCAAATGTCACAATTTGTCAGCTACACTGGTGGCTGTCAAGGGCTACTCGCTGTTGGCTGAAGAGAGATCTAGGAGAAACTTTTCTACAATGGGGTCACACACTTTTGGTGGGTAACATGCCATTTTTTCACTAAGATTACAACACTCACATCTTTTTCGTGCCTCAACAAGCTCCTACATCATCAACTACCATCTAGTACAAGTATGGATCTTCTATTTCTTCTCTATTTCTTTCTATTTTCATTTATCTTTTTGATATTTCGCATTCTAGTTACGACTTTGTATTACCACCCAAAACCCTCCCTTTAAATGATAATTTGTTATATATACAAGTGAGACCCTAGGGCTAATGGAAGGTAGAAGATAGACCGTAGGGGTAATGGAAGAGTGATACTTAGTGTAACCTTAGTATCTTCGTCACATGTTGTAGGCCAATTGTTCTCTGACATAGGGGGAAATACTTAAATGATACTAAGTCTAATGAATGATAATAATTTCAAAGTTTTTTAGACTTAGGATTAATATGATTTGTGATATTTCATGATCTATTTTGCAGATTTATGCAAATAGAAAATAAAAGGATGGGATTTTTTATTTTTGAGAGTGTTTGAAAGGAAACAATAATGTTTAAACTAGAATTATGACTATGGGGTATAAAAGCCAGATTTGGAGGGCTATTTGTTAAAGAATGATTCGGACCAGAAAAGTTACAATATAACAATTGCATATTATATCCAACCCTATGTTGTTATTGATTGAAACAAAAATTTTCTTTGAAAGGGCCTACTACCGCAAAATGTTTTAGGCCTAGTGCAAATCCCTGTATGTGAATCACCTAGAGACTAGAGTATATTCAACAAGGAAGGTTTAAATGATGTGGCATGCTTTCGTAGAAATGAGTCTACTATCAAAATGTAATTTTTCAAATCATATATGAACATAAAAGTAAATAAACTCACTGGTTTACTTTTTAGTTTTGATGGTTATATTTTTCTATATATTATTTTATGTATATATTTTTCTATTCTTGGAGCTTTTTTAATAATAAAAATTAAGGACAATTGTGAAAATTAGTAGAAAGAGATGTTTGTTGGGTGGGATAAGGAGTGTGCCTTATTTCCACTAGACCCATGGGGTCAAATTGATGCCCCTCTTGAGTTAGTTGATCAATGATTGTGGATTATGGCTGGTGGTGGAACCCTAGAAGTTAAATGAGCTCATACCTAATCAAGAACAAGTTTTGAAACAAGGCCCTACTAAAAAGGATTATACTCAGGAAAAAGCCTTCAATAAATAGCTCTACTATGATGCAAAATAAACTGAAGCCCCTAGTGAGGAGAACTAGGGCATGGCCCAACAAGAAGAAACAAACTTTACCTTACAACAACAAGGGGGGAGTGCGAGTAAAACCCTAGACATCCTTGAGAAAATGACTAAGTTTCCTTTCAAATGGATTGATGTAGTTAGTTTTTGTAGTATTCTTTAGTTATCCACAAATTGCCTTAAGAAATATGTGAAATCAACCAAGAATGATAATTCATGATGAACACCAAATATTTCATGAAAATGATTCACATTATGGAAAAAAGATCTCAATAATTCACAATGATCTGCAAAGGAGCGAGATTTATCTATTTATAGATTAGGATCTCAACATCGATTTCTCTATTTATAGATTAGGATCTCAACATCTTTCCTCCTTTTGCTTGAAAAAACAAGTGACTTTTATTTTCAACCAAAATATGCTTCACAATGAAGTCAAATTACAAGTTATTGCATTACATTACTTAAATCTCAAAATAGGTGAGACATCCCACCAATTAGAGGTTTGATTTGGCAAAAGGAGGTCTGAATTGACCCAAGGGTACATTGTTCCATCAAGAAATAGCTCTACATTCCTTGAAAAATTAACTTGAGTGCTTAGGAGGTCCCAAATTCCACTTTGTTTGCACAATGTTGCTTGAATAAGGATGTTGGCCTTTCCAACGACTAGCATAAGGGGGGTGAGGGGCAACCTCCCTTTGCTTGGTGCAAAGATGATTCAAAGCATGATTTTAGCCTCCTTGCTTGATTTTGACTTGAAATGTCCCTTGGATTGCTTTGAGACCTAAATAGCCTTTTGTTTTGCCTCAACATTCTTCCAAATTGACCTTTACAAGATCCAATGGGTAGAAATGGTGGAGAACAATCCTTGTTTGGGTCCATTTGCCTCCTTTTTGTGTGGTTTAAGGCTTGAACTTTCCTGAACATAAGTTGTCCTTGGTCTATGATGTTTCTTAGACTTGCTTCGACGTCTTGCTTCCTCAAAAAAATTGCTATGTTACCTCTTTTAACCTCATGCCTTCTTCAAAAGGAGAAGTCACCTCATTTTCAAGGTACCTCAAAGATGCAAATGGGACATTAAAGGGGTCATTAAGAGTGCCTTGACTTGGAGTTGATTACTCTTCGCAGGAGATCTTTTCATTACCTTGGAGCATGTGGGTCACTACATTAGGGAGCCCAAATGCCTCGCAAACTTTGAGACCTCCATGAAGAATGATGCTCATGGCCAAAAAGGTGTGAATACATATGGATATGGTTGATTTGGGGAACAAAGAGTTCATTGAGATAGTGGGAAAGTGAGGGGAAAAGTACAAGAAGCGATCACCTCTATAGGGCTACTCAACAAGTGCTCCCTTAAATCATTAGTCGTAGTAGATCCACCTCCTGATGTTCGCATATCAGCGTAAGAGATAAGAATGCTGCATGATGCTTTCTTTCCCATACTATTCTTCTTTTCCTTACCCATCGAATGTTGAATGAAATCATTTCCTTCTAGTACTAACCTTTCTCTAGTGGCTTGTGGATTATACTAGCCTCATAAGGTTTCCATAATTAATATGCTCTACCAAGTTGAGTGATGGTTTATTTTTGTGAGGGACCATTGTGAGAGAAACCTAGGCCTTATATGTTGAGGGTTTTTCAAAAAATTAATAGCACTCCCATTCATACTTTTACTAATGAACCCTTTCTCATATAACCTCTCTCTCTGTTTTTTTGCTTGCCCATTTCCTAGTCTACATCACCACTAATGGGTCTCTCTAGGTCGTCTTCTCAGGTAGGGCCCGACCTGAGATGGCTTCTCCTTAGATGGGACTAATCACCGTCCTTTTCCTATTAGGGACTTTGGTCTTGGTTGTCGCATACTATAGACTGCAGCTATGGGATCACATCTCCAACCATTCCTCCAATGCTTGCTTCCGCTTGTCTATTGCATTCCCCAACTCAACACTAGGATTGTCAACTTTTTATTCTTTCTGTCAATATTTGTGCTCTAGAGTTGTCAATTATCACCTCTTTCATTTCCTATGTCAAATAGTGTTGCGACCTCTTACTTCTTAGCTTCAATTGTTCATCTCTATTGTTGCCCTGTCTTGCATATTTGGTTCAATTTTTTGGTCCTAGCTTTAACAACTTTGTTCTCTCTTTCCTCCACTAGTTCATCCCTACCTTTGCCACCTCTCCTTACTTGTCCTCTTTTCACCTTCACTCTCTTCTCAACCTCATTGAGATGTGCTATTTTTATCGCCTCCTTGTATGTGGCAAGCCATTTAATTTTATGTTGTAGGTTGTGTTACCACAATCTAGCAAGGCCTAAGGAGGGAAAACGTATGTGTCAAAGAGCTAAACTAAGTGATAACAATGGGACAATGTCCCTCAGCCACCACTGCCAGTGTCCCCTGCTCTTTACGGACTTTCACTGATGGGAGGAGTCCCCGTAGATAAACAATCATCTTTAATTGATGTTGTAGGGTTTGAGGTACTAGGTGATGAGGTAGGACTTCTTATGGGAAACTCAATGTGATAATATGGCACTTCAAAAGGGTTTTCACTCCCTATAAGAGACCTAAAAGAAATTTGGACGCGATCTAGAGTTTTTTGAATTATTGTGGTTAAAGGTACTCCCGAGATCAAGGCAAGGGGAATAAAGTGCTTCTTATGATTTATCCAATGAATACTAAGCTCATACAACCCTCAAAGAAGTACGCAAGCCAAGGAAATGCAAACTAGGGTTTCCGTTCAATGGGACACCTCGGGCAAGAGTTTTTGTGGATGAAAATACTAGGGATCGTTGTCAAACTTTGAGGTCTTGTAGCTGAGACCCTAAGCTTGAAGTCTATGATCCCGGAATCCACCGTTGCACTCTCTAGAGAATTTTGCTCTCTGCCCTAACATAGTCGTCCAAGAAGACAGGACAAGAAATTTGGGAGCATAAAATATGGAGAAAGAAGGATTTGATCACGAAATGGCTAGGACCAGTGCCTTCTACTTTGGCCTTGTGGAGTCCTAGATGTTTCAGATTTTCCATAATCGTCTTCAAGGAGGTCAAGCGTTGGTGTGCAAGCTACCAACCCTCAACAATTACCCACTAAAAATTAATGGATTTTTATGTAGGAAAAAAGATATTTCATCATCTAGGAACATTAATCACATGTCATGCTATGGGTAACATGTGCAATTTCCAACCAAATGACTCTCAATGCTTCACCTAGTGGTGTCAATATGATCCTTTGGTGGACTTGGGGGCCCCACTTAAGTTTCCCAACTCATGATGAAACCACCTGCCAATTAAATATAATATCCAATGCGCATCCTCACAATTAGGTACAATAATTCATTAGTAAATCTAAGTGAACCAAACTTTTTTTATCAAGGACACATTGAGACTTCATAGTGGGCTTCCTTTCCAAATTTAGTGTTACCTCCCTAGGTAGGAGTGGGTAATAATTAACCCTATTAGGTGTTCCCATCCCTAAGGGGAAAGACAGGTCCTTGGTACATCCTTTAATTGACAGGTGTCATGTGAACGATGATGAATGGATGGGGACATGGGGGTCTAAAGGACAAATTCCATGGTTTCAAGGATGACAATGATGATTATTTGGGTGTATAGATGTAGGAGGGAGCAATTGTGGATACATGAATTACCTCGTCCTTTGCTGTATAGATGTAGGAGGGAGCAATTGTGGATACATGAGTTACCTCGTCCTTTGCTTTGCCACCTTTCTTTATGTTCCTTTTGCCTTTTCTTGATTTTTCTTTGTATTACTAGTCGGGGCTCCAGAAAATGAGATCATGTTGTGTAAGATATAAGTAATTATTACCCCCTTAATGTATGGCAGTTCATCATCCAGCAGGGGTTGAGACATGCATGGGTTCCTCAATGATTTGGTGGTACTCATAGCGTCCTAGGAACCAGGGTGATGGGCATAATAAGGGGTAGAGCTCATGCTCGGATTTTTCCCATATGCTATATTAAATGTCCCAACCATGTTTTTCATTTTATAATATTCTCTTTCTCTTGTTTCTTGCTTGTGGCCATGATATGATTTTAACATTCTTTTAACTACATCAACCTCCGCGGAAACATTTCAATGCCCGACCCAGACATGTGGACAAGGGGAGGGGGTGTGCCAGTTCTTTGTGAACCCAAATAAGGAATATGATAAAATAAGGGTTGTAATGTGCGGAGGGGAGTGAAAAATGTGGATGAGGAAAATAGGACCATGCTATGAAAATCAGGGTTTCCCAAGTAGTGCCCTTCCTAAAGCCATAGGCCAATAGGGGAGATACCTTGAGACTAGGATTGAGGATTACCCCCCCCCCCAAAAAAAAATTTGAGGTGAGGGAATAAAACTATGGTCAAAGCCCTTCGTTTTTTCCAAGTCACTCAATAATCCATACCCAGGACGCCCAAGGAAAAAGAAGCAAAAGCACTCGATTTCACAATGGAAAACATACCTTTTGGGTTGGATAACCCACCTTCAAACATATGTTCTCGAAAGATGGGCGAGGGGACATATGATTATTGTAGGGAGCGGAGATCAAATGGCACAATTTATTAGTTGCATTGATGGCTGTCAAGGGCTACCGAGTGTTGGCTGAAGAGAGATCTAGGAGAAATGTTTCTCCAATGGGGTCACACACTTTTGGTGGGTAAAATTTCTTTTTTGCACTGAGATTACCACTCACACATATTTTGTGTGCCTCAACAAGCTCCTACATCATCAACTACTGTCTAGTACAAGTATGGATATTCTAATTCTTCTCTCTTTATTTCTATTTTCATTTATCTTTTTGATATTTCGAATGCTAGTTATGGCTTTGTATTACCCCACCCAAAACCCTCCCTTTAAATGACAATGGCTTATATATAAAAGTGATACCCTAGGGTTAATGGAAGGTACAAGATAGACCCTAGGGATAGTGGAAGAGTGATACCTAGTGTAACCTTAGTATCTTCTTCACACGTTGTAGGCCAATTGTTCTCTGACACAGGTCGAAGTACATAAAAGAAACTTAGTCTAAGGATTGTTAATAATTTCAAAGTGTTTTAGGATTAGGATTAATATGATTTGTGATATTTCATGATCTATATTGTAGATTTATGCAAATAGAAAATAAATTTCTTTGACACAGGGCGAAGTACATAAAAGAAACTAAGTCTAATGATTGTTAATAATTTCAAAGTGTTTTAGACTTAGGATTAATATGACTTGTGATATTTCATGATCTATATTGTAGATTTATGCAAATAGAAAATAAAGGGATGGGATTTTTTATTCTTGAGAGTGGTTGAAAGGAAACAATAATATTTAAACTAGAATTACGACTATGGAGTATAAAGGCCAGATTGGGAGGGCTATTTGTTTAAGAATGATTGGGACCAAAAAAGTTGCAAATTGCATATTGTATCCAACCATATGTTGTTATCAATTGAAGCAAAAATTTTCTTTGAAAGGGCCTGCTACCACAAATTTTTTTAGGCCTAGCGCAAATCCTCATAAGGAAGATCCAAGCCTCGTGGCAACAAGAGATTATCCACCACTGTCACCTCAAAAACATTTCTCCAGCTATTTAGTGGTATATGCTAGTTTTTGTAGCATCAGATGTGTTCTAGCCACGAAATTTGGTGGAGAGGCTAGAATACATGAGATCTCCAAAACCTAGAACAAGAGATTAGCCACCACTGTGACCTCAACAACCATTCTCCAACTATATAGTTGTATATGTTAGTTTTTGTAGCATTAGATGTGTTCTAGTCATGAAATTTGGTGGAGAGTCTAGAATACATGAGATCTTCCAAAACCCAGAAATCGTTTCTGGAAATTCCAACTAGAGATAACTTAATTAGATTATTAACCAATTTTTAAATATTTCCCAAGTCTAAACTTAGGGAATATGGGAATATGGCTAATTAATCATAATTAATTAAGTCAAGATGAGAATAGTCTAGAAACTCACACGGATCGACTTCAAGATGATCCTAGCAATCGATTGAGATTTAATCTTGGTTGTTGGAGACCCAACACAGGATTATAAGAGGAAGTCGATAGGCACTTGGTGAAGACACACTAGAACACCAAAGACCCTTGGAGAATTCGATTTTTCCATAGTAGTAGCAGTTGGTTACCGGAGAGTTTGAGCTTCAGTGAGGCAGCAGTAAATAGTGAGCGACATAGACAGTGAGGCTGAGGAATATTTTCCGAATCTAGCGAGTGCATTTGCGAAGAGGCTGAGATTTCTCTAGAGGCTACGCAGAGGCAGCACCGAAGCCTCAGAAGGCAGTTCAATTTGCTGAAAGGGGAAGTCGTCTTCAGTTCCCTTCCACAGGTCGGGAAGGAGTCCCAGAGTGTCATAGAAGAATTTTCCCAGCTAGCAGTAGGCAAGATGACTTGATTAGTAGTCAGATTGGGCAACATGCAAAGGAGGAAAATTTAGAGTGATGCAGAGCTTGCACAAGCCCAGTTGGATGGATTTTTTTTAAGAGGCAGTCCAATGTTGAAATTTCTCGAAGTGAGGATAAATTTCCCTCTAGAATTTTTTCAATATTTTCTCTGCAAGATTGCCAGATTTCAGAATCTAGATTGTACACAAAATTTCTCACTGCTGCATAATAATAAAAACCCTCACTGTTGCACTGATTTTCCCAAGTTGGGGTTTTCCAGGGACATTTGTCCAAAAATAACGGTGCCAATTTATTCGTGTGTGCTAGTATTTTCTTAGTTTCCAGCGCTATAATTTTCCACAGTTTTGTTTGTGAAGATTGCAATGTGTTGTTTCGATGTTGCTGTAGCAATAAACTGAATAATTAATTTATAACATTCAGAAGAAATAGTACCAGTTGCTACAATAGGATTTCAGCAGTAAGTTGAAATCTTCACAATATATTGCACCACAAGAAAGAATTCCCTGTATGTGGATCACCTAGAGTATATTCAACAAGGAAGGTTTAAAAAATGTGGCATGCTTTCTTAGAAACAAGTCTAGAATCAAAATGTAATTCTTCAAATCTTATATAAATATAAAATTAAAGAAACTCATTGGTTTACTTTTTATTTTTGTTCGTTATATATTTTTTATATATTATTTTACGTATATATTTTTCTATTCTTAGGGCTTTTGGAATAATAAAAATTAAGGACAATTGCAGAGTTTAGTAAAAAGAGATGTTTGTCTTGTGGAATAAGGAGTGTGCCTTATTTCCACTAAAGCCATGGGGTCAAATTGATGCCCCTCTTGTTTTAGTTGATCAATGATCGTGGATTATGGCCTGATGTGGAAACCTGGAAGTTAAATGAGCTCGCGCCTAATTAAGAACAAGTTTTGAAACAAGTGTGAAAATTCCTAGATCTGAAAATCTAAGGATTCCTACTGCAACTATCTGAGTTTCTTCTCTTATTATGTAAATTTCATTTACAGGATTAATTCAGATATGAATTATTGAAGTAACTACTGAAACATCCTACATTGAATAAAAATATGATTTCGAAACAAGGAAACCGAGCAAGAAATCAATCACAAATAGGACATAATTATTTTTGGACACAAGTCCCCAGAAAAACCCAATGCGGGAAAACAGGTGCAGCAAATCTGGGGTTTTGTACTATTAAGCACTAGCAAATCCTGAATACATCTCTGAATACCTCAAGGGTTATTCAGTTATAGAGAGAAATACTGGCGAAAAGAAAATTGTGAGAATACCTCACTCAATCACCAGAAAATCCGGCTAATCTGGACAATGGAGAAGCTGCCCTTGGAGGTCACTGCACAACCTCTCTGTAGTCATTGCGTAGGCCCTGTGTCACCTCCTCTAAGCATTGCGTCACCCTAGTTGTGGATCGATGTGACTCCCGAAATCATAGATCTCAACTTCCCGGTCTCACACCCCAGCTTTCGGCTTCTGGATCAGTTCTGACAGTGAAATCTCGGAAACCCTTTGGGCCCCTGTGCAACCTCTACGTGGCTCTGCGCAGCCTCTGCGTCACCCTGACTGGATCTGTTGGACGTCTCTCTGCCTCCCTATGCTAATGATCTCCGAATGAGAAAATCTCTCTCTCCAGATGTTATCTCTACCCCTCACTAAGCTGAATCACTTAGATCTGATCTTCATCCAGCACTGCTTCGTCAGAAGAATTCGATCGCAAGATTCACTCTGTGCGTGTCTTTCCAAATGACCCTCAAGCCTTCCTTAATAGTCTTCTCGTTGAGAAATCAACGACCGAGATTAGATCTCCAATCAACAGCTAATATTATAACATGACTTGATCTTTGTTTTCTAGATCATTCTCACTCTGTTTTATTGATGCCCTTTAATTATATAATTTCCCTAAGTTAGACTTAGGGTCTCCATTAAAACAATTAATTATTTTAATAAAACATGATCTGAGTGGAATTTTCACAAACAGTTTTTGGGTTCTTTGGAATACTCGAGTCTAAGCCTCTCCACCAAATTTGGGGCTTAGAGCACTTTTCAATGCTACAATAATCAACACTCCCTCTTAGCAAGGAAGGTGCTCTAACAATATGCTTGCTGCATATTGCTCTGTCCCTGAAGCATCCTTTGTGCTGTTGATGTCCATCAACCACTGCGCTGCTGCTGCCACTGTACTGTTGCCCATGACACTGCCACTACCACTGCTGCATCCGTACTACAACTCCCTATCAAGTGTTGCATTTGCTATGCTGCTAGCACTGCCATTGCTAACACTGCATCTGCACTGCAACTCAGCTGCTGAGAGAAGTAGTTGAACTCACCCAAAACTGAACAAGTGTTCAGTGGATGCACCTTGGTGCTGAAGACTCTGACTAATGGTAACTATTGTGCTGTCCCTCTGATGCACTGCGTTGTTTCTACTTTGCATTGTGTTGCACTCCTGTGCACTGCGCTGCTACTGCTACGCTACTGTTTCTCTACTCTGACCTACTCAGAATTTGGCGCTGCTACTTACTACACTGTCGTCTCCAACACTCCTCGGCTCTCACTGAAACTCCTTCATCCCGCTACTGTTGATTTTGGGCTCCTATAGCAAGGAACTGATCCATGAGGTGGGCTCCTCAAGGATCCTACCCAATTGAAGTTCAGGGGGAACTACAGTTCAATGTCACCCCAATTCTCTCCTCGAGAAGCGTGGGCACCCATAGCGAACTCATCTTGTTCGATCTTTGCGGCTACAACCTTTGGATCATGCTTCTCATCCTTGTCCTTTTTCTTCAAAGGACACTGTGATGCAAAGTGGCCCATCTCACCACATCTGAAGCATTTCGCCTTTGAGACATCTCTCTTTTGTCTCCGTTGCCCTTGCTGCCCCTTCAATGCGAGGGATGCATTCTCCTCCTCCTTCGGACTCTTAAATCCACTCTTGCTGCTACTGTCAAGCTTTCACTTGACTAGATCTCTCCTTAGTACTTCCTCCTGAAGTGCTGACCACATATGCTCATAACTTGGAAGCGTAGCCCTGCCCAAAATGCTTTGGACAAAAACTTGCCACTCCTTTGTGACTGCGTTAAGGGATAGCCTCACCATGGTTGCTGAAGATGGGGTGGATCCCACGGCTTCCAACTGATCTCGAATCTCCTGAAGCCTCGTAAGGAATGGATCAATGCGCTCCCCCTTCTCCATCTAGACCAATCGGAGCTTCTACTCCAAGTACATCTTCCGCTGCTCGGAAGTTCCTTCGTACAACAAGGACAAGGCCTCCCACAACTCCTTGGCGGTGTTCTTTCCAGCTACATGAGAGACTATGTGATCCTTGACACCATCAAGGATCATCCTCTTGGCCGTTGCCATATTGGACCGATACTTCTTAAGTTGATCGTATTCATCCACGAAGGAATTGAATCCTTTCCTTCCAGATTACATAGTTGGAGGAACCCTCCAACCGGTCCTGATCTCTAAGACCATGAGATGTCATCTCAGTCGAACAACTGTCGAACTGCTTCCTCTTTTTCCCCCTCCGCGTAGTAGTAGGGATGCTTACGCACTCCTCCTGGAGCTTATAGATCTGTTGCCTTGATCTCTCGGATCTTGCAAAAATGCTGAATTCCTCGGCTAGGAACTCACTGATGCTATGTGCTTTTTCTTTCATCTGACGCTTCTCTGCTTCGACAACTACCTGCAAAAATTTGCGTCCCTCTGGCCATGTGTGAGGTTCTACACTGCTCCCTCTGCCTCGGCAAAATCTCGAATTGGAAGTCCTACCTCTCTGTCGACTCACTCAGAGAGAGACAACTTTGAAACTTCAACCCTCCTAGCTAGATTTGCGCAATCCCTCTAGGGATTCGATTTGCTGCTGCTGCAACAATTCGGCCTTCACTTCAGATTCAGATCCTCTCTTCTTGTTTCACATCAAACGCTCTGATACCATGTGAAAAATTCCTAGATCTGACAATCTAAGGAATCCTACTGCAACTATCTGAGTTACTTCTCCTATTATGTATATTACATTTACAATTAATTCAGATCTGAATTATTGAAGTAACTATTGAAGTAGCCCTACACTGAATAAAAATATGATTCTGAAACAAAGAAACTGAGCAAGAAATCAATCACACATAGGCCACAATTATTTTTGGACACAAGTCCCTGGAAAAACACAATGCGGGAAAACCGACGCAACAAATCTGAGGGTTTGTATTATTAAGCAGTGGAAAATCTTGAATACATCTTTGAATACCTCAAGGGTTATTCAGTTACATAGAGAAACACTGAAAGAAAGAAAATTGTGAGAATACCTCACTCAATCACTGGAAAATCCGGTTGATCCGGACACTGGAGAAGCTGCCCCTAGAGGTCACTGCGTAGCCTCTGCGCTGTCACTGCGTAGGCCTGTCTCCTCCTCTAAGTACACGTCACCCCAGCGGTGTATCGATCTGACTCCTGGAATCATAGATCACAGCCTCCCGGTCTTACACCCTGACTTCTAGCTTTTGGATCAGTTTCGACAGTGAAATCTTGGAAACCCTCTGAGCCCCTGCGTAGCCTCTGTGTAGCCCTGCGTGGCTCTGCGTAGCCTTTGGATCATCCTGACTGGCTCTGCTGGACGTCTCTCTGCCTCTCTCTGTTGATGATTCTCCAGCTGAGAAAATCTCTCTCTCAAGATGCTATCTCTGCCCCTTACTGCATGTCCCATATATAGCTATTAGCATTAATCTTATATGGATATTACAGTAATAAAGCTCACTAATAGTATACACTTGCTGGAAACATGAATATTATATGCCTAATTGTTTAGTTCCAGTAGGATTTAGACTGATGAGCCTCTGATATGAGGTGAGTAAAGGATAGTGATTAACCTGGTAACTACAAAGGGCATTGGATGAAAAATATCCCTTATATGGAATCACTTAGATATGAACAAGCTCTTACTCCAATATGTAACCTTTACAAGTTACAAATGTGCTTACTTAGTAAAGTAATGGGAATTATTGTACTAGGTGCTTAGTTATGATGAATAGTGTAATTAGATTGATGAATCATATTGATATAAGCATATTTATGGTTGTGTAATATTTAGGTATGCTACTTGCATCATTAGCTTAAGTGATAAATACCACTTGTATTTCCATTACATAGTGTTTAGTTAGAGCAAGACCATTGAATCAATAGGGTATATGACTCTGACCTATCTATTTTCATAGATATAAGGGGTATAATTAATCCCATATCTAATAAGTGCAATGAATATAGAGAGCTTAACAAGGAGACTATGCTCTTGAACTTAATGAAAAGGATACTAAGAAAGAGCTATGATTGATTATGGTTCCACAGTAAGCACCTGTTAAATGAATCCCAGCTTGAACATACTGTAATATCAACATATTTCATAAAGGTCATGTATGGGTTGTGTTATGCTTTATGACCAGTATATCCAACTTGTTCCTTTCTATGATAAGCTCATACGGGGTATTGTAGCCTTGTAGTATATTAATAAAAAAAAAATCTATGTATATTAGAGATATGCTCGTTGAAGTATGCAGGTTAATCAATTGCTTATCTTCACATAGTCATGTTCATACACCAATCTCAATTTTCAACTTGATCAAACAAGGCATATAGAGATAATAACCATAGTACTATGACCATTGCTTAGGGTAAGATCCTTGTATGGGCTTAACAACAAGGTAACTTGTATAACTATTACTAACATGTTCATCTTATCTATACTATGACTAGTACACATTGCATAATGACACTGGTTCCAGGTATAGATTCATGGGTGAACATGGTGAACATAAGGAATCAAATAACCTGGTAACCTTGAATGGCAGTAATATAATATGGATATGTGATTAGTAGAGATCAGTTGTGTAATGAATAGGAAGCTATGATATAAGACCAATCACAATTACTAAGCTAATCCATATAGGCTTCTTGCTAATACGATATGATACAAGTCATCATGTTGCGATATCATACAGGTCATCATGTTGATACTGTAACTTACTCATATTACTAGGATTAACTCACATGTTCCTAATCATGGTATTACTAGTAGCTTACCTATCTTGCTTACAGAAAGCTGTAGAGAAGTACTAGCCCTTTAAGAATAGGAATAGGAATGCTTCCCTGCGATCATAGCGGTTAAGGCTACGCTAGTGCTGCTAGTCAGGCATTGACATTGATACTCAGGGTTAGCTCTTGTCTCCAGATGCAGTTCGAGATCGGGAGCGAGCTTATAAAATAGGGGAAGCACTGCCAGCGAGAGCAGAGCCTGCTTTGCATTTGATCAAGATCGAAAGCCAGCGCCTAGCCGCAATAACACTTATATGTCGCTCAAGGCTGCGGTTCGCTCCTATCATTAGTAGGCCCTATTAGGTTCATCTCTAGCATGTCGTACTACAGCAAACAGCCTAAGCTCTTGCGAGGAGTATATCGCTGTAGTATCTCTCCGAGAAGGCGGTCCCCTGTAATGAGCCACCGAGGACTAACTGATACTCTCATTACCAATAATGAAGAAAACTAAACCTTTATATTGCCATGGGCACAAGATTTGATAGCCTCACTAGGTTCCCAGAGATTGAAATAAGAAAATGGCTCATTGAATTTCTCGTGGACAAGGTAGAGTACAATTCTATGGATAAGGAACAACGTGGCGTCCTGGGTGGCATTGAAAATGAAATGTTTTCACTAAGGGTAAAGGAAGAAATGACTCTGGGCCCTCTTTGTGATTATATGAAGGAGTGGGTAGATCAAGCTATAGTGGCAATTTAGAAGGCCACATGAATACAAGGCAATTGAGAAAGTTAGGTTTTCTTGGTTGTCTTTCACAAGTTTGGAGAGACTATATATGCAGGCTTCTTCAACTGAAAGCGAGGGTTCACTTTATAGCACATTTTTTCCCCTCCCAATTTTTTGATCAGATCCCTAATACCTATCCTGAGTTGACAAAGGTCCACCCTGTATTTCCTAATGGACACAATCCCTTATGAGTATCATTCCCAGGCCTACGCCATGCTTATCAGAAAACTTGAGTGCTTTCCTTGCACTGAATGTGTAGATCCCGACCCTTTTCCAGCTCATTTACTTCCCATTGCTATCTATGTATCTAACTAATTCATATTGAGTGTAAGTGAAGGTAAATGCATCATGAGTGAGTGCCTCATTGTTCTATATAATAAGGGGCCTTACTTTGATTAATTCCAGTTAGTCACAATGGTGTAAAAATTATGGAAGCACACTTTGATATTCACGCTCGATAGGAATAAAAACTTAGAAAAAGACCATATTCGCAAAAGAAGATAACCCTTCTAATTAATAGACTCTATTTTGGGGGACTAGCATACACTTAAGTACGATATTTTTCAGGTGGGTGTCTGGTTAATCAAAGCCAGGGATAAGGCTACACTAACGCGCTCAACCTTATCTTAACTTTGCGAGAGACCTGCCCGTCTTCGTATGTCCTTCGAACTGAACTACAGGGTCTGAGCTAAGTACCACACTTGGAGACCATCAATAGAGGTCCCTCTGTTTCATTGCTGAGGAAGGGGTTAGAGTGAGACTATTAAGGGATGTGAGACTTAGATCTGATCTTCATCCGAGCACTGCTCTGTTAGAAGAATTCAATCTCAAGATTCACTCTGTGTGTGTCTTTCCAAATGACCCTCAATCATTCCTTTATAGTCTTCTTACTGAGAAATCAATGGCCGAGATTAGATCTCCAATCAACGACTAAGTTTATAACATGACTTGATCTTTGTCTTCTAGATCATTCTCACTTTGTTTTATTAATGCACTTTAATTATTTAATTTCCCTAAGTTAGATTAGGGTCTCCATTAAAGTAATTAATTATTTTAATAAAACATGATCTGAGTGGAATTTTCACAAACAATCTCTGTGTTCTTTGGAATACCCGTGTCTAAGCCTCTCCACCAAATTTGGGGCTTAGAGCACTTTCCGATGCTACAAAAATCAACAACAAGGCCCTACTAGAAAGGAGATTATAGTTAGGGAAAATCCTTCAACAAATAGCTAAAATATGATACAAAATAAATTGAAGCACTTAGGAGCACTATGGCATGGCCCAACAAGAAGAAACAAACTCTACCTTACACCAACAAGAGAGATGTGCGAGTAGAACCCTAGGCATCCCTGAGGAAGTGACAGAGTTTCCTTTCAAATGGATTGATCTAGCTAGTTTTTGAAGTATTCTTTAGTTATCCACAAATCACCTTAAGAAATATGTGAAATCAACCAAGAAAGATAATTCATGATGAACACCAAATATTTCATTAAAATGTTTCACGTTATGGAAAAAAATCTCAACAATTCATAACAATTTGCAAAGGAGGTAGATTTCTCTATTTATAAATTAGGATCTCAACATCTTTCCTCCTTTTGCTTGAAAAAACAAGTGACTTTTCATCCACAATATGTTTCACAATTAAGTCAAATTACAAGTTATTTCATTACATTACTTAAGGAGGTAGATTTCTCTATTTATAAATTAGGAACTCAATATCTTTCCTGCTTCACAATTTAGTCAAATTACAAGTTATTTCATTACATTACTTAAGGGGGTAGATTTATCTATTTATAAATTAGGATCTCAACATCTTTCCTCCTTTTGATTGAAAAAACGAGTGACTTTTCATCCACAATATGCTTCACAATTAAGTCAAATTACAAGTTATTTCATTACATTACTTAAATATTGTAATTTCATTACATTACTTAAATCTCAAACTAGATCAAACATCCCACCAATTAGAGGTTTTATTTCCTTATTTATAAATTAGGATCTCAACATATTTCCTCCTCTTGCTTGAAAAAACGAGTGACTTTTCATCCACAATATGATTCACAATTAAGTCAAATTACAAGTTATTTCATTACATTACTTAAACCTCAAAATAAGTCAGACATCCCACCAATTAGAGGTTTTATTTGACAAAAGGAGGTTCGAATTGACTTAAGGGTACAACGTTACATCAAGAAATAACTTGGCATTCCTTGAAAAATTAACTTGAGTGCTTAGGAAGTAAAAAATTCCACTTTCACAATGTTGCCTGAATGATGACGTTGGCCTTTCCAACGGCTAGTATAATGGGGGTGACCTCCCTTTGCTTGGTGCAAAGATGATTCAAAGCATGCTTTTAGGCTCCCTTGATTTTGACTCAAAATGTCCCTTGGATTGCTTGGAGACCTAAATGGCCTTCTACTTTGCCTCAATATTCCTCCAAATCGACTTTTCCATTATCCAATGGGTAGAAAGGGTGGACAACACTCCTTGTCTGGGTCCATGTGCCTCTTTTTTGTGTGGTTTAAGGTTTGAACTTTCTCGAACATAAGTTGTCCTTGGTCTATGATGTGTCACCGACTTGCTTTGACATCTTGCTTACTCAACAAATTTTCCATGTTGCCTATTTTAACCTCATGCCTGCACCAAAAGGAGAAGTTACCTCATTTTTAAGGTACCTCAAAGATGAAAATGGGACATTAATGGGGGCACTAAAAGTGCCTTGACTTGGAGGTCGCAAGAGATATTTTCACTGCCTTGGAGGATGTGGGTCACTGAATTAGGGAGCCCAAATGCATCGCGAGCTTTGAGACTTCCATGAAGAATGATGGTCATGGCCAAAGAGGTGTGAATACATATGGATATGGTTGATTTGGGGAAGAAAGCGTGCATTGAGATAATGGGAAAGTGAGGGGAAAAGTACAATAAGTGATCACCTTTATAGGGCTACTCAACAAGTACTCCCATAAATTATTAGTCGTAATAGATTGCTCCCATAAATCATTAGTCGTAGTAGATCCACTTCCTGATGTTTGTATATCACCATAAGAGATAAGATTGCTGCATGATGCTTTACTTCCCATCAAGAAATAAATTGACATTCCTTGAAAAATTAACTTGAGTGCTTAGGAAGTAAACAATTCCACTTTGTTTGCACAACGTTTCTTGAATGACGACGTTGGCCTTTCCAACGGCTAGTATAATGGGGTGACCTCCCTTTGCTTGGTGCAAAGATGATTCAAAGCATGCTTTTAGGCTCCTTGCTTGATTTTGACTCAAAATGTCACTTGGATTTCTTGGAGACCTAAATGGCCTTCTACTTTGCCTCAACATTCCTCCAAATTGACTTTTCCATTATCCAATGGGTAGAAATGGTGGACGACACTCCTTGTCTGGGTCCATTTGCCTCCTTCTTGTGTGGTTTAAAGCTTGAAATTTCCTAAACATAAGTTGTCCTTGGTCTATGATGTGTCACCAATTTTCTTTGACATCTTGCTTACTCAACAAATTTTCCATGTTACCTATTTTAACCACATGCTAGCACCAAAAGGAGAAGTTGCCTCGTTTTGAAGGTACCTCAAAGATGCAAATGGGACATTAATGGGGGCACTAAAAGTGCCTTGAATTGGAGCTGATTACTCTTGACTTGGAGGTCGCAAGAGATATTTTCACTGCCTTGGAGGATGTGGGTCCCTGCATTAGGGAGCCCAAATGCATCACAAGCTTTGAGACTTCCATGAAGAATGATGGTCATGGCCAAAGAGGTGTGAATACATATGGATATGGTTGATTTGGGGAAGAAAGCGTGCATTGAGATAATGGAAAAGTGAGGGGAAAAGTACAATAAGTGATCACCTTTATAGGGCTACTCAACAAGTACTCCCATAAAATATTAGTCGTAGTAGATTGCTCCCATAAATCATCGGTCCTAGTAGATCCACTTCCTGATGTTTTTATATCACCATAAGAGATAAGATTGATGCATGATGCTTTACTTCCCATACTATTATTTTCTTTTCCTTACCCATCGAATGTTGAATGAAATCCTTTCCTTCTAGTACTAACCTTTCTTTAATGGCTTGTGGATTATACTAGCCTCATAAGGTGTCCATAATTAATATGCTATACCAAGTTGAGTGATGCTCTATTTTTGGGAGGGACCATTGTGAGAGAAACCTAGGCCTTATATGTTGAGGGATTCTTAAAAAATTAATAGCACCCCCATTAATACCTTTACTAATGAACCTTTTTCTTTATATCCTTTCTCTCTGTTTTTTGCTTTCCCCTTTCCTACAGCACATCACCATTAATGGGTCTTTGTAGGTCATCTTCTCAGATAGGGCCCGACCTGAGATGGCTTCTCCTTAGATGGGACCAATCACTGTGCCTCTCCTTTCCCTATTAGGGACTTTGGTATTGGTTGTCGCATCCTATAGATTACAGCTATGGGATCACATCTCCAATCATTGCTCTAATGCTTTCTTCCACTTTTCTATTGCATTCTCTAGCTCAACACTAGAATTGTCAACTTTTTCTTCTTTCCTTCAATATTTGTAATATTTCGAATAGAAATAAATAGCAATATAAAGCACAACATAAACAAGCAATTTATAGCTAATAGAGAGACTTCACATAAACAATGAAAATATGGAGAAACGCTGAGCCATTTTATTATGTAACTAAAAGATACAATGAGTACAAAGGTGATCAGAATGATGGCACCTTGGCTTGCACAAGGCATGCTGGGAATACTCTCAGAAATGCTCAAGGAATGGTTGCTCTGTCAAGGACTGCGTAATCTCCAAAGGCTGCTGCTGTTGCTAATGCCAGACTACTGCTACTACTAGAATGGGATGGCTCTTTGGGGCTGTTCCCCTTCTCAGAAAAATATGATGAAACTCTGGGAATGAGCTCTACTCCAAATACCCAGAAAAGCCTAGAAAGGAATTCCGGAATGAATGACCCCGAAATTTTGACCTCCCTTGAGGAATAATGCTATCCCAGTGAAAGACGCTGGCCCTGAATGATCCTCTGCAAATAATGGCCTCCTACTGCACCAAAATGATGAAATAGTGAAGGGTTGATCCCTTCACACCTATATCGGGCTGAATCCCCTGATGAATCCTCACTCCAGGAACTGCCTCCACCATAAACTACGTGATCTCTCCCAAAGACTGCGCTGCCCAAGCAAATGCGTAATTCCTGGCTGAAAATGCTATGGCTCCAACCTGCAAAACTATGGATAGAACTCCTCACTCGAGCAGGCACTCGAAGTCCCCTGGGGCTGAGGTTGGGATCTTTCCTCGGAGACACCCAGTGTGCTAAACAACACTTGCAGACTTCGCTCAACAAAAAAAGCGTGCTCAATGTCAAAAGACAGAAATCATAGATGCATAATAGAATGAGAGAATT
Source organism: Pinus albicaulis (assembly GCA_034641835.2). Taxonomy (NCBI): domain Eukaryota; kingdom Viridiplantae; phylum Streptophyta; class Pinopsida; order Pinales; family Pinaceae; genus Pinus; species Pinus albicaulis. The sequence goes on along the minus strand of CM076581.1, from coordinate 806,245,071 downwards.
AGTAGCCTCTTCCCCTTTTTATGATTTGATATCCTTGCTCTCTCCTGGGTCCCACCAAACTGCGCTGTCCCTCTTGACCCACGTCCCTCTCTCACTGCGTTGTCATGGGCCCACGCTGCCCACACAACCTCTTCCCTCATGCTGCAACTTCACTCTCCTGGGCCCCACGCTGTCAAATAAATATATGCTCAAGTGACTTTAGGGAATGATTTATTTCCTAAGTGTGGTTGTGTGTCTCATCACCCACTTTATTGACTGACTTAACTTTAGAAAAGCAAAACTGGCCAGAATTAATATTACCAATTAGCTTCTGCTAATTGGGAATATTACAGTCCTCCCCGCCAAAATGTTGCTTGTCCTCAAGTAACTGCAAAATTTTCTCACTCTCCCAAGTGGCATCCTCATCCGGCAAGTTCCTCCACCTCGCCAAGTACTCTCTGACTGTCTTGCTCCGTAGATGTCTCTCCTTGGTGTCTATGATGGCCTTTGGCTGCAACACCAAATGCACCTCATCATCTGTCGGTGGAAGATCCTCTGTTGCAGTCACTTGCTGCCCCAATGCCTTTTTCAGGCATGATACATGGAATATGTTATGGATCCGGCTACTTGTAGGCAACTCTAGCTCATATGCAACCTCTCCAATCCTTCGGATCACCCTGTAAGGTCCATAGAAGCGGGGATTGAGCTTCTCAGCCCCCTTCTACTTTAGCATGGACTGCCGGTATGGCTGAAGTCGTAGGTAGACCAAGTCCCCTACCTCAAACTGCCTCTCAACTTGTCCCCTGTCAGCGTACAACTTTTGCTAGTTCTGAGCTATAGCTAAATTATCCTTAAGAGCCCAGAGTATATCCCGACTCTCTTGGATCCAGTCTAGTCCTTGGCCTTAGGGGCCTTGCTAGCACCAAACATCATGTCAGCAAAAGTCAAAGCATGATATCCATACAAAGCATAGAACAAAGACATACTAATGGACATGTGGAATGTGGTGTTGTAGCAGTACTCTCCCATATGAAACCAGTTATCACCAGTTTCGCAAGTAGCCTTCCAGCCACTTGTTCACTATCTCTGTCTGGCCATCCGTCTGAGGGTGATAACTGGTACTCGCAGTCAACTCTGTACCCACCAAACGAAAGAGCTCCTGCCAGAATCCGCCCATGAAACGACTGTCCCGATCACTGACAATGGTCTTCGGAAGACCATGCAATCTGAAAACATCCTTGAAGAACAACTCCGCTACCTGTGTTGTTGTATACCATGATGATATAGCGAAGAAGTGTGTATACTTTGTCAGTCAATCAACGACCACAAAGATGCAGTCCTTTCCCTGCATCGTGGGCAACCCTGTGATGAAGTCCATCGAAATGCTCTCCCGTTTTCCCTTTGGAATGGGAAGTAGCTGTAGTAATCTTGCAGGATGGCTCATCTCTCCTTTGTTCCACTGGCACACCTCGCACTCCCAGACATGCTGTGGAAATTTTTGAATCTTTCCACTTAATAATGCAGAAATTATTACTATTAATCTAGTTATGCTCCTCCTACTTAGACAAGTTATTAAGTTAAAATCGAAGCAAAAAACATAACAAATCTCCACCAATCCAGATCTAGAACAAGTTCATGCACACATAGAAAAAGTGACAGTTATTTCTGGAAAAATAGTCCCTGGAAAAACCCAATGCCGGATAATCTGTCTCTGGCTGCTGGAGGGTTTTAATATTAAGAATTTTTCTGAATACAACAAGCCTGGGTTCCAGATCTGGAAAACCCTACAGATAAATAATAGATCTACAACTCACTTAGCTATTCTGAAGCTAAAATAATGACTGATCCACACCCTCAAATGGGATTTACAAGACTTAGCCAAAATTACACCCTAGAAATCCCAACATTGCCCTTGAAGCCTCTGCGTCAGCGTTTGAAGCCCCTCTGACCCTCAGTGCTGCTCCGGAAAGCACTGTGTTACCCCAGACTGGGTGACGCAAACCTGACGCTGCCCCTTAGGGTCTCTGCGTAACCCTTGAGGGTTTCCTGCAACAATTACGTTGTCTTGGAGGGACTACGTAGCACAAGTTGCTGACCTCCTGCGTGCCCTCTTGCTTCTCTACGTTGCCTCTCTGAGCTGATTTTTGTCTCTTGTTTATTCTAGACCCTGGGATCAGATCGTCCCCTTGGCCTAATTCCCCTCTGTGCAGCTGAAACACTTCTGAGAATTCTTAGCAAACCCACCCTAGAATCTCAGCTTAGCTTCAATGCTCTGCCTCTATGTGTCTTTACAAATGACCCCAATCCTTTCCTTTATACTTTTCTTGTTAACAAATCAACGGCCAAGATTAAATCTTTAATCAATGGCTAAGATTAAATGAAAGCTTGATTTGTGTGACTTAAGACAATTTCATCACATGTTTAATTAAATTCACTTTAATTATTTTGTTTTCCTAAGTTTTAACTTAGGAAATACATTTCAATAATTAATTGATTTAATATCTCCTAAACTAGATGAAATTTCCCAAATCCATTTATGGGTCTTGTAGATCAGGTGAACTCTAGTCCTTCCTCAAAATTTGGGACCTAGAGCACAACTGATTCTACCCCAAATACACAAAATCTCAACGCTCCCTCTTAGCATCAAGGGTGTGCTCTAGCAATACATCACACTATGCATTACATGACTTTGAGTACTTGTTCTGTGTTGTTGAAGCTTGGCCTGCTGCCACTCAACTCTGCACTGTTGCTGCCATTCTGCACTGCTACCCATGACTCTGCCACTGCCACTGCAACCTTTGTACTGTAGCTCCCTCTCAATATGCTGCATCTGTGCTGCTCATAGCACTGCCATTGTTGTTCTGCTGCACTGCAACTTCAGTTGTTGAGAGAAACAACTGAATCAACGGCCCAATCTTTGAGAGACAAGTCATATGGGCTGCATTTTCATCACTGAAGCTCCATAGGCTACAGATATGTGCTAGCATCTAAAGAACGATGCACAACTACAACTCTGCCTACGTAATCAGACTCCCTCTGCACTACAAAAGTCACATCAGCCCCTTGTGCTGAAATCTATCACGTTGCTGCTGCATTGCATTGTCCCTCTGAAGCCTTCTACGCTGCTGTAGCTCCGCACTGCATAAGTAGCACTGCTCTGCGCTGCTGAAGACACATCAGCCTCTGCGCTGTTGAAGTCACATTAGCCTCTGCGTTGCTACTACTTCGATGCTGCTGCTTCTTTTCTCCTCCCAGCCTCTAGATCTGCCTCTGCTTCTGCCTTATCTGTGATCTATGCACCCTCTGCTCCACTTGTCTTGCTACTGTCTTAATGCTGTCGTAGCTCGCATGTGATCCAAGAGATGAGCTGCTCAAGGATCTCGCCTCTCCTTCATGTAGCTTCTCTACATGTCCATGTCACCCCACCTCCGTGGTTCATGAGCACTCATGGCTGCATCATCTCTTGACCCATCATCCACCACAACTGCTTTGGAAGAAGATGCTTCCTTGTCCCTTTTCTTCTGTGGACAATGGCTAGAAAAATGTTCCATTTCACCACATTGGAAGCACTTGATCTTTGAAAGATCCTTCTTCTTCTTTGGCTGCTTCTTTGATGCCAAGGCTACATCTGCCTCATATTCCTTCTTTACTTTGCTTGATCCAGAGCTATACTGCTCCTTCGTGAATCTACGGAGTTCTTCTTGACTCAAAATTGACCACAAGCTGTCCCAATCTGGGAGGTCCACTCTGCCCAATATACTTTGGACAAACGTTTCCCACTCATCTGTGACTTCATTGAGGGCAGTCCTAACCATCACATCGTCTTCCACTTTAGCACCAGTTGCAGTCAGCTGATCTCTGATCGACTGCAGTCTGAAGAGGAAATGCTCCATGTCTTCTCCCTTGGTCATCACGAATGACCTCATCTGAGTCTCCAACGGCATCTTCCTTTGGACAGATTTTCCCTCATATAGGGAGATCAAGGCCTTCCACATCTAATTGGCTGTCTTCTTCTTAGCTATGTGTGGTACAATATGGTCCTTGATTCCATCCATAATTAGCCGCTTGGCATGCCCAGTAGTCTCCTTATGCTTCTGAAGGAGATCCGGATCTGTTGGTGTGGCTAGAGTTTGCTCTGCATGGTCTCTAAGATTGTTGCCTCAAGGACTATCAAGATCCTTGCCTTCCAGACTGAAAATTTTGAGAGGCCATCTAGCCTGTCCTGATCACGCAGTCCATGAGGAGCCATCTGCTCAAAATGTGTCGGAACTTCCTTTTCTCTTTGCTAGAGAAATGGATCTAAGGCCCTTGGTGAAACAAGCACCTTCTGCTCCCTCTAACAACTGATTTCCCTACTTGGAAATATGCCAAATCAACTATAATTCAGCTCTCTTTGATCCTCTGATCAAACTGCAAGTTTCTTTGGCTAGAAACTCTCTGAGAAGCTGATCTCCTCCCGCTCTTTGTCACTTGTGCTAAGGCTAAAAATCTGAAAAATTCAGAAATTTAACCCCATCAGCACCTTCTGAATTTCTGCGGCTTTTCTTCAGTCTTTTCTAGATCCGACAGAATCAAATCTGCATCACATTGGCAGGCTTGAAACTAATCCAATGCTTCTTCTGAGTTGCCTTTGCTGAGTAATTGCGTGGGCTTGCTAGGAGACAGCGTTAGACAGCATCACCCTTCCCTCTGCGTAGATCTGCCTCTGAAAACTGCGCTATCCCTTCAAATCTGCGTTTTTACAGTTTTTCCAACTACTTCTTGCAGCTAGAACCTTCAGATTCTTGCTAGTGACCCTCCTAGATCTGCAATCCCTCTGATACCATGTGGAAATTTCTGAATCTTTATACTTAATGCAGAAATTAATACAGTTAATCTGGTTATGCTCCTCCTACTTAGAAAAGTTATTAACTGAATAAAATTCAAGTTAAAATCGAAGCAAAACACATAACAGATCTCCACCAATCCAGTTCTAGAACAAGTTCATGCACACATAGACAAAGTGACAGTTATTTCTGGACAAATAGTCCCCGGAAAAACCCAATGCGGGAAAACTAGTCTCTGGCTACTGGAGGGTTTTATTATTAAAAAATTTTCTGAATACAACAAGCCTGGGTTCCAGATCTGGAAAACCCTACAGAGAAATAATAGATCTACAGCTCACTGGCTATTCTGAAGCTAAAATAATGACTGATCCACACCCTCAAACGGGATTTACAAGACTCAGCCAAAATTAGGCCCTAGAAATCCCAACGCTGCCCCTGAAGCCTCTGCGTCAGTCTCTGAGGCACCTCTGACCCTCAGCACTGCTCCGGAGAGGACTGTGTTCGGAAAGGACTGGGTGACGTAGACCTTACGCTGCCCCTTAGTGTCTTTGTGTAACCCTTGAGGGTTTCCTAGAGCAATTATGTTGTCCTGCAGGGACTGCGCAACACCTACGTAGCACAAGTTGCTGACCTCCTGCTATTGCCCTCCTGCTTCTCTGCGCTGCCTCTCTGAGCTGATCTCTGCCTCTTGTTGATTCTAGACCCTGGGATCAAATCATCCCCTTGGCCTAAATTCGCCTCTCTGCAGCTGAAACACTTCTGAGAATTCTTAGCAAACCCGCCCTAGAATCTCAACTTAGCTTCAATGCTCTGCCTCTGTGTGTCTTTACAAATGACCCCAAGCTTTTCTTTTATATTTTTCTCGTTAACAAATCAACGACCAAGATTAAATCTTTAATCAATGGCTAAGATTAAAAGAAAGCTTGATTTGTGTGACTCAAGACAATTTCATCACATGTTTAATTAAATTCACTTTAATTATTTCATTTTCCTAAGTTTTAACTTAGGAAATACATTAAAATAATTAATTAATTTAATATCTCTTAAACTAGATGAAATTTCCCAAATCCATTTCTGGGTCTTGTAGATCAGGTGAACTCTAGTCCTTCCTCACAATTTGGGACCTAGAGCACAACTGATGCTACCCCAAATACACAAAATCTCAACACATGCCGAAGTACCTCCTCCTTGAGGCCTCTCCAAGAGAACCTCTCCCTGATGGCCTTGTAGGTCTTGGTGAACCCAAAGTGGTCTGATAATGGTGAGTCATGTGAGGCACGCAGTACCTTCTCCTTCAGCTGAGAGCTCCCAGTCAAGAAGATTCTATCCCTGAAGCATATCACCTCATCCATCACCTTGTACCTGTGATCTGTAACTTGTCCATCCAGCATCTCACAGGAAAAACGGTCCTTGGAGGACTCTACCAGTAGCTAAGCCCTTCAGTCCGTATCTAAGCTCATTAGAGACAACGCTGTCGGCCTGTGTGAAAGAGCATCGACCACCACGTTGTTCTTCCCTTTGACATACTCAATGTTAAAGTCGTATGCCTGGATCTTGCTGACCCACTTCTGCTGCCTCTCCTGCAACTGCTTTTGATCTAAGAAAAACCGGAGGCTGTTGTGATCAGTCCTCACCCTGAACCTGTTCCCCACCATGTACTGCCGAAACTTGGCCAGTGTATGCATGATAGCCATCATTTCCTTGTCGTATATGAGATACAACCTCTCATGCGGCAATAGCTTCTTACTCTCGAAAGCTATGGGGTGGCCCCCCTGCATCAAGACTGCGCCCACCCCCTCTCCAGATGCATCACACTCCAAGACAAAGGGCTACATGAAATCCGGCAACACCAAAACTGGATAGCTGCTCATCACCTCCTTGAGCCTGTCAAAGGCCCTCTGCGCTGTATCCGTCCAACTGAATGCCCCCATTTTGGTAAGATTTGTGAGAGGTGCAGCAAGTTGGGAAAACCCCTTGACGAAATTTCGGTAGTAGGTGCAGATGTCTAAAAACCCCCAAAGCTCAGTCACGTTCCTCGGTTCCGGCCAATCTCGGATGGCCCAGATCTTCTCCTTGTGGACTCTCACTCCGTCCACCCCAATGATATGCCCCAAATAGAGCATCTCTGACAACCCAAATTGACATTTGGAGAGCTTAGCATAAAAATGTTGCTCCTCCAAAATGTGCAATACAACCTCAATGTGTTGTAGGTGCTCCTCCCATGTCCTGTTGTATATCTAGATGTCGTCGAAGAATACCAACACAAACTTCCTCAGCTGACCACAGAAGATGTGGTTCATGTAGGACTGGAAAGTGGTTGGTGCATTGGTTAGCTCGAAGGGCATCACTAGAAACTCAAAGTGGCCGTAGTGACATTTGAAGGTTGTCTTGGGGACATCCTGGTCCCTCACTCGGATTTGATGGGAGCCTGACCTCAGATCAATCTTCGAGAAGAACTTCGAACCCCTCAGCTCATCCATCAGCTCATCAATCCGCGGGATGGGATATTGGTTCTTCATGGTTTTCTTATTGAGAGCCCGATAGTCGATGCACATCCTTAGTGTGCCATCCTTCTTCTTCACCAGTACAACAGAAGAAGCAAATGGGCTAGTGTTGGGTTAGATGTGTCCCAACGCTAAGAGCTCATAAATAGCTCTCTCAATCTCATCCCTATAGGCTTTGGGATGCCCATAGGGTGTAGTAATCAAGACCTGAATGCCCTGCTCAAGCTCGATTGTGTGCTCAAACCCCTGATCTGGTGGCTACCCTGGAGGCATATCCCTGAAAACCATAGCATACCTGTCCAAAATCGACTGCACATCTGGGTGAACTGCATATCATGTAGATCCTGCCTCTGAAACATGCAGTTCCATTGCCCACTCTATGTCTCCCTTCCGGAAGTCTGCCTCCATCCAGTGTGTTGAAACTGTTTGTGGGGGATAAGTGTGCATGCCTCAAATAATCTCATGTTTACCGATATTCTTGTTTGTCCACTACATCTCCAAGGTCTCCCAGTCTGTAGTGACCTTCCCCAGCGTGATGAACCACTGCACTCCCAGTATCATGTTAGTGTCCGGAATGTCCACCATAAAGAAATGATCCGTCAGAGTGTAAGTCCCCATGGTCACTACCAATGCTGGTACATATCTGGCACACTGCATAGTTTCGGCACCCGGTACTAGTACTGAAAATCCATCAAAGCTCTCTGTTGGTATGCTCCTCCGCTCTACCAACTGTGCATCGATAAAGTTGTGGGTAGCCCCATTGTCAACTAGCACTGAAACACCTTGTCCCTTCACGGTACCCCGGACATGCAATGTCAAATACTTGGAACCCCTCACAAACAAGCAAGGACTCCCCTAGTAGGTGCAAACGCTGCCCCTCCTGCTCCTGGGGGTGGAGGTGGTGGATGATCTCCTCTCTGTACTACAACTCTGCCTCCTACCTCTATCTCCTCATATGCATATTCTTCCTCTTCACTGTCGGAGAAGACCTTTATGTAGTGTGCCTTTCTAGCGGCACATCGATGCCCTAGTGCCCATGGCTCCTGGCATGTGAAGCATAGCTTCTTCCATCTCAGATCTCTTCGGGTATCATCGTCCAAAGGCCCCTGGCCTTGGTTCCCGCTCAGAGGTGGAACCCTCGTGTCCTTCCCCTTCGGCTGAAATGTCGGTCTTTGGGGAAAGGAGCACTCATCCTGGGTAGAGAATCCTGCAAATCCCTGGTCCTCCCAACTACATCATGAAGTGTAGCAGGCCTCGTGGATCTGACTAACCCATGTAGAGGTTCTGCCAACCCATCAATAAACATGTATATCATCCTGGAAGAGGACAAGTCAAGCACCATCACGAAAAGCCTCAAGAACTCGGAAATGTAGGTTTCCGGGTTCTCGGTCTGCTTGAGCTTAGTCAACTCAATAAAGTGCTCTTTCGGATCCCTCTGATCAAATCGCTCTACCAGCCTCCTTGTAAACTCTACATACGCTATCACCGCTGAGTGACCCAGCGTGGCCATCCCGTGGAACCACCAATCATGGGCATCTCCCTCCAGGTGCAGTGCTGCCACCTTGATGACCTCTCCCTCTGCCATTTGGTTGAGCTGGAAATAGATATCTAGCTTCTCCTCCCAAGCCTTTGCCGAACATTTTGAGGACTCGTCAAATGTTGGCAAGAAAAACCTGCCCACTGTACACTGTAGGTCCCCATCCTGTGTGTATCTACCCCCTCTGTTCTGGTTACGGGGTCGGCTGTCCTTCTTGAGCTAAACAAAATCATGGAAAGTGAGAGCTTCACCAAACTCTCACCCATAGGACTGATACTCGGCAAAATAATCCCCCATATGAATCGGCTCCAGCTCTTGAGGTGCTCCTGTTCTGGTACCCGTAGCTAGAAATGTGGGCATCGTGGAACGTGGGGGAGTAAGTGACAGAACCTGCTGCGTAGTGAGCTACTCCTACAAATGGTGGGAAGTGTCGGACCCTTCTCTGATGTGAAAACCCCTTGGGGTTTCACTCTGTCTCTGGTCTGCAGTAAACTTCTGACCCATCTCTTTTATCCTCCTCGATAGCTCCTGCACAGACTTTAAGAGGAATTTCCCGAACTCTCTCCCCTCATCCTTCTCTTCTACCATTGGTTCTTCCTCCGCTGCGTCCATTACTGGAATGCAGTCTCCCTCTCCAAAATTGGCCTCAAGCCTCCGCTCTTGGTCGTTGTATTTCCTTCTTCGGTAAGTGATATATGGTTTTGCTACTGGTGTCATAGACAATCTGCTCCACAGGCTGAGCCAAGTCTATGAGCTCTGATACCACTGTAATATTCCGAATAGAAATAAACAGTAATATAAAGCAACATAAACAGGCATTTACAACTAATTGAGCGACATCACATAAACAATGCAAATATTGAAAAACGTTGAGCCATTTTATTATGTAACTGAAAGATACAATGAGTACAAAGGTGATCAGAATGATGGCACCTTGGCTTGCACAAGGCAAGCTGGGAATACTCTCAGAAATGCTCAAAGAATGGTTGCTCTATCAAGGACTGCGTAATCTCCAAAGGCTGTTGCTGCTACTGTCGGAATGGGATGGCTCTTTGGGGTTGTTCCCCTTCTTAGAAAAATATGAAACTTTGGGAATGAGCTCTCCTCCAAATACCTAGAAAATCCCAGAAAGGAATTCCGGAATGAATGACCCCGGAATTTGACCTCCCTTGAGGAATAACGCTATTCCAGTGAAATACATTGGCCCTGAATGATCCTCTACAAATAATGGCCTCCTCCTGCACCAAAATGATGAAATAGTGAAGGGTCGATCCCTTCACACCTATCTCGGGTTGAATCCAGCACCTGGGATGGGGATAACCAGTAGCCAGCATCACCTACCGATGGGACGACGGGGCGAGAAAGAGCCAGGAGCAGCCAGTAGCCTAAGTAAGGCCCACCAAGTTCAACAGATACCTTTCGCCTTTAGCTTTTTGCCTATAACCTGTATCCTGTTACCTCTCACCAGACGCCTTTTGCCCTTTGCCACCAATGGGAACTTGTTACCTTCTGCCGCCTTTTGCTTGGAACCTTTAGACAGAAGCCAGAAAGAAACCTTTCTCCAGTCACCGTAGGAACTTACCCTCTTGCCAAGCCCACGGGGACTAGATAGGAATCTCTGCTACTAGGTAAACTGAGTCAACAACAAATTGTTCCGCAACCCTGCCTTCACTGCTTATACCTTGACTGCTTGCTTTGCTCCGTAATATGCTTGTGATTTCCTCCTGTCTGTAACCACAATTGGCATCGATCTTACTCTTGAACTTGTTTAAGGTAAGCAACTGGGTCTCGCTAAAGAAGAAATATAAGAATCTTCCTATCGATCATGAAAGACAGGATCTGGATAACGAAGGTATGAATCACGATCATTAGGAGGAACTGCTCGATCTCGTCCTGTCACTTAACTGTGCCTGGGCTGAAGCTAGCTGTTATGCTGCTAGTTCAATAGGTGGGCTGGATCACTGGTATTAGAAGTTGCTGCTACTACTGGATAAGTTGCGACTGGATCTGCTACTGCCCGATCCATTAGTCATTCTTTTTGGTTTGTGTTATTTCTATAACTAGAGGAGGGAATTTGAGCGGTAACCCAATGTATTTCCAGTGAAATACATTGGCCCTGAATGATCCTCTACAAATAATGGCCTCCTCCTGCACCAAAATGATGAAATAGTGAAGGGTCGATCCCTTCACACCTATCTCGGGTTGAATCCCCTGATGAATCCTCACTCTCGAAACTGCCTCCACCATAAACTGTGTGATCTCTCCCAGAGACTGCGCTGCCCAAACAAATGCGTAATTCCTGGCTAAAGATGTTATGGCTCCCTCCTGCAAAAATATGGATAGAACTCCTCACCCGAGCAGGCACTCGAAGTCCCCCGGGGTTGAGGTTGGGATCTCCGCTCAGAGACACTCGGTGTGCTAAACAACACTTGCAAACTTCGCTCAACAGCAAAAGTGTGCTCAATGTCAAAAGACAAAAATCACAGATGTGTAATATAATGAGAGAATGAGGAGCCTCTTCCCCTTTTTATGCCTTGAGAGCTTTGCTCTCTCTTGGGCCCCAACAAACTGTGTTGTCCCTCTTGGCCCATGTCGTCCCTCTCTCATTGCGCTGTCATGGGCCCATGCTGCCCATGCAGCCTCTTCCCTCACGATGCCACTTCACCCTCGTGGGCCCCATGCTGTCAAATAAATATATGCTCAAGTGAATTTAGGGAATGATTTATTTCTAAAGTGTGGTTGCATGTCTCATCACCCACTTTACTAATTGACTTAACTTTAGAAAAGCAAAATTGGCCAAAATTAATATTACCAATTAACTGTTGCTAATTCGGAATATTACAGTATTTGTGCTCCGGAGTTGTCAATTCTCATCTCTTTCATTTCCAATCTCAAATAGTGTTTCCACCTCTTACTTATTGGCTTCTACTATGTTGAATTTCCACAATCTTGGATCTAGGTTAGAATCTTATAATCACTGACCCTACCAAACCAAGAATCTCAACAAAAAATAATTTGCAAAGCAGAATTAAAATAGCAGTAAATCACATATGCACAATTATAGACAACTTTTTACAAAATATGGTACAGAAATGTACAACAACCCAATCTTCTTTATATTAAACAAACTGAGTAATACAACAGTCTTAGGGGTCCCTTACAAGGGATACAAGATACAATTTACAATCACGCTGCCAACTCTATGTTGTATCTCATATTTCTAGTTATTCGCCCCCATTCTGCTCTCTAGCTGCCCCTCAGTCCATCAAGGGACAACACATAGAGTCTCCAGGAGGGATGCCACCTATCACTGTTGCAAGTCTCTTCTGCTATAATGAACACAGCTGATCCAATCTACTCTCTAGGCTTGCCAATACCTGAGCTCCAATATGCCAATCTAGTAGCCTCTTTCATCCATCAAAGAGCTACACATTAGCCTACAATATTCATCCAAACTTCAGTTATCAATGTCACTTTATGAAGGCTTGTCAAGGGCTAATTTGGGTAGCCAACACACTGCCCTCCACCAGTCCAATGACACCTAATCCAATCACTATAGTATCTGCTCCTAGTTGAGGTCTCCAACTACCCCCTCAACACACGACTCCCACAGGCTGCAATACATATTACAAAGTGATCCAAAACTAGTCAACCCTTTGACCCAACACAAGACAAACTCAACTCCAAGTATGTTGTACCACTACTTTCCTTGACTGTTCTGGTAAGGGCACTTGGTACGCTGCAACAAACCTAATAAAATCACCCAAACATCCCTCAATTAGTTGTGGCCTTCCCTCAAGTGTATCCTCTGCCTCCACGTTGATGTTTAGGGCACAAATTAACCCCAAAACAGTGCCACGAAGCCCTTTCTGAGGTGTTAAGGTTTGCGGCCTACCACACTAGCCTTGTTGTACCCACGACCTGATCAAAACAAAGGCTCCTCACCATAATTCATGCCCCAACAGACCTGCGTCCCTCCTCCTCCTACTTGGCCTACTTGTATGTGTAAAACAACCCCTCAACAGTCATGAAAAGGCTCCTACGCAGCCTCTTTCCCTTGTTGAAATGCCCTCCTACCTGCGGCCCAAATAGAGGTAGTTTGCCGAGCTCCTTTAGCACGTTTTATGCCTTGTGTTGCACAAGATGGATGCTCCAAATGAGCTTAACTCACCTTGTTTTTATACCAAATACAAGGGCTTCCTCAAACGTCCAACTGGGGCTCAATAAGTTGTCGCATGGCTTGTTAACGGCAAGGCGACCTTGACCTTGTGCCACCATGCCCACACATAACTTTAAAAAATTCATAACTCCATTCTACAACTCGGAATCATATCATTTTCGATGCGTTAGATTCGTCTCAACGAGTACTATCACCTTCATCTATCACATGTTGAAATGTGTCCATGGTTTTGGCCGAAATCACGATGGGTGCAAAACCCCAATCTTGGGTTCCAATCCTACAAGTGACTCTTGCGGTGCTCCACCCTCCAAACCCTGAACCCTAGGGCTTGGAGTACCTCCCAAGCTACTCAAAATTCAACAAATTGTTCATCTCTATTGTTGCCTCCTCTTGCGTATTTGGTTCAGTTTTTTGGTCCTAGCATCAGTAACTTTGATCTCTCTTTCCTTCACTAGTTCATCCCTACCTTTGTCACCTCTCCTTCCTTGTCCTCTTCTCACCTTCACTCACTTCTCAACCCCATTAGGATTTGCTATTGTTATCGCCTCCTTGTATGTGGCAAGCTATTTACTTTTACGTTGTAGGCTGTGTTACCACAATCTAGCAGGCCTTAAGGAGGGAAAGCCTATATGTCAAATGTAACGACCCATTCCCCTGTTATACCCAAAACAATATTAGCGTGTGAACGATATAGGCATTTGATAGCTACACCTGCCTATACCGTCCACATCGCACTAGTACGCCCACCTAATATCAAGATTACAAAGGTTGGGGACTTAATATTAAGATTTCAGATCTATATATATATATATTACGATCATCTAAGTATAAAATCTTATGAAACAAGGTAATAAAAGAAATGAAATAATAAATTTAAAATCTTTAAGTTAATAAATCTTTAAGATAAAGATGAGTATGCAATATTAAAGAATTATATAAAAAGTACTTAAATAAAATCCCACCTTTATAAATGTGTATACATACACACATTAATGGGGATCACCCACCATAACAAAATTTAAGGTAAACATAACGTTGGATAAAGCCTCGGGAAGTTTGAGGCGGTGGAGGAAGATTGTTTAGATTATATTCATATCCAAACATAATGAAAAGCATACCACCATAAATGCATAAAATATCATCATTAATAAGGATAAGGCTTCGGGAAGATAGAGGCGGTGGAAGGAGATTATTTAAAGGAGGTGGTATGGAGGAGAAGGGGGGAATGTTTTCCTTGGAGGAGAAGAAATGGTTTCGGCTGAAAGGAGGAGGAAGGAAATGCCGGCTTGCAGTGTTGGGAGGAGTCTCTTGTTCTTGGAAATCTGGGCACGGGGGACAAAGGGGACATCCTCTGGGTCTGGGATTAGTCCCGGATTTGGCTGGGAGGATTCGATTGCCCCAGTAATCTGTTCTGTGTTCTGTTCACGATATCACCAGCTAATCTTCAGCCGCTTCAGGATTCGTAAGTTTGTGCTGATTTTCAGGTATTCTTCTACAGATAGATTAATTATGCAAGTTGAAATTTCAATTTATACCATTTCAATGTCTTATTAGATCTCTGTTACTTAAACAGAAGTTCAAATAGGTACAAATTCTAGAACTCTGGGAGTAGGGTTATTACATCAAAGAGCTAAACTAAGTGATAACAATCTCTCTTTCCTTCACTAGTTCATCCCTACCTTTGTCACCTCTCCTTCCTTGTCCTCTTCTCACCTTCACTCACTTCTCAACACCATTAGGATTTGCTATTGTTATCGCCTCCTTGTATGTGGCAAGCTATTTACTTTTACGTTGTAGGCTGTGTTACCACAATCTAGCAGGCTTTAAGGAGGGAAAGCCTATATGTCAAAGAGCTAAACTAAGTGATAACAATGCGACAATGTCCCACTATCAACAAATCCAATGTCCTCTGCTCTTTTCGGACTTTCACTGATGTGAGGAGTCCCGGTAGATAAACAATCATATTTAATTGATGTTTTAGGGTTTGAGGTGTTGAAAAGTGTAACTAGGTCGGTCTTCATAATGACTATGTAATTATGTTTTTATGTAAAGAAGAAGACAAAAATAATAAAATGTATTTTTTTTTGTTGTACTTGCTTCATGGTTTTCATGAAAAAGATTTTATAGGTTAGTAGACTTCTTCTTGATGTCTACTAAGATTGTTTTCTAGTCATATGGATAAAGGGTCGATTTTATAGGTTAGTAGACTTCTTCTTGATGTCTACTAAGATTGTCTTCTAGTCATATGGATAAAGGGTCTATTTATATGCTCCAAAACCTAGTCATGATACCTTGAAGAAATGTCTTTTGGAAAATGCTTAAGATACCTTTATAAACGCTGGGATAAATGGACTACAAGTCGGCCTATATTCTCAATGGTGAAGTCGGCCCTCATACAAAATGTATGGTCGACCTTCAAACAGAAAAATGTGCTATATATATATGAAGAGACTGCGGTTCAGTTGGAAAAGAAATAATGTATGACCTCTCTGAAGTCATACAGCAAAAATGAAGTGCAGATTAATTTGAAATTAAGTACAGATCACACAAATTATAATGCGGATACATCTGTGATGTGATGGACACAAATTATACTGTGAATTGCTCTGAAACAGAATGCGATTATTCCTGTAGTGAATGCGGATTTCGCAGTACGAATTTAAAAGAAGACACAATGCGTATTTAAGGTAAGATGCGTATTGCTCTGAAGAAAAATACGGACATATATGTGATGCGTATTTTAGGAAGATCATCTCTGAAGCAATACAGATTAATAGATGGACGCTGCAGCCAAAGTCTGAAATAAAGTTCGGATATATGAAATAAGTTTGGAAGAATTGCAGACATCACTGTGTTAACTACCGCTTAATCAAGTCTGGGTTAAATGCGAGATGCGGATCTGTTTTCGTGGAACATCCTGAAGTGACAAATGCTGAATAATATGAAGGGGCTACGTTCAAATGAAGTATGGTCAAATTGATATTTAAATGGTGGAATAAGATCTGTTTTCTATGTGTTGTAATGAATGTGACTAGAAGCATTCATATACCATGATGTGTGAAGGGCTAGGTCATGCTGCAATAAGAAATTTGAGAGCTATTACAGTATGGAGAAAGGAGGAATTTTACCTTCCTACTCACAGTTCATAAGAAGGATCAACGTTTTGGAAGCATCCATTGGTCAAGGGTCTAAGTCTGGACATGGTACTTGTCATTTGAAGATCAATTTCTTGCAGATTTTTTCCTCTACAAGAGGGAGAGGTTTTGCCCTGGCTCTAGGAGCCTAATTTGTGTTTCTCGTGAATTTTGATAATTGACTTATGAAAGATTAAATAAGCTAAAGAAGAGAAGACATAAATAACTCAAGTAAGCTCACAAGAAATTATCAAGAAGAGAATTTGTATTAATCTACGGCCCTCCAAATTCTCAACATGAGGTAGGTGATGAGGGAGGACTTCTTAAGGGAAGCTCAATATGATAATATGGCACTTTAAAAGGGTTTTTGCTCCCTATAATAGACCTAGAAGAAACTTGCACACGATCTAGGGTTTTGTGAATTATCGTGGTTAAAGGTACTCCCGAGATCAAGCAAGGGGAAGAAGGGGATTCTTATGATTTATTCCAATGAATACTAATCTCATACAACCCTCGAAGAAGTCCCCAAGCCAAGGAAATGCAAAGTAGGGTTTCCCTTCTAGGGCGCACCTCGAGCAAGAGATTTTATGGATTAAAACACAAGGGATGATTGTCAAACTTTGAGGTCTTGTAGCTAAGAGCCGAAGCTTGAAGTCTTTGATCCCATAATCCACCATTTCACTCTCGAGAGAATTTCGCTCTATGCCCTAAACTAGTTGTCCCAGAAGATGGGTCAAAACTTTGGGAGAAGAAAATATGGAGAAAGAAGGATTTGATCACGAAACGGCTTGGACCAGTGCCTTCACCTTTGGGCTTGTGGAGTCCTAGATGCTTCAGGTTTGCCATAATCGTCTTCATGGATGTCAAGAATTGATGCACTAGCTACCAACCCTCAACAATTACCCACTAAAAAATTATGGAGTTTTATGTAGGAAAAACAATATTTCACCGACTAGGAAGATTTATCACATGTCATGCTATGAGTAACATGTGAAATTTCCAACCAAAAATCTTTCAAAATAATTTTTCAACAATTAGGGCACAATATAACATTAATCTAGTTGTAACAATTCCATAAATTACACATTTTTCAAGAATAAAAATTCAACAAGAGGCACTTACAAGATGACAATATGATATATCCATCCACAAATCAAAAGATAGGTCCAAAGTAAATCGAATTTAAGCTCCAAATATGAAAATGCATCCATGATATTCAATAGGTAATCCGAAGAAAATTTTCAGATTTTCCAAGAAGGGCAAAATTCCCAAGTGTGATGATGATCCAATACAAATAAAGTTGAGTTGAC
The DNA here is from genome assembly GCA_034641835.2 of Pinus albicaulis. Classification (NCBI taxonomy): domain Eukaryota; kingdom Viridiplantae; phylum Streptophyta; class Pinopsida; order Pinales; family Pinaceae; genus Pinus; species Pinus albicaulis. The sequence continues at coordinate 806,227,601 of CM076581.1, read as the reverse complement.
CTTTATTTATATGAGATGTATTAGGTCGAATTATTATCCAAGGGCCCCTAACATTATAAAAATGTGCAAAATATGGGCTTTGGTCACAAGCCGACCAAGTAGCTTTCACAAATTATGGAATAACCATCCAACTATTAGGCGAATTGATGACATCATGCTGAAGTAGTGTCGTTGGATGGTCAAGTTGATTTGTCTTGGTGCCAAAGTGTGCGAGAGGGCTCCATAAATCATGAAAAAGGGGATGACTCCTTACTCTCCATGCAAGTCATCATGTGGGGCCCCAAAGTGAATTTTTGGGGCACAAAAACTTTTCTCAATGGTCTCCCGATGATAGAATATCTTGTGATGCTCCAATACTAAGGGCTCTGATGATGGTGCTTGCCCTCCCATGTCTCAAGGGATGAGACAAACCTCCTCTGAGCCTTGGATCAACTGCCATATAATGCTAAGACGACAGGGGCACACTGGTCCAAGCGCATCATCTCGTGAAAAATGTAGGGAAATGAGCAAACTGTTGAAGGTGTTGAGGGTGCCCATGGCATGGAATGATGCTCTACACATGATGGGAGTCCCATGGCTCTCGATGCTTCACCTAGGGGTGTCAATATCACCCTCTGGTGGACTTGGGCGCCAATTAACTTACCCAACCCATGATGAAACCACTTGCCAATTATATATAATATCCAATACGCATCCTCACAATAAGATACAATAAGTGATCCAAGTTTTTTTATCAAGGGCACATTGAGACTTCATAGTGGGATTCCTTTCAAAGTTTAGTGTTACCTCCCTAGGTAGGAGTGGGTAATAAACAACCCTATTAGCTGTTCCCAGTTTCTAAGGGGAAATACAGGTCCCTGGTACATCCTTTAATTCACAGGTGTCATGTGAATGATGATGAATGGATGGGGACATGGGGGTCTCGAGGCCAAATTCCATGGGTTCAAGGATGGCAATGATGATTATTTGGGTGTATAGATGTAGGAGGGAGAAATTGTGGATACATGAGTTACCCCGTCCTTTGTTTTGCTGCCCTTCTTTATGTTCCTTTTACCTTTTTTTAATTTTTATTTGTATTACTGGTAGAGGCTCCAGGAAATGAGAGCATGTTGTGTAAGATATAAGAAGTTAGCCCCTGAATGCAGGGAAGTTCATCACCCAACATAGGTTGAGATGTGCATGGGTTTCTCAATGATTTGGGGGCACTCATAGAACGCTAGTAACCAAGGTGATGTCCACAATAAGTGGTATAGCTCATGCTCGAGTTTTTCCCATGTGCTATATTAAATGTCCTGACCATCTTTTGCATTTTATAATATTCTCTTTCTTTTGTTTCTTGCTTATGGACATGATACGCTTTTAACATTCTTTTAACTAATCATCCTCCAGGGAAACATTTCCAGGCCCGACCTAGACATGTGGACAAGGGGAGGGGTCGTTCCAATTCCTTGTGGACCTGGAGAAAGAATACGATGAAATAGGGTTTATAATTTGCAGAGGGGAGTGAAAAAAATGGATTAGAAAAATGGGAGTGTGCTACCAAAATCAAGGTTTCCCAAGTAGTGCCCTTCCTAAAGCCATAGGCCAATAGGGGAGATCCCACGAGACTAGGATTGAGGATTAACCTCCCCCCCCCCCCACCCCCATTTGAGGTGTGGGAACAAAACTACGGTTAAACCCTTCATTTTTTCGAAGTCACTCAATAATCCATACCCATGATGCCCAAGGAAAAACAAGCATAAGCACCTGATTGCACAATGGAAAGCATACCTTTTGCGTTGGATAACCCACCTTCAAACATATGTTCTCTAAACTTTAAAGATGGGCGAGGGGACATATGATTGATGTAGGGAGCGAAGATCAAATGGCACAATGTATCAGCTACACTGGTGGCTGTCAAGGGCTACCGACTGTTGGCCAAAGAGAGATCTAGAAGAATTTTTTCTCCAATGGGGTCACACACTTTTGATTTGTGATATTTCATGATCTATATTGGAGATTTATGCAAATAGAAAATAAAAGGATGGGATTTTTTATTTTTATTTTTGAGTGTGGTTGAAAGGAAACAATAATGTTTAAACTAGAATTACGATTATGGTGTGTGAAATATAGATTTGAAAGGCTATTTGTTTAAGAATGATTGGGACCACCAAAGTTGCAAATTTCATATTATATCCAATCCTATGTTGTTATCAATTGATGCAAAAAATTTCGCATATTGTATTGTAAATTTTTGTAGATGTTCTATGCTTGATGCAACTTTACTTTTATTACAACAATCACCTAAACAGTTAAGTAAAATGCTGATAGAACATACCAGTGGATCTATAGAAGACAAACCAGAAACAGGAGAATGTGAAGGTGCGTTACGGTGGTCAACAGGATGCTTCAACCAACAAAGTCTCCTTGATCAGCCAACCCAGAATGTGTCACAACAATCCTCAAATCAGTCACCCAGTCAACTCAAGTCAACTCCAGAAAAGTCAACGCTGTCCAGAAAAGTCAACGCAGGGCAGCAACATCAAAGTCAACGCAGCTCCAACTTCGGTCAACCTTTTGACCTCAGTTCTTGTGCCAATGTGTACGGCCTCCCAAAATTGAAGTCTCCAATAAATTTCAGCCTCTTTGGACCATGCGTTGACCAAAGTCAACGCTGGTCAAACCTTCGTGGAAACCCTAGCTGCAGCAATTTCGTCCTTCTTCATGGCTGTAGTAATTCATCCTTCTTCCCATGTGTGGATCGAAATTGTCCTCCAAGTAGCTCGTACTAGATCAGAAGAGAAGAAGATGATGTGATGAGTGAGTGTGAAATGCTCTCCAAAGTTGACTGTATTTATATACATCATTGAGGTGTGTGACACATCTGCTGGGGGTGTAAAACCTTAAGGCCGACCTACACATATAATTTATTATAAATAATAAATTCAAAATAAATGTTCTGCTCATCGGATTAAGATAAATTTTATATGGATCTTACACCTCTCTGAAAGAGGAATCCAATAAAAATATCGGTATCTTCATATGAGCATCACAACATGGAGTTTGGACCTAGTTGTCCAATTTTAACACTCCCTCTCAACTAGGGAGAACTCCATCCACCAGTGCAATCAAACATCGTGCGTCATCCCGCCGTAACTTGCTTTGCTGGCCTCTTTATTTCAGAACAGAAGTGGGTCAGTCACAAAGACATCATCCCTCGGCTGACAAATTCAGCCCAGAGGTCCGAAACCTCTATCAGACTCACAAAGAGTCTCCAACCAACCCAAAGTTGGTTCATCTGACCTGAAGTCAGGCAGAGGTCCGAAACCTCACTATACTTGATCCCAGATCAAGTGGTTGGACCGTGCAATCCTAGTTAGAGAGTACGCCAATCTCTGATGCGTCCATCAGTCTTTGCTACTAGTCTCTAGCTTTTCCCATCTCATTGGCCAAATGAGAGGTACTTCCCATGAGCCCTGAATTCAATGGGTAGGATGCATATAGGGCACAGATAATGAGAGGTGAACCAACTCAATAATCACAACGGTGGGGCAGAAGCACCACAAGGTTCGGCAAGCCTAGCCCCGTGAGTGCTTATAGCTCCGAGAAACTATCCCCAAAGCCCCCCAGAGCTCCCAGAGCTCATCGTCCAACGGGACCCACATCATAGGGTCGTTCCACGATACCAAGATTCTCACAGAAGGTTAGGAACTTGACCTTCCCCAGGGGCTTAGTGAGAATATCCGCGACCTGCTCATCAGTTCCTATATGATCGAGCCTTACGGCGCCTCGCTGTACCATATCCTGGATGAAATGATACCTAATATCAATATGCTTGGATCGGTCGTGGAACACAGGATTCTCAGTCATGCGAATCCCACTCTGGTTATCACAGAGTATCACGGTGGTATCTAGCACATGTCCAAACAGCTCACTAAAGAGCTTTTGCAACCAAACTGCTTCACAACAGGCCATACTTGCTGCAATGTATTCGGCCTCAGCGGTGCTCAAAGCCACCGACTTCTGCTTCGTTCTCATCCATGAAATCGAAGCAGAACCAAGATTGAAGCAGCATCCCGATGTGCTCTTACGATCCACCACACTGCCAGCCCAATCGGCATCAGTATGTCCATGGAGTGTCATAGTCCCGGCAGTGTATCTCAGCCCATGGTTTATCATGCCCCGAAGATATCTCAGAAGATTCTTGGCACCAACCCAGTGAAAGTGATGAGGCTCAACCATCTGTTGACTCAAAGTGTTCACTGCAAAACATATATCTGGATGGGTGTTCACTAAGAACATCAGAGCCCCTACGAGTTGACGATACTCAGTAGGATTTGCCAATACGGGCCCAGCAGCGCTGCCACTCAACTTCTTGAAGTTGAGTTCCATTGGTGTTGACACGGTCTTGCAGTCCACCAGACCAAATCTTTCCAGAAGTTTCACAATGTATTTTCCTTGAGAAAGGAAAATCTCTCCAGGTCTCTGCCAGACCTCCAGGCCTAGGAAGTAGTGCATCAGTCCTAGGTCCTTGATCTCGAACTCAGCAGCGAGCTCCCTCTTGCATTGATGAATGAGAGGGTCAACACCTGTCAGGAAGAGGTCGTCCACATACAGCACCAGAATGAGAGGCTTCCCCTGTACAACCACGAAGTAAAGGTTCGGATCAGCATTACTTCGAGTGAAGCCCAGCTTCATCAAGTAACTATCCATCCTCTCGTACCAGGCTCTGGGTGCTTGCTTTAACCCATAGAGGGCTTTCTTCAACTTGCAGACATGAGTGTCTCGATCCTGAACTTCAAATCCCAGAGGTTGTTCTACATACACCTCTTCTTTTATTGTACCATGCAGAAAGGCAGTCTTGACATCCATCTGATGAAGACTCCATCCTTGCGTAGCAGCAAAGGCTATGATTGATCGAATGGTGGTATATCGTGCCACAGGTGCAAATATGTCATCATAATCTACTCCTTCCTTTTGAGAGAAGCCACGGGCAACAAATCTTGCCTTGAACTTTTCAGCACTTCCATCAGAACCATGCTTGATCTTGTAGAGCCATTTCGCTGTGACAACTGATTTTTCCTTCGGTCTTGGAACCACATCCCAGACATCATTCTTCATTATGGACTCATATTCTTCGTGCATAGCATCCTTCCAGACTTGATGCTTTATGGCTTCCTCAAAAGATCCAGGTTCAGATTGTACAATGGTACTCATGGCAGCCAGATACCCTTGGTATCTACACGGCTTCTTGCTTTCTCGGAATGTCCCCCTTGGGGCAGCATGTCTCTCAGCATCTTCGAGGGTGTCCCTGAGCCATGATGGTCTCTTTCCCAGTGAAGGAGATGGATCAATAAGGTCCATTGGTCCTTCAATATCAGGCATTGTCTCATCCTGCGGTTCTTCTTGATTTCCAGGCCTTTCTTCATGATTTTCTTCAGATCTTGGAAGATCTACTACTTTCTTCAGGGAAGCATCTTCGTCAAAAGTGACATCATGGCATGTCTCTACTTCCCTTTGACCAGGTACATAGACTCTATAGGCCTTAGAAGTTTCACTGTAGCCCACAAACATTCCTTTCTTCCCAGAAGCATCCAGCTTACTTCTCTTTTCTTTTGGCACATGAAAATAAACAGGACATCCAAAAATTCTAAAATGTGAGACATCGGGTTTCTTACCGGTGAAAACCTCTTCGGGAGTTTTGGAGTCCAGGGCGGAATGAGGGCATCGGTTTTGAATGTATACAGCAGTATTCGCAGCTTCTCCCCACAGAAACTTCGGTAAACCTTGGTCACATAGCATGGCACGTGCAGCTTCCACAATGGTCCTGTTCTTTCGTTCAACAACGCCATTCTGCTCAGGAGTATAGGCAGTAGTAGTCTCCCTCTTAATGCCAGCTTCTCTGCAAAAGTCCTTGAACTCATTTGACTCATATTCATTGCCATTGTCGGTCCTCAAAATCTTGATCTTCTTCCCTGTCATATTTTCCACCAAGGCTTTGAAGGTACGGAACCACATGAAAGCCTCATCCTTCTTCTTCAAGAAGTATATCCAGGTTTTGCGGGAGAAGTCATCAGTGAATGTTATGTAGTAGGAACATCCTCCCAGGGATGTCACGGGCAGCATACCAGATAGATCAGAATGGACCGGTTGCAAAATATCAGAAGTCTTTGTGACACTTGAGGGAAAAGGTCCCCTTGTATGCTTTCCTTCGGCACAACCCTTACATACACCTTCATGATTATTTCCAAATTCGGGCCTCTCTGTCACCACCTTCCTTGCTTCGGGAAGGGCCTTGTAATGAAGGTGTCCAAACCTTCGGTGCCATAGTTCAGTTTGTCGCATAGTATCACATGTCATAGCTCCTAGAGGACTTCCTTCAACCTGGTAGAGTGTTCCAACTCTAAAACCAATCACGATAACTTCCTTGAGATTCTTCTTCCACATGCGCACTTTTCCATCAATGAATGCCACATTGAAGCCTTTGTCTTCAATCGCTGATATAGACACAAGGTTCTTCTTCAATTTTGGTACATAGAGTACATCTTGCAAATGTAGGACTTGTCCTTGAGACAAGTGGAGGGTCACAGTCCCTGTCCCTTTTACGAGATATGTGGCATTATCTCCAAGGATAATTTCCAGATTAGTATCCTTCTCAACCATGTCAGAGAGTGCTTCCTTGAACCCAGTGATGTGTCTTGAGGCACCACTCTCTATCAGCCAGACATCCATAGTGTCGGGCGAGGATGCAGCAGAGAGGGCAGATACAAGAATGTATTCATTTCTTTTATCAACAACATTTGACTCCTCATACCTGGAGTTTCTAGACCTTTTGAAAGGTTGATTGTTTCCATCAGAGGGAGCCTTCCTCTTTCCTTTGGACCTGTTGTTTCTTTGATTTCCATTCCTTCGGTTATTGTTGTTGTCATCACTATCGGGAGAATCCTTTTTGAAAGGACATTCTTTGGCATAGTGACCAGGCCTATGACAAGTGAAACACTTGCCCTTCTTTCCTTGGGCCCTTGTTCTTCCTTTGTTCTTAGAGCCACCAGAGTTCTTCTTTCTAGAATGAGCAGCATAGGCAACATTTCTGTCATTTTCATATTCCTTCATTCTTGGCTCTTCTTGCATGCATCTGGACAGTAGCTCGTCAAAGTTAGGAATTGTACTATTATTGAGAATGGTAGTGTTGAATACTTGCCATTCATATGGGAGTCCTCCAAGTGCGGTGAGTACCATCTCACGACCGGCTATTGTCTCCCCAATAACTAGTAGATTGTTCCTAATCTTGGTCAATTTCAGAAAGTATGTTTGGACAGACTCATCCCTGCCTTTCTTTAGATTCTTCAATTGATTCTTGAAGAATAGCACTTGGTTTACATTGTTTACCTTGAACATTAGGATCAATTTATCATACATCTCTTTAGATGTACCCAACTCAGAGATGTAGGCCACCAGGCTTTTATGAATGGATTCCCTGATCATTAGCTTTGCTTTGATCTCTCCCTTCTTATACTTGGTTTTAGCAGCAACAATAGCATTGGATGGAGGTTCTTGTATCTTACCCAGTACATGGTCCATGAGATCATGGTCTTCCAATTTGAGATCTAATATCATCTTCCAGGCATGGAAGTCATCCCTTTCAGTCAGCTTGTCATTCTCCTTGAAGTCATAACTTGTGGAACCCGTTTTTCTTAGATGGTGATTGCTATAAGTTAGGGCTTGTCTTCACCTCGCCTCTGATACCATGTAAATTTTTGTAGATGTTCTATGCTTGATGCAACTTTACTTTTATTACAACAATCACCTAAACAGTTAAGTAAAATGCTGATAGAACATACCAGTGGATCTATAGAAGACAAACCAGAAACAGGAGAATGTGAAGGTGCGTTACGGCGGTCAATAGGATGCTTCAACCAACAAAGTCTCCTTGATCAGCCAACCCAGAATGTGTCACAACAATCCTCAAATTAGTCACCCAGTCAACTCAAGTCAACTCCAGAAAAGTCAACGCAGGGCAGCAACATCAAAGTCAACGCAGCTCCAACTTCGGTCAACCTTTTGACCTCAGTTCTTGTGCCAATGTGTACGGCCTCCCAAAATTGAAGTCTCCAATAAATTTCAGCCTCTTTGGACCATGCGTTGACCAAAGTCAACACTGGTCAAACCTTCGTGGAAACCCTAGCTGCAGCAATTTCGTCCTTCTTCTTGGCTGTAGTAATTCGTCCTTCTTCCCACGTGTGGATCGAAATTGTCCTCCAAGTAGCTCATACTAGATCAGAAGAGAAGAAGATGATGTGATGAGTGAGTGTGAAATGCTCTCCAAAGTTGACTGTATTTATATACATCATTGAGGTGGGTGACACATCTGCTGGGGGTGTAAAACCTTAAGGCCGACCTGCACATATAATTTATTATAAATAATAAATTCAAAATAAATGTTCTGCTCATCGGATTAAGATAAATTTTATATGGATCGTACACCTCTCTGAAAGAGGAATCCAATAAAAATATCGGTATCTTCATCTGAGCATCACAACATGGAGTTTGGACCTAGTTGTCCAATTTTAACATGTATCCAACCCTATGTTGTTATCAATTGATGCAAAAAATTTCTTTGAAAGGGCCTGCTACCGCAAAATTTTGCAGGCCTAGTGCAAATCCTCACTAGGCAGATCTAGACCTCATGGAAACCATATATTAGCCACCACTGTCTGTTGATTTTTGTAGCATCGGAAAGTGTTCCAAGTCTCAAAATTTGTGAGGAGGCCAAGTTTGGACATTAGTATTCCAAAGAACTCGGCAACCGTTTGTGGAAATTCCTCTTGGTTCATGTCTTATTAAAATAATTAATTATTTTAATGGAGACCCTAAGTCTAAACTGTGTAGAGAAGCATGCAGACAGACACAGAGGAAGTCAGAGGCTCTTCCGGGTGTTAGAAAATATTTCGGGAGGGTCCAAGAATTTTGTCTCAGGTGTTTTCTATATGTATCTGCCAGTGTATTCCTTGTAAAGATTCATTCGCTGAAGAATAATAATAAAACCCTCATCAATTACATCGGTTTTCCCACATTAGGTTTTTCGGGGACAATTGTCCATAAATAAGTGTGTACATGTGATTGTTTTTTATGCTTATGTTCCTTACTGTTCCTTTCTCTGCATATGTAATTGTGAATGTTGCAGTAGTATTTATTTCGAAATTTACTAATAGATTTTTGTAAATAACTTATCAGAGTAATAAGTAGGAGAAATAAATCTATCACTGCAACTGTAGTTTCTAGATTGAAATTTTCACATGGTATCAAAGCCAGAGATGAGTAACAGGAAAGGAGAACTGGCAAGTGAACGAAAATCTGACATTGTTGCGGCATCTCAGAAGGGTTCACGCAGTTCTCCAGAAAGGAAGAGAAGCATGGAAGAACAAATGGATTACGATGTTTCTGTTCTGGCATCCAGACTCGAAGAAGAGTTTGCTTGTGTGTCAAGCACCTTTTCTCCTGAAGTTTTGTACATTGACAACGGGGCTTCTGCTCATATGACAGGAGTGCAGGAATGTTCTCCAACTACCGAGAAGAGCAGATGAAATTTAAAATAACCATGGGTAATAAAGCAAAATGTACCCCTATTGGAAGAGGTACCGTAGTATTTCAAACTAGAAATAAGCCTCGAGCCACTAATGTGCTACATGTGCTTGGGTTGGGGATGAACTTACTCTTAGTGTCTCAACTTCAAAACAAAGGTTACAACGTTTACTTCATTGGAAACATAGTTTATGTCAAACACCCAAGTTGGAAGAAGAAAGCACAAATCGGAGTAAGGAGCAACAAGATTTATAAGTTACAGCTCGAATATCCAATGGCACTAATAGGCAACACTGATGAGAAGGACTTGAATGAACTATGGCACAAAGGAATGGGACATTTGCATCATGGGGCGTTAAAGATTCTCAAGAAAACTGTCACAGGAGTTCTAGAATTGAGCACCAAGCGAGACGATGTCTGCAGAGGGTTCGTGTTGGGAAAGTATGCCAAGGTAGCGTATCAGAGAAGTAGCAATAGGTCCAAGATTGTATTGGGCTTGATACACTTAGATATCTGAGGACCAATGTCCACTAGAGCTCTTAGTGGTGCCAAATATTTCGTGACCTTTATTGATGACCATTCTAGGAAGACCAGGATCTAGTTTCTGAATACCAAGGATGAAGTCTTCAGTCGTTTCAAAGAGTTTAAAGCTCTGGTAGATAATCTGACAAGAAAGGGGATTAAGATGTTGCGTTCAGACAATGGTGGAGAGTACACTAATAAGGAATTCATAGGGTTTTACGCAAGGGAAGGTATTAGAAGAGAGTGGATCACTCCATATAATCCGAAGTAGAATGGAGTGGCAGAAAGAAAAAATAGAACTATTGTCGAGGCTACAAGGGTAATGTTGTATGATCAAGACATGCCCAAATTTCTGTGGCCTGAAGCTTGTAATAAAACTGTCTACATTCAGAACGGGATTCCTCACAGCACATTGGGAAAGATCACGCCAGAGAGTGTTGTCACTGGCAGCAAGATTGAAGTGAGCCACTTTAGGATCTTTAGCAGTACGACATATTTTCATGTGCCCAATGAAAAGAGGAAGAAGTTGGACATGATTGCGGAAAAGGGGTATCTGGTAGGATACAATGAGAATGCAAAGGCTTACTGCATTTACATTCTGGAGAGCAGGAAAGTTGTAGTGCGGAGGGATGCGAAATTCATGGAGAGGGCCTTCAAGAGATCCCAAGAGGTGCCTGCTGCTATGCAGTCTAAAGAGGATCTGTTTGTTCAACCACAACGACTTGCGAAAGATAATACAATTTCCTCTCCAAGGCATGGGGATCCAAGGGACACTTCTCTCGAGGACTTGGAGGAAGGAGAGTAGGTAGATCCACCTACTACCAGTGGGAGAACGAGCAGGGAACTACCACAAATTCTGAGGGACATAGAGGACTTTGTTGGAGCCCCCCGAGATGTGAAGAGACAATGAAGGCAGCTTGAGAGGTACCAAGCCTTGGTTGCACAGGTTGGGGAACCTTCTAGTTTTCGGGAAGCAACTCAGCACTAGGTATGGGTAGATGCGATGGTGGAAGAGTACAGTTCCATCATGTCTGGGAAGTGGTTCCCAGGCCTCATGAAAGATCAGTTGTAGGTACAACGTGGATCTACAAGATTAAGTATGCTGCAGATGGCAGCATCGAGAAATTTAAAGCCAGGTTTGTGGCTAAGGAGTATGCTCAAAAGGAAGGGATAGATTATGAAGAAACCTTCACTCCAGTCGCCAGATATACTTCCATTAGATCCGTGATATCCCTTGTTACGCAGATGGGATGGGAGATTCACCAGATGTTCATCAAGACTACGTTCCTAAATGGGGTGATAGTAGAGGAAGTGTACATTGAACAACCAGAGGGCTTCGAGACACATGAACAAAAGACTGATGTATGTAGGCCTAAGAATTCCTTGTATGGACTAAAGCAAGCCCCTAGAGCTTGCTATGGTCGAATTGACAACTACCTGCAGAAGATGGGATTTGTCAAGAGTGACACAGATCCAAATCTCTACTATCTAAGGGTAGGGAGTGAGCCCCTGATGCTGGTTCTATATGTATATGATCTATTTCTGACAGGGTCATCGAGGCTCATCAAGGACTGCAAGGAGAATTTGGCTACAGAATTTGACATGAAGGATCTAGGGCTGATGCACTATTTTCTAGGGTTGGAAGTTTAGCAGCAAAAGGGGGAGATCTTCCTTGGTTAAGGAAGATATACTATAGAAATTCTGAGAATATTTCAGATGGAGGACTGTAGACCTATGATGACTCCAATGATCACCAACTGGAAGAAAATTGACACGTCCGAAGATGATGAGGCTGATCCTACTCTGTATAGGCAGCTCATAGGATCTCTGATGTATCTAGTGGACATTAGGCCAGACATCTGTTATGATGTCAATACCCTTAGACAGTTCATGGTGGAACCTAAGAGGGCTCATTGGGCAACAACCAAACATGTTCTCAGGTATCTTCAAGGAACAAGTGAGCTTGGACTGAAGTACATCCGTGGAAATGACATCAGGTTGAGTGGGTTCATCGACGTAGATTGGGCAGGGAGTCTAGTAGATCGGAAGAGTACCAATGGGTACTGTTTTAGTCTTGGATCAGGGATGACATCCCGGTGCAATAGGAAACAAAAATTCGTGGCGCTGACCTCAACAGATGCTGAATATATGGTAGCTAGCACAGCTTCGTGTGAGGCCATATGGCTTTGGAAACTGCTTGTGAACTTATTGAAGGAGAAGATGTAAGCGACCAGTATTCAATGTGATAATCAAAGTTGCATCAAGCTCTCTAAAAATCCTGTGTTTCATGATCGGTCGAAGCATATTGACATCAAGTGTCACTTCATCAGAGACTGTGTCCAACGAGGAGCTGTACAGTTGCAGTATACTTCAACAGGAGAACAAGTGGCAGATATCCTCACGAAGGCTCTGGGGAATACCAAGTTTGTCTACTTCAGAGAGAAGATAGGGATGATCAAGAATCCATTTTAGTAGTAGGAATGGATAGGAGCAGGATTCAGAGGGAGTTTCAATACAGATGAAGTAGTGACAGTGGCAGTGTCATGGGCAAACAATACATAAGGAAGCAACCCAGCAGATGAGGGGCAGCAACGAGAGATCAGCAGGGCAAAGGATGCTTCAAAGTAGAGCAGCATGTAGCAGGCATATTGCTAGAACACCTTCCTTGCTAAGAGGGAGTGTTGATTTTTGTAGCATCAGAAAGTGTTCCAAGTCTCAAAATTTGTGAGGAGGCTTAGACATCAGTATTCCAAAGAACCCAAAAACCATTTGTGGAAATTCCACTCGGTTCATGTCTTATTAAAATAATTAATTATTTTAATGGAGACACAAAGTCTAAACTTAGGGAAATTAAATAATTAATGGGTATTAATAAGACAGAGTGTGAAACTTCTAGAGAATGGAGACCAAGTCAAGTTCTAATCTGGGCAACGAGAAGGTTATAAAAGAAGGCATGAGGGTCATTTGGAAGGAAAGTCGGGCATACACTCAGTACCCAAAGGAGATCGATTCTGAAGGAATATAATTCGATTTTAGAGGGTGAGTTGCAAGGCAGAGTTGCAGAGGCAGAAGGAGAAGAGGGAGTTAGCAGTGACTGAACACGAGGGCAGAGGGACACAGTCTAGCGCAGGGACTGCGAAGAGGAGCACGCAGATAGATGCAAAGGAAGTCAGAGGCTCTTTCGGGTGTCAAAAAATATTTCGAGAGGGTCTGAGAATTTTGTCTCAGGTGTTTTCTACATGTATCTGCCAGTGTATTCCTTGTAAAGATTCATTTGTTGAAGAATAATAATAAAACCCTCATCTGCTGCATCGGTTTTCCCACATTGGGTTTTTCCTGGGGACAATTGTCCAAAAATAAGTGTGTACATGTGATTGTTTCTTATGCTTATGTTCCTTACTGTTCTTTTCTATGCATATGTAATTGTGAATGTTGCAGTAGTATTTATTTTGAAATTTATTGATATATTTTTGTAAATAACTTATTAGAGTAATAAGCAGGAGAAAGAAATCTATTACCGCAACTGTAATTTCTAGATTGAAATTTTCACTGTCACCTCAACAACTTTTCTCCATCTATATAGTGGTATATTGCACCACAAGAAAGAGTTCCCTGTATGAGGGTCACCTAGAGTATATTCAACAAGGAAGGTTTAAATGATATTGCACCACAAGAAAGAATTCCCTGTATGAGGGTCACCTATAGTATATTCAACAAGGGTGGTTTAAACGATGTGGCATGCTTTCGTAGAAATGACTCTAGAATCAAAATGTAATTCTTCAAATCTTATATAAACATAAAATTAAAAAACTCATTGGTTTACTTTTTATTTTTTATGGTTAAATTTTTTCTGTATATATTTTCATTATTTTATGTGTATATTTTCTATTCTTAGCGCTTTTGGGATTATAAAAATTAAGGACAATCGTTGAATTTAGTTAAAAGAGATGTCTGTTTGGTGGAATAAGGAGTGTGCCTTATTTCCACTAGGGCCATGGGGTAAAATCGACGCTCCTCTTGAATTAGTTGATCAATGATTATGGATTATGGCCGTATGTGGAACCCTAGAAGTTAAATGAGATCGTGCCTAATCAAGAACAAGTTTTGAAACAAGGCCCTATTAGAAAGGATTATACTAAGGGAAAAGCCTTCAACAAATAACTCAACTATGATACAAAATAAATTGAAGCCCTTAGTGAGGAGCACTAGGGCATGGCCCAACAAGAAGAAACAAACTCTACCTTACACCAACAAGAGAGATGTGCGAGTAAAACCCTAAACATCCTTCAGCAAGTGACAAAGTTTCCTTTCAAATGGATTGATCTAGTTATTTTTTTGCAGTATTATTTAGTTATCCACAAATCACCTTAAGAAATATTTGAAATCAACCAAGAAAGATAATTCATGTTGAACACCAAATATTTCATGAAAATGTTTCACATTATGGAAAAACATTCTCAACAATTCACAATGATCTGCAAAGGAGGGATATTTCTCTATTTATAGATTAGGATATCAACATATTTCCTCCTAAAGTAGGGAGATTTCTCTATTTATAGATTAGGATCTCAACATCTTTCCTCCTTTTTCTTTAAAAAACAAGCAACTTTTCATCCACAATATGCTTCACAATTAAGTCAAATTACAAGTTATTTCATTACATTACTTAAATTTCAAAATAGGTGATACATCCCACCAATTAGAGGTTTTATTTGACAGAAGGAGGTCTGAATTGACCTAAGGGTGAAATGTTCCATCAAGAAATAGCTTGACATTACATATACAATGATATTTATTTCGGTAACTAGAGGCAACCTTGAGCAATATATCAACCCCCTAAAAGAAAGAAAAGCGTAATTACATATATAAAGAATGACTGGATTCCAGAGCGTAATTACATATATAAAGAATGATTGCATTCGAGAGCGTAATCATTCAATATATCAAGAATGACTAACGGATACGGGTCGAGGGGAAAGTCAAAGTGCCTTGGTTAGTGAAACGTGTTGCCCAAAGGTATTCTTACGGCGAATTGGTTTTCGACGTGTGAATACTTGGCTAATACACTTGAACCCTTCAAGTCACACCGAAATGACCGATAGCGTACAAGTACCATGAGGGAAAGGTGAAAAGAACCCTATTTGCCGTTAGGTCGCTCGACCATAAGGGAGAGGAAAAGGAGTGCAATATAAATAAATCCGATGCGAACAATCAGTCAAAGGATGCGTAAGCATGATCGACGATAAGGGAGAGGAATTTCTTGCTCGCTTGACGCTAGGAAAGCGAGGATGCGGAGCATGCTCTCAAGCAGGCTCTACCATAAGGGAGAGGAATTTCTTGCTCGCTTGACGCTAGGAGAGCGAGGATGCAGAGCATGGTCTCAATTTAGGGAGAGGAATTGGAAGGTTTACCCTACAATAGGTAGAGGAAAGGGAGTGCAATAGAAAGAAATCCGATGCGAACAATCAATCGAAGGATGCGTAAGCAGGATCGACCATAAGGGAGAGGAATTTCTTGCTCGCTTGACGCTAGGAAAGCGAGGATGCAAGCATGCTCTCAATTTAGGGAGAGGAATTCACCTCATTCCCTACATATTATGTTATTATTCGTTTTATTATCCACCCACCCCCACATTTGATTCTATTAATAGTCTACTTACCTTCTCCGTATCGCATCAATTAGTAGATCTGCTTCTATTACTAATGTGAATGTCATTGAAACCTACCAATATAAAGTAGGGCATATCCTTACCATTTATTTTATTAATGTATGGGCTATCTTGACCATATTTGTATATGTCCTTTGCCCCATCAAGAAATAGCTTGACATTCTAGTCATTCCTTGAGTGCTTAGGAAGTCAAAAATTTCACTTTGTTTGCATAATTGTGCTTTAATGAGGATGTTGGCCTTTCCAACGACTAGTATAATGGGGGTGACGACCCTTTCCTTGGTGCAAAGATGATTAAAAGCATGCTTTTAGGCTCCTTGCTTTATTTTGACTTGAAATGTCCCTTGGATTGCTTGGAGACCTAAATGGCCTTCTGTTTTGGCTCATAATTCCTCCAAATTGATCTTTACATGATCCAATGGGTAGAAAGGGTGGATGACACTCCTTGTATGGGTCCATTTGCCTCTTTTTTGTGTGCTTGAAGGCTTGAACTTTCCTGAACATGAGTTGTCCTTTGTCTATGATGTGTCCTCGACTTGCTTTGACATCTTGCTTACTCAACAAATTTTCCATGTTACCTCTTTTAACCTCATTCCTGCGCCAAAAGGAGAAGTTGCCTTGTTTTGAAGGTAACTCAAAGATGCAAATGGTACATTAAAGGGGGTGTTAAGAGTGCCTTGACTTGGAGCTGATTACTCTTGACTTGGAGGCCGTAAGATATCTTTTAACTGCCTTGGAGGATGTGGGTCACTACATTAGGGAGCCCAAATGCATCGCAAACTTTGAGACTTCCATGAAGAATGATGGTCATGGCCAAAGAAGTGTGAATACATACGGATATGGTTTATTTTGGCAAAAAAGAGTGCATTTAGATAATGGGAAAGTGGGGAAAAGTAAAATAAGTGATCAACGGTATAGGCCTACTCAACAAGCGCTCCCATAAATCATCAGTCGTAGTAGATCCACCTCTTGATGTTCGCATATCACCATAAGAGATAAGAATGATGCATGATACTTTCTTTCCCATAATATTCTTGTCTTTTCCTTACCCATCAAATGCTGAATGAAATCCTTTTCTTCTAGTACTAACCTTTCTCTAGTGCCTTGTGGATTATACTAGCTTCAGAAGGTTTCCATAATTAACATGCTCTAGCAAGTTGAGTGATGCTCTGTTTTTGGGAGGGACCATTGTGAGAGAAACCTAGGCCTTATTTGTTGAGGGTTTCTCAAAAAACTAATAACACCCCCATTCATACATTTACTAAAGAACCCTTTCTCCTATATCCTCTCTCTCTGTTTGTTTGCTTGCCCCTTTCTTAGGCTACATCACCACTAATGGGTCTCTCTAGGCCGTCTTCTCAAGTAGGGCCCGACCTGAGAGGGCTTCTCCTTAGATGGGACCAATCATCGTGCCTCTCTTTTGCCTATTAGGGATTTTGGTCTTGGTTGGCACGTCTTATAGACTGCAGCTATGGGATCTTATCTCCAACCAATTCTCCAATGCTTGTTTCCACTCGTCTATTGCATTCCCCAACTCAACAATAGGATTGTCAACTTTTTCCTCTTTCCTTCGATATGTTTGCTCCGAAGTTGTCAATTATCACCTCTTTAATTTCCTATCTCAAATAGTGTTTCCACCTCTTACTTCTTGGTTTTAATTGTTCATCTATATTGTTGTGCCCTCTTCCATATTTGGTTCAGTTTTTTGGTCCTATCTTCAGTAACTTTGATATCTCTTTCCTCCACTAGTTCACCCCTACCTTTTCCACCTCTCCTTCCTTGTCCTCTTCTTACCTTCACTTGCTTCTCAACCTCATTAAGGTTTTCTATATTTATTGCCTCCTTGTATGTGGCAAGCCATTTAATTTTATATTGTAGGTTGTGTTACCACAATCTGGCAGGCCCTAAGGAGGGAAATCCTATGGGTTTGTTACCACTCAAACCAGCAGGGGACCTAAAAGGGTTTCCTAAGAGGGCAACTGCTAGGATAAGGGCAACGGTGGAGGCTTAGCCCATTGTCACCACAGTTAAGACTCCCTGCTCTTTATGGACTTTCACTGATGGGAGGAGTCCCGATGTTTTTGGGAAGCCACTTATAAAGGATATGTCGATGAATAGGTATGAAGTGATCTCGGAAACCCTTTCCCAAGGAGGAGGTGAAGAATGAAACTTGCTTGCTCTTTAAGCAAGGGATTCACCTTTCAAGGGAGAGGGGTTGAGGTTAAGGGAGAAGGATACAACTTGTAGAGGTACTTCCCGATCCTCCCTAAAATCCTATAAGAACTTGGATTCCCAAATATTTTTAGATTTTGGGTAGCATCGAATGTGCTCTAGCTCTGAAAATTTGTGGAGGGGCTAGAAAATATGAGATCTTCAAGACCCATAAATCGTTTGGAGAAATTCCACCCGGTGTAAAAGTTATTCAAATAATTAATTTTTTTTATGGGGACCCTAAGTCTAACTAACGGAAATTGAAAAATTAAAGTGAATTAATTTACACATGTGGTGAGAATGTTTTAAGTGACATGGATAAATATTTCTCTAATCTTAGCCATTGATTAGTGATTAGATCACGGCCGTTGATTTCTCAACGAGAAAAGTATTAAAGGAAGGCTTGGGGTCAGTTGGAGAATACACACAGAGTAGCAGCACTTGAGCTAAGTCGAAATTCTCGGGCGCGATTTGCTGAGAATTTTCGAGTGAGCTTGTAGTGCTAGTTAGGGGAAGATCCACAAGGGATGTTATGATCCAAGTCTGAGAATACATACATCAGAGAGGTAGATCCGTACGAGGCAGCGAAGAGGCCAGCAGGAGGGACGCAGCGTAGCCAGGCTGATGCAAAGACTACGCAGAGAGGGATGTAGACTCTTCTGGGTGACGCAATGGCAGCACAGAGGCCTTCAGGGTGATGTAGGGGCAGCTTGTGCGGCGTAGAGGCTGCGCTGGGCAGGAGAGGCTGGAAGAGCTACGCTGAGGGTTCCAGTGGGCCAGAAAGGGCTTGTATTCAGTAATTCCTGAAGGGTTTGAATCAGCCATATTTTTTGTCTCCGAGTGATAAGGTACAATTGCCGTGAATTTCTCTGTGGGGCAAACTACTACCAGTGGCCTACATGTATTCAAATATTCTGCTTAATAAATAAAACCCTCAAAGAGCTACTGCATCGGTTTTCCCGCATTGGGTTTTTCCAGGGACATTTGCTCGAAAAACCATGTGTGTCCTATGTCATATGTGCGTTATGTTTCAGTAAATGATGTGTATCTGTGTAGGCTGCTACATGTGTTTGCTTCGATATTTTCTGAATATTTTTGAAAATGACTTGTATAATTAAATCACAAGTAGGAGAAGTAAATCAAGATATTGCAGTAGGGTTTCTGTAATTTTGTATTAAAATTTTTTCACATGAAGTAAATCAAGATATTGCAGTAAGGTTTATGTAATTCTGTATTAAAAAAATTTCACATGGTATCGGAGCGATTGTAGATCAAGCAGAAGGCATTAGCAAGAGGCCGAAGAATTTTTGCTGCAGGAAGGCAGCTGAAGCTCACAGATCTAGGAAGAAGGCATCGCAGGACCAGGAGAGACGCAGAGCCAACAGAAGGGATGCAGAGCCAGTCTGCTCATGCAAAGCTGACGTAGAGGATGACACAGTCCTTAGTGGGTGACGCAGAGCCTGTCAGGCTCACGCTGGGCTGACGCAGGCCCTAGAGGGTGGCGCAGTCCAAGTTGGAGAGACATTGTGCTGGTTGCCGGGTCTAGAAGTGCAGCTTCTGATCTTCAAAGTTGCTAGTGGGGCATCGGTTCTGTCGGTGTAGAACAGTGCCTAACAAAGTTGATAAAGTAAGCGGAAACAGTCCCTCAATATATTTTATTGCGAAGAAATCTGAGATTCGATCGGGAGGGTGATCGTAGCGGGCTGATTCGACAGAATTTGCGGAGGATTTTCGGGAGGGAAATCAGTTGTTAGAGGGAGCAGATTCTCTAAAGGGTTTCTATCTCCAAGAAACCCAGATTCGGTCTTGTGCTGAGTGTGGCAGCAGTAGAAGGGAGAAGAGTACATGCTTCGACCTTTTTGAGCAGAGATGGCCCCATATGGACTGAGAGATCAGGATAGGTTAAATGGTGTGTCTAACTTTGCGATCTGGAAAGCCAGAATCCTAACAGTCCTGGAGGAGTACGATATCAGAGATCACGCTGAGAACATCCTGGTTGTGCCAACCGATGTTGATGCTCTGAAGAAGTTCAATGAAAATCAGGCCCGGGCTAAGCACTTGATCATGGATGGAGTGAAGGATCACGTGGTCCCACAACCCTAGCATTTAAGGGAAAACGACAACAAGGGAATGTAGGAATTTACAGGGTAAGTTCCGTAGATCAAGAACCATAGGTCACCGCTCACAAACAGATCACAAATCAGTACACCAGTATAATCACGTGGTTAAAACCCTCAAAGAGGGAAACAGTCCACGGCCTGAGCCAATGCGGCCACTTCAGGCAATTTATTAATATAAAGAGAAAAGTTACATATGTTTCTCTTATAAACGGTTACCGGACAAATGACCTTCCATGCTCTTTAAATAGAGATCATGGACTAATCGGGCGTTAAGCCACAGATCAAGTGTCGTTAATACCGAGGTGAGAGATAACCGTCGGATCACTACAAATCGTGACCGTCGGATTATAAGTTACAAATGTACATGGTAAATGAACACACTTTAGACTAAGTTGTTCTTAACTATTTCCTATGTGTCGGAATATCCTAACAGGGAAGAAGAAGGACCTATCCAAGGTTTGGTACTTCAGATGTGGCGAACTTGGACACTTCACCAATAGTTGTCCTAAGAGGAAGGACAAGGAAGCTTCGGATTCCAAGGTAGCAACAACGAAAGGGGACGATGGCAACAAAGATGATGTGGCTATGAATGGTCATGTACCTCGAGAGAAGAGGTGGGGTGACATAGATCTGTAGAGTGAGCTACAGATGGTTGAGGCGGGATCCTTGAGGTGCCCAAACTCTTGGATCACATAGGAGCTACGGGAGCCTTAAGACAATAGCAGGATGACTGGAGTCAGTGGGTGCAGAAGATCATGGAGAAGCAGAGGCAATGCTGGGACGCTGAAGTGTGGAGAAGCGCAGTGCAGTGGCAGTAGCAGTGTGGAAGCAGCATCGCAGAGGCTCATGGGACTTCAATAGCGCAGAGGGGCAATGCTTATGCAGGGCAGAGCAGCAGCAGCAGAAGGTGCTTCAGTGATGAGATGCAGCCAGAATAACTTGTCTGTCAGTTGATTGGATGATTGTCCTTCAGTTTCTTACTTCTCAGCAACTGAGTTGTAGTGCAACAGTTAGCAGTGGCAGTGCTATAGGTAGCATGATGCAACAATTTGAGAGGGAGCTTTAGTACAAATGTGGCAATGTCAGTGGAATGACATGGGCTGCAGTACAGAAAGCAGCAATGTAGTGGATGGAGGGCAGCAGGCCAAGCATCACCAGCACGGGGATCGATGGCAGAGATCAGGGTGATGCTTTAGTGGTGAAGTGTTGCTAGAGCACATTCCTCGCTAAGAGGGATTGTTGAGATTTTGGGTAGCATCGGATGTGCTCTAGCTCCGAAACTTTGTGGAGGGGCTAGAACACATGAGATCTCAAAGACCCATAAATCGTTTGGAGAAATTCCACCCGGTGTAAAAAAATTTTCAAATAATTAAATTTTTTAATGGGGACCCTAAGTCTAACTTAGGGAAATTGAAAAATTAAAGTGAATTAATTTGCACATGAGGTGAGAATGTTCTAAGTGACGTGGATCAACCTTTCTCTAATCTTAGCCATTGATTAGTGATTAGATCACGACTGTTGATTTCTCAATGAGAAAAGTATTAAAGGAAGGCTTGGGGTCAGTTGGAGAATACACACAGAGTAGCAGCACTTGAGCTAAGTCGAAATTCTGGGGCGCAGTTTGCTGCGAATTTTCGGGTGAGCTTGCAGTGCTAGGGAGGGGCAGATCGGAAAGGGATGATCTGATCCAAGGCCGATAATACATACATCAGAGAGCCAGATCCATACCAGGCAGCGGAGAGGCCAGCAGGAGAGACACAACCCAGCCAGGCTGATGCAGATACCACGCAGAGAGGGACGCATAACCTTCTGGGTGACGCAGGGGTAGCTTGTGCTGCGTAGAGGCTATGTTGGGCAAGAGAGGTTGACACAGAGGCTGGAAGAGCTGCGTTAAGGGTTTCAGTGGGCTAGAAAGGGCTCGTATTCAGTAGTTCATGAAGGGCTTGAATCAGTCATATTTTTTGTCTCTGAGTGATAAGTTACAACTGCTGTGAATTTCTCTGTGGGGCAAACCACTACTGGTGCACTAGATGTATTTAGATATTTTGCTTAATAAATAAAACCCTCAAAGAGCTACCACACCGGTTTTCCCGCATTGGGTTTTTCCAGGGACATTTGTCCGAAATATCATGTGTCCTTTGTCATATGTGCACTATGTTTCAGTAAATGTTTTGTATGTATGTAGGATGCTAGTTGTGTTTACTTCGATATTTTCTGAATACTTCTGAAAATAACTTGTATAATTAAATCACAAGTAGGAGAAGCAAATCAAGATATTGCAGTAGGGTTTCTGTAATTTTGTAATCATAATTTTTCACTAAATAGTCCTTGATGATTTGAACTTTGACAAAATGGGACCACACGAGACCAAGTGGACCCAGCCCAGGTTCAAGGATGGAATATGTCAACCAATGATGCTCCTACCCTGGACAAGGTGAGGGGAAAGGATCAGACAAGAGATTTTGCTTCAAAAGGTCAAATTGATCCTACTACAGTCTAGCCTTGGGGATGCCTAGGAAAAATTTGGTCCTAGAGCTAGGGATTGAGTTTCTTCGGAGATTCCACTGTTAGAATTGCCTCAAATTCGGAGTAGAGGGAGGGGACCCACTAGCGTAGTAGCCTCCAAGAGATCGAATTTTTCTTGTGGGTGGATTCTCTAGAAATTGATGCCCTAGGTGACATATCAGGGCTAGACCTGGGAAAAGGGGGGAAATGGGGAAAAGGTGAAAAAAAGGGGAAAATGACTACCCTTTTGAGGGATGAGTGCCTATTTCCCTTAGGGATATGGAGTCAATGATGATGATGATTGAGAACCTGACTTCTTGATCAAGGAGGCTCGGAAAGTCAACTTTGTCCAATGTTAAGGGAAAAAGAAGAAAAGTGACCTTCAAGCATTTATAATTCATCCAAATAGTGCAAGATTATCGAGATAAAACAATATCTAGGACATTTCATTCATCTAACAATGGCCCATACATTAAACAAACTAAATAGACACTCAATTCCACATTCCAATGATGCAACAACTAGCCCTAATTATGGCGAAGTTCAACAGTATGTAACAACAAGAATATATCATCAAATTTACTTATAGTGTTAGAGTGCATATCAAACCAGCATCACATTTGCAAAAAAAGAAGCTCCAAGATAAAAATGGCCCAAATCCATACATCAAAATTCATCCATTTGCCCAAAATAATCCTCCAAGAAGAAATGTGAAATTCTCTAAGAATAGAGAGATCCCAAGTGAAGTGATGATACATATGAATGTATCTAACATCAATATATACCCCTCTAAGGCTTTCCAAATATCCTAGGGCCTACATTAGCCCCTAATGGTAAAATAATGTGCAAATAAAACCCCTATTGGTGGCAAGCCCACCAAACTAGCTCATAAATGGAAAAAATAGGCCTCACAGGGGGCCAAATCATAATATGTACATGTTGTACGACCCTACAAAGGTTTAATAATATCCTGAAGTGTCATAATGAGGAATAAGCTCCTCGAAATATGATAGACAAGGGGGTGGCCCATTGTTCTCCAAGTCATAGACCTGTTGTGCTCCTAATGGGTGTGGGGGCACACAAATGACCCCATGGGTCTTCATATGAATCAGAGATGCCTGTAGATCCTACGCAAGGGCTCAAGTGATGGAATGGACGCTGTTGTGACATCGTACAAGTCCTGGGACACCTGCCAAGAGTGTGGGGCTCCTGTGGGGCCTGTTGGGCATAGTGTACCAAGCACATCACCATCATCCCAAAAGTGGGTTGCTAGTAGTCTCTGAACATTGATGAGGATCTGTGGAGTGTAGTCTGCCATTGTGGAGGCCCATGGCTCTCTACGCACACCCTATGTGTGCCAATGTAGCTCTCTCGAGGTATAGGGAGACCAAACCCAAATGGAAACCACTTGCAATCCCGTATAAGATCCAATGCGTCCCATAGGCTTCCAGTGAAACCAGTCATTAGAATAATCGTGTAAAGGAGATTGCAAATCATGGATAACAAAGTGGGCACTTCATAGTGGCACGCCCTTTCATAGTGAGCTTTGACATGTGCTACTGTCTCCATACTTCGAAGGGGGTTAGCCATGTATCTTAAAAAGTGGTTTCACCCCTTAAAGGGGATAGTAGGTCCAAGGTACATTCTTTGATTGGGGTGGTAAGTGATAAGTAAGTGAAACATAGTAGGGAATGAGAGGGGCAATCTTGTGCCACATATCGGGGCATAGGGGAAGCCAGATAAGGGGAAACCCACACCATGGTATATAATGTGTAGGAGGGAGAAATCATGGTAAATGAGGTGTCCCGACCTTGATTTATCATTTTTCCACCCTTATTTATATGTCTTTTTCCTTTTATGAATTTTATTTAATTAACTATTCGGGGCCCGAGGATAAGAGCATGATGTGTTAGATATAACAATGATTACCCCTTTTTTTAAGGTAGGGCGGTTCATTTCCCTCCAGGGGGGTTGGGACAATCATGGGTTCATGTATGACAAACAAGGCTCATCTAGGGCCTATGGAACCAGGGTGGTGCCCATGGGTAAGGGGCAGAGCTCATGCATTGGCTTTTGCCCATGTGCTAATTATTTTTTATCCCAACCATCTTTTGTATTTTGTGGTACGATTTCTTGTTAAGTGTGGCCAATTATGCTTTTTCTTTTCCTTTTAGCTGCTTCAACCTCCGAGGCATCATTCCAGGCGTGACACAAGGTGGGGGCAAGGGGATAGGGAGGTTGACCCTATGTGGACCCATGAGGGCTATGTGGACCCAGGTGGGAGAAATGATGAATGGGAGTATAATGAGTGGAAGGGTAGTAATAATTGCGCATAAAGGAGTAGGACCATGAACCCAAAGTCGGGGTTTTCCAAGTAGTACCACCCTAGAACCAAATGGTCAATAAAGGAGATCTAACACCCAAAAGAGATCAAGGGGATAGGAGCATAGACTAAGCCCACTCTTTCCACCAAATCCCCCCATCAATCCATGCCTAGAAGCATTCACATGATAAGTAAACCCAATACTCAATTACCAAATGACAAGACATAACTTTTGGTTCAGAACGCCCACGTTCAAACATACAATCTGTAATATCCCCAACGGGAAATAGACAGTAATACACAGAAATACAAACATGCAACTATATAGGAAAAATGCCGGAACTAGAATATGAAGCAAGTACACATAAAATACCAGAACGCTAAGCCATTTTATTAATCTGAGAATACATATATGGGTACAAGAGATAATCAGAATAAGTGCACCTATCCTTGCACAAGGCAAGTGCAGAACCCTCTCAGAATAGGAAATGGCTACAATAGAGACTGCGTCCTAGCTGCTGGAGAAATCTGCCATAGAAAGCTGCTGCTGCAATGAACTGGAACTAGGGGCTGATCCCCTCGCCGGAATGAGCTAAAAATCGGTAAGCTGCCTGTACTCACTGCTCCGGACAAAACCCAGAAACCATGAAGCAAATGCACCACCTCCGAAAAACCACCACTGAAGCCCTCCTCAAGAAAAACGTTGTCTCTCCCAAGCACAGCGCAGAGGCTCAAGGAAAATGCTGGAAAAGGGCCACGAATTCCCCTGCAAAACTCTCCAACTGAATCAACAATCCCTCCAACTGAAATACGTTGAGGACTCCACGAAAATCCCCCACAACAGCGCTGCACCAATACCAACTGCGTCCTCCCTCCTGAACTGCGTCCTCCCTCCTGGACTGCGCAATCACTCTATGAGACCAGCTCCTCTGCAAAACGTCCACCAAAATCTCCTGCAAATCAACTGCTGAAACTGAAGGAATACCTTGCCCGAGCAGGCACTCGAAGTCCCCCGGGGCCAAGGGCGAGATCTCCGACCGGAGACACTCAGTTCGCACTAAACAGTGCTACAGACCGACTAAACAACCGGCGTGCTCAAGTAGACAGAAGTCTAGCTCACAATATCATCAACATATCCATAATGCCAAATGGAGTGAAACCCCCACCTTTTATAGTGCTAGCTCCCTCAAAACCCTAACTGCGTCTTTGAGCTCCTCCTATGCCTGCGCAGTTGCCTTTGGAGCCTACGTGAGGCCTCTCTCATGTAACGTGTGGACCCCCAAGGCTTTCCCCTTTAAGTTACAACGTTCACCTACTAGGAAGCACTTTATTTTATTAAAGTGAGTTGACCCCCTCTTTCTCACTTTATTTATTAATTTTAACTATAGGCGGCAAAACTATACAAAAATGAAATATTCCAATTAGCGGTGCTAATTAGGAATATTACACAATCAATACAAATGGTTGAGGGACCACATGGCTGACTCAGGTGGTGGAGAAATGGCACAACAAGCTAGTAGGAGGCTGCAAGGGGCTGTCGGCTGAGGTCCATCATGTAGAAAAAATTCTCTTAGGGATATCACCCGCTACGTGGTGGGTAACAGGGTCAAAGAGCTAAACTAAGTGATAACAATGGGACAATGTCCCACTGCCACCACACGTAGTTTCCCCTACTCTTTATGGACTTTCACTGATGCTAGGAGTCCCGGTAGATAAACAATCATCTTTGATTGATGTTCTAGGGATTGAGGTACTAGGTGATGAGGTAGGACTTCTCAAGGGAAGCTCAATGTGATAATATGGCACTTCAAAAGGGTTTTCGCTCCCTATAAGAGACCTAGAAGAAACCTGCACACGATCTAGGGTTTTTTGAATTATCTTGATAAAGGTACTCCCAAGATCAAGGCAAGGGGAAGAAAGGGCGTCTTATGATTTAATCCAATGAATACTAAGCTCATACAACCCTCGAAGAAGTCCCCAAGCCAAGGAAATGCAAACTAGGGTTTCCCTTCTAGGGCACACCTCGGGGAAGAGTTTTTATGGATGGATACACAAGGGATGGTTGTCAAACTTGAGGTCTTGTAGCTAAGACCCTAAGCTTGTAGTCTATGATCCTGGAATCCCCCGTTTCACTGTCTAGAGAATTTCGCTCTATGCCCTAATCTAGCCATCCAAGAAGAGGGGGCCAAAAATTTGGGATAAGAAATATGGAGAAAGAAGGATTTGATCCTGAAATGGCTTGGAGCAGTGCTTTCTCCTTTGGGCTTGTGGAGTCCTAGATTCTTCAAGTTTTCCATAATTGTCTTCAAGGAGGTCAAGAATTGATGCACTAACTACCAACCCTCAACAATTATCCACTAAAAATTTATGAAATTTATGTAGGAAAAACAATATTTCATCGATTAGGAACATTTATCACATGTCATGCTATGAGTAACATGTGTGATTGCCAACCAAATAGCTTTAAAAATAAATCTTCAACAATTAGGGCACAATCTAACATTAATCTAGTTGCAAAAATTCCATATAGTACACATTCTTCAAGAATGAAACTTCAACAAGAGGCGCTTAAAAGATGAAAATATGATATATCCATCCACAAATCAATATATAGCTCCAAAGTAAATGGAATTTCAGCTCCAAATATGAAAATTCATCCATGACATCCAGTAGATAATCCAAAAGAAAAAGTTTAGATTTGCCAAGAAGCCCAAAATTCCCAAGTGTAACTATGATCCAATACAAATAAAGTTGAGTTTAAGTTGACTTTTATTTATATGAGACGTAGTAGGTCGAATTATTATCCCAAGGTCCCTAACATTATAAAAATGTGAAAATACCTTCCTTGGTCACAAGTCGACCAAATAGCTTTTACAAATTATGAAGTAACCATCCAATTTTTAGGCGAATTGATGACATCATGCTGAAGTAGGGTCGTTGGAGGGCCACGTTGAGTCCTCTTAGTGCCAAAGTGTGTGAGAGGGCTCCATAAATCATGAACAAGGGGATGGCTCCTTACTCCACACAATTCATCACGTGGGGCCCCAAAGTGAGTTTTTGGGCCAAAGAAACTTGTCTCATGGGTCTCCTGATGATAGAATAACCTATGATGCTCCAATACTAAGGGCTTTGACGATGGTGCTTTCCCTCCAATGTCTCAAGGTTTGAGACAAACCTCCTCTAGGCCTTAGATCAACTGCCATATAATTCTAAGCCCACCGGGGCACACTGGTCCAAGCACATCATCTCGTGAATAATGTAGGGAAATCAACAGATTGTCTCATGGGTCTCCTGATGATAGAATAGCTTGTGATGCTCCAATATTAAGGGCTCTGACAATGATGCTTTCCTTCCCATGTCTCAAGGGATGAGACAAACCTCCTCTGGGCCTTGGATCAACTGCCATATAATTCTAAGCTGACCTGGGCACACTGGTCCAAACACATCATGTCGTGAATAATGTATGGAAATTAACGGACTGCTGACAGTGTTGAGGGTGCCCATGGCATGGAATAATGCTCTACACGTGATGGGAGTCCCATGGCTCTTAATGCTTCATTTGGGAGTGTCAATATGATCCTCTGGTGGACTTGGGCCTTAGTTAAGTTGCCCAAGCCGTGATGAAACCACCTACCAATTACATATCATATCCAATGCACATCCTCGCAATTAGGTACAATAATTCATTGGTACATCTAAGTGAACCAAACTTTTTCATCAAGGGCACATTCAAACTTCACAGTGGGCTTACTTTCCAACTTTAGTGTTAACTCCTTAGGTAGGAGTGGGTAATAAACAACCCTATTATGTGTTTCCAGTCCCTAAGGGTAAAGACAGGTCCCTAGTACATCCTTTAATTGACAGGTGTCATGTGAATGGCGATGAATGGATGGGGACATGGGGGTCTCAAGTCCAAATGCCATGGGTTCAAGGATCGAAATGATGATTATTTGGGTGTATAGATGTAAGAGGGAGAAATCATGGATTCATGAGTTACCCCATCCCTTTTTTTCCACCCTTCTTTATGTTCCTTTTGCCTATTCTTGATTTTTCTTTGTATTACTATTCGGGGCTTCATGAAATGAGAGTATGCTGTATAAGATATAAGCAGTTATTATGCCCCTATTGTGAGGTAGTTCATCACCGACCAGGGGATGAGACGTGCATGGGTTCCTCAATGATTTTGGGGCACTCATAGTTCCCTAAGAGCTGGGGTGATGGGAATAATAAGCAGTAGAGCTGATGCTCGACTTTTGCCCATGTTGGATAACCCACCTTTAAACATATGTTCTCGAAAGATGGGCGAGGGGACATATGATTGATGCAGGGAGTGGTGAGCCCTGGTATTGCACCAAGAGTGTTGCAACTCCCATAGGCTACTCAACTTTACTTATCAACCCGGGGTTCGTACAAACTTGGAGGTGATAGTGTTATATGCACACCAAATGAGCTCTTCTCATGCCGTCCTCATCTTAGTTCTACCATGAGGTGCTAGTAACTAGGGCTACTCTGAAAGAGGAAGTATGTCACACTTCTAATTGCAACCTAAGACTAAAAGCAGATCATAACCACTACTCTATTGGCAAGAAAAGAAGCTACACTAGATTTTTGCACTTATTTATCTATCTACTATCTACTTTTGCAATGGAAAAGACTAGCACATATTCTAATTACAAGAAGGGAAACTACAGTAGATTGCATTCATTTTCTAGACTACCTATTTGATTTGCAAAAAGGGAATTAATCCATATTTGCACACATATAGAATCAATGACTGGCTGATTTCTATCTAATTCATGCTAGCTACTGTGCTAATGATGTATCCTATGATGAACTAATCACACTCAAATTACTTTGTTTTGTAGCAAGAGAAGAGGGAGTTTGGATGTCCTAAGGGTGTCCTTGAACCAAGGATTGAGAGCTGGGGTCCACTAATGTCTTTTCTAGGCTCAGGTGAGGTGGATCAGTGATTTTGAAGTGAAGGAGAGGTCTCCCAACGCTGCTACAGGAAGTTGCTACAAGATTCTTGTTTTGCTACAGGAAGTCTTGTAATGCTACAGGAAAAACAGCGAGAGGGTTTTGAGGCTAGAAATGGTGGAAGGGAGGCTACGAAGAGTGGGGGAAAGTTCGATCTAAGAGAATGGGAGATGAGCAACCCCCTTAGCCAAGCTTAGAAAGCTCATAAAGCTTGTCTTGCACCAAAAAGGCTGCTCTTGGTGGGTGTGATGATGGTCTCCAAAACAGGGTTAGTGGGTAATAGAATGGATGGAAGGTAATTGAAGGAGGGTTGAAACCCAAAGTGGTAGTGCTAAAAGGGGGTCCTTCTCCGCTGCTATAGCCAAACCTGCAACCCATACATCCACTCATGCATTTATCATAAACAAACTTATCATGTAAATAGTGGAAAAGATGAGTTGAATTTAACTAAAACTACTCATTCACTTGAATCATAAATTTAACTTTGAACCTACAGTGTACTCATGATGAGAAAATTGAAACCTATCTTAAATTTTCCAAGAAATCATAAACCGAAGATGTTTGGTCTGTGGTGGAAGACCTTCCTCCTCAAACTCCAATGGAAGTGGTGAGAGAGGGAGATTGTCAACATAGTTTTGATGTTTTTCAGATGCTACCAAAATGCAGTGATATTAACCAACTACTAAAGCATAAAGGAAAAACACAAAATTACAAAGAGAGATTGCAGCCCATGGATTGGGCCCTAACCCACAAGCTTCAGTCCTCTGAAATCAACTCGGTGAGAAATAGGCCAACTGCTCATTCTTATTTCATAACCAGTGTCTTACATTAACAATGATAGTCAAAATATTTAACATAGAGCCAAGAGTTCTCTAGCTTTATATAAAATCCAAATCCTAATGAGCTCTTGCTCTTGTCTATTTATACTAAAGGGTAGCTACCAACATCTCCCTAAAGAGTAGGTATTTGTTCCCTTGATCTTCGAGAGGAGTGGAGCTTGGCTCCCTCTTCACATCCACTTGCTTGGCTGTCTTTGACTTCGAGTTGTTGGAGGAGGATCTGAGAAGATATTGGCCGATTCTAGAAGTTAAGAAGGTGGTCAACCTCCCTATGATTTCTCCTTGTTGTCTACTCCAAGCCCTGACATGGAATTTCACTAAAAAATAGCATTATTTCCTTAATTTCCTGCAATTAAACCATGTTAGGCTCCAAGTCATGGCAATCCTTCTACACCATTCTCACTAATCAAAATATGACAAAATGTAATCAAATGTCTGAGAGAGAGAGTAAATAAGCTAAAAAGGCGACACTATAACCCCTTAAAATATACCTAATGATGGCCCTCATCAGGGAGCAGAGATCAAATGGCACAATGTGTCAGCTACACTGGTGGCTATCAAGGGCTACCAGTTGTTGGCTAAATAGAGATCTAGGAGAAATTTTTCTCTAGTGGGGTCACACTTTTGGTGGGTAACATGCTTTTTTTGAACTGAGATTACTACACACACATCTTTTGTGTGCCTCAACAAGATCCTACATCATCAACCACCATCAAGTACAAGTATGGATCTTCTATTTCTTCCCTATTTCTTTCTATTTTCATTTATGTTTTTGATATTTCACATTCTAGTTATGGCTTTGTATTACGACCCAAAACCCTCCCTTTAAATGACAATTCCTCATATATAAAAGTGAGACCCTAAGGCTCATGGAAGGTACAAGATAGACCGTAGGGATAATGAAAGAGTGATACGTAGTGTAACCTTAGTATCTTCTTCACATGTTGTAGGCCAATTGTTCAATGATGCTGGAAAATACATAAAAGAAACTAAGTCTAAGGAACCATAATAATTTCAAAGTGTTTTAGACTTAGGATTAATATGATTTGTGATATTTCATGATCTATATTGCAGATTTATGCAAATAGAAAATAAAGGGATGGCATCTTTTTTATTTTTGAGAGCGTTTGAAAGGAGACAATAATGTTTAAACTAGAATTACGACTACTATGGGGTATAAAAGCCAAATTTATAGGGCTATTTGTTTAAAAATGATTGGGACCAACAAATTTGCAAATTGCATATTGTATCCAAACCTATGTTGTTATCAATTGATGGAAAAATTTTCTTTGAAAGGGCCTGCTAACGCAAATTTTGCAGGCCTAGTGGAAATCCTCACTAGGAAGATCCAGACCTGATGGCAACAAGAGACTAGCCACCATTGTCACCTCAACAACCTTTCTCCATCTATATAGTGGTATATTGCACCATAAGAAAGAATTCCTTGTATGTGAATCACCTAGAGTATATTCAACAAGGAAGGTTTAAACGATGTGGCATGCTTTCGTAGAAACGAATCTAGAATCAAAATGTAATTCTTCAAATCTTGTATAAATATAAAAATAAAGAAAATTATTGGTTTACTTTTTATTTTTGATGGTTCTATTTTTCTATTCTTGGGACTACGCTAAAAGGAAAGTGAGGGAAAAATTACAATAAGCAATCACCTTCATAGGGCTTCTCAACAAGTGCTCCCATAAATCATTAGTCGTAGTAGAGTAGATCCACCTCTTGATGTTCCTATATCACCATAAGAGATAAGAATGTCATGATGCTTTCTTTTGCATACTATTCTTCTTTTTACTTATCCTTCGAATGTTGAATGAAATCCTTTCCTTCTAGTACTAAATTTTCTCTAGTGGGTTGTGGATTATACTAGACTCATAAGGTTTCCTTAATTAATATGCTCTACCAAGTTGACTGATGCTCCTTTTTTTTTTAGGAACCCCTGTGAGAGAAACCTAGGCTTTATATGTTGAGGGTTTTTCAAAAATTTAATAGCACTCCCATTCATACTTTTACAAATGAATCCTTTCTCCTATATCCTCCCTCTCTGTTTGTTGCTTGCCCCTTTCCTAGGCTACATCACCACTAATGGGTCTCTCTTGGTCGTCTTCTCAGGTAGGGTTCGACTTGAGATGGATTCTCCGTAGATGGGACCAATCACCGTGCCTCTCCTTTTCCTATTAGGGACTTTGGTCTTGGTTGTCGCATCCTATAGAATGCAACTATGGGATCACATCTCCAACCATGCTCCAATGCTTGCTTCCATTCATCTATTGCATTCCCCAGCTCAACACTAGGATTGTCAAAGTTTTCTTCTTTCCTTCAATATTTGTGCTCCAGAGTTGTCAATTCTCACTTCTTTCATGTCCTATCTAAAATAGTGTTGCCACCTCTTACTTCTTGGATTCAATTGTTCATATCTATTGCTGTCCCCTTTTGCATAATTTGTTCAGTTTTTTGGTCCTAACTTGAGCAACTTTGATCTCTCTTTCCTCCACTAGTTCATCCCTACTTTTTCCACCTCTCCTTCTTTTTCCTCTTCTCACCTTTACTCTCTTCTCAGACTCATTGAGATTTTCTATTATTATCACCTCCTTGTATGTGGCAAGCCATTTACTTTTATGTTGTAGGCTGCGTTACCAAAGTCTAGCAGGCCCTAAAGAGGGAAAGCATATGTGTCAAAGAGCTAAACTAAGTGATAACAATTGGACAATGTCCTAGTGTAACCACAACAAGTGCCCCCTGCTCTTTACGGACTTTCATTGATGCGAGGAGTCCCGATAGATTAACAATCATCTTTAATTGATGTTCTAGGGTTTGAGGTACTAGGTGATGAGGTAGGACTTCTCAAGGGAAACTCAATGTGATAATATGGCCCTTCAAAAGGGTTTTCATTCCCAAGAAACTTGCACGAGATCTAGGGTTTTTTGAATTATCGTGGTTAAAGGTACTCTTGATATCAAGGCAAGGGGAAGAAAGGGCTTCTTATAATTTGTTCCAATAAATAATAAGCTCATACAACGCTCGAAGAAGTCCCCAAGCCAAGGAAATGCACACCTCAGACAAAAGTTTTTATGGAAGAAAAGACAAGGGATGGTTGTCAAACTTTGAGGTCTTGCAGCTAAGACCCTAATCTTTGTTAAAATTGGAAACTAGGGCGAACCTACATTTTGGATTGCTCATATGATGGAGATGATATTTTTGTTGGATTCCTATTTCCGAGAGGTGCAAGAGTGATCTAAAGATCATCTTGTTTGGATGAGCAGAAGTTGGATTTTGAATTTATTTTCTCTCACATGTGCAATTGTCAAGGTTGGCCAAAAATGTAATGTAGGGTCATAAGCCCCAAAAGATGTGTCTCCACCCCTCATTGAAGGATATATATTATAAATAGGAGAGAGACATTCCTCATTTTGGACTTCAATTATCACATCATCTCTCTCCCTCTCTCTCTCATTGGTTCGTACAACATAAAAGGAGCCTCTCTCTCTCTCTTCGCACATGTGGAAGTTTGACTGAAATTTTTGGACTGTTCTCGGGCAGCAAAACAGAGCGTAGACCAGTGTTGAATTTGGGTCAACCTCACTCAGAAAAGTGCATTTTTCAGGGCAAAATTTCGGTCTCTTTAGGCTGCACTCATTGGCATGAAAACAAAGGAATTTTGGGCAGGTTGACCGCAGAGTTGACTTCTAGTTGACTGACTTTTTCGGATCTGTTTTGGGCTGACTTTGACCACTGTTGGAGGCCGCATTGAATAAGGTTGACCGAGCTCATTTGGTGAAATCGACTTGTTGATTTGACTAGAGTTGAATTTCTGGTTAGGGCATCTTGTTGACTGTTGTTTGACTAATGTTTTGGGCAAGGGAATTTTGTATATTGTACTCTCTCTCTTTGCTGAAATTTTGAAGGATAATAAGAAGATTTGATCAAAGGGTTTTCTCCACATTGGGGTTTTTCCTTGGCATCCGCTAAATATTGTGTTCTCTTGTCCTGGCTTGTCTTTTGTTTATTATTTATGTTCTATCATCATTTACTGTTAATGCTAATGCGATTGCAAATCTGGAAAATGATATTGGGCTAATAAGAAAAGATTGAAGTAAATTTCTCCTAGCATAGAACATACCATTGTTATCTAAAAATTAGCATGGTATCAGAGCTTAGGTGAAGACAAAGCCCAAGTAAGAGTGAGAAGAGCAATCACTAAAATCTATTGGACAAGGACAAGGGTCAATGGCTTCCTCATCATACTTCAAATCTGATGAAAAGCTCAATAATAAGTCCGATTGTTATGCTTGGAAAATGTCCTTGGACTTGACATTGGAGGAACAAGAAGTTATGGACTATGTGCAGGGAAAGATTACTAAGCCTCCTTTTAATGCATCGACTGCCACTAAAACAAAGTACAAGAAAGGATAAGTCAAAGCGAAGAAGATCATCAAGGATTCTATTCACAAGCATTTGGTTGCTTTTATCTCTGAGCTAGGTACATCTAAGGAGATGTATGACAAGTTGGTTGGCATGTTCTCTTTTTGAAGAACAAGTTGAAGGCCATCAAGATGGATAAGGGAGAATCCAACCAATCCTACTTTATGAGGATTGCCGAAATAAAAAATGATCTTTTATCTATTGGAGAGGTCATACCTGTGTGAAAATTCCTAGATCTGACAATCTTAGGAATCCTACTGCAAGTATCTGAGTTTACTTCTAATATGTAAATTACATTTACAAAATTAATTCAGAATGCATCATGATTTATTGAAGTAAATTACTGAAGCAGCTTACACTTAATCAAATATGATTCTGAAACAAGGAGACTGAGCAAGAAATCAATCACACATAGGACACCTTTATTTTGGACTAAGTCCCTGAAAAAACCCAATGTCGGAAAACTGGTGCAGCATATCTGAGGGTTTTTATTATTAAGCAATATCAATTTATGAATACATTGCTGAATACCTCAAAGGTTATTCATTTACAGAGAGAGAAATACTGGCAGAAAGAATTGTGAGTTTTACCTCACACGATCACTGGAAAAGCTGGTTGATCTGAACATTGGAAGAGCTGCCCCTGGAGGTCTCTGCGCAGTCACCACGTGGGCCCTACATCACCTCGTCTAAGCACTGTGTCACCCCATCAAAGGATCGATCTTACTCTTGGAGTCTCAGATCTTGGCCTCCCGGTCTCACACCCTGGCTCCCGGCTTCTGGATCTGATCCGATAACTAAATCTCATAAACCCTCTCAGCCATTGCGCAGCCTTTGCGTAGCCCTGTGTGGCTCTGTGCTGGCTCTGCGTCAGCCTATCGAGATCTACGCTGACTATGCGTGACGTCTTTCTACCTCTCTCCGCTGATGATTCCTTGGCTGAGAAAATATTTCTCTCCGGAAGCTACTCTGCCCCTCTCTATGCTGGAATCACTTAGATCTTATCTTCGTCCAAGCACTTGCTCCGTCAGAAGAATTTGATCACTTGATTCACTCAGTGTATCTTTCCAAATGATGCTCAAGCCTTCCTTTATAGTCTTCTCGTTGAGAAATCCACGGCCGAAATTAGATCTCTAATCAACGACTAAGATTATATTAGACTTGATCTTTTCTTTTTCTAGATTATTCACTCTGTTTTATTAATTCCATTCAACTATTTAGTTTCCCTAAGTTAGACTTATGGTCTCCATTAAAATAATTAATTATTTTAATAAAACATGATCTGAGTGGAATTTTCACAAACAAAACAATTTCTGGGTTCTTTGTAATACCAGTGTCGAAGCCTCTCCACAAAATTTGGGGCTTAGAGCACTTACGATGCTACCAAAAATCAACACTCCCTCTTAGCGAGGAAAGTGCTCTAACAATATGCCTGTTGCATACTGCTCTGACCCTGAAGCATCCTCTGCGCTGCTGAAGTCTAACAAGCTGTCCATCAACCATTATGTTGTTGCTGCAACTGTACTGCTACCCATGACACTGCTACTGCCACTGCTACATCTGTACTACAAATCCCTCTCAAGTGTTGCATCTACTATGCTGCTAACACTGCATCTGCACTGCAACTCAGTTGCTTAGAGAAGCAACTGAAATCACCCAAAGAATAAACAAGTGTTCAGTGGATGCACCTCGGTGCTGAAGACTTTGATTGTTGATAACTATTGCGCTGTCCCTATGATGCATTGCGCTACTGTTGCACAACACTGCTCTGCACTGCGTTGCACTCCTGTGCATTGCGCTACTACTGCTATGTTGTTGCAACTCTGCTCTCCATCACTCCTCGGCTCCTCCTGAAAACTCCATCCCGCTACTGCAAACATGGGCTCCTGTAGCAAAGTAATGATCCATGAGGTGGGCTCCTCAAGGATCCTGCCCAATTGAAGTTTGGTGTGAACTACAGTTCAATATCACCCCACTTCTCACCTCGAGAAGCATGGGCACTCATAGTGAACTCATCCTGTTTGATCTATGCGGCTGCAACTTTCAGATCATGCTTCTCATCCTTGTGCTTTTTCTTCAAAGGAAACTGTGGTGAAAAGTGCCACATTTCACCACATTTGAAGCATTTTACCTTCAAGATATATCCCTTCTGTCTCCGTTGCCCTTGCTACCCTTTCGATGTGAGGGTTGCATTGTCCTCCTCCTCTAGACTCAACGATCCGCTCCCGCTGCTATTGTCACGCTTGCACTTGACCAGATCTCTCAACTCTTCCTCCTGAAGAACTGACCACATCTGCTCTCAATTAGGATGCATAGCCCTACCTAAAATGCTTTGGACAAAAACTTGCCACTCCTCTGTGACTGCGTTAAGGGCTAGCCTCACCGTAGTTGCCTAAGATGGGGTGGATCCCACTGCTGCCAACTGGTCTCGAATCTCCTGAAGTCTCGTAAGGAATGGAGCAATGTGCTCCCCCTTCTCCATCTGGAAAAATCAGAGCTTTTGCTCCAAGTACATCTTTTGATTCTCGGAAGTTCCTTCGTACAACAAGGACAAGGCCTCCCACATCTCCCTAGCAGTGTTCTTGCCAGCTACATGAGATACTATGTGATCCTTGACACCATCAAGGATCATCCTCTTGGCCTTTGCCATATCGGATCAATACTTCTTAAGTTGATTCGGATATGAAGGTACAACAACCACATGCACCACGAATGTCTTGAGATTGTATTCATCCAGAAGGAATTGGAGACTTTCCTTCCAGATTACGTAGTTGGAGGAACCATCCAACCGGTCCTGATCTCTAAGACCATGAGATGCCATCTTAGTCGAACAGCTGTCGAACTGCTCCCTCTTTCTCCCCCTCTCCGCAGCACTAGGAAAGATTACACACTCCTTTTGGAGCTCGTAGATCTGGTGCCCTGATCTGCTACTTAGATCTTGGAAAAATGTTGAATTCCTCAGTTAGGAATTGTTAATTTTGGACAACTAGGTCCAAACTCCATGTTGCACTGCTCATATGACGACGGTCATATTTTTGTTGGATTCCTCTTTCAGAGAGGTGCAAGATTGATCTAAAGATCATCTTGTTTGGATGAGAAAAACATATATTTTGAATTTATTTTCCACACATTTGCAAGGTCGGCCATATTTGTAATGTAGGCTCACATGCCTAATAGATGTGTCACACATCCTCACACACCCTCATTGATGGATATAAATTGGAGAGACTTGGAGGTCATTTTCTCATCAACTCATCATACATTCTCTCATTGTGATCTGATTGGTTCGATAGCCTTTGGAGGCCTTTTTCCCCTCACACGTGTGGAGCAAAGCTGTTGTTTTCTATGGATCTGTTTAGGGCTTATTGCTGCAGTGTTGACCAGCATTGACCGTGGTCAACCCTTGGTCATTTGACCTCAAACTTCAACCAAAATCCCAATTTTAGGAGCCATACTGATGGGTACTAAAATTGAGGAAATCTAAGCTGTTTGACCGAAGCCCTAATCTGCTGTGTTGACTTTTCTATTGCTATCCTGAGTCGACTTTTCTGCATTGACTTTGGGTTGACCAGAGTTGACTTGTGATGAGTTGTCTTTGAGGGTTGTGGGTGGGACACATGAAAGATTGGCTGACCGAGAAAGACTTTGCTGGTTGAAGCATCCTGTTGACTGCCGTTACGCCACAATATCTCATATCTTTGCTAGACAAAAGGAATTGTAAATCTGATCTATATTTGCCTTGTCTTCTGTTGATCTATTATAGTATTGTGTTCTATGACTATCCACATTTTACTTTCATGTTTATGTGATTGCTATTTTGTATCAGGCCTAAGAAAGATTGAAGTAAAACTGCATGAAGCATAGAACACCATGGTTATCTAAATACAACATGGAATCAGAGCTGAGGTGAAGACAAAGTCCAAGAGTCCAAGAGTCCAAGCTTGTGTTAGAAGCAATCACTAAAGGAGGGAATCCTATCAAGGACAAATGGCCTCCTCAACCTACAAGGGCTTCAAGGCTGATGATAAATTGACTGATAAGTCTGATTATCATGCATGGAAGATGTCCTTGGATTTGGTGCTAGAAGATCAAGATGTCATGGTCTATGTGTAGGGGAAGATTTAAGAGCCTTCATCAAATGTAGTTGCTGCCACGAAGACAAAGTATAGAAAAGGGGAAATCAAAGCAAAGATGATTATCCGAGATTCTATTCATAAGCACTTGGTTGCTTACATTTCTGAGCTGAAGACATCTAAGGAGATGTATGATAAGCTGGTGAGCATGTTTAGGGCTAGAAATGCTAATCAAATCCTTTGCTTCAAGAATCATTTGAAGAATATAAAGAAGGGCAAGGATGAATTTATTCAATCCTATTTTATGAGGCTCACTGAAATCAGGAATAACCTCCTAGCTATTGGGGAAGAAATATTTGATCGAGAGATGGTTCTTATTGCACTTGGAGGTCTCCCCCGTGATTGCATGTATTCAATACCACTATTCTTTTCTTTTTTTTTGAGTAAGACTAATTCTATTAAGATAAGAAATGTACAGTACAATCAAGCTTGCATGCAAGCAAAACAGAAAAGCATGGGAGCCGTAGGTGTTAGTTTTATCCACCTCGCTTCTGATAGACAATCAGGGAATGAGAAAAAGAAAACACGAGAATACAAAAAAGCTGGCTCTGAGCAAAGGAATCTACCCAGAATGGGCGGTTACTGCCACACGACTTTTCTTGCCCTTTTTCTTGCTTACTTTGACCCAGCCAGTGGGGTTTGGATGAGCCATAACAAGTTGTAGACTATTATGCTCTGGCGGCGGAATATCCTTATCAGAATCTGAAGACGAAGATACATGGGAACGTTTTTGAGAGATCAACGGGGCAGAGGGGACTGTCGGATTGACCGAGGGAGCTTCCAGCGAAATCTCATCATTCTGCCCATCTGCTTCAATTTCCTCCTCATCCGAACTAGAGGAATTTGTATCGTCCATAGGAGGGGGGGGGTATAGGGATTCCAGCTCTTGGATTTGGGTTTGCGATTCAGATTCTTCTTTTTGTCGAGGAACTGGGAACATGTACTCTGGAGGTGCCCCGTTTGATGACAATGTCGGCAACGGAAGGCTGTATTTTCGTAATCCAAGGTTTGTGTCCAGTGGAAATCTCCAATCTTGAGGTTGATCTGCTCCGGCAGTCCTTTGCTGATAGCTATTTCTGCACATATTCTGCCGTAGGTGTAGAGTCCATTTTCCATTCTTGAGGAGTCTGTAGCTAGATAGCGTCCTAAGGTGTCTCCAATGGCTAAGAAGACAGAGATATGCCATAGATGTGCCGGAAGATTCGGGAGCCTGACCCAAATGGGAAGCTTGATGATGACAGCTGTAGAAGGGTCGAAGTCTGGAAACCAAGGGGTGAGGAAAAGTCCAGCCAAACCCTAGAACCAAGGGCCTCCCGTTAAGGCCTTTTGGTAGTCTTCATTTAAGTCAAAAGCCACGATGAAGAAACCTTTTGAACATAAGAAGATCTTGCTTCTTTTAGTCCAATTGGTATGGATCCATTGGTATAGATCTGCTGTGCGAGGCCATAGCCCATTAAATCTGCATATGATTGCAGATTCTGCAAAAAGCTGGTAGCGTTCGTCAATCTCAGTATGAGAGAAGTTGATAGTAAGAACTTCCTCTGATTTATCTATCAAAAATGGCTTTGGAGCCATAGTTGGTTGAGCTGCTTTCAAAGAGGATTGTGGATGGGCAGCGTCCCTGCGGACTGCGTCTTTATAAGAGAAAGAAGGGCCAGAGGAGGTTTGCCCTATGGAGCCACCTCTTAAATGAAAGTTAACTATAATAGAGGCGTCTTTTTGAATGCTATAATAGAAGAGGGGAAGAGGGTTCATAAGTTTCTTACCCTCATATAGCAATCTCAGGTAAACGGAGGGGATCCCCAGCCGGCGTTCGAGTTTTTGCAGTAGATCCTGCACAAGATCTATTGCACGCACCCATTGCATTATCGTCTTGCCCGAGAGAGTGACTTGGATCTGAAATGCAAGTGCTTTTTTTGGCATATCTGATTGGTTCAAAAAAGAAATCTGCTTCCGGGAAACAGTGGACAGATCCATGTCCAAAATCACCAAGCTTTGAGCGTTGGCCAAAGCAGGACGAGGAGCACAGATGCAGTCGGCATGAATTTCCATCCTTGTTGCCTTTACAGGCCTATCTGGCGGGTTCGAGACGCAGATCCGCCGCTTGCGTACACCGGAGAAGAGCTCTGTGGGATCTTCAGGATTGCTCCTATTTGCATCGTGAGCAACTGTACAAGCGGCGTCTTTAAAGCTGACTGGAACCTTTACCAGGAAAGCAGCCATCCAGACGACGATATCATCTATGCCGAGGGGGGCCCTGTGCATAAGCTTTCTAATCTGTAGATTCAGGTCTGCGATCCAGTCAATGAGTAATACCAGCGTTGGTGTCTCTTCAAGCCGATTTGGCAGGTTCGAGAGGCAGATCCGTTGCTGGCTTGCTGCTGAGATGAGATCTGAGGAGTTTCCATAGTAAGTCGTTTTTGCTTTGCGAGCAGCAGTAAAGGCGGCGGCTCCAAAGCCGTCTGGATCATTTGCAGGGTATGTAGTCGCCCAGACGGCGGCATCATCTCTTCCCTGGACATCTCTGCGCAGAAGCTTGCAATCTTGTCCATTCATGTTTGCGATCTGGCTCACGATTAGAAGGTGGCTGGCCCTTTGAGGGGCCGAGCCGGCGCAAACCAACGAAGCAATGCTGCAAACCCTAGTCCCTTCTTTCGCCATCGCTCTCTCCAATTCTTCAATACCACTGTTCTTAATAATAATGTGATCCTAATTTTGATGAAATATTGACGAGATGCACTCAAGAGGAAACAAGAATGATGGATTATACCTCTAATGGTAATGGAAGTGACCCTACTGCCTTCGCCGCTCATGAAAAGAAGAAGAACCATGGTGACACGAGAAATCAAAAACATGGTAGAGCGGGACCCAAAGGAAGAAAGGGAAGATGTTACACTTGTAACAAGATTGGTCACTATGCAAGAGAGTGCCCTAATAAAAAGGGACTCTCCCAGGGATGATGATAACAACAACTCAAGAGGGAATGGAAGGAACAACAGGTTCAAAGGAAAAAGGAAGGCTCCCTCTGATCGTAGTGGAAATTAGCAACCTTTCAAGAGGTCAAGAAATTCCAGGTACGATGAGTCTAATTTTGCTGATGATAAAAGAAATGAATTTATTCTTGTATCTACCCTCTCTGTTGCATCTCCACTCGACATCCTGGATGTCTGGTTGATTGATAATGGTGCTTCAAGGCACCTCATTGGTTATAAAGAAGCCCTCTCTGTTTTGGTGGAGAAGGATACTAATCTGGAAATTATCCTTGGAGATAATGCCACCTATCCTGTGAAAGGGACATGGATTGTGACCCTTCATCTATCTCAAGGTCAAGTCCTCCGATTACGAGATGTGCTGTACGTACGTACCTGATTTGAAGAAGAACCTTGTGTCCATTTCGGCAATGGAAGACAAAGGGTTCAAGGTGGCATTCGTTGATGGAAAGGTACTTATCTGGAAGAAGAACTTCAAGGAATCTGTTTCTATTGGTTTTAGAGTTGATACACTCTACCAGGTTGGAGGAAGTCCATTAGGGGCTATTTCATGTGATTTAACTCTTCAAACAGAGTTATGGCACTGAAGGTTTGCACACCTTCATTACAAATCCCTTCCCGAAGCAAGGAAGGTGGTGATGGGGATGCCCGAATTTAGAGATGATCATGAAGGTATATGTCAGGGTTGTGCCGAAGGGAAGCATACAAGGGGACCATTCCCCTCAAGTGTCACAGAGAGAACTGATAACTTGCAGTTGATACATTCTGACTTATATGGTATGCTGCCCTTCACATCCTTGGGAGGATGTTCCTATTACATGAATTTTTCAGATGACTTCTCCTACAAGACCTGGATATATTTTTTGAAGAAGAAGGACGAAGCATTCAAATGGTTCCGTATCTTCAAGGCCTTGGTGGAAAATCAAACCTAGAAGAAAATTAAATTTTTGAGGATCGACAATGGGACCGAGTATGAGTCAAATGAATTCGAAGATACTTGTAGAGAAGCTGGCATTAAGAGGGAGACCACAACTGCGTACACTCCTAAGAAAAATGGTGTTGCTGAAAGAAAGAACAGGACCATTGTGGAAGTTGCCCATGCCATGCTATGTGACCAAGCTCTTCCGAAATTTCTATGGAGAGAAGCTGCGAACAATGCTGCGTACGTTCAAAATAGATGCCCGCATTCCGCTTTGGACTCCAAAACTCTCGAAGAAGTCTTCTCTGGTAAGAAACCTGATGTTTCTCATTTTAGAGTTTTTGGTTGTCCTGTTTTCTTTCATGTGTCGAAAGAAAAGAGAAGAAAGCTAGATGCTTCTGGAAAGAACAGAATGTTTGTGGGATATAGAGAAACTTTGAAGGCATATAGGATCTATGTGCGTGGTCAAAGAGAAGTGGAGATATGCCACGATGTCACCTTCGATGAAGATGTTGCCCTCAAGAAAGTGAGAAATCTTCCTAGCTCCAAGGAAGACAAAAAAGATGAAGAAGTAGGGAAGTAGGAAGAGCTGAAGGATGACCTAATGCCCGATGTTGAAGGACCTATGGATCCTATTGATCCACCTCTTTCAAATAAGAGAAGATCCTCATGGTTCAGGGATACTCTCGCAGATGCCAAGAGGCATATTGCCCCAAGGGGGGTGAAAGCAAGAAGTCGAAGAGATACCAAGGGTATCTAGCAGCCATGATTACTATAGTACAATCTGAGCCTGGATCATTTGAGGAAGCCATAAAGCATCAAGTTTGGAAGGATGCTATGCACGAAGAATATGAGTCCATTATGAAAAATGATGTCTGAGAAGTGGTCCTGAGACCGGAGGACAAATCTGTTGTCACCTCGAAATGGCTCTATAAGATCAAGCATGGATCTGATGGAAGTGCTGAAAAGTACAAGGCAAGATTTT
This sequence comes from Pinus albicaulis, assembly GCA_034641835.2. Taxonomy (NCBI): domain Eukaryota; kingdom Viridiplantae; phylum Streptophyta; class Pinopsida; order Pinales; family Pinaceae; genus Pinus; species Pinus albicaulis. The sequence continues at coordinate 806,183,418 of CM076581.1, read as the reverse complement.
TTGGTCGAGGCTTCTCTCAAAAATAAGGCATATATTATGATGATATTTTCACCTGTGGCCCGCTATACCACCATCCGATCTATTTTTCCCTTGCTGCAACGCAAGGATGGAGTCTACATCAGATGGATGTGAAGACTGTTTTTTTTGCATGGTTCTATAAAGGAAGAGGTGTATGTGGAGCAACCTCTGGGGTTTGAAGTCTGAGATAGAGACACTCATGTATGCAGGTTGAAGAAAACTCTCTATGGGTTGAAGCAAGCTCCCAGGACTTGGTACGAGAGGATAGATAGCTACTTGATGAAGCTAGGCTTCACTCGAAATAATGCTGATCCGAACCTTTATTTTAAGGTTGATAGAGAAAGGCCTCTCATTATGGTTCTCAATGTGGACGATCTCTTCCTGACAGGTGCTGACCCTCTCATTCATCAGTGTAAGAGGGAGCTAGCTTCTGAGTTTGAGATGAAATACCTAGGACTGATGCACTACTTCCTAGGCTTGGATCTCTGGTAGAGGCCAGGCGAGATTTTCCTTTCTCAAGGAAAATATGTCGTGAAGTTGCTGGAGATATTTGGTATGGTGGACTGTAAGTCTGTATCGACACCGATGGAACTCAACTTCAAGAAGTTGTGTGGAAACGCTGCTGGGCCTGTGCTAGCAAATCCTACTGAGTATCGACAACTTGTGGGGGCCCTGATGTTCTTAGTGAACTCCCATCCGGACGTATGTTTTGCAGTGAATACTTTGAGTCAACATATGGTTGATGCTCATCACATTCACTGGATTGGTGCCAAGAATCTATTGAGATATCTTCGGGGCACAATCGACCATGGGCTGAGATACACTGCCGGGAGTTTGAGACACCATGGATATATTGATGTTGATTGGGCTGGCAGTGTAGTGGATCACAAGAGCACATCTGGATGATGCTTCACCTTGGGTTCTGCTTCGATATCTTGGATGAGAAGGAAGCAGAAGTCGGTGGATTTTAGCACCGTTGAGGCCGAATACATTGTAGTGAGTATGGCCTGTTGTGAAGCTGTTTGGTTGCGAAAGCTCTTCAGTGAGTTGTTTGGGCATGTGCTAGATACCACCGTTATCCTTTGTGATAACTAGAGTGGAATTTGTCTTTCTGAGAATCCTGTGTTCCACGGTCGATCCAAGCATATTGATATCAGGTACCACTTTATTCGGGATATGGTACAGGGAGGCACTGTAAGCCTCGATCATATACGAACTGATGAGCAGGTTGCAGATATTTTCACGAAGCCCTTGGGGAAGGTAAGTTCCTATCCTTCTGTGAGAAGCTTGGAATCGTGGAAAGACGCTATTCTAAGGGTCTTGATTGAGTTGGACTATGCGCTCTGGGAGCTCCAGGGGGCTTGGGGATAGCTTCTTGGAGCTATAAGCACATACAGGGCTAGGCTTGTCGAACCTTGTTGTGCTTCTGCCCCACCATTATGATATTGAGTTGGTTCACCTCTCTTTGATCTGTGCCCCGCACGCATCCTACCCATGGAGTTTCAGACTCATGGGAAGTACCTCTCATTTGGCCAATGAGGTGGGAAATGTGGATAGAGACCAATAGCAAGACCGATGGACGCATCAGAGATTGCCGTAATCTCCATGTATAGGATGGCACGTGTCCAACACCTTGATCTGGGATCAAGTATGATGAGGTTCTTACCTCTAAACTGACTTCGGGTCAGTAAACTAAATTCGGGTTAGTGTGAGACTCTTTTGGAGTCAAAGAGAGGTTTTTACCTCTAAGCTGACTTCGGTCAGCTGAGTGTGATGTCTTTGTGACTCACCTTTTTCTCTATTTGAGAAAGAGCCAACAAAGAAAGTTACAGCAGGATGACGCACGATGTTTGGTGAAAGTACATGATGGCACTGATGGATGGCACTTGTGGACAGATGGAGTTCTCCATAGTTGAAAGGTTGTGTTAATTTTGGACAACTAGGTCCAAACTCCATGTTTCACTGCTCATATGACGGTGGTCTTATTTTTTTTGGATTCCTCTTTCAGAGAGGTACAAGATTGATCTAAAGATCATCTTGTTTGGATGAGCAGAACAAATATTTTGAATTCATTTTCCACACATGTGCAAGGTTGGCCAGAACTATAATGTAGGCTCACATGCCTAATAGATGTGTCACACACCCTCATTGATGGATATAAATTGGAGAGAATTGGAGGTCATTTTCTCATAAACTCATCACACATTCTCTCATTGTGATCTGATTGGTTCGACAGCCTTTGGAGGCCTTTTTCCCCTCACACATGTGGAGAAAAGCTGCTATTTTTTGCGGATCTGTTTAGGGCTTGTTGCTGGAGCGTTGAACATCGTTGACCATGGTCAACCCTTGGTCATTTGACCTCAAACTTCACCCAAAATTTCAATTTTAGGAGGCCGTACTGATGGGCACTAAAATCGAGGAAATCTGAGTTGTTTGACCGAAGCCCTAATTTGCTCGTTGAATTTTCTGTTGTTGACCTGCGTTGCATTTGGGTTGACCAACGTTGACTTGTGATGAGCTGTCTTTGAGGGTTGTGGGTGACATGAAATATTGGCTGACTGAGAAAGACTTCGCTGGTTGAAGCATCCTATTAACTGTCATAACGCCACAATATCTCATATCTCTGCTAGACAAAAGGAATTGTAAATCCGATCTATATTTGGCTTGTCTTCTGTTGATCTATTATTGTGTTCTATCGACATTTTACTATCATGTTTATGTGATTGCTATTTTGTATCGGGCCTAAGAAATATTGAAGTAAAATTGCATCAAGCATAGAACACCATGGTTGTCTAAATACAACAGGGACTCACTGAGGAAGAGTTCCCCGTTATGTGCTCTTTTCTTTCTTCTAACGCTTTTCTGCCCGACAACTACCTGCAGAAAAATTGTGTCCCTCTGGCTCTGCTTTCAGGCTCTGCGTAGCTCCCTCTGCCTTGGTAAAATCTCGAACGGGAAGTCCTACCTCTCTGTCGAATCACTCAGAGAGAGAGCCTCGAAAAATCAGCCCTTTTGGCTAGAATTGTGCAATACCCTTGGGGATCGATTTGTTGCTGCTGCAGTAATTTGGCCTTCACTTTTAGGGTCAGATCTGCTCTTCATGTTTCGCATTCAAATGCTCTGATACCATGTAAAAATTCCTAGATCTGACAATCTTAGGAGTCCTACTGCAACTATCTGAGTTCAAATCTCCTATTATGTAAATTACATTTACAGAATTAATCCATAATGCATCATGAGTTATTGAAGTAAACTACTGAAACAACCTACACTTAATTAAATATGATTCCGAAACAAGGGAACTGAGCAAGAAATCAATCACACATAGGACACCTTTATTTTGGACTAAGTCCCCGGAAAAACCTAATGTGAGAAAACCTATGCAACAGATCCGAGGGTTTGTATTATTAAGCAGTGGCAATTTCTGAATACATCGGTGAATACCTCAAGGGTTGTTATTCAGTTGTAAAGAGAGAAATATTGGCAGAAAGAATTGTGAGTTTTACCTCACATAATCGCTGGAAAATCCGACTGATTCAGACACTGAAAGAGGTGCCCCTGGAGGCCTTGTGTAGCCTCTACGCAGTCACTATGTGGGCCCTGAATCACCTCCTCTAAGCACTACATCACCCCAGCAAAGGATTGATCTAACTCCTGGAGTCTCAGATCTTGGCCTCTCGGTCTCACACCCCGGCTTTTGGCTTCAGGATTTGATCCGACAGCTAAATCTCAGAAACCTTCTCAGCACTGTGCAGCGTCTGCGTAGCCCCGCGTGGCTCTGTGCTGGATCTACGTCAGCCTGTCTGGCTCTATGTTGGGTATGTTGGACGTCTCTCTGCCTCTCTCTGCTGATGATTCTCCGACTGAGAAAATCTTTCTCTCCAGAAGCTACTCTGCCCCTCTCTTTGTTGGAATCACTTAGATCTGATCTTCATCCAAGCACTTGCTCCGTCAGAAGAATTTGATCACTTGATTCACTCGGTGTATATTTCCAAATGACCTTCAAGCCTTCCTTTATAGTCTTCTCGTTGAGAAATCGATGGCCGAGATTAGATCTCTAATCAATGACTAAGATTATATTATTGATCTTTGATTTTTCTAGATCATTCACAATCTGTTTTATTAATGCCCTTTAATTATTTAATTTCCCCAAGTTAGACTTATGGTCTCCATTTAAATAATTAATTATTTTAATAAAATATGATCTAAGTGGAATTTTCACAAACAGTTTCTGGGTTCTTTGGAATACCCGTGTCTAAGCCTTTCCACAAAATTTGGGGCTTAGAGCACTTCCGATGCTACCAAAAGTCAACAAGTTGACCGAGAGCTCACTCTTATTGCTCTTGGAGGTCTTCCCTGGGCATGGTATGTATTCAATACCACTATTCTCAACAATAACACAATTCTTGATTTTGATGAATTGTTGACAAGATGTACTCAAGAGGAGAGGTCTTCCCTGGGCATGGTATGTATTCAATACTACTATTCTCAACAATAACACAATTCCTAATTTTGATGAATTGTTGACAAGATGTACTCAAGAGGAGACGAGGATGATGGAGAGAGACAAGCCCTCAAATGGAAATGAACCTACTACATGAATCTATTGCTTTCTCCGCTCATGCAAAGAAGAAAAAATAACTCTTGTCTAAGAAAGAAAGGTCAAGGAAGATCGGGATTCAAAGGAAGGAAGGGTAGATGTTACAATTGTAACATGTTTGGCCATTATGCTAGAGAGTGTCCCAATAAAAGGGATACACCCCGAGATGATGAGTACAAAAACAACAACAACTTCAAGGGAAATAGAAATCAAAGGAACAACCGGTTCAATAACATAGGAAAGAGAAAGGTTCCCTCTACTCGAAATGGAAATGGAAATGGTCAACCTTTCGAGATATCGAGAAACTCTCAGTATGATGAGTCTAATGTTATAGATAACAAGCAAAAAGAATTTATTCTTATATCTTCCCTCTCTGCTGCATCTCCTCCCAACGCCTTGGGTAATTGATTGATTGATAGTGGTGCCTCAGGGAATTTCACTGGGTACAAAGAGGCCCTCTCACATTTGATTGAAAAGGAAACAAATTTGGAAATTATACTTGGAGACAATTCCACCTATCTCGTGAAAGGGATAGGGACTGTGACTCTTAATCTAAATCAAGGTCAAATCCTTCATCTACAAGATGTGTTATATGTACCTGGTGTTATATGTACCTGACTTGAAGAAGAATTTAGTGCCTATATCATCGATGGAAGATAAAGGATTCAAGGTGGCATTCATTGATGGAAAGGTATGTGTTTGGAAGAGGAATTTCAAAGAAGCATTCACTCTTGCTTTCAGGGTTGATACACTTTATCAGGTTGGAGGAAGTCCATTGGGAGCCATGACATGCAACACAACTCTTCTATCTGAATTATGGCACCAAAGGTTTTCCCACCTTCATTATAAAGCTCTTCCCGAAGCAAGGAAGATGGTCACGGGTATGCCTGATTTCAAAGTTGATCATGAAGGTGTTTGTCAGGGTTGTGCCGAAGGGAAACATACAAGGGGACCATTCCCCTCAAGTGATAGAAGACTACCGACATTCTTCAATTGGTTCATTATGATTTATCTGGTAACATCCTTGGGAGGATACTTGTATTATGTTATTTTTGTGGATGACTTCTCTCACAAAACGTTGATATACTCCTTGAAGAAAACAGATGAAGTGTTCAAATGGTTATGTTATTTTTGTGGATGACTTCTCTCACAAAACGTTGATATACTCTTGGAAGAAAACGGATGAAGTGTTCAAATGGTTACGCTCCTTCAAGGCCTTGGTTGAAAATCAAATAGGGAAGAAGATCAAAATTTTAAGGATCGATAAAGGAACCGAATATGAGTCAAGTGAGTTCAATGACTATTGTAGGGATACTGGCATTAAGAGGGAGACCACAACTACGTATACTCTTGAACAAAATGGATTTTCTGAAAGAAAGAATAGAACCATCATTGAAGCTACTCGTGTCATGCTTCATGACCAATGCCTACCGAAATTCCTATGGCGAGAAGCTGCAAAAACTGTCGTATATGTTCAAAATAGTGCCCACATCAAGCTTTGGACTCCAAAACTCCCAAAGAAATCTTCATTGGAAAGAAACCTGATGTTTCTCATTTTAGAATTTTTGGAAGTCCCGTATATTTCATGTGTCAAAAGAAAAGAGAAGCAAGTTGGATGCTTCTGGAAAGAAGGGAACATTTGTGGGCTACAGTGAAACTTCAAAGGCATATAGAATCTATGTGCTTGGTCAAAGAGAAGTGGAGATAAGTCATGATGTCACCTTTGATGAAGATATTGTCCTTGGGAAGGTTAGAGATCTTCCTATCTCAAAGGAAGACAAAGATGAAGATGCAGGAAAACAGGAAGAACTGAAGGATGAACAAATGCCTGATGTTGAAGGTCTAATGGATCCTATCGATCCACCTCCGAGTGAGACCACTTCTTCAAAGAGAAGACCCTCATGGCTTATAGATACTCTCGAAGATGCCGAGAGACATATTGTACCAAGGGGAACATTCCGTGAAAGTAAGAAGCCGAACATGTACCAAGGGTACTTAGTAACCATGAGCACCATTGTCCAATCTGAGCCTAAAACATTTGAAGAAGTCGTGAAGCACCAAGTTTGAAAGGATGCAATGAACGAATAATATGAGTCAATCATGAAGAATGATATCTAGGATGTGGTCCCTGAACAAAGGACAAGTTTGTTGTCACCTCGAAATGGCTCTACAAAATCAAGCATGGAGCCGATGGAAGTGCTGAAAATTTCAAGGCCATATTTGTTGCTCGAGGCTTCTCATAGAAGGAAGGTATAGACTATGATAAGATATTTGCACCTATTTCCCGTTACACCACCACCCGTTCGATTATTGCCCTTGTTGCCTCGCAAGGATGGGATCTACATTAGATGGATGTCAAAACTGCCTTCTTGCATGGTTCACTTCGGGAAGAGGTCTATGTGGAACAACCTTTGGGGTTCAAAGTTCGAGATCGGGACTCACATGTATGTAGGTTGAAAAAATCCTTCTATGGGTTGAAGCAAACCCCCAGGGCTTGGTATGAGAGGATTGATAGCTATTTTATGAATCTAGGCTTTACACAATCTGAACCTATATTTCGAGGTTGATAATGACAAGCCTCTCATTTTGGTACTGTATGTGGACGATCTCTTTTTGACAGGTGCATACCCTCTCATTCATCAATGTAAGAGGAAGTTGGCTTCTGAATTCGAGATGAAGGACCTAGGACTAATGCACTACTTCCTAGGCTTGGAGGTCTGGCAAAATCCAAGTGAGATTTTCCTTTCTCAAGGAAAATATATTATGAAGTTGTTGGAAAGATTTGGGATGGTGGACTGCAAGTCTGTGACTACTCCAATGGAACTCAACTTTAAGAAATTATGTGGAAGTGTTGCTGGGCCCGATTTGGGAAATCCCACCGAGTATCGTCAACTCGTGGGGGCCCTAATGTTCTTAGTGAGCTCCCGTCCGGACATGTGTTTTGCAGTGAACACGTTGAGTCAATATGTGGTCGAGCCTCATCACATACACTAGATTGCTGCTAAGAATCTCTTGAGATATCTCCGGGGCACAATCAACCATGGATTGAGATACACTGTCGGCACTTTGAGGCTCCATGGATATACTGATGCTGACTAGGTTGGCAGTGTGGTGGATCGTAAGAGCACATCTGGTTGTTGCTTCACTCTAGTTTCTGCTTCGATCTCTTGGATGAGTAGGTAGTAGAAATTGGTTGCTTTGAGCACCGCCGAGGCCAAATTCATTGCAACAAGTATGGCCTGTTATGAAGTTGTTGGGTTGAGGAAGCTCTTCAGTGATCTATTTGGGCATGTGCTGAATACCACCGTGATCCATTGCGATAACTAAAGTGGGATTCGACTTTCAGAGAATCTCGTGTTCCACGACTGCTCCAAGCATATTGATATTTGGTACCACTTTATCCGAGATATGGTACAACAAGGTGCCGTAAGGCTCCATCACATTGGGACTGATGACCAGGTCACACATATTCTCACGAAGCCCCTGAGTAAGGTCAAATTCTTAACCTTCCGTGAGAAACGTGGAGTCGTGGAGAAACCCTCACATGAGGGTCCGCTTGAGTTGGACTTTGAGCTCTAGGAGCTCCGGGGGGCTTGGGGTAGCTTCTTGGAGCTATAAGCAACCATAGGGCGAGGTTTGCCTTTCCTTATTGGTATGCTATTCCCCATCATTATGATATTGAGCTGGTTCACCCTCTCTTGATCTATGTCCCACATACATCCTACCCATGTAGTCCGGGACTCATGGGAAGTACCTCTCATTTGGCCAATGAGTTGGGAAATGAGGATAGAGACCATAGCACTACCGATGGATGCATCGTGTATTGCCGTATTCTCTATGGTAGGATGTGTTTTGTCCAACAACTTGATCTGGGATCAAGTCTGGTTGAGGTTTTTACATCTAGACTGACTTCGGGTCAGTGGAGAGTGGCAAGGTCTTGTGACTACTCTCAATCAAATATTCTTCATTATTTCTTCGTTCAGAAAAGCAGAGCAGAGTAGAGTACATGGATGGTAGGAGGACAAAGGATGGTACAGGATGACAGGATTGCACAAGTTGATAGATGGATTGACGGGTGGAGTTCTCCCTAGTTGAGAGGGAGAGTTAAAATTGGCAACTAGGGCCAAACTCCACTTTGGACAACTCATATGATGGAGATGATATTTTTTTTGGATTCCTCTTTCCGAAAGGTGCAAGATTGATCTAAAGATCATCTTGTTTGGATGAGTAGAAGTTGGATTTTGAATTTATTCTCACATGTGCAATTGTTAAGGTCGGCCGGAAATGTAATGTAGGCTCATAAGCCCCAAAAGATGTGTCTCCACCCCTCATTGAACAATATAAATGGGAGAGAGACATTCCTCATTTTGGACATCACTCATCACATCATCTCTCTCTCTCTCTCATTCGTTCATACAACATAAAAGGAGCCTCTCTCTCTCTTTGCATGGGTGGAAGTTTGACTGAAAATTTCGGATTGTTCTTGGGCAGAACAACAGAGCATTGACCAGCGTCGACTTTGGGTCAACCTCACTCAAAAACGTGCATTTTTCAGGGCATTATTTCGTTCTCTTTAGGTCGCACTCATTGGCATGAAAATCGGGGAATTTTGGGCAGTTTGACCACACCATTGACCATAGCATTTGACCACAGAGTTGACTTCCAGTTGACTAAGTTTGATTGACTTTTTCGGATCTGTTTTGGGCTGAATTTGACCACTGTTGGAGGCCGCATTGACTAAGGTTGACCGAGCTCATTTGATGAAGTCAAATTGCTTCTTTGACCAGCGTTGACTTTCTAGTTAGGGCGTCCTATTGACTACTGTTTGATTGAAATTTTGGGAAAGTAAATTTTGTATATTGTACTCTCTCTCTCTCTGCTTAAATTTTGAAGAATAGTAGTAAGATTTGATCAAAGGGTTTTCCCCACATTGGGGGTTTTCCCTGGCATCCGCCAAGTATTGTGTCCTCTTGTCTTGGCTTGTCTTCTGTTTATTGTTTATGTTCTATCAACATTTATTGTCAATGTCAATGTGATTGCAAATCTGGAAATTGATATTGGGCTAATAAGAAAATATTGAAGTAAATTGCCCTATGCATAGAACATATCATTGTTATCTAAAAATTAACAATGTTGAAGTCTATGATCTCGGAATCCACCGTTTCACTCTAGAGAATTTCTCTCTATGATTTAACCTAGTCGTCCAAAAAGAGGGGATCAAAACTTTGGGAGAAGAGAATATGGAGAAAAAAGGATTTGATCACGAAATGGCTTGGAATAGTGACTTCTCCTTCGGGTTTGTGGAGTCCTAGATGTTTCCAATTTTCCATAATCGTCTTCAAGGAGGTCAAGAATTGATGCGCTAGCTACCAACCCTCAACAATTACCCACTAAAAATTTGTGGAGTTTTATGTAGGAAAAACAATATTTCATTGACTAGGAACATTAATCACATGTCATGCTATGAGTAACATGTGCAATTGCCAACCAAATAAATTTCAAAATAAATCTTCAACAATTATCGCACAACATAAAATTAATCTAGTCAAAAGAATTCCATATATTACACATTTTTCAAGAATGAAACTTCAAGAAGAGGCACTTACAAGATGACAATATGATATATCCATCCACAAATCAAGAGATAGCTCCAAAGTAAATCGAATTTCAGCTCCAAATATGAAAATGCATCCATGACATTTAGTCGCCCAACATAAAATTAATCTGGTCGCAAGAATTCCATACATTACACAATTTTCAAGAATGAAACTTCAAGAAGAGGCACTTACAAGATGACAATATGATATATCCATCCACAAATCAAGAAATAGCTCCAAAGTAAATCGAATTCAGCTCCAAATATGAAAATGCATCCATGACATCCAGGCCTTTTGTGATAGAAGGCAAAATACATAAAAGAAACAAGTCTAATGATTGTTAATAATTTCAAAGTGTTTTAGACTTAGGATTAATATGATTCATGATATTTCATGATCTATATTGCAGATTTACGCAAACAGAAAATAAAGGGATGGGATTTTTATTTTATTTTTGATAGTAGTTGAAAGGAAACAATAATGTTTAAACTAGAATTATGACTATGGCATATAAAAGCAAGATTTGGAGGGCTATTTGTTTAAGAATGATTTGAACCAACAAAGTTGCAAATTGCATATTGTATCGAACCCTATGTTGTTATCAATTGAAGCAAAAAATTTCTTTGAAAGGGTTTGCTACCACAAAATTTTGTAGGCCTAGTGCAAATCCTCACAAGGAATATCTAGACCTCGCAGCAACAAGAGATTAGCCACCACTGTCACCTCAATGACCTTTCTCCAACTAAATAGTGGAATATATTAGTTTTTGTAGTGTCAGATGTGTTCTAGCCATGAAATTTGGTGTAGAGGCTAGAATACATGAGATCTGCAAACCTCATAAATCGTTTCTGGAAATTCCAGCTAAAGATGGCTTAGTTAGATTATTAGCCAATTTTTAAATATTTCCTAAGTCTAAACATAGGGAATATGGCTAATTAATCAAAATTAATTAAGTCAAGGTGGGAATAGTCTAGAAACTCACATGGATTAACTTCAAAATGATCCTAGTCATCGATTAAGATTTAATTTTAGTTGATGGAGTCCCAACAGAGGAAGATAAGAGGAAGTCGATGGGCCCTTGGTGAAGACCAATCTTAATTTTAGTCTTAGTTGTTGGAGTCCCAACAAAGGAAGATACGAGGAAGTCGATGGGCACTGGGTGAAGACCAATCTTATTTTTAGTTGTTGGAGTCCCAACAGAGGAAGATAAGAGGAAGTCTATGGGCACTTGGTGAAGACACACTAGAACACGAGAGACACTTGGAGAATTCGATTTTTCCAGAGTAGCAACAGTGGATTGCTAGAGAGTTTGAGCTTCATTGAGGTAGCAACAAATATTGAGGAGCAGAGACAGTGAGGCTGGAGGAATATTTCCAGATCCAGCAAGTACATTTGCAAAGAGGCCGAGATTTCTCTAGGAGGCTACGCGGAGGCAGCGCAGAAGCCTCAGAAGGAAATTTTATTTGCTGAAAGGGGAAGACGTCTTCAGTTCCAGATTCTAGGAAGGAGTCCCAGAGTGCCAGAGAATAATTGTCCCAGTCGGCAGTAGGCAAGACAACTTGATTAGCAGTTAGTTCGGGCAGCACGCAAAGCAGGCAACTTCAGAGTGACGCAGAGTCTGCACAGGCCCAATTGGATGACTTTCTTTTCAGAGGCAGTCTAGTGCCGAAATTTCCCGTAGTGAGGGTAAATTTCCCTCTAGAATTTTTGTCAATATTTTCTCTGCAGGATTGCTAGATTTCAACATCTAGATTCTACTCAGAATTTCTTACTACTGCATAATAATAAAGACCCTCATTGATGTACCGATTTTCCCAAGAGGTGTATTTTCTGGAGACATTTTTCCAAAAATAACAGTGTAAATTTATGTGTGTGTGTACTAGTATTTTCTCAGTTTCTTGCACTATAATTTTCCGTAGTTTTGTTTGTGAAGATTGCAATGTGTTTATTTCGATTTTTCCGTAGAAATACACTGAATAATTAATTAATATCAATTAGAAGAAATAATACTAGTTGCTACAATAGGATTTCAATAGTAAGTTAAAATTTTCACATTATATTGCACAATAAGAAAGAATTACCTGTATGTGGATCACCTAGAGTATATTCAACAAGGAAGGTTTAAATGATGTGGCATGCTTTCATAGAAACAAGTCTAGAATCAAAATGTAAATTTTCAAATCTTATATAAACAAAAAATTAAAGAAATTCACGAGTTTTCTTTTTATTTTTGTTGCCCATATTTTTATATATAATATTTTATTTATATTTTTTCCTATTCGTAAGGATTTTGGAATAATAAAAATGAACGACAATTGCAGAGTTTGGTAAAAAGAGATGTTTGTTTGGTGGAATAAGGAGTGTGCCTTATTTCCACTAGAGCCATGGGGTCAAATTGATGCCCCTCTTGATTTAGCTGATCAATGATTGTGGATTATGGCTGGATGTGGAACCCTAGAAGTTAAATGAGCTCGCACCTAATCAAGAACAAGTTTTGAAACAAGGCCCTACTAGAAAGGATTATACTTAGGGAAAAGCCTTCAACAAATAACTCAACTATGATATAAAATAAACTCAAGCCCTTGGAGCACTAGGGCATGGACCAACAAGAAGAAACAAATTCTACCTTAACCAACAAGAGAGATGTGCAAGTAAAACCCTAGACATCCCTGAGCAAGTGACAAAGTTTCCTTTCAAATGGATTGATCTAGTTAGTTTTTGTAGTATTCTTTAGTTATCCACAAATCACCTTAAGAAATATGTGAAATCAACCAAGAAAGATAATTCATGATGAAAACCAAAGATTTCATGAAAATGTTTCACATTATGGAAAAACGATCTAAACAATTCACAACAATCTGCCAAGGAGGTAGACTTCTCTATTTATAGATTAGGATCTCAACATCTTTTCCTCCTTTTGCTTGAAAAAGAAAGCGACTTTTCATCCACAATATGCTTCACAATTAAGTCCAATTACAAGTTATTTCATTACATTACTTAAATCTCAAAATAGGTGAGACATCCCACCAATTAGAGGTTTTATTTGACAAAAGGAGGTCCGCATTGACCTAAGGGTACAATGTTCCTTCAAGAAATAGCTTGACATTCATTGAAAAATTAACGTGAGTGCTTAGGAAGTAAAAAATTCCACTTTGTTTGCACAATGTTGCTTGAATGAGGACGTTGGCTATTCCAACGACTAGTATAATGGGGGAGACCTCCCTTTGCTTGGTGCAAAGATGATTCAAAGCATGCTTTTAGGCTCCTTTCTTGCTTTTGACTTGAAATGTCCCTTGGATTACTTGGAGACCTAAATGGCCTTCTGTTTTTCCTCAACATTCCTCCAAATTGACCTTTACATGATCCAATGGTAGAAAGGGTGGACGAAAATCCTTGTCTGGGTCCATTTGCCTCCTTTTTGTGTGGTTTAAGGCTTGAACTTTCCTGAACATAAGTTTCCCATGGTCTGTGATGTGTCCTTGACTTGCTTTGACATCTTGCTTACTCAACAAATTTTCCATGTTACCTATTTTAATCTCATGCTTGCGCCAAAAGGATAAGTCGCCTCATTTTGAAGGTACCTCAAAGATGCAAATGGGACATTAAAGGGGGCGTTAAGAGTGCATTGACTTGGAGTTGATTACTCTCGACTTGGAGGTCGCAAGAGATCTTTTCACTTCCTTGGATGATGTGGGTCACTGCATTAAGGAGGCCAAATGCATCACAAACTTTGAGACTTCCGCAAAGAATGATGGTCATGGTCAAAGAGTTGTGAATACATGCGGATATGGTTGATTTTGGGAACAAAGAGTGCATTGAGATGATAAGGGATCACCTTTATAGGGCTACTCACCAAGTGCAAAAGGGGAAAAGTACAATAAGCGATCACCTTTATAGGGCTACTCAACAAGTGCTCCCATAAATCATCAGTCGTAGTAGATCCACCTCCTGATGTTCGCATATAAGCCTAACATATAAGAATGTTGCATGATGCTTTCTTTCCCATACTATTCTTTTATTTTCCTTACCCATCGAATGCCAAATGGAATCCTTTCCTTCTAGTACTAAAATTTTTCTAGTCGCTTGTGGATTATACTAGCCTTATAAGGTTTCCATCATTAATATTCTCTACGAAGTTTAGTGATGTTGTATTTTTGATATTTTGGGGGGGGAACCATTGTGAGAGAAACCTAGGCCTTATATGTCGAGGGATTCTCAAAAAACTAATAGCACCCCCATTCATACCTTTTCTACTGAACCTTTTCTCCTATATCCTCTCTCTCTTTTTTTTTGCTTGCCCCTTTCCTATGCTATATCACCACTAATGGGCCTCTCTAGGTCATCTTCTTAGGTAGGGCCCAACCGGAGATGGCTTTTCCTTAGATGGGATCAATCACTGTGCCGATCCTTTGCCTATCAGGGACTTTGGTCTTGGTTGTCGCATCCTCTAGACTACAGATTTGGGATCACATCTCCAACCATTGCTCTAATACTTGCTTCCACTTGTCTATTGCATTCCCCAGCTCAACACTAGGATTGTCAAATTTTTCTAATTTCCTTTAATATTTGTGCTCCGGAGTTGTCCATTCTCATCTCTTTCATTTCCTATCTCAAATAGTGTTGCCACCTCTTAGTTCTTGGCTTCAATTGTTCATTTCTATTGTTGTCCCCTCTTGCGTATTTGGTTTAGTTTTTTGGTCCTAGTTTCAGTAAATTTGATCTCTCTTTCCTCCACTAGTTCATCCCTACCTTTGCCAACTCTCCTTCCTTGTCCTCTTCTCATCTTCACTCGTTTCTCAGCCTCATTGAGATTTCTATTATTATTGCCTCCTTGTATGTGGAAATCCATTTACTTTTATGTTGTAGGTTTTGTTACCACAATCTAGCAGGCCCTGTTACCACTCAAACCAAAAGGGGAACTAAACAGGTTTCCTAATAAGACAACTGCTAGGTTAAGGGCAATGGTGGAGGCTTAGCCCACTGTTACCATAGCTAAGTGTTTGAGAGGTAAATCCCCTCTGCGGACAGAGGCGATCCCTACTAGCCCAGATCGGGTCTAGCAACAATCAGTCACGCAGTGACGCAGGTCTCTAGTTACAAAACGACAAAACATAACGAGTTGCTTACCTCAGGTCCTACGCAATAGTCGTTGGAGAAAGGATGACGCTTCCCATCCTTTGCTTTGGCAGATCATGATCCTTCCGCTTAACACGTCCGAACACCTGCACACATGCGAAGAAACACAACGACACACGGCATAGAATCTAAATCTTGTAACCATACATCAGTCAGAGAGGATGTAATCCATTGCATCAAAGACAAAGACACATGAATGAAACCATAATCAAAGTCGCTTATCATTAAAATAACAAAGGAAAGATACAACCCAAAGCTCTGATGCTGGATCTTCCTTCGACGAGGTCGACAACGGAGCACGTCTCAATGAAGCTCGTCGGAAATGGGACAAAGCTCTCTCTCTTCGGCTTGGCTCTCAAAGGCTGTTTGGCGATAGTCTCCTTGCTATAAGTTCAGCTCTTCTCTAGTGCTATTAGGACTACTAGCACTAGCTTGCTAAGGGAAAAAGGCAAGCTTATATAGATGGTGGAAGGGGAGTTGGGATCCCTACAATCATGGGATTGGCCCTATCTCTAAGGAACCTTCCATGATAGGTGGAAAACCACCTCCCATACATGGAGATCCGAAGCCAAACCTCCCAACTCATTTTAGAGACTCGTTCAGGAGTTTGTTGGAATCAAAATTCCGCCATTTATTTTTAAAAAACAATCCTTATTAAGCTTGGCGCGAGTAGAACACTGGGACAGAGCGCTAGCTGGCGCGCCCTCTTTGGTGGATTTTCCCCATTGGCGCGAGGGCTGAACTGGCTGGTCGCGCCAAGGCTAAAAGATCAATTTTTAGGGTTTTTCAAGGGAAACTTTCTTCAGAGGAATAATTGTCCTTGTCAAGGGGGATGCCATGAAAGTGGTTTCAGGTTATGTCACAGCTCACAGGTCATGGGAAAGGCCCTCCAATGTGCGGGACGGGGATTGCAGGGACAGTGACAAATTACTGTGTAACAGATGCCCCCTAAAGCATGAGGCCCGAGAGAGAGAGAGAGGGGTGAAATGCTTTATGAGAACGTGCCCAACTGAAACACTGCCGTCAGAAAACCTGTGTAGACAAGTACAACTGATATCTCAAATACATGATATGCGATATGGGCGCAGCCATCCATAATAGAGTATACAATAATCAGGATCCAAGGTATGGACGCAGCCATCCAGAAAGGATCAGTATATAGACTCAGGTATGGTCGCAACCATCCAATCAATGAGTCATGTAACTAATCATGATAATCCACAAAAAATCTGTAGCCTGGATTTCATCAGACAAAATCCAAGGTCTTGCACTCCATCTCGACTCGAACAGAGTACAAGTCCCAGCATGTGAATAAGTGAGCTGAAGTCGAACATGCAAGAACATCGTCTGATTACCAGCCAACGATGAAAATTGTTAACAGATGCAAGAGGTACCACCAATAATGAGGATGGCCCTCAAGGTACTTTAGGTACAATCCACGGAATGTGAACAATGAGCTATCGAACACCCGCAGAGTCATTCGATCGAAGGCCAATGATGAAAACCTTGCGTCGAATGCGAAGAACTTGCCATTGAGGCATGCAGGCTCCAAGGTACTTGAAGGGAGTCTCTAGATCAGTTTCTTGGATAATGAGCTGAAGTCGACAGGAAGTGACCTTGATCGAAGGTGGGCCATAGTGTTTCCCACATCATCGACGCGAGACAGAGGAACATAATGTTTGTGAATCAGGATCAGTAGAGAATCAGAGGGAGGTTGATAACTGCAGAGGCCAACTTCTCTTGAACATATTGGCGGCACGATAGTGGATTTGGCAGTATTTGACATCAAAGGATTTGAAGTCATGGTGACGTGGCAAAGAGCAGATGAGAGGTCAAAAGGGATTACCCAAACCCATGGAGGCAAGCAAAAAATGAGATGAGATGTCCCCAACTCGATACGAATGCAGACAAGTGCCATGTTCAAGAGCAACATACTACCGACACGATGGTGATACTGGTTCCATTTTCCCCCACCATTTCTGGCAAGAACCTCTTTATTTTTACACAAGCTCGAAGAGGATAGCATATGCTTGTCATATAAGTTTGTCCTTCGGACAAATCGAACCTAGTACATTTAACGAGCCCTAGGAAGGAGGAACTCGAGTAACGTCATTATGACGGAGTCCGATGTTATCAGGTTTTAACGAGTCTGACAAAGAAAGAATTCGACGTCTTTTCATGTTTAGAGAGTTTGAAAAGACAACAGAAAAGTAAACTCCAGCAGTCCCTTTTCATAGATAGTCCCTCAAATCCGAAAAGGTAGAAAACTATGTCTGAGAAAACCTCCTAGTCGCGATAGGCTAGGGTATTCCTTTTTCGTAAATAATCTATCCCAGCCCGAAAAAGGGGTAAACGTATACTGGGCAGATGTCTTTTCACAGCCAATTTAACGAGATCAAAACGACAAGCGACTCGGCAATCTTTTCATTTTTTAAGAGTCAAAAAAGAGCTGAAAGTTGACTCCTCCTGGAGGAACGAGTGGTATAAAGGGTAGCTACTGGTTTCGGTAATGGTCGAACTTCTCAAAACAAGTAAAGGTTAAGAGGCTGGCTAACAAGAGCACTCATTGCAGCGGTTCCTCAGTAACAGGTAAAACAACCAAGTGAAGGCATATGATCGGCCAAGTAGATAGTGACGATGGTGTGAGAAAACCAAGGCTTATCTGGAAAAACAGGCTGATAAAATGGAAATCACAAGAGGTAAAATGGGAATAGTTTCATTTTTACACAAGCTTGAAATCAGAAAACTCTGCTTGAAGTTGGTTTCATTTTTACACAAGCTTGAAACAAAGATAAACTATGCTTGAAATTGGTTTCATTTTTACACAAGCTTGAAATGGAAACAAACTATGCTTGAAAAAGTAAGCATGCCCCCAGCATGGTGACTCAATTCGAGGTACATGCCCCCCAAGCTTCATTGCATTCACCAGAGTAGACTGCTAGTTACTGACAGGTGGATGGAATGAAGGTTCAATTATGAGACCAAGAGAAAGACTCGACTGGGATTTTACTAGATCTTATCAAAGAATCAAATTGAACGGGAACGTGTTTCATTGTTTTAACGAGGTTGACACATTAAAAGAACTATCCTCATGACACCTTGTTTCATTTTTTAACGAGCTTGACACAAGAAAACGAACTATGCTCCGAAGACCTTGTTTCATTTTTTAAGGAGCTTGACATAAGAAAACGAACTTTGCTCCGAAGACCTTGTTTCGTTTTTTAAGGAGCTTGGCATAAGCAAACGAACTATGCTCCGACAAGCTTGTTTCATTTTTTAAGGAGCTTGACACAAGAAAAAGAACCCTGCTCCGACAGACCTTGTTTCATTTTTTAAGGAGCTTGACACAAGAAAACAAACCATGCTCCGACAGACCTCATCATAATGAATAAGAAGTCATAGCTTCCAAGAGTTCCACACCGGATGGGAGAACAACATCTTGGAAATCTAGACCCAATGTCCCCAGCACTTGATGCACAATGGCACTATCACTGAATGTAGGCACGGGATAGGTAGCCACATAATTGACATGCGGCGGGGATGATACAACCGGCGGATAAAGATCTGGCAGAGATGATGGTGGACTAGCTGCCATATTAGGACCAAAGAACACAAGCTGATCGATGGTCACAATCTGACCTTGGTGTGGAAAACACATCACACGAAAGAGGGAGGAGACAAGCGCTCCCATGGCATAAGTATAATCGCGGCCCAAGAGTAAATTAAAGTCCAAGGGGCCAGGAACAACCATCACGTCCATATGGACAGTTTTCCCTCCCAAAGTAACAGGCAACTTAGGAAGGATCCCTAATGGTTGACTAATTCCTCTGTTAAATGCCAACAGATTCTGCGTAACAGGGACAAGCAGCGGCGAACCAAAAGCTTGCCAAGTAATTGAGGATAAAACACTAACAGACGCGCCTTCATCTATAATGGTGTTGGGTACGACCAGATCAAAGGCCTGTACCGTTATCTCAAAAGGCACATAAGACGGAAGGTGGTATCTGGCAAATCGACTCCAATCAAAGGAAGCGACCAAACTACTCGGAGGGGCTACCATCGAATCGAGATGGTCTTCCCCTGGTGTTACGGAAGAAGAAGGAGCATCCTCCATGACCTCCATCTTGAAGGTGGGAGGGGTATCCTCCGGGTTCTCCATCATGGGAGGCGGAGGAGTAGCTTCTTGAGGTATAGGGACAGGAGAATCTTTCTCCAAGTCCAAAGAATATGAAGAAACAAGAAGAACCTGAGGGATATGAGATCCATTCTCGACGGAAAAGACCTGGTGCACTGCAGACAGGGCTAGTTCAACCGATCCCACGACCAATGGTTGGTCAGGGATGGATTCTTGAATTTGAATTTCTGGGGGAGTGGGATCGACCAAGGATGACTCTTGACCAATCGTAGGATCAGCTGGTGGAGGACTCAAAGAAAGTCATTTATAACCGGCCGGGAGGCATGGTGTGGAAGCAGTCGAGTTGTCCAAAACTCGTTTGGCTTCTTCCATATACGGACAAAGGTGAATGGGATGATACCCTTCACACAACTTATAGGGATTGGTGAGCTTACCCTGAAACTTAAGAGTTTTACCAGCACTAGCTGAAGACGTACCCCCAACCTGACTCCTAGAAGCCAAAGGCAACGGCGGGCGACCGTTGGACCATACTTCGAGCACCTTGGGAATGCCAGGGCAATCTCGAAGAAGATGGTTTCCCTGGCACAACATGCAAGGGAACTTAACTTTCCGCGGAGGGTTGGAAGGTTCATCAAGAGGAGATGTTTTAGAAGCAGTAGCTGTAGCCTTAGGCTGTCTCTTATCAGACTTCTTCTTCTTTGTCTTCTTCTTCTTCTTCTTAGCCACCTGGTTACTCAAATCCAGACTTTCACCCAGTGAAGTAGAAGAGGAGGACGCAGAAACAAGCGAAGAAGGGGAGAGGTCCACCTTGGAATCAACATGATGTTGTTCAGGCGGAGGAGTGGATGGTACGGTAGCCGGAACACTTGGGACCACTAAGGTTGAAAACAACCAAACAGGCAACCCAATAGTTAACCCAGGAAGGGACAACGTTGCCATATAAGGAGCACCAACATTCCCAAAAGGAGGAAAATGACCAGAATTCCCATCGGAGGGGATTCCTTGGTTGACGAACTCCGGAAAATTTTCCATTAGAAACAACTTTAGAACAACACCCTAAGGAAACTAACTTTAACCAGGAATATTTCGTGGGCAGTTAATTTTTAAAACATTGAAACAAAACTCTACTGTTTCATATTTTAAGAGTCAAGAAACAAGTAAAAGATGACTCTATCTCTTTTAGTTTGGAAACAAGTGTGAAAGGACAAGTGCTTGATGATCTTTTCAAATTTTTGGAGTCAGTAAAATCGAAAATGACTACTCTGGTAATCTAGGCAAATGGGTGTACCAGATATCCATGAACTGCCATATACACCTTGGTTAAAAAATGAAAAAGAAATCAACCAAGGACTTGATGTACGTGCAGGTAATCTCCCCGAATGCTGTGTCCAGTGTATCACAGGTAAAAGGCAGCAAACTCGGCTTCCTACAGATAAAGGATTGTAACCTAATGGGGTCTCCCTTTATATACTCGACAGTACGGGTAGCACAAGTCCGTACTAGCGCTATCTAAAGCCAGATGGCGAACGATAGCTACTAGGTTTAACGACGTCGGAACACGTCACTAGCCTAGACCACTAAAAATGTTTCGTTAATGTTTCAATGTTGCCTTAGGTTGATTGAATAAATTTTATGGTTGATCTTCAATTATGTCTCGGTTTCAAGGCCCTACTGTATGTCATCTAACAATCTCCTATATGCAGCTATATGAGAAAAGAAATATTTCAATTCGATGAATGTTATCTAGTTAAGGGAAGAGCTTCAAACAATGATACAACAAACAACAATACTGAAAACGAAACTTTTTCCAAACTTAGATGACTTTCACTATCCAAAAGTAATCTCAAACATTCAATGAGGCGAATAATGCAATGTAATCTATGCAAAATCCTCTTTTTGAAAACTATGCAATTGTAATCTATGCACAATTTCCTTTTCCTTTTCAAATGATAAGAATGCACTCAATGCATTTTTCGATGAAATGAGAATCTACTTAATGCATGCTTTTAATGAAAGAGAATGCACTCGATGCGATTTTTATCTTTCAATCATTAAACAATGTGATCTAAGTTCAATGACAAATCTCAAAAAATACTTTTCAATGCAATGTGATCTAATGCATTTTAACGAAAAGCAAACTATGAGACGAAAACTAAATGAACGCAAATCTTCTTAATGAAGGATGAATGCAAAAGGGATGCAAACAAACATTAAGAATGTAATCGTTGTTTTAAGCACTTTGTAACGAAATTCCTCAAAAGGCTACAAGACATATGAGGTCAAGCACAAAAAGGACTTCCAAAGCATGAGTTCAAAACAAGGCATTCATTCCCTTTTACATCAAGAAATCATGGAAAGAGGACATTCCAGCTGAACAAAGAGCGAGGTAATCTATTCTCATATAGAGAAAAGACCAGAAGGGAAAGACACACTGGTGAAGGATTTAGGGAAAAAGTCTCAATTTTCACACACCCTGAAATTGGCATGACTTTTGTGGGTGAAACTAGCGCCAACTGGCGCGACTTGCTCACTGACAACTAGCGCCAATAGCCAATTGGCGCGGGTTGCTAACTGACAACAAGCGTCAATGCCTGAAAATGAAAAAATAAAGAATTTCTCCCAACCAAGACCAGACTCACCAATTCAAGAAAAATCTAAAAATAACCCAGAGGCAAAAGTATTGACCAAAAAAACTCCCGAACAAGGGAAAACCCTAGCACCTACAAGAAATGGTGCGACTGTCTGGCTGTAATCCGCGCCAGACAGGGGATGGCGCGGGTGATGAACCGGAAACTCGCGCCAATGGGCGCGACTATCAGGGTGGAAACCGCGCCAATCAAGCCAACCATGAAAAGATGAAAATTTCGAAAAAGCAGAGGTCAGATCTAATCCTCTAGGGTTGAATAGGGGTCTAAGACCAAGGAGGTGAACCAGAAGAGCAAACAAATCAATCAAAATCCAAAAACAACCAAAAGAAGAAAGACTAACTCCAACTGACTCCCCAGCGGAGTCGCCAGCTTGTTTGAGAGGTAAATCCCCTCTACAGAGAGAGGCGATCCCTACTAGCCCAGATCGGGTCTAGCAACAATCAGTCACGCAGTGATGCAGGTCTCCAGTTACAAAACGACAAAACATAACGAGTTGCTTACCTCAGGTCCTACGCAATAGTCGTTGGAGAAAGGATGACGCTTCTCGTCCTTCGCTTTGGCAGATCACGATCCTTCTGCTTAACACGTTCGAACACCTGCACACATGCGAAAAAACACAACGACACATGGCATAGAATCTAAATCTTGTAACCATACATCAGTCAGAGAGGATGTAATTCATTGCATCAAAGACAAAGACACATGAATGAAACCATAATCAAAGTCTCTTATCATTAAAATAACAAAGGAAAGATACAACCCAAAGCTCTGACCCTGGATCTTCCTTCGGCGGGGTCGACAGTGGAGCACGTCTCAATGAAGCTCGTCGGAAATGGGACAAAGCTCTCTCTCTTCGGCTTGGCTCTCAAAGGCTATCTGGCGATAGTCTCCTTGCTCTAAGTTCAGCTCTTCTCTAGTGCTATTAGGACTACTACCACTAGCTTGCTAAGGGAAAAAGGCAAGCTTATATAGATGGTGGAAGGGGAGTTGGGATCCCTACAATCATGGGATTGGCCCTATCTCTAAGGAACCTTCCATGATAGGTGGAAAACCACCTCCCATACATGGAGATCCGAAGCCAAACCTCCCAACTCATTTTAGAGACTCGTTCAGGAGTTTGTTGGAATCAAAATTCCGCCATTTATTTTAAAAAAACAATCCTTATTAAGCTTGGCGCGATTAGAACACTGGGACAGAGCGCTAGTTGGCGCGCCCTCTTTGGTGGATTTTCCCCATTGGCGCGAGGGCTAAACTGGCTGGTCGTGCCAAGGCTAAAAGATCAGTTTTTAGGGTTTTTCAAGGGAAACTTTCTTCAGAGGAATAATTTTCCTTGTCAAGGGGGATGCCATGAAAGTGGTTTCAGGTTATGTCCAGCTCACAGGTCACGGGAAAGGCCCTCCAATGTGCGGGACGGGGATTGCAGGGACGGTGACAAATTACTGTGTAACACTAAGTCTCCCTGCATTTTACGGACTTTCACTGATGGGAGGAGTCCCGATGTTTTGGGAAGCCACTTATGAAGGATATATCAATGGATAGGTGGGAAGTGACCCCTTAAACCCTTTCCCAAGGAGGAGGTGAAGAATGGAACTTGCTTTCTCTTTCAAGCAAGGGATGTGCCTTTCAAGGGAGTGGGGGTGAGGATTGGAGGGTAAGGATTGAGGGTGCAACTTGTAGAGGTACTTCCTGATCCCTAAAATCATGAAATAACTTGGATTCCGAAATAGTCCTTGATGAAGAATCTATAACAAGAAATGGCACCCCACGGGACTAAGTGGACCCAACCTAGTTTCAGGGATGGAATATAGCAACCAATGATGCTCCTATCCTGGACAAGGTGAGGGGAAATGACCAAACAAGAATATTTGCTTCAATAGGTCAAATTGATCCTACTAGGTTTTAGCCTTGGGGATACCTAGGAAAAGCTTGGTCCTAGAGCTAGGGCTTGAGGATCTTGGAGATTCCACCATCATAATTGCCTCAATTATTGAGGAGAGTGAGGGGACCCACCAACCCAGTAGGCTCTAGGAGGTCGAAGTTTTCTTGTGGGCAAATTGCCGGTAAACTAATGCCCTAGGTGACCTATTAGGGCTAGACCTAGGAAAAAGCGGAAAATTTTGAAAAACAAGGGGAAAATGACCACCCTTTTGAGGGACTAGTGCCTGATTCACTTGGGGATATGGAATCAAAGATGATAATGATTAAGAATTCGGTTTCTTGATCGAGGCTCAGAAAGTCAACTTTGTCCAATGTTAAGGGAAAGAGAAGAAAAGTGACCTTCAAGCATTTATACTTCATACAAATGGTGCAATATTATTGAGACAAAACAATCTCTAGGACATTTCATTCATCTAACAATGGCCCATACATTAAACGATCTAAATAGACACTCAATTCCACATTTCAATCATGCAACATTAGCCTTAATTATAGTGAAGTTCAACTGTATGCAACAAGAAAATATCATTAAAACTGCATGTACATGTTAGAGAGTAATTATAGCATATTCAACAATATGCATCAACAATTAAATAACATTAAATTTGCACTTACAATGTTAGAGAGTATATCCAACCAGTATCACATTTGCAAAAACAAAGCTCCAAGATAAAAAAATGGCCCAAATCCATACATCAAAATTCATCCATCATCCAAAATAGTCCTCCAAGGAAAAATGCGAAGTTCTCTAAAGATAGAAGTCAAGTGATGATACAAATGAATGTAGCTAACATCAATTTATACCCCTTTTAGGAGTTTGAATTAACCTATGAGCCTACATTAGCCCATAATAATATAATAGTATGCAAATAAAACCCACTTGGTGACAATCCCGCCAAACTAGCTCATAAATGGAAAAATAAGCCTCTGAAGAGGTCAAATAATAATATTTACATGTCGTGGGGCCCTCCAAAGGCCTAATAATATCTGGAAGTGCCATAATGATTAATAAATTCCTCAAAATATGATGGAAAAAGGGGTGGCTCCTTATTCTTGAAGGAGTAGACTTGTGGTGATCCCAATGGTTGTGAGGGAACACAAATGATCCCATGGGTCTCCATATGAGTTGAAGATACCCGTAGATACTCTGCAAGGGCTTGAATGATGGAATGAATGCTTCCATGACATTGTACAAGTCTTGGGACACCTGCCAAGAGTGTGGTGCTCCTGTGGGGCCTGCTGGGCACAGTATACTAAGCACATCATCATCATCCCAAAATTGGACCACTAGTAGCCTCTGATCATCGGTGGGGATCCATGGAGTGCTCTCTGCTGTTGTGGAGGCCCATGGCTCTCTAGACACACCTTATATACGCCAATGTAGCCCTCTGGGGTTTAGGACCCCATATAGGGAGACCAAACCCAAATGGAAACCACTTGCAATCCTGTATAAGATCCAATGCATCCCGTAGGCTTCCAGTACAACTAGTAATTAGAATAATCGTGTAAAAGAGTTTACAAATCATGGATAAAAAAGTGGGCACTTCATAATGGCATGCCCTTCCGTAGTGGGCTTTGGCATGTGCTAGTGTCTCCAGGCTCTAAAGGGTGTTAACTAAGCACTTTATTAAGTGGTTTCAACCCTTAAAGGGGACAATATCTCCAAGGTACATCCTTCTAATGTGGGTGGAAAGTGATAAATAGGTGAAATGGAGTAGGGAATGGGAGGGGCAATCTGGGGCCACATATTGGGGCATAGTGGCAGCCAGTGTTTTAAATATTGGACTCGGGTTCTAAAATGGCCGAGGGTCGGCTCTGGCTTTGACTCCGACTCGGTATCGACTCGGCTGGTTCAGTTTCAATGACTCGGTCTTTGTAAAAAATACATTAAATATTAATTTTTTAGTAAAATAACATAGTTTTAAAGATTTTCATTCATGTTTCCAAACACAAAGCATTACAATATAGACAAAAGGCAACATGTGATCAAATTAGGCTCGTGAATATATCCATTATATCAAAATTGCACCCAGTGCACTGTCCAATACATTATGATGATATAGAGATTAGAACAAAAAACATAACCAAGGAGGCTCTAAATGGTCTCTACAACAAAACATGAATACTGACTATTGCTAGACATCTAACAAGCCAATGTCCTCTTCCTCAAACTCTGAACCAGAGGGGGAAACCGCTCGCTCCTTCTCTGAATCAGCATCCTCAACTAGAACTATAGCTCTACCGCCCTGAGATAGACGAGGTATGCGTCTCTGTCGTGGTTGACTAGAGGAAGTGCCTGCGTCTGCAAGTAGAGGACTTGGGACTGGGCCTGCTACTAGTGGATCTGCATTGAGAAAAGGCTCTACCTGTGTATCGAAGTCCATCCCCACACCAATATCCTCATCAGAGTCAAACTCTAGTGGACAAGACTCTACTACCCAATCTGATGTTGGATCAATATCCTCCAACACAATGGGATCTAAATCAAGTCTTTTGTTCAGCAATTGGTTGCGTCTTAGTCGGAGGTTGTACTGGACATACACTAGATCATTTAACCATTTTTTCTCCAAACGGTTTCTCTTCTTTGTGTGAATTCTCTCAAAAGACAGACCAATTGCACTCACACCCAGAAGCACTGCAAGTTTGACTCAAAATGCGAATTGCAAACCTCTGCAATTCAGGACAATGGCTACCAAATGCCTCCCACCATTGTGCTGCAAGAAATGAGTTTCAGTTAGCTACAAATTATATCCAACTTTGAAATTGAAATTATAAACAATTATACAAATAATAAAATATGAATTTGAAAATTGAAATTCTTTGTTTACCTGGCTCATTTGATTCCCTTGCAATCCTTGCAAGGTTCTTTGCTAAAGGTACCTATGGCTTGGCTGAACATAGTGATATGATTGTGTATCTGCAACTGGCCACTCTCTGTGGGGATCATGCGATCAATGCAGTCAATCAATCCATCTCTAACCTCCCCAGTCAAATCTCTTGCTTCTTGAGCTTTATAATGATACCTTGGGTTCAGAAAATACCTAGCTGCATGTATAGGGCGATGGAATTGATTGTTCCATCTTTGATCAATGATTGCCCAAATGGGCCCATACTTACCCGCTCTGTCCTTGTATGCTGCCCTTATTTTCTCCTTTGCTTGATCCAAAGCCTCATAAATGAAACCCATAGCCAATCTTTCCCCATCCACCAACTGCAACACCTTAACTAGTGGCTCAACAAGTTTCACAATCTCTGCTGCCTTTTTCCACAATATTTCTTCATTAACTTTCTTTTTCATATCTTTGCCATCCTGTTTGCGAGCCCACTGACATTCATTCCATTCATCACTAGAAAACAACTTTTGCAAGTTTCTATGTTGGGCAAGTATAGATTGCAATGTCAAAAAATGTGTTGCAAATCTAGTGATGGCAGGCCTAATAATTTCCTTGCCCCCTACGTGTTTCCTCATTAGATTCAAAATCCATGAGTGATTGTAAATATATTTTGTGATTCTTTTGGCATGCTCTATAGTGTTCTTGATCCAGTCTATTTTGCTAATATCCTCAAGCATGAGGTCTATGCAATGTGCAACACATGGGGTCCAAAAGATGGTTGGGTGTTTTTCCTCTAACAATTTACCAACAAGAACATAGTTAGAGGCATTATCTATGATGATTTGAACAACATTTGCCACCCCCACCTCTTCAACAACCTCATCCAAAAGCTGAAACAAGAAGTGTCCATCTTTCACCCTATCAGATGCATCAACTGATTTTAGAAACATGGTTCCCCGTTGGCAAAAGATAAGAAAGTTTATGATGGTATGGTTCCTCTGATCAGTCCATCCATCTGACATGATGGTACATCCTGTATGTGCCCATGATTTTTTGAAATATTTCAAATAATCATCAATGGACACAATCTCTTTTTGCAAAAGAGATCTTCTTAACTCATGCATAGTAGGGCCTTTGAAGCCCTTTCCAGCAGCATATATGGCATCAAACATAGGTTCATAATATGGTGAACGAGTAGCATTGAAGGGAATATCAACATCATACCACCATCTAGCAATGTAATCACAAGCAGCTTCTCTCAATTCTTTTTTCCAATGCTGATCAAAAGTGGGTTGCACTTGACCTCTACTTGTAGGACTAGGACCATGTGCACTATCAGAGGGAGAAGAGGTTATGGAAAAACTTTTGATAGTACCCCTATTTCTCATTGCACCCTTACCCTTTTTAGAAATAGACTCCATAGAGGGAGGAACATAGCGAAAGGGGTCTGATGAATTAGTGCAAGGGATAAATGAAGAACCCTCATAATCAAAAGTTGGGTTGGAAACCATCATATATTGTATATTTCTCTTCCTCCCAATTTCAGCCTCTATTTCTTTTTGCCTAGCTTTGTCTTCCTCAGACTTTGGAAATTGCTCTTTCAACTCCTTCCTAATTTCCCCAATGTTTTCTGCTTCACATGGAGTAATTTGGCCTCTAAGACCAGCCAAATGTAGTTTCAGTCTATGAATCCCCCCTCCACCCCCCTTAATTTTTCTCTTACAAAATTTGCATTGCATTTGATCATCAATCATTTTATCATATGTGCAAGCAACATATTTCATTCTAGGGGCCATTTTGGACTGAGTTTTTGACTTGGAAAGAAAAGGTTTAAATCTGAAAATGAAAACAAAAAAAGACTATTCATTTTATGTTCATTTCTTTCACCAAAAACTATGTTTACCATTTTCAGATTTGCAAAAAAAATAAAACAAGCAAAGGCAGATTTTAGAAGAGAAAAAAAAATACCTCTAGGCTCTAGCCTCCTCAATGTAGCTCCAACAAACTAACTCCTCAATGTTGCTCCAAAGCTTGCCCAATAAGCTCCTCACTGTTGTTGCAAAGCTTGCCCAAAAGACTCCTCAAAGCTGCTCCAAAACCAACTGCACAACTCTTCACAAATTCCTCTCAAATGCTCACTCAAATTCAATGAGATAGATGTGAGTAAATGAGAGGGGTTGGGTAGCTTAAATAGGATGGGGAGGGGTTAGAACCTTGCATAAAACCCTAATAACAACAAAAAATCAAGTTTCAAGTCTGTTTTCCAGCTTGAGAGGGGCTCGTGGCTGGCTTGGAGTGGCTCAGTCGGTTTAGCTCGGGCTCGGCCGGCTCGGTAACAAACCGGCCTCCGGACCGGTTTTTCCATCGAGTTGGTCCAGCTGGGGGTTTGGCTCGGTCAACTCAGCTAATTCCGAGCCGGTCCGACCGTTTTTTAAAACTATGGTGGCAACTAGATAGGGGAAGCCCACACCTGAGTATATAATGTGTATGAGGGAGAAATCATGGTACATGAGGTTCCCTGACCTTGATTTTTTCACCCTTCTTTATATTCCTTTTTCCTTTTATGAATTTCCTTTAATTAACTGCTCGGAGCTCAAAGGATAAGAGCATGATGTATAAGATATAGCAGTGATTACCCCTTTAAGGTAGAGAGGTTCATTGCCCTCCAGGGGTTGGGATAATCATGGGTTCCTGAATGATAAACGAGACTCATCTAGGGCCTATGGAACTAGGGTGATGACCATGGATTGGGGTAGATCTCATGTATTGTCTTTTTCCCATGTGCTAATTATTTTTGTCCCGACCATCTTTTGCATTTTGTGGTACAATTTCTTGTTGAATGTGGCCATTTATGATTTCTTCTTTTTCTTTTAGCTGCTTCAACCTCTGGGGCATCATTCTAGGTCTGACCCAAGGTGGGGGCAAGGGGATAGGGAGGTTGACCCTATGTGGACCCAGAATGGAAATGTGGATCTAGGTGAGAGAAATGATGAATGGGGGTATAATAAGTGGAAAGAGAGTAATATATGCGGATAAAGGAGTGGGACCACACACCCAAAGTCAGAGTTTCTCAAGTAGTACCACCCTAGAACCAAATGGTCAATAAAGGAGATCCCACGGGACTAAGATCCAAGGGTAACATCCAAAATAGATCAAGGGGACAGGAGCACAAACTAAGCCCACGCTTTTAGCTAAATCCCCCCATCGATGCTTGCCCATTAGTATCCATGATAAGTAAACTCAATACTCAATTACCAAATGACAAGACATACCTTTAGATTCAGGAGGCCCATCTTCAAACATGCGATCAATACAAGTGGGTGAGGGACCACATGGCTAGCTCAAGTGGAGGAGAAATGACACAACGAGCTAGAATAAGGCTGCAAGGGGTTGTTGGCTGCTGGTTGAGGTCCATCATGGAGAAAAATTTCTCCTATGGATGTCACCCACAAAGTGGTGGGTAACATCTAGCTCCAAATGGGATGTGATCTCTCGAAGAAGTAAGGCTACTCGAACGGGAGTTCACGAGAACTCCAACAATCTCTTGGTCACCGTAGACCTATTATCTGCACATGTCAAAGATCAAAGCCACGAGGCAACATGTTTTTCACGGTGTCTTATGATCACTCATGCTTAACGTCAGCTCATAAAATTAACAAGTAATACAAATATGCAATTTTTAATCTAAATGCAGCGAATCTGTCATGAGCAATATCATATGAGGTTAGTTCTAATGCAAAAATGAGCATGCAATGCATCCTACTCTAAAATGCAAATAGATATGCCACCACTAAGTGTAATCATAAAGCCAGTGCAACCAACATATCATCATATCAATACCAATATACATATGCTTGCCATTATGATTACTCATGTAGCAAATTTCAAATTGAATATGGTCCCAGTCACATGGAGAATGAAACGGGTGGGAGGCAGGAGAACATGATCCCCCTTCGAGATAAAAGGAAGCTCTAGGAAAATAAGTCAATCTAGAAGTGTCAGGCTTCCCCTCCAAGTACATAATGGTGGATTGAATGATCACTCTCAAGAACTCCCTGTCACGATCATTGCTCCTAATATTATTCTTTGTAGATGCCACGAGCTTTTGATGAGAGGGAAACAAAAGGTGAGGGAAAGGAGGAGTGCAACAACTAGGTTTCTCAAGTTAATGGTCGCGGTTTCTCAAGTTAATGGTTGCATTGGAGAGCGGAGGTTGTGGAATGATCAAAACCTTGAGGGTGCATCCAAGGTGGTATAGTATAGTCAATGAGGGGTTCTCCCTTGACACTTCACTCAGAAGGTGAAAAGGGCTCGCTCATAGACACTTGGGATCATATGACAAGGGGTGAGAGAATCACTTGTGGGAGACTCAAGATGATGAACAAGAGGAAAAGACAAGGGGTAAAGATAAACATTATACTCAACAGGTCTTTCTTCCTCCAAACCATAATCTAAAGGCTCAAGTGGTTTGAATATAAAATCATAAGCAAGATAGGTGGGAGTCTTGGCGATTTCATCGTTATCGGTACCAAAGATTGAGTCTCCCCTAAAAGGAGAATCAACTACTCCTAACTGCCCCTCATGCAAAGGAAAATAATAATCCTCCTTCCCAAGGATATCAATGGATATGTCATCGTAAGTAATGCTCAAGAGAAAAGGAATGCTAATTTCAACCTCATCCTCTTTGTCGGTATCATAAATGGGAGCACAATCAAATTAAAGCCTAGCAATTTTGAAATTTTCCATTAACCCTTTTCGATGCAGAAATAATCTTCAATGTTATCTTCCAAGGAGCTCATGGGAGCACCTTCCTCAAGGTCCTCAAAAGGAGAGTTATCAGGAGTGACATCCTCGAGAAAGGTAAGGTAAGCCTCAACTTTACTTTCCATAGCCTCATCATCCTCAACACACGTGTTCTCATAATCATCCCATTCATCATGTAGATTCAACAAGGACTCATCTTCCTCAGCTTTATCCTCAAGGGTCTCTTCATCTTGGTTAGTTGACCAACTGGACGACTCTTCTTTCCTCTTTTCTTGAAGAACAATAGCCAAGGTATTTGTTACATGATTTTGGTAGTACGCTTCTAAGAGGAGAGCATTAGTGGCGTTTTCTTTATACTCACATTTGATTTTATGAAGCTTCACCTCTTCTTCGTGCAAATGAAAGAATACATCACTAGAATTACATTCCGTCACTAACCTTCTACATGACCTACTATATTCATCCATTTTTTCTTGCGTAATTTGGAGGCTCAGAGGGTCCTAGGTGGGAATGGGTAATAAATAACCCTATTAGGTGTTCCAGTCCCTAAGTGGAAAGACAGGTCCATGGTACATCCTTTAATTGACAAGTTTCTTGTGAACGATGATGAATGGATGGGGAGATGGGGGTTTCAAGGCCAAATGCCATGGGTTCAAGGATGGTAATGATGATTATTTGGGTGTATATATGTAGGAGGGAGCAATCATGGATACATGAGTTACCCCGTCCTTTGTTTTTCCATCCTTCTTTATGTTCCTTTTGGTTTTTCTTTACTTTTCTTTGTATTATTGGTCGGGGATCTAGGAAATGAGAGCATACTATGTAAGATATAAGCAGATATTACCCCCTTAATGTGGGGTAGTTCATCGCCCACTACGGATTGAGACATTCATGGTTTCCTTAATGTTTTGGGGGCACTCATAGCACCCTAGGAACTAGGGTGATGGCCATAATAAGGGGTAGATATCAGGCTCAAATTTTTCCCATGTGCTATATTAAATGTCCCGACCATCTTTTGCATCTTATAATATTCTCTTTCTCTTGTTTCTTGCTTGTAGCCATGATGCACTTTAACATTCTTTTAACTACATCAACCTCCAGGGGAAAATTACAATAAGCGATCACCTTTATAGGGCTACTGAACAAGTGCTCCCATAAATCATTAGTTATAGTAGATCACTCCCATATATCATCAGTTGTAGTAGATGCACCTCTTAATGTTTCTATCACCATAAGAGATAAAAATGTTGCATGATGCTTTCTTTCCCATACTATTCTTCTCGTTTCCTTACCCATCGAATGTTGAATGAAATCCTTTCCTTCTAGTACTAACCTTTCGCTATTACTAACCTTTCTCCTATATCCTCTCTCTCTTTTTTGCTTGCCCTTTTTGTAGGCTACATCACCACTAATGTGTCTGTCTAGGTCATCTTCTCAGGTACGGCCTGACCTGAGATGGCTTCTCCTTAGATGGCACCAATCACTGTGGCTCTCCTTTGCCTATTAGGGACTTTGGTCTTGGTTGTCGCATCCTATAAACTACAATTATGGGATCACATCTCCAACCATTGCTCCAATTCTTGCTCTCACTTGTCTATTGCATTCCCCAACCCAAGACTAGGATTGTCAATTTTTTCTTCTTTCCTTCAATATTTGTGCTCCGAAGTTGTCAATTATCACCTCTTTCATTTCCTATCTCAAATAGTGTTGCCAACTCTTATTTCCTGGCTTCAATTTGTTCATCTCTATTGTTGTCTCCTCTTGCATATTTGGTTCAACATTTTGGTCATAGCTTCAATAACTTTGATCTCTCTTTCCTCGACTAGTTCATTCCTACCTTTTCCACCTCTCCTTCCTTGTCCTCTTCTCACCTTCACTTGCTTCTCAGCCTCATTGAGATTTTCTATTGTTATCGCCTCCTTGTATGTGGCAAGCCATTTAATTTTATGCTGTAGGCTATGTTACCACAATCTAGAAACCCCTAAGGAGGGAAAGCCTATGGGTCAAAGAGCTAAACTAAGTGATAACAATGGGACAATGCCCCACTGTCACTGTCACTGCCTCATCTGTACTGTAGCTCCATCTGTATCGTAATCCTATCCATTCCTACTACTGAAATGGATTCTTGATCATCCCCATCTTCTCTCTAAAATAGACAAACTTTGTCTTCCCGAGAGTCTTCGTGAGGATATCTGCCACTGTTCTCCTATTGGAGTGTACTGCAACTATACAACTCCTCATTGGACACAGTTTTTGATGAAGTGACACCTGATGTCAATGTGCTTTGGCCGATCATGAAACATAGGAATTTCAGAGAGCTTCATGCAACTCTGATTATCACGTAGATTACTGGTCGCTTCCATCTTCTCCTTCAGTAAGTTCACAAGAAGTTTCCGAAGCCATATGGCCTCACACGAAGTTGTGCTAGCTACCATATATTCTTCCTCTACTGAGCTCAACGCCACAGATTTCTGTTTCCTGCTACACTAGGAGGTCATCCCTGATCCAAGAATGAAACAGTACCCACTGGTACTTTTCCAATCTGCTGGACTCCCTACCCAATTTGCATCGGTGAACCCACTAAACCTGATGTCATTGCCACTGGTGTAATTCAGTCCAAGCTCGACTCTTCCTTGAAGATATTTGAGAACATGTTTGGTTGCTTCCCAATTAGCCCTCCTTGGTTCCACTATAAACTGACTGAGGGTATTGAAAGCATAAAAGATGTCTGGCCTAGTGTTTACCAAATACATCAGAGATCCTATGAGTTGCCTATACAATCTAGGATTAGCCTCATCATCTTCGGACGTGTTGATTTTCTTCCAGTTGGTGATCATTGGAGTAGTCATGGGTATATAGTCCTCCATCTGAAATCTTTTCAGAATTTCTGTAGTATATATTCTTTGACCATGGAAGATCTCCCCCTTCTACTGCCAAACTTCCAACCCCAGAAAATAGTGCATCAACTCCAGATCCTTCATGTCGAATTTTGTAGCTAAATTCTCCTTGTAATCCTTGATGAGCCTCGATGATCCTATCAGAAATAGATCATGTACATATCGAACCAGTATCAAAGGCTCACTCCCTATCCTTAGATAGTAGTGATTGGGATCTGTGTCACTCTTGACAAACCCCATCTTCTGCAAGTAGTTGTCAATTCGACCATACCAAGCTCTAGGAGCTTGCTTTAGTCCATACAAGGCTTTCTTAAGCCTGCACACAGGAGTCTTATGTTCATGCGTCTCGAAGCCCTCTGGTTGTTCAATGTATACTTCTTCTTCTATCACCCCAATTAGGAACGCAGTCTTGATGTCCATCTAGTGAATCTCCCATCCCATCTACGCATCAAGGGACATCATAGTTCTAATGGAAGTATATCGGGATACTAGGGCGAAGGTTTCTCCATAATCTATCCCTTCCTTCTGAGCATACCCCTTAGCCAAAAACCTGGGTTTAAATTTCTCAATGCTGCCATCTGCAACATATTTGATCTCGTAGATCCACCTTGAACCTACAACTGATCTATCCCAAGGTCTGGGAAACACTTCCCAAACATCATTCATCATGATGGAACAATATTCTTCCACCATCACATCTACCCATAGCTGGTGCTGAGCTGCTTCGTGAGAACTAGAAGGTTCCCCAACCTGTGCAACCAAGGCTTGGTACCTCTCAGGCTGCTTGCGCTGTCTCTACACATTGTGGGAGGCTCCGACAAAGTCCTATGCATCCCTTCGAATTTGTCATAGTTCCTTGCTTGTTCTCCCACTAGTAGTGGGTGGATCTACTTGCTCTCCTTCCTCCAAGTCCTTGGGAGAAGTGTCCCTTGGATCCCCATGCCTTGGAGAGGAAATTGTATTATCTTCCGTAGGTCGTTGTGGTTGAACCAACGGATCCTCCTTAGATTGCGCAGCAGAAGGCATCTCTCGGGATCTCCTAAAGGCCCTCTCCTCCATGAATTTCACATCCCTCCGCACTACAACTTTCTTGCTCTTCGGAATGTAATTGCAGTAAGCCTTTGCATTCTGCTGTACCCTACCAGATACCCCTTCTCCGCAATGATATCCAGCTTCTTCCTCTTTTCATTGGGCACATGACAATATGTTGTACTGCCAAAGATCCTAAAGTGACTCACTTCAATCTTGCTGCCAGTGAAGACACTTTTTGGAGTGATCTTTCCCAATGCGTTGTGAGG
The DNA here is from genome assembly GCA_034641835.2 of Pinus albicaulis. NCBI lineage: Eukaryota > Viridiplantae > Streptophyta > Pinopsida > Pinales > Pinaceae > Pinus > Pinus albicaulis. The sequence continues at coordinate 806,147,553 of CM076581.1, read as the reverse complement.
AATATTGTTTTGAACGTAGACAGTTGTATTACAAGCTTTAGCCCATAGAAATTTGGGCATGTCTTGATCATACAACATTTCCCTTGCAACTTCGACAATAGTCTTGTTCTTTCTTTTTGCCACACCATTCTACTCCAGATTATATGGAGCGGTCCAGTCTCTTTTGATACCTTCCCTTGCGCAAAACCCTGTGAATTCTTTATCAATGTACTCTCCACCATTGTTGGAACGCAACACCTTGATCCGCTTTCTTGTCATATTTTCTACTAGAGCTTTAAACTCTTTGAAATGAGTGAAGACTTCGTCCTTGGTCTTCAGAAAGTAGATCCAGGTCTTCCTCGAATGGTCATCAATAAAGGTGACGAAATATTTGGCACCACTAAGAGATCTAGTGGACATTGGTCCACAGATATCTGAGTGTATGAAGCCCATCACACTCTTAGCCCTCTTGCTGCTTCTCTGATACGCTGCCTTGGCATACTTCCCCAATACGCACCCTCTACAAACATCATCTCGCATGGTGCTCATATTTGGAACTCCCGTGACAGCCTTCTTGAGAGCCTTTAATGCCCCATGATGCAAATGTCCCATTCTTTTGTGCCATAGTTCATTCAAGCCTTCTCACCAGTGCTGCCTATTAGTGCCATTGGAGATTCGATTTGTAACTTATAAATTTTATTGCTCCTGACTCCGATTTGTGCTTTCTTCTTCCAACTTGGGTGTTTGACGTATACTCTGTTGCCAATAAAGTAAATGTCATAACCTTTGTCTTGAAGTTGAGAAACCGAAAGTAAGTTCATCCCCAAACCAGGCACATGCAGCACATTAGTGGCCCAAAGCTTATTTCCACCGCCTATTTGAAAGACTATGGTACCTCTTCCAACAAGAGTACATTTTTCTTTATTACCCATGGTGATTTTAAAGTTCATTTGCTTTTCTCGGTAGTTTGAGAAACATTCCCGCACTCCCGTCATATGAGTTGAAGCCCCACTGTCAATGTACCAGACTTTAGGAGAAGCAGTGCTTGACACACAAGCAAACTCATCTTCCAGTCTGGATGCCAAAACAGAAACATCGTGATCCATCTGTTCTTTCATGCTTCTCTTCCTTTCTAGAGAAGTGCGTGAACCCTTCTGAGCGGCTGCAGCAATGTCAGATTTACGTTCACTTCCCGGTTCTCTGTTCCTGTTAGTTATCTCTGGCTTTGATACCATGTGAAAATTTCAATCTAGAAATATATAGTTGTAGTGATAGATTTATTTATCCTACTTATTACTCTGATAAGTTATTTACAGAAATCTATCAGTAAACATCGAAATAAATACTACTGCAACATTCACAATTACATATGTAGTGAAAGGAACAATAAGGAACATAAGCATAAGAAACAATCACATGTATACACTTATTTTTGGACAATTGTCCCCGAAAAAACCTAATGTGGGAAAATCGGTGCAACAGATGAGGGTTTATGTATTATTCTTCAACAAATTACAAGGAATACACTGGCAGATACAATTAGAAAACACTTGAGACAAAATTCTCAGAACCTCCTGAAGATTTTCTGACACCCGAAAGACCCTTTGTCTCCTTCATCTCTGTGCGTGCTTCTCTACGCAGTCCCTGCGCTAGACTGCGTCACTCTGCGTGGGTACACTGCGATGCAACTCTGTGCTGCCTTCTGTGGCCCTCTGCGTCCCTCTGTCCTCGTACTCAATCACTACTAACTCCCTCTTCTCCTTCTGCGTCTGCAACTCTGCCCTGCAACTCTCCCTCTAAAATCGAATTCTATTCCTTCAAAATCAATCTCCTTCGGGTACTGAGTGTATGCTCGGGTTGCTTTCCAAATGACCCTCAAGCCTTCTTTTATAATATTCTCATTGATGAATCAATGGCTAAGATTAAAACTTGACTTGATCTTCCTTCTCTAGAAGATTCACACTCTGTCTTATTAATACCCATTAATTATTTAATTTCCCTAAGTTTAGACTTAGGTTCTCCATTAAAAATATTAATTATTTTAATAAAACATGAACTGAGTATAATTTCCACAAATGGTTTCTGGGTTCTTTGGAGTACTGATGTCCTATAACGACCCATTCCCAAGTTATACGCAAAATAATATTAGTGTGTATACGATATACACATTTGAGAACTACACATGCATATATCGCGCACATCGCACTAGTATACATACCTACTAATATTAAGATTACCTAAGTTAGAGATTAATATTAAGATTAACTAAGTATATTTATATTTAAATTAACTCATAAAAGAACATAATTAAAATAAGAAGTTAATTAAGTTAAAAATAAATATCAAAAAATAAAAATTAACTTTAAAGAATAATTAATTAAATTAAAAACACCATGAATAAGACAACCGTAAAGACAATTCAGACCATCATTTATTTGAATGACATTTCCATAAAAAACATCCATTCCTACATTAATGAAAATAAAATCTCGATGGAGTTGAGGCGGTGGAGTAATGTAGGGCGGTGGAGGAATACGATGGCGGTGGAAGGGAAGTTTATTTAAACTATGAGACATGAAGAAGAGGGGGGTCTTTTTTCTGGCATGAGATTGAAGGTTATTATCCAAGGAAGTGTTTTGCTAAATTGGGCTTGAAGGGGATAAGCTGTTTTGATGAAATTGATAAACTGTGGAAGGGAGACTGCCTGTTCTCAGAATTCTGGGCGCAGGGGCAGAGGAGGCGTCCTCTGGATTTAGGATTTGAATCCTAAATTGGCTGGGAGGAATAGATTGGTTCTAAAATCTGTCCGCTGCACTGAAGAGAAGGATCACGGCTCCAACAATTATCAACTTGTTTAGTTTTTCGAGCAATCATCAACTAAATTTTGGTTTGGATCTCACAATTCCAGGTATTCCTCTCTGCATCAGCTAGTTATTTTGTTTGTGAACTTAGAATTAAGTTAAACTGTGAATCTCTCATTAGATTGTATGTTAAATCCTCTTTCACTTGAATTTATGCTTAAATTAAGAAATCAGATAAGTGTAAGTTTTTTTTTTTTTGATGAGTTGAGACCTTACACATGGTATCAGAGCCACAGTTAGAAACCTTCAGGACTTTATAGGCCCATTAAATTTCATTTCTAAGCTTCTGCATGTTTAAACCAGTCTATGGCTGTTTCCAATTTTAAAGAGGCCAAATTATTACAATTACCTTGAACTGCAAGGATGCCATTCCAAAATTCTTGCTGACTGTATGAACGCATTGTTTTCAATCTCTGTATGCATTCATCGATTCACATGGTATGCATTCATCCATTCACAATAAGTAGAAATAATCATTTCAAAAGCTGAATTATTTTCTATAACTGATAAAGCAGGTCATAGGCACAACTATAGATTTCACAATGCTGAGCCTTACAGGAAAACAGAGTGGATTAAGGTAGAAAACTGGAATATAAACTCAGATTAGTACAAAAATATATATATATATAAATTTTGGCCTACCCTCCTATCTTGAATTTAGCCTAATAGCTAGAGACAGTCATTATATATATAGAGTGACTCGGCCTTATGAACAACATCAATCTCGGTTGGGTCTGCAATAGATGAAGCGAATAGAAGTGCGAAGAGGAAGTCTGTGGCAATAGGATGAAGTCTGATCTGAAATAGAGGCGAAGGACAAAACTGTAATAAAATACCTCAGCAAGAGTAAAGTTATCTTTGTTTGGACTGTTTCGCCTAAACTCAGAAAGTGCCAAGTGTATCTAGTGCTTAAAGGAGAAGGTTAGACAGAAAGGAGATAGGTGAATCTTCAAAAGAAATAAGACTTATCATATCTCTGTTCAGACACCTCGCACATTTCAGAGAAGCTGGAAGAGACTACAGTAAGGAGAATACCACTGAATATCTCTTTATACCACTGAATAGCAGATTTGCCTCTAGCATCAACAGTTGCTGCCAACATAAGAATTTTTATTTTAGTACTAGGCGCATATAGAATTAAAATGAAATTCTACAATCAATTACAATATTACATATGTACTGAATTCTATGTACATATAATTGAAAAATGAATCTGATTTCAACGTACCTCATATGTTAACTTCCCGTCTTGTTCAATCCATTCCAATACCAATAGCACCTAAAAGAATGTTGATACATTCAGCGCTGAGAAATACATTTGAAATTTTAACAGAACAAAACTTGCAATTGTGAATAAATATATAATCAACTATAATTGATCTTAATGAGTCCTGTGCAGTCATGCATAAAAAAATAGTGTTACTATCCCTTGGCCTTTAAAAAAAAAAAAAAAAGTTTTTTGCACCAGCTGCCTCATGCGTGCAACGGAGCAGTGGTCGCTGCACTTTCCATAGAGGCGTGGCATGTTAAAAACGTCATCGCTCGTCTAGTATACTTGGCCGCGGCTCCATTTCGATTTTGTGGCAGCTTTTCTTGTGAACCTCTGTTTCTGTCCTTTACAGGATGATGTCAATGATGGCCAATATCCTTTAACAGTGTCGAGGACAGTGCCGAGGATGGAGCTGTATCCTCCTCAATTAGTAGATCTGTTATCTGCAAACAAACAAAAAAAATCGGTTGCTGCGTGAGAAAAATTTAATAAAAAATCCATGAGGTATAAGTAAGGAAACGATGTGAACCTTAAATTGCCATCTAGGTTACCTATGATCCGTTGTCGAAAGCTCAAAATCAATGCGTATTTAAGGTGAAGCCACGCTGAAGTTTATGCCACCGATATGTCATCACATATATATATTAATATAACGTGTCGCCGGAATATGGATATAACATATCCAAATTTAACGTGCATTTAAATAAGCTCTATTCATAGTGTGTAAACGTTGTATAATCGCCGTAGTGTGGATGGAGGAGTCGGGCAGAGGTTTGAATCGCCAACCCTCCAAAGGCAAAAATTCAAGCGTCAAGCCATGACCAAGGGAGGAGCCGACGAGGACATAAGATTGCACATTGGGTCATGAATAAATTGACCAGCGAATAGGAGAAGGGGACCATGGTTTTATTTTTAAGCCACTGAATAGGAGAGTAGGGACCACTGTAGGATGTTGAAGAAAATATTTAATTAAGCGTCACTCTTTTAGCAAATTTTGAGTTATTTTAGTATAATTTATAGTTCAGCATTTTCAAAAGATAAAATAAAGTATGAAAGTAAATATAGGAATAATTTTTATATGTGGAAGACAAAAATATTCCATGTAACGTAGTTATAAGAGAGGATAAATGATGAAGAAGATATGAGTAATCATTACAAGAAGATAAGAATTAATTATAGGCACATAGATTTTATTGGTTGGATATCCTAAACTAAACTAGTTGCAACATGACAATATATTATATAAAATTATAATTTATATTTCTTATTTATTTATAAATTTTAATATTTATTTTATATACTATTTTGCTCAATTAAATGTTTACCTTAAACAAATATATTAATTCATTTGGTTTATATAAATTATTAAAAACAATTTTTTTTTAATATTTTCTCAAAATTATTTCTACATCAAACAACTGTGTCAATGTGTTGTGTGTGTAAAACTCCATAGGCTCCAGGTTTCTTCGTCCTGAAAAATCTTTCTGAATCTACTTGGCCAAGTAAAGTTGTCTATTAGATCACTGGTTTTTGACTTTGAAAATATCACTGCAGTCCAGTCTTGTTTCTCTATCATTCTAAAGCAGTTGAAGTTACATCTAGTGTATATCCGTAGTAAGAATTTTTATTGTCATTATTGAAGAAGTCTAAGGTTCATTGTTAAGGTAAGGTTGGGAATGACAAGCCCTCAGCAGGGATCCGAAAGCAGAAATTGATGAAGCTTCCTCATGTGCTTCCCTGAGGCCATATAAAACCATTTCAAGAAATAATTTAAGCCTAGTCTGGAAACATCCTGAACTCTGAGGGTATATTCACGAACATTATTCAAGCATTAAGAACTGATTCATGACTTCTGTGGGCCTTAACTCATAGACAGACCTAAGCAAACAACTCCATCAATTGGCATGCATACTCATTAACAGATCTAGGCTCTATCTGTGGAGTCCTCCAAAATTTCCTTAAGTCAACCTTAAGAAGTTTGGATCCTATTTGGTTTCCTTGTGTGACGGAGACAATTTAAAAGATATGCTAGATAGTCACACAAACCACATATCTGAGCCTTAAGATATATCCCCAAGGCACAAGTCAGATCAAAAGGTTTTTGTTGAATGATTCACTAAGAAACATTATGGAGTATAATTACAGAATTTGGTTGTAAGTTTAAATGCTCTTATGGTTGAAAAGTATAAAAGTATTTGGTTTATATACATAGTAATTATTTTAAGATCAAGCTAATTGTAAATTGAGTAATGCTTTATATTATAAGTAAATTATTTTTAGAGTTTGATTTTATACAAAATAGACTTGAAAATTGTATTTTAACTCTCATTTATTTTGTTACAAAAGCAGGAAGAGTCACAATGGTAAAGAAAATAAATACTCGAGTATTAGTTATAGTCATAAGTAGCAAAAAAAAAAAAAATCAATAAACCCTTCTATAACTGCATCTAGGATTGAACATTCTAGACATTTTTCGAAACAACCTATGATCTATGAGAACCCCTGCATTTCACTCTAGAGTTAGTACGCATAAAATACCCTGCATAGGACAAAGAGGTCGCGTTGCCACCCTCCTTAACCTCGGTACTAGTAAGACCTGCTTGCAGGTAAAATAGCAAAAGAACTATACCTATATGCAAGCTCAAATTTTACGAAAATTATATTTAGTCAGTCTAAAATTTACCCATTTCTCATAAATTTATTATGTATTTCAGGAAAAGTTACAATGTTAAGAACGTACCAAAGGCGGCAACGCCAGCGAAATGCATTGCCATCACCTCCACCCTCGCCATCACCATCGCCACCTCGTAGATCGCCGTTAGCACCTGTCGCTCCAGCCCCGACCTTAGGTCATATCATATCAGGCCAAGGAATCTCTGTAGATCCTGAAAGGGTAATCATAATCAGGGAATGGCCGATACCTAAGAATGCACATGAAGTGCGTAGTTTTATGGGTTTAGCAGGTTACTACCGAAGGTTTGTGGAAGGATTCTCTAAATTGCAAAGCCGATCACAAACCTCCAGCACAAAGGTGTTAAGTATGAATGGACTGAGGAATGTGATAAAGATTTTTCTGAACTTAAAAGATTATTGACTAGTGCACCAATTTTGCGGATACTTGATATGGATAAAGATTTTACCGTGTGTACGAACACATCTAAACAAGGGTTAGGTGCAGTATTAATGCAGAAAGGAGGCGTAATAGCATACGCTTCAAGAAAATTAAAACCCCATGAAGAACTTTATGCTACACATGATTTAGAGTTAGCCGCGGTGGTTTTAGCTTTAAATATTTGGAGACACTACTTGGTAGGAAGAAACTTTGTGCTTAAAAGTGACCACCAAAGTTTACAGTACTTATTCACCCAGAGAGACTTGAATGCAAGACAAAGATGATGGAGCGAACTCTTAAGTGAATATGATTTTGTAATTGCATATATAAAAGGGAAGGAGAATGTTGTAACAGATGCTTTAAGTAGAAGACCTCGAATAGTCACCCTCATACCTATCAGGGTGAACTTAAGAGATCAGGTACTTGAACATCTTATAAGAGATAGTTGGTACTTAAAAGTAAGGTCGAGGCTTGAGAGCAACCATTCAAAGGAACCTAAGTTTGAAGGATATGATCTGGAAGAAGACGAAATTCTACGATTTCGTGGAAGGATGTATATACCTTTGTTTTAAAAAACGGCCTGGTCGACCGAGCCGGTTGGGCGGCCGGTCCGACCAGTCACATAACCAGCCAGGCTGGCCGGTTTATTACCGAGCCAGCCGGTTTTTGTAATGACTCGGCCGGCTCGGTAATAAACCGGCCGACCAGGCCGAGCCCGATTCAACCAGGCCTGGTCATTACAGCCGGCCGGTGGGCCCATTTTTGGCGGTTTTGCGGACTTGAAAAAGGAATTTAACTCGCTATTAGGGTTTTTTATGCTTGTCTAAGCCCTTCCAATGCTATATAACTAACCCACCCCCTCTATTGAGCTCACATATTTCTCATGCAATTTGTTTGAGCATTTGTGAGTGTTTGCTGAAGATTGTGGACTCATAATACACTGTTAAACACACATTACTGACAAGAGATACAATTCTCATTGTCAAGGAGATACTGTCATGTCTCCACCTGTCAAGTAGATCACTGTCATTGTCACATTCCAATAGATTATTGTCATATAAAAGCACTGCATAGATAGTGCACAGCATACATAAGAGCATCTCACAAGACCACTAACACTTATTACTGTTATCCCTACCAATTCTTGTCCCAAGCATCATTGTCTCAAGTACTAGGATCGAGACCCAAGCATCACTGTTACAAAATACAAAATGGTACTGTCATACATCTTTGTCACTCTGCAATGTATCACTATCATATCAATCTGCCCTTTTGTTCAGAATATATTTAGAGACACTCTAAAATTTTAATGATTAGGGCATAGGGACAGCTCTTCAATTTGTTACCAAAAGAAAGCTGTAACTTGAACAAACTGGACTCCTTTCATCAGTTTAATCCTTAACAAAAATTATGCAACCTTCAATGCTACATGTACATGTGTCCTTTCCCTATCTTGTGCTCAGAATTAATACTAAGTAGTAAGGAACTATTGGTCAATTGTTGATGTCACGGAACTTCAGCTCTTTTTGGTCACAAACTAGGGCTCAAAGATATTTGCTTGAATTAGTCCAAAGACAAGCCTTGAATTTGTCACAAGATCCTTCCAATAATAAATTGAAGAGAGCAAGCATCAAATCAAATGGATTTATTGAGCCAACCAACTGCTGCTACAGCCTTATAGAAAATTTAAACTAGTGACAATATTATTCAATATTGTCTCCCACTGTAGAAACCCTTAGAGATACCAGAAACCTTGAATAACAACCTTCAATACCTTATCAAGTAGATTTGTTTGTTTTTTATCAAGGCACTTTAAGCTCAACAGTAATTCTTCAAAACATTTGACTCATGCAAACTACTTCAAATCAAGCTTACATGTAGTGATCATACCTAAGTGATTAGGTTGGCTTAATTTTATTAGGGTCGTAAAAATTAATATTTAATGTATTTTTTACAAAAACCGAGTCATTGAAACCTGGTCGACCGAGAGCCTACTTTTATCATATGTTGTCTTTTGTCTATGTTGTAATGCTTTGTGTTTGTAAACATGAATAAAAATCTTTAAATTTATGTTTTTGTACAAAAAAATTAATATTTAATGTATTTTTTACAAAAACCGAGTCATGACAGAGTCATTGAAACCTGGTCGACCGAGTCATTACCTCGACCTGGTAGCTGACCGATTCCGTTTTTTAAAACATTGGTATATACCAGATAGTGGAGATCTCCGAAACACCATCTTGAAGGAAGCACACCAAGTAGTGTATTGTGCACATCTTGGTGTAAAGAAGATGTATGCTGACATTAAAAGACTCTTCTTCTGGTCAGGCATGAAAAACGACATTATCCAATTTGTTGCTAAATGTCTTGAATGTCAGCAGGTAAAAGCTGATCATTATCACCCAGCAGGTCTCTTACAACCTCATGACATCCCCATGACCAAATGGGAGATAATTTCTATGGATTTTATTGTTGGGCTGCCACTTACGCAACAAAAGCATATTGTCATTTTGGTTGTGGTAGATAGATTAACAAAAAGCGCCCATTTCATCCCGGTAAGAGATACTTATGAAGTCGCTGATGTAGCTCGGGTATTCATAAATGAAATTATCAGATTTCATGGAGTACCTAAGAAAATCATATCAGATAGAGATACTCGGTTCACATCAAGATTCTGGAATTGTATGCAATCAGTCTTAGGGACTCAGTTAAATTTGAGCACAGCATATCATCCTAAAATTGATGGGAAAACAGAAAGGGTAAATCAAGTACTTGAAGATATGCTAAGGATATATGTTATGGACCAACAGTCGCGCTGGGAAAAGTACTTACCCTTAGTGGAATTCGCTTACAACAACAGTTATCATAGTTTAATCGAGATGTCAGCATTTGAAGCATTATATGGGAGACCTTGCAGAACGCCGTTGAGTTGGGACAGGTTAAAAGACCGGGTAATAGTCGGACCAGAATTGATCCAAGAGATGGAGGATCAGGTAAAACTGATTAGGCAACGATTGAAAGAGGCATAGGATAGACAGAAAAGTTATGTTGATACTCCCAGGACAGATAGAAACTATGTAGTGGGAGATCAGGTTTTCATCTACATCAGACCAAATAAGAGCATCATTCGGTTTGGGAAGGAGAGAAAATTATCCCCTTGATTTATAGGACCATTTGAAGTCCTGGAAAAAGTTGGACCTGTCGCTTATCGTCTTGCACTGCCACCCCACTTGCACAAAATTCATAATGTATTTCATGTATCTACTTTACGACACTATATTGCTTACAAATCTCATAATATTCATTGGAAGGAACTGCAGGTATCGGACGAGGGAACCCTTACGATCAAACCGTTACGTATTCTAGAACGTAGGGTTCGACAGCTCAGGAACCGACGGATAGACCAAGTTAAAGACCAGTGGGACAAATATAGTCCTGGATCTGCGACTTGGGAAGATGCTGAGACTTTATGCCAGAATTACCCCAGCTTATGCTAAATTTTGAGAACTGGAAACTTTTTTGTATATGACTAATCTATTTTGATACTTGAAACTTTATTTTGAATTATCACGTAAGAATGAATTTTACTTGCTATTACATGAATACCCTTAAAGAACGGATGTTACTTAACTCTAGTGATATCGAATATATGCTATTGTTTGACTTTACTAGTACAGGGATACCAACATGCCTTATGTCATTTAAATTATCATTACAGGAATATGAAATCTAGATCATAGATCACATTATAAATGACATCATCTATCAATTCATTTTATTTGCATCTCCATATGATTGAAGGAAATGAAATAGAAGAGTAGCTACATTTTAAATATCAAAGTGAAACATATTTTTATACAGGTTGAACATAGTTAAAACAAATGCATCATAGATGGAACATGTATGAACTAAATTGGGGCAGTATCTAAATGAAAAATTGTATTGGACATATTGATACATATGTGGACAAGTGTTTTAACCAAGTATGTTATATAAGTTCTAGGATGAATATCATAGATAGCAGTATATTTGGAATGTGTAGAGATTGTTATATGGGTAACAATTTGTTATGAACAATATAGATGAATATGCTGTAATGTGTGTACGAGTGTTTACATTGAAGATTGTGTACAAGTAATTACCTTGCAATAACAGATTTCAGAACCAATCCACGTAATGACAGAATTCCAAGAACAGTTGAGACTCCCTGAGATTCCGATAGGGTGTTGACCCCTACTGGGAGGGGTGGAGGTGTTGCCCGCCGTTTATCCTCCAATACCTGGAGTCATGGGAGGACTGTGCGTGTCACGCTCCCCTAGACGTGTGATGATGACTGTTGGATGCCTACAATCATGTCAGGTTGACGTAATTGACGCTGATATCCTTAAGGTCTATGAATGGATTAGTAAAACTGATGCCATGGCATATTCCTGTAGAGGACAGATAGGATGGGAGTGGAAGAGATTAGGAAGGATAGGATGATTTTAGAATAGTTTGGAGATTTGGTTGAGATGGGAAGTAACAATTAAATTACAGATACATACTTATTCAAATGAAAATTCAATCTTAAAATACAAGCCTTCTACGATCACCCTAATCTCTAAAAACACAATTATTGATATAAGTATATGAATCTCTAAACTTCGGGACAAAGTTTTCTTAAGGGAGGAAGTATGTAACGACCCATTCCCAAGTTATATGCAAAATAATATTAGCGTGTATACAATATACGCATTTGAGAGCTACACATGCATATATCGCGCACATCACACTAGTATACATACCTACTAATATTAAGATTACCTAACTTAGAGATTAATATTAAGATTAACTAAGTATATTTATATTTAATTGGACTCATAAAAGAACATAATTAAAATATGAAGTTAATTAAGTTAAAAATAAATATCAAAAAATAAAAATTAACTTTAAAGAATAATTAATTAAATTAAAAACACCATGAATAAGACAATCGTAAAGACAATTCAGACCATCATTTATTTGAATGACATTTCCATAAATAACATTCATTCATACATTAATGAAAATAAAATCTCGATGGAGTTGAGGCGGTGGAGTAATGTAGGGCGATGGAAGAAAACGATGGCAGTGGAAGGGAAGGTTATTTAAACTATGAGACATGAAGAAGAGGGGGGTCTTTTTTTTGGCATGAGATTGAAGGTTATTATTCAAGGAAGTGTTTTGCTAAATTGGGCTTGAAGGGGATAAGCTGTTTTGATGAAATTGATAAACTGTGGAAGGGAGATTGACTGTTCTCAAAATTCTAGGCACGGGGGCAGAGGAGGCGTCCTCTGGATTTAGGATTTGAATCCTAAATTGGCTGGGAGGAACAGATTGGTTCTAAAATCTGTCCGCTGCACTGAAGAGAAGGATCACGGCTCCAACAATTATCAACTTTTTTAGTTTTTCCAGCAATCATCAACTAAATTCTGGTTTGGATCTCACAATTCCAGGTATTCCTCTCTGCATCAGCTAGTTATTTTGTTTGTGAACTTAGAATTAAGTTAAACTGTGAATCTCTCATTAGATTGTATCTTAAATCCTCTTTCACTTGAATTTCTGCTTAAATTAAGAAATCAAATAAGCTGATCAGGGCACACTAGTCCAAGCGCATCATCTCGTGAATAATGTAGGGCAATGAGCACACTGCTGAAGGTGTTGAGGGTGCCCATGGCATGGAATGATGGTCTACACATGATGGGAGTCCCATGGCTCTCAATGCTTCACCTAGGGGTGTTAATATGATCCTCTGGTGGACTTGGGCCCCACTTAAGTTTGCCTACATATGATGAAACCACCTACCAATTACATATAATATCCAATGCATATCCTCACAATTAGGTACAATAATTCATTGGTACCTCTAAGTGAACTAAACTTTTTTATCAAGGGCACATTCAGACTTTATAGTGGGATTACTTTCCAAATTTAGTGTTACCTCCCTAGGTAGGAGTGGTAGTAAACAACTCTATTATGTGTCCTTGTCCCTAAGGGGAAAGACAGGTCCTTAATACATCCTTTAATTGATAGGTGTCATGTTAATGATGATGAATGGATGGCGACATGGGGGTTGGAAGGCCAAATACTGTGGGTTCAAGGGTGGCAATAATGATTATTTGGGTGTATAGATGTAAGAGGGAGCAATCGTGGATACATTAGGTACCCCGTCTTTTGTTTTGCCACCCTTCTTTTATGTTCCTTTTGCCTCTTCTTGATTTTTCTTTGTATTACTAGTCGGGGCTCTAGAAAATGAGATCATGTTGTGTAAGATATAAGCAATGGTCACCCCCTTAATGTGGGGTAGTTCATCACCCACTAGGGGATGAGACGTGCATGGGTTCCTCAATGATTTGGGGGCACTTATAGCGCCCTAGGAACCAGGGTGATGGCCATAATAAGGGGTAGAGTTGATGTTCGACTTTTGCCCATGTTGGTGAATCCAAATTCAAACATATGTTCTCGAAAGATGGGAGAGGGGACATATGATTGATGCAAGGAGCATAGATCAAATGGCACAATGTGTTAGCTACATTGGTGGCTATCAAGGGCTATCGGCTGTTGGCTGAACAAATATTTAGGAGCAACTTTTATCCAATGGGGTCACACACTTTTGGTGGGTAACATGCTTTTTTTGCACTAAGATTACCACATTCACAACTTTTGCGTGCCTCAACAAGCTTCTACATCATCAACTACCATCGAGTACAAGTATGGATGTTCTATTTCTTCTCTCTTTCTTTCTATATTCATTTATCTTTTTGATATTTCGCATTCTAGTTATAGCTTTGTATTAGCACCCAAAACCCTCCCTTTAAATGTGAATGCCTTATATATATAAGTGAGACCTGTAACTACTCAAACCAGCAGGGGACCTAAAAGGGTTTCCTAAGAGGGCAACTCCTAGGTTAAGGACAAGGGTGGAGGCTTAGCTCACTGTCACCACAACTAAGGCTCCCTGCTCTTTACGGACTTTCACTGATGGGAGGAGTCTTGATGCTTTTGGGAAGCCACTTATGAATTATATATTAATGAATAGGTGTGAAGTGACCCCAAAAACCCTTTCCTTAGGATAGAATGAAAAATGAGACTTGCTTGCCTTTTAAAGAAGGGACTTGACCTTCTGGGGGAAGGGGGGTGAGAATTGGAGGGTTGGGATGAAGGTTATATCTTGTAGAGGTGCTTCCCGACCCTTAAAATCCTATAATAAATTGGATTCCCAAATAGTCCTTGATGAATAGTCTTTGACAACAAATGGGACCACACGAGGCCAAGTGGACCAAGCCCAGGTTCGAGGATGGAATTTAGCAACCAATGATGTTCCTATCCTGGACAAGGTGAGAGGGAAGGATCAAACAAGAATTATTACTTCAAAGGCCAGATTGATCCTCCCAAGTGCTAGCCTTGGGAAACACAAGGAAAAACTTGATCCTTGAGCTAGGGTTGGAGGTATTTTGAGATTCCTTCGTCGGAATTGGCCCAAATTCAGAGGAGAGTCAGGGGACCCACCAACGCAATTTCCTCTAGGAGATCGAAGTTTTCCTGTGGCTATATTCCCTTGAAATTGATGCCCTAGGTGACCTAATGGGGCTAGACCTAGGGAAAAGGGGGAAAATGTGAAAAGCGGGAAAAATGATCACCCTTTTGTGAGGAACCAGTGCCTAATTCACTTGGGGATATGGAGTTAAGGATAATAATGAAGAAGAATTTGGTTCCTCATTCACGGAGGCCTAGAAAGTCAACTTCATCTGATATTAGAGAAAAGTTAAGAAAAGTGACTTTCAAGCATTTATACTTCATACAAATGGTGCACGCTTATCGAGATAAAATATAAAATGATTTCTATGACATTTTATTCATCTAACAGTGACCAATACATAGAATAAGCTAGATAGACACATAATTCCACATTTCAATCATGCAACAATTAGCCCTAATTATAGCGAAATCGAATAGTATGCAACAAGAAGTAAATAGCATCAAATTTACACTTACAATGTTAGAGAGTATATCCAACCAACATCACATTTGCACATAAGAAGCTCCAAGATAGAAATAGCTCAAATCCATACATCAAAATTTATCCACCATCCAAAAATCTCCACCAAGGAAAAAATGAAAAATTCTCTTAAGAGAGAAAGAGATCCCAAGTCAAGTGATGATACAAATGAATCTAAATAACTCCTATTTATACCCCATTTAGGAGTTCAATTTAGCTAATGAGCCTACATTGGCCCCTAAAAATAAAATAATGTGCAAATAAAACAACTTTTGGTGACAAGCCCACCAAAATAGCTCATAAATGGAATAGTAATTCTATTAGGAGGTAATATAATAATATATGCATCTTTTGGGCCCCCCAAATGCCTAAAAATATCCATAAGTGCCATAATGATGAATAAAATCCTCAAAATATGATGGAAAAGGGGGTGGCCCCTTGTTCTCCAAGTAGTAAACCTGTGGTGCTCCCAATGCGTGTGGCGGCACACCAATGACCCCCTGAGTCTCCACATGAGTCAAAGATTCCTTTAGATCCTCTACAAGGGCTCAAATGGAGTGAATGTTGCCATGCCATCATACGAGTCCTGAGAAACCTGCCAAGTGTGTGGTGCACCTATGGGGCCTGCTGGGCACAGTGTACCAAGTGCATCATCCTCGTTCAAAGAGTGGATCTCTCGTAATATTTGGAAATTGGTCGGGATTTGTGGAGTGTTGTTTGCTACTGTGGAGGCCCATCCATGGCTCTCTACACACACCCTACATGTGCCAATGTAGCCCTCTAGGAGGTTAGGACTCTATATAGGGAGAGCAAACCCAAATGGACACCATCTGCAATCCTATATAAGATCCAATGAGTCCCCTAGCCTTCTAGTACAACAAGTCATTAGAGTAATTGTGTAAAATAGCTTTCAAACCATAGATAACAAAGTGGGCACTTCATAATGGCATGCCCTTTCGTAGTGGGCTTTGGCATGTGCTAGTGTCTCCAAGCTCCAATGGTGGTTAGCCAAGGACCTTATTAGGTGGTTGCTACCCTTAGAGGGGATAATATGTCCAAGGTACATCCCTCAAATGGCAGTGGAAAGTGATAAAGGAGTGCAATGTAGTAGGGAATTAGAGGGGCAATCTTGGGCCACATATTGGGGCACAAGGGAAGCTAAATAAGGGAAAGAACACACTTGGGTATATAATGTGTAGGAGGGAGCCATCTTGGTACACGAGTTGCCCTGACCTTGATTTTTACACCGTTCTTTATATGCATTTTTCCTTTTATGAATTTTCTTTAATTAACTGCCTTGCGCTCAAAGGATAAGAGCATGATGTGTAAGATATAGCAGTGATTACCCCCTTTTAGGTAGGAAAATTCATTGCCCTCCAGGGATTGAGACAATCATGGCTTCCTGAATGATAAATGAGGCTCATCTAGGTCCTATGGAACCAGGGTGATGACCATGGGTATGGGGTAGAGCTTATGTATCGGCTTTTGCCCACGTGCTAGTATTTTTTGTCCCGAACATCTTTTGTATTTTGTGGTAAAATTTCCTATTGAATGTGGCCAATTATGCTTTTACTTTTTCTTTAGCCCTTCAACCTCCAGGGTATCATTCCAGGCCTGACCCAAGGTGGGGGCAAGAGCATAGGGAGGTTGACCCTATGTGGACATAGGTGGGAGAAATGATGAATGAGGGTATAGTGAGTGGAAAGGAAATTAATATGCGGATGAAGGAGCGGGACCACACAACTAAAGTCGGGGTTTCCCAAGTAGTACCACCCCTGAACCAAATGGTCAATAAAGGGGATCCCACGAGACTAAAATCCAAGGGTAACATCCAAAAGAGATCAAGGGGACATGACCACAAACTAAGCCCACTCTTTCTGATAAATCCCCCCATCAATTCATGCCTAGAAGTATCCATGATAAGTAAACCCAATACTCAATTACCAAATTACAAGACATGCCTTTAGATTCGGGATGCCCACCTTCAAACATACGATCAATACAGAGGGGTAAGGGACCACATGGCTGGCTCAGGTGGCGGAGAAATGGCACAACGAGCTAAATGAAGGTTGGAAGGGGTTGTTAGCTGAGGTCCATGGAGAAAAAATTTCTCCTAGGGATATCACCCACGAAGTGGTGGGTAACAAGACCTTAGGGCTAATGGAAGGTACAAGATAGACCGTAGGGATAATGGAAGAGTGATACCTAGTGTAACCTTAGTATCTTCTTCACATGTTGTAGGTGAATTGTTCTCTAACATAGGAGGAAATATGCAAAAGAAACTAAGTCTAATGCATGATAATAATTTCAAAGTGTTTTAGAATTAGGATTAATATGATTTGTGATATTTCATGATCTATATTGGAAATTTATGCAAATAGAAAATAAAAGGATGGGATTTTTTATTTTTGAGAGTGGTTGAAAGGAAACAATAATGTTTAAACTAGAATTACGACTATGGGGTATAAAAGCCAGATTTGGAGGGTTATTTGTTTAAGAATGATTGGTACCAACAAAGTTGGAAATTGCATAATATATCCAACCCTATGTTGTTATCAATTGATGCAAAAATTTTCTTTGGGTTATTTGTTTAAGAATGATTGCGACCAACAAAGTTGCAAATTGCATATTGTATCCAACCCTATGTTGTTATCAATTGATGCAAAAAATTTCTTTGAAAGGGCTTGCTATCGCAAAATTTTGTAGGCCTAGTGCAAATCCTCGCTAGGAAGATCCAGACTTCGTGGCAAGAAGAGATTAGCCACCATTGTCACCTCAACAACCTTTCTCCAGCTATATAGTGGTATATTGCACCATAAGAAAGAATTCCCTGTATGTGAATCACTTAGAGTATATTAACAAGGCAGGTTTAAACGATATGGCATGCTTTCGTAGAAACGAAAAATGTAATTCTTCAATTCTTATATAAACATAAAATTAAAGAAAATCACTCGTTTACTTTTTATTTTTGATGGTTATATTTTTCTATATATTATTTTAGGTATATATTTTTCTATTCTTGGGACTTTTTGAATAATAAAAATTAAGGATGATTGCAGAATTTAGTAGAAAGAGATGTTTGTTTGGTGGAATAAGGAGTGTGCCTTATTTCCACTAGGGCTATGGGGTCAAATCGATGCCCCTCTTGATTTAGCTTATCAATGATTGTGGATTATGGTTGGAGGTAGAAACCCAAAAGTTAAATGAGCTCATGCCTAATCAAGAACAAGTTGTGAAACAAGGCCCTACTAGAAAGGATTATACATAGGGAAAAGCCTTCAACAAATAGCTCAACTATGATGCAAAATAAACTAAAGAACTTGGTGAGGAGCACTTGGGCATGGCCCAACAAGAAGAAACAAAATCTACCTTACACCAACAAGAGAGATGTGCGAGTAAAACCCTAGAAATCTTTGAGAAAGTGAAAAAGTTTCCTTTCAGATGGATTGACCTAGTTAGTTTTTGTAGTATTATTTAGTTATCTACAAATCACCTTAAGAAATATTTGAAATCAACAAAGAAAGATAATTCATGATGAACACCAAATATTTTATGAAAATGTTCTACATTATGGAAAAACGATCTCAACTATTCACAACGATCTGCAAAGGAGAGAGATTTCTCTTTTTATAGATTAGGATCTCAACACCTTTCCTCCTTTTCCTTGAAAAAACAAGCGACTTTTCATCCACAATATGCTTCACAATTAAGTCAAATTACAATTTATTTCATTATGTTACCTAAATCTCAAAATAGGTGAGACATTCCACCAATTAGAGGTTTGATTTGGCAAAAGGAATTTATTTCATTACGTTACCTAAATCTCAAAATATATTTCATTGCATTACCTAAATCTCAAAATAGGTGAGACATCCCACCAATTAGAGGTTTGATTTGGCAAAACGAGCTCTGAATTGACCCAAGGGTACAACGTTCCATGAAGAAATATTTTGACATTCCTTGAAAAATTAACTTGAGTGCTAGGAAGTAAAAAATTCCACTTTGTTTGCACAATGTTGCTTGAATGAGGATGTTGGCCTTTCCAACGACTAGTATAATGGGTATGACCCCCCTTTTTTTGGTGCAAAGATGATTCAAAGCATGCTTTTAGGCTCCTTGCTTGATTTTGACTCGAAATGTCCCTGGGATTGCTTGGAGACCTAAATGGCCTTATGTTTTGCCTCAACATCCCTCCAAATTGACCTTTACATGATCCAGTGGGTAGAAAGGGTGGACGACAGTTTTCTTCTGGGTCCATTTGCCTCCTTTTTGTGTGTTTTAAGGCTTGAACTTTCTTGAACCTAAGTTTTCCTTGGTCTATGATGTTTCCTTGACTTGCTTAGACATCTTTCTTACTCAACAAATTTGCTATGTTACCTCTTTTAATGTCATGCATACGCCAAAAGGAGAAGTCGTCTCGTTTTGAAGGTACCTCAAAGATGCAAATGGGACATTAAAGGGGCCGTTAAGAGTGCCTTGACTTGGAGTTGATTACTCTTGACTTGTAGGTGGCGCGAGATCTTTTCATTGCCTTGGAGGATGTGGGACACTACATTAGGAAGCCCAAATTCCTCGCAAACTTTGAGACTTCCATGAAGAATGATGGTCATGGCCAAAGAGGCGTGAATACATATGGATATGGTTAATTTGGGGAACAAAGAGTGCATTGAGATAATCAAAAAGTGAGGGGAAAAGTAGAATAAGCTATCACCTTTATAGGGCTACTCAACAAGTGCTCCCATAAATCATCGGTCATAGTAGATCCACCTCCTGATGTTCGTATATCACCATAAGAGATAAGAATGTTGCATGATGCTTTCTTTCCCATACGACTCCTCTATTTTCCTTACCCATCAAATGTTGAATGAAATCCTTTGCTTCTAGTACTAACTTTTCTCTAGTGGCTTGTGGATTATACTAGCCTCATAAGGTTTGCTTAATTAATATGCTCTACCAAGCTGAGTGATGCTCTGTTTTTGTGAGGGACCATTGTGAGAGAAACCTAGGCCTTATATGTTGAGGGTTTTAAAAAAAATTAATAGCACCCCCATTCATACTTTTACTATTGAACCCTTTCTCGTATATCTTCTCTCTCTGTTTTTTTGCTTGCCCGTCTCGTAGGCTACATCACCACTAATGGGTCTCTCTAGGTCGTCTTCTCAGGTAGGGCCCGACCTGAGGTGGATTCTCCTTAAATGGGACCAATCACCATGCTTCTCCTTTCCCTATTAGGGACTTTGGTCTTGGTTGTCGTATCCTATAGACTACAGCTATAGGATCAAATCTCCAACCATTGCTCGAGTGCTTGCTTCCACTCGTCTATTGCATTCCCCATCTCAACACTAGGATTTTCAACTTTTTCTTCTTTCCTTCAATATTTGTGCTCTAGAGTTGTCAATTCTCTCCTCTTTCATTTCCTATCTCAAATAGTGTTTCCACCTCTTACTTCTTGGCTTCAATTGTTCATTTCTATTGTTGCCCCCTCTTGCATATGTGGCTCAGTTTTTAAGCTGAGTGATGCTCTGTTTTTGTGAGGGACCATTGTGAGAGAAACCTAGGCCTTATATGTTGAGGGTTTTTTAAAATATTAATAGCACCCCCATTCATACTTTTACTATTGAACCCTTTCTCCTATATCTTCTCTCTGTTTTTTTGTTTTTTTGCTTGCCCCTTTCCTAGGCTACATCACCACTAATGGGTCTCTGTATGTTGTCTTCTCAGGTAGGGCCTGACCTGAGGTGGCTTCTCCTTCGATGGGACCAATCACCGTGCCTCTCCTTTGCCTATTAGGGACTTTGGTCTTGGTTTTCATATCCTATAGACTGCAGCTATGGGATCAAATCTCCAACCATTGCTGATTCGAAGAAAAAGTTTGGATTTGGCAAGAAGGCCAAAATTCCCATGTGTGATGATGATCCAATTCAAATAAAGTTGAATTTTATTTATATGAGACATAGTAGGTCGAATTATTATTGCAAGGCCCCTAACACTATAAAAATGTGCAAAATAACCTCCAAATATGAAAATGAATCCATGACATCTAGTAGCTAATCCAAAGAAAAAGTTTGGATTTTTCCAAGAAGGCCAAAATTCCCAAGTGTGATGATGATCCAATTCAAATAAAGTTTAGTTTTATTTATATGAGAGTTAATCCAAATAAAAAGTTTGGATTTGGCAAGAAGGAAAAAATTCCCAAGTGTGATGATGTTTCAATTCAAATAAAAGTGAATTTTATTTATGAGACCTAGTAGGTCGAATTATTATCACAAGGCCCCTAACATTATAAAAATGTGCAAAATAAATGCCTTGGTGACAAGCTGACCAAGTAGCTTTTACAAAGTATGAAATAACCATCCAACTGCTAGGCGAGTTGATGACATCATGTTGAAGTAGGGCGAATTGATGACCACATTGAGTTCTCTTGGTGCCAAAGTGTGTTAGAGGGCTCCATAAATCATGACCAAGGGGATGGCTCCTTACTCTCCATGCAAGTCATCATGTGGGGTCCTAAAGTGAGTTTTTGGGGCACAAAAACTTTTATCATGGGTCTCCTGATGATAGAATAGCCTGTGATGCTTCAATACTAAGGGCTTTGACTATGGTGCTTCCCCTCCCAAGTCTCAAGGGATGAGACGAACCTCCTCTTGACCTTAGATCAACTACCATATAAATTCTAAGCTGACCACAATACACTGGTCCAAGCGCATCATCTTGCGAATAATGTAAGGCAATGAGCAAATTGCTGAAGGTGTTGAGGGTGGCCATGGAATGGAATGATGCTCTACACATAATGGGAGTCCCATGGGTGTCAATATGATCCTTTGGTGGACTTGGGCTCGACTTAAGTTTCCCAACCCATGATGAAACCACTTCTCAATTAAATATAATATCCAATGCGCATACTCACATTTAGGTACAATAATTCATTGGTACATCTGGGTGAACCAAGCCTTTTTATCAAGGGCACATTAAGACTTCATATTGGGCTTCCTTTCCAAATTTAGTGTTACCTCCCCAGGTAGGAGTGGGTTATAAACAACCCTATCTGTTGTTCCAAGTCCCTAAGGGGAAAGACAAGTCACTGGTACATCCTTTAATTGAAAGGTGAAGTGTGAATGATGATGAATGGATGGGGACATGGGGGTCTCAAGTTCAAATTCCACGGGTTCAAGGATGGAAATTATGATTATTTGGGTGTATAGAGGTAGGATGGAGTAATTGTGGATACATGAGTTACCCAGTCCTTTGCTTTGCCACCCTTATTTATGATCCTTTTTCCTTTTCTTGATTTTTCTTTGTATTACTAGTCAGGGCTCCAGGAAATGAGAGCATGTTGTGTAGGATATAAGTAGTTATTACCCCCTTAATGTGGGGTAGTTCATCACCTACCAGGGGTTGAGACATGCATGGGTTCCTCAATGATTTGGGGGCACTCATAGGGCCCTAGGAACCAGAGTGATGGCCATAACAAGGGGTAGAGCTCATGCTCGACTTTTGTCCACGTGCTATTTCAAATGTTTTGACCATCTTTTGCATTTTATAATATTCTCTTTCTCTTCTTTGTTTCTTGTGGCCATGATATGTTTTTAAAATTCTTTTTAGTACATCAACCTCCAGGGCAACATTTCCATTCCCAGCTTAGACATGTGGACAAGCGGAGGGTGTGTGCTAGTGCCTTGTGGACCCAAAGAAGGAATATGATGAAATAGGGGTTGTAATGTGCAGAGGGGAGTGAAAAATGTGGATGAGGAAAACGAGACCGTGCTACGAAAATCAGGGTTTCCTAAGTAGTGCCCTTCCTAAAGCCATAGGCCAATAGGGGATATCCTTTGAGACTAGGATTGAGGATTAATTGTCGCCATTTGAGGTGAGGGAACAAAACTACGATCAAAGGCCTTCCTTTTTTCCACTCACTCAATAATCCATACCTTGGATGCCCAAGGAAAAACAAGCATAATGTTAAAATTGGACAACTAGGTCCAAACTTCATGTTGTGATTATCAGATGAAGATACCAATATTTTTATTGGGTTCCTCTTTCGGAGAGGTGTAAGATCGATCTAAAATTGATCTTAATCCGATGAGCAGAACATTTATTTTTAATTTATTTTTAATAATTTCAAATATGTGAAGGTCGGCCTTAAGGTTTTACACCCCCAGCAAATGTGTCACACACCTCAGTGATTGATATAAATAGAGTCAACGTTGGAGGACATTTCACTCATCTCATCCTCACACATCATCTCTCCTCTTCTGATTGGTTTGAGCTCCTTGGAGGCAGTTTCAGTTCACACGTGGGAAAGAAGGACGAAGACGTTGTTGCTGCCGTTGTTGGTGCCATTGCTGCCGTTGTCGCTGCCGTTGCTGCCGTTGTTACTGGTGTTGCTGCCGTTGTTGCCGTTGGGGCAACATTGACTTTTCTGGGGTTGACTTTGAGTTGACCGTGTGGCTGTTTTGAGGGCTGTTGGGACACATGCTGGGTTGGCTGACCAAGGAGACTTTGTTGGTTGAAGCATCTTGTTGACTGCTGTAATGCACCACCACATTTTTTTGTTTCTGGTTTGTCTTCTATAGATCCATTGGTATGTTCTATCAGCATTTTGCTTGATTGTTTATGTGATTGCTGTGGTGAAAAGTAAAGTTGCATCAAGCATAGAACATCTACATAAATTTACACATAAGCACCCGATTGCACAATGGAAAACATACCTTTTGGGTTGGATAACCCTCCTTCAAACATATGTTCTCAAAAGATGGGTGAGGGGACATATGATTGATGTAGGGAGTGGAGATCAATTGGCACAATGTATCAGCTACACTGGTGGCGGTTAAGGGCTACCGACTGGTGGCTGAAGAGAGATTTAGGAGAAATTTTTCTCTAATGGGGTCACACACTTATGGTGGATAACATGCTTTTTTTGCACTGAGATTACCAAACACATATTTTGCGTGCTTCAACAAGCTCCTACATCATCAACTACCATCGAGTACAAGTATGGATCTTCTATTTCTTTGCTCTTTCTTTCTATTTTCATTTATCTATTTGATATTTCGCATGCTAGTTATGCATTTGTATTACCACCCAAAAGTCTCCCTGTAATATCCCAAATAGATATTTTCGCTAAATTTGCAGAAAATTGTTCTCAACTCAAATTTCACCATTAAATTATCATCCATTCAACAGAAGATTGCCATGTAAAATAAACAAGAAAATACATGCAATACAAACTTACAATGTGCCAAACAATCTCAACTTTATTATAATATATGAACTAGGGTTTACATGCTGAACTGAGAAAATAGTTGAGATAGCTGGGATAGAACTGGCCTCATGGATTTGCTGCAATGCTGCACGACCCTCCACCAAAACTGAACTGCCACTGCTAAGCTCTCCTGTGAATTTTGGATGAATTCACCAAGGGGAGATGGGTGCTCGCCCAATCTCTCTAAATCACCCAAGGATTTCCGTTCTGGGGCTATCAATGGAGTAGAGAACCAATTTCTCAACCTCACAAGAAAAAATATCAACTCCAAGATGATCTCTAATGGCCCTTCCTCCTCTTTTTATAGATATGATGGACTCCTCTAGAAGCTCTTATTTTATTATTATTTTAATTATTGAGCACATTTCCCTTAATTAAAATATTCTTTTTAAAGTTGGAAAATGGTCAATTGGCCACCATGCCTCCTCAGGTCACTGAAAATCACTCGTAGCCATCCCATCCTGTATATTTTCTCGTTCCAGTTCCAACGAACTATCACACTAACGTGTTCTGCCAATAATTCCTCCCAAAATGGCACCTTAGGCATAATTAATTGAGTTAGGCCCATTATTAACTCAATTTTCTTAAAGTCGTCGGAATGCAACAAAACGAAAGGAAAATTGTGTGAATGGTGGAATATATCAAGCGAATGCCATCGGACCTAGTAAGGACTCCTCAAAACACCTCCAAAATCTCACAGGGCTCGCTGATGACACCAACCTGCACCTGTAGCCTGCCTGCCCCCAATTCTGAAAGTCCATCCTAACCATGTCATAAGGAATACTAGAAAAAGGAATATTACAAATCCTCCGCCCCAAGATTGCTTGCCCTCAAGAAATCCAAATATGCGGACCACATTGTTGGCCCGATGCAACTGAGACCCAATGCCCAAATCCCATATAAACCACTAGGTTACTATGCTCATGTGTCAAGCCACCGGAAACAAACCCCTCAACCCCTCAATTCTTGGATCCCAAAATGATCTCTCATTGTACCTATCATCGACCAATCCTCCTGGATCCCAATGCCACCATGGCCAATCATTTCCCAAGTCCCATGGCTCGGACTGTGCTCTGTCTCTGGCTATAGTTGCTGCTCCATGAAGTGAATACCATCTCAACAACTCTCTCTATTTCAACCTCTGGCATAGGCGAAGGTCAACCCTACCCTGTTGATGTTGGGCTAGTGCTACTGAAATACTGATAAACTGTTGGTCCACAATCCACTGCCCACTAAAACATGCAATAAATCTCTCATCTAAGGGCTCCTGCTAAAATGTAACCTAAACTAAGAATGATACTCCATCAACAGGATACCAACTCATGATCTCCTGCCAATCTAACATATGGATACCTATGCAAGGGATAAGTCTATTAAGCTGATAATGGTCCATGTTCAACTCCGAACCCAACATAATTGGTCCAAGAAATCCTGCTCCTCTCCCTATAATGGAAAAATGTGGGCAAGCTATGCTGCAAGCTCGATCTATATACCCTTGGAGAGGGCTGTTGCCTGAAAATGTTGCGGCTGTGATGGCCGACACTACCTGTGTTTGCACCTCATCAATGGGTAGACCCAAAGATGGATGCACTATTGTCTCCCTCACCGGATGGGAAACTCCACGCTCCTCTAGCCCACTAATCCTCTGCAACGCTATCTTACCATACTCCAGCACCTCCTGAGGAAAAGTTCCTGTAAATACTGCCATCCTGTTAGTCATCTGTCCATCTGTCTCCTCCTCATAAATGGTTGACCCCAAGGGTGGCCACTCATCTTCCTCCATCACGAGCTTAATGTGATCCTCCAACTGACCCTCCACAAAAGGATCATCCTGTATACTGTGCATATCCTCCTCCTCAGCTAACTCATGCTCCACCACATGTTGCTCATGCTGAATCATCACATGTGACTCATCATCCTGAATCTCTCCCCTAGAGTCCCCTGACTGCTCATCATTCGCACTGGAATATAAATCCGACTTACTGTCATCAAATCCACATGACTTCTCATGCTCCCTAGAAGCATCCTCATATGACGCCATGGACTCATTGAAAGAAGAGTCCTCATCCTGACATACAGAAGGAATGTCCTCTTGCTCTACCTCTGCCACCTCATCTGCATCTCTCAAGCATGAGTGATCAGGCCCCCAAGGTTCTTTGCAGATGAAGCGAAGCCCCTTCCTCCTCAACTCATTTTTGCTAATTGATCCACCAAACTAGTGCAACTCCTCCCTAGTTAACTATCTCTTGAATAGCCCAATGTTCTTCTTAACGATCATCTCGACTAGCTCATAAGCAACAGGTGAGACTAACTGCTCTCTCCTCCAAATGCTCAACAATATTGTCTGCAACCCGTGGCAAATGGCACCACGACCCATCACACATGTTGACAAAATAGACTACATGTGTGCTACGACTGTGTCAGGATGGTGTTTCCTAATGTCTAAGAAGCATTGGAACATCTGTAGGATCAAATCATCACACTCCAGCTCAAACATGAGGTCATAAAATCTAACCAAGGCCATGACTTCTAGAATCTCTAGCCACTTCCCAAAGGTTGGGCTCTCACTGTAATCCAAATCCTGCAGGGTCTCCACTATCAACCTGAAGACTCCCCTCATAATGTTATCACGGTAAGGAGGTATAGGTGTGGTCAATGTCAAGATACTACTAAGACATGAGGCAAATGGAAGTTTGACTCCTACACAAGGATGCTCCAAATACTTGGGTTGTGCTAATGCAAGCATGGTTGGTTTTAGGGCCCAAATCAAGCTTCTCCCATCTGACTGATCCACCTCGGAAAGGAGTAAATCAAGTTCTTCTAGTTTGGGAAGTGCTTTGGGTGTAACCCCCATAAATCTCAAATCTGTCCCAAGTGTCGAGATTTTATATCTCAACTCATGCTCTGTTTGTGTTGTGCTAAGGCAAGCATGGTTGGTTTTAGAGCCCAAATCAAGCTTCTCTAATTTGACTGATCCACCTCGAAAAGGAGTAAATCAAGTTCTTCTAGTTTGAGAAGTGTTTTGGGTGTAACCCCCATACATCTGAAATCTGCCCCAAGTGTCAAGATCTTATATCTCGACTCATGCTCTGTTTGTGGTTGATGTTGTTGTAACATAGAAAATATTCCTTTAGAAAGGGATTTGTTGATTGTTGTTGCTTGTTTATGGAGATAGTTTATGAATTTTTTATCCATGTTTATGTTCTGGGATGGTAAGTAAGTCAAGTTATTTTAGGATTGAAGGTATACAATAAATGACCAATTTAACTCCACACATAGACCATATCACACAACACTAGTAGCATGCATGGCTTGACTCAATTCTCATGGCCCTCCCTATCAACGTATTTCTTCTTCAACAGACTAAGCATAATGCAACACTCTACCGACATTCAGCCCTCAATACATCATCCATATATGCATGCAAACTACAACAATAGCAGCACAAGACTCAAGACTCAACATGAGACTGAAGTGACATCATATGCAGATTAGCACTAGGGACTCTTTGTGACCTAAGCTCTGCTATGCACATATGAGTGCTAGCCACTATACAGGAAATCAATACGAGCTCACTGTAGCAGCAACACAAGCGTATGCACTCATATACTCTCAATGAGACCAACATAGGATTTGCTCAGACTTCGTACCAGAAATTAAATTGCTACTTGTGAATGATAAATACTGTAACTCAAGCACAATATTTATTTGGAGGAATGAATTTCAGAGTGAGAACTTGATTGGTTGCCTTACTCTCAGTATTAGTAGCCTTCTTATTGTTGCAATTCTTCCAGAAGTGTTCTTCGTGCGCATACACACCCCACAGGTGCAGTCAATTAAATTCTCATAGAGCACACAGGTCTTGCTTAAGAAATTTATAGTATGAAACTATGAGCATCTAAAACAAACTCTTTTTTCTCAAAATACACCGCAGGACAACACTCTAAGTCTAGTGAAAATAGTACTAGACTTCTTGTAGTGGAGGACCACCCTCTATCTCTGAGTTATGGAAATAATGCCGCCCCAAGGAAACATTAATTCTGGAACAAAATTACCAATAACATTCCGCCTTGTTATATCTTTACTGCTGAAACAATTAAATTTGACTGACCTCATTGGAAGTTTTCATGGCATTGATGATCAGGTGGGAATTCCGCTAACAGAACGACCCCCATAACATTCGTGTTCTTCTGGATTGTCTTTTGTAAGAATGAAACGTGGCTCCACAGAAGCTTTGATTATTTGACCCTCAGTTTGACCATAATGTGATATGCTTCAAGAGTATGTCTCATACACAGTCGACAAATTTTAAAGATGCTCTCGACTTTCTTGGGCAGAGTTCCAGGGCTCATGTGGACTCAACCGGTGGTTGGATGTTACAATCGTTCTTTGTCCTACAATCTTCAACAATGACAAATTTCAATTTCTCGGCGTTGGCGTGACTTTTACAGGCGCAAACGACTTTCAACAATGACCCTCAGCAAGTTTACCCGCACAGGTCACGATATTGGGTTGAACCATTGTTCTAACTCCGCTTCAAAGGAAAAGAAGTTGATGCCTTGGAATATGATTTCGGTCTCTGTGGGTTGATGGAATCGCTAAGCCAAATCATGGTGATTTTACTCACGAGCTCCACGTTACTGGATTATGTCGGCTACTGCGACCCTTGATTTCCAACCCTTGCGTTGAAGAATTTCGTTCTTGGCATGCGACGGCTTATCAACAAGTCGTGATTCCGGCTTCGAGATGCGAATTGTGTCTCAAAAACAATCAGGATCCCTGCCTTCAATGTCCCGCAACCAAGGATTACGGCGTTCGAAATGTATAATTCCTCCAAAATATGCATCGGCTCCCTTGGCTTAATTACATATTAATCCACACATTGTTCACACCTTGCAGTTGCGCATCCAAGTCACTACAGTCTTGAACTCCCTCATTCTGCATGCACGTTGAATGTCATATGGAGGACTGAGAATGTGATGATTTGTTGTTGGCTCAGATTTCCCATTGAATTGGCTGCATGCTCAATTGGCCACGTCCTTAGCCGCTTCGATCAACAACTCGTGCTTCGATCAACAACTCACACTTCAATAAAATCGAGCCCACAGCCAAACGTTGAATTGTTTTCTTGGCTCCACGACCTTGAATTGAAATTTTATATGTGGCCCTCATATGCGTATTTGAATCTACTCTTAAACAATTCACGCTGCTAAATAATGCGTGAAACTCTACTAGCAATTTAACTCGGTCCTTCAGCAAGGATGCGCTTTGTCTTCACAAATCGGCTCGAAGTTTGACCAGCGAGTTATATTGACGCCTGTGTTTGCTGCTGCAGATGAGATCACTAACAAGCAATCGATCTCATCACTTCAAACTCTGCTCCCAAACACTGAGTCAACTGGGCCAAAAACAATTGTTATGATAACGAGGGAAAATGTCTTTATCACGGCAACTCTGCTTGACTCAAACACCAAATATACAAATGTAATCAATTTTGGTTTTCAAATAATAGAAGAAACCCTCAGGCTGGCAGGAACACCAGCTCTGATACCACTGTAATATCCCAAATGGATATTTTCGCTAAATTTGCAGAAAATTGATCTCAACTCAAATTTCACCATTAAATTATCATCCATTCAACAGAACATTTCCATGTAAAATAAACAAGAAATTACATGCAATACAAACATACAATGTGCCAAAACATTCTCAGCTTTATTATAATATATGAACTGGGGTTTACATGCTGAATTGAGAAAATAGCTAAGATAACTGGGATAAAACTGGCCTCATGGATCTGCTGCAATGTTGCACGGCCCTCCACCAAAACTGAACTGGAACTGCTAATCTCTCCTGTGAATTTTGGATGTGTTGATCACACTTTGTCAACGACCCCATAGCAATACACCCCCATTTTTTCAAATAGGATTCATTATGTTCGACGTGGTCGCGCCATTCAGATGCCATCATCAGTCGACAGTTTTATGAATGATGTAAACCCATTTGCATGTTTATGATGTAAATGATCTAAGTAAGACCGTCATGTATGTAACAACCGAGGTAAGCCTAGTATGTTGGTGATGATTTCTATCCTAGGAGGTTTTTTGTCTCACTGATTTACTTTTGTTTTTCGACATCAGCAGAGTTTTCCCCTCCAGCCTCACCCCAAAGCTAGGGTGGATTTTGTCATCAGCGTGCTAAGTGAGTCCTAGTGTTTTCTATTGAGTCCTTGTAAAAGTAGTTTGGGAATGATCCTAGCTAGTTGGCTGGATTATTTTATTACAAGCTACTTGGTCTACTAGATCATGTTTTGAGTCGCAGAATTGGGTCCCTATTTGAGGGTCTATACGAACGGGTATTCCCCCTTCATGTGTCTAAATGTATTTATCTTATGTAAAGAGGGTTGGAAAAATAATTAAAATCCCCTCTCAGTCAATTAATTAAATTTTCTGGTCAAATTAATTAAAAAATCTTAAGCCAGAAATTTAATTAATTTTAGGTCCTAGGTGAGTATAAAATCATTCAAAGACAAAATTCGTTGGTCCTTAAAAAATGAATTTTCAAAGGCCCCAGGCTAAGGGAATATTGAGAATTTTAAGAAATTTTAGACCCTTGGGTCTAGGTGGTTAAGTCAAAGTCAAAATTTTGGGGTAATTAACTCAAAAATTTCTTAAATTTCTTAATTCTAATTGCTCTGATGATGGATCCTAGT
Organism: Pinus albicaulis; assembly: GCA_034641835.2. NCBI lineage: Eukaryota > Viridiplantae > Streptophyta > Pinopsida > Pinales > Pinaceae > Pinus > Pinus albicaulis. The sequence continues at coordinate 806,116,340 of CM076581.1, read as the reverse complement.
TAGGATTCGAAATGTCGACACATGTTCCTCAATATTGTGGATAATCCGGAAAACTTCTTACAAAATGATCACCATAGGAGTTTGAAAACAAAAACTCAAAAATAGTATTTTTCAGTTAATTAAATGGATTTAAATGATAAATTTGTTTTTCCCCAAATTTATAATTTCGACGGTCCAGATTAAAAGATGATCAAATCTTTTCGACGGTCGAGATTATTTTGACATGGATCAACCGAACTAGCCGTTGGAGTTTTTGTCCTATAAATTAAAGGTCTTTTTCAGTCTTGAGTCATCCGATCTTAGGATCGTGCACTTGTCTTAGAAGCTCTTGTGAATTTTCTTTGATGAATAAAGCATAAAGACTTTGGGGTTACAAACTTTGGTGTTCCTTTTCCATATCTATGTGGTGATTTATCTCTAAACTCTGCTACTTTATTTTGCATTTTTATGGTTGATAGCCTTCATGGATTAATCTGCATACAGGTATCTTGTGTAGTTTTCTGGGTCCATAAAATAACATTTTTTATTTAACGGAAAGACTAGTTATCTATTTTTCTAAAGGATCTCATGTTATTTTCTTAAATCTCTATCAATCTAAAGTTCAAATCTAAGTGTGCAGGGAATCTTTTTTTAAAAGGTTTGAGCGTCTAGGGAAGTCTTCAGTTGGACCAGCCGACTCTCAGATTTCATAAATCTAAAAAATCCTATTGTTTCTAATTTCTCAAAGTTATCTTACGAAATTGTGGTTTTGCAGAGTCTTCTAGGACTTGTGCCTCTCTTTAAAAATTTTCTATTCTCAAAATTGTGCTAAAATGTTTCAAATCTGGCTAAGAGGGCCTCAGATCTGTAAATTAGCTTGTAAATTTGTATATTTGTTGTAGGCTGTAAGGGTTTAATATTTTTTTGTGCATACAGTTTTGGGATCTGTTCTGTTTTTGCAGGTTGCAGGGTTTTCTCAAAAAAAAAATTTAAGATTTGACCCAGATCTAACCCCTGAGGGCAAGATCTGGCCTCAGAATCGCTTCTGTGGAAAAATCTGAATATTATTTGATTTAAGGAGCGTTTGAAATATGATTTTGATGGAAGGGATTTAAATCTGCTGGATGATTTTGATTGTACCAGGTTTGCTTGAGACAATATCTGCCTCTGTCTGCTGCGTTAAACCTTTTCTACGCTTTCCCTTCCTTCACGTTGCCTTCATTTCATTCATCTGCACCTGCCTCTCCCTCATTCTCTGTTTTCCGTCCTTATTCATCCGCTGCCCCTGCCCAAGCCTTTTCCCTTACATTTTCCTCATCTCCCTTTGCATCGATCTTTCTCTGTCCACTGCCGAGCCCCATCGCTTACCTTCTCCAGCATCTCCATTTCCGTTCGACCTTCATTCACGTCCTTACTGTCTTCGCCATCCAGCATTTATCTGCCCTTCCTCACGTTGCTTCTCATTTCCTCCATTCGAGCCTCTGTCGTCAGAGCCTTCTCCCTTAGCCGTCCGCTCATCCATCTTCCCTCATCCTTACCTGTCCGCCTTCCCTCGCATTCATTCACGCCGTCCAGCTCCTTTCCCGTCGACCTGCAAACAAAAATCAAAACGCACACCATAAAAACTGAAACTCATGTATATGCGTTACTTTCTCTTTTGAATCAGATTTCATTTTTTTTTGTGTATAAGGATTTAGTTAAGTTTAAAAGGTTTTCGATTTCTTTTTGTTTCTTTAATTTTTAGTTTTAATTTAGTTTAGATACATTTAGTCTAAGTTTAGATTTTAATTAGTGTAGTTTTCTTTAGATGCATTTTTATTAGATTTTAAATTTTAATAAAGATTAGCGTTAGATTTTTTTTAAGTTTTAGATTTTATTTTTATTGTTTTGACTTTAGTGTAGTTTTAGTTAGGTTTTAACTTTTAGCTTAGATTTTAAATTTAGTTTGTTTTAGATTTTAGTTTAGAGCCATTAGTTTATGATAGCGTTTAGTTTAGGGTGTATATTTTGAGCTTTAGAATTTAATTCATTAGTTCGATTTTAGTTTTAATTCTTTTTAGTTTTAGATCTAATTTTTAGATTTTATTTTCGTTTAGCTCTAGGTTTATATTTTTTTTCGATTTTCTTGATTAATTAGTTAGTCGTAGTTTTTTTTTTTTTTTTAGATTTTAGATTTTAATTTTAATATGTAGCTGTAGTTTTAGTTAGGTTATAATTTAGTTTAGATTTTAACCTTAGTTCATTTGTACATATAGATTTTGTTTAAAAAATAATAAAAAATAAAAAATTCTCAAAAAAATTTAGTCAAATGAGCTTTAAAATCTTTATCTTGAGGTTGACTATAAAAACATTTAAAATTTCTGGATTAGGTCATTTGGAATATCATAAATTCGGAAATATTGCAATGATCTGACATTTAATTTCAATGGTACCTTCATGATAATAATTTTATCTCGAATTTAAATCGTTGGTTCAAAGTTTAATGCTTAGCTGTGGTTGTTGATTTTTTTGAGTTATTTTTAATTGTGGTTTTAAGTTGCTTGAAATTGGCATATAATTGTTTAAAGTTTACTTTGGAAATATTTCAAGTAATGATAAATTGCATATCTTTTTCGAACATGGTTAATGCATAATTGTGAGGGTGTTTCATCGAATATCATTTGTGTTTTCATAGCAGCAATTATACATCAATTACTTGGCTTTAATTTTCATAACGGGATCTTTTAACTCCAAAAAGGCACTGGTTTTAAAGTTCTGAATATAATTGATCTGTGAAATCTCGTTAATCTCATCAAGTACTTGGTTATTTGACTGTCTCCTGAGTTGGTTGACTTCCAACCAATTCTATTTCTTCATTTCTATTAGGGTCTACCTCCCTTAGCTTGCAAGGAGACAACTTAGATAGAGAGATTGGGGATCAGGGTGATAGCCCCCGATCTGAGTCGTTGTCGCGCTGCCTAGACATTTTGTGCGACAACAGGATGAATTCACCAAAGGGAGATGGGTGCTCGCCCAATCTCTCTAAATCACCCGAGGGTTTCCGTCCTGGGGCTATCAATGGAGTAGAGAACTGGGGTCTCAACCTCATATACAAGAAACAATATCAACTCCAAGATGATCTCTAATGGCCCTTCCTCCAATTTTTATAGATTTGATGGACTCCTCTAGAAGCTCTTATTTTATTATTATTTTAATTATTGAGCACATTTCCCTTAATTAAAATATTCTTTTTAATGTGGTAAAATGGTCAATTGGCCACCATGCCTCCTCAGGTCACTGAAAATCACTCGTAGCCATCCCATCCTGTAGATCTTTGCATTTTGGTTCCAACGAGCTATCACACTAAGGTGTTCTGCCAAGAATTCCTCCCGAAATGGCACCTTAGGCGTAATTAATTGAGTTAGGCCCATTAATAATTCAATTTTCTAAAATTTGTCAGATTGCAATGGAATGAAAGGAAAACTGTGCGAATGGTGGAATATATCAAGTGAATGCCATCAAACCTGGTAAGGACTCCTCAAAGCACCTCAAAAACCCCCCAGGGCCCATTGATGATGCCAACCTGCACCTGTAGCCTGTCTGCCCCCAATTTTGAAAGTCCATCCTAACCATGTCATAAGGAATACCAGAAAAAAGAACATGACACTCCCTTTATATGACAATGTGTTATATATAAAAGTGAGACCCTAGGGTTAATGGAAGGTACAAGATAGACCCAGGGAAAATGGAAGAGTGATCCTAGTGTAACCCAACATTGCACAAAGCGGGAACGAAGCAGGGAGCGGAAGCGTCATTTCCCAAAAATCTAGGAAGCAAAGCATCTACTATAGATATATCTATTTATATTTCTTTGCATTTATATTAAAAAAATATCCAAAACATCAAATTAGTCGTAGAAGATATAGAAACATGCAATATTTGTACATAAATCAAGATAGATATGGCATCCATTTTATATTAATGATTAATTATTCGAGATCAACCATCTAGAATCTAGAACCTTCTCCTCTTTTCTAGCCTTTGCCTCTACCTCGATTGTCTAGGATATAATTCAACATTGCTCAATTTTGATCAAACTACCTAATGATTAATCCAGATTCCAAGCCTTAAAATATGGTAGAAAAAACTTAACATGCTTGATCGATGATTTTGACTTGATTGAAAGGTATTTTTTTTGCTAACGACATGACAAAGGAGTTCAACAATTAACACCACCATCACTGGGTACATATAGGGCTTGTTGCTCTTGATTAAATGCCATTCACATACCATCATACATGATATAATCTAATGAAATGACACAATCCATTTGAACCTGAGTTCCTGAAAACTGTAAAGTCTGCTGAATTTTGAATAGGATATGAAATTCTATTTTCTCCATATGAAGTCCGATGAGGTTGGAACCCTTCTCAAACAACTTGAATCATTTCATGGTAATATTAAAAATTAAAGTAAAAGGATGAAAATGAAAGATAAGGAGAATTTAACATTACCATGACAGAGCATCTAGGAAGCATGTAAGGAGCATCAAGGGAGCACCTTTGGAATGAACAAGAAGCCCCAACCCAAATTAAGTCAAAGGAAAAAAAATATGTATTTAGAACCCTGTGGAACCGCCCATCTCCGTACGGATCTGACACGGAAACATCATGTTTCTATATGCCAATCCATCGTATAAAACGCAGTTCCAGCGAACGAAAACGTAGACCAGGCTAAACGGTTCTGAAATAGGCAGTTCGGAAGGCAGATCGTCCGTGTTTCCGTACAGGACGCGGATCGGGGGTTGGAGCCGGGGGGAGGGGGGGCATTTCCTGCAACACTGGTGTAACCTTAGTATCTTCTTCACACGTTGTAGGCCAATTGTTCAATTGTTCTCTCACACAGGGGGGAAACACAAAAGAAACTATGTCTAATGAATGATAATAATTTCAAAGTGTTTTAGACTTAGGATTAATATGATTTGTGATATTTCATGAGCTATGTGCTAGATTTATGCAAATAGAAAATAAAATGATGGGATTTTTTATTTTTGAGAGTGGTTGAAAGGAAACAATAATGTTTAAACTAGCAGTATGACTATGGGGTATAAAAATCCAGATTTGGAGGGCTATTTGTTTAAGAAAAAATAAAAGGATGGGATTTTTTATTTTTGAGAGTGGTTGAAAGGAAACAATAATGTTTATAAAATCAAGATTTGGACGACTATTTGTTTAAGAAAAAATAAAGGGATTGGGGTTTTTTATTTTTGAGAGTGGTTGAAAGGAAACAATAATGTTTAAACTAGAATTACGACTATGGGGTATAAAATCCAGATTTGGAGGGCTATTTGTTTAAGAATGATTGGGACCAACAAAGTTGCAAATTAAATATTTATTTTTGAGAGTGGTTGAAAGGAAACAATAATATTTAAACTAGAATTATGACTATGGGGTATAAAACCCAGATTTGGAGTGTATCCAACCCTATGTTGTTATCAATTGAACTAAAATTTTTCTTTGACAGGGTGTGCTGCCGCAAAATTTTATAAACTTTGCATAAATCCTCACAAGGAAGATCCAGACCTCGTGGCAACAAGAGATTAGCCACCACTGTCACCTCAACAACCTTTCTCCAGCGATATAGTGGTATATGTAAGTTTGTAGCATCGGATGTGTTTTAGCCACGAAATTTTGTGGAGAGGCTAGAATACATGAGATCTCCAAAACCAAGAAATCGTTTCTGGAAATTCCAGCTAAAGGTGGATTAATTAGATTATTAGCCGATTTTAAATATTTACTAAGTCTAAACTCAGGGAATACGACTAATTAATCAAATTTAATTAAGTCAAGGCGAGAATAGTTTAGAAATTCACAAGGATCGACTTCAAGATGATCTTAGCCATCGATTAAGATTTAATCTTGGTTCTTGGAGTCCCAACAAAGGATTATAAGAGGAAGTTAATGGGCACTTGGTGAAGACACACTAGAACACCAGAGACACTTGGAAAATTCAATTTTTCCAAAGTAGCAATAGTCAGTTGCCAGAGAGTTCGAGCTTCAATGAGGCAACAACAGATAGTGAGGGCCAGAGACAGTGAGGCTGGAGGAATATTTCCAGATCCAGCGAGTACATTTGCAAAGAGGCCGAGATTTCTCTAGGAGGATACGCAGAAGCCTCAGATGGCAGTTCGATTTTCTGAAAAGGGAAGACATCTTCATTTCCAGAGGATGGGAAGGAGTCCTAGAGTGCCGAAGAAGAATTTTCCTAGCCAGTAGTAGGCAAGACGGATTGATTAGCAGTCAGTTCAGGAAACACGCAGAGCAGGGAGATTCAGAGGGACGCAGAGCCTACGCAGGGCGAGTTGGACAGCTTGCTTTTCAGACACAGTCTAGTGCCGAAATTTCTTGGAGTGAGGGTAAATTTCCCTCTAGAATTTTTGTCAATATTTTCTCTGCAGGATTGCAATATTTCAACATCTAGATTGTACTCAGAATTTCTCACTACTGCATAATCATTAAAACCCTCATTGCTGCACCGGTTTCCCAAGTTGGGGTTTTTTTCCTGGGACATTTGTCCAAAAATAATGGTGTCAATTTATGTGTGTGCGCTAGCATTTTCATAGTTTCTAGCGCTATAATTTTCTGGAGTTTTGTTTATGAAGATTACAACGTGTTTATTTTGATGTTGCCGTAGCAATAAACTATATAATTAATTAATATCAATTATAAGAAATAGTACTAGTTGCTGCAATAGGATTTCACCAGTGAGTTGAAATTTTCACAGTATATTGCACCACAAGAAAGAATTCCTTGTATGTGGATCACCTAGAGTATATTCAATAAGGAAGGTTTAAACGATGTGGCATGCTTTCGTAGAAACAAGTCTAGAATCAAAATGCAATTCTTCAAATCTTATATAAACATAAAAGTAAAGAAACTCACTGGTTTGCTTTTTATTTATTTTTGGTTATATTTCTCTATATATTATTTTATGTATATATATTTCTATTCATAGGGCTTTTGGAATAATAAAAATTAAGGACAGTTGTAGAGTTTAGTAAAAATAGATGTTTGTTTAGTGGAATAAGTAGTGTCTTATTTCCACTAGGGCCATGGGGTCAAATTGATGACCCTCTTGAGTTAGTTAATCAATGATTGTGGATTATGGCCGGATGTGGAACCCTAGAAGTTAAATGAGATCGTGCCTAATCAAGAACAAGTTTTGAAACAAGGCCCTACTAGAAAGGATTATACTTAGGGAAAAGCCTTCAACAAATAGCTCAATTATGATAAAAAAGATTGCAGAGTTTAGTAAAAAGAGATATTTGTTTAGTGGAATAAGGAGTGTGTCTTATTTCCACTAGGGCCATGGGGTCAAATCGATGCCCCTCTACCCCTCTTGAGTTAGCTAATCAATGATTGTGGATTATGGCTGGATGTGGAACCCTAGACGTTAAATGAGCTTGTGCCTAATCAAGAACAAGTTTTGAAACAAGGCCCTACTAGAAAGGATTATGCTTAGGGAAAAGTCTTCAACAAATAGCTCAACTATGATAAAAAAGAAACTGAAGCCCTTGGATCACTAGGGCATGGCCCAACAATATGAAACAAACTCTACCTTACACCAACAAGAGAGATGTGTGAGTAAAACCCTAGACATCTGTGAGCAAGTGACAAAGCTTCCTTTCAAATGGATTGGTCTAGTTAGTTTTTATAGTATTCTTTAGTTATCCACAAATCACCTTAAGAAATATGTGAAACCAAAAAAGAAAGATAATTCAAGATGAACACCAAAGATTTCATGAAAATGGTTCACATTATGGAAAAAAGGTCTCAACAATTCACAAAAATTTGCAAAGGAGGTAGATTTATTAAGATCTCAACATCTAACCTCCTTTTGCTTGAAAAAACAAGCTACTTTTCATCGACAACATGCTTCACAATTAAGTCAAATTAAAATTTATTTCATTACATTACTTAAATCTCAAAATAGGTGAGACATACCACCAATTAGAGGTTTTATTTGACAAAAGGAGGACAAAATTGAGCTAAGGGTACAACGTTCCTTTAAGAAATAGCTTGACATTACTTGAAAAATTAACTTGAGTACTTAGAATGTCAAAAATTCCACTTTGTTTGCACAAAGTTTATTGAATGAGGACGTTGGCCTTTCCAGCGACTAGTATAATGGGGGCGACCTCCCTTTGGTTGGTGAAAAGATGATTCAAAGCATGCATTTAGGCTCCTTGCTTGATTTTTACTCGAAATGTCCCTTGGATTGCATGGAGACCTAAATGGCCTTTGGTTTTGCCTCAACATTCCTCCAAATTTACCTTTACATGATCCAATGGGTAGAAAGGGTAGACGATAGTCCTTGTCTGGGTCCATTTGCCTCCTTTTTTGTGAGGTTTAAGGCTTGAACTTTCCTGAACATGAGTTTTCCTTGGTATGTAATGTGTCCTCGACTCACTTTGACATCTTTCTTACTCAACAAATTTGTGATGTTACTTCTTTAAACGTCATGCTTGTGCCAAAAGGAGAAGTTGCCTCATTTTGAAGGTACCTCAAAGATGCAAATGCGACATTAAAGGGGGCGTTAAGAGTGCCTTGACTTGGAGTTGATTACTCTTGACTTGAAGGTCACAAGAGAGCTCTTCACATCCTTGGAGGATGTGGGTCACTGCATTAAGGAGCCCAAATGCATCACAAACTTTGAGACTTCCATGAAGAATGATGGTCATGGCCAAGAGGTGTGAATACATATGGACATGGTTGATTTGGGTAACAAGGAGTGCATTGAAATAATGGGAAAGTGAGGGGAAAAGTTTTGCCATAAATCATAGGGCTACTCAGCAAGTTCTCCCATAAATCATCAGTCGTAGTAGATCCACCTCCCGAGGTTCGCATATATCCATAAGAGATAAGATTGTTGCATGATGCTTTCCTTCCCATACTATTCTTTTCTTTTCCTTCCCCATCGAATGTTGAATGAAATGCTTTCCTTCAAGTACTAACCTTTCTCTAGTGGCTTGTGGAGTATACTAGCCTCATAAGGCTTCCATAATTAATATGCTCTACCAAGTTGATTGATGCTCTATTTATTGGAGGGACCATTGTGAGAGAAACCTAGGCCTTATATGTTGAGGGATTCTAAAAAAATCAATAGCACCCCCATTCATATGTTTACTAATGAACCTTTTCTTCTATATCCTCTCTCTCTGTTTTTCTTGCCCCTTTCCTAGGCTACATCACCACTAATGGGCCTCTCTAGGTCATCTTCTTAGGTAGGGCCCAGCCTGAGATAGCTTCTCCCTCACAAGGCTTCCATAATTAATTTGCTCTACCAAGTTGAGTGATGCTCTATTTATTGGAGGGACCATTGTGAGAGAAACCTAGGCCTTATATGTTGAGGGATTCTCAAAAAATCAATAGCACTCACATTCATATCTTTACTAATGAAAATTTTCTTCTATACCCTCTCTCTCTATTTTTCTTGCCCCTTTCCTAGGCTACATCACCACTAATGGGCCTCTTTAGGTCGTCTTCTCAGGTAGGGCCTAACCTGAGATAACTTCTCCTTAGATGGGACCAATCACTGTGTTGATCCTTTGCCTATTAGGGACTTTGGTCTTGGTTTTCGCATCCTATAGACTGGAGCTATGGGATCATATCTCCAACCATTGCTCCAATGCTTTCTTCCACTCATTTATTGCATTCGCCATCTGAACACTAGGATTGCCATCTTTTTGAACTTTCCTTCAATATTTGTGCTCCGGAGTTGTCAATTCTCACCTCTTTCATTTCCTATCTCGAAAAGTGTTTCCACCTCTTACTTCTTGGCTTCAATTGGTCATCTCTATTTTTGTCCTCTCTTACGTATTTTGTTCACTTTTTTGGTCCTAGCTTTAGTAACTTTGATCTCTCTTTCTTCCACTAGTTCATCCCTACCTTTTCTACCTCCTTCCTTGTCCTTTTCTCACCTTCACTTGCTTCTTAGCCTCATTGAGATTTTCTATTGTTATTGCCTCCTTGTATGTGGAAAGCCATTTAATTTTATGTTGCAGTTTGTTTTACCACAATCTAGCAGGCCCAAGGAGGGAAAGCCTATGGGTCAAAGAGCTAAACTAAGTGATAACAATGGGACATTATCCCACTATCACCACAGCTAGTTTCCCATGCTCTTTACGGACTTTCACTGATATGAGGAGTCCCGGTCGATAAACAATCATCTTTACTTGATGTTCTAGGGTTTGAGGTACTAGGTGATGAGGTAGGACTTCTTAAGGGGAGCTCAATGTGATAATATGACACTTCAAAAGGGTTTTCGCTCCCTATAAGAGACCTAGAAGAAACTTGCACGCGATTTAGGGTTTTCTGAATTATTGTGGTTAAAGTTACTCCCGAGATGAAGGCAAGGGGAAGAAAGGGCTTCTTATGATTTATTCCAATGAATACTAAGCTCATACAACCCTCGAAGAAGTCCCCAAGCCAAGGATATGCAAACTAGGGTTTCCCTTTTAGGCCACACCTTAGGCAAGGGTTTTTACAGATAAAAACACAAGGGATGGTTGTCAAACTTTGAGGTCTTGTAGCTAAGATCCTAAGCTTGAAGCCTATGATCCTGAAATCCATCGTTTCACTCTCAAGAGAATTTTGCTCTATGCTCTAACCTAGCCGTCTAAGAAGAGGGAACCAAAAATTTGGGAGAAGAAAATATGGAGAAATAAGGATTTGACCACGAAATGGCTTCGACTAGTGCCTTGTCCTTTGGGCTTGTGGAGTCCTAGATGCTTCAGATTTTCCATAATCGTCTTCAAGGAGGTCAAGAATTGATGCGCTAGCTAGCAACCCTCAAGAATTAACCACTAAAAATTTATGGAGTTTTATGTAGGAAAAACAATATTTCATCAACTAGGAACATTCATCACATGTCATGCTATGAGTAACATGTGCAATTTCCAACCAAATAACTGTCATAGTAAATATTCAACAATTTGGGCGCAATATAACATTAATCTAGTCGCAACGATTCCATATATTACACATATTTCAAGAATGATACTTCAACAAGAGGCACTTACAAGATGACAATATGATACATCCATCCACAAATCAAGAGATAACTCCAATGTTTCTTGGATGCGGGTGACCAGGGCCCCTGGGTGGCAGGCAGGGTGTCATGTGCCTACGACTGGGGCGAGCACGCAGATGCCTCATGCAAGTTGCGACATGGACATTGGCAGGAGCGGCGGTGAAAGTTTAAAGGTTTGTAGATGGCAATATGGGAGAATGGAGGCAGAGGCGATGGGGGTGCAGGATCCTGAGGGAGGAACATACCGCCTCTGTCCTAGTTAGCTTGTGCGAGTAGTTATTATTGACGAAGGGTGGAGGGGAGATGTTACCGGAGGTAGCAGAGGTCAGGATGTTCTTCTCTGTGTGCGAAGGGGCATGGTTGGCATTGTTTCAGTCCAGTGTAGCTATGTGTTCGATTTGAGAGGTGGAGGGGTCCTCGGTGTTGTGCAGGCAGTTGCGGCTGGGGTCTGTTGGCGTTCCCTTCTGGAAGAGACTATGGCGGGCCACCCATTTCAGGGCCGTCATTGCGTGGGTCGTGGAAAAGGCAGTAGTAGCGGAGCAACGACCAGAGGAGGAAAGGCCCCTCATCCGTCCCAGTCGGAGAATTGGGGTGGCAGACTTGATTGGGAAGCGTTGTTCTTTGTGGAAAATGATGATGAAGACGCCATTGCCATTTCAAAAAGGGAGGTTGAGATGGTTAATTCGCTGCGTATTGAGTACCAGGGGGGGTTGAGGTGCACTCGATCTGGTTGTCGAGGATCCTCCTGGGCAGTCTGATGCGTGAGAGGAGGAGAATTGGGAAAGCTGTTGGGGAAAATCTCAGCAGCATCAGAAAAGCGCTGGACAAAAGCCTTGGCAAACTGCAGGATACCTCAGACATGGTTGGCTATTTCGACATTCTACGGCCCGACAATGTGCTCCCGCTGGAAGCCACCAGGGATGGGGAAGAAGAGGAGAACGTGACTAAGTCCGAATCGGAAAGCTTGGGAGGGGAGGATCAGGACCGGGATTGATCAGGTGCCTTGGCTCTTTTTTCTTGCCCTTTTTCTAGGCTACATCACAACTAATGGGTCTCTCTAGGTCATCTTCTCAAGTAGGACCCGACCTAATATGGCTTCTCCTTGGATGGGACCAATCAATGTGCCTCTCCATTCCCTATTAGGGACTTCGATCTTAGTTGTCGTATCCTATAGACTGCAACTATGGGATCACATCTCCAACCATTTCTCCAATGCTTCCTTCTACTCGTCTATTGCATTCCCCAAATCAACGCTAGGATTGTCAACTTTTTCTTCTTTCCTTCAATATTTGTGCTCTGGAGTTGTCAATTCTCACCTCTTTCATTTCCTATCTCAAATAGTGTTGCCACCTCTTACTTCTTGGGTTCAATTTTTTCATCTCTATTGTTGTCCTCTCTTTTGTATTTGGTTCAGTTTTTTGTTCCTAGCTTTAGTAACTTTGATCTCTCTTTCCTCCACTAGTTCATCCCTACCTTTGCCGCCTCTCCTTCCTTGTCCTCTTCTCACCTTCACTTGCTTCTCAGCCTCATTGAGATTTGCTATTTTTATCGCCTCGTTGTATGTGGCAAGCCATTTAATTTTATGTTGTAGGTTGTATTACCACAATCTAGCTACCCCTAAGGAGAGAAAGTCTATGGGTCAAAGAGCTAAAATAATAACAATGGGACAATGTCCCACTGTCACCATAGCCAGTGTCCCCGCCTCTTCACGGAGTTTCACTGATGCAAGGAATCCTAGTAGATTTAAAATCATCTTTAATTGATGTTATAGGGTTTGAGGCACTAGGTGATAAGGTGAGACTTCTTAAGGGAAGCTCAATGTGATAATATTGCGCTTCAAAAGGGTTTTCGCTCCCTATAAGAGACCTAGAAGAAACTTGCACACGATCTAGGGTTTTGTGAATTATCGTGGTTAAATGTACTCTCGAGATCAAGGCAAGGGGAATAAAGGGCTTCTTATGATTTATTCTAGTGAATACTACGTTGATACAACCCTCAAAGAAGTCCCCAAGCCACGGAAATGAAAACTAGGGTTTCCCTTCTTCGGCACACCTCGGGCAAGAGTTTTTATCAATGAAAACACAAGGGATGGTTGTCAAACATTGAGGTCTTGTAGCTAAGACTCTAAGCTTGAAGTCTATGATCCCAGAATCCATCGTTTCACTCAGGAGAATTTCGCTCTATGCCCTAACCTAGCCGTCCAAGAATAGGGGACCAAAACTTTGGGAGAAGAAAATATGGAGAAAGAAGGAATTAATCACGAAATGGATTGGACTAGTGCCTTTTCCTTTGTGCTTATGCAATGTTAGATGCTTTATATATGCCATAATCGTCTGCAAAGAGGCCAAAAATCAATGTTGTGCCTACAAACCCTCAACAATTACCCACTAAAAATTTATAGAGTTTTATGTAGGAAAAACAATATTTCATCGACTAGGAACATTCATCACATGTCATGCTATGCGTAACATGTGCAATTGCCAACCAAATATATTTTAAAATAAATATTCAACAATTAGGGCACAATATAACATTACTCTAGTCGCAACAATTCCATACATTACACATTTTTCAAGAATGAAACTTCAACAAGAGGCACTTACAATGTGACAATATGATATATCCATCCACAAAAGAGAGAGCTCCAAAGTAAATTGAATTTCAGCTCCAAATATGAAAATGCATCCATGACATCCAATAGCTAATCCGAAGAAAAAGTTTGTATTTTCCAAGAAGCCCAAAATTCCCAAGTGTGATGATGATCCAATACAAATAAAGTTGAGTTTTATTTATATGAGACCTAGTAGGTCGAATTATTATCCCAAGGCCCTGAACATTATAAAAATGTCAAAAATACATGCCTTGGTCACAAGCCGACCAAGTAGCTTTGACAAATTATGAAATAACCAATAAAGTTGAATTTTATTTAGATGAGACCTAGTAGGTCGAATTATTATCCCAAAGCCCCGAACATTAAAAAAATATGAAAAATACATTCCTTGGTCACAAGCTGACCAAGTAGCTTTTACAAATTATGAAATAACCATTCCACTGCTAGGCGAATTGATGACATCATGTTGTAGTAGGGCCATTGGAGGGAACCGTTGAGTCCTCTTGGTGCCAAAGTGTGTGAAAGGAATGAGACAAACCTCCGTTGGGCCTTGGATTAGCTTCCATATAATGCTAAGCTGACCAGGGCACACTGGTCCAAGTGAATTATCTCGTGAATAATTTAGGGAAATGAGCAAACGACTGATGGTGTTCAGGGTTCCCATGGCATGGAATGATGCTCTAGACATGATGGGAGTGCTAGCAAAGAAGCGTAATCCTCTTGGGCCCCAGGTAAGTTTCCCAATCGATGAAGAAACCACCTTCCAATTAGATGTAATATCCAATGCACATCTTCACAATTAGGTACAATAATTCATTGGTTCATCTAGGTGAACCAAGTTTTTTTATCAGGGGCACATTGAGACTTCTTAGTGGGCTTCCTTTCAAAATTTAGTGTTACCTCCCTAGGTAGGAGTAGGCAATAAACAACCCTATTAGGTGTTCCCAGTACCTAAGGGGAAAGAAAGGTCCCTGGTACATCCTTCAATTGACAGGTGCCTTGTGAATGATGATGAATGGATGGGGACATGGGGGTCTCAAGACCAAATGCCATGGGTTCAAGGATGGCAATGATGATTATTTGGGTGTATAGTTGTAGGAGGGTGCAATCGTGGATACATGAGTTACCTCATTCTTTCTTTTTCCATCCTTCTTTGTGTTCCTTTTGTCATTTCTTGATGTTTCTTTGTATTACTGGTTTGGGCTCCAAGAAATGAGAGCATGTTATGTAAGATATAAGCAGTTATTACACCCTTAATGTGGGGTTGTTCATCGACCACCGTGGGTTGAGATGTGCATGGGTTCCTTAATGATTTGGGGGCAATCATAGTACCCTAGGAACCAAGGTGATGACCATAATAAGGGGTAGAGCTCATGCTCACTTTTTGCCCATGTGCTATATTAAATGTCCTGACTATTTTTTTCATTTTATAATATTCTCTTTCTCTTGTTTCTTGCTTATGGTCGTGATACACTTTTAGCATTATTTTAATCACATCAACCTCGGGGGAAAAAATTCTAGGCCCGCCCTAGACCTGTGGAAAATGTGAAAGTTTCAAAATAGAAACCGTACTACAGTATCTAGATCTACTTCACCTACATGTTTAATTAACATTAACAAGTTATTTTATTGAATTATTCGGAAAAAAACATTAAGCAGACACTAACTGCAGCCTACACATCTACACATCAGTTACTAAACTTTTCACACATGTGACAGGATTACACACGATTTTTCGGACAAACGTCCCAGAAAAACCCAATGCGGGAAAACCGGTGCAACAACTCTGGAGGGTTTTATTATTATGCAAAATCTGAATACAACATTCTAGGCACTAGAAATGGTTGGCCCTACAGAGAAATTACACGAAAGTTTGTACCTTTCACTTAGAGACAGAAGATATGGTTGTATCACACCCTGAAACGGGATTTACAGATCATGAGCCCCTTCTGGCTCACTGGAACCCTCAATGCTGCCTCTGCAACCTCTGCATCAGCCCTCATTGGCCAGCGTCCCCACTGCGTCGCCCTGACTAGTGCTGCGCTACCTCTGCGCAGCCTCGGTTGGGCTTGTGTCACCTTTGTTGGTGCTGCACTGCCCCTACGCTGCATTGGCTTGGTCTGTGTTACCCTGGCTGGGCTTACGCAACCTCTGCGTAGTCTCTGCATGGTGCTGGTTGAACTTTGTCCTCCAGGATGGCTCTGCACTGACTGGTACTCACTGCCCCTCTGCCTTGTTATATCCTCAACCTTGGATCAGATCATCCCTTGCCGATCTCTGCCCCTCATTGCACTGCAAACTCACTTCGAATTTCTTAGGAAACCCTGCCCAAAAATTCGACTTAGCTTCAGTGCTCCGCTAGTGTGTGTGTGTGTCTCCAACTGACCCCGAGCCTTTCCTTTATACTTTTCTCTTTGGAAAACCAACGACCGTGATATAATCTCTAATCGACGGCTCAGATTAAAAGACTACTTGATCCATGTCACTTAGAACATTTCCTCACATGTGTTTAATTAATTCACTTTAATTTTTGTAATTTCCTGAGTTAGACTTAGGGTCCTCATTAAAAAAATTAATTATTAGAATAACTTCAACACCAGATGAAATTTCTCCAAACGCTTTTTGCGTTTTGGAGGTCTCATGTGTCTTAGCCCCTCCACAAAATTTCAGGGCTAGAGCACACCCGATGCCACCTCAAAATCCCAACACTCACTCTTAGTGAGGAGTGTGCTCTAGCAATACATCCACACCAAGTATTTCCTGATCTCGACATCGGTCTCTGTGCTGCTGATGCTTGGCCTGCTACCCTCCATCCACTGCGTTGCTACGCATGTCACTGCCATTGACATTGCTACATCCGTACTTTAGCTCCCTCTCAATTTGCTGCATCATGCTGCCCATAGCACTGCCACTGCTAACTGCTGCACTGCAACTCAGTTGCTGAGAAGTAAGCAACTGAAGGACCCTTGCCCAATCACTGACAGACAAGTCAGTCGGGCTGCATCTCATCACTGAAGCTCCCTTGGCTGCTGCACTACACTCTCTCCCTGAAGCCACTGCGCTGCTGCAGCTCTACACTGCGTAAGCACTACCCCCTTTGCACTGTTGAAGTCCCATAAGCCTCTGTGCTATTGCTCCTACATTGCTGTTGCCTCTGCACTGCGCTGCTACCGTCTACAACGTCCTAGCTCTGCCCTCCGCTTCACTGTGACCTCCTGCACCCACTGCTCCACTTGTCTTGCTACCGTCTTAAGGCTCACGTAGCTTGTATGCGATCCAAGAGTCTGGGCACCTCAAGGATCCTGCCTTTCTCCATCTGTAGCTGCTCTACAGATCAATATCGCCCCACTTACGTGGCTCATGAGCATTCATGGCTACGTCATCGTCACTACCATCGTCTTCCTTTGCTGTTGCTGCCTTGGATTCATAAGATCTTGTTAGCACTCTATAATATAGGAGATTGACAAGACTAAACTATAAAGCACAACATCAAACCACTTTGGAGTCTAGGACCTAGCCTTCCTAGACTCAGAGAGGGCTCTCTTTGTTTTTATGATTTAACTTGATGATCATAAGTGCTGATATTAGGCTAGTTACAGTGATGGGGGTTGTTTCTTTGATTGATTGGGTGGTTGGACAACAAGTCTGCATGGACTATTCCGTTGGGCTATGGGGTCAAAAGGCTAGAATGGCACATCAACATTCAAGAGCATCACAGGGCAAGCTAACTGTGCTAAATGGATCTTAAGAGCTGTATGAATTATGAGATGAAAGAAAGAGTGAGGTTCAATAGTGACTAAAGAGAAGTTAAGAATTCTTTAATCAGACTTCAGTAGAAAACATTCAGATTGTAAATGCAGACAGAATTAAGGTGCTTCGATAACAAATCTTAGTCTAAAATTTCTGATTTACAATTAGATGAACAGATGCACAACTGAGAAAACAATAGAAACATTTAAACAGATAAGTAGCACATCACCATTTCGACACAGCTCAAGAATCCTATAAACGGTCTTTGATTATTGATTCCCAACTCCAAAATTACAGTGCTCCAATATAGTTGTTCTTACAATGCAGAGGCTAACAACATCCAACACTTCAAACCGGAAGTTCAAGGAGTATTTAACTAACAACTTTAGTCGGTTGCCCTAATCTACTTTGGCAAACTTCATTTATTTCAAACAATTGAAAATTAAACACGTATGGCCATGCAAGGCTCGAACAAAGAAAATTTCTGACAACATCGCCTGTAAAATTAATTTTGAGTATCTCTTCCTATATCTAAAAGCTTCAATGGCTCTTCGTAAGATCAAAGGTAGTTTTGGAAGTGGTATATGATGATCCTGAAGAGGCAGCGAATGATGGTTCTGACATCTGGTCGTGCTTTTCAAACGATCGGCGTTGGGTAATCAAGTCTGGTGCAGCGCCTGCTACTTTCATTTATTGATGCTGGTGCTGATGTGCTTTGCTGCCCCTTCAGTCTCTGCTGTAATATCTCTGCATCAATGCCCGACTCATCCTTTTCTGTCTTTTTCCTACCCGAGCCTTTCTGCCACGTTCCACCTTATTTATTCATAAAATGAGTTTCAAAACTCATATGCTCGACTTGACCCTTTTTACACAAAACATCGAAAAGACCCATTTACCCAAACTTTAAAATCTGTGGGTTTTATCTTGGAGCCGCATCGCATTTGCGACAGTATCACATTTCGCAAGTTTTGCAATTTACGATATAAGAAAAGGAATCGGCGATGCGATGTGAAGTGGGAGGTGACGTGGCGGGAAGATGATGACGTGGATCAATGGAATGGGAACGATTGCGGGCACTCCAAAGGCAAGTTAAAACAAATGCGATGCGATATATCACAAATCGGAAATTGCAGGTTTTAAGTTTTAGTTGTGATGTGAAAGGTTATAATATGTGATCTGCGATGGAGGGTGGGGAAGAAAGGGTGACGTGGAGGGATGGCCCCACTTTAATCGCAGTCGGGAAATAAGGAAGCAGAGGTAAGTAAAAAACAATGATATAACGATGAAAGGTAAAGTGGAAAGCTAAAGCGAAAAAAGGTGGAAAAGGTAAGGCTCGAGCAGAAAAATGAAATGGAAGGGGAGTGTAATAGGTGACTGGGTCCCACTTTATAGCATATAGCCTTTCGAAAGGTTTGTAGGAGACGACAATCAAAGGTTTTTTGGGATTTGGCCTATGGGAAAATGGTTTTGAATGTGAGGGATTATAATGAAATGTATGGAAATATATGAACGGGAAAGGAAATGTAAATAAAGGGAAATAAATGAAATGGATGTATGGGAGGATATATGCTATGGTTTAAAACTTTAGGATATAAGTTAATAATCAGAATTTGAACCATATAAATAACTTTTCGATAGGAGCATTTAGATTAGCAGCCAATCAAATCCTTTAAAACATAATGAAGCTTTCTTTTTCTTTCTTGCTTTGTTTCTCTTTATCTCTGCCTTAAATGATAGTTCTGGTGTTGCTGCTTTGTGTTCCTTTGCCATCTTATCAGCAACATTTTCCCTTTCTACTGAATTGAAAGGCCCATAGATTCTTTGAAGTTCATGACAGTCAGGAATTCCCATCTTTCCTGAAAATAAATGATAGCGATGGAATATTATTTTCAATAATGACAAATCTAATCAATAATCAATCATCTGGTGATACTGTGAAATACGAGAGTGTAACAGTGGCTCCAGCTGGGGATGGCAGCTCCTACAGGAGGTGTCAAGAACACCGTTGACTAGTAGCCTGATCCATTTGGTTGATCCCACTCTGCAACCTGATTTGTCAAGTAAGTTAGTGACTGGAAACTAGCTGATTGTTCCTTCTGACTTTGACTGATAAAAATAGACCACATGCTTGGCCAACCAACTTATTAGCATACTGAGATCTGAACTGAAACTACAATTGCACTTATCCATTGCAATCCATCAAGCTGAACATACTAGTGCACCTTGAAAACTTGAATGGCGAGACCAGAACTGTGCTGAAATGAAAGTCTGAAACATACTGATCTGAAAATGAAAACAATATAAAACTAAGATTTTGAAAGATGCTCAGAGTGTTGAGCTTATTTTCACACCTAGCTACCTTACTCTACTGAAATGGCTGCCCTTCTAAACAATATAATAATGCCAGTGTAGCCAGTCAAGCAATTGTTCTAATATCTTTGTTCTTTCATTGCTCTTCACCATGTTCAGAGACAAACTTGACAATGGTGTTTGATAGAAATTGCTGGCATGATCTGATTTACATGGTTCTTGGTACACTTGAAAAACAACTATCATGCCGGAAATATGTGCAGGCTTTGTACTGAACAATTCCTCCATATAGACAGCCACTGGATCAAGATACTCTTGATTTATTTCTGGGTATTGTGACTCAGCTTCATTTCCTGGTACTGCAGATGTGCTCTCTTGGTCTACAATCAACTCGGAACATGTTTGCATGCTACCTGATGAGTGTGGTGCCACTACTTCTACTGAATTAGACAATGGGGAAGACTGTCTGACCATATCCATATCATAGCATCTTTTGAGAGCATTAAGAACACAGGGAGATTGACTTTGAAAGCAGAGACCATCCAACACATCTGCTATTGGATCATGTGGTGCTTTAGATGGTAGTGTTGGTTCTTCTGAGATTTCATGTTTTCTCTTATAACTATCAGCCAGAATGTGATCCCAACTTCCTTTTATAATCTGAAATTTATTAAAGCAAAAAGGTAGGGAGTCAACCTTGATCACTTCATTATCTGCTTTAGACTCTGTGACTTCATCTGTTACTTGATATTCAAAAGGATTCAAGGGCTGAACCCCTGGATCTAAACCAGATTTTTAATCATCCCTGATTTCCTCATCTAATTGGTGAGAGAGTTCTCTTCTCCTGTGATTATCATCTAGGATGTGATCCAGATTCCCTTTCACAATCTGCAATGAATTGAAACATAAGGGTAAAGACTCAATATGTATTGGTTCTTCCTCTATTTCAGATTCCGTGGTTTCAAGAAGATTCAGGGGAGAACTTCTGGATCTGAAAAAGGTTTTGTATCATCCCTCTCCTTCTTGACTGATTCATTAGAGCATTCCTCCTCCTTCCTATTCACAACCTGCTTGTAATGCTCTCTTAACAGTGAGGCAAAAGATAGAGGAAGGCATTTTGTTCTTACTTGACAATCTCCTGCATTTTCCTCTTTGCAACCTTGCTCAACATGCAAAGTTTGATTGTCATCTTTGCATGGTTGTGACCAGGCCTCTTCTTCCCATGGAGACAATATTGGTTGCTCTGTACAGTCAACCTCAATCTCAACCTTATAGTCTTCCTCTTGATAATCATATTCAATATGGCTACCTCTGTATGGAAGGTCATCTATCATGTACATTGTTGTTGAGGATTTCCTTGCCTCCTTCTGATTTTGGACTTCATCTTTGGCTGTGTTGTGGATAGAGTACATGAAACAATCATTTTTTGTTTTAGGGTGTCTAGGATGGGTTGCAAATTGCTTGGGTACATTGATGTTTGTCTTCTCCGGAACTAATGGAACAGGAGGTATCTGAACATCAAGTTCCTCTTTCCTGCTAATCATATGCATTATTTCGTTAGATTGTGTTTGTCAACATATCTAGCTTGGTCTCTGCAGATATCAATCACTCTCTTTCTATTTTGTCCTTCTTCATTGCTTTTAACTTGGCTTCCCTGTTCAGCAGGTTGGCTTCCACATCAACTACCACATTTTGCATTTCTTCCAGGGTTGCAGGGTCCCTTTCTTTTAACCAGAATTCCATCTCTGGGTCAAATGCATCTGGGTAGTGCAAGAGAGCCCATCCTGGGGGTGGCTTTATCTTAGCAAGTATTGAATGGTATACCTTATTGAAATTGGCTGAAAAGTGTTGTACTGTCTCCCCTGGCTGTCTTTTTAAATGGGTATAGTCTTCCATGATGAGAAAAACATTTCCCAGGACCACCCATCTATCCAAGAGAACTTGAGTGAATTGATGAAAGTTGCTAATGCTTGCAGTTGGAAGATATTTAAACCAACTTTTAACTTTTCCTTGCAATGATAGGAAAAACATTATGATACGCACATCATCTTCTCCCACCTTAAACAGATCAAGGAAATCCTCAATATTTTGAATGTACTTTTCATCAGTGATCTTTGCATTTTCTCCATCAAATCTGGGTAGATTATTGATAAAATTTGTAGGGAGGTCATGTAGGATAGGAGCAAAACCAAAGGCTTGTATCTATCTGGGAATTTTACAGGTACAGGCAGTAAAGCAGGAGGCTTATCACCAGTTGGAGCTTTTGCAAGAGCAGGAGAAGAAATAGAAGGTTCATGTGCCACTGGGTTTTCTACAAGTGCATCAGGGATATACACAGGTGTAAAAGTTTGTACATGGTCTACAATATGGGGCTTAGCTTCTGAAGGCCCATCAAACTACCAATGATCAATGTAAACCTCAACAGTGTACTCTTGATCAGGCTTAAATTAGGATAAAATGAAGTTACAGATAAAAACAACAATTTCTTGAATCCAATTTGGGCTTGAATACTTTCTCCTTCTAGGCTGACTGGTCATGTTTCAGGTCCTCCAGTGGAGTCTTTCAATGGAACTGGTTTGAATTGGAGTCGCCAAGTGGATGATTTCAACTTTCTTGTGGCTGGCTGTTGTCCACCATCAACAACCAGATACCAATCTTGGCAAATGCTTGAATCATCTAATTTTGACATGGGGTTTTTGAGTTCTGAAGAAACACTAAGTTTTTTCAATGACTCAGTCCCTAGTATGGTCGCCATTATGTTTTCACCCTATAATTTAAGAGATTGGCAAGACTAAACTATAAAGCACAACATCAAACATATGCACAATAGAGAAAACAACGGAAACATTTAAACAGAGAAGTAGCACATCACCATTTCGACATAGCTCAAGAATCCTATACACGGTCTTTGATTATTGATGTCCAACTCCAAAATTACAGTGCTCCAATATAGTAGTTCTTACAATGCAGGGGCTAACAACATCCAACACTGCAAACCAGAAGTTGAAGGAGTATTTAACTAACAACTTAAGTCGGTTGCCCTAATCTACTTTGGCAAACTTCATTTATTACAAACCACTGAAAATTAAACAGGTATGGCCATGCAGGGCTCGAACAAAGAGAATCTCTGACAACATCGCCTGTAAAATTAATTTTGAGCAGCTCTTCCTGTATCTAAAAGCTTCAATGGCTCTTTGTAAGATCAAAGGTAGTCTTGGAAGTGGTATGTGATGATCTCGAAGAGGCAGCGAACGATGGTTCTAACATCTGGCCGTGCTTTTCAAACGATCAACGTTGGGTAATTAAGTTTGGTGCAGCGCTGGCTACTTTCATTTATTGATGTCGGTGCTGATGTGCTTTGCTGCCCCTTCAGTCTCTGCTATAATATCTTTGCATCAATGCTCGACTCATCCTTTTCTGTCTTTTTCCTACCCAAGCCTTTCTGCCACATTCCACCTTATTTCTTCATAAAATGAGTTTCAAAACTCATATGCCCGACTTGACCCTTTTTACACAAAACATCGTAAAAGACCCATTTACCTGGAATTGAAAATCTGTGGGTTTTATCTTGGAGCCGCATCGCATCCGTAGCAGCATCACATTTCACAAGTTTTGCAACTTACGATATAACGAAAGGAATCGACGATGCGATGCGAAGTGGGAGGTGACGTGGCGGGAGGATGATGACGTGGAGTAATGGAATGGGAATGATAGCGAAGGAAAGGCATATTCGCGGTGAGCGGATTACTAGGGAGGGGCCAAAACCGCATCGCAATCACAAATCTTTACCATGAAGCAGTAGAGGTAAACTCTAAAATGTACGGTGTGCGAAGCGTGGGGAGGAAGGAGGTGATGTGGAGGGAAGGCGAGACCGAACTGCATCACAAATTGCAAACTTTAATTTTTAGTTTATAAGCATGAAGGTAAACTCTTAAATCCGTGAAGTACGATTTGCGATGACTGGAGGACGATTTGTCAGGGGAAAATGGAGCCCACTGCAATCGACAGGGTTATGATAATGTGATATATATTGGAAACGACTGTAAAGTGGGGTGCGGAGCTGATGTGGTGGGACCAACCTTCGCATCGCAAGTTAAAGAAAATAGATTGTGGGCACTCCAAAGGTAAGTTAAGAAAAAATGCAATGCGATATATCGCAAATTGGCAATCGTAGGTTTTAAGTTTTAGTTGCGATGTGAAGGGTTATAATATGCGATCTGCGATGGAGGGTGGGGAAGAAAGGGTGACGTGGAGGGATGACCCCACTTTAATTGCAATCAGGGAATAAGGAAGCGGAGGTAAGTAAAAAACAATGATATAACGATGAAAGGTAAAGTGGAAAGCTAAAGCGAAAAAAGGCGGAAAAGGTAAGGCTCAAGCGGAAAAATGAAATGGAAAGGGAGTGTAACGGGTGACTGGGTCCCACTTTATAGCATATAGCCTTTCGAAAGGTTTGTAGGAGATGAAAATCAAAGGTTTTTTTGGATTTGGCCTATGGGAAAAATGGTTTTGAATGTGCGGGATTATAATGAAATGTATGGAAATATATGAATGGGGAAGGAAATGTAAATAAAGGAAAATGAATGAAATGAACGTATGGGGGGATATATGCTATGGTTTAAAACTTTAGGATATAAGTTAATAATCATAACTTGAACCATATAAATAACTTATCCATAGGAGCATTTAGACAAGCAGCCAATCAAATCCTTTAAAACAAAATGAAGCTTTCTTTTTCTTTCTTGCTTTGTTTCTCTTTATCTCTGCCTTAAATGATAGTTCTTGTGCTGCTACTTTGTGTTCCTTTGCCATCTTATCAGCAACATTTTTCCTTTCCACTGAACTGAAAGGCCCATAGAGTTTTTGAAGCTCATGACAGTCAGAACTTCCCATCCTTCCTGAAAATTAACAATAGCCATGGAATATTATTTTCAGTAAAGACAAATCTAATCAATAATCAGTCACCTGGTGATATTGTGAAATACAGGAGTCTAATAGATCCCTTGTCCTTCTTCTTAGGACAATTGCTGGCGAAGTGTCCAAGCTCACCACAATTAAAGCACCAAACCTTGGATAGGTCCCTCTTCTTCTTCCCTTGCTACCTTTGTCCCTTTGATGCAAGGGTTGCATCGTCCTCCTCCTCTTTCTTTACTTTGACTGTACGGCTGCTGCTACTTTGCCTCTTGGTAAACCTCCTGGTTTCTTCCTGACGGAGGATTGCCCACATATCCGCCCAGGATAGTAACGTTATCCTGCCCAATATGCTTTGGACAAACGTTTCCCATTGCTCAGTGACTGCATTTAGGGCAGTCCTCACCAAGAGCCCTTCATCCGGAGTTGTACCCATCGCAATCAGTTGGTCCTGGATAGTCTGAAGTCTAAAGAGGAAGGGATCTATTACCTCACCCTTCTGCATTTGGAACAACCTCATCTGATTCCCCAGAAGCATCTTCCTCTAGACGGAGCCTCCCTGATACATTGTGGCCAAAGTTGTCCACATTTCATTTGCCATGTTCTTCCCGGCAATATGTGGAATCATGTGATCTTTGAATCCATCCATGATCAAGTGCTTAGCTCGCGCCTGATTCTCTTTGAATTTCTTCAGGGGATTTGCATCAATAGGCACAACTAGGACATTCTTAGCATGGTCCTTGATGCCGTACTCATTCAGGACTGTCAGGATCTTAGCCCTCTAGATAATCAAGTTGGACATGCTGTCCAACCTGTCCTGATCTCTTAGTCCATGAGAAACCATCTTTGCTCAAATCTATCGAAATAGATACTCCTCTCGCTCTTTCTGCTGCAACACTCAACATAAAATTGGATCTGGGTTTCTTGGCGATAGAAACCCTCCATGGTAGCTGTCCCCTCTGACAACGGATCTCCCTCTCGAAAATCCTTCGCCAAAAATAGCTGAAACAATTCTCTACGATCACCCTCCTGATTGAATCTCAGATCTGTTTGGCACAAATTTTCTTAGCAACTGTTCTCCTCCCACTCTTGTCACCTTTGTTAGGCACGATTTTGCACCGACAGAAGTTCTGCTTCCAAACTTCGGCAAATTTGCACAATAACCTCAAATCATGGACTGCGTCCCTTTGGCTGGCCTCTGTGTCAGCAGACTGGCTCAGTGCGGCTTCTGTTACACGATTGTGCAACGCAGGTTGCTCCTGCGTCTCTTTGGAAGGCTCTGCGCTGCCTCTGCGTCACTCAACTGGCTCTGCGTCAGCCTGGCCGGGCTGCATCCCTCTTGGTGCTCGCTGCCCTCTTATGGAACTCTGATGCTTCAGCTGCCTTCTCTGCAACAAATTCTTCAGCCGCTCTGCTGGAAGATCAACTTGATTTGCAATGCTTTGATACCATGTGAAATTTTCAAAATAGAAACCCTACTGCAATATCTAGATCTGCTTCACCTAATGTTTAATTAACATTAACAAGTTATTTTACTGAATTATTTAGAATTACATTAAAGTAGACACTAACTATAGCCTACACATCCACAGATCATTTGCTGAACTATTCACACGTGACAAGATTACACACGATTTTTCGGATAATTGTCCCCGTAAAAACCCAATGCGGGAAAACCGGTGTAGTAGCTCTAGAGGGTTTTATTATTATGCAGAATCTGAATACAACATTCTGGGCACTAGAAATGGTTGTCCCTACAGAGAAATTACACGACAGTTTGTACCTTTCACACGGAGACAGAAGATATGGCTGTACCACACACTCAAACAGGATTTACAGATCACGGGCCCCTTCTGGCCCACTAGAACCCTCAACGTTGCCTCTGTTGCCTATGCGTCAACCCTCACTCTCTGCGTCGGCCCTCACTGGCCAGCGTCCCGACTGCATCACCCTAACTAGTGTTGCGTTGCCTCTGCGTTGCCTCGGTTAGGCCTGCGTCGCCTCTGCTGGTGTTGCGCTGCTTGGGTCTGCGTCACCTTGGCTGGGCTTACGCAGTCTCTGCGTTGCGTAGTCTCTACATGGTGCTGGTTGAACTGTGTCCTCCAGGCTGGCTATGTGCTAACTGATACTCACCATGAAAATATCTGAATACAATAATACAAAAAATCTTACTACAGTATCTTGATTTACTTCTCCTACTTGTGATTTAATTATACAAGTTATTTTCAGAAAATACTGAAGTAAACAAAACTAGCATCCTACACACATACAAATCATTTACTGAATATTACGCTCATTCGACAACGTGACGCACATATTTTGCGGAAAAATGTCCCCGGAAAAACCAATGCGGGAAAATCGGTGTAACAGATATAAGGGTTTATTATTATTAAGTAGAAACTGAGTACAACTACTCAAATTTGGGCACCTTATTGGTTAACCCGACAGAGAAAATAAGATCTGCAGCAATACCTGTTGTTCTGGATACTGAAGACTGGACTGATTCACACCCTCAAATGGGATTTACAGAACTCAGCCCAGTTCTTCCTCTAGAAAACCCAACGCTTCTCTAAAGCTGCCTGTGTCAGCCCTGCTAGCCTCTGCGTGCCTCTGCGCTGCTCAGAAGGGGATCGCGCAACCCCAGACTGGGTGACGCAGTCATTACACTACCCTGGATGGCCTCTGCGTAACCCTGAAGGCCTCCTGCGGCCTCAGCGTTGCTCTTTCTGGGCCTGCGTAGCACCTGTGTAGCGGCTGAAACCCTTTGCACTGCGCAGCCCTTGGTTCATCTACGCTGCTCCCAGTTGCTGCTTCTCTGCATCTTGCTGACTCTTGGCTCCGGGATCAGATCATCCCCTTCGCCAATACTACCCCTCGCTGCAGCTGAAACACTTTTGGAAATTCTTAGTAAACCACACCCTAGAATTCCAGCTCAGTCTCAGTGCTCTGCCTCTGTGTGTGTGTGTCCAACTGACCCCCGAGCCTTTCTCTTATACTTTTTTGTTGACACATCAACGGTCGTGATTTAATCTCTTATCAACAACTTAGATTAAAAGACTGCTTGATCCGCGTCACTTAGAACATTTCATCACGTGTTTAATTAATTCACTTTAATTTTTCTAATTCCCTAAGTTAGACTTAGGGTCCTCATTAAAAAATTAATTATTTTAATATCTCACACATTAGATGAAATTTCTCCTAACACTTTCTAGGTTTTGGAGGTCTTGCGTGTCTTAGCCACTCCACAAAAATTTTAGGGCTAGAGCACACCCGATGCTACCACAACACTCAAAATCTCAACACTCCCTCTTAACATGGAGTGTGCTCTAGTAATACATCCACACCATGTATCACAAGATCTCGACATCGGTCTCTGCACTGTTGATGCTAGGCCTGCTACCCTCCATCCACTGCACTATTGCTTTCTGTACTATTTCCCATGTCACTGCCACTGACATTGCTACATTTGTACTGCAGCTCCCTCTCAAATTGCTGCATCATGCTGCCCATAGCACTACCACTGCTAACTGCTGCACTACAACTCAGTTGCTGAGAAGTAAGCAATTGAAGGATCCCTGCCCAATTGTTGACAAACAAGTTAGGTTGAATCTCATCATTGAGGCTCCCTTGGTTGCTGCTCTACAATGTTCTCCGGAAGCCACTGCGCTGCTACAACTTTGCACTGCATGAGCACAGCCTCTCCGCGCTGCTGATTTCCCATCAGCCTCTGCGTTGCTGCCTCTACGCTGCTTCTGCCTCTGCACTGCGTTGCTCCCTCTAAAACATCTCAACACTGCCCTTTGCTTCCTATGATTTTCTGCAACCATCTTTCTACTTGTCGCACTACCGTCTTAAGGCTCCCGTAGCTCGTATGTGATCCAAGAGTTGGGCTTACTCAAGGGTCCTGCCTCTTTCTTGATCTGTAGCTGCTCTATAGATCTATATCGCCCCACTTACGTGGCTCATGAGCACTCATGGCTATGTCATCATCACTCCCATCATCGTTTGCGGTTGCTGCCTTGGATTCAGAAGATCCTTTGTCCTTCTTCTTAGGAGAAGTGTTGGCGAAGTGTCCAAGTTCGCCACAGTTAAAGCACTGGACCTTGGATAGGTCCCTCTTCTTCTTCCCTTGCTGCCTTCATTCCTTTGATGGAAGGGCCGCATCATCTTCCTCTTATTTCTTCACCCTGATAGTTTCGCTGCTGTTGTTTTGCCTCTTGGTGAATCTCCTGATCTCCTCCTAACGGAGGATTGCCCCCATGTCCGCCCAGGATGGTAATGCTGCCCTATGCTTTGGACAAACGTTTCCCACTCCTCAGTGACTACATTCAAGGCAGTCCTTTCCAAGAACCCTTCATACGGAGTCGCACCCATGGCAATCAGTTGATCCCAGATATTCTGAAGTCAGAAAAGGAAGGGATCTATCTCCTCACCCTTCTGCATCTGGAACAACCGCATCTGATTCTCTAGAAGCATTTTCCTTTGAACGTAGCTTCCCCGATACATTGTCTCCAAAGAAATCCACATCTCATTTGCCGTGTTCTTCCTGACAATATGTGGCACAATGTGATATTTAACTCCGTCCATGATTAAACGCTTAGCCCACGCTTGATTTTCATTTAATTTCTTTAGAGGATCTGGATCGGTAGGCACAAATAGGACATTCGTTGCCTGGTTCTTGATGTCATACTCATCCAAGATTGTTAGTATCTTGGCTCTCCAGATGACAAAGTTAGCCACACCGTCCAACCTGTCCTGATCTCTCAGTCCATGAGAGGCCATCTAACTCAAATCTGATGGAACAATACTCTTCTCCCTCTTTCTGTTGCAAAACTCAACAGAAATGTTGGATCTGGGTTTCTTGGTGATCAAAAGCCCTCTATAGTAGCTGCTCCCTCCGTCAACTGATTTCCCTCTTTGAAATCTTCAGCCAAAAACAACTGAACAGTTCTCTACGATCACCCTCCCGATCGAATCTCAAATCTGTTTGGCGCAGATCTACTGAGTAACTGTCTTCTTCCCGCTCTTTGTCAACTTAGCTAGGCACAATTCTGCACCGACAAAATCTCCACCATACCAGCAATTGCTGAAGATCTGAAGCTCTACTTTCGGATCTCGGTAATACTTCACAACAACATAAAAGAAAGCTAGGTTGCATCCCTCTGGCTAGCCTATACGTGAGTAGGCTGGCCCAACATAGCCTGCTCTCCCGTCCCTTTGGAAGGCACTGTATTGTCTCTGCATCACCCAGATGGGGTTGCGTCAGCCCCTACGTAGCCTTTGCTGGGACTGCGTCCTCCTGCTGCTGAGCTGCCCTTTCCAGATCTCTGCTACTTCAGTTTCTTTCTGCAGCAAAAAATTCTTCAGCTGATTTTGCTGGAGGTTTAGCTTGATCTGCAATGCTCTGATACCATGTGAAAATTTCTGAATACAATAATACATAAATCCTACTGTAGTATCTTGATTTACTTCTCCTACTTGTGATTTAATTATACAAGTTATTTTAAGAAAATATTCAGAAAATACCGAAGTAAACACAACTAGCAGCCTACACACATACAAATCATTTACTGAATATTACGCTCATTCGACAAAGTGAAACAGATTTTTTGGACAAATGTCCCCAGAAAAACCCAATGCGGGAAAACCAGTGCAACAGATATTAGGGTTTATTATTATTAAGTAGAATCTGAGTACAACAAATCTAGGCACGTTACTGGTTAACCCGACAGAGAAAATAAGATCTGTAGCAATACTTGCTGTTCTGGAGATTAAAGACTCGACTGATTCACACCCTCAAACAGGATTTATAGAACTGAGTCCTTTTCTGCCTCTAGAAAACCCAGCGCTGCTCTAAAGCTGCCTGCGTCAGCCTTGCTAGCCTCTTCGTACCTCTGTGCTTCTCAGAAGGGGACTGCGTAACCCCAGACTAGGTGAAGCAGTCCTTACGCTGCCCTGAATGACCTCTGCGTAACCCTGAAGGCCTCATGCTACCTCAGCGCTGCCCTTTATGGGCCTGCGTAGCGGCTGAAACCCTCTGTGCTGCACAGCTGCTGCGTAGCCTCTGCTTCCTCTGCGTTGCTCCTGGTTGTTTCTTCTCTACCTCTTGTTGACTCTTGGCTCCGGGATCAGATCATCCCCTTAGCCAATACTACCCCTTGCTGCAGCTGAAACACTTATGGAAATTCTTAGCAAACCACACCCTAGAATTCTAGCTCAGTCGCAGTGCTCTGCCTCCGTGTGTATGTGTCCAATTGACCCCCAATCCTTTCTCTTATACTTTTTCGTTGACACATCAACGACCATGATTTAATCTCTTATCGACTGCTTAGATTAAAAGACTGCTTGATCCACGCCACTTAGAATATTTCATCAGATGTGTTTAATTAATTCACTTTAATTTTTCTAATTCCCTAAGTTAGACTTAGGGTCCTCATTAAAAAAATTAATTATTTTAATATCTCACACAACAGATGAAATTTCTCCAAACGCTTTCTAGGTTTTGGAGTTCTTGTGTGTCTTAGCCCCTCCACAAAATTTTAGGGCTAGAGCACACCCGATGCCACCCCAACACTCAAAATTTCAACACTCACTGCCCCTCTGCCTTGTTGTATCCTCGACCTTGGATCAAATCATCCCTTGCCGATCTCTGCCCCTCATTGCACTGCAAACTCGCTTCGAATTTCTCAGCAAACCCTGCCCCAGAAATTCGACTTAGCTTTAGTGCCCTGCCAATGTGTGTGTGTGTCTCCAATTGACCCCAAACCTTTCCCTTATACTTTTCTCGTTGGAAAACCAACGACCGTGATCTAATCTCTAATCGACGACTCAGATTAAAAGACTACTTGATCCACGTCACTCAGAACATTTCATCACTTGTGTTTAATTAATTCACTTCAATTTTTCTAATTTCCTAAGTTAGACTTAGGATCCTCATTAAAAAAATTAATTATTAGAATAACTTCAACACTAGATGACATTTCTCCAAATGCTTTCTGGGTTTTGGAGGTCCCATGTGTCTTAGCTCCTTTGCAAAATTTCAGGGCTAGAGCACACCCGATGCTACCTCAGAATCACAACAGACAAGGGGAGGGAGTGTGCCAGTGCCTTATGGACCCAAAGAAGGAATATAATGAGGTAGGGGTTGTAATGTGCGGAGGTGCATGAGAAATTTGGATGAGGAAAATGGAGCCGCGGTACCAAAATCAGTGCTGCCCTTGTACTTCCCTTCCCAAATCCATATGCCAATAGGGGAGATCCCACGAGACTAGGATTGTGGATTAAAACCTCCCCCCATATTTGAGGCGAGGGAACAAAACTACAGTCAAAGCCCTTCCTTTTTTCAAGTCACTCAATAATCCATACCTAGGATATCCAAGGAAAAACAAGCATAAGCACCCAATTGCACAATCGAAAACATACATTTTGGGTTGGATAACCCACCTTCAAACATATGTTCTCGAAAGATGGGTGAGGGGACATATGATTGATGTAGGGAGTGGAGATGAAATGGCACAATGTATCAGCTACACTAGACATTGCAAGGGCTACTGATTGTTTGTTGAAGATATATCTAGGAGAAATGTTTCTCCAATGGGGTCACACTTTTGGTGGGTAACATGTTATGTTTGCACAGAGATTACCACACTCACATATTTTGCGTGGGGTCACACGCTTTTGGTGGGTAACATATTGTTGCGTAGATATTACCACACTCACATCTTTTGTGTGCCTCAACAAGCTCCTACATCATCAACTACCATCAAGTACAAATGGATCTTCTAATTCTTCTCTCTTTCTTTATATTTTCATTTATCTTTTTGATATTTCACATTCTAGTTATGGATTTTGTATTACCAACCAAAACCCTCCCATTAAATGAAAATGTTTTATATATACAAGTGAGACCCTAGGGCTATTGGAATGTACAAAATAGACCCTAGGGATAATGGAAGAGTCATACCTAGTGGAACCTTAGTATCTTATTCACACTTTTTAAGCCAATTGTTCTTTGACATGGGGGAAATACATAAAAGAAACTAAGTCTAATGAATGATAATAATTTTAGTGTTTTTGGATTTAGGATTAATATGTTTTGTGATATTTCATGATATCTATGCATATTTATGCAAATAGAAAATAAAAAGATGGGAATTTTATTTTATTTTTGAGAGTGGTTGAAAGGAAACAATAATGTTTAAACTAGAATTATGACTATGGAGAATAAAAGCCAGATTTGGAGGGCTATTTGTTTAAGAATGATTGGGACCAACAAAGTTGCAAACTGCGTATTGTATCCAACCCTATGTTGTTATCAATTGATGCAAAAAATTTCTTTGAAAGGGCTTGCTACCGCAAAATTTTGCAGGCCTAGTTCAAATGCTCACTAGGAAGATCCAGACCTTGTGGCAACAAGAGATTAGCCACCATTGTCACGTCAACAACTTTTCTCCAGCTATATAGTGGTTTGTCACCTCAGCAGCAACCTTTCTCCATCTATATTGTGGTATATTGCACCATAAGAAAGGATTCCCTGCATATTCAACATGGAGGGTTTAAATGATGTGGCATGCTTTCGTAGAAACGAGTCTAGAATCAAAATGTAATTATTCAAATCTTATATAAACATAAAAATAAAGAAATAGAATCAAAATGTAATTATTCAAATCTTATATAAACATAAAAATAAAGAAAATTACTAGTTTACTTTTTATTTTTGATGGTTATATTTTCTATATATTATTTTATTTATATATTTTTCTAAGCATAGGGCTTTTTGAATAATAAAAATTAAGGGCAATTGCAAAATTTAGTAAAAAGAGGTGTGCCTTCGGTGGAATAAGGAGTGTGCCTTATTTTCACTAGGGCCATGGGGTTAAATCAATGCCTCTCTTGAGTTAGTTAATCAATTATTGTGGATTATAGCCAGAGGTGGAACCTTAGATTTTAAATGAGGTCGCACCTAATCAAGAACAAGTTTTGAAACAAGGCCCTACTAGAAAGGATTATACTTAGGGAAAAAACTTCAACAAATAGCTCAAATATGATGCAAAATAAATTGAAGCCTTGACCTTAGTGACGAGTAGTAGTGCATGGCCCAACAAAAAGAAAAAAACTCTACCTTACACCAAGAAGAGAGCTGTGCGAGTAAAACCCTAGACATCCCTGATTAAGTGACAAAGTTTCCTTTCAAATGGATTGATCTAGTTAGTTTTTGTAGTATTCTATAGTTATCCACAAATCGCCTTAAGAAATTGTGAAATCAACCAAGAAAGATAATTCATGATGAACACCAAAGATTTCATGAAAATGTTTCACATTATGGAAAAACGATCTCAACAATTCACAACGATCTGCAAGGTAGGGAGGTTTCTCTATTTATAGATTAGGATTTCAACATATTTCCTCCTTTCGCTTGTTTTTATAGATTAGGATTTCAACATCTTTCCTCCTTTCGCTTGAAAAAGCAAGCGACTTTTCATCCACAATATGCTTCGCAATCACAATTAAGTCAAATTGCAAGTTATTTCATTTCATTACTTAAATCTCAAAATAGGTGAGACATCCCACCAATTAGAGGTTTGATTTGACAAAAGGAGGTTTGAATTGACCTAAGGGTACAACTTTCCATCAAGAAATAGCTTCAATGAGGACATTGGCCTTTCCAGTGGCTAATATAATGGGGGTGACCACCCTTTGCTTGGTGCATAGTGATTCAAAGCATGCTTTTAGGCTCATTGCATGATTTGACTCGAAATGTCCCCTGGATTGCTTGGAGACCTAAATGGCCTTCTATTTTTCGTCAACATTCCTCCAAATTGACCTTTACATGATCCAATGGGTAGAAAAGGTGGACGACAAGATGTGATTTTTTTATTTTTGAGAGTGGTTGAAAGGAAACAATATTGTTTAAACTAGAATTACGACTATGGAGAATAAAAGCCAAATTTGGAGGGCTATTTGTTTAAGAATGATTGGGATTAACAAAGTTGCAAATTGCATATTGTATCCAAACCTATGTTGTTATCAATTGATGCAAAAAAAAAAAAATTCTTTGAAAGGGCTTGCTATTGCAAAATTTTACAGGCCTAGTTCAAATCCTCACTAGTAAGATCCAGACCTCGTGGCAACAAGAGATTAGCCACCATTGTCACCTCAACAACCTTTCTCCGGCTATATAGTGGTTTGTCACCTCAACAACCTTTCTCCATCTATATTGCACGATAATAAAGGATTCCCTGTATGTGAATCACCTAGAGTATATTCAACACGGAGGGTTTAAACGATGTGGCATGCTTTCGTAGAAATGAGTCTAGAATCAAAATGTAATTATTCAAATCTTATATAAACATAAAAATAAAGAAACTCACTGGTTTAATTTTTATTTTTGATGGTTATATTTTCTAGATATTATTTTATTTATATATTTTTCTATGCATAGGGATTTTTGAATAATAAAAATTAAGGGAAATTGCAAAATTTAGTAAAAAGAGGTGTTCCTTTGGTGGAATAAGGAGTGTGCCTTATTTTCACTAGGGCCATGGGGTTAAATCAATGCCTCTCTTGAGTTAGTTAATCAATTATTGTGGATTATGGCAGGAGGTGGAACCCTAGAAGTTAAATGAGGCCGCACCTAATCAAGAACAAGTTTTGAAACCAGGCCCTACTAGAAAGGATTATACTTAGGGAAAAACCTTCAACAAACAGCTCAGCTATGATGCAAAATAAACTCAAGCCCCTTGGTGACAAGCACTAGTGCATGCCCCAACAAGAAGAAAAAAACTCTACCTTACACCAAGAAGAGAGTTGTGCGAGTAAAACCCTAGACATCCCTGATTAAGTAACGAAGTTTCCTTGAGCACTAGTGCATGCCCCAACAAGAGGAAAAAAACTCTACCTTACACCAAGAAGAGAGTTGTGCGAGTAAAACCCTAGACATCCTTGATTAAGTGACGAAGTTTCCTTTCAAATGGGTTGATCTAGTTAGTTTTTGTAGTATTCTTTAGTTATCCACAAATCGCCTTAAGAAATTGTGAAATCAACCAAG
The DNA here is from genome assembly GCA_034641835.2 of Pinus albicaulis. NCBI lineage: Eukaryota > Viridiplantae > Streptophyta > Pinopsida > Pinales > Pinaceae > Pinus > Pinus albicaulis. Next base: position 806,080,662 of record CM076581.1, on the reverse strand, counting down.
AAAGTTAATTCATGATGAACACCAAAGATTTCATGAGAATGTTTCACATTATGGAAAAACGATCTCAACAATTCACAACGATCTGCAAAGGAGGGAGATTTATCTATTTATAGATTAGGATCTCAACATCTTTCCTCCTGTCGCTTCAAAAAAGAAGCGACTTTTTATCCACAATATGTTTCGCAATCACAATTAAGTCAAATTGCAAGTTATTTCATTACATTACTTAAATCTCAACATAGGTGAGACATCCCACCAATTAGAGGTTTGACTTGACAAAAGGAGGTCCGAATTGACCTAAGGGTACAACTTTCCATCAAGAAATAGCTTGAATGAGGACATTGGCCTTTCCAATCGCTAGTATAATGGGGTTGACCTCCCTTGATTTGACAAAAGGAGGTCCGAATTGATCTAAGGGTACCACTTTCCATCAAGAAATAGCTTGAATGAGGACATTGGCCTTTCCAATCGCTAGTATAATGGGGGCGACCTCCCTTTGCTTGGTGCATAGATGGTCTAAAGCATGCTTTTAGGCTCCTTGCATGATTTTGACTCGAAATGTCCCTTGGATTGCTTGAAGACCTAAATGGCCTTTTGTTTTTCCTCAACATTCCTCCAAATTGACCTTTACATGATACAACGTGTAGAAAGAGTGGATGACAAGATGGGATTTTTTTATTTTTGAGAGTGCTTGAAAAGAAACAATACTGTTTAAACTAGAATTACGACTATGGAGAATAAAAGCTAGATTTGGAGAGCTATTTGTTTAAGAATGATTGGGACCAACAAAGTTGTAAATTGCATATTGTATCCAACCCTATGTTATCAATTGATGCAAAAATTTTCTTTGAAAGGGCTTGCTACCACAAAATTTTGCAGGCCTAGTTCAAATCCTCACTAGGAAGATCCAGACCTCGTGGCAACAAGAGATTAGCCACCATTGTCACCTCAACAACCTTTCTCAGCTATATAGTGGTTTGTCACCTCAACAACCTTTCTCCATCTATATTGTGGTATATTGCACCATAAGAAAGGATTATGTGAATCACCTAGAGTATATTCAACATGGAGGGTTTAAACGATGTGGCATGCTTTTGTAGAAACGAGTCTAGAATCAAAATGTAATTATTCAAATCTGATATAAACATAAAAATAAAGAAACTCATTGGTTTACTTTTTATTTTTTATGGTTATATTTTCTATATATTATTTTATTTATATATTTTTCTATGCGTAGGGCTTTTTGAATAATAAAAATTAAGAGCAATTGCAAAATTTAGTAAAAAGAGGTGTTTGTTCGTGGAATAAGGAGTGTGCCTTATTTCACTAGGGCCATGGGGTTAAATCATTGCCTCTCTTGAGTTAGTTAATCAATTATTGTGGAGTATGGCCGGAGGTGGAACCTTAGAAGTTAAATGAGGTCACAACTAATCAAGAACATGTTCTGAAACAAGGCCCTACTAGAAAGGATTATACTTAGGGAAAAACCTTCAACAAATAGCTCAATTATGATGCAAAATAAATTGCATCCCCTTAGTGACAAGCACTAGTGCATTACCCAACAAGAAAAAAAACAACTCTACCTTACACCAAGAAGAGAGCTGTGTGAGTAAAACACTAGACATCCCTAATTAAGTGAGAGTTTCCTTTCAAATGGATTGATCTAGTTAGTTTTTTTAGTATTCTTTAGTTATCCACAAATTGCCTTAAGAAATTGTGAAATCAACCAAGAAAGATAATTCATGATGAAGACCAAAGGTTTCATGAAAATGTTTCACATTATGGAAAAACGATCTCAACAATTCACAACGATCTGCAAAGGAGGGAGATTTATCTATTTATAGATTAGGATCTCAACATCTTTCCTCCTTTCGCTTGAAAAAACAAGCGACTTGTCATCCACAATATGCTTTGCAATCACAATTAAGTCAAATTGCAAGTTATTTTATTACATTACTTAAATCTCAAAATAAGTGAGACATCCCACCAATTAGAGGTTTGATTTGACAAAAGGAGGTCCGAATTGACCTAAGGGTACAACTTTCCATCAAGAAATAGCTTGAATGAGGACATTGGCCTTTCCAATGGCTAGTATAATGGGGGCGACGTCCCTTTGCTTGGTGCATAGATTATTGAAAGCATGCTTTTAGGCTCCTTGCACGATTTTGACTCGAAATCTCCCTTGGATTGCTTGGAGACCTAAATGGCCTTCTGGTTTTCCTCAACATTCCTCCAAATTGACCTTTACATGATCTAATGGGTAGAAAGGGTGGACGACATTCCTTGTCTGGGAACATTTGCCTCCCTTTTGTGTGGTTTAAGGCTTTAACTTTCCTGAACATGAGTTGTCCTTGTTCTATGATGTGTCCGCGACTTGCTTTGACATGTTTATTACTCAACACATTTGCCATGTTACCTCTTTTAACCTCATGCCTGCGCCAAAAGGAGAAGCTGCCTCGTTTTGAAGGTAACTCAAAGATGTAAATGGGACATTAAAGGGAGCGTTAAGAGTGCCGTGACTTGGAGCTGATTACTCTGGGACTTGGAGGTCACAAGATATCTTTTTATTGCCTTGGAGGATGTGGGTCACTGCATTACAGAGCCCAAATGCATCTCAAACTTTGAGACTTCCATGAAGAATGATGGCCATGGCTCAAGAGGTGTGAATACATATGGATATGGTTGATTTGGGGAACAAAGAGTGCATTGAGATAATGGAAAAGCGTGGGGAAAAGTACAATAAGTGATAACCTTTATATGGCTACTCAACAGGTGCTCCCATAAGTCATCAGTCGTAGTAGATCCACCCGCTGATGCTCACATTGTGAAAAATCTACTGCAATATCTTGGTTTATTTCTCCTACTTGATTTAGATTAATACAAGTGATTTTCAGAAATTAGATTCAGAAAATATTGAAATAAACACAACTATAGTCTACACATGCAGATCATTTACTGAATAATACGCTCATACAACAAAGTGAAACATGGAAGTCCCCGGAAAAACCCAAAGCGGGAAAACCGGTGCAACAGATATGAGGGTTTATTATTAAGTAGATTCTAAGTACAGTAAATCTGGGTTCCAGATTTGGAAAACCTGACAGAGAATAAAAGAAATCAAATTTGCAGCTAACCTGAAGTTCTAGTTCCAAATATCTGACTAATACACACCCTCAAACGGGATTTACAGAACTTAGCCCCGATCTGGATCTAGAAACCCTCAGCGCTGCCCCTGAAGCCTCAGCGTCAGCCCTGCTAGCCTTAGCATGCCACTGCGCTGCCCAGAGAGGGATTGCGTAAACCCTGGAAGGGTGACCAGGCCTTATGTTGGCCCTGGAAACCCTTTGCGTAACTTCTACAGCCCCCTAGAGCCTCTGCGTTGTCCTGTGTAGCACCTGCATAGTGGCTGCGCAACACTTGCGTAGCTACTGCTCTGTCCTTGTTGCTGCTCCTCTGCCTCTTACTGACTCTTGGCTTCGGGATCAGGTCATACCCTTAGCCAATACTACCCCTTGCTGCAGGAAATTTCTCCAGAAATTCTTAGCAAACCCGCCCTAGAATTCCATATCTATTCCTCAACTTTGCAACTATGTGTCTCCTCCAACTGACTGTCAAGCCTTTCTCTTATACTTTTTCATTCATCTCATCAACGACCGAGATTAAAACATTCATCAACGACTGAGATTAAAAGATTGCTTGATCCATGTGACTTAAGACAATTTCAACACATGTGACTCAAAAAGTGCTCCCATAAATCATCGGTCGTAGTAGATCCACCTCCTGATGCTCACATTGTGAAAAATATACTGCAGTATCGTAGTTTATTTCTCCTACTTCATTTAGATTAATACAAGTTATTTTCAGAAATTAGATTCAGAAAATACTGAAATAAACACAACTACAACCTACACATGCAGATCATTTACTGAATAATACGCTCATACAACAAAGTGATACATGGATTTTTGGACATAAGTCCCCGGGAAAACCCAAAGCGGGAAAACCGATGCAGCATATATGAGGGTTTATTATTAAGTAGATTCCGAGTACAGTAAATCTGGGTTCCAGATTTGGAAAACCCAACAGGGAATATAAGAAACCAAATCTGCAGCTAACCTGAAGTTCTAGTGCCAAATATTTGACTGATCCACACCCTCAAACGGGATTTACAGAACTCAACTCGGATCTGGGCCTAGAAACCCTTAGCGCTGCCCCTGAAGCCTCAGTGTCAGCCCTGCTAGCCTCAACATGCCACTGCGCTGCCCAGAGAGGGACTGCGTAACCCCTAGAAGGGTGACGCAGGCCTTACGCTGGCTTTGGAGACCCTCTGTGTAACTTCTGCAACCCCCTAGAGCCTATGCGTTGTCCTGCGTAGCGACTGCGCAACACCTACGTAGCTGCTGCTCTGCTTCTTTGCGCTGTCCTTGTTGCTGCTCCTTTGCCTCTTACTGACTCTTGGCTCCGGGATCTGATCATGCCCTTAGCTAATGCTACCCCTCGCTGCAGGAAATTCCTCCAGAAATTCCTAGCAAACTTGCCCTAGAATTCCATATCTATTCCTCAGCTCTGCAACTGTGTGTCTCCTCCAACTAACCCTCCAGCCTTTCTCTTATACTTTTTCATTCATCTCATCGACGACTGAGATTAAAACATTTATCAACGGCTGAGAACGGTTGAGATTAAAAGACTGCTTGATCCATGTGACTTAAGACAATTTCATCACATGTGTTAATTAATTCACTTTAATTATTTAATTTTACTAAGTTTAGACTTAGGAAATCCATTAAAATAATTAATTATTTGAATAACTTGAACACCAACTGAAATTTCTCAAAACACTTTCTGGGTTTTGGAGATCAAGTGTGTCCTAGCCCCTCCACACAATTTCAGGGCTAGAGCACACCCGATGCTACACCAATTATACAAAATCTTAGCACACATAACAACATAAGAGATAAGAATGTTGCATGATGCTTTCTTTCCCAGTATTCTTCTCTTTTCCTTACCCATCGAATGCTGAATGAAATTATTTCCTTCTAGTACTAACCTTTCTCTAGTGGGTCATTTCCTTCTAGCACTAACCTTTCTCTAGTGGCTTGTGGATTATACTAGACTCATAAGGTTTCCATAATTAATATGCTCTACCAAGTTGAATGATGCTCTATTTTTGGGAGGGACCATTGTGAGAGAAACCAAGGCCTTATATGTTGAGGGTTTCTCAAAATATTAATAGCGCCCCCATTAATACTTTTACTAATGAACCCTTTCTCTTATATCCTCTCTTTCTATTTTTTTTCTTTTCCCTTTCCTAAGCTACATCACCACTAATGGGTCTCTATAGGTTGTTTTCTTAGGTAGGGCCCGACCTGAGATGGCTTCTCCTTAGATGGGACCAATCACTGTGCCTCTCCTTTGCCTATTAGGGACTTTGGTCTTGGTGGTTGCATCCTATAGACTGAAGTTATGGGATCACATCTCCAATCATTGCTCAAATGCGTGCTTCCACTCATCTATTGAATTCCTTAGCTCAACACTCAAATTGTCAACTTTTTCTTCTTTCCTTCAATATTTGTGCTCTAGAGTTGTCAATTCTCACCTCTTTCATTTCCTATCTCAACTTTCTATTTTTTTTCTTGCCCCTTTCCTAAGCTACATCACCACTAATGGGTCTCTCTAGGTTGTCTTCTTAGGTAGGGCTCGACCTGAGATGGCTTCTCCGTAGATGGGACCAATCATCGTGCCTCTCCCTTGCCTATTAGGAACTTTGGTCTTGGTTGTCGCATCCTATAGACTGCAATTATGGGATCACATCTCCAATCATTGCTCCAATGATTTCTTCCACTCGTCTATTGCATTCCCCAACTTAACACTCAGATTATCAACTTTTTCTTCTTTCCTTAAATATTTGTGCTCCAGAGTTGTCAATTCTCACCTCTTTCATTTCCTATCTCAAATAGTGTTTCCACCTCTTACTTCTTGGCTTCAATTTTTCATATTTATTGTTGTCCTCTCTTGCGTTATTGTTGTCCCCTCTTGTGTATTTGGTTCATTTTTTTGGTCTTAGCTTTAGTAACTTTGATCTCTCTTTCCTTCACTAGTTCATCCCTACCTTTGCTACCTCTCCTATTATTTTTTGTAGCATTAGAGATGTTCTAGCCACGAAACTTTGTGGAGAGGCTAGAATACATGAGATCTCCAGAACCCAAAAATTGTTTCTGTAAACTCCTCCTAGAAGTGACATAATTAGATTATTAACCAATTTTTTTATGTTTCCCAAGTCTAATCTAGGAAAATTGGTTAATTAATTAGTATTAGTTAAGTCAAGGCGAGAATAATCTAGAAACTCACACAGATCAATCCAGAGACGATCTTAGACATTGATTATGTTTTAATCTTTGCCTTTGGTGCTCTAACAAAGGATTATAAGAGGAGATCGATGTGGTGATGGAGAGATCACTTCAACAGTTTGATTTCTTGGCATATCGATTTCCAGAGTAGCAACTCTCAGTTGCCGGAGAGAGCCAAATATTGAAGCAGTGAGAGGGGCAGAAGCAGTGAGTCTGGAGGAAGTATTCCAGATATAGTGAGTGCATTTGCAGAAAGGTAGAAGAGCCACAAAGAAGCTGAGGCAAGGACTGTGTAGTAGCTTCTAGAGGCAAGTTCGATTTGCTGGGAGGGAAAGACGTCTTCAGTTCCAGAGGTACGAGAGTCCCAAAGTGCCAGAGAAGCATTTTCCCAACCAACAGAATGTAGGATGACTTCATTAGAGACTAGTCAAAGGCTTAAAGAGGCATAACTTCAAGCAGACTGCGTAGTGTAGCGCAGAGGCTGACACAGAGGATCAAAGGGCTGAGTTTTATGAAGGAAAGTTGTGTCGAAGTTTGCCTGTGGAGTGAGGAGAATTCCTCACTAGATTTTTGCCAGTATTTTTCTCTGTAGGATTGCCAGATTATGACATCCAGTTGTACTAAGAATTTTTCACTGCTGCATAATAATAAAAAACCTCAACTATTGCACCGATTTCCCTCATTGGGTTTTTCCACGGAGTTTTGTCCAAAAATAGTTGTGTTATATTTTATGTGTGCGCTAGAATTTCTCAACTTCCAACATTTTATTCTTCCACAGTTTTAGTTTTGTAGATTGCAGTGTGATTTATTCAGTATTTTCCATAGCAAACAAAAAATAAATTTTTAAATAAAATTAACATTTAAGAGAATGATTTCCAGTTGCTGCAATAGAATCGCACTGCTGGAATTTTCACATGGAATCAGAGCACAATTGATTAGCCAAAGAGCTTAGAGGCGAAGGAAAGGAATATCGCTTCTCAGCCAGGGCAACAGGCCAAAATTCCCAGAGACATCGTAGTCTTTTTTCCAGGAGGCCAAGTTGCTTGAGGAAGCTCGATTTTTCTGAAAGAGGGGCATAAAAGTTTGATCCTTCCAGATTGAGTGATTCTAGAGGCAAAGGGTGCAACTTAGATTTTTCATTGGTTAGATCTCTAGCTAGACGTAGAGGTTTTTGCAACAGATTGCTAGAGCAAAACAAGTGTCGAGGTGGAAGAGAGAAGAGCACACACAGTGGGAAAATTTCTCTCAGGGAACTTCTAGTCTGAAGAAGTTCGTTTTTTCCTTGCAGATCGGCAGTAGTTGTGAGTAGATTCTCTCACTCCAGAAGGGAGTGCGAGTAGCATTGTAGTAGCTGAGCAGAAGGTAAGAGGGAGTTTTCAACAGTTCATTGAGATGGCCACTGCATGGCTTCGTGATCAAGATAGGTTGGATGGAGCTTCCAACTACGTCATCTAGAAGGAAAGGATGTCCTTCCTTCTAGATGAATTTGGCCTAAAATTCTACATTGATAATGTAGTGGCGGATCCCCAGGATGTAGATCAGCTGAAAAAGTATAGTAAGGAGATGGCGCGGGCGAAGCAGTTAATCTTTGATGGCGTCAGGGATAGTCTGACATATAGCTGGAAAAGACACTGCTAAGAAAATGTGGGATTCTCTCACCACGTTATATCAGTGTACTTCTGAGCAGCATAATATGTACCTAGAGGAGAAGCTGAGGTTCATTCGAATGCAGAAAGGGGAAGGCATAGACCCTTACCTCACCATGATTCAAGAGGTCCGAGACCAGTTGTTAGTTGTTGGGGCAAAGCCTAAACCCACAGAGCTAGTGAGATTGGCACACAACCGTGTCTCAGAGGATTGATAAGTCTTTGTCCAAATCATTTTAGGCAGAGACAAGTTACTAGAGTGAGACATGATGCGGGCTGACTTGCAGCGAGAGGAATTGAGTCAAGCTCTTCTAAAGAGCTCCATCAGTGGCATCAGTAATAGCGAAGAAGATGTTGAAAGAGGAGGAGAATGTGGCCCTAGCATCAAAGGGTCCCAGTCAGGGACAGGTAGAGCAGAGGAAGTAGAAGAAGGACTTGTCAAAGGTAAAGTTCTTCAGATGTGGTGAGCTTGGTCACTACAGTTCTAGTGTCCTCTCAGGAAGAAGGGCAAGGAGGAGAAGCAGGACCAGTAGGAAGCTTCAGCAAAGATCGACAGGCTTTCCTACAGGTTGGAGGACTTTGCTATGTTCGCCGATATACCTCTAGTAGTGAGGTGGGGTGACCTGGTGTTGTAGCCCCATAGAGCTACAGTTGGCAGGATGCTTGAGGAGTCCATCTCTTAGATTAGTACTTGGCTACTGGGACCCACAGTATTTAGTATCAGGATGGATCAGTGTCAGGAGATGCAGTTAGAACCAGAGCGACAGCAGAGACTAGTAGCAGTCAAATGCTGGGGATAATAGTGCAGAGTTGGCAACAATGCAGTTGGAACAATGCAGAGTCAACAACAACGCAGATTCTTTAGTTATAGTGCAGTAGTTAGTAGCAGTCAAGACTCGGGTGACAGATGCATCATACTGAACACAGTTGATTCAGTATGTTGGGTGTTTTTCAATTGCAAATGTTGTAAAAGCAGTAACAACAAAGTTGTAGTGCAGATGTAGTTGGTAGCAGTACAAAAGGGTCGGCAGTAGCACAGATGCAACACATATCAGAGTTGCGCAGTAGTCGGTGGGAAACAATAGCTAGATATCAACAGCGTGACAAGAAATGATGTAGAGACAAGGTGTTGTGGCAGTAGGTGCAACACTAGAACACATTCCTCACTAAGAGGGAGTGTTAGGTTTAGGTTTTGTAGCATCAAATGTGTTCTAGCCATGAAAATTTGGCGAGAGGCTAGAATACATGCGCTCTCCAAAACCTAGAAACTATTTCTAGAAATTCCTCCTAGAAGTGACTTAATTAGATCATTAACCAAATTTTTAATTTTTCCTAAGTCTAAACTTACAAAAACAGGTTAATTAATCAGCCACTTAATTAATTCAAGGCCAGAATAATCTAGAAACTCACACAAATGGATCCACACATGCTCCTAGCCATCGATTATGTTTTAATCTTGGTCGTTGGTGCTCCAACAGAAGATTATAAGAGGAGATCGATGTGGTGATGGAGAGATCACTTCAGCAGTTTGATTTCTTGGCAGATCAATTTCCAGAGTAGTAGCAGTCAGTTGCCAGAGAGAGCCAAATATTGAAGCAAAGAGAGGGGAAGAGATAGTGAGGTTGGAAGAAGTATTCCAGATCTAGTGAGTGAATTTATAGAGAGGTAGAAGAGCCACAGAGAAGTTGACGCAGGGACTGTGCAGTAGCTTTTAGAGGCAAGTTCGATTTGTTGAGAGGGAAATACATCTTGAGTTCCAGAGGCCGGGAAGGAGTCCCAGAGTGTCAGAGAAGCATTTTCCTTGCGAGCAGAAGGAAAAATTGTTGATTTTGTTGGGTAGCATCGGATGTGCTCTAGCTCCGTATCTTTGTGGAGGGGTTAGAACACATGTAATCTCCAAGAACCAGAAATTGTTCGGAGAAATTCCACTTGGAGCCTAAGTTATTCCAATAATTAATTATTTTAATGGAGACCCTAATTCTAACTTAGGGAAATTAAATAATTGAAGGAAATTAATTTAAACATGTGGGTGAGAATGTTCTAAGTGACGAGGATCAAGTCTTTTCTAATCTTAGCCATCGATTAGAGATTAGATCACGACCATTGATTGTTCAATGAGAAAAGTATTAAAAGGAAGGCTTGGGGTCAGTTGAAGAACACACACAGAGTGGTGGCACTTGAGCTAAGTCGAAATTCAAGGGCGCGATTTACTGAGAATTTTCAAGTGAGCTTGCAGTGCAGCAAGGGGCAGATCGACAGAGGGATTTCAGATCCGAGGCCGAGAATACAATTGCAGAGAGGCAGATCCGTACGAGAGAGGCAGCGCATTCTAGGAGGGATGATGTAGAGGCAGCATAGGCTCAGCATGGGTGACACAGACCCAGCCAGGTGTAGAAATTTCTGAATCTTATATCTTATGCATGTTGGACACCTAATCCTCAATGGGTAGGTGTGGAAGGTGAATGGACAAATGGAGTCCAAGAGACCACTTGGAATGGGAATCCAAGGGTCACACCAATGTAATATAAATGTACATCTATGGTGAATACTAATACATCTCACGCTTATCATTCTTCTTGTGTGTTTGACTCTTCCATGACAGAACACACAAGGTTTCGATGGTCAATTTAGGAAAATTGTTTCACATTATAAATTTATTGTTAGAGGACCTTGTTGCTAGACTCACTACCAAGATGTCACCACTATTGGTAAGAGCCATTATGGTTTACCAATGAAGGCCTGGTCGATATTTCCAGATTCAGATGAGCTCTGCTATTATTCAATGTGCAAAGCCAGACATTTTTGCATTTAGTGCATTGAATAAAGTTTTATATGGGTGCAAGGACTGTTTATTTTTATGTGTTGACATCATTTTTTGACAAATTAAAATTTGTAAGAGGCCTATTTTCTGGACAAAATAGACAAGAGGCGCCAGATACTTCAATCCAGATTTTGATAGGAAGTCATCCCACTCATTATTATTGTTGTTTATTGATAAAATCCAACTACAAATTGGAGCATACGAATTTGGAACACAAATTTCAAGGGTTGTGTTCATCCTTTGACTCAGGGCCTTCATTTATTTAAACAGGAGACAATGGCCAGTCTCGATGATGCATTAGAGTTGTTGAACACTCTTATACGTTCCATTGTTGATGAGATCAACAAAAGCACTTTTTTTGACATTAAAAAATACTTGCAAAATGCACAAGAACAGATTGAGTTTTTGCAGCTTGAATCTCAGCTACAACAAGAAGAATTACAGCAGTGGATTCATCATTCTGAACCTGTTTCTGTTTAGAACATTGAGACAGACCCCGATCAACAGAAAGAATATAAAGTGCCTAGTTCAAGAGAAAATTTGCATGCAGGTGTCGAAATTCAGCATGCACCTCCCAAGCCCATAATGAGACCTTGGGAAGAGCTTGTCCATAACAAGCACAAAACAGGTCTTGGATATGACAAGGAGTTGTCCTTTCATATTCTGGACTACTCCAAGCCCATCAAATTTCAGTGTCAAATTTCTTTATGACAGTTCACCTTCAACTGTTCCAGATCCTGCTCCTCTTCCAAAGCAACAACAACAAATTGAAAATTGCCAACACTGTGAACGAGTTGGCCATATGAAAGATCATTGTTTTGATCTTCACCCATGCAAGCACTGTGGTCGGCACACCCATTCTTCACACAGATGCTTCAGAAACAAGCCTCCTGCAAGAACAAAGATTCATCTTGGATGGATCGCTTCTTGGCAATGGGTATCAACAACCAAGAAGATGTTTAAGTCACATGTCAGAACTTGTTCTAGAATATTGAGCAATCTTGCAGTTGAGTTTTTGCCATCATCTCACCTTGTACCTGATAGGGGGGAAAATGGTGGTCATCTACAAGCTTCGAAGCCACATCAAGCGAGCCTGAGCCACAACCTGTCATTCCAGATTCAGAATTGTAGCCAGAGACATAGCAGTTCAAGTGAGCCTGAGCCATAATCTCTCATTCCAGATTCAGAGTTATAGCCAGAGACACTAATGCCCATGAGCATGCCTTTGGTTGATGGACAGCCTTAAACCATCTATGTGAGGTTGATATTCTTCCTCTTCAAAGAATTCGAAGCACTTCCTCTAGCAGAAGACTTCAGGTTCTTGCCAGCTTTGGTAGAGTTCCGGGAAATGCATTAAGCATTCCAATGTTGGTGGTCATCCTTAAACCATCACAAGTTGTAGACCTCCCTTCTTCTAGGTTGAATGTCTCCCTCTTCAAATATGAGGGACACTTCCTCTAGCAGAAGCCCTTAGCTTCTTGCCAGATTTGGAAGAGTTCCAGGAACTGCACTAAGCATTCCGGTGTTGGTGGTCATCCTTAAACCACCTCTTTATGCCAACATTTCAGAGAGTTGATTCAGTCTAAGTGCTGCCATGCATACTTTGCAGATTTGTATTAAAACTCTCTTCTTGGACTCACACATACCCCTCTAGATTAAGGGCGGAATGATGGACACCTAATCCTCAACGGGTAAGTGTCGAAGGCGAATGGACAAATGGAGTCCAAGAGACCACTTGGAATGGGAATCCAAGGGTCACACCAATGTAATATAAATGTACATCTATGGTGAATAATAATACATCTCATGCTTATCTTTCTTCTTGTGTGTTTACTCGCTTGTTTACCATGTGTGTGTTTAACGATGCAGAAATTATTACTATTAGTCTGATTAAGCTCCTACTTCTATAAGTTATCAACTGAATAAATTCAAGTTAACATCGAAGCAAAACACATAACAGATCTCTACCAATTCAGATCTAGAATAAGCACATGCACACATTGACCAAGTGACACAGTTATTTCTGGACAAATAGTCCTCGGAAAAACCCAAGGTGGGAAAACCGACCTTTGGCTGCTGGAGGGTTCTATTATTAAGAATATTTCTGAATGCACAACAATGGGTTCCAGATCTGGAAAACCCGACAAAGAAAACTCTAGATCTACAACTCATTGGTTGATCTAGGGCCAAAATAATGACTCATCCACGCCCTCAAACGGGATTTACAGAACTCAGCCAGATCTACACCTAGACACCCCAACTCTGAAGCCCCTGAAAGGCTCTGCGTCAGCCTCTGAAGCCCCTGAAAGCCTCTGCGTTAGCCTTGGATGGCCTCCAAACCCTTAGCGCTGCTCTGGAAGGGACTGCGTTACCCTAGAATGGGTGACGTAGTCACTACGCTGCCCCTAAGGGTCTCTGCGTAACCCCTGAAGGGTTTCCTGAAAATTACACTGTCCCTGCTGCTGCTGCCTTCCTTTGTGCTGTCCTTGAGCTCAAGGACAATCAGGATCCTTGCTTTCCACATCGAAAATTTTGAGAGGCCCTCTAGCCTATGCTGATCACACAGTCCATGAGGAGCCATTTGCTCAGAATGTGTCAAAGCTCCTCCTCTCTATACTAGAGATCTGGATCTAGGGTCCTTTACGAACTGGGCACCCTCTGCTCCCTCTTACACTTGATTTCCCTTCTTGGAAATCTACCAAATCAACTATGATTCAAATTCTTCTTTGATCCTTTGATCAAACTGCAAGTTTCCTTTGGCAAGAAACTCTCTGAGAAGCTTATCTCTTCCCAATATTTGTCACTTGTGCTAAGGCTAAAAATCTGAAATCTTCAAAGTTTTAACCTCATCAGCTCTTCTGAATTTTTGTAACTTTTCTGCAGACTCGTTCTGGATCTGACAAATTTAGATCTGAATCACATTGGATGGCTTCAAACCCAACCAACGTTGTTTCTGAGTTGCCTCTGCACAATAATTGCTTGGGCTTGCTAGGACACAGCACTGGACAACGTCACCCTTCCCTCTGCGTGAAACTGCTTTTGAAAACTGCACTGTCCCTTCAGATCTACTTCTCTGCTGCTTTTCCAACTGCTTTCTATAGCTAGATCCTTCAACTTCTTCAGCTGGTGACCCTTCAGATTCTTCAGCTGGTGACCCTTCTAGATCTGCAATTGCTCTGATACCATGTAGAAATTTTTGAATCTTATATCTTATGCAGAAATTATTATTGTTAATCTGCTTAAGCTCCTCCTACTTATATACGTTATCAACTGAATAAATTCAAGTTAACATCGAAGCAAAACACATAACAAATCTCTACCAATTCAGATCTAGAATAAGAACATGCACACATTGACAAAGTGACAGTTATTTATGGACAAATACTCCTCGGAAAAACCCAAGGTGGGAAAACCTGCCTCTAGCTGCTCAAGGGTTCTATTATTAAGAATTTTTTTGAATAAACAACTCTGAGTTCCAGATCTAGAGAACCCGACAGAGAAAACTCTAGATCTACAGCTCACTGGTTGATCTAGGGCCAAAATAATAACTGATCCACACCCTCAAATGAGATTTACAGAACTCAGCCAGATCTAGGCGTAGAAACCCCAGCGCTGCCCCTGAAAGGCTTTGCGTCAGCCTTTGAAACCCCTGAAAGGCTCTACGTCAGCCTTGGATGGCCTCCAAATCCTCAGCGCTACTCCGGAAGGGACTGCGTTACCCCAGAATGGGTGACACAGTCACTACGCTGCCCCTAAGGGTCTTTGCGTAACCCCTGAAGGGTTTCCTGAAAATTACGCTGTCCCTGCTGCTACTGCCTTCCTTTGCGTTGTCCGTGAGCTGATCTCTTCTCTGCCTCTTGTGTATTCTAGACCCTGGGATCAGATCATCCCCTTGGTCTAAATTCCCTCTCTGCAGCTGAAACACTTTTGAGTATTCTTAGCAAACCCTGCCCTAGAATCTCAGCTTAGCTTCAGTGCTCTGCCTCTGTGTGTTTACAAATGACCCCAAGCCTTTCCTTTATAATTTTCTCGTTGGCAAATCAACGACCAAGATTAAATCTTTAATCAATGGCTAAGATTAAAAGAAAGCTTGACACGTGTGACTTAAGACAATTTCATCACATGTTTAATTAAATTCACTTTAATTATTTTATTTTCCTAAGTTTTAACTTAGGAAATACAGTAAAATAATTAATTAATTTAATATCTACTAAACCAGATGAAATTTCCCAAATCCATTTCTGGGTCTTGTAGATCAGGTGAACTCTAGTCCTTCCTCAAATTTGGGACCTAGAGCACAACTGATGCTACCCCAAATACACAAAATCTCAACACTAGGCTCACACAGAGCTAGCATAGAGGTTGGCACAGTCATAGAAGGGTGATGCAGGCCAGGAGTGGCTGACGCAGAGCCAGAGGCTGCAACGCTGGGGTTTCAGTGGGCCAGAAAGGGCTCGTATTTAGCAGATCCAAAAGGGGTGACGTAGCCACACTGAAGGGTGATGCAGTGACTACGTAGGCACTTGTGGGGTTCCTCATCCTCAGCTAAATCAGCCATATTTTTTGTCTTCAGAGATAGAGGTACATTTGCCGGGATTTCTTTGTTGGGAAAACTACTACTAGTGCCGCTGTTTCTATTCAGAATTCTGCATAATAATAAAACTCTCAAGAGTTGTTGCACTGGTTTTCCCACATTAGGTTTTTTCGGTGACATTTGTCCAAAAAATATGGTGTCCTTTGTCATGTGTGCTTAATTCTTCAGTATGCTTAATTCTTGATCTATATGTATGTGTAGATATGCAGTGTGTTTACTTTGTCGTTTTTTAAATACTTCTGAAAATAACTTGTAAATGTGAAAACACAAGTAGAAGAAGTAAACCAGATTTTTGCAGTAGAAATTTTTGTTAAGTAGATTAAGGAATTTTCACATGGTATCAGAGCTATTGCAGATTAGGGGGAGCTGAATCCATCAGCGAAGTGACGAAGTTTTTGTTGCAAGAAGGCAACTGAGACTGCACAGATCCAGAAAAAGGCAGTGCAACACTAGAGAGATAGCACAGGCCCAACAAGGGTGACATAGAGCTTTTCTAGCTCACGCAGAGCTAATGCAGGCCCAAAAGGGTGACACAGAGGCTGACACAGGCCCAAGAGGCTGACACAGTCCAAGAGGGGGTGACGTTGTCCTAGTTGTCATGGATGGAGGTGCAATTTTTGTACTTTGAAGTTGCTGGTGGGGCATTGTTTCCGCCATTGCAGAAAAATGTCTAGCAAGGCTGACAAGGTAAGGGGAAACAGTTCCTCAACAGACTTTCTAACCAAGAATTCTGAGATCTGATCAGCGGAGTGATTGGAGAGGGCTGATTCTATAGAATTGGTGGAGGATTTCCAGGGAGGAAATCATTGATTAGAGGGAGCATATTCTCTAGAGGATGTTTATCGCCAAGAAACCCAGATCCGGTATCTTGCTGAGAGCAGTAGCAGAAGAAGGGGGAAGAGCATCTGTTTCGAAATTTTGAGCGAGATGGCCTCTCATGGATTGAGGGATCAAGATAGGTTAGATGGTGCATCTAACTTCGTCATCTGGAAAGCCAGAATCCTGTCAGTCCTTGACGTATATCTTATCAAATATCATGCCGAGAGGGTTGTAGTCATCCCGGTCGATGCTGATCCATTAAAGAAGTATGAGGAAAATCAAGCACTTGCTAAGTGCTTGATTATGGACGGAGTGAAGGATCGTGTGGTCCCACATATTTCCGAGAAGAACATGACAAATGACATGTGGAAAAAAATGATCAAGCTGTATCAAGGCACCTCCATCCAGAGGAAGATGCTTCTGGTGAATCAACCACGACTTTTAGATGCATAAGGGAGAGGAAATTGACCCCTTCCTCATTAGATTGAAGGCAATTTGAGATCAGCTGGTTGCTATGTGGGCAACCCAACTCACGATGATGGTCTCATGGTGAGGATTGCCCTGAATGCAGTCACCGATGATTGGGAGAACTTTGTCCAAAGTATTTTGGGCCTTGCACAACTTCCATATTGGGAGGACATGTGGGCAACTCTTCGTCGAGAAGCTCTCTGTTTTGAGTCTATATCTGTGATATAAGTCCGAACTGTAGTGCGAGAGAAGGAGAAGATATACCGCAGAAGGAGAGGCTACAAAGGCATGCGAAGAAAGGGATAGGTTCTTGGTCAACCTTGTCTTCTACCTAGTGCGTAAAGGAGACTCTGATCAATTTAGAGGATAGGCAGCGTTAGCCTTTGAATTGAGCACATCTTCTATTATGTCTTGGGTGAATTCTCCAGTATAACCTCGGAAGTATACACAACATTAAGGAGGGATTTTCCTGCAAGTGCAAGAGCTCGGTCTTGGGTATCAAAGGTACAGATAGTAGGCTGAGGAGGAATTTCTTGGAAGCCGAAAGGAAAAGGAGAGAAGCACATTTTTTGGGATGCTAGAATAGGGACCGAATCTCCCTATTATTGGTGCAGTGCAGCTAAGAAAAGGAAGATCAACATAAGGATCCTAGAAGAGCAAGTGACAAGGGTGTTAGAGGCATACTAGTGTCAAGGGTCTTTGTCACGGTCTAAGTCTTGGTACTCGTCAATTGAAGATCTATAAGAAGAATTATTATCGAGCTTTCATCTCTAAGAGGGAGAGGTTTTGGCACTGGCTTGAAAGCCTAAATATTTGTCTCTTGTGCATTTGATAATTGACTTGATGAAGAACATAATAATCTAACAAAGATAAGATCTTAGTGAAAGAAGCAAAAGGAAATCACAAGTAATTATCATGAAAGATAAATTTTAATAAGAGCCCAAATTTCCCAACAAGGGAAAGGATATAAGATACAGGTGCGGGTTGAGCTCAAGGTTGAGCAGAGCATATTGTATTCATCCAAATTCTTTGATTAATGCAATACAAATAGTAAGGGGTTTTGAGTAGTTGCTTTCCCCTTGATATGTTTGTTTATTTTTGGGTAGCATCAGATTTTCTTTAGCTCCGAAACATTGTGGAGGGGCTAGAACACATCAAATCTCCAAGACCCAAAAATCGTTTGGAGAAATACCACTCGGAGCTTAAGTTATTCAAATAATTAATTATTTTATTGGGGACCCTATGTATAACTTGGGGAAATTAAATTATTAAAGTGAATTAATTTAAAGATGTGGGTGAGAATGTTCTAAGTGACGAGGATCAAGTCTTTTCTAATCTTAGTCATCGATTAGAGATTAGATCATGACCGTTGATTCGTCAACTAGAAAAGTATTAAAGGAAGGCTTGGGGTCAGTTGGAGAATATACATAGTGAGTCTAAGAGATTGAATTCTTCTGACAGAGTAGTGCTCGGATGAAGATGAGATCTGAGTGATTCAAAGACGCAGTGAGGGGCAGATGCAGTAATTGGTCGGAGGACCAAGAGTACATTGCAGAGAAAGGGCAGCAGAGATGCAAAGGGGGTAGCGCAACCACCAGGAGAGGTGACGCAGACCCCAGAGATGGTGATGCAGGCCCACACACGGCTCACGCAGAGCCTCCGAGGGAAAGTCCAGAATCAGCTAGAGATCAGGGTTTCTAAGCCGACAAGGCTGAAACTCGATTTTTAGAGAGGCAGATTAGTGCAGAGGAAGGGCGACGTAGTTCCTTAGCCAAACCCATGCAGGCTTATGCAGTCGCAGTGTAGAGACAGCGCAGACGCAGCTGGGGTCTCAACAGTGTCTGATTCGGGTCAGTTAGGACTTGTAGAGTGAGGTAAAACTCACAATTTATCTCTGATTGCCAAGGTTTTCTTTGTTGGATGCGCTGGTTTATGGCACCATATATGTACTCAGAATCATGCTGCTTAATAATATAAATCCTCATAACTGCTGCACCGGTTTTTTCGCATGGGGTTTTTTTGGGGACATTTGTTCGAAAAATCTGTGTCCTTTGTCTGTGTGCTTTACTTATTTTTCAGCACTTGATCTGTATAATTGTGTAGGCTGCAGTGTATTTACTTTGATGCTTTCCTGAATTATTCATAAAATAACTTGTTAATTAAAAGAAAACAAGTAGGAGAAGTAAATCAGATTTACTGCAGTAGGGTTTTTGGTTCATATTCAGAAATTTTCACATGGTATCAGAGCTATTACAGATCAGGTAGAGCTGAAGCCATCAACGAAGAGACAAAGAAAAAAAGTTGCTGCAAGAAGGCAACTGTCCTGAGTGACAATGCAAATCCAAGAAGAGGCAAGGAAGGGTGACGCAGTCACCAGAGGGGCTCATGCAGAGCCTGCGTCAGCCAACTAGGGTAACGTTGTAGCTGTAGTAGAGGCAATGCAGTGTTTGCTGGGCCAGCGCAAAGGTTTTACCTTCCGTCTTTTCGGTTGCCGTGGGTGGAAGAGCAGTTCGTTTCTCATCAAGAGTTGCTGGTGGGGCATTGTTTTTGTCGGTGCAAAACAGTGCCTAGTGGGGCTATGACAAATTAGAGGGAACCAATTCCTCAGAAGACTTCTCACTAAGAAGTCTAGATCTAGTGCTAATCAACTGCAAAGAGTGATCGGAAAGGGCTGATTCGACATCAATTGGTAGAGGATTTCTGGGAGGGAAATCATTTTTCAGAGGGAGCATGGTTCCTTAGAGGGTTTCTAGCGCCAAGAAACCCATATCTGAGTTTTTCTTGGGAAACAGCAGAAGAGGGAGAAGCGAACCGGTTCGACATATTTTGTTGAGCAGATATGGCCCCACATGGACTTAGGGATCAAGACAGGTTGGATGGAGCATCCAAATTTTTCACCTGGAAGGCCAAAATCCTGTCAGTATTGGATGAGCATCACATCAAGCATCTCTTCGAGAGCACAGTTGTTGTTCCTGTTGATGCTGATCCGCTCAATGAGTATGAAGAAGCTCAAGCGAAGGCTAAGCGCTTGATCATGGACGGAGTCAAAGATCATGTGGTCCCACACATTGCTGAGAAGGCAAAACACGTGAGATGTGGAATTCTTTGACCACAATGTATCAGGGGACTTTTGTTAAGAGGAGGATCCTTCTTGAGAATTAGGTTTGATTATTCCAGATGCTGAAGGGAGAAGAGATCAACCCCTTCCTCATTAGATTGAAGGCGATTCTTGATCAGCTAGTCGCTGTGGGGGTCACACTTGATGAAGGTCTTATGGTGAGGACTGCTCTGAATGCAGTTTCCGATAAGTTGGAGAACTATGTCTAAGGCATCTTGGGCAGAGCAACGCTTCCAAGTTGGGAAAACATGTGAGCAACTCTACAACAAGAAGAGATCAGGAGGATGACCAAGGTGGGCATGAGCAGCGGAGGGATCAAGATCAAGAAGGAGGAGGAGGAAGATGTGGCTCTCGCATCTAAGAGACAACATGGGCAACAGAGGAAGAAGAAGAAAGACCTTTCAAAGGTTAGATGCTTTAGGTTTGGTGAATTAGGACATTTCACCACAACATGCCCTATGAAAAAGAAGGGTAAAGAAGAGTCTGATTCTAAGGCTGCCGCAACTAAGGATGATAGTGGAGATGATGACGATGTGGCCATGAGTGCTCATGTGCCTCAGGAAAAGAGGTGGGGCGACATTGATCTGTAGTTCTTTTGAACTGCAGTGAGGGGCAGGATCCTTAAGGTGCCCAAACTCTTGGATCACATACGAGCTACCAGAGCCCTTAATGACAGTAGCAAGATGACTAGACTCAGTTGGTGCGAGGGATGATGGAGCAACATTGCCAGAGCTAGAACGTTGAATACTAGACTTCAACAACGCAGAGGCAGTAGTAGTGCAGAGATTGATGGACTTCAACAAAGCAGAGGCAGTGCAGAGCTGCAACAGCGCAAAGGCACTAGTAAGACAACACAGATTAGTAGCAAAGGATTCTTTAGTATCGAGGTGCACCCAGACTGACTTGTATGTCAAGTTTTTGGGTGGATTTTTCAGTTGCTTACTTCTTAGCAACTGAGTTGCAGTGCAGCAGTTAGCAGTGGCATTGCTATGGGCAACATCATGCAACATTTGAAAGGGAGCTGTAGTATATATGAGGCAGTGTCAGTGGCAGTGACATGGGTAGCAATACAAATAGCAGCACAACAGTGGATGAAGGGCAGAAGTCGAGTATCAACAGTGCAGAGGACCGATGCCAGGGATCAGAGTAATGCTTTTGGTGAGAAGTGTTGCTAGAGCACATTCCTCGCTAAGAGGGAGTGTTTATTTTTGGGGAGCATCGGATGTGCTCCAACTCCGAAACTTTGTGGAATGGCTAGAACACATGAGATCTCCAAGACCCAAAAATCGTTTGGAGAAATTCCACCCGAAGCTTAAGTTATTCAAATAATTAATTATTTTAATGGGGACCTTATGTGTAACTTACGGAAATTAAATAATTAAAGTGAATTAATTTAAACATGTGGGTGAGAATATTCTAAGTGACGAGGATCAATTCTTTTCTAATCTTAGCCGTCGATTAGAGATTAGATCACGGTTGTTGATTCGTCGACTGGAAAAGTATTAAAGGAAGGCTAAGGGTTAGTTGGAGAATACACACAGTGAGTCTAAGAGTTCGAATTCTTCTGATGGAGCAGTGCTCGGACAAAGATGAGATCTGAGTGATTCAGAGAAGCAGTGAGGGGCAGATGTAGTAATTGGTCGGAAGACCAACAGTACATTGCAAAGCAAGGGCAACAAAGACACAGAGGAGGTAGCGTAGCTACCAGGAGAGGTGACACAAACCCAAAGAGGGTGATGCAGGCCCACTCATGCCTCACGCAGGGGCATCACAAAGCCTCCAAGGGACAGTCTAGAATTAGCTAGAGATCAGGGTTTCTAACCTGGCAATGCTGAAACTCGATTTCTGAAGAGGCAGATCAACACAGAGGAAGGGTGATGCAGTCCCTCAGCCAGACCCACGTAGGCTTCGCATCGACAACATAGAGACTACGTAGAGGCAACTGGGGTTTCACCAGTGTCTGATCCGGGTCATTCGAGACTTGCAAGGTGAGGTAAAACTCACAATTTATCTCTGATTGTCGAGGTTTCTCTGTTGGGTGAGCTGGTTTATGGCACTCTAGATGTACTTAGAATAGTGCTGCTTAATAATATAAACCCTCAAAACCCTCAAAACTGTTGCACTGGTTCTCCTGCATTGGGTTTTTCGGGGGACATTTTTCTGAAAAGTCTGTGTCCTTTGTCTGTGTTCTTTACTTATTTTTCAGCACTTGATCTGTATAATTGTGTATGCTGCAGTGTATTTACTTTGATGTTTTCCTGAATTATTCCGAAAATAACTTGTTAATCAAAAGAAAACAAGTAGGAGAAGTAAATAAAATTTATTGCAGTAGGGTTTCTGGTTCAGATTCAGAATTTTTCACACATGGTATCAGAGTTCGATTCATAGTAGAGAAGAGAATTCGACGTTGTCATTGTAGGAAGTTTGAATTTGAAGATCAGTGTTGCAGGTTTTCTCCAGGACTGAGAAGATGGCTTTCAATGGACTCAGGCTCGAGTATGGTTTGGAAGGAACCATAAATTTTGTGGCATGGAAGATCTCCATGGAGGAAGTATTGATTGATAATGGGCTGCTTGAATACATCAAGACATATGTAGCAAAAGCCCCAGCATCTGATGCATAGGATCTTGCTTGGTGGAAGAACGATGTGGCTAAAGCGAGGAGAATATTATTGGATGGAGTTCGAGATCATATTGTCTCGAATCTCCATGGGAAAGAGACTTTGTTTGCGATGTGGAAAACACACATAGATTTGTTTGAGAACAATAGTGACCACAAGAAGCTGGCATTCAAGGAGAAGCTTAAAAGTATTAAGATGCAAAAGAATGAAACAATTCCACATTACCTGAGTGTCGTGATGAACTTGGCAGGGTTGGTGTTACTGTCCCTGAAGAAGATTTGGTAGCTCTAACTCTTTTGTGCCTCCCCAAGAGTTGGTACAGTTATCCAAATTCGGTAAATGGTAGAGAGAAACTACCAAGTTGGGAGCGATTATTGTCCGATATAGTGCAGGAAGAAATAAGGCAGAGCAAAAAAGACGAGACTTCATCCAAGGTTGAGGATGAGGAGAATTGTGCCTTGGCTGGAAAGGGAAAGGGAAGAAATCCCAATCCAAAGAAGAATCTAGTCAAGGGGGCAAGAAGAAAGACTTGTCCAAAATCGAGTGCTTTCACTGTAATGAATTTGGGCACTATGCCACGAAATGGCCACACAAGAAAACAAGCAAGAAGCCCTCACTAGGAGCGGCACGTGAAGCTCTAGCTGCACAATTCGAGCTTGATTTTACCCTCATTGCATGCATGGAAGGCACATTGATGGACAGTGTTTGGTATCTCGACAATGGTTCCTTATTCCATATGATGAGGAACAAATATTTCTTCAGTGACTTGGAGGAGAAAGACCTCTAGATGCACATCGAGATGGGAGATGATGGGAGGTATAGCGTGAATGGTATCAGTACTCAAAGGGATTCTGGCTCCCCTCTCAGGCTCAAGGATGTGATGTTTGTTTCGGGTCTAAAGAGTAATTTGGTTCCCGTCACGGTGTTGGAAGATCGTGGCTACGATGTGATATTCAGCAAAGGAAAGGCATTCCCGAGACACATCATCATGGAACAAGTGAAGTGTGAAGAACCTCTACAAGTTGGATGTATCAAGCTGTGCTGCTTTGGGCACAAAGACGAAGAAGGTGAAGAGCCGAGATGTCGATGAATTATAGCATAGAAGACTTGGCCATATGCATCATGCATCTTTAAAGATCATGTAGCAGATCACCATAGGCCTCCCCAACGGAGCACTAGAGACAAAAAAATACATGCAAAGGGTGTACCTTGGGGAAGTACACAAAATCCACCTTCAATGATTAGGATAGCAAGGCATATGTAATCCTTGAAAGGATCCACTTTGATGTCTATGGACCTTTCTCGATAGCCTCCACGACCAAGCACATGTATTATGTTATATTTGTAGTGGATTTCTCACGTAAGTGTTGGATTTTTTTTCATGCAGAAGAAAGACCATACATTCTCCAAATTTGTTGAATTTAAAGCACTTGTTGAGAAAGAAATTGGCATGGAAGTGAAGGCTCTCAGGAGCAATAACGGTGATGAATATGTGTCGAATGAGTTGAATTTTTTTTGTCGACGGGAGTTGACAACACCCCATAACCCATAATGGAATGGGGTGGCTGAGAGGAAGAACAAAAGTATTGTGGGAGCAACACTTGCGATGTTGCATGATCAGGGCATGCCTCTGCACTTGTGGGTCGAAGCATGCAACACAACGGTATATGTGTAGAACAGGATTCCTCATCGGATTCTTGGGATGAGTACACCAAAAGAAGAATTTTTAGGGAAGAAACCAAATGTATCACACTTTAGGATCTTTGGATCATCAATATATTGCCATGTTTCCAAAGAAGCAAGGAAAAATCTAGAGCCGACAGCAGAGTTGGGCATATTTGTGGGGTACACTGATACACCTCACAACTATCGAGTGTACTTGCTATATCTCAGGATGAAAGTTGTTTGTAGAGATATGAAATTCGATGAGGAGATAAGTGTTCCCTTGAGAGGGAGCTTCAGTTGCATGCAGATTAGGAGCTTTTGAATCCAAAGGAAGAACCTCAAGAAGATGTGGAGCAACCACAAGCAGAGGAGAAAAGAGTGGAGACAACCACTCAAGCAGAGACATCCAGAGAAGGAAGGAAGCGGACCAGGGAAGCTGACAGATTATTGCAGGGTGCTAGAAAGAATGTGGGAGCACCCCCATCACAGCACAGGCAGAGGAGGTCACCGGATCAGTATACTGGCTACATGGCTATGATGAGTGAGATAGTAGAGACAGAACCAGCCTCATTCGAGGAAGCAGTAGAGAAACCTATATGGCTTGTTGCTAAGGTAAAGGAATATGATTTTATTGTCGAAACAGTGTTTGGGAAGTGGTTCCAAGACTAGCAGACAATTCAGTGGTGGGTTTGAGATGGATTTACAAGGTAAAGCATGTAGCTGATGGAAGCATCGAGAAGCATAAGGCCATATTGGTGGCCAAGGTGTACTCTCAGTTAGAAGGGATTGACTATGAAGAAATTTTTTTTCCTATATCAAGGTGATCTTCCATCAAATCAATTCTTGCTCTAGCTGCACAGATGGGGCGGAAAATCCACTAGATGAATGTGAAGACAACATTCCTCAATGGAGTTATTGAGGAGGAGTTGCACATTGAACAACCTCAAGGATTTGAGACCTTCGACAAAGAGTCACATGTGTGTCGACTCAAGCGAGCATTGTAGGGGCTAAAGCAAGCACCCCGTGCTTGGTACACCAGGATTGATAGCTACCTCACTGGGCTGGGCTTGACCAAAAGTAAAGCAGATGCAAACCTTTACCACATTCTGGTAGAAGGTAAATTGTTGATTATAGTCTTATATGTTGATGAATTGATTTTGACCGATGATGAACAACTTATCAAGTCTTGCAAGGAGGACCTTGCAAGAGAGTCTGAAATGAAGGACATGGAGTTGATGCACTATCTCCTTGGTTTGGAAGTGTGGCAGAGAGAGCGGAATTGTTTGTCTCTTAGGGAAACTATGGCAACGAGATACTTCAGAAGTTCCAGATGGACAAATGCAAACCCATGGAGACAACTTTAGCGACCAATTGGAGGAAAGAGGATGCCACTTTAGGTGAGAAATTGGATGCTACTGTGTACAGGAAGTTGGTGGTTCTATTATGTATCTGGTGAACACACGGCCATACATGTCTTATACAGTCAATCAGTTGAGCCAAGCCATGTTTCGACCAACCAAATTATAAATTATGTTGGAGGGCTGCTAAACATGTATTGCAGTACCTCAGAGGAACCACTCACTTTGGACTTTGGTACAGATGAATAGAGGGAGTGAAGCTATAAAGCTTCACAGATGCAGATTCGGCGGGAAGTCCATTAGATCGGAATAACACTTCAGATTTCGGTACAGACGAATAGAGGGAGTGAAGCTGCAAGGCTTCATAGATGTAGATTGAGTGTGAAGTCCATCAGATCAGAAGAGCACTTCAATAGGAATTTTCAGTGTTGGGTCAGCAACAATTTCTTCGTACAACAGGAAGCAGAGATCAATTGCACTCAGCTCAGCAGAAGCAAAGTACACGGCTGCCAGTCAAGCAACATGTGAAGCTATTTGGATGAGAAAGATCCTTGTTAGGTTATTTGGTTAGACGATGGATCCTACCATGATTTACTGTGACAATCAGAGTTGTATCAAACTCTTTGAGAATCCAATTTTTCACGGTCGATCCAAGCACATTGATATCTGGTACCACCATCTACGAGATTGTGTGCAAAGGTGGATCATGTTTCTGGAATACTTTCCTACAACAAGATGTAGATGTTTTGACAAAGGCTTTGTCAAAAGGAAAATTCGAGTTTCATAGAGGCAGAGATCAGCTCAAGGACATTGCAGAAGAGGAGAGCAGCAGCAACAGCAAGGGCAGCACAGTCCCTCCAAGGACAGCGTGATTTTCAGCAGGAAACCCTCAGAGGGTTACGCAGAGACCCTAAGGGGCAGCGTAGTGACTACGTCACCCAGTCTGGGGTAACACAATCTCTTCCGGAGCAGCGCTGAGGGTTTGAGGGGCTTCAAAGGCTGACGTAGAGGCTTTTAGGGGAAGCGCTGGGGTTTCTAGGCCCTAATCGTGGCTGAGTTAAACCCCGTTTGAGGGTGTGGATCAGTCATTATTTTGACCCTAGATCAGCTAGTGAGTTGTAGATCTAGTATATTCTTTGTCGGGATTTTCAGATCTGGAACCCAGATTTGTGTATTCAGAAAAATTCTTAATAATAAAACCCACTAGCAACCAGAGACCGGTTTTCTCGCATTGGGTTTTTCCGGGGACTATTTTTCCAGAAACAACTGTCACTTTGTCTATGTGTACATGAACTTGTTCTAGATCTGGATTCCTAGAGATCTGTTATGTTTTTTGCTTCAATTTTAACTTGAATTTATTCAGTTAATAACTTGTCTAAGTAGGAGGAGCATAACCAAATTAACAGTAATATATTCTGCATAAAGTGTAAGGATTTAGAAATATCTACACCTAGACCACAGGACAGATCAGTTGTAGGATCCAGATGGATCTACTAGATCAAATATGTTGCAGATGGCAGCATAGAGAAGTTCAAGGCAAGGTTTGTAGCTAAGGGGTATGCACAGAAGGAAGGCATTGACCATGAAGAAACCTTCACTCCAGTAGCGGGATACACTTCTATTAGATCCTTCATCTCTCTGGCTGTGCAGATGGGATGGGAGATTCACCAGATGGATGTCAAGACAACGTTCTTGAATGGGGTGATAGAGGAGGAAGTGTACATAGAGCAGCCAGAGGGCTTCGAGACACATGAGCAGAAGACTGATGTTTGCAAACTTAAGAAAGCCTTGTATGGCTTAAAACACGTTGCCAGGGCGTGGGATGGATGGATTGATAGCTACTTGCAGAAGATGGGGTTTGTCAAGAGTGACGCAGATCCCAATCTATACTACTTGAGAGTAGGAGATGAGCCATTTATTCTTGTTCTTTTTGTGGATGACCTATTTTTGACCGGATCATCCAAGCTCATTAAGGACTGTAAGGAGCATCTGGCAAAAGAATTTTCCATGAAGGACCTCGGGCAGATGCACTATTTTCTTGGATTACAAGTCTGGTAGCAGAAAGGGGAAATCTTCCTAGTACAAGGAAGATACACAACAGAAATTGTGAAGAGGTTTCAGATGGAAGACTGTAGACCCATGGCCACACCAATGATTACTAACTGGGAGAAGATAGACACATCGGAGGATGATGAGGCTGATCCCACTTTGTAAAGACAACTCATCCGATCATTGATGTATCTGGTCCAATGTTTTGAAAATCGCGATCGGGATTAAATCAGTGAGGGGAAAAAATCGGCGCATACAAAAATATTCATTTTTTTCCAATTTTTTCAATATCTAAAGCGTCCAAAACATAAAATAAATGCATTGACACATAAATATGAAAGAAAACTAATATATAAGATGTGTAATATCATGTCTAGTGCTACATCACACATAATAGTGAATCATGTCCTGAATACTAAGTCCTGAGTCCCAACTCAGCCTCAAAATATCAACAAAAAATATAATAATGTATCTCATATCATGAGTCATAATGTCATATACAAAGGAATGCACCAAATAACCTATACTACTAATTTCCTTTGCCCCTCTTGCGAGAAAATGTAACAACTTTCTCTCTAGATGAAGAAACAGGCGGGGCTGGCAATGGACTCTCTTGTGCTCTAGAACCTGAAGTACCAGAATCTGAAGCATCAGGAGCTAAAGGAGGTAGACCACGTCCTCTACCAGTAGCAGGGGTAGGTGGTGTCACCTCCTCCTGCTGCTCCTCCTCCCCCTCCACTACCTCCTGCTCTATCCAATCAGCAGCTGACTCCATGATAGGCCTCTCAGCCTCAACCCTCCATACAGCAGTGGTGTCAATCGCTTCTAAAAACATTTTTCTGAATAAACTTGGTCTAAACATGAATTTTGTTGGCTTGGGTTGCTAAATTCCTTCACTTTTCTCCTCTGTTGCCCTTGTAGATGACTTCTCCTCCTCCTTAGCTCTCTTTCTTTCCCTCTGTCTGCAAAAATGACAAAAAAAAAAATCGATTTTTGAACTTATTGGGTTGCTGTTTGATGGGCCCACGATTTTTACCGAAAAAATCGCGATTTTTTGGAAATTTTTTCAAATCCAAAAAATCGTCGATTAAATTGGCCTTCCGAAAAAATCGTGATTTTCAAAACACCGATCTGGTCAATACGAGGCCAGACATCTGTTATGCAGTGAATACCCTCAGTTAGTTCATGGTGGAACCAAGGAGGGCTCACTGGGCAGCAGCCAAACATGTTCTCAGATACTTGAGAGGGACAGTCAAGTATGGGTTGAAGTACACCAAGGGTAATGAGATCCAGTTGAGTGGGTTCACAGATGCAGACTGGGTTGGAAGCACAGTAGATCGGAAATGTACCAGTGGGTACTGTTTCAATCTCGGATCAGGAATGACCTCCTGGTGCAGCAGGAAACAGAAGTCGGAAGCACTGAGCTCAGCCGAGGCAGAGTACATGGCAGCAAGCACAACTTCGTGCGAGGCCACATGGCTCCGCAAATTTATTTTGAACCTACTCAAGAAGCAGATAGAACTGATCAGGTTTATGTGTGATAATCAAATTTGCATTAAGCTCTCTGAAAATCCTGTGTTTCATGACCGGTTGAAACACATTGACATTCGGTGTCACTTTATCAGGGACTATGTCTAGAGGGGAGCGATACATTTGCGATACACTCCTATAGGAGAACAGGTGGCAGATATCCTCACAAAGGCTCTAAGTAAGATCAAGTTCACTTACTTCAGAGAGAAGATGGGGATGGTCGAGAACCCCTTCCATTAGAGGAAAGGGTGGTCTTCAGAAGAAGAGGGAGCTGCAGTACGGATGTTGCAGTGGCAGGGCAACAGTACAAGAAGCAGCAACACAGAGATGAGGGTCAACAACTAGGACATCATCAGCGCAGCAGATGATGTAGAGTCGGAGCAGTACAACAGTAATCTGCTTAAACACTTTCCTCGCTAAGAGGGAGTGTTGATTTCTATAACATCGAAAAGTGTTCTAAGTCTCATTTTTGGTAGAGAGGCTTGGACATCAGTTATCCAGAGAACCCATAAATCATTTGTGGAAATTTCACTCGGATATGACTTTATTAAAATAATTAATTATTTTAATGCAGACGCTAAGTTTAAACTTAGGGAAATTAAATAATTAAAGGGTATTAATAGAGCAGAGTGTGAATCTTCTAGAAAACAAAGATCAAGTCATCTTTTAATCTGAGCCATTGATTAACGATATAATCTTGGTCGTTGATTCATCAGCGAGAAGACTATAAGAAGAGACTTGAGGGCCATTTGGAAATTAAGTTGGGGACACTCTCAGTACCTGAAGGAAATCGATTATGAAGCAAGAGAATTCGATTTCAGTGGGTGAGATTGTAGAGGGAGGGTTGCAGAAACAGGAGGAGGTGGCAGGAGTCGGCAGTGTTTTGAAAATCACGATTAAATCGCGATTTTTAAAAAAAATTGCGATTTTTTCGAAACGCCGTTTTAATTGGCGATTTTTTGGGCGATTTTTTGGATTTGAAAAAATTGCCAAAAAATAGTGATTTTTTAAGTAAAAATCGCAGGCCCATCAAACAGCAACCCAATAAGTTCAAAAATCGATTTTTTTTTGCCATTTTTGCAGACAGAGGGCAAGAAAGAGAGCTAAGGATGAGGAGAAGTCATCCACAAGGGCAACAGAGGAGAAAAGTGAAGGAATTTAGCAACCCAAGCCAACAAAATTCATGTTTGGACCAAGTTTATTCAACAAAACGTTTTTAGATGCGATTGACACCACTGTTGCATGGAGGGTTGAGGCTGAGAGGCCTAGCATAGAGTCAGCCCCTGATTGGATAGAGCAGGAGGTAGTGGAGGGGGAGGAGGAGCAGCAGGAGGAGGTGACACCACCTACCCCTGCTACTGGTAGAGGACGTGGTCTACCTCCTTTAACTCCTGATGCTTCAGATTCTGGTACTTCAGGTTCTAGAGCACAAGAGAGTCCATTGCCAGCCCTGCCTGTTTCTTCATCTGGAGGGAAAGTTGTTACATTTTCTCGCAAGAGGGGCAAAGGAAATCAGTAGTATAGATTATTTGGTGCATTCCTTTGTATATGACATTATGACTCATGATATGAGATACATTATTATATTTTTTTGTTGATATTTTGAGGCTGAGTTGGGACTCAGGACTTAGTATTCAGGACATGATTCACTGTTATGTGTGATGTAGCACTAGACATGATATTACACATCTTATATATTAGTTTTTTTTTCATATTTATGCGTCAATGCATTTATTTTATGTTGTGGATGCTTTAGATATTGAAAAAATTGGAAAAAATGAATATTTTTGTATGCACCGATTTTTTCCCGATTTTTACGATTTTTTCTGATTTTTTCCCCTCACTGATTTAATCCCGGTCACGATTTTCAAAACATTGGGAGTCAGTTATCGAGAAGCAGAAGTCGGGAGGATGAAGGGAAGGGTGAGCTGATCAGCAGCAAGACCCCCTCCACGCAGAATCATGCAATCCAGGGAGAGACTGCGCAGAGCTCTCTCACTGGATGACGCAGAGGGTGAAGGAGGTCATCCCGAGGGTCTCGAATTTGTATGGAAGGTCCAGAAAATTCAGTCAAGTGTTTGCAAATTTCTCTCTTCTCATTAGACTCTTGTAAATGCACTTTACATTTTTGAAGATAAATATAAAACCCTCATCTGTTGCGCCGGTTTTCTCACATTGGGTTTTTCCAGGGACAATTGTCCAAAAATAACTTTGTTCATGTGGTTGTTTCTATTGTGCTACTTGTGTAAATTATCTTTCTGTTCTTATGCTCTTAATGATAGTGAAGATCTGCAAATGTGTTTATTTCAGAATTTACTTAAGCATTTGTAAATAACTTATCTCATAAGTAGGAGAAATAAACCAAGTATTGCAGAAATATTTTTGAAAATTTCACACATATGACTCAAGGTCTAAGTGGCGCAAGGATAAGAGAAAATCACGACTATATGTGAATTAAAAACATTGAAGCAATTGATCAATTAGAATTAAAAGTTCTATTGGCTTGTGATACCGCATCAACATTTCTCTCTCAAAGTAGCTAGAATGTATTATATCAAGCCCAACTTCATCTTTTTCATGCATATGATTACCCATGATTCTTACTCCCTGTTGTGTTTGCATATGCAGGATGGAAAGATGCAATTGCAGACCCTAGAGCGATAGTTGTATCCAATCCCTCGTCAGATGAAGTACTGTTCAAGGTGTTAATGATGCTTCCCAATACTTGTGCTCATGAATGGAGTTATTTCCTTAGCTCCTGAACCACAATAGTTTCATTCCACCATTTTCTGAAGTCTTGACATTGTACTCCCACTGCAGAATTTGGAATGGAAGTTTAGAATTTAAGAGAAGTGAAGGATTCTTATAACTGTAACCACAATATAGGTACCTCTAGGTTCACAATGTATTCACTTAGGAAAGCAATAGTAAATAAGAATTAGAAGTATAATCTAGTTGGAAGTCTGGTCTTTATCCAAGAACTCATGAGAAGTATCCAATCCCTCTTCAGATGAAGTACTGTTCAAGGTGTTAATGATGCTTCCCAATACTTATGCTCATAAATGGAGTTACTTCCTTAGCTCCTGAACCACAATAGTTTCATTCTACTCTTTTCTGAAGTCTGGACATTGTACTCCCACTGCAGAATTTGGAATGAAAGTTTTGAATTTAAGAGAAGTGAAGGATTCTTATAACCTAACCAAAATATAGGTACCTCTGGGTTCACAATGTATTCACTTAGTAAAGCAATAATAAATAGGAATTAGAAGTATAATCTGGTTGGAAGTCTAGTGTTTATCCAAGAACTCATGAGAACTATACATGATGGAGGGATTTCGAGGAGGATTGACATGGTTGCTTTTCATCTTTGTTTCATGCAAGTTGGCAAAGGGCACAACCTGCATATTTTATTTGGTAATGAGGTTTGTCGGACTTCCTTGTTTAGGTGACATTGCAAAAATTGATGTGCTTTGGCTCCAACCAAGTAGACAACATTTCTTTTTTGCACTCAAAAGAAATTGTAATTTTTAGCATGTAAGTTGATTCTCTCTTTTTACATTTTATCAGCTCAAAGTATTAGACATTAGATTCAGCTAGAGGGTTATTTTCTTAAAGTGACAGTTCAAGTGTTTTGTGGTTTTATATTCTATGGTGTATCTTCAACATTTTTTGAATTCTTTCCTTCATAAATTATGGTACATTCATGCAAATTGAGTGTTTCTTGTTTTAAGGGTAGTTGGTTTCTTGTGATCTATATAAAGAAGGATCGAAAGTGCATCTCATAGTATCAGTGAAATTTTTTGTAGACTTGAGAGGTGTCGGTTTGTTGTTTAGTTGAATTATTTTTTTTTTGTCTAAAACTGGTTTCTGTTTTCATCACCTAGTTCCACTTGATATGGTCATTTTTTCCTGGTGAATTGTGTGTTTCTTATACGTGTTTCTATTGGCAACCTTGATTTTGAGCTTTTATAGCGTTTCCCATAGCTTTTTGTGTTAGGTGTTTTCATACTCTTCCATGACAAGAATGGAGCTTAAAAAGAATTACTCATTCATGGTAAACTGTATGTTTGTCCAACAACAATAGCTGTTAGCAAGCCTGAATTTTGCTGATAGGATTTGGACTACTCATCCATGAATCTAAATTTTTTCACATGCAGGTAATTCCCAGGCTTGAAAATGTAGGTCATCAAATGATGTTTAAAGTAATACTATACCTTGGATTATGGTAATATTGTTGTTAGCAAGCCTGAATTTTGCTGATAGGATTTGGACTATTCATCCATGAATCTAAATTTTTTCATCTGCAGGTATTTATTCCCAGGCTTGAAAATGCAGGTCATCAAATGATGTTTAAAGTAATGCTATACCTTGGATTATGGTGATTGGATGCCTCTCATAAGCAAGCATATAAAAAATTATTTCCCTGCTTGAAGTTAGAACCTAAACCTTACTAGGTTTAAGAAGGGCACCATCCTGTAAAGAAAGATTTGATGACATTATTTATGATGAAGATGGACCAAGAATTGATGGTCTGAAATGTCAACAACATCTCTTTGCATGAAGAATATAAAAAATTATTTCCCTTCTTGAAGTTAGAACCTAAACCTTACTAGGTTTAAGAAGGGCACCATCCTGTAAATAAAGATTTGATTACATTTTTTATGGTGAAGATGGACCACGAATTGATGGTCTGAAATGTCAACAACATCTCTTTGCATGAAGTTACTCCAGAAAAGTCCAACCAAAAGTATTTATGTTGTTGAGATTCGTTGGTACAGTTTTCCAGGTATTTTGAATGAAGCTCAGGCCCAACTTTCTTTAGACTAAATATTAGTACGAGTTAAAGTATGGCAATAGGACATTTTCAAGTTGCTTATTTGAAGACATAAAAAAATCAACAATCAGGGCAGCAAGACCCTTTTTTATTAATTCATTATTTTACCCGTTTTTTTGGCGTATCTGGTGGCTCAAATATGTCATACAATATTTTTGTAATTGTTAAGGAATATACTTGCATTCATTGCATTTGGATGCTATTATTTTGTATTCTCAAGCTTGTGTTCGAGTGTCCTTTGCTTTGATCGTTTCAGGATGGATATTGGACATTTGTTCTTTCTGAACTTGTCCTCAATACATATTGCCTTCTAGCTGGGAGTTTTACAGCTTACTGCAGATATTATTATCCAATATGGCCTCCTAAAATGTTCTTGTAAGCAGTAAACAATAAGGTATGCAATGGAATCACAGCCTTAAAGTACCTTTTCCATATATCTACTCTGTCATGGTTTTCTTTGTCATGGTATTTGCCCTTTTGCCGCAAGAACTGAAATTTGGAGAATGGCAAAATGGATATTCTGCAAAGTAGTGGTTCATAGGAACTTGACTGTTGTTTTATATGAAGTGCATTTTTTACATCAATTGAGTTCAGGAGAGGTCGATTTGGCATCGATTTAATTAGAAATGTGGTGGTTTATCTGTGGAGGAGCATCTACAAGAATGTCAAAGTTGTATGACAACAAACATGGAAAAGGAAAGCACAGGGAACCAAAGACTATAATTGAGATTCTGTCAGAGACATCCAAGAAAGCCTTGGTTTGAATTCAGAAATATCTTAAACAAGTGAGATCCATGAAACTAACTGGGAGCCTGACCGGTCCCAAATCAAGACAAATACAATGTTACTTGCAGAAGGCTCGAATTGTGGAATAAAACGCACAAGCAACGTGGAATAATGGTTTGATCTCATTGCAAGGAGCAACTTATGCTTGGTGAGGCTATAACGTAATCTTTTACTTGTGTTGTGACTTTCATGGTGGTTCTGACTTTGAGATTTAAAGGCATATATGCCATTGTGAAAAACTAGTGTATTATTGGCAAACTATTTCTTGTTTTGTAGGATGGATGGTATTTTTTCTTTTTGATAAGGTAAATGGCCGTCTTGTTTTCTTTTGCACGGTGAGCTCTGTTGTCTGCCTAGATGCTACAACTGAGGAGTATCTATACTATAAAATTTCTCAGTGCATGAACCTGGCTGTATCCATTGATTTTTGTAAAATCATGAGTTATCTGTCCCTAGAAATTGCATCCAGTCTAGGCATAGGAACCAACATTTTTTTTTCACTGCAGAGTTTTGAGTTTGGTTCACTGTCATGGTAAGTGCTCCAACTTACCAATTAGATCAATGGCGAAATGGAAATAGGTGGGTGAACATCCATAATGAAAAACTCTATTTTAATTTTTTCACAC
Source organism: Pinus albicaulis (assembly GCA_034641835.2). Classification (NCBI taxonomy): domain Eukaryota; kingdom Viridiplantae; phylum Streptophyta; class Pinopsida; order Pinales; family Pinaceae; genus Pinus; species Pinus albicaulis. Next base: position 806,045,381 of record CM076581.1, on the reverse strand, counting down.
GTTGATTTGATTATCGGTACTTTTGTGAACAACAAGCATAGTGCAGTCGACTCTATGAAGAGTGTGTTTTTAGCTTTTTTGGAATATATTGCTGATTTCTAGGAGCTTTTGCAGGAGGCTTCAGTAGAATTTTATTCAGATAAAGTTCATATCTTTTTAAAAATTAAAATTCATCAGAAAATAATTTTATTCAGAGCTTTTTTGGAATATATTGCTGATTTCTTGGAGCTTTTACAGGAGTCTTCAGTAGAATTTTATTCAGATAAAGTTCATATATTTTTAAAAATTAAAATTCATCAGAAAAGAATTTTATTCAAATAAAGTTCATATCTTTTTAAAAATTAGAAGTTGACTCTATGAAGAGTATGTTTTTAGCTTTTTTGGAATATATTGCTGATTTCTTGGAGCTTTTACAGGAGTCTTTAGTAGAATTTTATTCAGATAAAGTTCATATCTTTTTAAAAATTAAAATTCATCAGAAAATAATTTTATTCAGATAAAGTTCATATCTTTTTAAAAATTAAGTGTTTTTAGCTTTTTTGGAATATATTGCTCATTTCTTGGAGCTTTTACAGGGTACTTCAGTAGAATTTTATTCAGATAAAGTTCATATCTTTTTAAAAATTAAAATTCATAAGAACATATCTTTTTAAAAATTAAAATTCATCAGAAAACTCCAGATGGAAATTGGATATTAGTCCTTATCATCCAATATGCTGAATAGATATGGATATTGGATATCAGATGGATATTGGTTATTAGTCCTTTCACTTGCATCATCCAATATGCTGAATACATATGGATATTGGATATCTATTGCATATTGGATATTAGAATATGGTTGAATATGAGAATATGATTGAATATTAAGAAATAAAAGATAGCCATATTGCTATTTTGTTTCGAAAACTCCAAAATTGATATTTGGTTACGAAGAGAGATTCCTTTATTTCTCATCTATAAAATGTTTTTAGACCCATTTAGTTTTAGTTTTAGGCCCATTCCCTTTATAGGATCATAAAGGGAATACAAAGAGATAATACTCTATAAAAGGGAATACCACATGCATGTATGGCAGGGGCAACTCCACTATTTTTTTTGTTTCTTCCCTCCTCCACAATCAAATATTCAAATATTCTTTCCAAGGGTTTGGTGTTCAAACTTCAATCTCTTCCAGGCTTCCTCAACTTTGAGGGAACATGCTGTCCGTTTCTTTAACCCACGAGAACATGAGAACATATTCACTGCCCCTCCTTTCTTCCCTAGCTAATTTCTTCAATCTCTTCCAGGCTTCCTCAACTTTGAGGGAACATGCTGTCCGTTTCTTTAACCCACGAGAACATGAGAACATATTCGCTGCCCCTCCTTTCTTCCCTAGCTAATTGTACGTCACCATGCTCCTTTTGAAATTGTGCCTCAATATTTGGGGTGATAGATAACAAAACTCAACCCCATTGTGAGGAATCTTAGACCCATTTAGTTTTAGTTTTTGGCCCATTTAGTTATAAGATCATAAAGGGAATACAAAGAGATAATACTCTATAAAGGGAATACCACATGCATGTATGGCAGGGGCAACTCCGCTATTTGTTTTGTTTCTTCTCTCTTGCCACAATCAAATACTCTTTCCAAGAGTTTGGTGTTCAATCTCTTCCAGGCTTCCTCAACTGTCGAGGGAACATGCTGTCCATTTCTTTAACCCACGAGAACATACTCGCTGCCCCTCCTTTCTTCCCTGGCTAACTGTACATCATCATGCTCCTTTTGAAATTGTGCCTCAATCTTTGGGGTGATAGATTACAAAACTCAACCCCATTTTTAGGAATCCAAAGCAAAAGGGCTTTACCCCTTGGGTATGATTCCATGCAAGTCCATAAGTAGTCTCCACCTTATTTTTCTCCTTTTTCTCCTATTGGATATTGGATATTAGTATATGGTTGAATATTAAGAAATAAAAGATATCCATTTTGTTTCGGAAACTCCAAATTTGATATTTGGTTTTGAAGAGATATTCCTTTATTTCACATCTATAAAATGATTTAGGCCCATTTAGTTATAAGATCATAAAGGGAATGCAAAGAGATAATACACTATAAAGGGCAACTCCACTATTTGTTTCTTCCTTCCTGTCAAAATTCCTAGATCCAAATAGATCTAATGAATCCTACTGCAACCAACCGGGTTACTTCTTTTATTATGTAATTCAATTTACACAATATTTTCTGAATACATTCATGAAATACTGAAGCAATCACTAAAGCAACCTACACTACAATAATTATGATCCTGAAACAAGGAAATCATTCACACATATGACACCTTTATTTTGGACTAAGTCCCCAGAAAAACCGATGCAAAGATCTGAGGGTTTATTATTATGCAGTAGCAATGTCTGAATACATCTCTGAATACCCCTAGGGTAATTCCGTTACAGAGAGAAATACTGGCAGATGAATTTGTGAGGATTTACCTCAATCAATCACTAAATTTCCAGCTGATCCAAATGAAGAAAACACTGCCCCGAAGAAGCTCTACACAGCCTTTGCGCATATCTAGTTTTGGAACTTTCAGCCATTGCGTCATCCCCTTCCAGGCTCAGTGTTAACCCTCTACCAAGTCATTTTGCCTCCTTGGACCCTGAGAAACAGCCTCTCGGTGCTACTTTCCGGATCCCGACCTCTGAAACTGATCCTCTAAAACTCCGAAAACCCTTCCTCTACCTTTGCGCTGCTTCTACGCGAGCCTACGCAGTCACTTCATCAACACTCTTCCTTCAGCACTGGCTTTGGTTAGATCTCTTCTCTCTCTAACTGATGCTCCACCGGTTGAAAAGATCTCTTCCTCTTCGGATGCTATCTCTGCCCCTCACTGCTCGTATCTCTAGTTCGAATTTCTCAACAAACCACGCCCCAGAAATTTCAATCTTAGATCACTTTAGTGTCTCGGTATGTTTTCAAAATGACTCTCAAGCCTTCCTTTATAGTCTTCTCGTTGACATATCAACAACCCAGATTAGATGTCTAATCAACGACTGAGATTATAACATGTCTTGATCCATGTCCTCTAGAAGATTCACACTCTATTTTATTTAATACCCTTTAATTATTTAATTTCCCTAAGTTTAGACTTAGGGTCCCCATTAAAATAATTAATTTTTTAAATAAAACAAAATTCGAGTGGAATTTCCACAAACACTTTCTGGGTTCTTTGGAATATCGATGTCTATGCCTCTACACCAAATTTGAGATTTAGAGCACTTTCTGATGCTACAAAAATCAACACTTCCCTCCTGCCACAATCAAATATCCTTTCCAAGAGTTTGGTGTTCAATCTCTTCCAAGCTTCCTCAACTATTGAGGGAACATGTTGTCAGTTTCTTTAAACTACGAGAACATACTCGCTGCCCCTCCTTTCTTCCCTGGCTAACTGTGCGTCATCATGCTCCTTCTAAAATTGTGCCTCAATATTTGGGGTGATAGATTACAAAACTCGACCCCATTGTTAGGAATCTAAAGCAAAAGGGCTTCCCTTGGGTATGAATCCAAAATTTCCCTTGCATTTATGCAATTCCATAAGTAGTTTCCACCTTATTTTTCTCCTTTTTCTCTATCTTTCTGTGACACACTTCCATAGAGGGGAATCAATGGGAAATTTATGTTATTTTTTTCACCGTCTCGTCTCCCTTCACCATTTCTTCCACCAAGATTTCTATGATCATACCCTCCACAAAATGATGAATGATATTCCAACAAAAGAATATAGGAGAGTAAGAAACAAAAGAACAAATAAGAGTTTTGAGTATTCTTCTGAACAAATAAGAGTTTTGAGTATTCTTCTGCTGGCAAATACTCTGTTCTGAGTTCCTCCCTTCTAATCTGCTTGCCAAAGTTCTTTTTCAGTGTTGTTCTACCAAACATGTCCACCCTAAGTTGTTCTCATTTATGTTGTTCAAATATGCTCTCCAAAGTATGAAACCAAAAAATGAGATGAATTGGGGTTTCTCTACTTTTGTATAGAGCCAGGGGAAAAACTTTGATAAATAGGGGGACCAAGCCTCCTCAAATGCCAGTTGTTGTGGGGAGGCCATGTGGACCACTCTACCCATTCCCTCCAGAATCAGCAAGGTATTTTACAACTTTATTTTTTATTTTATGCAGGGAATGTTTCTCATGTTGATGAGTCCTCTATCCTACATAGTCTGATGTGAATCAATAAATCTGCATTTCTAATACTATCCTACAGATACAGATTCTGATGTGAATCAATAAATCTGCATTTCTAATACAAATTGGAAACCTGTTTGCCAGCCTAGGATGATGATTCCAAGGGTGGAAAATTGTCTAGGATTCATTGTGTATTTTTAATTTCTTTCCGTGACACACATCCACAAAGGGGAATCAATGAGAAATCTCTGTTATTTTTTTCACCATCTCCCTTCACCATTTCTTCCACCAAGATTTCTATGATCATACCCTTCCCAAAATGATGAAGGAGATTCCACCAAAATAATACAGGAGAGTAAGAAACAAAAGAACATATAAGAGTTTTGAGTATTCTTTTGAACAAATAAGAGTTTTGAGTATTCTTCTGGCAAAAGCTTTGTTCTGAGTTCCTCCCTTCTAATCTGCTTGCGAAAGTTCTTTTTCAGTGTTGTTCTACCAAACATGTCCACCCTAAGTTGTTCTCATATATGTTGTTCAAATCTGCTCTCCAAAGTATGAAATTGAAAAATGAGATGAATTGGGGTTTCAAGTAGTTTTGTTAGAGAGCTGGGGGAAAACCTTTGATAAATAGGGGGCCCAACCCTCCTCAAATGTCAGTTGCTGTGGGGAGGCGATGCAGACCCACTCTACCTGTTCTCTCCAAAATCAACAAGGTATTTTACACCTTTATTTTTTTATTTTATGCAGGGAATGTTTCTCATGCTGATCAATCCTCTATCCTACAGATTCTGATGTGAATAATACAAACTGGAAACCCGTTTGCCAGCCTAGGATGGTGATTCCAAGGGTGGAAAAGGGTGGAAAATTGTCTAGGATTCATTGTGTATTTTTAATATTTCATTGTCATTAAAAATAATTATTATATTTATGCTTAATATGTCTTGAAAGTCTAGTAGAAATGGTTCTATTATGTATGTTATGATAATCTAATTCACAGATGAAGGCTGGAGCCTGCAAATCAGTCTAATATTCTCTCTGAAATATTTTCAACAAAGTAAAGAGGCTCTCAAAATTGCGTTCTTGAAATGATCTCATGTCGTTGACTATCTCCAAACTAGGTGACACCTTGATCTTTAGTTATTGTGTTCTTGAAAGTATCTCATGTGGTTGACTATCTCCAAACTAGGGGACATCTTTAGTTATATGTTATTTTATTGAAGTTAGAATTTATGGGACTTACTATGCTCTTGCGTTTACATGCTCTGCTTATGGGTGCAATTCATGATCGATTGTAGCAAGATTACTTGGAAGCAGGAGCAGGAGCGGGGAGTGACATTTTCAAAAATATATAATATATTTGTTTATATCTTTTGATGCATATATGTTGATCTAGGTGGATCGAACATCGAACAGGTTTGAGTACAAGTGGCTTAAGTACAAGGGCACAAAAATCAAAGTGTCTGGAATGTGGCAAACTTAATGTCAAGTTGAAGATCTCGTCTTTCTGATTCCAACGACGCAAACGACACTCAATTCCGAGTCCGTATGGAGGAGTTAGAAGCAGTCAAAGTTTGAGGGTTGACTTGGTGAAGTGGTAGACTGAGGACACAAATTGGAAGTTTTCTAGCCACCGGATTCCGGCCAGCTCTGGCCGGATTCTGGGCGAAATTGTGGGATGGATAATTTGACTCCTTTGGTCAAAATCCAGATTTTTCAAAATAGTCAGTTTGTTATAAGATTAAAAAAAATATATATTAGAAAAATAGGGCAGGGCGGGCCATGACCCTCACTCTACCAAATGGACAAACAATATATATTTTTAAAATAGGGGTCGACGGTCGTGACCCCGCCGTTCCCCAACCACATAACCACAGAAAAACATTAAGTAGGGGCCGACTCCCATGACCCTGCCGAACTCGGCACGTATACCACGGGAACTGCCATCATAGGAAGGGTGGGGCCAACGATACACCCCACGTCCCCAACCCACATGCCAATTGCTATAACGGTGCCAACGGAGGGTACGGGGCGGGTCGCCCAATGCAAGCCCGACCCCCCCAAAGTTACCCATATTTAATACTTAAATATCCGGCGGGTTTTAAAAAATGCCAAGGCATGATTTTTAAAAATAAAATCTGAGTTATTTCGGAGGGGGTGCGGTTTGACCACCCAACCCCCTCACACTCAATGAGGATCATAACCATTCGCCCAACAACTTCCTTTGGGAAGTCCGCCAACATCTTTATTATATAAAATCTGCAATTCATAAGTGTGCCAAGGAAGCCAGGAGCGTGCACGGAAATCAAGACAATGGAACCATGAGCAGTTGCAGGAGGGGGGATGAACCATGATCTGAGCCATTTTCTAGAGGATCCAGATTTTCAATTTTTTAGATTCAGCTAAAATTTTATATGGATTCTGCACCTCTCGACGCCACGAATCCAACGGTGTTGTCCATTTCGTCATCAGAGGTCTTCAATTTTCGAGCAGCTTCAGCTATGGAGGTATAAGGGTGTAATTCTGCATTTTATACTTGTACTTTCATTTTTTGCCACTTAATGAAAGAGTGCCTCCCCACTATTTGAGCAGGGCTCGGAAACGTAGTCCCTCCTGGACAAACTCCGATATCAATTCTGAGTCTTCTTGCATGATGTTAATTGCTTCTCTCTTCTTATGTTTATCCCTTTAAAGTTTCTTGTTTAAGTTGCAATTTTCACATGTAATTCTTTAACACATCTCAAGCAAAAGATTTTTGGATCAAGTGGTATCAGAGCAAGTGTTTGTAGATGTGAATTACATGCTTGTATGCTAACTAGAGACAGGCTACGAAAAGGCAAAGGGACACTAAGGTATTTTGATCTCGAAGAGGGACGTGCACATTGGAGAAGGAACAAGGATGACGATGTTCGAAATGAGGAAGAGCTCAACTTCTGCAAGACGTTTACACCATGGCAGATCGGGTCGAGAGATCGTTCTCTAGACTTGAGAAACTAGAGAAAGCAGGGGAGAATGCTTCAGAAGGACAAGGCTCAGGGCATGGAGATAATGGAGGAGATCCACCTCCTTCTCCTCCAGTGAGTGAAAGTTCCTCCTCTTCTCACCATCATCATAGGAATTCAGGAAATGCAGCTAATAAACCTTTCTTTTAAGTTAGATGTCAAATTTGATCTACCCATGTATAATGGTGAAAGTAATGCAGAGAAACTTAACAACTGGATTAGGCAGCTTGAAGTCTACTGTAGGATTCAGTGGATTGTGGAGGATGAGGCAAAGATCCAATTGGCTTCTCTTCGACTGAATGGCACAACTCTCATGTGGTGGGAGAGTAAACTTCAAGGTAACAATAATTTGGGTAACCTTCTTTCCTCATGGTCAAATTTCATTGCTGCACTTAAAGATCAATTCTATCCCTTGGGTTATAATAAAAATGCCTTAATGGAGTGGCAGTACCTAAGGCAAGGCAAAGGACAAAATGTGCAAAGCTTTACCGAGGAATTTAGAAAACAAGCACTAATTTTGGGCATTTCATTAGATTCACTTGAAGTTGTAACTAAGTACATTGGGTCATTACATAGTTACATAAGACATTCATTATTGTTGTTTGAGCCTCCTACCATCGATGAGGCCAATGTGAAGGCCATGCACATAGAAAGCAGGGTGACGCATGAACAAAGTGACCACCCAAAAAGGATTGTCGCAGCCAAAAGAAGGGGAGCAAAGCCCTCTTGCGCACATTGTGAAAAAGAGGGACATGACGAAAAAAATTGCTGGAAGCTGCACCCTGAGTTGAGACCTGAGAGAAATGACAAAAAGGGGAAGCAGAAGACTGCCACCACCATACAAAAAAACCAAGATTCTGAATATGAGGAAGATGAAAAGGTCACAACTGCAGGATTTTCACGCGGCAAACCAATTGACATAGGGTCTGATTCCGACGATGAAATGAAGCTTGCAGCCTTTGGGATCACAGCAGAAGGACCCATAGACTTGGGTTCTGATTCAGGCAATGAAACAAAAATATCACAGCAGAAGGACCCATAGACTTGGGTTCTGATTCAGGCAATGAAACAAAAATATCAACAGATATTGTACCTAGATGAAAAAGACACTCACTGCAGCAGAGTTCCAAGAACTTGAAGAGATTAACCAAGGCATCCAAGCAGAAAATGCTGAGCTAAGAAGGCTCCTACAGGAAGCAGGGGAAGAATTTTTTTTTTTACTACACTAGTTACAAGCTAAGGATGAGGCCTTGGAAAAATTTTGACATAACCAACCAAAGGTAAAAAGCAACCCTTCAATTTCATGTACTTTTCATGATGATGAATTCGCTATTTTTGAAAAACATACTACAGGGATTGGATCCAAACTGCTGAAGAAGATGGGGTATCGGGGAAAAGGCCTCGACATCCATGGCCAAGGCATCGTAAACCCCATCGATGTCTAGGAATTGTCGCGTCGTTTAGGACTTAGATACACCAGAAAGGAAATGGGAGAAAGCTCCAATACAACTAGTGACCAGCCAACGACAGACGATGAAAGCCATTCCTCACAGTCCAGCGATAGTGAGGGCTCCATGAACACTTATCGGAGGAACACTATGGGAAAGCGCCCCAAGGCAACCTGAAAAGTTTGGAGGAAAAATAATCGTTGTAGTCGTTGCAATGAAGTGGGACACCAACAAGCCATGTGTCCAATGATCCATGCTCCGGAAACATCGATAGAGGAGCTGAAAGGTGAACATATTCAACAAATTAGTCCACCACATTCACGATGGTCTGCTTTATTAAGTTGGTTTTTTTAGAGGTAGTAGCTTGTTATGGCCACCATTGTAAATCATACGTTGCAAGTAAATGTAAACGTGATGGTGTGTTCCCATCTCTTCAAAATGCAACGATGATGTTTTGGCCTTTCCTTATGAGTAGTTGAGGTATTGATTGTTTTTATGTAATGCTTGGCCAATGAGTGTGTGCTATAAAATCTTGGCAAGGAGGGGTTGTTGAATCATGTGTGGTGTGCATGATTGCAAATGATGTACCAGTTTTGCGTGCAAGAGATTGAAAGTGTGGTTTTGAGTGTGTTAATGCTTTTGGGGTCCAAAAGCTCTTCAATGGGGAGGAATGATCCAAGTGGATCGAACAGGTCCGAGTACAAGTGGCTTAAGTACATAGGCTCAAAAATCAAAGTGTCTGGAATGTGGCAAACTTAATGTCAAGTTGAAGATCTTGTCTTTCTGATTCCAACGACGTAGACGACACTCAATTCCGAGTCCGTATGGAGTTAGAAGAAGTCAAAGTTTGAGGGTTGACTTGGTGAAGTGGCAGACTAAGGAGGACACAAATTGGAAGTTTTTTGGCAACTGGATTCCGGCCATCTTCGGCCAGATTCCAGGTGAAATTGTGGGACGGATAATTTGACTCCTTCGGTCAAAATCCGGATTTTTCAAAATAGCTAGTTTGTTAAAAGATTAAAAAATATATATATTAAAAAAATAGGGCAGGGTGGGCCATGACCCCCGCCCTACTCAACAAACAAACAATATATATTTTTAAATAGGGTTTGGCGGTCATGACCCTGCCGGATCCCATCCACATAACCAAAGAAAAACATTAAGTAGGGGTTGACGACCATGACCTTGTCGAACCCCGCCCGTATACCACGAGAATTGCCACCATATAAAGGGTGGGGCCAACGGTACACCCTGCAGACCCAACCCACATGCCACTTGCTACAACGGTGCTGGTATAGGGTACGGGTCGGGCTGCCCAATGCAGGCTCGGCCCCCCAAAGTTGCCCATATTTAATACTTAAATATCTGGTGGGTTTTAAAAAAAAAGCCAAGGCACGATTTTTAAAAACCAAATCCGAGTTATTTTGGAGGGGGTGGCGTTTTACCACCCGACCCCCTCCCACACAATGAGGATCATAACCATTCGCCCATCAACTTCCTTTGGGAAGTCGGCCAACATATTTATTATATAAACTTTGCAATTCATAAGTGTGCCAAGGCAGCCAGGAGCGGGCACGGAAATCGAGACAGTGCAACCAAGAGCAGCTGTAGGAGGGGGGCAAAACCATGATCTGAGCCATTTTTCAGAGGGTCTAGATTTTCACTTTGTCAGATTCAGCCAAATCATATATGGATTTTGCACCTCTCGACGCCACAAATCCAACAGTGCTATCCATTTCTTCATCAGAGGTCTTCAATTTTCGGGCACCTTCAGTTATGGAGGTATAAGGGTCTAATTCTGCATTTTATACTTGTACTTTCATTTTTTGCCACTTAATGAAAGAGGGCCTCCCCACTATTTGAGCAGGGCCCGAAGACGTAGTCCCTCCTTGACAAACTCTGATATCAATTTTGAGTCTTCTTGCATGATGTTAATTGATTTTCTCTTCTTATGTTTATGCCTTTAAAGTTTCTTGTTTAAGATGCAATTTTCACATGTAATTCTTTAATACATCTCAAGCAAAAGATTTTTGGATCATATGTTAACAAAAGCATGTAGAATGATGATTTTGATATAAAAAGCATAAAAACATGGATTGCAGCATATAACATCATTCATCTAGAAGTTATAATCTTCATCAGCCATGTCCACAAGTTACAAGTTCTCATTTATATAGTATGTAAGGGTGCACATGACCAAAATAGCATCGAGTGTAATCCATCTCTAAACTAAAATTACATCAACAAATAGGCTCTAGATGGCGTCATGTGAAAATTCAGCTTACCCTGAATCCCATTGCAGCAACTGATGTGAATTCTTCTAATTGTTAATTCAACTTAATAATTTATCTGTTGTTTCCTACGACAAATATCAAATTAAATACACTGCAACCTTCACAAATAAAACTGCGGGAGAAAAATAAACGCAGGAAGAAATATATACACACACAAATAACAGCGTTATTTTTGGACCAATGTCCCCAGAAAAACCCAAGTCAGGAAAACCGGTGCAGCAACTGAGGGTTTTATAAATAAGTAACAGTAAAATCTGAGAACAATCTATGGATGCCCAAACTGGAAATCCCAATAGAGAAAAATTGGAAAAAATATCTAGTGACAAAAATTCCTCACTCCACAGACTATCTGACACTGACCTCAACTCAAAATTGAGCCATCCCAACTGTCTTTGCGCAGTCTCTGTGTCACCCTATGCATTTACTATGTCACTACATCTCGGAACTGCGTCACCTCAAGCAATCTCGTTAGTTGTTGTCTGGGAAACTGATTCTCACGGCCTCTGGATCCTCTTCCTAGCTTCTGGTATTGAATCTCGACTTCTCCCCAGCAAAAAAAAATTTCCTCTTGAGGACACTGCGTTGCTTCACTATGGCACTCTTTGCCTCTCTGCAAATGTACTCGCCGGATCTGGAATGCCTCCTCCGACTTCACTATCTCTACTCGTGTCTCACTGCTTCTATGTCTCTTAATCACTTTCGGCAACACACAAACGCTACTGTGGAAATCGATTTCCCAATAAAATTGAACTTCTCAAGTGATTTGGTGTATCTTCACCAAGCCCCATCGACTTCTTCTTATAATCCTCCATTGAGACTTCAACAACCACAATTAAATCTTAATCGATGGATATGATTAACTAGAAATCGATCCATGTGCTTTTCTAGAACATTCTCACTATGACTTAATTAATTCGGATTAATTAATCATATTCCCTAAGTTTATACATAGGGAATATTTAAAAATTGACTAATAATCTAATTAAATCGTCTCTAGGTGGAATTTCCATAAACGATTTTTGGGTTTTGGAGATCTAATGTATTCTAGCCTCTCCACATGATTTCAAGGCTAGAATACATCTAAAAACAATTTATGGGTTTTGGAGTTCTCATGAATTATTGTCTGAGTGATGGGTACATTTTTAGTCGGGTCATGATAGAGGAGTTTGAAAACCAATGTCGCTAACATGAAGGTACATAGAGGGCTTGGCGTTCTTGATTAAATGCGAGTCCATGTGAAAATTCCTAAAATTGGAATCCTACTGCAACAACTGATTAAGTTTCTTCTGTTTGTTAAATAACTGAACAAATTATTTACTGTGTTCTACAGTAATATCGAGACCAATACGTTGTAGCCTTCACAAAATAAATACTGCGGAAATAAAGATAATGCTGGAAAGATAGATGCACACACACGCAAATAACGTTGTTATTTTTGGATTATCCCCAGAAAAACCCAACTCGGGAAAATCGGTGCACAAATTGAGGGTTTGTATATTATGCAGTAGTAAATCTAAGTACAAGTCTATGGTTTCTCAAATCTAGCAAGCCATACAGAGAAATATTGACAAAACGTGTATTGAGAAAATTTTCACTTTGCCACTGGCAATCCAACATTGATCTAGGCTCAAGATGAGCTAATCCGCGTTGCCTCTGCACAGTCACTGCATCAGCCTACGTAGTAATGTGCCCTATCAGCTAGGAACAATTGTCTCTCTCGCTATCTGATCAACTGATGTCTGGAAGACTGATCTTCTTCTCCTCTGGGCCTCTTGCCCAACCTCTGGCTCTAAAAATCTCAATGCTCCCTAGCAAAAATAGAATCTCCTCTGAAACACTGCGCTGCCTCTACGTGGCTCTGTGTTGCCTCTTTGTGGCACTTCCTGCCTCTCTGTTGTGCACTCACCGGATCTGCAAAATCTTCCTCTGGCCTTACTATCCCCGCCCCTCTCTCAATGCAATGAGCTCACTAGCTCTCTCTCCGACAACTTAGCGCTGCTACTCAGGAAATGGATCTGCCAGTGAATTCGATCTTTGTAAATGTGTCCTCCATGTTCCATTGAGTTCCTTATAATCCCTCGTTGAGAGATCAACGAACACGATTAAAACTTAATCGATGGCTAAGATTAACTAGGACTCGATCCATGCCTTTCTAGAAGATTCACATATGACATAATTAATACCTTTTAATTAATCATATTTCCTAAGTCTAAACTTTAGAAATATTAAAAAACTGATTAATTATTTTAATTAAGTCATCTCTAGATGGAATTTTCCAGAAACTATTTTTGGGTATTGGAGTACTCATGTATTCTAACCTCTCTGCAAAATCTCGAGGCTAGAACACATCCGATGCTACCAGAAACTAACACTCCCTCTTAACAAGGAAATTGTTCTAGTACTGCAACTGCAATACGCTGCCTATGCACCATCTCCTGCTACACTACTGATTTCTGGCTATGCTTCCCACCAACAACTACACAACTCTGATATGCATTGCATTTGTGTTGTTATTGACCCTGCTGAACTGCTGGAAACTACTACATCTACATTGCAACTATGTTGTTGCCGCCACTGCAACATCTGCAACTGTCTCTGATCTGTTGCTGTTGCAACTGATAGATGTCCATCATACTGAACCAACTGTGTTCAGTTTGATGCATCTGTCACCCGAGTCTTAATTGTTGCTAGTCTCTGCACTGTCACTGAAGCCTCTGCGCTGCTCAGTCTCTGACGCTACTAGCCACTACATCTTTCACTCTGGCACCTGACTGCACCAACTGTCACTGGTCCATCCTGCTACTGCTAACTATGGGCTTCCGTAGCAAGGTATTGATCCAAGAGGTGGACTCCTCAAGGATCCTGCCCAACTGTAGCTCTCTCGGGCTACAAAACCAAGTCACCCCACCTCACCCCTGGTGGTATATCAGTTCTTCCAGTCGGGAGGACAACCTATCAATCTCCGCAGATGCAACCTGCTGATCCTTCTTCTCCTCTTTGTCCTTCTTTCTCAGAGGACATTGAGTGTTGTAGTTGTGGAAATTTCTGAATCTTTACACTTTATGTAGAAATTATTTACTATTATTCTAGTTATGCTCCTCCTACTTAGACAAGTTATTAACTAAATAAATTCAAGTTAAAATCGAAGCAAAAGAGATAATAGATCTCCACCAATCCGGATCTAGAACAAGTTCATGCACACATAGACAAAGTGACATAGTTATTTCTAGACAAATAGTCCCTGGAAAAACCCAATATGGAAAAACCGGTCTTCTGGCTACTAGAGGGTTTTATTATTAAGAATTTTCTGAATCCAACAAGCATGGGTTCCAGATCTGGAAAACTTGACAGAGAAATATTAGATCTACATCTCATTGGCCGATCTAGGGCCAAAATAATGATTGATCCACACCCTCAAACGGGATTTACAGAACTCGGCCAAAATTAGGGCTTAGAAACCCCAGCGCTGCCCCTAAAGCCTCTATGTCAGTCTCTGAAGCCCCTCTGAACCTCAGCACTGCTCCGAAAAGGTCTATGTTACCCCAGACTAGGTGACGCAGGTCTTACGCTGCCCCTTAGGGTCTCTGCGTAACCCCAGAAGGTTTCCTGCAACAATTACGTTGTCCTTGAGGGACTACGCAGCACCTGCGTAGCACAAGGTGTTGCCTTCCTACTGCTGCCCTCTTGCTTCTGTGCGCTGCCTCTCTGAGCTGATCTTTGCCTCTTGCTGATTCTAGACCCTGGGATCAGATCATCCCCTTGGTCTAAATACCCCTCTCTACAGATGAAACACTTTTGAGATTTCTTAGCAAACTCGCCCTAGAATCTCAGCTTAGTTTCAGTGCTTTGCCTTTGTGTGTCCTTACAAATGACCCCAAGCCTTTCCTTTATACTTTTCTCGTTGGGAAACCAACGACCATGATCAGATCTTGAATCAATGGCTAAGATTAAAAGAAAGCTTGATCCGTGTGACTTAAGACAATTTCATCACATGTTTAATTAAATTCACTTTAATTATTTAAGTTCCCTAAGTCTTAACTTAGGAAATACATTAAAATAATTAATTAATTTAATATCTCCTAAACCGGATGAAATTTTCCAAATCAATTTATGGGTCTTGTAGATCAAGTGTACTCTAGTCCCTCCACAAAATTTGGGAGCTAGAGCACAACTGATGCTACCCCAAATACACAAAATCTCAACACTCCCTCTTAGCATCAAGGGTGTGCTCTAGCAATACATCACACTATGCATTACATGACTTTGAGTACTGGTTTTGTGCTGTTGAAGCTTGGCCTGCTGCAACTCAACTCTACACTTCTGCGGCCTTTCTTTACAGCTGCCCATGACTCTGCGATTGCCACTGCAACCTTTGTACAACACCTCCCTCTTAATATGCTGCATCTGTGCTGCTCATAGCACTGCCACTACTGATCTGCTGCACTGCAACTTCAGTTGTTGAGAGAAACAACTGATTCTCTTGCCCAATCTTTGACAGACAAGTCAGATGGGCTGCATCCTTATCAGTATCACTGAAGCTCCATAGGCTATAGATCTGTGCTGGCATCTAAAGGATGATGCATAGGTACAACTCTGCACTATGTAAGTAGACTCCCTCTGCACTACTGAAGTCACATCGGCCCCTTGTGTTGAAATCTCTCACGCTGTTGTTGCACTGCGCTGTCCCTCTGAAGCCTTCTGTGCTCTGCCCTGCGCTGCTGAAGTCACATCAGCCTCTACGCTACTGCTTCTTCTACGCTGTTGCTGCTCTACTCTGCGTTGCTCCTCCCAGTCTTCAGATCTGCCCCTGCCTTTGCTTCATTTATGATCTATGCACCCACTGCTCCACTTGTCCCGCTATTGTCTTAAGGCTGCCGAAGCTCGCTTGTGATCCAAGAGATGAGCTGCTTAAGGATCCCGCGTCACTTCTATGTAGCTCCTCTACATATCCATGTCACCCCACTTTCGTGGTTCATGAGCGCGCAGGGCCGCATCATCTTCCAACCCATCATTTGCCACAACAACTTTGGAAGAAGATGCTTCCTTGTCCTTTTTCTTCTAAGGACAATTGTTGGAAAAATGTCCCATTTCACCACACTGGCCATCATGAATGACCTCATCTGTGTCTCCAACAGCATCTTCCTTTGGACAGATTTTCCCTCATACAAGGAGATCAAGGCCTACCACATCTAATTAGTTGTCTTCTTATCAGCTAAGTGTGGTACAATATGGTCCTTGATTCCATCCATAATCAACTGCTTGGCATGCCTAGCAGCCTCCTTATGCTTCTGAAGGAGACCCGATCTGTCAGTGTGGCCAGAGTTTGCTCTGCATGGTTTCTAAGATTCTATTCCTCAAGGACTATCAGGATCCTTGCCTTCCAAACTGAAAATTTTGAGAGGCCATCTAGCCTGTCTTGATCATGCAGTCCATGAGGAGCCATCTTCTTAGAATGTGTCGGAACTTCCTTTTCTCTTTGCTAGAGAAATGGTTCTAAGGCCCTTGGTGAAACTGGCACCTTTTGCTCCCTCTGACAACTGATTTCCTTCCTTGGAAATCTGCCAAACGAACTATGATTCAACTCTCTTTGATCCTCTGATCAAACTGCAAGTTTCTTTTGGCTAGAAACTCTCTGAGAAGCTAATATTCTCCCACTCTTCGTCACTTGTGCTAAGGCTAAAAATCTGAAAACTTCAAAAATTTAACCCCACCAGCACCTTCTGATTTTTTGTAGCTTTTCTTCAGTCTTTTTTGGATTTGACAAACTCAAATCTGCACCACTGGCTGGCTTCAAACTAGTCCAACGTTGTTTCTGAGCTGCCTCTGTGCAATAATTACGTGGGCCTACTAGGGGACAATGTTAGAGAGCGTCACCCTTCCCTCTGCATGAATCTACCTCTGAAAATTGCGTTGTCCCTTTAGATCTGCTTTTCTAGCTGCTTCCTGCAGCTAGAACCTTCAGATTCTTGCTGGTGACCCTCCTAGATCTGCAATTGCTTTGATCCCATGTGGAAATTTCTGAATCTTTACACTTTATCTAGAAATTATTTATTGTTAATCTGGTTATGCTCCTCCTACTTAGACAAGCTATTAACTGAATAAATTAAGGTTAAAATCGAATCAAAACGCATAACAGATCTCCACCAATCTAGATCTAGAACGAGTTCATGCACACATAGACAAAGTGACAGTGATTTCTGGACAAATATTCCCTGGAAAAACCCAATGCGGGAAAACCGGTCTTCTGGTTGCTGGAGGGTTTTATTATTAAGAATTTTCTGAATACAAGTAGGCTGGGTTCCAGATTTGGAAAACCCGACAGAAAAATATTGGATCTACAGCTCACTGGCTGATCCAGGTCCAAAATAATGACTGATCCACACCCTCACATGAGATTTACAGAACTAAGCCAAAATTGGGGCCTAGAAACCCCAGCGCTGCCCCTGAAGCCTCTGCGTCAGTCTCTGAAGCCCTTCTGAACCTCAGCGTTGCTCCGGAAAGGTCTACGTTACCCCAGACTGGGTGACCCAGGCCTCACGTGTAATATCCCCAAAGGGAAATAACCAGTAATACACAGAAATATGCCAGACAGATATAGAAAATACAATGCTGGAACCAGATCATGGAACAAGTACACATAGAATGCCAGAAAACTAAGCCATTTTATTAATCTGAGAATACATATAGAGGAGTACAAGATAATCGGGATGAGTGCACCTATCCTTGCCCTGGGCAAGTGGAGACCCTCTCAGAACAAATAATGGCTGCAAATAAGGACAGCGTCCTAGCTGGCTGAAGATCTGCTATGAAGAGCTGCTGCTGGAATGCAATGGAACTATGAACTGAAGACTAGAAGATGGCTGATCTCAATCCTCCAAACCCTCACCAATGAAAACGCTGTCTCTGCTAGTGACAGTGCAGAAGACAGATGAAATGCTAGCCACAAAACTTCCAGATGAGATGATCAACTCCTCAAGGCTGGAAACACTGAAAAACGCTGTCAAGCCCCACTCACATGACCCTGCTCCTCAGATCAGCGTCCTCCCTGACTGAATCTGCGTCCTCTATGCTCAGATCTGCTGGATCTGAAGCCTCCCTATCCAGATCTACGTCTTATCACTCCAGATCTGCGTCCTCCAAGGCCAGATCTGCTGCTGTCTCTTCAGATCTAGGCTGGATCTGCCAATATCTCCTCAGATCTGCACCCTCCAAGGCTGGATCTGATGCTAACTCTCCAGATCTGCACCTCCCAAGGCTAGATCTGCCAATATCTCCTCAGATCTGCAACCCCTAAGGCTGGATCTGCTGCTAGTTCTCCAGATCTGCGTCCTCCAAGACTGAAACTGCCAATACCCCTTCAGATCTGCGTCCTCCTGCTGGATCTGCGTCCTTCCCTCTCTGGATCAGCGTCCTTCCTCCTGGATCTGCGCAGCCACAAGAAGGGCTTCCTCCTCTCCAAATCTCCACTAGAAAACTGCTGCTAGTTACCACTGAAACTGAAGGATGTTACTCAGAAAATAACCTTACTAGGGCGGGCACTCGAAGTCCCCCGAAGCTAAGGGTGATATCAGAAAATAACCTTTACCAGGGCAGGCACTCGAAGTCCCCCGAGGCTAAGGGTGAGATCTCCGAACGGAGACACTCGGTTGCACTAAACAATGCTGCAGACCGACTAAACAACCGGCGTGCTGAAGCAGACAGAAGTCTAGCTCTCAATATCAATATCAAATCATGCATGCCCAAATGAGGTGAGAACCCCACCTTTTATAGTGCTAAACTCCCTCCAAAACCTTAACTGCGTCCTTCACTCTCCTTGGCCTGCGTAGTTAACCTTGGGTCAGCCTGATGCCTCCCCATCATACTCATGTGGACCCCCAAGGCCCCCTCTCTAAGTTATAACGTCAATCAACTAGGAAAAAACACTTTATTTATAAAGTGAGGTGACTAAAGTGAGGTGACCCCTCTTATTTCTCACTTTATTTATTATTTCTAACTAAAGCGGCAAAATTAAACAAAAATGAAATATTCCAATTAGCAAAGCTAATTGGGAATATTACATCACGCTACCCCTTAGGGTCTCTGCATAACCCTAGAGGGTTTCTTGCAGCAATTACGCTGTCCTTGAGGGACTGCGCAACACCTGCATAATTCAAGTTGCTGCCCTCCTACTGCTTCGTTCCTGATTCTCTATGCTGCCTCTTTGAGCTGATCTCTGCCTCTTGCTGATTCTAGACCCTGTGATCAGATCATCCCCTTGGTCTAAATTCACCTCTCTACAGCTGAAACACTTCTGAGATTTCTTAACTAACTCGCCCTAGAATCTCAACTTAGCTTCAGTGCTCTGCCTCTATGTGTCTTTACCAATGACCCCAAGCCTTTCCTTCGTACTTTTCTTGTTGGGAAACCAACGGCCATGATCAAATTTTGAATCAATGGCTAAGATTAAAAGAAAACTTGATCCGTATGACTTAAGACAATTTCATCACATGTTTAATTAAATTCACTTTAATTATTTAAGTTCCCTGAGTTTTAACTTAGGAAATACATTAAAATAATTAATTAATTTAATATATCCTAAACCAGATGAAATTTCCCAAAGCAATTTCTGGGTCTTGTAGATTGAAGACACCCATTGATTCAGGATAGAGACACCCATGTATGCAGGTTGAAGAATGCCCTCTATGGGTTGAAGCAAGACCCCAAGGCTTGGTACGAGAGGATAGATAGCTACTTGATGAAGTTGGGCTTCACTTGTAGTAATGTTGATCCAAACCTTTACTTCAAGGTTGATAGAGAAAAGCCTCTCATTCTGGTTCTCTATGTGGACGATCTCTTCCTGATAGGTGTTGACCCTCTCATTACTTCCTAGGCTTGGAGGTCCGGCAGAGACCTGGCAAAAATTTCCTCTCTCAAGGAAAATACATTGTGAAGCTACTGGAAAGATTTGGAATGGTGGACTGTAAGTCCGTGTCGACACCGATGGAGCTCAACTTTAAGAATTTGAGTGGAAGCGTTGCTGGGCCCGTGCTAGCAAATCCTACCGAGTTTCGTCAAATCGTAGGGGCCTTGATGTTCTTAGTGAACCACCGTCTGGACGTATGTTTTGCACTAAACACTATGAGTTAACACATGGTTGATCCTCATCACATTCACTGTGTTGGTGCCAAGAATCTGTTGAGATATCTTCAGGGCACGATAGACCATGGGCTAAGATACACTGTCAGGAGTTAGAGACTCCATGGATATACTAATTTCGATTGGGCTGGCAGTGTGGTCAATCACAAGAGCACATTTGGATGCTGCTTCACACTTGGGTTTGGTTCGAGCAGGAAGCAGAAGTCGGTAGCTTTGAGCACTACTAAGGCCGAATACATTACAGTGTGTATGGAGCCACTTGGTTGTGAAAGCTCTTCAGTGAGTTGTTTGAGCATGTGCTAGATGCCACCTTTATCCTTTGTGATAACCAGAGGGGGATTCGTTTGTCAGATAATCCCATGTTCCACGATCAATCCAAGCATATTGATATCAGGTACCACTTTATCCGGGATATGGTACAACGAGGCACCGTAAGGCTCAATCATATAGGAACTAATGAGAAAATCACGGATATTCTCACAAATCCCTTGGGGAAGGTCAAGTTCCTAACCTTCCGTGAGAATCTTGGAATCGTGGAATGACCCTATGCTGAGGGTCCTGTTGGACATTGAGCTCTGGGAGCTCTCGGGGGCTTTGGGGATAGCTTCTTGGAGTTATAAGTAACCACAGGGCTAGGCTTGCCAAACCTTGTTGTTGTGCTTTTGCCCCACCGTTATGATATTGAGTTGGTTCACCTCTCTTTGATCTGTGCCCCGTATGCATCCTACCCATGGAGTCCTAGACTCATGGGAATTACCTCTTATCTTGGCCAATGAGGTGGGAAAAGCTAGAGACTAGTAGCAAGACCGATGGACGCGTCTGAGATTGCCGTACTCTCTATGTCTAGGATGGCACGTGTCCAACCACTTGATCTGGGATCAAGTCTAGTGAGGTTTCGAACCTTTAACTAACTCTGGGTCAGTTAAACCAACTAAGGGTTGGTATATGACTCCTTTGAGTCCTATAGAGGTTTCAAACCTCTGAGCTAATTTTGTCAGTTGAGAGTGATGTCTTTGTGACTCACCTTTCTCTTTAGAAATAAAGAATCCAGCAAAGCAAGTTACGACGGGATGATGCACGATGTTTGGATGGCATAGGTGGATGGAGTTCTCCCTAGTTGAGAGGAAGTGTTAATTTTGGGTAACTAGTTCCAAACTCCATGTTGTGATGCTCAGATGACGATGCCAATATTTTTATTAGATTCCTCTTTCAGAGAGGTGCAAGATTGATCTAAAGATCATCTTGATCCGATGAGCAGAACATTTATTTTGAATTAATTCCACTCATGTGCAAGGTCGGCCAAAATTGTAACGGAGGTTTGGAGCCCGAACAGATGTGTCAAACACCCTCACTGATGAATATATATAGGTCAACGTTGGAGGTCATTTTCATCCATCACTCATCACACATTCTCTTTATGCATCTAATTGGTTCGATCATCATCTTGGAGGCCTCTCTTTACTCACACGTGGGAAAAACAACAGCTAGGGTTTCAAATTGTTTTAGGGTTTCTAGTGCAGAATTGACCATCGTTGACTTTGGTCAACGCTTGGTCAAATTGACCTGAAACTCTCCCAAAACTTCGATCTCCTCAATCAGCATTTTTTGGCACAAGAACTGAGGCTGGACGTTCACTTTGACTTGGCTGCGTTGACTTTCTGTTGCTGTTGTTTTGCATTGACCATTAACAGGACAAGTTTGTTGACTTTGGGTTGACTGTTGTAAAAGCTGTCCGAGAGGGTTGTGTGACACATTCTAGTTGGCTGACTGTGAGGATACTTTTCTGGTTGAAGCATCTTGTTGATCGTTGTAACGCACCACAACACATATATTTTGCTGATCAAGTTAAGTATATTTATGGCTTGTCTTCCGTTGATCTATTGGTATGTTCTATCAACATTTTACTTTCATGTTTATGTGATTGCTATTTGATATCGGGTATAAACTAAACGTTGCATCAAGCATAGAACATCTACGAAAATTTACAACAACCCACCCCCATATATCACCCTAGATCCACATACTTTCTCGCAAGGGAGTCCTTAGTTGACCTCATTTTCCCAATGGAAAGAGACTGGTATTTCGCCCTTCCATCGAATTCCATAATCTAAAACCCTTTCAGAACCATTTTGCTAGCTTTACTCTTCATATCACCTTGAAACTCATTTCCTTAAAATCGAGCAATCTTAACCTAGGGAAGCCCACCCCCGCTTGAGGGGGTGGACAACTAGCTTGAAGTGAAGAAGACAGTTGGTGAGGTGACAATGGCCTCCCTTTTAGTTGCACTCCAGCCACACTTCAACTTTTGGACTTTATCTCAAGAAGTAAGAGTTTGTGTAATAACATTTTGGCATTTTTTCCAAGAATAAAGTCCATTTCCTGAAAGACATCTATAAAAAAGCTACAACGTTGGATGAGGACTCATTCTTGAAGATTTTTGCTCATATTGGTGACTCCTATAAACCCTAGACCCACTTACTTTCTCCCAAGTGAGTCCTTAGTTGACCCCTTTTTCTCAAAGGAAAGAGAGTGGTCTCTGGTCCTTCCATCAAATTCCATAATCTAAAACTCTTTTAGAGGCATTTTCCTAGATTTAGTCTTCGTATCACCTTGAAACTCATTGCCTTAAAACCAAGCAACCTTAATCTAGGGAAAATCCCCTTGGGCCGGAGGAGAGCCAACCTAAAGTGAAGAAGAGTGTTGGTGGGGTGACAGTGGCCTCCCTTTTAGTTGCACTCAATCTGCACTTCAACTTTTGGACTTTATCTTAAGAGGTATAAGTTTGCGTAATAAGATTTTGGCATTGTTGTGAAAGATAAAGACCATTTCCTGAAAGACATTTATAGAAAAGCTACAACATTTGATGAGGATTCATTTTTGAAAATTTTTGCTCATATTGGTGGCTCCATTGGAAGAACGAAGACCTTCTTTAAATATTTTGAAGACTGTGTTTGTGAGGTGAGAGAAGCTTCATTGTGAAGACATTGACAGCTCACATTTGCTATTCACTATGATAAGTTACAGAATTGCTTTATTATCAATTTAAGCTCCCATATTGATGAAACATGGCTCCTTGGGAATCTAATGAGATATATAAGGCTAATTGGTGTCAAGATTATCCCAAGGTACCCAAACCACTATAATGTGGATTGGTTGAAGATTGTCCAAAAATTGATGGTTACCCTTTTTCAGCCATCCCTCATATTGTATGACCTTTGAAATAAACCTCGGAAGTAGATGTGGTTCATGAAGACAACCTGATGAAATTATTCAGTTTTTCATTGGCGCCATAAAGGGACTGGTTTATGTATTGTTGCACACGGTAGTATATTTTCTGTAGCAGATTTATTTGAAAATTTTCTCAAGAATTGGGGCCAAGATTTCAAAGGTATGAAGATACCCATTAAAATTTGATGGTGACATTACAAGAAGAAGATTGTCTTTAACCTGTCGAAGATGCCATTGAAGAAGATAGCAGGTACTATGAACAGTTATCCAAAACTCTGATGGGGACTTGTTGCTCAATCTTCATGTTGAAATAAATAAAATATTTGATGCTGTTATGCAAAATTATCATAGCAATCCCACGGATTCGATTTCCCAAGAACTCGCTGAAGCATATGAAGCAGTTAATTCACTGTGTGCTGCTGTAGAAAAAAATATGGCAATAGAAAGGCAGAGATAAACCTTTTCCAGGACCCCGTGAACAGTGATCAGCATATAATCTTGTCCAAAAGGCTACTGAAACTTGACATAGCCAAGGGCAAATGGGGAGACCTGGAAGAAGATATTTCTGACAGAAAAAATCTGATTACTGCAAGAAGGGAAGATCATGAGTTTCCCACCGATAAGTCAGAAGTTGTAGAAGTTTCAGGGGCTGAAAGCCCACCTTGATTTTCTCTGGGAAGAATTTGAAGGTGAAGCAAATGGTGTGATAAAACTGAAGATAACATTCTTATGATTTATTCCACTAAGGGTTATGGCAGTAGTTCTATAGCAGAAGATGAAACACAAATAAGAGAGCCATCATGTCTAATTCATGGAAAGTCCTTTTCTTCATGTTTTTCAATGATGACCCTTGTCGTGATACAAGAATTGCAGAGAAAAACAACTCACTGGGCTGGTGGCTGAGAATCACATTGAAGGGGCATGACTTGATCATTTTCCTATGACAGAAAATGAGTCTAATAATGCATTCGTGAAGGTGACAATTATAATGACATAGATAAGGAAGGATGCAATCTTCCCTAGAACACTCATGGCATCACAGCGAGCCTTGATTTCATAAAAAACAGAATATTGATGATCGTGCTGAAGATTCTTCTATCCAGGAAAGGAGTGAGGTTACATCCATTGATATGGAGCCCCCCTACAAGGAAAATCATTTGATGATAGCACTTATGTCCCCAGACTGTCGCTTCAATGACCAAAATATCATACAAGTTTACTCCATTCTTGAGAAGTATGAAGCTGATAACAATGAAGACACTCTAGATCAGCCTCTGTCTTCTGGTTCCAGCACTGATATAGTTTGTGAGTTTATTTATCAGATCAGCCCTACGGCAGAACCAAACTCTGCCCAAGAAGAGAATGATAGTAAGTGTTATCATGTTGTAAACAAAAATTCTGAAGACAGACAGATCAACCACCTTAATCAAGCTGAAGAAAACAATGGTTATGTTTCTCAGTACAAAGTCTTTCCTGGATTCGAAGGAGTGGACTACTTTGTATATGATAATATTTTCAACAATACAGCCTTCCCAAAGCTCATAACACAACATTTGCACTCAAAATTAAAGCTAAGTAGTAATGAAACTTTATTTCTCCATGCTGGTAGTGAGACACGTGCTAAAATTGAACAAGACAGTGCTCTGCAGTTTAACAATGATAGTAAATGGAGAGGGAACAAATTTATTCCTGCAGCAGAGGTCACATCAAAAAAGAGTTTCCTGAGCATTGCATACTTGTGAAGAGAAGACTTTTAAGTTTTAACTATGAGGTTCTTGATACCTTCCCTATGAACTAGGCCACTTTGGTTGTAAATAAGCCACCATCCACCATTGTTGCAGATGATTTACCAATCTCATCCTATGATGACAAGGATGTCCAACTCTTTGTTTCACTTTGCATTAAAAGAGAAACCAGATTCCAGGCTTGAGCAAAATATGAATGCAGATGATCATGAGTTTGCCAACACTGATGGGATGGAATTTGAATAAGCTTATGAAGTCAGAAGGGAAAATTGCAACCATCCTGGTTGGCTAGGGAGTAAGTATAACAGGTCCGATTGGAATGATACTCGCTTGGAATTTCATTTTCAGCAGAACAGGGGAAGGTCACGTGAATTTGTTTTTAGCAATCACCAAATTTTGATAATTACCACCAGAAAGAAAAGGAATCTGGGTCTCCTGTCACAATGGAAACTGGATTTTGCCTCTCTCCCATTATGGTTGTTCCTCTATATGAAAATGATGGAAACATGAACAAAAGTCGATTTCTTGGAAATGAACAACATCTTAGTTAAAGATCACCAACAAGATGGCATTCAAATGGTTTCCCAAGGATAAAAAATTCAGTTATCACCCATAGATTTTTTATGGACTGGCTTTTCCTGTTGATGATGATGATAGTGTGCTAAAACCACATGGGACACAAACAAACAAAAATCCATCATAGCCATTCACATCAAACACATATTGTTTTGGAGCCATGGTTGTATCCCAGGGATTTTTCCATTATCCAAAGGTATGATGGATCGAGCAAGGGTGAACTAGCCATAAGGAAAATTGATGTTTGCCAATTTGATGTTTATGGCAAATCACTTGATGGTATAGATAATATTGGTGTGGGTGTACAGAACAACAATATGATCTGCTCCTAGAGTAATTTTCAGTGAAATTTAATCACACAACAGGAAAAAGAAAGGGAGTTTTTTCCAACAATGAAATGAACATATGCCTTTAACTCGATTTCTCATTTCTAGAAAAAGAAACAGAAGATGATAGTTCACCTGAGGGTCATCAAACTTTTATGATTATTTGTGCAATTGGAGCAATGAGAGAGCTTGAAATTTTCCTGTTGACAAATCTGAATATCCTTGTGGATATTTCCACAATTGGTCATTTGTTCCTTGGTTTAAGAAGGATGAAAACAGACGTTGATGATATTCAAAATAAGTCTGTAGGAGTACGCATACAATCCCTTTAGGAAAAAAATGTGGCAAGGAGCAGTGTTGACCATGTACTCTTATCACTACACCAGGATGAAGCTGAGTGGAACATATGGAGGACCACATTAATGTTGGTTCAAAGCCTTTCATGCCTCAATGATAATGAAATATACAGTGCTTTCAATGAAGCCACAACCAGTCCTGGAAGACACCAATTTACGACTTTTGTGGTAGATTTCACTCTTGCTTGCCAAGTGAGTTCTTGTAACAGTATGGAGCTCGTCTAAACCCTAACAGTGAATACATTTTATGTGTACTCTAGAAGGTGAGATCTGCTCCATTGCAATTGACAATCCCAAATCCTATATTTGAGTATGACTCTTGTGTTGCTAAAGGGATACCAAGACTGTTTGATAACGTAGGTTCCTCAGACGAGAATTGATGGTGGAATGCATCATTCCAAAAATCTTAGTTTCAGTCTTCACATCATATTGTCCAAAGCATATGTATGAACAATAGCACTGGTGGAAAGAATTTCTTGCCAAAGATAAGACTGCAAATTATACTATGCCATCCAGTATGGCCTCAGACCCTCAGAGCAGATCTGTACCAGAAAGGATTATATCAACAATTGTTTTTCTTATGCGAAAATTTAAAAAGGGGTTCAGAGCTAGCAGGAGAGTTGCAGGATTTTCTATGGTGGAGTAACCACTACAACAACCATGCTCAGAGATACATAGAACATTCACCAAACATGCAATAGTCATCACTAGAGTAGACTTGTAGCTAATGATCTCCAGATACCCAGATTTTGGCTCAGCCTGGTAGTCAGAGAGTCTCCAGATTAAAAGCACTCAGAGCTCAATGTCGCCTTGTTTGCTATAGTGATCAAGCACAGAGGGTGAGGGCGTTGCCTTCGATTAACTGCTGAGAATTTTCTGATTGGTGGATATTGAAGTCATTTTCATGGGTCAAAGACAAGATCCTGAGGTTCTCATGAACTCCCTAAAGGAACACATGTCCATTGGTTGTTGAAGCAAGCACTACTACGTTGGAGACGACTGCCATTTGTGTTGAATTTCCATGATCCTGGGTCTAGTTTAGAGTCTTAAAATCACTGACGATACCAAACCAAGAATCTCAACCAGAACTACTTTGCACAGCGGAAAATATAAAGCAGTAAATCACACATGCACAAGATAGACAATTTTTAACAAAATTGTACAATAATGTACAACCCAACCTTCATCATATTAAACCAAATCTGAATAATACAATAGTCTATGGTATACAAGATACAATAACAAACTTCGATGCAGCTTCAATGTCATATCTTGTCCCGCCGGTCCTTTTCTTCCGTACTGCTCACTAGCTGTCCCGTAGTCCTTCAAAGGACAACACATCGAGACTCTAGGAGGGCTGCCACCTAACACTGATGCAAGTCACTTTTGTTGCATGTACACGGGTTGATCCAATCTGCTCTCTGGGCTGGCCAATACCCAAGCTCCAATCTGCCAAGGCCAGTAGTCACCTTTGTCCATCAAGGAGCTGCACTTTAACACTAAACTGCACCCAACCTTCAGCTCCTCTTTGTCACTTCAAGATAGCTTGTCTAGGGCTACTTTGGGATATCAACATGCTGCCCTCCACCAGAGCAATGATACCCAATACTACACTGCAAGATTTGCATCGATGAAGGCTTACGATCACCCAATCAAGCCTCCAAATTGGCTCCCACAGGCTGCCCAATAATCTGATCCAAATACAACCCAAAAACACGGATCCAACACACATCAACACTGCTGCTCCAAGTCTGCTTCTCCTGTTGTTCCTCACTATGACTAGTTAGGGCACCCATGTGCCACAACAACCCTCAAACAATCACCCAAAACAACCCTCAAAGACTACGGCCTCATCAAGGAAGGGTCTTCTCCATACATGTTGCTATTCTAGGCACTTTTCAGTCCAAGAACCCTCCATGCTATCCCTGTTTTAGGTTGGCAAGGCCTACGGCCTACCACAGGTACTTGCTGTCACCTATAGCCAATCAAATGTTAAAATTTGGGTACCAGAGGACAAGTGGTTCCTAAGGCTTTGATCTTTGGCCTAGGGAAAAGTGTCCAAATGTATTTAACTTTTTCTCCTAAAGTGACTTTATAAGTGGTAAAGTCAAATCTAATTTAAAAGTGACTTTATAAGTGATAAAGTTACTAATTTTATTTTTAACGTCACTTTATTAAAGTCAATGTGAAATTAGAAAATGAAAAGTGACTTTGGAAATAAAAGACTAAGAGGGTCTTTCTTAAAGTGGGGTGAATTAAAAAATAGAAAGTGAGATTTAAATGCACATTTAATCTCAGCCCTAGATCTAAAGCTATCTCAACCATTGGATTTAGGGATTCCCCAAAAGTCAATTAGGGTTAGGTTAAAGGAGGAAAAGAAGAGAAAAGATCATAGATTCTTTCATGAGTGGATTGAGAGAGGAGGAGAAGAAAGCAAGGAGATATTTTTGAGCAGAGGAGGAGGAGGAAGAACAATACCTTGGCACGCATACTGAGGCAGCTAGATTTCAGCAAATCCGTACAAGAAGTAGCAACACGAAGTTCAAAGCAAGTGGCATGAATTTCGAGGTGAAAACGACATTTATTGCAGCACAGATTTCGAGGTCCGTACAGCAAGGAAGGAGGCACAAAAATCGAGGTTTGTATAGTAGCAAACCATAACTACTTTTCTGGAATTTGTACAATAGCAACAACACGCAAAACGAGGTCCTTACAGTGGTCATACATCACAGATTTCGACGTAGCAATTGGCACAATTTTCAAGGGAGTTCGTACAACTGTTCCAACACTGTTTTCGGTGTTGTCCATACAACATTTAATGTTGTACTTTTTGTTGTAATTTTTTTGTTTGCATTTGGCATGAAAATCGAGGCTGAGTTTATGCACGATTTTCGAGATAAGTAAAAACACTGGTTGCTGGAATTTTTATTGTACTTTTCATTTCTCTGTAAAAGCAATATTCAAAAATAAAGAGGAGCTTTCGAATTGGTTTTCCCCAAGAGTTGTAGGGGGTTTTTCCAGGGTCATATTGACCAAAAATCAGCGTGTCATTTTCTGTGTGTGTTGCTGAAATTATTTCTGAGTTTTATTTCTGTATTTTCCAGCACTTTGAAATTTCCAGAATTTGTGTTTTCAGAAATATTTAGTACTTCCAACTTGTTGAATGTATGGTTATGGGAATGGGCATTTAACTACATGGGAGTAATAAGGAGAAACTGATAACTAGGGTTGGGCTAAAAATTTCTACATGGTATCAGAGCTTGGGTGGCTGAAAAGTGTAGTTTAAACCTTTACCACAACAGTAAAAATTTTAGTTTGCTAGGACAACAAACATGTCTTTGGGCTTGAGGGTGGAGGATAGGTTGGTTGCGCATAACAACTACAGTACATGGAAGGAGAGAATCCAGAGCATCTTTGAGGAGGCAGAAGTCTGAGGCATAATGGTACATACCCAACAACACCTAGTAGCAGTGCCTGCTGACCCTGTTCTGTTGGTTGAGTTTAACAAGAAGAATGCCAAGGGAAAGAGACTGATTCTGGATGCTATTAAAGACCATGTCATTCCTCATGTGAGAGGGAAGAGATTTTCACATGAGATGTGGACAACCTTGACCAATCTCTACCAGAGTACCAATGAAAACAGAAAAATGGTCCTAAGGGAGAAGATGAAGGCCATTAAGATGGCAAAGACTGATAGTGTTACTGCATACCTCACAAAGATCACTAATGTGAGAGATGAGTTG
This sequence comes from Pinus albicaulis, assembly GCA_034641835.2. Lineage (NCBI taxonomy): Eukaryota > Viridiplantae > Streptophyta > Pinopsida > Pinales > Pinaceae > Pinus > Pinus albicaulis. Next base: position 806,015,368 of record CM076581.1, on the reverse strand, counting down.
GTGCGGATTACAGTGAATGGTCTTCCCAGTACATGGATGAATTTTGTAGATGGGATCATTACATGGGAGACCCTTCCCACTTGGGAGAGGTTGTGGGAGGATTGCATTCAGAATGAAATCAGAAAGAACCATCTTGGGACAGCCAAACCAGTTTAGGAGGATGACAATGTAGCATTGTTAGCAAGGGGCAAGAAGGGCAAGGGAAAGAAGCAAGCTTCCACAAGTGGTGGTGGGGGTAAAGGGAAAGGTAAAGGTAAGAAACAGGTGAACACGCAGAAGGACTATTCCAAGGTGAAGTGTTGGAATTGTCATAAGTTGGGGCACTATGCTGTTGTGTGTCTGGAGAAGAAGAGTAAGGGAAAGGACAGGGCCATGGCATAATCAGCAGAGATAGAGGACTTTTCAGAGAGCTTGGGTTCATTGCTTGTGAGTCCACTAGTGTATGATCACCTGCCACGGAGGTTGAGAGGGAGTGTGCATTTCCCTCCACCAGCGAATCATCTTCAGGTATTTGGCATGTTGACAGTGGGGCTTCATGTCATATGACAAGAGTTTGTGAGTACTTCTCAGAGCTTTCAGAGAGTAGCACTAATATAGAGGTAGTACTCGGAGACGACAACATTTTTAGAGCAGTCGGTGTGGGGACATTGACATTTGATAGGGAACCCAAACCTCCCTTGAAAGTGTCGAATGTTCTATATGTGCCAGGGATGAGGAAGAACCTTATATCCGTCTCAGCATTGGAGGACAGAGGGTATGAGGTATTTTTTAGGAGAGGATAGGTGCTTATATATCCCAAGGGCGCTCCAGCTAATTCAGCTAGAGTGATTGGTGTACGCCATGCCAAGGTGTACAAGTTTGTGTTTCAACCCCTTATGGCATTGAGCAGTAGTACCAGTGGCAGAGCTAGAAGTTCAGAGTTGTGCGAGATTTGGCACTGCAGGATGGGGCACATGTATCATGGGGCCTTGAGGACATTGCTAGAGATCACTACAGGTGTGCCAGATTTCATTTTTTATCACATTGATACATGCAGAGGATGTGCTATGGGGAAGTTTGCCAAATCGCCCTTTTCCCAACAATGACAGAAGATCGACTGGGATTCCTAATTTGATCCATATCAATGTGAGCGGTCAAATGTCTCATGTTTCCTTGAGTGGATATGAGTACTATGTTTTATTCATTGATGATCACTCCAGGAAGACCTGGATTTATTTCTTGAAGACCAAGAGTGAGGTCTTCAAGCGGTTTCAGGAGTTCAGAGCTCTTGTGGAGACTCAGACAGGTCGAAATATTAAGCCACTTAGGTCGAACAATGGAGGGGAGTACACCCTTGGTGAGTTTGTTGATTATTGTGCGGAGGCAGGCATCAGGAGGGAGTTCACAGTTCCTTACAACCCCCAGCAGAACGGGGTTGCAGAGAGGAAGAACGGGGTTTCTACATGATCAGGGGTTACCATTGTTTTTGTGGGTAGAGGCCTGCAACACTGTTGTGTACTTGCAGAACAGCAGTCCACATCATGCCTTGGGGCATGTGACTTCGGAGGAGGCTTTTTTATGGGAAGAAGCCTAATGTTGGTCATTTTCGTATCTTTGGGTGATTGCATACTCCTATGTACCCAAGGAGAAGAGGACCAAGCTAGAGCCCACCGTAGAGAAGGGTGTCTTTGTGGGCTACAGTGAGACCTCGAAAGCCTTTCGAATTTATATTCCTACATAGAGGAGAGTTGTTGTCAGGTGGGATGTGAAGTTCGAGGAGGACAGGGCTTTCAGGAGGTCACTGGAGTTAGAGTATCTAGATTCACCAGACCCTCAGGAGTAGCTAAGTCAGTCGCAGGGATCTAGTGGATAGGGATCAGGAGGTACATCGATTACGGTGTCAGGTCCATCAGTGAGCAGTGGCTCGCAGAGTCAGAGGGGTGGTGCTTCAAGCATCATGCAGAGTAGTCTGCAGAGCAGTTCACTAGGTAGTCCACTAATGAACAGTTCACACAGTACTTCAGCATCTACAGGTACAGGTTTAGGCATGAGGACAAAAGACAGACATTCAGGAGTTCAGGCTTCTGATGAGGATGAGGAGTTTCACTCTCCGGTGGGAGAGGTGTGCTCAGGGAAGAGGAAGCCCAAGTGGCTTTAGGATACGTTGAGAGAGACCACATCTGTTGTTGGGCCGAAGAGACCGGTCAAAGAGAGCAGACCACCTGAGCGGTTTTGTAGCTATATGGCAATGGTTGTCAGCATTGTTGACTTCGAGCCTTCTAGCTATGAGGAGGCAGCTAGAGTAGGTCTGGAGAGAGGCCATGCAGGAGGAGTATTCTTCTATCATGAAGAATTATGTTTGGGAGGTGGTGTCAAGGCCTGTAGGAAAATCCGTGGTTACTTCCAGATGGATTTACAAGGTAAAGCACGCTGCAGATGGTAGCATCGAGAAGTTCAAGGCAATATTTATGGCTAGAGGGTTCTCTCGGGTAGAGGGAGTTGATTATGAGGAGACCTTCGCTCCCGTGGCTCGATATACTTCCATTCGCTCCATTATGTTGATAGCAACAAAGATGGGTTGGAAGATCCACCAGATGGATGTGAAGACCGCATTTCTCAATGGCTTCATACAGGAGGAGGTGTACATTGAACAGTCGTAGGGCTTTGAGGTGTATGGGAAGGAGTCCCATGTATGCAGACTGAAGAAGGCACTTTATGGCCTAAAGCAAGCTCCTAGAGCTTGGCACTCCAGGATTGATACGTACTTGCAGGAGATGGGTTTCACAAAGAGTGATGCAGATCCAAACCTATACTTTATTGTGATAGGTGAGGAGCCTCTCATTCGGGTGTTGTATGTGGATGACTTGGTCATTACGAGTGCAGAGAGACTCATAGAGGGCTGCAAGAGAGATCTTGCTTTGGAGTTCGAGATGAAGGACATTGGCTTGATGCATTACTTTTTGGGTTTGGAGGTGTGGCAGGAGCAGCGACATTTATTCCTGGGACAGGGAAAGTATATTGTGGACATCCTTAGCAGATTTCACATGGAGGATTGTAGACCAATGTCGACACCTATGGTCACTAACTAGAAGAAACTTCATGCTTCTGATTCCGAGTTGGTGGATCCCACATTGTATAGATAGCTTATTAGTTCTTTGATGTATTTGGTCAACACTAGACCATATATATGTTTTGCAGTCAACACAATGAGTCAGTTCATGTGTGAGCCTAGGAGTGTGCACTGGGTTGCTGCAAAACACATTTTGTTGTACTTGCAGGGGACAGTGGATTATGGTCTGGATTATAGACAGAGAGATGGAGTGAGATTGGCAAGGTACACTGATTTTGATTGGGCAGGTTGTGCTTCTGATATGAAGAGCACTTCAGGGTGTTGTTTTGGGTTGGGTTCGGCAGTTGTGTCGTGGTTCAGCCGAAAGCAACAGTCAGTAGCAATGAGTTCAGCAGAAGCAGAGTACATGGCAGCCAGTCTAGCTAGTTGTGAGGCCATATGGCTTCACAAGATGTTGTTTGGCTTATTTGGTCAACCGTTGAGACCTTCAATGATTACTGTGATAATCAGAGTTGCATTAAACTCACGGAGAATCCAGTATTTCATGACAGGTCAAAAGCATATCGGGATAAAATATCATTTCATCAAAGACTATGTTCAGAAGGGAGTTGTGAAGCTTGAGTATATTCCCACAAATGAGCAGGTAGCAGATATATTCACCAAAGCCTTACAACGGGGCAAGCATGTCTACTTCAAAGACAAGATGGGTGTGGTGAGGAACACTTTCCTTGGTAAGAGGGAGTGTTAAAATTTGGGTACCAGAGGACAAGTGGTTCCCTAGGGAAAAGTGTCCAAATGTATCTAACTTTTTCTCCTAAAGTGACTTTATAAGTCGTAAAGTCGAATCTAATTATTTAAAAGTGACTTTATAAGTGATAAAGTTATTAAGTATAATTTTAAAGTGACTTTATTAAAGTCAATGTGAAATTAGAAAGTGAAAAGTGACTTTGGAAATAAAAGACTAAGAGGGTCTTTATTAAAGTGGGGTGAATTAAAAGATAGAAAGTGAGATTTAAATGCACATTTAATCTTAGCCCTAAATCTAAAACTATCTCAGCCATTGGATTTAGGGATTCCCCAAAACTCATTTGGGGTTAGGTTAGAGGAAAAGAAGAGAAAAGATCATAGATTCTTTCATGAGTGGATTGAGAGAGGAGGAGAAGAAAGCAAGGAGATATTTCTGAGCAGAGAAGGAGGAAGAATAGTACCTTGGCATGCATACTGAGGCAGCTAGATTTCAGCAAATTTGTACAGCAAGCAGCATCATGAAGTTCAAGGCAAGTGGCATGAATTTCGAGGAGGTGAAAACAACATTTATTGTAGCACAAATTTCGAGGTCAGTACAGCAAAGGAGGAGGTATGGAAATCGAGGTCCGTACAACAACAAAACAAAATTGTTTTTCTGGAATACATATAGCAGTAACAGCATGCAAAACGAGGTCTGTACAACAGCCATACAACATAGATTTTGAGGCAGCAAGTGGCACATGTTTCGAGGGAGGCCGTACAGCGGTTCCGACACTGTTTTTGGTGTTGTACGTACATCATTTAAGGCTGTACTTTTTGCTGTAATTTTTCTATTTGCATTTGGCACGAAAATCGAGGCTGAGTTTATGCACGGTTTTTGAGATAAGTAAAAATACTGGTTGCTGGAATTTTTACTGTACTTTTCATTTCTCTGTAAAAGTAATATTCAGAAATAAAGAGGAGCTTTCGAACTAGTTTTCCCCAAGAGTTGTAGGGGGTTTTTCCAGGGTCATATTGACCAAAAATCAGTGTGTCATTTTCTGTGTGTGTTGCTGAAATTATTTCCGAGTTTTATTTCTACATTTTCCAGCACTTTGAAATTTCTAGAATTTTTGTTTTCAGAAATATTTAGTATTTCCAGCTTGTTGAATGTATGGTTATGGGAATGGGCATTTAACTACATGGGAGTAATAAGGAGAAACTGATAATCGGGGCTGGGCTAAAAATTTCTACACCAAAACAGAGTTTTCCTTACCTTGAAGTTGCCCACACAAACCTGCGTTCAGCTACTTAAGGCCTCGACCTTCCAACAAATACCCTCTGCCTCCTTCCAACAGCTCGGTGCCCTGATTTTGCCCTTAAAACAGTCCTGAACTCCTTGTTGCCCTAGGCTTTCCTTGCTGCATTGTCACAGAGAATTCCTTGCCTCCAACAAGCTCTTCACATGAGTTGTGTTGCACCTTTGGATGATTTTTATCACCCTCATTCACCTTATATATATACTATACACAATAACTCCTCCAACGCCATCTTTAGGGGTTTCTGCAACTGTCACAAGTCATTTTTACACCAAACTGACCTTGACACACATGTGCAACCCCATTAATCAACTTCAAAAATTCATATCTCCACTTCTATATCTCGGAATCAGATGATTCTTATTGCATTAGATTCGTCTTGCCGAGAGCTATCATCCTCATCCATCACATGTAGAAATGTGCTAGTGGAAATGGCCCAAACACGATTTGGTTCAAAACCCCATGCTTGGGTTCCAAGCCCACAAGTGATTCTTGTGGCGCTTTTCCCTCCAAACCCTGAATCCTAAGGCTTGGAGTACCTCCCAAGCTACTCAAAAATCAACACTCCCTCTTAGCGAGGGAGGTACCTCCAAGACTAGGAAGTAACTCATCATCATCATCACTACTCGCAACTCTCGCCCAACTCTTGGTGCTCACAATCACAACAATCCTTGTTCTGTGAACTACGCCTCTCTCAAAAGTGTCACTGTCACTGCTGGAAGTACCTTGCTTCTTCTTCTTCTTCTCTTGTATTGCTTTCCAGTCCCTCCATGATAGATGTGGAAGCACCCTTGCTCTCCACTGACCACATGCTCTTCTTGGGTTGCAAAGTCTCCCTATGAACCTGCAAGCTCCAGTTAGAACTTGACTCCCTCTGAGTCTCTCGAACATGGACCTTCTTCTCGGGAACCTGTACCTGCTCCTCTGAAGCCTGAACTGCACCTGATTCTCTAGAACCTGCACTTGCTCCACCTGCTTCTCATGATATATAGGATTGTCCGTCAGCCTATATAGACCATGCTTTCTAACTCCAAGCACGACACCAGCGGAGCTAGAGCCTCTAGGCCTGAGTATTGCCTTCCAATCTTGGAACAAGACCTCAAACCCTTTCTTCTCAATCATCGAGATAGAAATCATGCGATATTTGATACCTGGTACAAACGGTACATCCTGAACCTGCATCACTCATCCTATCTCCAACCTGAATGGCACAACTCCCAATCCTCGGATCTCCAACTGACTCTTGTTGCCCAACACCATGTGCAACTTCGAGTCCCATTCAGCTAGAGTCTCAAAAACCTCTTGTGACCCTGTCATATGCTTTGTCACACCACTGTCCACGTACCATCCATCCTCATTGACAATACCCTGCGAGAAATGAGAGATCATAGCAAAGTCCTCCTCCTGCAATCTCACGGTGAGATCATCTATCTAAGCTGAAGTGGCAAGACTGACGACCTGCTTTCCTTTCCTCTCCTCCTCATATCCCTTCTTCTTCATCGGACATCTCGATGAAAAATGAACCATCTCGCCACAGTTGAAACACTTGAATTTACTTAAGTCTTTCTTCGGCTTACCCTTCATTCGCGCTGCAAGTGCCACATCCTCATCTGCCCTCTTTGATGGATGAATATCTTCGTCTTGCAACTCTCCTTGAATGAAGTCGTCGCACAACCTATTCCAGTGCGACATTTTATCTCTGGCAACGATTCCTTTGATAAAGGGCTTACATTCCTCGGTGAACCCTTTCAAGGAAATCCTCACCATATCTCCATCTGAAATTTTCACACCGATGGCAGCAAGCTCATCTCTGACCTGAGACAACCTCATCATATACGAAGTCACTCCTTCACCCTTTATCATCTTGGTGGACTTCAACTTATCCTCCAATACCAATACCTAGTTCTCGTTCTTATTCTAGAACAAATTCTGAAGAGCCATTCGTATCTCATGTGCACTGTTCTTCCCAGACAAATGAGGTATTAGGGCATCCTTCACACCATCTAGGATGATCAATCTCGCCTTGGTATCCAAGTCTTCATATATTTCTAGCTTCTTAGGGTCGGTTTTCTTCTTGATGGTTGTCTCGGCAAAATCCCATACCGTGTTGACCTGTAAGACCAACCTGATCATTTCCTTCCAAGGACTATAGTTGGACAACCCCTCCAACATGTCCTCATACCCGAGACTTGCTTGCAACTTTGACATTGTCACCTACAGTGTGACCAACTCCCTCTCACACTGTACTTCGCTGCGCACAACTATGATTCACTGACTTCCAAAGTAGCTCAGACACGGTTCGATACCATGTTAATTTCTGCGATATTTGGTCTAGGTTAGAGTCTTAAAATCATTGATGCTACCAAACCAAGAATCTCAACCAGAACTACTTTTCATAGTGGAGAATATAAAGCAGTAAATCACACATGCACAAGATAGACAATTTTTAACAAAATTGTACAATAATGTACAACCCAATCTTTGTTATATTAAACCAAATCTGAATAATACAACAATATATGGTATACAAGATACAATAACAAACTTTGTTGCAACTTCGATGTTGTATCTTATCCTGTCGGTCCTTCGCTTCTGTACTGCTCACTAGCTGCCCCTTAGTCCTTCAAAGGACAACACATCGAGACTCCATGAGGGCCGCCACCTAACACTGCAGCAGGTCACTTTTGTTGCATGTACACGGGATGATCCAATCTTCTCTTTGGGCTAGCCAATACCTGAGCTCCAATCTTCCAGGCTAGAAATCACCTTTTTCCATCAAGGTGTTGCACTTCGGCACCAAACTTCACCCAACCTTCAACTCCTCTTTGTCACTTCCAGATAGCTCGTCTAAGGCTACTTTGGGCTATCAACACGCTGCCCTCCACCAGACCAATGATACCCGATACTACACTGTAAGATTTGCACTGATGAAGGCTTACAATCATCCAATCAACCCTCCAAATTGGCTTCCACAGGATGCCCAATAATCTGATCCAAATCCGACCCAAAAACACAGATCCAACACATATCAGCACTGCTGCTCCAAGTCATGTTTTGTTGTTGTTCCTCACTGTGACTGGTTAGGGAACCACGTGTTGCAACAACCCTCAAACAGTCACCCAAAACAACCCTCAAAGACTGCGACCTCATCAAGGAAGGGTCTTCTCCATACGTGTTTATTGTTCTGGGATCTTTTCAGCCCAAGAACCCTCCACGTTGTCCCTGTTTTAGGTTGGCAAGGCCTGCGACCTACCACAGGGACTTGTTGTCACCTACAACCAACCAAAACAAAGTTTTCCTTACCTTCAAGTTGCCCACACAGGTCTGCGTTCAGCTCCTTAATGCCTCGGCCTTCCAACAAATACCCTTGGCCTCCTTCCAACAGCTTGGTGCCTTGATTTAGACCTTAAAACAATCCTAAACTCATCGCTGCCCTATCCTATCCTTGTTGCAGTTATAATAGAGAATTCCTTGCCTCCAACAATCTCTTTACATGAGTTGTGTTGCACCTTTGGATGATTTTTATCACCCTCATTCACCTTGTATATATACCATATACAAGGGCTCCTCCAACGTCATCTATAGGGCCTTCTACAATTATCACAAGTCATTTCTACACCAAGCCGACCTTGACACACATGTGCAACCACATTAATCAAATTGAAAAATTCATATCTCCACTTCTACAACTTTGAATCAGATGATTCTCGTTGCGTTAGATTCGTCTTGTCGAGAGTTATCTTCCTCATCCATCACATGTAGAAATGTGCTCATGAAAATTCCCCATACACGATTTGGTGGAAAAATCCATGCTTGGGTTCCAAGCCCACAAGTGACTCTTGTGGCACTTTTCCCTCCAAACGCCTAAACCTAGGGCTTGGAGTATGTCCCAAGCTACTCAAAAATCAACAATTTGTTGACATGAGACTTTTGTACATCTCCAACTAATAAACCACTGCATTTAGTAGTAGCTCATCAATGTGAGGTAAGTCAACTTAGTGTATGCCAGTAATTGTGAATTTTTGGTATTAAATATAGTTTCAATATGTCATTTTCCATGTTTGCTCCATCTAAATGCTCCTTCCTATGCCACACATATAAATTTTTATTTAATAAAAAAACAAATTGTTTGGGACATACTCCTGCAAGTCTGATTTCTATTACAGATTGGTTTCCTGGCTTTTTGTTTGGAAAAATGCCAACCACGGTGATTTCTTCTTGAATATAATTTGTAGAAGTTTCTCAAAATTTAGAATTCATATTGTTTCTATGATGATTTCTTAATATATCTTGTTTTGTTTGCCTCTTGGTCCCCTCACTCTACCTTAGTTGTAAGCTGTAACAGGGTGTGTTGTCCTTTCTTCTCTTGCTCAATACTGATATTTTTAGAGCTTTTTAGTTAATAACATCTATATTTGTAATGATAGCTTAGCTTATACTCTCTTTTGCTAGACAGTTAATGTCCAATCTATAAATGCCTTGACACTCACACTTTGTACTAACACCAGATGTACTATCTTTGTTCCGTTGACAAACTTTTGTGGTCTTTTGGTGGACAAATAAAATTACCTTATCTTATACTTGGAATGCAACCTATATTTCTCCATATCTATTTTGTGTTGTCTTATTGTTGGGTTAGCCCTAGGATATTTTATGTCTCTATAATGAAATCGTCATAGAGTGAATGTCTTTCTTTCTTGTCAAGCCCAGTGTGTTCTATGATTGAATATTTAGAATAAATGGGTTAAATGCAAATTTTTAATACAACCAATAATTTATTTATGGATATGCCACCCAATCACATAATTTTGAGAGGGCCCACCCTCGTTTACCACTATGAATAGTTGCTTGCGTCTCTAGATTTACCACTACCTTGCAATGTTTTCTTTTTGAATTATACATGAATTTCACTAATAATGACCTAGATTTATATATTTCTTTTAGCACCAAAATGACATCAGAGCTAAAGACTATTCAAAGAATCTCACCTTTAGCCTAAGCACGTGGCTGAATAATTTTTGAGGTGTGAAGTTTTATTAGACATTGTTTGTTTGTTTGTTTTGGTTAGAAAAGGGTCTGCACTTGGTTTTATGTGATTTTTAATTTATCATTTGTAGCATGTTGAGAAATGGGAAAGAATAATGTGTGAAATTTATCTTGCAGGAATGGATGTTGAATGAAAGTATAAAAAGTTTAACCAAGATACAATTTATTTTGGTAAAGGAAGATGAACATCTTAAAAAGCTACCTAAGGGTATTCCATATAAATAATATATGGTTTTTTCTTTTGCAGATTTTTTTTTTTTTTTTTTTTTTTTTTTCTCTATTCAAGCTATCATAGCAAGAAAAATATTGATATTGTAGGAATTGTTTGAGGACCATTGAGTTTTCTGATGTCCTACTTGATTGATACCTTCTCATGACCAGATGACTTTAATATGAATCAATATGTTCTTAACCAGCTTGTTGGACTAGAATTCTCCTCGTTGAGTTGTTTTCATTCTCCCATCCTTCTGAACCCTCCTACCTCAGGTGAGCCATCCTTCCTGGGGGTGTGAAGTTAAGGCCCTCCTTCTCCTCCCACCGAGGGTAAGTTCAATGTAGGCAGATAACGGCTAGCCTCCCTGGTAACGTTGATTCCCCGGCCTTAACGAAACGTTGTTGAGCCACTGATGCTGCTATCATCATTATGACATTTAGCCATCCCTCTCGAATGAAAGTAACCCAAATCGAGAGAGTTTATCCACTGCTCCTTTATTTGTTCTCTTGTCCGGAACGAAAGAATCAACTAGGATGGAGGACAACTGATAAACTACCGGGTAATGGGAGCCCGATCTAATCTTACTTGTCTCTCACCCACGGTTGAACAAACACTCCAACTTTTCTAGCCGGGTAACCGAATTCAATCGATCTCTCTAGACGACTGGAGGGAGCATTAACATCATCAGCCCTTGCTCCTGCTTTCTTTGATGCTTATGGGACTGAAACAAGGTCGATTGGATATCCTTCTTTTACTAGGTATGCACCCACCTAGGCCAACTGTCTTGTCTCTACTGTATCTGCTGGTGATATCCCTGGAAGCGTATACATTATAAGGTAAATAGCCATTTTCTCCAATAGAATAAGCTGTTGGAATAAGCTGTTTACCCCGTTGGACCCGGTTGAAGTGGACCCAACCCCTCTAGGGTAGGGACATGGGTAGCAACATTAGTAGCCTTTGTTTGCTAAGCCGCAATTCCCAATCCAATCCCAGTTCTTGATCCAATGCTGGAGCCCATTCCATAGCCTATTTACTGAAGGTAACAAAGTAAGAGTAAGGAGTATCACCCGCGACTTACATAGCAAGCATAAGCAGAGGTTTTAGTACCAACTTTAGTAGTATCGGTAGCGGATCCTCCAGAGAGATAGATCGATATGCAGTGATCTCCAAGCAGGGCACCACAGTCCAGGAGTAGATACGAGAGACGATAAGGGGAACCTACAGGGTAATAAAAGCCCCGATCGGTGCAGATCCCCGCTTCCATCCGGCCTTCGTCGTTAAGCACGGGAAAGCATCAATCTAAGATCCTTCGGGCATAAGGGTCCTGCTGGATCAATAACGCATGATCGATCAATAGGAGGAAGCGCAAAATCAAACAGAATATGGGATAAAACGGGCTACCCATTGCGTTTTCTGTCCATAAAAAGGAAGTCCTTCGTGCACTATTGACCTCCGAAGCCCCTGCGTAGTGGCGTAGAGGCGAAGCAAGACGGACTGGATCTAAGCGTATACATAGCCACCTTCATTTGCTCGAGTACTCTGATAATTCATGAGCTCTACTACAAAATACGAACACAACCATTCATCAGGGCACAGACCACGACGATCTTACATATAGGCAGACGAGGCTTCGGGAAGGAGTTACCAATGGGGTCCAACCTCAGGCGTTACAGACAAAACTGCTTGAGACATAGCATAACCCACATAGATACAAATATGTCTGCCGGGAGTAAACTCCAGAAAGCCTAGAAGAGACATGCAACCGAAACAGGAATACCATAGTTCATTAATGAGTAACCACTACCCGATAGGGGAGCCGAGCACATCACGAACAGAAGGAGAATACATCAGAGGATCATATCATGAAACATTAGAGCGAGGGGAGGAGCCCATAGCATGCTAGAAGAGCCAGGGGTTGCGTAAATAGGGAGGGCCATACAGGGACTACTTAGAAACACATATGGTCGAGGCACCACCATTTCCAGAGGTTGATGGCGAGCGGTGTGAAATCACGCTATATAAGGCATGTTGGAACGAATAGATAGACGAGCGGAGAGGTTTATCCGAACATTGGTAGATTGCAGAGGATTGATGATGTGATCGGGCATTGCCATTTGGGCGACGTGCACGTATAGCTTGTTGAGCTTTGGACATTGGGTATTAGCGCATGTCGGACCGATTGGAAATGGATGAACTGGGTAATGGTTGACGTGGCGATCGGCAGGCATTTAAGCATCAATGGATTTGGACGAGTGTGTTGATGTGAAGTTCTAAGTTGCTAGGCAGAGATTGACATTACGATGATCACAATGATGGCACGAATTCACGTTTATGAGGTGAAACAAAGTAAAGTAATTGGTGCGAGAGAGAGAAACACACTTGTGATTTAACCATTAGAATGCTAATTTCTCTTTATGTTCCTTCTCCAACCAATTGACAAAATCCTCACCATATGAATAGTGAGTCCCTACCGGGCCTTGCCCTTCTTAGGTCGGGCAAGCGCTCCGCACCTTGTCTGACTACAGACAAGCGATTTAGATTCCTTGCCCTTGAAAGTGTAAGACCTCCAGACCTTATTATTTCATCGTAGCTTCAATCATAACCCCTATCAATGTTTCATTTAGAAATCAATGAAGGACATCGTATTAATAGTGAAATCTCACCTACTTTCATTTTGGGAGTGAATCGCAGAATAAGTTATACCGAATTCTCATATATAACAACGAGACTTACCATAATGAATGCAAAAGAGCGATGTTTAACCATCAAGAGATAACGTGAGAGAGGTCCTGGGCTTACTAATAGTTTACTGAGTAGATTGAATTGACTAAAATAAGCACCCCATACACCACCTTGCTTAGTCTAAAACCCATAATAATAAGGGCTAAGGTGACTGTGACTTAATGGTAATTAGGTTGTGGGATGGAATATGGATGATACATGCATGGTACTAGTAAGTATGACACTTTAGAATGAGCTCTCTAACATTATCATTCATGGTAGGTCAATAGTCACCCATTTTCAGAATATTCATCAAGGTAGCTTAGGTACCAAAGTGACCACCACACACTCTATCATGAGCTTTATACATAATAGTCTCAGTCTCAGGATAATCTATACAACAAAAGAGGATTCCATCAAAGAGACATCTATAGATAATGGCACCAATCAACACATAATGGTTGTACATCCTAATAAAGCTATAATGGCTCTTATAAGACTTGAAGTGTAGTTTCCTACTAGTTAGAAAGATACTAATGTCTCAGTACCAAGGTGGAGTTAGATAAAGATGCTAATAATGAGAAGAGGTTAGGGAGTTTACAGTAACGAGTAATGTATTTATTAGCGCGGAAGCATAGAAGCATGGTACCATGAAGATAAGGAAGTGAGGTCTACCCACCATGTTATCCTGCCTATCTTAGGGACGTTGCAGGTGCTAACACGATGGATATAGAACGACGCAGGTGCTAAAATAATGAATAAAGGTGCTAAAATGAAGGGCGGGGTAAAGGGCGGTAACGAGCAGTACATTCTGGTTTCTGTCTCCCTTAAAGTCATGAGTGAGAAGAGGTCTACCCACCATAATATGCCCTTCGGACCTTTTGGCTACCTATGGGTTATTTCTTAACTATTTCTTTGTCTTATTATTCTTATTAAGGGCATTCGCTCCTCATCGCCCCTAAAGATGAGATTTGATTAGGCAAAACTCGTGAATGAGAAGGAGCGAGGTTACATTAAGTATCTCGCCCATCTAGGGCGAGGATACGAGCCGCTCCCCCGACCAAAGAAGGGGGAGGTTTCCTAAGATATGTACCAAGCAAACTTTATTTGTGCCTACACCCAACCTAATACCGCCTTTCATATTGGGATCTGATTTATCAACTTCTTATGGATATTATGATTAAGACCCCACCTTCTTGGAAGGACTTACTTGGATTGGCATTTAGACCTTTGCAATTACGAATATGTTTCAGACCCGGAAACACCACTCTTGAATATCATGCGATGGTGCACCTCAATCTGTTCTGTCGGTAAGTCCTGCTCTTATTTCTTTGGCTCAATAGGGAACTTCTCCTTCTCTCGGGTCTGTGATGAAGTTGACACGACGGGTATATATGTGTTTAAGTGTAAATATCCTCTCTCGTATATATGGTATTGAATGGGTATCCATTCATGGGGCCTTATTTCTCTCGTCATCTGTTGGGAACTCGGCTAAACCTGTTTCTGGTGAACCTGTATCTCTCTCATATGGCAGAAACATGGCTAACTCAATATGCTCATATGATAACAACTTAGCTCAATTTCTTTTGGTGGAGAACATAGGGAACTCACATAGAAGCCGCTCAATGAAGTCGTTAATTGAAGCCATTCACTACATGCACCTAGCCCCGTGTTCATTAAAGGCACATAGGACTTTCACTCACTGCACAAAGTTGTTCACTGAAGCCATTCACTGAAGCCTTTTACTCACTGCAAATAGCCTTGTCCCGTTCACATAGTTGAAAATAGCACATAGTAATGTTATTAACCCCTTGCCCCACTAACGAGCTAGGCAACTTGCTCTAGGAAAACATCTAGCTATTCTCGGCTCATGGTTCGTTTAGCCCTTTCCAGAAAAGCCCCTCACGGAAGACTGACCCTCACTATTTGCAGAAGACTAGCTCTGGTATGTGGACTCATTCATCCAGCTCCTCAAACTCCCCATAAATAGATTGGTTGGCTTAAGACTAATCTAACTTCTTCCTCCTCAAACTCCTTAACATGTCCTATATCGATCGATTGGACTCTGCTAAACATCGACTCTGCTCTTCAACAAATTGTGAATCAGTGTATAAGTATAAATGAAAGCACAACATCCCTTGAAGCGTCCGCCCCGCCGTATGGGGTCATTCCGTGTCCTCCCCCTGCCCACGTAGTCCCGTCTCGCCTGGAAACAACATACCCTCCAGCCAGTAGGCTAAAGAATCCAACCAGCTCCCCCATCTATCTATCCACTACCTGCGCTTTCTTGCATAACATTATTGCATAATGGTTTTGTCAATTCAGCCATCCAACTTCCTTTTGTTGGCCCATGCAAGCTGCTCGAACCCGTGGCAAGAAGTTATAATAATCTGCGTAGGGATGTCAAGAAAAAAAAGCAAGAGACCTTCCTCAACCATATGAATCGATGAGTCCCTGTCGGGCCTTGCCCTCGGAAGCTTAAGACCTCCGGACCTTCGGCAAGCATAAAGTTGTATCGATTAGCAGGCAGTGTGCCTCAGAGTGTCGACCCTGTACTGTACCGGGTTTTAACATATCTGTTGTTAACTGCACATAGCCATTACTAACTGCACATAGTTGCTTCTTGGGGTATGGGATAAATAACCTCTCTCGAACATGTTGTGAAGGGATACTTCTCCTCACTCAGGTAAGGTGTATTGAAAGGGGATTTATCTTCTCTCTGTTCTGTCGGTGCAGAATTTTCTTCTTTCTCTCGGGTATGGGGTGAAGGGTTCTTTCTCTTCTGCCATCTGTTGGTAAGGACTTCTTTGCGGTAATAACTTATCTACAGTAAGGGGACTTCCCTCTGGTTTGGTGGGAACTATGGGGCCGATGATAAAGCAAGCAACCGTGGGCAAGTTTTGCATCTCCAGGTAGAGCAAGATCGCGAAAGTGAGAAGAACTTCGACAAGCAGTTCGATCGATCAGTGGGTAGGTACTCAAAGTGTCAATCATTACCGTGTTGGCTCGTCAATGTGGCTCATGTGAAGGTGAAATCAATCTCTCATCTATTGTGTGATGGCTAAACTGGGTCTGCGTATTCTGGGATGTAAGCTAGCAGCCAACCAGCAATAAATAACCGATGTAGTTTGGGGAATGGGTGCTAAGTCTCACCTCCCTCTGGGCTCCATCCGGCCAGCAGCATAATCCATCAGATGCTTTTATCTATTCGTGCCGACTTTGTGGGTTAACATAATCTCTTTCGTCTAACGGTAAAATGTTTCAATCGATATGCTCGTAAGTAAACAATGCTAGAGCGCTACAAAGTCTTCAATCCGACATTTTATATACGTGACTTGCCTTGTATCCTTCCTCATTCATTATTTCATTATGGGTTGAGTTGTGTTCCTTCGATCCCTTTCCCTTATCCCCTATCCTACGTCAATCTCCTTATGGTTTCTGTTCCTCATCCCCTCATTTGCTAATGGGTTACTCTCCCTTTCCATTATTTATTCCATTTCCTTCCTCTTTATTCTCGCTCCCTCTATCTCTTATCCATCATCTCTATTCCCATCCCCGTTCACTCTATCTACATCCCCGCTCTATTCCCCTCTCTATCTATCCTATCTACCTCTCTCTGCTGCTTCTATAGTCTGGCGTCCATCCCTTGTCCGCTCTATATCTACCTCCTCTCTCCCTGGTCTCTTGTTTGCTTCCCTCCTTCCTGAATATCATGCCCACCTTATTCCTTTCCCTTCCGTCCAATTGCTTCTTGGGTTCTGTCCACTCGCTTTCTGGGCCCAGTCCTGCCTTCTCCTGTCTACATTCCCTTGTTCTTGTCATACTTTTTTCCATCCCTGGGTGCCTGATTTTTTCGGTGTCTGCTTGTGCTATTATCGCTGCTTGCATAGGGGTCCGTGCCTTGTGGTAGGGAACTTCAAATGGGTGTAGGAAGGAGTTAGGGGAATAGGTGCTACCGCCTCCTAATGCTGGGCACTAAATCACCTCCCTTAATGTAACTACCCACCCGACTAGCATGAATGTCACTAACGCACCAACATGAATGAAACTACCTTCCCTCCCTCTCTGAAGGCTAATAAGGATATGAGCCTCCGTAAGTAGCAAGGATAGGATAAGTCACCTAACATGTGTCTAAAGTGGTGATAGAATGCACGGAAACAACCTTTCAGGGGCTTCTCACTCACCAGTGTGAATGTGTGGTCATCAGCCAATAGAGATTTGGAGGGCCACCTCTTATTGTATGTCCTTCCGTTATCAGCCAATAGAGAGTTGGAGGCCGACCCTCTTTTGTATGTCCTTATGTCATCAGCCAATCGAGAGAGTGCAGAGGCAAAGGACCTTGTCCTTGTACGTGATTCCAGTCATTCTTTATATACGTAATTACGCTTTAGCAGACAATGTTGCTATTATATATGTAATTACGCATTCGTTCTTTTGTTGCCTCCTCTCTGCTGAGCGTACAACATATGGAAGATTTATCAAAATAGATAGGTCCCTCCCCCCTAACATTATAGGCCCCAATGATAGGCCCTAACATGCTCGTGCGAGAGGTAGAAATGCGTAATTGCTACTATGATATGATGCATCATGCCCGAAATTGCTCGATTGAATCTTGACCAGGGACCGGGACTTAATCTACTTGAGATGAGAAGCATCCTCTATAACTAAACAATCTGGATTTGGAGGGTATGGAACGAGTCCAACTGGTTCAAGGTAAGCCACTAGATCTTAGGATTATGGTCAACATCAACCGGGACTAGAAAAACTGGTCGAATACCTTTCCTCCCGCTGCCCTTCTTTCTCCTGCTGCTGCTGTCTCTTTTGCTATCTCTACTACTGAAGCTTATGGTTCCTTTCCTCCTGCTGCTAGTGGTGCTACTGAAACTGATGATGCTAGGACTTCAACTCAATCTCGAAATGGAGTTGAAAGGGGTGCTACGTGCTTCTCTCCTTACCCGGGACCACTCGTGATGGAGGATCAAAAATTGGCTATCGACCTTACTCAGATGCCACAGGCTTTGGTACTCGAATTGGCTCTGCTGCTGGATCAACTACCTTTACTGTAACCGAACAAAGGTATGCTGCCCTTGCTTATGCACCTTCTACCTCTACCTAAGGTGCTTCAACTAGATCAACTTAACCAACTGAATCAACTAGCTCTGGTTCAAGCTAAGCAACTGGATAACCATAAGAAACCCTATCAACTTCTAGCTATGCAATATGTGCTAGCTTTGGAACTGCAACTTAGCTTAGTAAACTAGTTTTTTCACTAGATCAATCGAATCTACTGGTGCTTCACCAGCTGCATAATCGACAGAGTCTACTGGTACTGGTGCTGCTTCTTGGTCTCAATCTAGATCTTCTGTTGTCCTTGCTCTTCTGACTGGTAAATTCACTAGTGAATGGTGGCCTATTCCAGCCATCCATCCACTGCCAAACAATCATGAGGGGCGAGCAAACTACAATCCGAACAAGGGGCTCCTGGAACATCCTAACTTTCTGTTGGCCTCACTCTCTAGCGGTGGGAGGCTTAAGCATTGATTCCCTGGGGCCGGCCATCCTTTCAGCATTGCTCGTTAATTCAGTTCACCTTCCTTTCGCCCACCCACAGTTGTTTGTTTATTTCCGAAAGGAAGTAGAATACCTTAACCAGCCAATCTTATTGACTCAATGAAAGCTTCCTCCATCAAATAATCTAGCTCCATCAACTACGTAACTATTCACTCATCGTCCCCCCATCCTTTACAGGGGGTGAGGATGGCCGGATGGAAGCTATAGCTACCGGGGATATCCTAAAATTTATCCTATCTCAGCCTGGAGAACTAATCCACCTTCCATCCGGGTCGGTCAAGGGTGGAAGGCAATAGAGTTCAACTATCTAACCCGCTACACCCTCGATGGAATTTCTTTGATTCCCTCCCAACCGTGTAGTCTCTGGTCTCTGGTTTTTATTGATGGTCGATGGAGCATCCTTCCCTCAGCAGATTGAACTATACCAAATATAGCTAGTCGATGGTAACAGTAGAAAACAAAGGAGTTCAACCGGTGGGGGTGGGTAATGAAAGCTTTCCAGCTAGATAGGGAAACCCAGAAAAGCTAGATAGGGCAACCGTTGGTGCGGGGTGGGTAACGAAATAGTTTTTTAGCTGGACAGTACTCCGTTGAAGTTACCGAGGGAGTAGACTACCTTTATGGCAACAAGGATAAAACAAAGCAGGTTGTGTTAGAAAGCATGCTCCATTAGGATGGCCAGCCGAATGGTCGGACAAGAAAAGCAAAATGGTAAGGCTACTAGCTCGGTCGGGAACAGCCAAAACTAGCCGTATGTCATTTTCATCGCAATATCTGTTGAGTTATTCCATCGCTCTCAAGGGATTTACATTACACGCTTCGCCCGCCCTTACAATAATCCCGACTTTTCAATTTGAAAAGCGGAGGCCCGGAGGGTGAGCTTTCCGAACTCTTGACTAAAAAGAGAGGGACCCGACTAAAAGGATAGGCCTGGTAGGGACTCACTCATTCATATGGGTGAGGCCCAGAGGGACTCGACTAAAAGGATAGGCCCGGTAGGGACTCACTCATTCATATGGATGAGGAATGAGATAGATTATATATGTAATTATGCTCTCTCGAATCCAATCACCGTACTTCTCTGTTTGTTCCCCTCTCCTCACCATATGAATAGTGAGTCGATGGCAACCTTATAGTTCTTCAAGTTGATGGCGGCCCGGTGGTCGAGTCATGCTTACGCATGATAGCGGCTTTTGGGGCCCCTCCTCCAAAAGAGAGTTGCTCCCATCCTCGCATGTCGATGGCGGCCTTTTAGTTCTTCAAGTTGATGGCGGCCCGGTGGTCGAGTCATGCTTACGCATGATGGCATCTTTTCCCCTTCCCCAAAAGAGAGTTGCTCCCATCCTCGCACGTCAATGGTGGCCTATCATCGAGAGTTCATCCCTCACCCTCACCCTCACCCTACCGGGCCTTTAGTTGAGAGTTTGACAGGCTCACCCCCACCCAATAACGCGAAGGTTTGAACATCTTTCACTCCTCACCATATGAATAGTGAGTCCCTACCAGGCCTAGTTATAACCCTTTTCCCTTGGCGGAGGGTTGAGCAGAATACACTCTTAGTTTTGGTTATCCGATGGCGGCCCCCTTGTCGAGAGTTCGCTTGCTCACCCCCACCCAATAACGCGGAGGTTTTGGACATTCTCCCTACGAGATTTGCCATTTTCCCTCTCCTATTGTCGAGAGTTCGACAGGCTCACCCTTGGCGGAGGTTTTGGACATTCTCCCTAATCATTTTGCCATTTTCTCTTGGCAAAGGTTTGAATCTCCTTTCCCTCATAAGGAACCTTCTCTACCTTGGCGGAGGTTTGATGCCTTGGCCCTTATAGTTTGTCATTTTCACCGTGGCGGAGGTTCTTTCAATTTTACTTCCTATTTGATCATCTTTCCTCACCCTCCTAACCTCAGATGAGTCCCTTTGGGCCTTGGGGAGGTTCTTTCAGTTTTACTTCCTATTTGATCATCTTTCCTCACCCTCCTAACCTCGGATTAGTCCCTTTGGGCCTTGGGGAGGTTATTGCTAATTTCACTCCTATTTGGCCATTTTCACTTGGCAGAGGTTTGACGCCTTGGCCTTTATATTTTGTCATTTTCACCATGGCGGATGTTCTTAAACCTTCGATGGTGGCCTTACCCCTTTAGCTCAAGCAATAAGCCTTGAAGTGCATCATGACTGGAAGAAAGAAACTAGAAACCATAATGACATATATAATGTTATATCTCTCTTTGTATACGAGATTCTTTTTTAGTTACTTATGATCGATATCTAGATGCATTCCTTCCTCATTCATTATCTGATTATTGTCTGGGTTGCGTTCCTCTCTCCCTCATCTTTCACCTATCTATTATTGCTTTGGTTCTCTGGCCCCTTCGCCTGGGCTACTCTCCCTTGTCCATGTTTCCCTTCTCTGATCCTGCTGGTTTAGTATCCCTCTTCTGCTCATGAATTACTCTCTCTTTCCGTTTTTTTCTCCATTTCCAATTCCATCCTCATTCCTGTTTTCTCTATCTGTATCCCCGCTTCATCTCTCCATTCCATCCCTCCTTCTGCTTCCTTCTCTAGCTTTGGAATTTCACCTTGTCCCTTATTCCTGGGCCTCTGGTTCCCTTCCTGCATCCTATTTCTGTTCCCGCTACCCTTTGTTGTTTTATCACCTCCTAGTTCCCTGTCCCTGCTATCCCCCCCTCTGCTTTCCATCCTTGTGCCTTGTCTACCCTATCTCTTTCCCGTTCCTTCTCCATCTCCTACTCTCTCTTTCTAGTCCCTTCTTCATTTCCCTACTCGCTCCTTCTTGTTCATTCTCCATTCCCATTCCACTCCTGTTTCCTCCATATCTACCCCTTTCTGTCTTTACATGGTGCTCCTTGACTAGAGCTCACTATACAAAATCCTTGTTCTTACTTCATGTGACGTGGAGTGCATCGTGTTTTGATTACCCTTAGTTGTTCCGTTATGGACATACGCATTGGAGTTAGGAATCTCATTGATAGCTGGACCTTGTCTGGATGTCTATGTAGCACACATCCTTAGAGCATTGAAAACCTAGATAGCATGATCACATTCTTCATTATGTGCACATGGAGAGTGGATTACTTGCTTTGCTTGGAGGACGATTCACCTTGGAGGAGGAGCATTGGGCATCTTGGAGGAAGGCATTGAGCCCTAGATGGCATGGGGACACTTGGTTGCTTGCATGGAGGCTTGTACTTGACTTGAGGGTGCTTGGGTTGAGGAATTATCATGTAGGTGGGGTGAAATTGGAGGTACACATGTCTTAGAAGGTAGCATTGGAGCTTTGGAGGCCTTTGGAGGAGGAGTGTTGGACCCTTCTTGAGGAGCGTTCAACCTTGGAGCCTTGCTTGTTTTACGTGCATGCCTTGGAGCTTTATATGTGTAACCTAAAGAGCATTCCACATGTGGGCCTATCTTGTGTAGAGTTAGGTCGCTTGTAGTGTACTAGGGCAAATTTGTATTGTTGGCATCACCTTTCATATAAATAAATAAAGGCCTGTTAGGGACTCGGCCGAGGTTATGAGGTCGAGGGAGGTGAAAGTATTTTAATCACTTGTACTTGTTCACTCCTGTAATCACATACTTGTGTCAGAGATGTGAGAGCTAGGCAAACTTGTCTACTTGTACTTTCCATACCGTTTACCGGTGATTAAAGGGCAGAGTCCCTCGTAGCGGGACCTAGTGAAGTTGACACGGAACTACCAACAAACAGAGAGGCAAAGCCAGAAGCAGAGGAGCAAGCAACAGAGCCATAGCCAGTTTTAGGGCCAGCATCTGTACGTATTCCTTACTTCTTTCGTTCCGGTATCATGGGCAGGGGCTATGGAAACTATATAAACAGCAGCAGCAAAGACAGTTGATTGAGTTTAGCATTCAAGTCAGTGTCTGGGCCGACATGTGAGCAAGCAGCAACACCCGTAGAAGCATCAGTTTACTCTGCTTACCCGGCAATTGTAGTAGCAAAAGACTCGACTGGGCCTGATGACAGACCTAACCTTACAAATAGAATATAGATAAGGGGGTCACATGCATATGGATCGATTGAATAGGGATCAGCTAGCACAGAGGAAGGAACTTCAGTTTTTGGCCCAATAGCTAAGGTAGTAAAAGAAACATTTCTCCCAATTTTATAGCCGTAGCCCATTTAACCAGATATAGTTACATATACTCCAGATATAGATACAGATCCTGTAGCTGGAGACCAAGTTTATGAGTTTCTCCCCACGGTCGGACAGTAGAAGCTCCCTAACCCTCACCAGGGGTGTTCTTTCCATCCTTGCATAGTCATAGAGTGTTAATCGGATGGGAGGGTAGGGCTAGCTATGGTAAACTATTTCGTTGAGGTGGAACAACCAATTGACTCAACTACTTTCTTGAGTTCCCATACAACTATAATAGTTAGTTAAGCATGCTCGCTATCACGTATATAATATGGCCCCTACTATTTACCCGGAATTCAATGATGCCTACCTATCCGGGTTTGGTCTCACGACGAGTGGTCTCGGCCCAACATCCTTAACTTGCTGATTGAACCTTCCTTCCCTATCCAGTATTGTATATTCAACTATCCTGCAGTATTGTATTCTTTCCTCCCCTCCCTACACTATAGCTTCCCAGCCACCGCAATAGGATAATGGCACCTTATCATAGTAGGGGCCCAACGTTAGGCTAGGCTATCCGGGGTATAGTTTAAAGGGGCGAGGGGTTTAATTCCACTGGTTCTCAGCTGGACTTCCTTCCTTTGCTACTGGCAAATGGAGTTAAAACAACTGTCTTGGATTAGGGTAGGGCCTAACTTCCTTCTCTCCTGCTAGTGAGATAAACTGATTCAATTGCTTCTTATTTTGTCATTGGTCTCATGCAAGCACGAACCAGGGTTGAATCTCTATTCTGTTAGCAGGAAAGAACTACATGCTATAGTTACAATTGTTAGCAGGAGATTGAACCTTCCAGCCAGCCGGATAGAAACTTTGGATCAATCAGGGAGGGCATTACCGCATTCAG
Source organism: Pinus albicaulis (assembly GCA_034641835.2). Taxonomy (NCBI): domain Eukaryota; kingdom Viridiplantae; phylum Streptophyta; class Pinopsida; order Pinales; family Pinaceae; genus Pinus; species Pinus albicaulis. The sequence continues at coordinate 805,991,708 of CM076581.1, read as the reverse complement.
TCAATCAATCAATCTGCATTTCCGCCCATCCGTGTAGGTTCATTTAGTTCCTTCCTCCGGAGCTAAACTATCTAGCCGTTTCACTCCCTTGGCCAGCTATGGGAGGGTAGGGAAAATGGATGGGCTCCATCCCACATGGGACGCCTGAATTGAACACCTTGTCTTTGTTATTCTCCTTGGTTGGGATCATGAACAGTGGAAGACGCTCTAAAGCTGTCGGAAAGGGAAGCCCGCTCTGAAGCTACTCCCAACTAGTCGGGCGAGTTCCTGATAAACGAGGAGGAGATTGGATCATCGTCCATCGTCTAGTTTATGAAGGGACTAATCTTTCTACCTTTAGCCCTACCTCCTTCACCCCTTGTTCGATTGTTCTTTCTTTCCGCGCTACTCTACTGCGCTACTAGGCTTGGCTACCAGGCTACTCAACTGGGATACTCAACGTGGCTGCTCGGTTGGGCTGGATGACAGTTAGTACCTAGAAGTCCAGTCAGTGATAGAACTCTTCTCGGTCAGTGCATCTACTCCATGGGAAAGTTCTATTCATCAAAGCTATACTCATCAAACCTATACTCAGTGAGTACAGGAACCTCTAGTCGGTGCATTAATAAAACTCTTGTCAGTGCAGCTCGTCATTTCCAGTCTCATTTCCAGATGACCGGGAAATGGCATTTACGGGGCGGTTGGGGGAGGGCTGACCTAACTTGAGGGTCACTTGGACCAGCTGACTGCCAGGCCAGCAGGCTCTCGCTAAATCTATAATGGAAAGAGCAGAGAAAGAAAACACCTATGCAATGGCAATAGAGCCCTGAGAGAACACTGTTACTACAAAGGATTACCCATAAGCACCTGGAAGAGAGAAGACAACAAGACTTCCAAACAGCACTACCATTGGCCCATCGATGAGCAGAGACAACTTGCCTACCCTTCCCAAAAAATCTACCCATAAAACATTGACCAGCACAAAGAGATAGCAGGACCTATCAACTTGCCTACCCTTCACAAAAGCACTGCCCATGACCCATTGATTGCAGATGGTTGTTACTCTCCACCAGTGTCATTCCAACGTTCCCAGGTGGTTTTACAAGTTCTACAGAATAGGCCTCATGGACGGACCAATGGTTAAAAAGAATAGGCCTTCCCTACCTTACCCGTTGCATTTCTATGTGAACAATGAACAAGTGACAATAAGTCAAACCTAGTCTAGGGAAACGAAGACAAGCTCACCCCACAGTAGAATTCTTAGAGCGGAGGGGTGTAGCGTAGTACTGAAGTATTCCCCCACACTATCAGTTGTTGACCTAGCATTATAAGTTAATAGCAGAAAGAGTGATTATTCCATTTCTTCTATGCCTTGGGTGGGGCTATGGTAACCTCATTTCTACAGACTTTGGTGGGAATAGACTCGGAAATTGCTACCTCAGTGGAAACAGATTTACACTGCTTTGGGTCAGGAAGAAAGAAAAGGTAAGGTTCTCCCTTACGCCTAGTTTTGTTAGTCAATTTCCTATCCGGATAGGTTCGATAACTAAGGCCAGGTGAACTAACATAGGAAGGAGACCTAACTTGATAAGCCATGTTTTCATGAACTAGAATCTCCCAACGGCCACTCGTGTTACTGAATTTCCCAGTCTTGATAGGCTAGTTCAAACCTTTCTATCATCAGTAGACACCCAGCTCCATTACTTAATTTCCCACCCTCTTTGGGCCACGTGAACACCGTATATCATATCCTGACGCCCAGTCTTGTTACTCAATTTCCCTCTCCTTATCAGTCGAGCGTGCTTCCGCACCCACCAGTTAAAGGAAGTAAGGCCAGATGAGCGTAGGAAGGAGAACTTGATAGGCCAAGTATGAAACTCAAGGTGAGGTGAAAGAGTGAGGGAAAAAATAGAAGAAAATGCAGAAGGAGCCGAGATGGGGCCCATACATAAAACAGGGATATATAGCATTGGATGGATGCAATTATAGACGATGCTTACGGTGATATGAAATTCGAGGAGCCAATGATGGATGGTGCAACATGAAAAGTGAATAAGCTACTTGTGGTATAATTACGTATATAATGCAAGCTTCAAAACTGACCTGCCAAGAAAGGCATTACCCAGATTCCCAGTACGCATTCACTCTGCCTTCAGTTCAATACGCAACAGTCAACATCTTACAAGAAAGCCATTCCCACCAAATAATGACCCATCTCACGGGAGAGGCATTGATTGATTGGTGGGGTCTCTCAACTAATTAGTTTCTGATGAGGTTGGCCGATAAGGAGTGGCCAAAGGCAGCTGATTAGTATTCCGGGGAGGCGAGTTGATTGATCGGATTCTATGAAGATTCACTCACTGCCATGGTAAGTTTATACAGGAGGCTCGCTGTCCAACTAGATTGAGTCTTCTTGAGCAAGCCCAACCTCATATAGAGCCCTTCAGTGCACTCCTAGAGCACCCAAAAACCCATCTATAGAGCCTTCTAGCTTCTCTAGCCCTAACACTCAGAGTACCTTCAGAGCTATTATTGATCCACCCAGCCTCCTATAGAGCAAGTTTACTCACTCCTTGAGGAGGTCACTGAAGGGAGGTGCCCTTCAGATACAGATACATATACATATACGGATATGGATACAGGAGGTTAGCCTAGATACGAGAGGGAGGAAGAGGGGGCAAGCGACTGGAGGAGCTACAGGAAGTGAGTAAACTCCCTATATTGAGCCTTATGTGATGTGTCTCTAGCCCAAAGCATTTGAACCTTATGAGCTATTATTGATCCACCCAGCCTCCTATAGAGCAAGTTTACTTACTCCTTGAGGAGGTCACTGAAGGGAGGTGCCCTTCAGATACGGATATGGATACGGGACTGATACGGAGGATAAAGCAGTAGGAAGAGAAAGAAGTAGGAGGATAGCTGCTTTCAACAAACCTAAGGGGTTTTTATGACCAGAAAGGATGAAGCCTTGGGGTACTTCCGATCTATGATCGAGCAACCCAGACCCCTATAGATTACTTATCGAGGTCACCACAAGCCCTCCAAACCCCATATTTAGAGCCCTGAAGTGCCATTAACTAGTCCCAACCGCAAAGTACCTCACTAAAATGATTTGGGGGCATACCATTTGAGATGTAGTCCACATAGAGGAAGGTAGCCTAGAGTAGAACCAACCTCATCATTATTTCCAGCATTTCCAGGAACACAAGGATTTCCAGCAAAAGCATCATTACCATTAGCACAATAATTTCCAACCCCAACCATCTCCATTAGCATTAGTTGAAGGAGCATTCTTCCCAAGAGCATTTCCATCACTAGTTTTTGCCAGGAGAAATCCAATCATAAATCCCAGTAGCAGTAGTACTAGTTCCCGTAGCAATTTTAGCAACCCCATCAACACTAGTTGAACCAGAATCATTTCAATCAGCTGTTGAAGGAGCATAATTACCAAGAGCATTTCTAGCAGCACCAGTTGAACCAGGTTCATTTCCGTAAGAAGTTGAAAGGGAATTATTTGCATCATCAGTTTCCGGAGCAGCCGTATCAGCATTCCCAGCATAAGTTCCCAGAACATTGAGATAATCAATACCAATAGCAGCAGTTCCAAGAGTATTTGCATCATCATAATTTCCAAGAGCACTAGGATTTCCAGCCCAAGCAGGAAAAGTAGCTCTATCAGCAGTTGAAGGAGAAACATTCCAAGCAATTGTTGAATTGGTTAAGAGAGAAATAGGGATAATAGGTGCCCATAAGCAACCGAATTAATAGCATTCCCTGGAGCAGTTCTATCCGCATTCCCAGCGTCATTAGGACCAGCAACACCAGTATAACTGGCCTCATTCCTGGCAGCAAAGAAATATGTAGCGTATAGACTTCTTCCCTCAACTTTCAAAGTGTAGGATAATTAGTGAGGAGAAGGAGGTAGTAAAATGGCCCAACAGTCCCAGGACAAGCAACATCACGGCGGCCAGCAAAAGAATTCAAAGCACAAGCATAAAAATAACTACAAGGAGGCCTAGCAGCAGCCTAATTGGGACCAAACGAATTCTCATTATTCCCACATTATAACCAACATTCCCAGCGGTACCAATAGCAGTTCCAAGAAGACATTTCTAGCAGCATAAGTTGAACCAGCATTTGAATAAGCAGTTTCAGGAGCATAATTCCCAATAGTTCCAGTGTTAGAACCCGCACCAGTTGAACCAACATTTCAATCAGAAGTTGAAGGAACAGTTGAAGGAACATCATTCTAAAGAACATCACAACCAGCAGTTGAAGCGACATTCCCTGCAGCAGAAAGAGTAGTCTAGATCCCCAGTAGCACAAGTATTCCCAGGATCATTTCTAGCAACACCAATTGAACCAGGATCATTTCCATAAGCAGTTCCAAGAGCAGCAGTACCAAGAGCAGTTGAACAAGCGTAATTCCCAGCCTCAGTGGAAATGTAATTATTTCAATAAGAAATTGAACGAGCGATTGAACCAACATAATTCCCAATATCAGTTGACCCAACATCCTCATAAGCACCAGTTGAAGGAGCAATATTCCCAGGATCATTTCCATAAGCAGTTCCAAGAGCAATTCCAAGAGTAGCAGTTTAACCAATAACATCCCCATCAGCGCTAGTTGAAAAAGCATAATTACCAGCATAAGTGGGCCCAGCAAAAGCAACATTTTCTGGATCTTTTCCAGGATCTTTTCCATCAGCAGTTGGAGCAGCATTACGACCAACAGTTCCCGAACGAGACCAAAAAAAGTTCCTTAGTTGTGATCCTCCCCGATCTCTTCCCAGATCCATGAGCTTTGATCCACTAAGCTACCAACCCTATCGAATGATCTGTAAGATCATTGTAAAGGATGAATATGATTCATTATTTAATGCAGTCTAACAAATTAGATTCAAAGATTGTAGATATAAAAGGTAAAAACAAATGTCAATGCCTTTGTTTGATTGTTACTTGACTCTGGTGTGGGTTGGTTACAAGAAATGGAATTGGAAAAAGGATGGGGAGACAATGCATAACATGTCTTGGATATGATTCATTTTTTTTGGAGATCCTTTAGGCACATGATCCATCGACTTTGGAAATTTTTGTGGTAGGGATTCCTATGGTTTTTAATGTTGTGATTCTTTCACCTCATGTTTATTTTGGGAAAACAAATGTTATAGGAATTCCAGACACCGGTGGACAGGTAAACATATTTTTTTATAATTGCATTGCCCATTCCATGATATCCTCTCTGTATTGTTGATTGTAGTTTGACTATTTCCTTTGATTGTGTTTTGACTTTCAACAATGAAATTGAAAATACTCGGTATCATGTCCATTTAAGCATCCAAAGATTGAAGATGAAATTAGTATTACACGATATTGATTGAAATATTTTGTTTTGTATTTTAACTATAAATTGAAAATACTTGGTATCATGGCCATTTAAACAACATCCAAAGCTTGAAATTGAAATTAGTATTACACGATAATGATTGAAATCCTTTTAATTGTTGTGTTAAAATATTCTCATGACTATTAGAAAGGTTTATTTTCATGTTGTTATTTGAGCACAAGTTGTTTATATACTTGACCAAGTTCATGCATTAGAGAATGAAATGACATTGAGAATAAAATGAGAAGGATTAGACATCACACCTCATATTATTTGTTTTCACTTAGTTGGCATGATTGTGCTTAAATTTTTCCTGAAGGTTGAATACTAAGTTACTAAGGTGTTATTTTCTATGGTGATGTTTTATTACTTTGCTTATACAAGTCCTCTGGCCACATAGTGGCCTCTATCACCCAACTGAAGAAAACTTGTTCGAATTTCTTGTTTTTCTAGGGAAATATGGCATTGACATTGTCGATGTTGAGGTATATGTCACATAAATCCTTTATAGTTTACTTTAGTTTATATTCCAGTGTTCATCGTCTTTTATGTCTAGTAATTTTCATTGTATTTTTTATTTTGTTTTTCAGAAGAAGAACTTAGTCTTGATGATAAGAAGCAAGAATTGAAGAAAGAGATGGTAAAAATCAAGAATTGACAAAAGAGGAGAACAATAACACTGGAGCGAAAAATGCAGAATAATAGAGAGAAGAGAACCAATCTAGTGATACCCTTAAAGCAAATATCCCACATGAGATACACACATAGAGATTATTGGTTAAGTCTTCAGAGTTGGTGAATTCACGTGTAATGCCTTAACAACACAATGATAATGTTTTGAAGTGATGAAACAATATTTCATGTGTAAATTTCATATAATATAATTTGTGGTGGAAAAAATTAATAGTTGTATTTGATATTATTTAGTTTTGTAATTAACTTATACAACTTTGAATTTTCATTTTTCATATTATATGAACATTGTATGACATTATTTTAATTTAATCATAAAATCATACTAATTAATTTAAGTTGATTACTAATGAACACATAAAATCAATTTAAAACTACTAAATTAATGGTTTATATTGATTAATGATGAACAAAAATAAAATGAATATACAACTAAATTAGTCATTTATGATGATCATTAATGAAATTAAATAACATGAATATAAACAACTAACTGAGTCTTAGTCGTTTATATAATGAATATGAAACTACCAAAAATATATATATGACTAATGTAAATGATAAATTTGTGACTACAAATAATGACTAAATTTTGCATATATATGACTATTAGTAGCTAATTTACAGTATCTTATAACACGACCGGAATTTAGTCATATTTCATTGGTCATTAATTAGTTTCAAACTATGACTAAAATTTGCATATATATGACTATTAGTAGCTAATTTACAACATCTTATAACGTGACCAACATTTTGGTCATATTTCTTTGGTCATTAATTGGTTGTTTAAGATGATCATATAGTAGTATATTTTGTTGTGTATTTGGTTATAAATTGTAGCAATTAGTGACTAAATCAATAACTAAATTAGTGACCACATTTATGACTAAATATACTACTAGATGAAAAAATTGAGGCAACCAATTAATGACTAAGCTAAAAACGATTAAAAGTTGGTCGCGTTATAAAATACTGTAAATTAGCCACTATTGGTAGCCCACTAAAAAATGGTTGTTTATATGTAAATTTTAGTCATTTTTTTAGTAACTAATTAGTCATTTTGTAGTAGTCACGATAATTAACTTTTAGCGACAAACCCACCAAACTAGGTCATAATCAAAAGAGTAAGCCTTTGAAGAGGTCGAATGATCAATAATGCATTTTGTTGGGCCTTAGATGAGACCTACTAAAGTCCATAGGTATTGTAATGTGAAATAGGACTCCCAAAAGCAGTGGACAAGGGGTTGGTCCCTTGTTCTCCCACTAGTAGAAAATGATGAAATTAGTGACTAGGTGACTAAAAAAGTTAGTCACCACAATAATTTCAAGTGAATTACTACTAAATTTAAGAACTTTTAAGTGACAGAACTAAAAATGACTAACTTAAACGACTAATTTAGTTTAGGGATAAAATATATGACTATATAATAAGTGACCAAACTAAAAGCGACTAACTAAAATGACTAATTTAGTCCAGGACTAAAATATATGACTAGATAATAAGTGACCAAACTAAAAACGACTAACTAAAATGACTAATTTAATCTAGGACTAAAATATATGACCAAATAATAAGTACAACAAGTGTATGAATTAGTCATTTATGTTAGTAATTGTTAATTGTGTCACTCTAGAAATGAAATATTGCAATTTTGATATTGAAGTGTGATTTGGTCGAATTTTATTGGTTGCAGTGTATTTTGGTGGCCCAATGGGAAGCTTCCACGTGGCCCAATTAGAGGCCACCACGTGGCTCTTCCACATTGGCTAAAAAATTGTTAAAGGTTGAAAGGCCTTGGCAGGAATCAAACCTGAACTGCCATAACAAACTCCAAAGCCTTACCATCTCACCTATAGGTGGTTCTCAACCATAATGTCTGCCACTTATATTTGAACGACATGTATGGGCGCGTTGGGAGGAAGGGTCGAGCGGTGAGCCCTGACCCCAACTAGTCATATCACACCCACAGGACCTGTCACGGAGGCGGACTGAGGAAAGGAGCATGGACCAACCCTAAGTCCTAGTCATTTTCATAAGCCATGTTCACTTAGTCATGTTCACAAACCCACATATTTTAACTATAAGAAACTTTTTATTATTAATATTATCTCTCTCTCTCTATATATATATATATAATTCGTGGATATGGTTTCAATATTCATTCATGATTTCAAAATATATTTTCACTGATCTTTTATTCTTAAGATTTGTAAAAAAATTATTTAAAAATAAAATCTTTGAAGATAGCTTATACTCTAGTTAATAACATATTTACCATAGTTTAATTTCCAGTATAATTTGAGTAAATCTTTGCATAAAAAATGGATATGAATACTTAACTAGGATTACTTCCATAATTATTTATGTGGTCCTTAACACTTGTGTAAAAGTACAACTATAAATGTATAGTTTTATTAGTGGTTACTACCCATCAAGTAAATAATTTGTCCACTTCACTTCTCTTTTTTTTTTTTTAAATTTCCAAAACAAATCTATATAGAATTGTAAACATATCTATATAAAATTATATTTTACTATTGAGTATTATTAATTTAAAATATATGAAAATAATTATAAATATTCAATTTCCTAACTATCTAAAAATAGTAACCTTCCAATCAATATAAAATTATATTTTCCAATTAAGGATTTTCAATTTAATCTATATAGAATTCTATTTTCAATTTAATCTATAAAGAATTCTATTTTCCAATTAAGTATTATTAATTTAAAATAAAATATATGTAAATAATCATAAATATTTAATTTGGTAATTCACTAAAAATAAAATTAACGTTCAAATCTATATAAGATTCTATTTTTCTTATTAATTAATGTTATTAATTTAAAATATTTTTAAATAATAATAAATATTCAAATGTGTAACTATGGCGCCATAATGAATATCCTATGTATAACATTAATTTAAAATATTTTTAAATAATAATAAATATTCAAATGTGTAACTATGGCGCCATAATGAATATCCTATCAATTGTGTAACTATATGAAAATAAAAAGGGCGCCATAGTGAATATCATTTCAGAAAAACAGAGTTGTGCGCCCCATTCGACCTCTTCAATCATCTAGGGCATTCGACCTCTTCAATCATCTAGGGCAGACAGTGATGAAAAACCCGAGCAAGATGTTAGATCACGCCGGAGGAAAAGGAAAATTTACAGCAAAAGGAAGCAGAGTACTCATCCCTCGGCACCACTGCAAATACATGGTTGCAACCTAACCTAAGTGGTGAAGGACTAGCAGCTCGTGAGGGGGACAATGATTTCAGAAAAACAGTGTTGTCCGCCCCATTCGACCTCTTCAATCATCTAGGGCAAACAGTGATGAAAACCCCGAGCAAGATGTTAGATCACGCGGGAGGAAAAGGAAAATTTACAGCAGAAGGAAGCAGAGTACTCATCCCTGGGCACCACTGCAAATACATGGTTGCAACCTAACGTAAGTGGCGAAGGACTAGCAGCTCGTGAGGGGCACAATGCTGCAATCATTGATCACCGTATATCTATATTGGAAGTTTTCGAAAAGCTCAAGATGAATCTGAAGAGATATATTACAACGACCTTTACATACTAGACACAGGTAATCCACTCTGTTGTTAGTCTCCTTTATTGATTATGTAGGGTTATGAATTTTGGTCGGTTGTTGAAAATTTCATTTCATAAATTGATTTGTGGATGCATATTGATGTTCCCTTCGATGGTTTATTTTTGGATTATTTTACATTTACGCTGGTTTGCTACCATAGAAATGGCGTAGCACGCATTGAAATTTAATTACATTGTTGGAAAATCTATCTTTGTATTGGTAGGACATATGTCTTTTTATATTTTTTCATTTTTATTATGTTCTTTTCTTCTTTTAAGATTATGCAAATTTTTAAAATTTCCCAGTTTTTGGATGTTTTGGCATAAAGGCTTCTTTATCATTTTCTATGTGGAGATAGGGCCAATTTAATAACGCGCTGTTGAGATCTCAAAGAGTTTTTAGATTTATGGTGAACACTTCAACAAACCCTAATCTAGCCAAACAAAAAGCTTAACAACAATTTGATAATGATCACACTGGAGATGACCCTATCCCATGAGCTTTAAAAACTTAAAAAGAAATTCAACACAAGATTGAAAAGTTCACTGTACAATTACAAGTGCTTAAGAAGATCATAAGGATTTTTAAGATTTACAGTAAACACTTCAACAAAGCCTAATGCAGCCAAACCAAAAAAAATTAACACTTTAATAATGATCACACTACATATCCTTGGATGCAGGTGAATAGACAGGCCTTGCTGGAAGGCCACATGGCCTCTCTGCTGTCATGTAGCTGGCCTCACCACGAGGCGACACCTGCTTCAGGCGTGAGTGCCTTAAATAACCTCAGCTAGTTGATGACCTCATTCATTTCTGGGCATTCACTCTGGTGTACTAAGAATTCAATTCTACCTCGACTGCTTCGCTGCATTCACTGGCCTTTTATGGGCAATGGTGCCATCTCCCCCCTGCATTCTTCACGCACCTCCATCCGGTTCTCTCTCAAGCTTGCTTTGCAAGTTCTTGTTCTTTGTTATGCTTGTCCCCGCTGTGCATCTGCTGCTCATGCTGCCATCCATTAGCCCTCCGCTCATCCGTTTCACGTTGTTGCACATCCGTCCCCTGCTCATCAGTCTCTTTCCGCTCATTGTGTCCCTCCCTTTCATCCCTAGCACTCCACAGAAATCATGCCTCGCCACCATCGTATGTGTTTCCACAGTGGTGGTGGTTGTGGTGGTCCCTCTCGCCCTCCAATTCCGCTCTTGGCGGAGCGCATTGTGGCTTTCTCGGTGGCCTTGGATGCACCGAAGGTTTCTGACCCCAAGATTCTTTAAGCCCATTTCTCAATTCGAATTCCAGAAATTCAACAAGACAATTCCAGCTCTAGTTCGAGGAAGAGGCCGAGAAAATCCACATTCTCTCTCTCTTCTTCCCCATTGCCCAAAAAAATGGTGGCCCTACCTGTCAAAACCCTGGAGGAAACCTCTTACAGCATGGGCAACAGCTCTGTTGAAGGTGTCAGGCAACCTGACAATGCGGAAGACATAGGCGCTCGCTCCACCTCCATGTCGGAGCTGGCTCCTCAGCTCTCCAAGAAGGAGGAAGCTCTCTCTGATGATGGGTGCTACATTGTGGAAGAACCTCCGCATATGCAACAACAGGATGCAAAGGACCAACTTCAGTAGTGCCATCGCTCCTTTGTCTCCAGTGTTTTCAGGCCTTGCTACAGTTTCTTTGCTTACTTTTCTTATGCACAATAATCTTAGTTTTATGACTACTCTGTCAACAGCTGGTTTCCCCATCTGAGGCAACTTCTCTTATGTTTTATGGTACTCTCTATGAGTTGGTTTTCCCCCTGGGGCAGCTCCATTTCTGATTTTTTGAACTATCTCTGCGAGCTGGTTTCCCCCCATGGGGCAACATGACTGTACTTTTTTGTACTATATAATAGAAATTAGTATTATTCAGGAAAAAAAAATGATCACACTACAAATGAACCCATAGCATCAGCTTGAGAAAGAAATCCAACATAAGAGAAAAGATCACCATCCAAACACAGGAACTCAAGAAGAGAGTGCTATAGGTAAGCTGCATCGAGGATTTTTTCAATTAAACAACTTGAATAAATGATTTACTGTCGAAAATGTAGCGAGCAAGGTATTTTGGCGTGTGCCTTAGCCAGTGAAGACCTTGAATTGTCCTCATGAGTTAGACTTCAGTTAGGATGAGTTATTTCTAGTTTACTGGAATAATCATCAATTTAGCATGCGTGGAGTTCGATCTTCAGTTATAAGAGGAGTTTTCGTCAGTTTAACTACATGATTGGGTGGCAGTTATGAGTTCAGTTAGAACATGCTCGAGCTTCAGTCTTGATTGAAGGACGAACGAGTTAAGAACTCCAGTGTTGATTGGAGGGAGAAAGAGTGACACTCTCAGTTAACTCGTCAATCAAAAACTCGAGTTCTAAATCTGAAATAGCCTAATTTACTATTTAGCATGGATCAAATTTATAAAGAGAGGAAAAATACACAAGGAAAGGACAATTGTTTTATGCACAAAGGTTTGTGTAACAAGACACCTCACGAGTTTGTGAGAGGAGCCTTGATTGTCGAGAGTGCAAGAATTGTGTCCTAAGAAATAGGAGGAACAAAAGTGCTAGGGAATAAGAGATTGATTGTGTGCAGAGCTTGTGTCCTAAGCAGTAGTAAGTCACAAGTGTGCAAGATTAAGGAGAAGAGAGCAGAGTTTGTAGAGCAAGTCAAGGCGGCAACAGAGGATGAAGTCTAGATATAGAGGACAGTCTTATTCACATTGTTAGGATCCAGACAGAAGTGAATAAGACTGTCCTCTATGGACGCCCAAGATCATGGTAAGATGACTTTGGAATAGTTTTGCATTTCTGTAGAGTCTATACTCATTGTTGACAAATGAAGAAGTATGAGTGGGCATGTAGCTATGTGTTTTATCCTGATGCAGACAAATTGGAACATCACTTTGTAGGTAATCCTGTGGCAACAAGGCGAACTTCTCTACTCCCATCCAGAACACCACCACCTCCACCTACATTGAAAGACCAAGATCGTCAGTCACCGCCTATGGTACAACCAGATTCAAAGGCAATGCAAGGTGGTGTTGGTAGTGGGAGCTCTTTAGGAGCATTTTGGTCAAGTCAGTATGCACAGGAATCTGTGCCTGTGGATGACAAAGGCCCTGTGTTTGATAAGGATCCTGGGAGTGAAAGTGTATTCAAGCAGAGGTCACAAAGCCCTGAAACTCATCCAAAACAAGGCATTTTAAGTTCACCAAAGAAAAACCAGCCCAGAGCTGGACACATTTTGAAAAGTGGTATGTCAAACTTTAAGAAGAAGGTGCATGCCTCACCACAACCTACAACTCGGCAGGGATATGATGAAATGAATTCAGATATAAGCCAGATAAGGCTTAGCTCTGAAGATACTGACCAAGGGGATGAAAACATAATCGACTCTGGTGTATCTCCAGTGAAGGCTTCAGCTTCAGAATTTGGTGGGCCATTTCATGACGATTCATTTAATGCATTTGTTGCAGACTTCGATAACCATAAGCCCACCACTGGAACTAGTGTGTTTGGCAAAGAAAGCTTACAAGTAGAAGTGGATAGATTGAAAGAAGAGCTGGAGCAGGTGCGCTTAGAAAAGGCAGAAATCACATCAAAGTATGAAAAATTGACAGCTATCTGCCGTTCTCAAAGGCAAGAGATCCAAGAGTTAAAACAGACCTTGTCTACAACATCTGCTCCGAACTTCACCACATTCAGTAAAGAAGGTAGCACAAAACCAGTCATATCCCAACAGACACAAGTGCAACAGCTGAAACAACAGCAAAAACAACGGTTGGTCCCTGGAAGCTGGCACTCAGGCAACAAGGTTTGTTCCTATTGCAATAATTTCTGATGCTGGTTGTGTAGTGTGCTTGATATTCCTGCATCTTAAAAATCTTTTTAGAAATATGTTATCTCTAGAAATCCTTTCTTCTCGACCAAAAAAAATGTAATTTTATTTCATATAGAGTGAAATTACATACAGCAGATGATAAAAGCATTCATAATAACCTTAACACGGGTCAACAGTAAGATATAGATATGTCCATCATATACTGTCCTTATAGTAAACACTTTATATCATCCTACATATTTCTACAAAAATGGAGATCAATGGTAATCAAAATAATACAGAATATAACTGTTGCCATTTGTCCATCAAAAAATATTTCTGCACAGTTCTCTTATACAAATTCAGTCATTAAAAACATGCTATTTAGAGCCTTGTCAACAGAAAATGAAAACCGTAGTAGAAAGAAGCATGAGTAAACTGTGAGCACAGTTCAGCCTGATCTTCCATGATGACCCAGCCACTTCTAGCTAGACTGAGATGCTCCTTTGAAAATCCATCAGCCATATGATTCCTTTTTGTGTAGATGTGGGATAAAGAGATAGAATGATTGCTGATAAGTGATCCAATCTAGCTGAAAAAATTGGTACTTCCACTTCCTTGGAACTTTGACAATTTGAGTGCAACAAGATTTATTGACCATGCCAATTGATCTTCCTCATTCTTTAACCTCACAAAATTGGATCTAAGTTTGTCAATATACAAATCCCATATAATATATATCTGCATCTTCTTCCCCAAGATCCAGATCCCTCCCAGTACTTGATGCCAAATAGTGGTTCTGTTCACATTGGCAATTTGTGATAGATCAAAGAAGCCCCTGGATAGCAAATACAGAGTGATATGGTCTGGAATCCTATAATCATTACCACAACCTACCCAGGAATCCACCCCAAATTTTACCCTTGTTCGCCTCATCACTCCAAACAAGTCTGTTACCTACTAATCGAAAAGTGAAGACAACCATCCATTAGTTAGGCTCTTTACAGGATTTATTATTAGCCATCCATTGCTTCATAGGAAATATACTTTTCTTTTATCACTTGGGCATGTGAGCCATCACTCCAAGTCTCCATGCACTTTTTGCTTATAAAGCTTTGGAAAATAAGAAAATGTTCTAAAGTCCCTATCTACCCTGGGCTTCTGGAACTGATATCCTCTTCCAATTAACTAGTGGTATACACTCTCTATCTTTGCACTTAGACCGAATAAATCTGTAGTATAACCTTCTAATTACCTCCAAAATTCCCTTTTGTATCCAGGATAAAGACATCCAGCTCTCTAACACTGCTTTGACCAGGACCAAATGACCCCCTCTAGACAACCAATGATTGCACCATAAGTTTAATTTTTTCTCCACTTTTGTGATAAGACATTGCTGACATGTTTCCTGATATTTATTTGGGTAAAGTATAAAGTCCAGGTACTCCATATCACTCTCCATATCAAACAGTTGATAAGGAAACAGAGCAGACATAAAAGACTTGCTCCTTATCAGTGATGCCACAAGGAACGGGTACTTATTGTCATTGTTCCACATCCCTGTTGCCAAGCAGAAAAGATCTATAATATCTTTCAGTCTATCTGCACTTCTCTTAGAGCTATCACAGAAATTTAGTAACAAAAACAAGATATGGCAAAGTACAAGTATTTGCAACTTTGATTTCTTTAAAATATCCAGCCCTAAGAGCTTCCTTCAAGCCCCACTAAGGCCTTCTGCTACAATAGGAAACAATAGTGGAGAAATGAGGAAACAGAGGAGACAGAAAGACTTAATCCTCGTCAGTGATACCACAAAAGGAAATGGTGCTGGTCCAAATCGATCTGCATACCTGTTGCCAAGCATAAAAGATCTATAATATGTTTGAGTCTAGCTGCATCCCTCCTAGAGTCATCACAGAAAATTAGTGACAAGTATGTCACCAACAAAAAGATTTGACAAAGTACAAGTATTTATAACTTTGATTCCCTAAGAATTTTGAACCCTAAGAGTTTCCTTCAAAGCACCAGTAAGGCATTCTGCTACAATAAGAAACAATAATGGAGAAAGGGGGCATCCCTGTCTCACTTTCAGGTCTAAAAAACTGAGCTGCAGCTCCATTTATAATAAGTGGAGAAAGATACACAAGTGACACAATTCATCACAAATGTAACAATCTGTGCAGAGCATTCCAAATGTATTATCATTAATCACAGGTAGAGCCAGCTGACTGTCATATGCCTTTGAAATTTCCATCTTCACCACCATAGCCTTGAGCTTCTCCACTTTAATAGAATGTAATTCTTCTTGTGCCACCCCCACATTCTCATGGATCGACCTCACTTCCAGGAAACTAAATTGCTCACCAGAAATCTGATTTGGCAAAATCTCCTTTTACCTGCAGGAAGTTATCTTGGAGATGATTTTATAAATGAAATTACAGAATGAAGTCGGCCTGAATTTTAGAAATGAACTGGGGTTATCAGTCTTTGGAATCAATGCACTGTGCAGTAAAGGTAGCATTATAGGATGCCAGGATTTTTCCAGAGAATCTGGACTTCTCATTAACTTTCCACCAGTCTTCTTCTATGAAATGAAAACATCCTCATAAGAATTCCACAGGCAGCCCATCAGGTCTGTGGCTCTTATATTTTTAAAACTTTGAAGAATCCATTACATTTTGGTTGTCTTCAGGATTTGCAAAACTAGGGAAGAATGTAGACATTCTTAAAACCTAAGCTATTGTTGCTCTTCGCTCACCCTTATAAATAGATCCTAAATAACTCACACCCTCTTGCACTATATCTTTGAAGCTAGTTGCCAGTAATCCGTCTGATTTTTCTACCCTCCACAGTGTATTTTTTTCCTTTAGGTTGCAAATGATGAAAAAACTGACGACTTTTCAACCCAAGCTTGTAGCCACGATGCCCTACTTTTTAGACTCCAGGAATTTTCTTTATCCAAAAGCAGTGCCCTCTTCTTTGCAGTGTTGCAAACATCTCGATAACATCCCGATTTTATCTCAAAATCACGATTTTTTGGCCTGGCCAATTTTTGCCTATTTTTACTGATATTTTCCTGATTTTTATGATTTTTTGGTTTTCTAGACCCTTGCCGATTGTCTCCCGATGTTGAAGTTCGCAACATTGCTTCTTTGCTTCCAGCTCATTCACCTCTAATTTTGTGACTCAATTAAGAAACCAAAACCATCACTTGTGTACAGGGAATCTAGTTTTGCCTCCACTTCCTTGAGCAACCTCTCCTTGTGTATTTTTTAAGTTGCCAACTCAATGGACCTGTTTAGCCCTTTTGAGGTTATACTCAAATTGTAGAGCAGCTGATCCCTGAGAAGAACCATCAAATGAAATCCAGACATCCTTTAGTTTCTTGACATATTTCTCCTCCTTAACCATTCAGGATCTAGGTTGAAGGGACAAGGGCTTTTTTCTTAGTAGGAGCCAATTCTAGTATTACAGGGGAGTGGCCAGAGTCCCCTACACACAAGACTGACTATTTGATCTGATAGCTTCATCTAAAAAGAGGTCTGATATAAGAAAATGGTCCAGCCTTTTCACAATTCTATCTACTCCAGCCCTCTTATTTCTCTATGTAGGGGAGAACTTTATTACCTCAATATCTATCAGCTCTACTTCATCTGTTTTTCAAAACTATACTTTGATAGATAATCCACATGAGCAGGTCCCTATATCTCTGAAGCACCCAAGGAGAAATTGAGATTCCCACCCAAAATTGTCAAACCTTGGTTGAGCCATCCCCGGTGGAAGACTCTGTCCCAACACTCAACTTTGTCAGTATATGGGCCATATATGTTCAGGAGAGAAAGTTCTCTTGGCAGGTCTTGGCAGTATAGTTAGCACCCAAATCTGAAGAGAATGACCAACAATTAGAGTAGGTGAAGGACTGTTTTCTCCACCCAAAGATTAGTCCTCCCACCTCCCTAGCATCAATAAACGTAAATTGCCATCCCATAAAAAGCCATTCCAAGTCACTTACGATTCTACCCCATACATTAATAGTTCAATGTAGCGCATAACATCTGGTGTGTGCACATTAACTAGCCCCTTAAGAACAATTTTTTTGAGGGATTGACTAAATCCTTGTTTAGGGTTAGGGCAATAATTTAAAACTGACTAACAGGGCATTTGTTCCTCTTGGAACTCCTTCCAGCAACAGTTATTTACTACCAAACAATATCTCATTACAAGTGTGTTTTTGTGCTAATGACATACAGGATTTTTTTCCCTTAATACTAATTTAGTGAGCTTTTTTCATCCACAAATGCTAAGCCACCTTCAACATCATTAACGAAAATAAAACCCTCCTTATTTATAGGATGGAGATTATATTTTCAGGCATCAACATTTTATCCTCATATATGGACATGAACTCCTTATCATCACTTAAGTTCACAATATTAATGGAAGAAGTGGGTTCCTTATCAGGCCAATCAAATAATTTTGATATTAAAAACTGAAAAGAAGATTCATCAAAAATTAAATTCAAGGAGGCCTTTGGGTTGGGGACATACTAAATTAGTAAGTTCTTTAATTGGATATCCTGCTTCTATGAGCTTAAACTGTGGATATTTCTGTGGAGTATGCTTAGTCTCCAACTTGACTACTTTTTGTGGACACTCCAAGGGAGTCAATGGCAACTGAAGTTTTTCCTATACACCCTCCACAACACCATCAGAGCCTGTGTCCATTAAAGAAGTCTGAGTCTACCCCTTTTTACTTGGTGTCTACCTTTTCCAACTTTTCTCTAGAATCCTCAGCTTGAGACTCTTTTCAGGGCCAATTCTGTTTCTAGTTAGGCATGCTTCATTCCACTGCAAGTTGGCAATAGGAATGGCATCTCATGCGCTGAAAATGAATGCATTCATATTCCATAATTTATTCAAACTATAGGTTACCTTTTTTAGAGCAATTGCCTCTGCCAAGCCCTCCCTTAAATCCACACCCACTAATATGTAAGCCATATTCATAACTACTGTACTCCTGAAGGATAGATCTGCTTATAAAAATGCTAAGGGAGTTTCTGATTTCCCTGAAGACATCATTGGGCCAAAAGGTTACAGGAATACTTGGTTAATTTACCCAGATTGGAACACAGTCCATTCTTTTCATCTTTGCATCAAACACAGGTGACTAATGTTTGAAGTGTAATGGTTGGAAGCCCCATTTCAACTGACTATTTAGAACCTTCTTTGCAACTTGGTGAGATCAAAGTACAAAAGCCAATCATTCTTGAGTTAGCGCAAAACAATTTGGTAGATAGTCCAAGAGCGGCACCAATTTTCCCACCAACCACTACTTTAGAATCTTCTCCGCCTTTCTCCTTCCCTGAAACTTCCCAACGATTGCTGATCCCACCATATCTAAAATTCCATCCATCTTTACAACTTTTGCCAACACCCAAGTTTACTGGATCCTTTCTCCTCTCAACACACTTTCGGCTCTGCCAAAACCCATTCACCTGACCATCTGATACAGGATTCATAACTTAACTACCCCTCTCCAAGTGGAGACTAGGATCCAAATTTGCCGCCGTCGGTTGATCACTGGTAAACCCATGGTAATTACTACTTATCATGAAATCCAAACATGAATCCACTTGTAGAATTCCGAAACCCTACCACAATCCAAAGAGAGATTGCTGGATACCTTTCTAAAACCTAAGGGATGAGTAACCTGTGAACACGAGCCTTCAATACACTTGGACTTTTGGATAGTTGTGTCTCTGAGCTCCACACACGCATGAGTAAAGGCACCAGATTGAGATCTGCCTTAGATACAACCACCCAAGCATTGTATGGATGAAAAGGTATCCTCTTCTGACATCACCTGCTGCAAACCCACTGCCCCAGGGTACAAAACTGTCTTGAATACTGGTGAGCTGTTTAGGTAGACCTAGCACACTAGGACAAGACCAGATTGGAAGACCCTCAGATGATTCATCTGAAAATCCCAAAAATTCTTTGTCCATCAGTTCGCCCCCTTCATCCATCAGTCCATCCCCAATTGGCCTATTGTATTCCAAGGATAAAGCTCTTATTTGATGGACCACCTGAAAGTATAAAATTTCTGTATTCTCTAAAATCATTTGATTCCTAGCTAGCCACACTCCCAAACATATCCAAACTCTAGAAATCGGAAATCCTATGCTGTTCTTTAAAGGAAAAAATAGAAAGAAGTTTTATTTTTATATAAAACTGGTTATTATATTAGTGGGTCTACAAACCTGCAATTTCAAGAATATATGTAAACTATACTTCAGAAACCGCCATCCCAAAACTGGTCCATACCTAAAATATGAAACTGCCATGACCCAAAAAATATTTGCTATAATTTAAATCACCTGGCTAAACCTTATCCACTGTACAATTTTGTGAGATATTATGTAGTAGCTTGACCTATTCCTAAAGCATAGGTGAGTCTAACTTCCCCTCTCATCCTCAAGAACTCCTCTATCCATACCTAGGTAGCTTATTATTGGCTGTTCTGTCAAATTTTAGACATATCCACACTTCAAGGATTGTGTACAAACTTAAAAGCGAAGACTCTGGTTTACCAGTCATTTATTCCATATTATAACATTTCTGCGTCCCTTTTGTGTAGACTATGTCCATTACCTCCTTCAAGTTCCAACATTGATTATATTATTTTCCCCTCAAGTAGGCAGCCTCATCTTGGTTTGCAGGGTTTCCCTGACTGAAATGGTGACACCTCCATATGGTTCCTTCTCTACTGACTATATCCTCACAAGTCCAAACAATGATAAAAGTAAACTTCCAAAAAGCTGATTTTTTCAACAAATACGCAACAATGCCTTTGCAAAATTTATGATACACTGTTCTGCAATCTCCATTCATATATTCTCCTTTATGTAACTATAAGCTCATGTATCTATTAGTCTTGCTTGTATCAACAGATGGTTGAGCATCTTCACAACGTCTCTTCAGCCCATGAAAGCCTCTCTTCTCAAGATTATTATGGGTTAGAATCTTATCATGGCGTGTGCCATGTAAAGGCAATGATTTGGATTGTCAAATGTTATCCCACAACCTTTTTCTTACCTCTAGGTCTCTCTGTCTAAGTAGGGGTATTTGATAGCTCTATTTGACTATATATTGTTTATTTCTGTCTGGATCCTAACAATGTGAATAAAACTGTTCTCATGCTTCCTCCAAAACTCTAGCTATAAATTTTAAAATTGCAATATGTTAAAACATATTAACATGACTGTTTATTTTGTTTAAGATTACGCAAATTCACAACATATATATGTATTATGTAAAGGGAGAAAAACAGAAAAGGAAAAAGAAGAACCTATGTTTTCATTTAAAACAAAAATCCAATAC
The DNA here is from genome assembly GCA_034641835.2 of Pinus albicaulis. Lineage (NCBI taxonomy): Eukaryota > Viridiplantae > Streptophyta > Pinopsida > Pinales > Pinaceae > Pinus > Pinus albicaulis. The sequence continues at coordinate 805,970,808 of CM076581.1, read as the reverse complement.
ATATTCATATTAAGCTTAGATCCAAACAGAAAAGGTCAAAACATCTAGCCCCATTGGAAAATTTTCCACATAAAAAGACACCAAATACTGCCTGAAACATGGATGATGAGTGAGCTATTATCAAATGGCTATCATATAAACCACAAAATTGAAATTTTGTGTTTGTTCTTATTCAAGTTCGAGTTTATTTCAAGACTGCTACAGTCTATGGTCATGTGCGATTATGAATTATATGTTGAGAATTTAAGGGCTATAGATTAATACAAATTCTCTTCTTGATAACTACTTGTGAGCTTACTGAGTTAATCCTTCATCAAGTCAATTATCAAAGTGCTTATACAAATGTAGAGACAAAATTGATCTTTCTTGTAAAAGAGTATTTTGCAATATAGTTAGGAAGGTAAATATTTGATTTACCTTCCTTACTTGAGGTTTCTGACTTTTACAATTCTTTCTTCAGAGATAACTTAATCATATCCTTTAGTCAATATCTCAATCTTTCAGTTACTTCAGCAATTACTAACCTTTAGCTGCTTCTGTAGAATACGTCCTTTAGTTACCTTGGAAGTTGTATCATTCAGTTTTTCCTTTAGATAGGTCTGCAATCAAAACTGTTCTTGTATTTACTATCTTTCAAACGATGTCACCTTCAGACTTATACGTAGACAATCTTGTCCTTAGATATTATTTGTTATACCTTCAAACTAGTTCTTTCTTTTAGTTGGTTCTTGCATTGTCAACTTCATAGGAAAGAATTCAGATTCTTTCAAACTCAATGTAAGCAGCTATTCCGAGATCCTCGAATGTTCTATTTCACTGTGTATACGTATTACTGTTTTGACCTTATTTTGTGCTTCGATTGTAAATACTTCACTGTACATGTCTCTAACTTCTGTTGACCATTTCTGTGAGACCCTATGTCATGATACCATCAAATTGAAATGGCATACTTCTCATCAAGCTGTGATGGCACTGAACCAGTGAGACCTTTCTCACTGTGGTAGCATGAAACAGTGATAGATTTTTTATTGTGGTAGTTCCAAATTGTAGTGTCATACTCATCATGTGATTGGTTATACCGAGACTGTAGTTGACCTGTGATTATAACACTGAATATCTTCACTGTAATACGGATTATACTGATATCTTTTTGTCACACCGAGCCTTAACTGTAAATACACCTTTATAACTCATTCTCCTCACTGTTGTGGTATCGAAATAATCTTATGAGAGTAGTATTGAATTGAGGCAGAGGTAATTTCAACACTGTGATGTCATTGAGATTGACCTTTCTTGTGAACTTGCACTTAGTTTAATTATTGGACTGTCTTACTATGATTTGAGCCCTTTTGACATAGGTCCTTTTAGAATGTTTCGAGTCCTTTCAAACTGCCTTTGATCATAACCTAGCTCTGATATCATGTTAAGAATTTAAGGGCTATAGATTAATACAAATTCTCTTCTTGATAACTACTTGTGAGCTTGTTGAGTTAATCTTTCATCAAGTCAATTATCAAAGTGCTTATACAAATGTAGAGACAAAATTGATCTTTCTTGTAACTGAGTATTTTGCAATAAGTTAGGAAGGTAAATCTCTGATTTACCTTCCTTACTTGAGGTTTCTGACTTTTACAATTCTTTCCTCAGAGATAACTTAATCATATCCTTTAGTCAATATCTCAATCTTCCAGTTACTTCAGCAATTATTAACCTTTAGCTGCTTCTGTAGAATACGTCCTTCAGTTACCTTGGAAGGTGTATCATTCAGTTCTTCCTTTAGATAAGTCTGCAATCAAAACTGTTCTTGTATTTGCTATCTTTCAAACGTTGTCACCTTCAGACTTATACGTAGACAATCTCGTCCTTAGATCTGATTTGTTATACCTTCAAACTAATACGTAATACCTGTTCTTTCTTCCACCTTTTGTTAACTTCAAACATGACTGTAATTGTTACTTAAATATCTGCAGTACCTCAGAGACAGATCTGCAAATCTGTTCTTTCTTTTAATGTGTTCTACCCCAGACGTTAACTTAATCTTTGCTCCCTTCTTTATGTTGTATTGCCTCAGTAGAATCCAAAAAAATTTCTTCTTTTGCACGTTGTATAACCTCAGTATCATCCGCAGATATGTTCTCTTAACCGTAGCATATGTAGGGTATATATAGTAGTTCTAGCCAAGTAATTAAGCCGACCTTATAGCCATTAAGTAGGCTGACTTTAACATTTGTTTGTAGGCCAACTTCATAGGCATATCTTCAACGTTTGTAAGCCATTCTTCTGCAACGTCTTCGAGGTTATTCTTCACGCCTTTTACATGACTCTTAATTACACTTATGTACCTAATAGACATCAAGAAGAAGTCTATAGACCTATACTAAGAATCTTGCTCATGAAACCCAAGAAGAAAGTAAACCAAAAATTCATTTTATTATTATTGACTTCATCTTTACATAAGTACATAATTACATAGTCATTATAAGGAAGACCTACCTAGTTACACTCTTCAACATTATAACTATATATAATTTTGATGTTTCTAGGTTGGAGATTGTACTATTTTCATTGGAGGATGCTACTATTGATGCGCACAAGGCTCTTGAGTTACTTGGTAGGATTCTCGCAAAATTGGTTGTTGAAGGGATATTCTTTATTCAAGATACAACAAGGGAAATAAAGGATGGAGGTACATAGCTAGGAAGCTTATTAGAAACGAGGGGATTTTGAGGTATTTCTCAAGAAGAAAATTTCAAGGTAGTCTGCTCACAATTTTAATGCCTGATCAATTTTGTAGTTTATTTGTGATCTCTCATGTTGACAAGTGAATGGTTGGTTAGTTTTTAGCTCGTGCTCACATTTGTTGGTTCCTGAAGCTCGAGCACTTTATAAAAAAAATAGGCAAAGTCAAACAACACAAATGGTCCACTAGCTCTCTTTTCATTTGCTAATATTATAATGAAGTTTTATTAGAGACACTGTTTGTTTGTTTATTTTGGTTAGAAAAGAGTTTGCTCTTGGTTTTATGTGATTTTCAATTTATCGTATGTAGCATGTTGAGAAATGGGAAAGAATAACGTGACATTTATTTTGCAGAAATTGATGTTGAAAGAAAATTGCTTTGACATTGTTGATGTTAAGGTATATGTTGTATAAACTATTTATAGTCTAATTTATGTTATATTCTAGTGTTCATTGTCTTTCATTTCTTACAGTGCATTGCATTTTCTTTTGTTTTCAGAAAATGAAATTGGTATTGATGGTAAGAAGCATGAATTGAAAAAAGAGAAGAGCAATAACATTGGAGCGACAAATGCAAAAAGAGAGAGGAGAATTAGTCTGGTGATACCCTTTGAACCAATATCTCGGATAAGACACACATATAAAGACTGATGATCAAGTCTTCAGAGTTGGTGAATTCACCTGTAATGCCTTGACAACACAACGATAATGTTTTGAAGTGATGAAACATCATTTCATGTGTAAATTGTAGTCCAACTAATATAAGGTTGGAAACTCATATTGTAATATTTTAACATTTCATATAATATAATTTATGTGGTTGAAATTATTTATAGTTGCACTTGATGTTGTTTAGTTTTGTAATTAAAATATGCGACTTTGTGTTTTCATATTAGATGAACATGCACATTGTATGACATTTTTAAAATCATACAAATTAATTTATGTTGATTAATAATGAACACAAATAAAATGAATATGCGACTAAATTAGTCATTTATAATGATTATTAATGAAATGAATATAAACTACTAAATTAGTCGTTTATATAATGAATAAATGGCTACTGCAAATGATAAATTTGTGACTATAAATGATGACTAAATTTTGCATATATACAACTATTAGTAGCTAATTTACAGTATCTTATAACACTACTAAAATTTAGTCACATTTCTTCGGTCATTAATTGGTTTCAAACAATGACTAAAATTTGCATATATATGACTATTAGTAGCTAATTTACAGTATCTTATAACACGACCAACATGTTGGTCATAGTTCTTTGGTCATTAATTGGTTTTCTCGGGTGATCATATAGTAATATATTTGGTCATTAATTGCGACATTTAATGACCAAATAAAAGACCAAATCAATGACTAAAATAATGACTAAATCAGTGACCAAATGAATGACTAAATGAATGACTAAATCAGTGACAAAATGAAAGACCAAATGAATGACTAAATTAGTGACCAAATCAGTGACTAAATCAATGACCAAATCAATGACCAAATCAATGACCAAATATACAACTAGATAACAAAATTGAGATAACCAATTAATGACTAAGCTAAAAACGACCAAAAGTTGGTCGCGTTATAAGATACTGTAAATTAGCTACTATTGGTCACCGACCGAAAAATAGTCATTTATATGCAAATTTTAGTCGTTTTTTTAGTAACAAATTAGCCATTTTGTACTAGTGTCCAAATAATGAACATGCGGTGCTCCCAAATGGGTGTGGGGGAACAAAAGTGTCATGGGTCTCCAAATAGATCAAAGATGCATGCACACCATTTGCAAGGGCTCAGATTATGGTAGAAGTGATGTCACATCATAATACAGGTCCTGGGTCATCTTTCAGGTACATGATGTAACTATGGGGTCGATTAGGCATGGTGAACCAGGTGCATCTTCCTCGTCCAATAGGTGAACCACGAGAAATATCTGAATGAATATGGGGATCCATGGAATGTTGTCTATTGTTGTGGAGGCCAATGACTCTCTACACACATCCTACATGTGACAATGTAGCCCTCTTAAGGGTTAGGACCCCGTATAGGGATAGAAAACCCAAGATGGAGACCATTTGCAATCTTACATAAGGTCCAATGCATCCCCTAGCCTTCCAGCACACCAAGTCATTAAATAAATCGAGTTAAAGAGTTTACAAACCATGGAAAACTGGTGGGTACTTCATAATGGCATGCCCTTCCATAGTGGGATTTGGCATGTGCTAATGTCTCCAAGCTCCAAGGGGGGTTAACCAAGTACCTTATTAAGTAGTTTCTACTTTTAAAGGGGATAGTATGTCATTGTACATCCTTCAAATGATGGTGGTATGTGATAAAGTGATGGAACGGTGTAGGGAACAAAGGGGAAATTATGGATCACATGCCATGGTACACGGGTAGCTCACAAAGGGAAGCCCACACTTGGGTTAATAATAAATAGGAGGGAGAAATCTTGGTACATGAGTTACCTTGACCTTTATTTTCCCACCCTTCTTCATATACCTTTTTCATTTTATGATTTTTCTTTGGTCAAATTCTTGGGGCTCAAGGAATGGGAGCATAATGTGTAAAGTATAGCCATGGATACCCCCTTTGAGGTGGGGTGGTTCATTTTCTACCAGGTGTTGGGACAATCACGAGTTCCTGAACGATAGAGGAGGCTCATCTAGTGCCTATAGGAACCTCTGGGAAATCTTTTCAGGCCCGACTCGAGGTGTGGACAAGGGGAGGGGAAGGTCAACCCTATGCAGACCCAGCAGAGGAATGTGGACACAGAGAAATGATGAATGAGATTATAATGAACAAAAGGGGAGTGATATATGTGGATGAGGGAGCAAGACCACACAACCAAAATTAGGGTTTCCCATGTAGTACCATCCCTAAATCCCAAAGGTCATAAAAAGAGATCCCACAGGACTAGGGTCCAAGGTTAACATCCAAAAGAGGTATAGGGTACAAGAGCATGGACTTGGCCCACTATTTTCATTGAATCCCCCCATAAATCCATGCCCAAAAGTTTCCATCATAAGCAAACTACAATACTCAATTACCAAATGGCAAGGCATACATTTAGGTTTGGGAGGCCCACCTTCAAACATACGATCATGACAGATGGGTGTTGGACCACATGGATGGCTCAAGTGGTAGAGAAATGGCACAATGATCCAGTTGGTGGCTACAAGGGGATGTTGGTTTCTGGATGAGGACCATCTTGGGGAAATTTTTTATCCTACGGATATCACCCAAAAAATGGTGGGTAACAGGTCCTCCAAGAAAAGAGTACTCGGTAACCTATTATTATGCAAGATAGTTTGAAGCCCTTAAGGAAAATATGTTGTCCAAAAGAAGTGGATTTTAAATTTTCACTAAGCCGCTGTAAGAAATGGGGATGTCAAGGAGGAAAGAGCAATGTGTTTTTTGCAAAATTCTTGGATTAAAGATTTATTATTAAGCAAGTCATCAGGACATAATTAGAGTCTTTTATGAAGTTTTCCTTAGAGTATTTCAAATATCTCTTTGACTCATTAAGTTCTGGAAGCCCCACATGTTTTGAAAATATCCTCGGTATTTATCAGGTTGGATACTCATGAGTCATGTTATTGTTTATCCTATATTTGACAATTACCTTTTGTAGACTCTTAAAGAGTTTACTAGACTTTGTTTCATTCATTGTGTGTGTGCATGCTACATAATCTGCTTATATTTCAGGTCACTATAAAGAATGCATAAGGTGGCAAAGAGATCAGGATGGAACTGATGGTAATGGAAAATCTGTTTTTTTGGAATAAATGTACAGGGGTTTATGACCTCAAAGGTTTCGGTCGCTCCTATTACACTGCAGATTCATCAGGGAACAACAAAGTTCTTCTGGACCAGAATCTCTTAGAGAGCATGCCAATTTCTCCAATATTTCTAGGGAATAAAGCCTAGTTCCTTTTAGAGAAAGCAATCTGGAATGATCTTCATTTATCGCGGTAAATACAGTTTTTGTTTTTTCTTAATCAACCATTATTGTAATCTTAGTTTCAAATTTTTGTTGAGCTTGTCGGTTATCATGATTGTGTGCAATGTCTATTTGTATTCAGTTGATGTCACAGATTAGTAATTACTTATTGGAGTTTATGAAGAGCGTTGCGTGCTGGTTTTAGTATTATTGATTTTACGAGGCAATATACATGGGACACGCATCTAGAGACCTGGGTAAAAGCTTTTGGTATTCTTTGTGGTCCAAAAATATATCACCAATAGTTATATATCCAAAGTAGTACAAGAAGTATTTTTGAACGGACATGTCTACATACTTTTTGATGGTTCTATATCAATGGTCTCCTCCAACTATCATTCCTTTTCTATTTCAGATTGAAAAATTTGAAGATTGTTCTTCAATTTTGACAAAAGAAGATAGTGGGTATCAAGTTGCATAGTTCCTTACACCATGCAGACCATTATGTAGTCTTCAAAGCTAGCACAATTACCTTATTCATCATGCACATTTTTAAAAATTCCCTTGAAAAGGATGATGGGAATCATAAAAGCCATGTGTCCCTAGGATTGGTTCAATTGATTATTTCTTTTATATTAGATATTTGTATTCTTATTTATTTGATTTCCAATAAGATTTAAGATTGTTGATATTGTAGGAAATCCAAAATTTGTGTAGATCATTATGGTATATATACAAATTATACACATTGTGTAATAATTATGGTATTCATAATTTCTTCATATATACTGATTGTTTTTTACTTTTTGGCATGCAAATCAATCTTTTAGAAACCGTTTTTTATGCTATCACAACATATTTACATGATTCACAAGGTGAGAAATGAATTTTTGGTGTAATTGAAAATTTTAGGTTTGATAATTATAGGTCATTTATAGGCTATAAATGTCTTCAAAGTTTCACTTCTAATTGAGTATTCAACTAAACATATTGAGTATCTTATACTTAACTAATTTTCCCTCAAACCACTTTTCATATCTTCCATAACCATTAGGTAGGGACCTACAAATTTGATGCTATTTTTCTTGTTTAGTAAAATATTTTCCAAGAGTTTACAAAGTTTTATAATTTATTGAAAGTTGTAGAATTTACAATTTATGGAGTTTCAAGGTCTAATTTTTTAAAGTCTATTTATTTAAAGGGTGCTAGCTCAATAGAAGAGCACCTGTTTTACAATTAGGAGTTTGGTGGTTTGATTCCATCGTGCCCTGATATTCTCTCTGGGAATGACGACGATTAATTTTTGGTGACAAAAGCTCTTTTGACCATCACTAATGAGCTTATGGTGACATTTTTCGACCCTCACAAAAAATATGAAATGGTGACGATTAATGAATGCCACCATATATATGAAACAATAGTGAGAGCCATGAAAGGTACATCACCATAAATTGTTGTTGTTCATATGAAATGGTGATGGTCAATTAATGCCGCCATATATATGCATTAGTAGTGACGACCATGAAATTTATATCACAATAAATCATTGTTTTTCATATGAAATGGTGACAGTCACTATTGATCATTATAATAATTATTCGCGAAGGACCTTGAATGTCACCACAACACCTATACTTTTGGCGAAACCATCTTTGGTGATGTTCATTTTTTGGTGACATTGGATAAGCTCCATAACCATTGCTCATATGAAATGGTGACGGTTACTGCCCGTCATTAAATCGTTGTTGTTGATATGAAATTATGACAGTCAATATCCGTCATTATAATCATTATTCGTGACAAAACTTGAATGTCATCACAACGCCTATACTTTTGCCGATGCCATCTTTGGTGACGTTCAATTTTTTGGTGACAGAGGCTAAGTTCCGTCACTATTTCTCATATGAAATGGTGACGGTCAATGTCTGTCATTATAAATCATTATTGGTAACAGACCTTGAATGTCATCACAACACCTATAATTTTGGCAACATTGCCTTTGGTGATGTTCTGATTTTGGTGATGGAGGCTCTTTTAACTGTCACGGATGAGATTATTGTGACATTTTTCGACCCTCACCAACGACCTTTTTTGTTGTAGCGTGAGATGTAATTATCTTGGTAAATTTTTAAACTAAATGTTTATTCTAGGTGAGAGATTACCGCTTACCAAATGGTAAATATTGAGGTCATTGCAAGGAATAGGGATTGAGGTTGTCTTCATTAACGATACCCTTCCCCTATCCCTAAAATCCATGTGTACCTTCATTCTTACAAGGGTACTATTACCCACCATTTTGTTGGTGATATCCCTAGGAGAAAATTTTCTCCAAGATGGTCCTTTGTTGATAGCCTCCTTGCAGCCACCAACTAGCTCGTCATGTCATTTCTCCACCACTTGAGCTAGCCATGTGGTCCTTCACCCATATTTCATGATCGTATGTTTGAAGGTGGTTCTCCCAAACCTAAAGGTATGTCTTTTCATTTGGTAATTGAGTATTGTAGTCTTCTTATCAATGACACTTGTGGATATGGATTAATGAGGGGATTCAACGAAAAGAGTGGCCTAGGTCTGTGCTTCTGTCCCCTAGACCTCTTTTGGATTTCACCCTTGGATCTTAGTCCCGTGGGATATTATTTACTGACCATTGGGTTTTAGGGTGGTACTATATGGAAAACCCTGATTTTGGTTGTGTGGTCTCACATCCCCATCCACATATATCACTCCCCTTCCTCTTATTATAACCCCATCCATCATCTTTCCCACTTGGATCCACATTTCTCGACTGGGTCCACATAGGGTCAGCCTCCCCTACCTCTTGCCCACACCTTGGCCCAAGCTTATAACTATGCCCCAAAGGTTGATGCAGCTGAAAATCAAAAGTAAAATATGATTTTCCACATTCAACAGGAAAATGTACCACAAGATGAAAAATATGGTCAGGACAAACATATTTAGCACGTGGGCAAAAGCTAATGCATGAGCTCTATCCCATTCCTATGGCCCCCACCCTTGTTCTTTTAGGCCCTTGATGAACCTCCTTTATCATTTAGGAACCCATGATTGTCCCAGCCCCTAGTGGGAAATGAATCACCCTAACTTAAAGGGGGAATCCACTGCTATACCTTACACATTATGCTCTTATCCTTTGAGTCCCAAGCAGTTAATCAAAGAAAAATCAAAAAGGAAAAATGAATATAAAGAATGGTAGAAAAATCAATGTAGGGTTACCTCATGCACCACAATTCCTCCCTCCTATACATTATATACCTAAGTGTGTGCTTCCCTTTACTAGCTACCCTTGTGCCCCAACATGTGGCCTAGGATTGCCCCTTTCATTTGCTATTCCATTAATCTCTTTATCACATGTCATCACCATTTAAAGGATGTACCTTGGACATACTATTCCCTCTAAAGGTAGAAGCCACCTAATAGGGTACTTGGTTAACCCCATTTGGAGTTTGGAGACATTATCACATGCCAAAGCCCACTATGGAATGACATGCAATTATGAAGTGCCCACGTGTTGTCCATGGTTTCTAAGCTCTTTAAATTGATTTCCTTAAATGACTTGTTGTATTGGAAGGATAGGGGATGCATTGGATCTTATGCAAGATTGAAGATGGTCTCCATTATGAGTTTGGTCTCCCTATATGGGGTCCTAACCTTCCAGAGCTCTACATTGTCACATGTAGGGTATGTGTAGAGAGCCATGGGCCTCCACAGTAGTAGAAAACATTCCATGGATCCCCATTTTGATATTTCTCAAGATTCACCTATTGGACGAGGAAGATGCACCTGGTTCACCATGCCCAACCGACCCCATAGTTGTGCAATGCACTTGGCAGATGATCCAAGACTTGTATGTTGATGTGAAATCACTTACACCATCATTTGAGCCCTTACATATGGTCTACATGCATCTTCGATCTACTTGGAAACCCATGAGATTACTTGTGTGCCCCCACATCCATTAGGAGCACCAAAGGTTTATTATTTGGAGAACATGGGGCCAACCCCTTGTCCACCATTTTTGGGAGTCTTATTCATCATTATGGCACTTATGGACTTCATCAGGCTTCTTCGAAGATGAAATGACATGTATTATTAATCATTCGACCTCTTGAGAGGCTTATTCTTTTGTTTATGAGCTAGTTTGTTGGGCTTGTCACCAAAAGTTAGTTATTTTGCATATTATTTTACTGTATGGGCTAATGTAGGCCTAATTAGCTAAATCGAACTCATTAGAATTCTATAAATAAAAATTTGTGAATTCATTTTAGCAATATCACTTGGTTTGGACTTGTATCTCTTTAGATAACTTCACTATCCTTCTTAGAGGATGAATTTTTGGAGCATGGAATGAATTTTGATGTTTGGATAATTTTATCTTTTCTTGGAGCTTCTTGATTGACAAAGTTTTGATGGTTGGATATACTCTTAATAAATGTAAGTGAAAATTTAATGCTATTTTTTCTTCCTTTTTTTCACATACATTGTTGTTGGGATTTTTCTATACTAGGGTTAATTTACTACATCCATTTATGCAAAGTTGTGGAAATTTTGTTTCTAGATAGTGAAGCTTCATGTATGGGTGATGTATCACGAGTGAATGTTCCTAGAGATTCTTCTCCATTGAACTTCATCTTGATAATCCATCTATTTTGAAAAACGAAGTGTAAAGCCCTTGAAGCCTCTTTTGTTGCTGCCCTAATGCTATGCGAAGTTGTCTTTAAGGCCTCTTTGACATAGAAAAATCGATATCCGTAGTCATAATTACCCATGACTCCAAATATCCCCAAAGGATTAGGCATTGGTACACCATAAGGTGGTCACTTTAAAACTTATTTTCTTCCCCCACATCTTCTTTTCTAGGCCCAACCCAGCAGGTCTCCTAGGGAATCACTTATCTCACAATATATCCATCCAAATACCTCAATTTTTGGTCCACAACTACGCTAGATTTTTCTCTAGAGGCCTCCCAAATTTTAAGCAAATTCGACTGTGGAATTTCAAGATATTGCAAACCCTAGAGGATTGTTCCTTGCCCTAGATTTCCCTTGGCTAGAAACCTCACTGGGATCATTACATTACATTTCATTGAAAATTCCTTCTTTGATCCCCTTCTCCTACTTGATTAGGTCAAGCACATTCTCAACCCCATTCCCTTGACCTAACCTCGGGTCCACTTGGTCCTGTGTGGTGCCGCAACTTATTGAAGCCAATTTCACAAATACCACTTGGAAGCCATGTTTCCACAAGGATTTTTGGAGCTAAGATTCTTCTTTGCAAGTCATATACTCAAACCTTAGCTCTTAGAATTCCACTAAGCCCTTCCTAAAGAGCCTTTCATCTTGGTTTCAAAGCAAGCAAGCCATATATCTAAGCCTCTCTTGTGAATAGGATTTTAGGATAAGCTCCCATCCTTTCATTGATCCATTCAATTTCGTGATCCTTATTATAACGATTTTCTGCCCATCATGAAAGTGCATAAAGAGTAGGGAGCCTTAGCCGAGGTGACAATGGGCTATTGCTCCATTGTTTCCCTTGACCTAGTGGTAGCCCTTCAAGGGCCCCCTTTTAGGACCCCTGCTAGTTTGAGCAGTAACAAAGACAAATTCACCTTCATAATTGCAGGTTCACACACTTTACCTTACTTTGTACCAATTGGAAAATCTTTTAAGGAAAATATTGGCCCTATTATTTCTATTGAACCAAGATTATGCTTGGAGATAAATTTTAAGCATGCAAGATCTAAAACTAAAATTCCTAAATGATTGTGTATTTTATTAGTGCTTTCAAAGTTAAGTATTGTTACAAATGCCTCAAAGTAAATGGGTAAATTGCTAAAAACAATATTGCATCAATGACTTCAAATATTACTTCACAATCTTGTAATTGTAGATGGAATGTAAACATAATCTTCATAAATGAATATTTGCAAGTTTCTCTAAGTAAATGCTTAACAAATGATGTACCAATGAACAATGAACTTAAGCACAAATTAACAATGAAGCATGTAGCAATTGAAATGTATCCAAGAGAAAAATGCATGCTTGTAAGTGAGAAAAATGATTGCTAGATTTGCAAGTTGTATCAAATCAAAGTACTTAAAATGTATGATGCATGATTAAAGAAACAAGTAGGCATATAATGAGACAATGTATTCCAAAGAAACAAAATGCTAAGTAAATGAGTTATACTTGCGACATAAAATTTAGATTATTTGCATTTTCTCAAATATTGTACATGAAATATCAAATATTGCAATGTAAAAATACTTGAGAAATATAAGAAGCTGAAAATGAAATTAGATGTCGATGTTATGTGAGTTAGAAAACCGAAAGAGTATGTAAATGGAATAAGTCAGAAAACTAGGAAGAAAAATGATGCAAGTCAATCCACCACGAAAATTCCTCCCTCTGAATGAGGAGGGATACCATGGGTAAATTCCTAAGCTCCCACAAGAAAATTTTGAACTTTTATTAAATGTTACAATGAGGAGAAGGCCTTTAGAAGGTTGCCCAAAATATGAAGGAGAAACTTTTACAAAGTAGGAACTATAGAAGCTAGAGTCTCCTTCCAAACATGGCAACCACAATAGCCAATGGGATTTTCTCAAATCTGGAAATTACAAGAAATAAATCATCCATCAAAGGGCATGTGACCTAGCTATTTTGCAGCTGCCCTCAAGTGCTCACGCCTGTTATCACTCTGTTGGATCTCTAAGGCTGAAGAAGAAATCCCAATAGAGGTAACCACAGACCAATATTTTGGCTTGGTAGCTAGCCTACCAAACCGGAGAGGGCTCTCTCCACAAGGTTACAACTAAGAGGGTTGGATAAATTAGGGTTTTAGGCTAGGTATGAGTTTAGGGGTTTTGATTTGATTTGATTGGGTTGTTGGATGGGTGAATTAGGTCAAAGAGGCTAGGTCAGGGAAAATAGGATTAGGTTTGCAAAGATTCAATGGTGAAAGGTAGGTAGAAAACCTAACACTTTAGGGTTTCTTGAGTGGGATGGAGATAGAAAGAGCAAGGCTAAGCATGAATTCTTTCTAAATTGAAGAGGATGGACAAACTATGAAGGTTTTTCCAAAACAGAGCATGAGAGATGTATTTTGTTAATCAACTTAAAAACCAGCATATCATAGAAATGAAATGGACCATGAAACAAAACATTCATACATCATGAGACATAAGAAGAAAAATGATAAATTTCCATACCACAAGTATCCCAAAGAAATAGCTACAACCTTTTCATTAAGTTCCTGCCAAAAAATGATTACACTAGAGACGTCTTTGATCAATGCATCAACATCCAACAATTTCCCACCTGTGAAATGAGTGAAAAAATTACATGATATAGGCCTCAAACAAACTCCTCCCAGCCTCAAGGGTCAAATCCATGAGACGAGGAGCAATTCCACCAAAAACTGAGTTGAATACCTAGAGTGTAGGGTGTTCAAACTAACTCATCCCTCACTTTTTGCAAACTGATTCATTACACCTCATCATGAGTTTTCATCTAATGTATTTACCCTAGGTAACATAAAAACATGAAAATTACATTTACATCATCAATTAGATAAGTAAAATCTTGATTTCCCAAGATGAAAATCAAATTTGCAGAAAAAACAGAGAAAAATCAGAAAAAGTCAGGTGCACCCTCCCAGTGCTAGGTGCACCCTCCAACTTGCAGCTGAGTTTTGGATGGGCTTTCGGTATCCAAATTGAGCTCAAGATAGCTCATTGGAAATATTATCCTGTCTAATTTCCAGATATATGCTTGGTTTGTATAATGGAATTAATTTGATCCCTCAAAACTTCATTCTTCCGAGACTGCTCAGTGCGTAGCACCAAGGTGAAAAATGAGGCAGAACTATGGGTTTTAAGGTTTTTTTTTCTCTTTTTCACGTGCCAGTTGTCCAAAAAAAGCTTAGAAAAGTTGTTTTATTGTATGTATTCATCATTATGAATCTAATGGTGGTCTCCTTTTGGCCAAAAAAATCCTCAAACAAGAATGCACAAAATTTCCCAAAACCTGTCAAAATTTACTTAATGATGACTGATGATGAAGGTTATGCGTGGAGTGAGGCTTCAGAAAGAATATCAAGCCTCCCTTCTTCTTTTTTCATGGTTAGGGTTTCAATTTTTCCATTTTCCCTCTTAAGTTTTAACCTTGCAATCCTGTTTCTTTTGGCATAATGTTTTTCCATCCTTATCTAAATATCATTGTCTTTCCTTGCCTTGTCTAGGAGCTTCTCAAGATGTTGGTTGGCCTTGTCAATCCAATGCTCCCGGTATTCATTGATCATGATGGCAAGTTTTTCATTCAATGTCAATTGATTTTCATGTTCAACTTCTCTTTTCTTCTCTAGTTCTAGAGCTCTTTTCAGCTCTCTAGTTCTAGGCCTTTGTCTTGGTACTAGTTCTTTTGTTTCATCTATCACACCATATGTTTATGGTGTCTCTTCAAATAAGACTTTAGCTTTTTTCTGCCTCTCTTTGAGCTTTGATGAATTTCACTTCATCAATGAGATGTTTGGTCTTTAATTGTTGGTTCTCCTGCTCAACAAAGGTAATGACAAATTTATCTCTCTCAATATTAGTTTGTATTTCTCTAATCTTGGCTTCTTTTGATTTGATGGTTGTGCTAGTGATCTCAGAATCATCTTGTTGACTCAAATCAACAACGTCAAAGTCCATGTCTGTCTCATGAAGATTTTCCTTCTCATGCTTGATCTCTTCTTGAATATCTTCCTATATCACCTTTTGTTTTCCTTTTTCTACCTGATTTTCCGATGAACAAGGCAAGGACCCTCCCAAAATCTGTGGAGCAAACAATTTCCTATGACCTATCTGGTGTGTTTTTTCCAATATGCTCAAATCAGTCCTCTTAGGCTTGCTAATCTCAACTCTATTTGGTGACCCAATGTGCACTTGAAATGGTGATGGTGGTGGTGAAATGGGTGGAGTAGTTTGAGTTGATGATGAAGTAGGTACTGTAGGATGAGATGGAGGAATGGATGTTGAAGGATGATACGGTGGAGGCACAAATTGACCATGTTGAATTGGCAGAGCAGAGAAGATGTCATTTTCTATGAAAGTACTCCATGAGATTTTCAATTGATCAAGGTGATGCAGGACTATGATCTTGATGAGGGAGTGGTGAAAAATACTTTTCATCTAGTGGTCATAATATCTCTTTTGAACAAGGTAAGACATTTTGCCAATGCTCCTGAAGATAAAATAAGGTATTTTGAGCATTTTGACCCTTGTGAAGTGCATTAATAACTGGACATGATAGGTGTAGAGTCTCGAGAACCTTCCTTCACAAGTAAAGTACTTCATGATGATTTTCATCACAGGGGTATACCTATCCAGTAGGTAAGAGAAAGGAACAACCTTCTTTCCTTCATTTTTGTACCTTGGCTTAATGTAGGGCTCATAGTAGTGATCCTCCAAGTCTTTTTGTTTGTACTATTTTTCAATAACATTCGGAATTCCAGTGGCAGCTGCTATCATGGCTGTGGATACTCTGAATATGACGCCAACAAGGGTTACTTGGTTGCCATGAAGATTAGAAATGAACAGCCTGGTCAAAATAGGGTGATATTGTACCCTTTGTATTTTTTCACAGTAGTCAAAGCATCCTACATGCTTGAAACATGTCACAATCATGGGAGAGGCCATGAGTTCTTTGGTGTTTGGAGGTTCAATTCGAAGGATCCTCCCTCCTTTTTGTGGCCTCCTCTCTTCCCTTTATTCTTCCTCACTGATTTCTCTATTTTCTTCTTCCATAGTGTCTTGGCTAAAAACCATAGGGTGGTGATGGAAATGTAGCTTTAGGGAGTGGGGAATGGGATGAGAAAATTTAAGAAGATAGGGGAAGGGGTTTATGAAATGAGGGAGGCGACAAGGAGTAGAAATGATAAGGGAATTGTGAATGGGATTTTAATTACAGGTTTAGGGATTTTGGGATCCTAGGGAATTGAAGCACCTAGGTCTTAGGGTTTTGGGAAAATGGCTTTGGGAAATGGAGATAGTGATATAGGGATCAGGGATAGGGTCAATTTTAATGTAGGAAAGGAATGTGAGGTGGTAGGGAATGGAAACTGGGGATTTTTCAATGATACTAGGGTTTTAAGCTCAAGAAAAAATCAAATCTTGCATGCAATATCAAACACCACACAAATTGATTTGAGGAGAAGAGGAATGGTGTAACTGTGGCTTACTTGCTTTCTGGAGAGCGTGGGCAATGATTTGCTGCAGTTTGAGAGAAATGCAATCGATTTGGTGGCTCACTGAGTGTTTTTTGGCAGGTGCGCTATTCTTGCTATAGGTGCGCCCTCCCTTTTCCAGGTGTGCAATGCTTGAAGGCAGTGCGCAACGCGAGCTACAGGTGCGCCCTCCTGATGTCCAGGTGCACAGTGCCACACATAAAAACTCAAATTTTCGCCCTTAAAACTAGAATTTTGTGCTGTGGAGGTGGTGGCTCAATGTTGCAAGGGAGAAAGGAAGATGAATTTGATGTCTTGAGGGCATTTATAGTTGGTGCATTGATTATTTGGGCCTTGGGACACACTTTCTTCCTCTATCACTCACTTAATCTTTTGAAACAATATCCTTTCACTTGACTCTTTCTTTTAAAAAAAATGATCATTTTATATAGATAAAAGTACTTTCGGATAGATCACATCATTAGGATTAGGTCTTTGATAACTCCAGGATTTGATTTGTTGGTGCTTTGGCATGCTTGGAGCACTGTGTTAGTAGCTTGGGAACTTTGTATTTATTACATATAAATGACATAAAATTACAAAATGAAAATTAAAAATTACATCTTTTTGGAATAAGAATTACAATTCAAGATAAAAATCATAACTTTGAAATGATAATTACATCTTTGCAAATCATCTCGTTACATAGTAAAGAGATGTTTATTTTGTTCACTATTTAACTTGTTGACCTTATACAATGGAATGGAGTTTTTATTGAGACATTGGAAACCCTAATGGACCTAATGGGACCTTGAAAAACCCTAAAAGAACTAATGAGACCTTGAAGGATTGAATTTTCAAGATGGCATGCTGACCTCATGACTGATACAAATGGTATAATAAAATTGACTTTATGGATTACATACAGTCAGCAAGGTATGAAAGTATGTCAGCAAGTAACCAAATTTTGAGGAAGAGTGATGTTTTTGGACTAGGACTACCATCAGTGACTAATATTTTGCATGACCTAATGGAATGATAAAAAAATTCTTAGTGGGACCCTTAAAATGATATGAAAATAGGAGTTTTGATCATTGATGGCAGGATGCAAATACTGACACTAACATTGGCCTTATTGGGGATGATAGCTCTGAAAGAGGTGTCAAGAACACCGTAGACCAAAAAGCCTTATCCATTGGCCAATACGGTAAAAAAAATTAGACCAATAACATGACTGCAAACTGACAACTCAAATAGAATATAGTGACTTGAAACAAACACAAATTGACTGAAAACAAGACTCAAAACTGACTTGCTTTGACTGAAATTGAACTGACTGAAATGGAAACTTACTAATCTTATTGATGGCACCATATCACCGAGACTTGAGGGCTTCATATCCTGATGACAACCACCTACCTTCTGTAGACATATGTACAATCATGTGAAGTGACCATTCCAATGTAACCAATCCAACATATGGCTACTTACTGAAATTTTGTTCTCATTTTCCTCGAGTAGGCAGAAAAAACAAAAACAAGGCCACTCAAAGTGTCCACTGAACATGTGCTTCTGGTCTGTTGTATCTCAAGAAAAAATCCCTTGGCTGTGGTCAGGAATCAATGCTCAAGACATTTTATAAATGTATGTCACAATTACAATATCAATTGGCCTCTGTTTAACACCTTTGGAATTTAATTACTTAATACCCTCAATAATCTGGTATAATGAAAGCCTTCACAATGCCATAAACTGCTGATATTCGAATGAAATGAAAAGAAGAACTGTAAGTGAAACTCAAAATGATATGCTGATAAACAGAATCTATCACTTTTAAGTTTCAGAGGAAATTCATGGAGAGAGAGGAAACTCGAAATAATATGCTGTAAACATAGAATCTATTACTTTAAAGTTTCATCAGGAGTTTGTGAAGAGAGAAGAGATGATGTGAAGGAGCACAAATTAAGGTTATTTAACTCTTACTCAAATATGTAATTAAGAGACCAACTGCTACATTACTTCACTTAATTCAAAGAGGAATAAACACAGAGTGAAACTGAAAAGAAAAATCAACATCAACTGGTGTAGGAAACTTGATCTTCTTTCATTAATTTCCTAGAAAATTCAGTACCAAATTAACAGTCATCCAGAGGTCCAAAACTCAGAATCCCTTTTCTTTATTTCTATCTACTTAAATACATCAAAGTTGTATGTAACTGTTGAACTTCTTGAAACTACTCGATTACCTAAACTGTTAAGATTACTTATGCAATCATACCAAGAAAACAAATTGGAACTGGAAATTTCATTCATTTTGTTAAATCTGATGTTGCTGATACGTCCCCCCAAAGTGTTGAGGTGTCCTTTCTGGTTATGATGCGGTAGCTTCACATTTTTGCAACAACGCCTCAGTGCCCGACTTGACCCAGTTGTCGTGCTTCTTGCAGTGCCACTATATATTCTTCTGCCTGACTCTGCCTATGCCTTTTGCATTTCAAATGCTATAATCATGTCACCTGCTACCTGATTCTTCCTCTTCTGCGCGTGCCTGCTATGTTTAGTCTTCTCTTCTCCTTGTCTCTGCGTCAGGTCACTTACACGAGTCTCTCTGTCGTGTTTTGCCCATTTCTTCATAAAATGGCACACAAAGCTCATAAGCTTGGACTTGAAATCCTTTAGATTTCATCTTGGAACCACATCGCGTTCATGCCAACATCGTACTTCACATTTCGTTGTATTTAACTTTTCCTGAGCACTTATCTTCTAAAACTTGCGATGCGCACTATGCGATTGGGTCCCACCAAGAATTTCACATTGCACTTCGGCGAATTTATCACTTACCTCCCATGGTTATCCTTTAAAATTTGTGATTTTCGATTTGCGAACGGGCCCCACCGCATCGCACATCACACTTCAACGATTATAACACTTACCCTTTACACTTAACTTTTAAAACTTGCGATGTGCGATATGCGGGCCAGGTCCACGTCATCATGCTAAGTCACCCTGCCATGTCACCACCATGTCACCATAAATTACCTGCGATATGTGGGGTCGGGGCCATGTCATCTACCATGTCAACTTGCCACGTCATAGCCACGTCATTTGCACATCACTTCCAAGTCATCTTCCCATGTCATCGCCTGCACTTCGCATTTCATATTTTTTGTGACTTATCACATCGCAACTTAAAAAATTTAACTTGTGATTTCTTATCATATAAATGTAAAATTCGCCGATATGCGATATGTGATTTAATCTTCGTCGTTGATAAATGCTCAGATCCAACGATCCACGTTGCTCCTTTGCTAATCTGCTTCGCATCACAAATTAAACAGTTTAACTTGCGATTTATTATCATATATATGTAAAACTCACCGATATGTGATATGCGATTTAACCTCTGCTGTTGATCCATGCCTAGATCCAACGGTCCTCACTGCTCCTTTGCTGATCTGTGCTTTGATCCTGACCATCCTTTTTTCTCTTTGCGCCTCCTCCCAAATGTTTAAGTTTTTAAGGGAAATGCGCCATTTCTCCGCCTTCAGGAAATTAGTTTGTTTGCTCCACGGTGTAACCCTCCTGAGCTTATCCGGTGTTCTGTCGCGCTAGTCCCTCCTAAGCTTGCGATTGAGCTTGAATCGACCCTGTCCGGTGTGCAATGTTCTGAAAATTCCCATCGGTCCAACCCTTGAACTGTTCTTCACTTGAATGATCCCGATTCAACCCACCTTCACATCTCATTATGTAATGTTAATGTGCCAACATATAAATCAAAATTCTTCTACCACACACAAAATTTTACATTTTCTATCATATATGCTATTTTGGTGTTTTGAAAAATATTTCAAAGATAAATGCAAATGAGCCACATCATCTGGCTCCACCTGGGGATAGTGCTTTTTTCCACAGAAGTGCTAAGAACCACAGATTAGTGCCTTAGCCATTGGGCACGAAGTCAAATATTTCTTGGTGACATATGAAAAATGAGCAATCTGGTATTTACAATGGTGAAATGCTGACTTTTAATGGTGGAAATAATGCTTCAAATACTGCCCGTTCACAGGTAGCTGTACTGACTCTCCATCTAGATCTTCCAAAATGAATGTGTTGTTTGACCTTGCCTCAGAGATTCTGTATGGACCATACCAAAGAGGGTCAAATTTACCATGCTTCCACTTTTCTTCTCACCTGGTGTCCCATCTTAGTAACAAATCTCCTGCTTGAAAGAGAACTTTTTTTGCTTTTCTATCAAATATAGAATTCATCTTTTCTTGATAAGTAATCAAGTTATCCCCGACTTTGTTTTTATTTTCACTTGATTCAATTATTTTGTTCAATCTTCTTACCACAATATTAGGTTCTTACTAAGCTTCTTGAAGGAAATAAATCACTGGTTTGGCCAGCTGAGTAGGAAATAGTGCTTGAGTTCCATAAACCAGTTCATAGGGAGACTTCCCAGTAGATCTCCTAGTAGTGACTCGAACTACTTAGAGGGAAAACTTCAACTTCATATCCCAATCCTTCTGATTCTCGGTGATTGTCTTCTTCAAGATTCTGACCAATGTCTTATTTGAGGACTCTGCCAATCCATTCCCTTGGGGATGATATGTTGTGGAATGTGATAAAATTACATTATATGTATGACAGAAATTAATGAAACGAGCAGAGTTGAATACCTGAGCATTATCAATCATAACATTGACTAGACATCCAAATCCATTGAAAATGTTTTCCTCTAGAAACTTCATCACTACTTGGTCATTCGCCTTCTTAGTGGGTATTTCTTCAACCCATTTTGTAAAGTAATCAGTGGCAATTAGAATCTGCTTGAACTATCCACTTGATGGTGGATTGATCTCTCCAATAAAATCCAATCCCCATTGCTTGAAAGGTTCTTCAATAAATACTGGGATGAGAGGTAATGGAGCAAGTTTCTTCTTTTCAGTAACAACTGACACTTCTGACAACTTCTGACCAACTTATAAACATCGACAAACAGGGTTGGCCAATAGAAGTCTGACTTGAGAATTTTATGAGCAGTGACATTCTATGTATAATGACCTCCACACATATTTTCATGATATTCTTTGGTGACTTCAATAGATTCTCCTTCAATCAAACATAACAGCAAAATTATAGTAGGATCCTTCCAATATAGCTTTGCTTCTACTATAACATATGGCTGAGATTTGAGCTTGAGAGCTCTGTATTTTGTTCTACTTAGTGAATTTGGACAAGAAAATAAACATAGGTAATTCACATTATATTTATACCAATTAGAGCACAAAAATTTGTATTGGATACCTGTTTTGGACTTGATTTGACCTTCTTCATTAACAACTCCATCCACTGGTGCCAACAGATTAATTCCCAAGGCTTGAAAATTTGTCTCTGTCAACAACTTCGCTAACCCTTATCCCTTGACCAACTTGTTGGGCTTGATGTCCTAATCGTACTCTTGGATTTTCGCTATCCACTTCCCCCTTTTTCCTTCAACATCACTTTGGACCAACACGTCTTTCACAGCAGAATTAGGAACATAAGCTATTATTTGGGATTGTAACACATTAGTCCTAAAGGCTTTCAGTGCTTTGACCAAAGCATATACTTGTTTCTCCAGAATATTGTATTTGAGCTCGGTATATTTGAGAACTTTATTGAAAAATGCAACTGGCTTCTCCTTACTATCTTCATTTGTCTGCAACAACACATCAACAATAGTAGTGGGGGATGCAAATGAGAATACCTGAAAGGATTTTTGATAGTATGGACTAATCAGAAATGGAGCTTCCTATAGTGCTTCCTTTATTCTAGAAAATTCATCTCTTGCTTCCTTATCCCATTTCACTTCTGCATTTTTCTTCAACATATCTGTTATACTTCTCACGATCTCAGCATAATTGGGCATAAATCTGCTCTGAAAGTTTATTTTTCTCAGGAATATCTGGATATGTTTCTTTCTTCGCGGTACATGAATCGTCTGAATGGATTCCACCCTTGCTGGGTCAATATTTACTCCTTATTTAGAAACTATGTGACCCAACAATTTACCTTATTCTAAGGCAAATAAATATTTCTTGGGATTTCATGACAGGCTAAACTTTCTGCACTTTTTAATTTTTTTTTGCAAATGCTCCAAGTGTTCATCATCTGACCCTGAGAAAACAGTTACATCATCCAGATATATAACTACAAACCTGTCACCAACGAAAGCTATGTCCATGGCCCTTTGAAATGTTTCACCTACATTCATAAGGCCAAATGGAATCCTTGCATACATGAAGGTGCCCCGGGGCATAATGAAAGCAGTCTTTTTCTGATCTTGTTTTTCTACTGCTACTTGATTATACCCACAAAATCTGTCAACCATAGACAACCTGTGAGCTCCTGTCACCTTCTGTAAGACATAATCCATTTTCGGCAAAGGATAATTATCTTTTAAAGATGCTCGGTTCAAATTCCTGAAGTCTACACACAACCTTATCTCTCCATTCTTCTTTCTTATAGGGACCATATTAGAAACCCAGTCTGAATATCTGAGAGGGACTATAATTTTCGCCTGCAACAATTTCTTCACTTCTTTTTTGATTGGAGCTAGCAATAATGGATTGATCTGTCTGAGCTCCTATCTGTGTGGTTTGAGTCTTTATTTCAATGGAATCTTATGTTGAATTATGCTTTTATCATATGTTTTTAGGTCTTCATATGACCAGGAAAACACATCCATATGTTTCTTAAAAATATCAATGTATCCTTCTTTGTAGTTATTGGGAACACCTTCGAATAATTTTGGGTTCCTGCTGAGTTCCCAAATTACAATCTTCCATCTCTTCTTCTTGATGTGTTTTCTTTGAACCAACAACAACATCATTAGAATAGACTAATATTTCAAGGGGAACCAACCCTTTAGGGAGTACATTATATTTCAATGGGATAATCTTATGTTCACCTATCGACTGCTTGAGGTTTCTTATTTCTGCTTTCTACTATGTTTGTTCTTCCTCTTGGTCTATCTCAACATCTTCAAAGTTTTCAATCATTGTTAGGAACTGATTTATCAATTCATCATCATTGAACACTTGCTAATGTTTCACATTGTCATGGATAAATAGTCTATGTCTAATTTCAATTTCATACCTTAGCCTTGGATTTATTGGAGGTTTGAAGGTGCTGGTTGCAACTACTAAAGAATCTGCCAATCTATTCTACACCCTCGGAATAAACTGAAGATTGAAGGCTTAAAAATATTTTTCTATCAAATCCAAAACTTCATTCCTATATGATCTTAACCTTGGATGCTTGGTTTGACAATGATTTTTAATCTGCCTTATTATCAATTCAGAGTCACAAAAAATTTAAATGCATTGAACTCCCATCTATTTAGAAAATCTAAGGCTTGAGATTAAGGCCTCATACTCAACCACATTCTTTGTTGAATCAAATTCTAGTTTAAAATAGAAGGGCATGAGGTTACCTTCAGGTGATATCAACAAGAATCCAACACCTGTGCCTTCCTTGGAGTAGGAACCATAAAAGTAGATTTTATAAATCTTCCTTGAGTGAAACTCATTATTTACAACTACTGAAGAGAGTTGCTTCCCTATGTCTTCATCAAATTCTGCATCTTCATGCAAAATGAAACAAAAAATATCTCATGTTTCTTGACTAGAAATGGGGGAATTTCCTGCATCTTTCTTGGAGGTGGTCTTCACAAACCTTGTTTCCTTGTACAATCTCCTTTCTTCCCCATTAAAAACTGGAATGATAGCATAAGTGAAATCTAATTTTAGAACACCTCCTGTCTTTGCTCCCCAAGATCTTGACAGGAGCATTCCAAACCTGGCTGGGATGTCAACAACCACTACATCCATGACTATACTCTTTGTTGGGATTTGTGCCAACAAAACTACTACATCTTTAGTTAACCCAACACATTTCACCCTTTTGGAATCGAATGAATACAGATCCCTATAAGGTTTGGTAATATGCAAGTTTAGTTCCTTCATAACAGACAATGGCATGAGATTATGGGACGCTCCTGAGTCCAACATGCAATTATTTAGAGTAAAATCATGAAGCAACTGAGAAATATAGAAGGGTGGAATAGAAGGATCTACTTCTTCTACATGAGGACCGAAGGTGACCACTGACTTTTCTTCTTGTAAGTTCACTGTGTCACTTATATCTTCCATCTGTGTGAGATTAATAAATTCTGAAATTTCTTTCTTGTAAGTTGGTATTTTAGCTAATTCTAGAAGAGGTACCTGAATTTTAACCTTCTCCAACTCTTTTTCCAAACTGAAAGCATGAGTTTTCTTAACATTCTTTTGAGGTTATTCTTCACTCTTTCTACAATTTTCCGCTTGTTCGGGCACAGGAACAACTCTCTCCAAAATATTAGTGTAAATTGATTTGTTCTGGGAAGATTCACCTTGATGTACATTTGTTCTATTAAGTGAATTTACAGGTTGTTTCCCCTTACTAACTTGTTTCAAAGGGTCCTTTGGTTGTGGATTCGCCATTGGAGGAGGAATGGAACCTTATTTTTCACCTTCATTATCCTACACTCTAGATCTCTTTCTAGACCTCAAATCATACTTTTTACGTAACTTAGCTTGCATGAAATCTGTGAATTGCCTACAGTATTCATCCATTTCATCTTAATCAAAAGATACTTCAGCTTCGGAATATTCTCCCTCACTATCTTCCTCTTCATCCTCTTATATTGTATACATAGAAGATACTTGATCCTCGGCCTCCATTTGGTCATCTTTAGTTTTTTGAATAATTTTGGAAAATGAAACTTGCAAGTTCCAAAAAATTGTAACTAACATGTCCTCATCCTCCATTAACCATAAACCAACTCAATTTATTCTCCTTGAGGCATTTCTTCCTCATTTACAATTGGTTGGGCTATTGGTTCTTCAATCACTGTCATTTTAAGCCCTTTTTTCTCTAATTCTTCATGAATCAGTTCAAGTTGCTCCTGAAGTTCCTTGACCTGGTCTTTAAGTCTTCTGTTGGTGGCTTTCAGATGAGTGTTCACCTTTCTAACATGCTTGGCTTCTAATCTTGCTGGAATTGTCCACTTGACAAGCTGTCATGTATTGTCTACGCTTTTAGAAACAGTGTCAACCTATTCTTACCAAACTGCCTTCATCTTTTCAAAT
Organism: Pinus albicaulis; assembly: GCA_034641835.2. Lineage (NCBI taxonomy): Eukaryota > Viridiplantae > Streptophyta > Pinopsida > Pinales > Pinaceae > Pinus > Pinus albicaulis. The sequence goes on along the minus strand of CM076581.1, from coordinate 805,944,714 downwards.
TGAATTTTCTCACGCTGTGTTTCCTAGCTTCTTTTTTCATGACTACAATTTCCTAATTTGCCAATTTCAATTTCTCTTCAAGGAGCTGAAACTATGTTTTTTCTATCACCTTCTCTTTTCCCTTTTTTGATTTGTTGATTGTATCCTTTACTGTGGGTGATGAGAGGTCAATAATATCTTGAGGTAGTTGAGTTGTCTTAGTAGGTATTTGAACTTCTTTGCTGCTTTCTATTAATTTCCTAGCATGCCTTGTCATAGGCTTTCTTGCTTGGAAATGAAACCTGCATCTTATCCCTCAAACTCTAATTTCTTTGCAGTTTTGGCCTTCTTTAACTTCTGCCCACCTTCCTCTATGAATTCAGCTTGGAAAATAGGTGTTTAATCTGTGTCAATGGCATGTAAAATATCCTCTAGATTCCCCTTAACTTCTGCTCTATCTTCTACAGGCATTGTCTTCTCTTCCAAAACCACTATTTTTCTTCTAGTCATCCTTTTGGTCCCTTTTTTGCTAACAGTTTGTTTTGTTTTGCAGGTTTGACCACCTTTTATTTCTATTTTTCAGGTGGGACATTTGGTATGTCAAGACTCTACATTTTCTCTGGCTTCTTCATAGTTTGGTTACTTGGTTTTGCTCTTGCAGGTTCATTTGGTTTTGCAACCAATGGTTGACTCTGTTCTGCTGTTAGTGGTGATGGAATTTTCTTTGGTTTAGTAGTTTTTGAAGGAGTTAGAGCATCCAACTCAAAACCATTGACAAACAAGAATGAGTACCAATCTCTGCCTAACCTTTTAAGTTCATTTAAAACCAATAATTTCATTGAGCCATGATGAAATAATGATGTCTCACTTCCCTAAGACTTTGCTTGGACCTTATCAGCCATCTTTGATAGTCTTCTATGTAGATAGAAAGGTAAGTTAAGGGAAATCTTACCAGTGAAGTGCAGAAGTAATTTGAAATGATCTAAGTAGACTTTGTGATATCTACCTTCACAGGTAAAGTACTTTTGGATGATGAACATCAATTTTGAATAGATGTATTTAGTGCAGCTTCTTGGAAAAACATTGGTGAGATCCATATCAGTGTGCTCAGGCTTCATGAACTCTTTGCACTGCTCCATGTTAAACTTGAAACCTTTGAACCAGGTTTCTTTACCTCTTGGAATATCTGTAGTAGAAGAAATAACCTCTAGTGTGATGGACAAATTTAGCATTCCCACCTTAGTGGCTGTTCCACTAAAATTCAAAGCAAACTCCTTGGATACCTGTGTATGACAGCCCTGTAATTTCTCACAAAACTGTAGGCAACCTGCAATTCTGAAAGCTTCGATTACTACTGGATCTTCATTGATCACTTTCATGTCTTCAGGTTCATATCTCAGACATTGTCCACCCTTATGTATTTTTATTTTCTCTGCCATAACTTCTCAAAGAATTTCTCAGCCTTGCTTGATGATGTTAAACCTCACTTGATGAATTTGAATTGATGAATTTGAAGGCTCGCTTGATAATATTCAAAGTAAACCTTTGAAGAAACCAGCCACAAGTTTGGCTCAGTACAATAACTCTCCAGAGCTCAGATATTACGCAAGGAGGAATGAGAAATGAGAATGACTAAATTAGGAAAGGATTTGAAGTTTAAATGTCTTCTCATGACTCAATGATGACTTATACATTACCTAAATTGACCATGATGATTGCAAACCTGGGCATGTACCTTGATTTAATCACTCCATGACTCGAAAAGCATCTAACTTACCCTTTCCCAATGTTTTCTGACACCTAACAGCTCGACTGATAAGACAGTCAGGAAACCATGCTTTCATAGTGCCTCTAATGTTAATTTGACTGTTTTCGCTATGAAACTATCAACAGTTTCATAGCGAAAAGTGACTTTTTACAGTGCAATGCGCTATGAAACTGTGGTTTCTTGGCTAATTAGGCAGTTTCGGTACAAAAACTTTCGAAAATTAAATGAACCAGAAAATGATGAATGATGTGACATGAAGGAGTTTGAACATGAGTGGGTTTAGACCTTAGTGTAAAATTAAACCATAAAAATTTAATATTTCCCTTGACCAAACTTAAAATGAATCCTACAACCCTATTTTGACCCATGAACCTATTTAACCTTGTCAAAATGATGTTTGAATTTTTTGAGTGATAATAGAATCCATTGATATACACATGTTTTTATAATTTCTACACGGTATCAGAGCTCAAAAAATCACTATAGTGGAGGAGAAGAAGATTTTGTGACTGAATAGAATTCGAATTTGTAGAATACATTCTTGGTGCTACAGGTGATTCAGGATCGAAATGGCTTTCAATGGCTTGAGATTGGAGTATTCACTCGAGGGAAAATCTAACTATATTTCTTGGAAATATAGGATGGAGGAAGTACTGGAGGACAATGAGTTGAAATAATTCATTAACAATGATGTTCCCAAACCCGATGTAACAAATGTTGCAAATATTAATGCTTGGAAAAAGAAGGTTTCAAAGGTGAGGAGGATCTTACTGGAGGGAGTACGAGACCACATTTTCTCAAGTCTCCATTGCAAAGCGACACCATATGAAAGGTGGAAAGGTTTGACAAATATATTTCAGAGCATAAGTGATCATAGAAAATTGGCACTGAAGGATAAACTCAAGAAGATCAAAATGGAGAAAGGCGACACCATGCCGAATATTTAACAAAGTTTGTCCAATGTCGGGATGAGCTTAGAAGCGTCGACATTACTGTCGCTGATGATGATTTGGTGAGCCTAGCTCTTCTATGACTTCCCAAGAGTTGGCATAGTTATCAGGACTCTGTCAATGGAAAAGAAAAGCTGCCAGATTGGGAACGACTTTGGTTGGATTTGGTGCAAGAAGAATTCAGGTAGAATACCAGAGATGGATCTTCATCTAAGAATGAAGATGAAGAATATTGTGCTTTGGCTACCAAGGTGAAGAAGGGGAAAGGAAAGGAATTCCATTCCAAATCCAAGTTCGGTAAATATGGCAAGAAGCGTGACATGTCCAGAGTGAAGTGTTTTCGTTGTCACAAGCATGAGCATTATGCCACTAATTTTCCACAAAAGAAGAAGAAAAATAAGGCTTCAGGATCTACAGCTGGTGAGGCTTTGGCCTTGTAATTTGAACTTGAATTCTCAATCATTACATGCATGGTATCAAGTGCAATGGGATCGGTGTGGTACTTGGATAGTGGTGCATCCTTTCAGTAGCTTGGAGGAGAAGGACCTCCAGATGCATATAGAAATGGGTGATGATGGGCGGTATAGTGCTACCGAAGATTGGTACCATTGCCTTCTAGACACAGTCAGGTAAACCCTTTCATATAAAATATGTAATGCATGTACCAGGTTTGAAGAAAAATTTAGTCTCAATTGCAATGTTGGAGGATAGAGGCTATGATGTTGTTTTCAGTGAAGGAAAATATTTCTTGTGACACAAAACAACAGGGCAAGCCAAGAAGAATGGGACTCGAGTTAAGAATCTCTATAAAATTGATGTAGATGGCTGTGTAGCATTGATGGGTAAGGCAGATTAACTGGTGATCCGAGATGAGGGTGAGTTATGGCACAGGAGATTGGGCCATCTTCACCACAGAGCCTTGAAGGTCATGCAACATATTTCTACGGTTCTTCCCAAGCGTACACTTGCATAGTCAGACACATGCAAGGGATGTACCATGGGGAAGTATGCAAAGGCCACTTTTCATGAGAAGGAGAACCGAGGCTCGGAGATCCTTGAGAGAATTCACTCAGACATGTGTGGACCATTCTCTACTGCTTCTACAAAAAATCATAAGTACTATGTGATATTTTTTTATGACTTTTCTTGAAAATGATGGATCTACTTCATGCAAAAGAAAGATAAGACGTTCTCAAAATTTCTTGCGTTCAAAGCATTGGTGGCGAAAGACACGAGGAAGCATGTGAAGGCTCTTAGGAGCGACAATGGTGGTGAATACATCTCCAATGAATTCTAAGAACTTCTGCAACAAAGAGGGAATTTAGAGAGAGTTAGTTGTGTCTCATAACTCACAGCAGAATGGGGTCGCAGAAAGAAAGAACAGAACGATTGTGGGTGCAACACGAGCGATGTTGCATGATTAGGGCCTACTGTTGCATCTATGGGAGGAGGCATGCAACACAACTGTATTTGTGCAAAACCATTGTCCTCATCGGATACTTGGCATGAGTACACTAGAAGAGGATTTTACTAGTAAGAAACCTGATGTTTCACATTTTAAGATTTTTGGCTTATCTGTTTATGTGCATATGACCAAATATGTCAAGAAGAAGCTGGAACCAACAGATGAGATTGGGATATTTGCGGGGTACACTGAAACTCCCCACAACTATCAGGTGTATTTTACAAACAACAAAATGACTGTTGTGCGACGGGATATCAAATTTGATTAGGAGAATTCCATGTGATTATCCCTTGAGAGGGAGCTATATTTGCATGCAGAGGAGGAACTCTTGGTTCCAAAGAATGAACCTCAAGATGTGGAACAGCCACATGCAGAGGATCATGGAGTGGCAGAAAACACTCATGCAGAGCCATCCACCCGAAATGGTAAAAGGTGCACCATGGAAGATGATAGATTGATACTTGATGCAACAGAGAATGTGGGAGCCCCTACTTCGCTGCGCAAATAGAGACAGTCTCTAGACAAGTTTACTGGATACATGGCTCTTATGAGCAAGTGTATTGTGACAAAACCATCTCCCTTTTAGGAGGCAGTGCAAAAACCAATTTGGGTTGATGCAATGGTAGAAGAGTATGAATCCATCATCAAGAACAGTGCATGGGAGATTGTCCCAAGACCGGTTGAAAAATCAGTGGTTGGATCTAGATGGATCTATAAGGTGAAGCAAGCTGCTAATGGGAGTCTGGAGAAGTACAAGGTTAGATTTTTGGCCCGGTGATTCTCACAAGTTTAGGGGATCAACTATGATGATACTTTCACACCAGTCATGAGGTACTCTTCCATTATATCTATCCTTTCACTCTCAGCGTAGATGGGGTGGCACATTCAGCAGATGGATGTGAAAACTATGTTTCTCAATGGAATTATTGAGGAGGAAATGTACATAGAGAAACCAGAAGGTTTCGAGATCTTTGACAGTGAGTTGCATGTGTGTCAACTCAAGAGATCATTGTATGGGTTGAAGCAAGCACCATGTGCTTGGTACACTCGGATTAAAAACTATTTCACTGGGTTAGGCTTCACCAAAAGTGAAGCGGATGCAAACCTGTACCAGACTATGGTTGATGGTAAGCTCTTGATTATCGTACCTTATGTTGATGATATAATTTTGACAGCTGATGAGAAGCTGATAAACTCATGCAAGGAGGATCTTGCAAGGGAGTTCGAAATGAAGGACATGGGACTCCTTCACTATTTCCTTGGTTTGGAAATATGGCAGCGGGATGGTGAACTTTTTGTTTCTCAAGGCAAGTATGCCAGAGAGAGACTAGGTAAGTTTCACATTGAGAGTTGTAAACCCATGGATACTCCTCTTCCAGGAAATTGGAGGAAAGAGGATGTTACTTCAAGAGAAGTAGTGGATGCTACTATTTGCAGACAGCTAGTAGGCTCACTAATGTACTTGGTGAACACCAGACCAGACATTTGCTACATAGTTAACTAGATGAGTCAAGCTATGGTTAAGCCAAAAAATCTCTTTTGGAAGGTGAGGAAGCATGTCTTGAGATATATCAGGGGCACAAAAAAGTATGGATTATGGTACAGATGAACAGAGGGAGTGAAGCTTCAAGGCTTCACCGATGCAAATTGGGCAGGCAGTCCATCAGATAGAAAGAGCACATCAGGAGGGATCTTCAACATATGATCGACAATAGTTTCTTTGTATAGCATGAAGCAATTATCTGTGGCACTCAGTTAAGTCGAGGCAGAGTACATGGCAGAAATTCAAGCTGCATGTGAGGCCATATGGATGAGAAATATCTTGGTTGGTTTGTTTGGTTCTCAGATGGATCCGGCAGTGATACATTGTGATAATGTAGTATTCCTAAATTAGCATGCAGCTAATTGGAATATTAAAATCGAATTTTTCTTTCTTGTTTGATGAATAAGTGGGTAGGGAGACCCATAAATCTATTTATTAGGAATAAAACCACTTCTCATGTGAAAGTGGATCATCTTTTCAGCTTAATAAATCACACTAAGGTGTGAACAGGGGCTAGAGCATGTGGACTAGGTCAAATTTGACCAAATCAACAGCGTTGTCATGGAGGAGTGGCATTCAATGAGGGACAACATAGTTTTAGATGGAGACACATTGCATGGAAGTAGTGTCATTAATGGATGGGGCTTAGGGTTTGGAAGCTCATTTCTTATAAAAGGAAGAGGATGGAAACCATATTATTCAGGTTATGATATGTTATGTTTTTGATTATATGGTATGTTTACACATATAAGCTTTCTTCTGTTGTTTAGTTAAGATTGCAGTGTTGTTTAGCATTGGGTGTTCCTGATCGGGAATCCCACCTCTTTCCTTGAGAGGCCTCTTGGAAGAGCTTTGCACTACATTTCCACATTCAGGTTTTAGACCAAGATTCAGTCTTGTGATATAGTGCAGTTTCTGTTGAGGGTTGAGTTGTTTTGTAGGTTGCAGCAGTGGAGACCATATTTGGGTCACTTTAGTACTTATTTTCAGTGGAGAAGGGTTCCTTTCCATTGGGAGGACAATAAGGAAGGCCCTTGTGCATATTTTCAGATCTTTGCATCAGGCCACATATTTATTTGCCCCTACAAAGTTGTTTCTTTCCATATCTGCATTATTTTGAGGGAGGAGTTGCTGGGTGGTTTCACTATACCATTTGGAGAGGAGGTTTGCTAGAGAAGGGATCAACCCTTCATTGAGAGGGTTATTTTGGAGGAGTTCTTTCAGATCTACATCAGATTCAGCCACCTCCTTTTATGTGCTTAAGTTTCAGTGCATCTTCAGCCCTAGGGCTTTAGATCCACCATTTATATTTTGTGTATTTCCAGAAAACCCTTCCTGGGTTGTCTTCGAAAATTTTATGGGAGCATAGACCTCCATTTTTGGCTTTGTATGAGCATGATATCTGCATATACATTTATTTATATGTCCCAGCTACATTATTAGTCATTAAAACTATGTTTTCCTTGCTTAAGTAATTTTTGTAGCAGTGTATTACTTGTTTTTTGATGCATTTTGGCATTGGAGGCTTCTTTTTCCTAACTTGAGGGGCTTGATCACCAAGATCTTGTACTTATTTATTGCTATTATACATAATAACATGTATATATCATTTGGCTAACATGTAATGTGTTAATAATTGCTGCTATTTCCATTATTATGAGCGATATTTCTGCTTTCCCCATTTGGGAATATTATAGTGGTATTAGAGCATAATCTTGGCTTAGCATATGAAGACATTGCATCTATGTTATCAGAAGTAGAAGAAGCTTCTCACAGAAAAGAGAAGGCTTACAAAAGAGACAAAGAAAAGTCTCCATTATTTGGAGAAATGGAGGGAAAGAAGTTTTCAGAACTTCTTCTCCAAGCTATGCATGAGCTTAAAAGAGAAATCAAGGGAATGAGGAGGGAAATGCATGAAGGTCCCTCAAGAAGCTTTATACATGAAGAAAGCTCCAGTTCTTCATATTATGTGTGTGAGCATTCAACCACAAAATTAGATCTACAACGTGGTACCATGCTTACATTCTTGGAAAGAGAAGAAGAGGAAGGAGAAACACCAAAGGAGGGGACTCTTGGTGACTATCTCCAAGAATATGAATCTCAGTCTAGAAGATTAAAGGAGAATCTAAGATTCCAAGGGTTTTTTCAAATCAAAGAAGATAGAAGACCCAGTCATTACAATAGAAGAAGAGGGTGCATGCAGCACACTTTGGGTAGATTCTTTCTACCTAATTTTGATTGGTAACCCAAGAGCACAGCTAAGGCTTGGGTAAAGAAGCTAGACCTATATTTCCAGCTGCATCAAGTTTCGGAAGAGGAAGACATTAGAGTAGAAGCGCTGCACCTTGAAGGTAAGGCTTATGCCTGGTGGTAATTTGAATCTTCTTCATTGAATAATGCAAATATATCTACTTATGCAAAGTTCACTAGGAGGCTAGTGAAAAGATTTGATTTGAAACAATATGAAATTTCCTTGGGAGAAAAAACCAAGCCCAAGAAATCAGAACCTTTGCATGAGTTGGAAGGATCCATGAAGCCAAATCCATTTCAGAACATTGTTGAGGGGGTTAAAGGTCTGCAACATGCTTTGCCTAGGGCAAGAGCCCCATTTCACCAAGAACATTCTTCTCAAGAAGAAGACTTGAGGATTCCTCCTTCAAAAGGAGATAAAGACAAAGGATCTCTTAATGATGAGGTATTCTCCATTGATAAGGATAAGGGAGAGGAAGAGCTGGAAAGATCCTCCAGCGTTGTGACAGTAGGAGGATATCTACCTCTATTTGGGAATGGAGATGAAGCAATTGCTTCAACAAGAGGAGCTTGTGTATCTTTGCAAGAAGTTTCAAAGGATCTTACATATAAATATCATGAGAAAAATGTGTCTATATTGATAGGAAACGAGACAAAACAATGGAGGAAGTGTGTTACAACATTGAATGCAGTCTTTGGGGCACACACTATGATAGATCATTCCTTTGTGATCAAGAATCTTAACACCAATGAGATGTTGGGTGTACATTGGTTGATTACATCGGATGAAGACACCTTAGACTGTGAGATCTTGCAGAAGGTAGGAGAAGATGAGAAGGAGGGCCATCACCAAATGATTGAGAGCATATACACCCATCCTTTTCAGGAGGTTTATGCACAGAAGGAGGAGGATGATCTGTGTAGTGAGGGCAGGGTCAAATCAGTCTACTCACATATGCCACTTGCTCTAGGTCTTGATGTCTCATTCCATGGAGGCATTCCACCAGGGAGGCCTCTTGATTGGAAGATTATCAAAGAGTTCTCTCAACATGTTGCACCACTCATAGATCCAAGAGGAGTGGGAACAATGGGAGGTCATTGTACAATGCCGAGAGTCTTGGGTAGACTCAAGGAGGAGGGAGACATTCTCCCAACATCATTATTACCCACTCTCATTTCAGATTCTGCGCTGAGAAAGGAGCAACAAGGGGAGGATAACAACCTTGAAAAATATACCTTTTGCATGGGAGATTTCAAGGAGAAGGGAAGCCATATGACAGATTTTCTTTGTGATAGATCATCAACGTGTTAATATGGAATATTGATCCATATTGGAAATTCCAGTTGTTGGTGGATTATTCCAAGGAAGTTTTTACATGCATGAGACTTGATGACCAGCTTCTAGAGGAGGGCTATTCAGTCCAAGATGAATTCATTTATTATCATGGTAGGATATTCTTATCTAGAGCTTCTAAGCTCAAGGAGAAGTTGCTACAAAGAGCACGTGAATATTTTCTCTTTAGCCACACTTATTCCATGAAGTCATACAACACTATCATGGAGGAGTTTACTTGGGAAGGCCTTGAAGAGGAGGTATATCGACATTTGAGGAGATGCATGGACCATGTGGAGATGGTAGAGATACATAAATCTATGGAGGAGTTATCACAACCACCTCTTTCCTCTTTTGGAATGAGAGGGGATCTATCTATGAACCACTCCATTGTATGAGCATAGCATATGGTAAAGATCTTTTTTTTGGCATAATGATTTATATGATGAATATTTGCATTTGTTTACCATACATGTGCAGGACATTGTTCCAAGGGGGACCATTCTTCTTTATAAACTTCATGGTCAACTTTGGGCCATAAACTATGTTGAGCAAGGCCACTCCCTAGGAGGATACAAGGAGATTATATATCATTCCAGGTGTGCACCAAAGGCACCAAACATTTCTCACATTTTCAGAGCTTGTGAGAAAACTATGGCAGAAAGTAAGTGGTGGAGAAACCACTTACCATGTCATGATATGAGGCAGTCAGGAGATATACTGCGCTGGTTCCACATGTAGGACTATGATCCACCTCCATTATTGCCTTTATTGTTTATGTATCATTGGTTTTGATCCCATATATTGATGATGTGCTTATTATTATTATGGGAGTGATTAGAGGGAGGATGGAAGGATTGGATGTGCCCTTTGGGAGAGAGATTCTCCATGGTTCTTATGTTTCATATTTCTGGGAGAGCATTGGACCATCCATGATTGTTACATTGGGTCTCTTGTTTCCTTATGGGATGATCCATTTGGGTAACTTGAGCACTTGGGAGGTGCCTCTCATGAGTATACGGGAGGGGTTTTTCAATGAATTACCATTCTGGAGGGTGATTCATTTTATATGGATGATAGCTTGGAGGATGGAGCTTAACATGGGGATGAAGGTTCCCTATATTTTGCATATTTATCCTTGCAATTTCTTGAGGACAAGAAACATTTGGGAGGGGAGGATTGTAATATTCCTAAATTAGCATGCAGCTAATTGGAATATTAAAATCTATTTTTTCTTTCTTATTTAATGAATAAGTGGGTAGGGAGACCCATACATATCTTTATTAGGAATAAAACCACTTCTCATGTGAAAGTGGATCATCTTTTCAGATTAATAAAGCACACTAAGGTGTGAACAGGGGCTAGAGCATGTGGACTGGGTCAACTTTGACCAAATCAACAACACTGTCATGGAGGAATGACATTCAATGAGGGACAACATAGTTTTAGATGGAGACACATTGCATGGAAGTAGTGTCATTAATGGATGGGGCTTAGGGTTTGGAAGCTCATTTATTATAAAATGAAGAGGATGGCAGCCATATTATTCAAGTTATGATATTTTATGTTTTTGATTATATGGTATGTTTAGACATATAAGCTTTCTTTAGCTGTTTAGGTAAGATTGCAATACTTTTTAGCACCGAGTGTTCCTGATCGGGAATCCCACCTCTTTCCTTGAGAGGCCTCATGGAAGAGCTTTGCACTACATTTCCACATTCAGGTTTCAGACCAAGCTTCAATCTTGTGGTACAATGCAATTTCTATTGAGGGTTGAGTTGTTTTGCAGGTTGCAGCAGTGGAGACCATCTTTGGATCACTTCAGTACTTATTTTCAGTGGAGAAGGGTTCCTTTCCATTGGGAGGACAGTAAGGAAGGCCCTTGTGCATATTTTCAGATCTTGGCATCAGGCCACATATTTATTTTCCCCTACAATGTAGTTTCTTTCCAGATCTGCGTTATTTTAAGGGAGGAGTTGCTGGGTAGTTTCAGTACACCATTTGGAGAGAAGGTTTTCTAGAGAAGGGATCCACCCTTCATTGAGAGGGTTCTTTTGGAGGAGTTCTTTTAGATCTACATCAGATTTAGCCACCTCCTTTTATGTGCTTCAGTTGCAATGCATCTTCAGCCTTAGGGATTTAGATCCACCATTTATATTTTGTGTATTTTCGGAGACCCTTCCTGGTTTGTCTTGGAAAAGTGTATGGGAGCATAGATCTCCATTTTTGGCCTTGTATGAGCATGCTCCCTGCAGATCCATTTATTTATATGCTGCAACTGCAGTATTAGTCATTAAAACCGTGTTGTGCTTGATTCAGTAATTTGTGTAGCAGTGTATTACTTGTTTTTGGGTGCATTTTGGCATTGGAGGCTGCTTCTTTTGCGTATCTTGAGGGGCTTGATCCCAAAGATCTTGTACTTATTTATTTCTGTTATACATAATACCATGGATCTATCATTTGGCTCACATTTAATGTGTTAATACTTGCTGCTATTTCCATTATTATGAGCTATATTTCTGCTTTCCCCATTTGGGAATATTACAGATAAACAGAGTTGCATTAAACTCTCGTTTAATCTGGTGTTTCATGATAGGTCCAAGAACCTAGACATATGGTACCACCATCTCAGAGATTGTGTTCAGAGCCGCATATTGTTACTTTAGTACATTCCCACGGAAGATCAGGATGCAGATATTCTGATGAAGGTGCTCACTAGGAGAAAATTCGAATACCATAGAGGCATGATCGGGGTGGCAGATAATCCCTTTATTGTTGAGAGGGAGTGTTTAATTCCAACAAGAAATTTTAGCACACACACTAGTGTGGTAAAAATAGGTCCTAGCAGCACCTACACTAGTGTGGGCTAAATTTGGTGCACTGTCTAATTTAAATTTCCTTTAATTAAATTGGACAATAAAATGTAATCTTATCTCATGATCACTTGTAATAGTTAACTGAGTGTGATAAACTAAGTTAGCTCATGTATTTCAAGTTGAGGGTGGTTGGTGAGGCATGCAGAGTAATTATATTAGTTGTGGAGTTCGAATTTCAATTGGTGCATTAGTTTAATGCATGAGTAATCAATTAACTTAGTTAGGTGAGTTAAAGTCAGTTGAACTAGTTGTAACTTTTTGTTGCACTAGTGAGAGATCAAGTGAATTAAATCATATTTAATTCACATGTAGTGATCTGCCATGAAATTGATGATTTAATATTAATAGTTGCATGCATGTCAGTTCTAGTGGAGACCTAGTTGAGACAAATGTGAAAGGGAGGTTAACTATCATTTGTGTGATTAGGAGGCTGCTTGCATTCAACCAGACATCCATTGGAGTGCCCATGATCCTTGTGCAGTTTAGGAAGGCTAGAATTCCTAAAGAATAGGGATTGAATTCATCAGGAATTGCGCAAGCAAGGCAAGCTGTTTAGAGGCTGAGAATTGGCTAAGTGTTGGCCAGTTTTGTCCAAGACAGTGTGAGGCAGTTAGCATAGTGCAGGAGACTCTCGTGAGAAGAGTGAATTGTAATTGTTTCATGATTCCATGGTTAATATACAATAGAATATAGAGGGGTTTTAAGCAGTACGATTTCCCCAAGAAATTATTTGTGTTGTGGTTTGATTTGATTCTTTCTTTGCTTCATGTGATTGGCGATTGTGTTTAATTTCCGCAATTTATTTGTAGAAGTGATTCAGTATCTATCTTTAGTACATTGTTAGATCGGATTGAATCCATTGGTATACATATGTTTCTATAATTTCTACAAGACAAAGTAAATTCCAATGATCTTGTATCAATAGAAGATGCCAATTTTTAAGATAGACAGATTAATCTGTTTAGAAATTATCCACAATTCCTTTAGCAATGTTCCAAATACACTAATGCCAATCACAACTCAACATATTCCAATGATGATTAATGATTTTATGCCAATATCAACTGATTCCAACTAAGAGATAAAATTATCAAAGAATACTTAAGATATCCAAAAATATTAGAGCTTATATTAGTGGTTTTAGTGCTAAGTTAAAAATTCCTAGATCTAACACAAGACAAGTAAATGTTAGACTTTAATATTATGCACCACACCACAATGAGCCAATTTGATCATGAAAATCACTTAAGTGAACGATAAGGCAAAAAAAAAAATATTGCTTCAAATCAAGAAATTATGAACCATATAAAACTAAATATGACCAATGAGCGGCCTAATGACTTGACAATGTAAATTCATGAGTTTTTAGCCCTCCTAGGATGTGTTATTCAGAAAATATTATATCTGATCGTACATTTATGTAGAGATATCAGTCACTATAAATTGAAGATTTATGGCTAAATATTTATGCCCAAGACACTTAGTTGTTAATACAATATGCTAAATGTCACACCAATAAATTCTATGCCTCTTAAAGTGTTATTTCCAGATTATATGAGATCAAATCTATTTGATTATGCATATATATTCCAGCTAGAAAACAAATAGATCTAAGTTCACAATTCAATGCCCAACTAGTCCAAACACTAGTCAAATTTTGTCAATAATTTATTAGTGTGTTTAGAATATTTAAAGATGATTTCTAGGGAGCTTAAATCACTATCATGAAAAATTTATTTCAAATGTATCAAAACAATGAGAAAATAAGGGTTTAGAGAGCAAACCCTAGGCCCAAGGCCTTGTAGATCACTTGCCTGGGTTGATAAATTTTTCTCCAATGATTTTGCATCTGAAAACACCAACTTTGAGAAAATTTATTCCTGCAAAATCCACCAATATTCACTACATAAAATTTAGAGATGGACAGAGGGAAACAAGGGCTAAGAATGACTAATTCTAGGCCCAATTGGGCTAGCATTGGGTTGGAAGAGGCCTATAAGGCCTAGTGGCTAGGGAAAAAGTTTGAAGAGGGGATGAAAATGGTTCAAAAGGGAGTCCAAGAGGGTGATCAAAGGCTGCAGGGGGGAGAAATCCCTAAAAGGGTTGTGGACATGACTCAGAGGACTTGGGGATTCATAACAAGCCCTCCATGATTTTCATATAGGGCTTAAGAGGGGGCCCGAGGAATTATAGTCCCACGAACATGATAGAAATGGCCTAAAACCCTTGACGCAGGGCCAAGGAAGGAGGATGAGTCTCTTAGAGGCTTACGACCAGCCTCTAGGAGGCCTGGAAGGTTGACGCAGGGCCTTAGGAGGAAGACACTAGGGATGGAGAGGGAAGATCCGGTCCTGGGAGCCCTAAAACTTGAAACCCTTGCTATGAAATATGTATTTGCTTCAGATATGCAATTTGCTACAAATTTTCTTCAGTAGTTGGACCTAAAAAAATTGGAGACTAGATCTTACCCTCAATGGCCTAGATCTAGCTCTAATCTAGCTCTTTTCACCTGATGTCACCTGCACAAATGGAGATAAAAATACCCAAAACCCAAATATATACAAAAATTCAAAAATAATTCAAAACGCCAGCTGCAAAAAAAATGTTAGAAATCAAATTATTTATACAAAATATATTTTACAAGTATATTTACAAAATATACATGTGAAACGATTGGCACAATTTTGAAATTTTATAAATCTCTAACAATGGCTAAATGTATTTCGAAAGATAAATGAAAAACTACAACCTTAGAAAAGTTAGAACACCATAAAAATAATTAGAGTCCAAACACAATCAACCTTTGTCCAAAGTTTGTGAATTTGGAGTCCAAAGGTTTGGGAACCTACAACCACTATATATTTCTAAAGATTAAATCATTAAAACACCTAGTGAATCAAATCACCTAAGATAATCCCACAACTTACCAATAGAATTATCCTATCACCTACAATGAAATAACGATTAAAATATTTAAAAATCACAATATAGGAATTCTCGTACCCAACACGTACCAAAAATAAATAGATCATATACACCATGAACTGCACCCCAATGTATTTATTATGATTATTCCAACGTTACCAGCAGGACAATATTTTACATCATCTTTTCAAAGTTACATTAGCCAAAACTAGATGGATTGAGACACAAATGACTCCTAATTTATAGATAAATCCTCCAAGTGGAAAAATAATGACTAGTTGTCTTGATCCTCATCAAAATAATCTTGACCATCAATAAATCCTTTATGATCTTTTATTCTCTGCCATTGAAAATATTTATTTTGAGTATTTTCCAAATTCTCATTAAACCCATTTTTTATTAACTCAAAAATTATTATTTTGAGCTATTTTCCTCAAAATATTGACTTTGACTTCACCACCAAGGCCCAAGGGTCCAATTTTTCTTGAAATTTCCAATATTCCCTTAGTGGGGGACCTCCAAAAGTTAAGTTTTTTTATACCCACGAATTTTTCCACTTGGAGAATTTAATTTCCCTAAGACTTTAAAATAGACTCTAATTAATTAACTTTTTGACTTAGGATTAATTTATTTTTTTGCGAGAAAAATTAATTAATTGACGCTTAAGGGGATCAAATATTGTTTCCACCCTCTAATAGTTTACCCATTGTGTCTAAGTATGAGGGACTATGCACTAAAATATTTTTTACATAGGATAATCATATTTCATCCCTTAAAGGGGGAACACTCGTTCGGTATATACCCTCAAGTTACACAGCCAATTCTATGACACAATATGATCTAGTAGACCAAGTGACTTGTAATAAAATAATTTAGCCAATTATCATAAATTATTACAAAATCACTTTTACATAAGACTCGACTAAAACACTAGAAGTCACCTAATACTTTGACGAAAAGTTCCACCCTAGCTTTGGGGTGAGGTTGGAGGGAAAAAATTTGTCAACCATCTGTGCTTAGAAACACATATGAGTTGGTGAGACTAAAAACCTCCTAGGATGAAATTTTTGCCAAATAATAGGCTTAACTAGGTTGTTACATACATACACGGTCTTACTAGAATCATTTACATTACAAACTTGCAGAATTGGTTCATAATGACACAATAGTTGATGACTTATGATCTCAATCCTTTGAAAAACAAATTGCCATATCTAGTTCCTTGGAACTTTAACAAAAAGTGTGCAACATCCCTCTTGTGGGATTTCTCCCTGGTCATTGACCAAATATTGTGTCTCTTTTCTCTTGGTTGTATTTTATTGTGCATTTGTATAATTTTTCTATCTACAATTTCTCTACTATCAATGGTTAATTGAAGAAGTGGAAATTTTTATTTTGAATGATATTGAATATTTTTGAAGTAATAGTTGCAGCTTAGAATAATTAATGAAAAATTAACATGGTTTTAGAGCTGAGGTGGAGACAAGCCAAAGAGACATAGAGAAAGAGAATCCATCTTCTAAGCAGTTGATTGAAAGGGGAAAATATCTTGGTAAAAAATGTTCACCTCTTATTTTAAGGACAATGAAAAGATAGTTGACTCATCTTTCTTTGCAACATGGACGACCAGGATCAATGTCACTTTAGATGACTATGATGTCTTGGAGTATGTGGAAGGAAAAATTTCACTACCACCATAAAATTATCCTAAAGCTGCCAAATTCAAGTATAAGAAAGGTGATATTAAATATAAGATTATTATTATTGATTATTTAATATCATCTACTTGTTTATATTTATACTTGAATACTTCCAAATAAATGTATGATAATATTGTTGGCATTTATGAGGTAAAAAATTTGAGCCACATAATGGAATTGAAAAATCAACTTAAGGAGTCTAAGTTTCATAAGGGATAAATTGTGCAATCATTCTTCATAAGAATCACTGAGATCAAGGACCAACTCCAGAATGCTCAAGAAATTACACTTGACAGGGAATTGGTGATGACCACCATTAGTGGCCTTCCTTCATCATGTAACATGTTTATTACTTCCATCAAAAATAGGGAATTGATCCCTTATTTGATGAACTACTTTCTCTATTCAATTAAGAGGAAAGATTGATGATATCTATAGGGATAATTAAAAGGAAAAATGAAGGATATCCCAATTCCTTTTTTTCTCAATGGAAGAAGAAGAATGTGAAGAAAGGAAAGGGAAAACCATATAAATGAAGAATACCTCCTAAATCCAATCGAGATTCCAAGGATTCAAGAAGGAAAGATAAAGATGTTGAATGATACAATCATCATCAAAAGGGTCACTATGCTCAAGATTGTTCTGAAAAGAGAGATGTTCCAAGAAGAAACACTTCAAGGTACAACACATAAGATAGCATTACATGCACAATGATCAAAAGACATGTCCATTAATTACAAATGGTGGACCCATGAATGGATGATTGTTTGTATGACCATAGCCATCATACATTATGATCTTGTATTTATCCTGAAATCGCAATGCATATGGATGAAAATAGATTCAGGGTCTTCTATCTCATTCACATGACCTTCCAATGTACGAGTCTAACCACGTGAATCAATGAGCTGGAGTCGAACATGATAGACACCATCTAATTAACGACCAATGATGTAAGTCATGTAGAAATTATATAACTGATATGTTATATGTCTAAGATTCTCCTGATCATACACTATTTGACTTCATGCACAATAAAAAATCTATTCCACCATTGATCATCATATGCAGAAATTAAATCAATTGCATGCACACATTAAAACCATATAAATTCACACACATTAACACAGTGATTTACGGGAAAGCCTGAAGTTAAAAACCCCAACTATCTGTATATAATATATGTCATAGAGATCATGTAAAAATACTCATACAAAGCTTCTCACA
Organism: Pinus albicaulis; assembly: GCA_034641835.2. Lineage (NCBI taxonomy): Eukaryota > Viridiplantae > Streptophyta > Pinopsida > Pinales > Pinaceae > Pinus > Pinus albicaulis. Next base: position 805,926,698 of record CM076581.1, on the reverse strand, counting down.
AGCTCTCAGTACAATACAATCGCTACACACTAATCAGGTCCCGATCTAGCAAATCCATGCACTGATCCTCTGCCACCTGCTAGCCTGCCTCTACTGCGCAATCCTTGTTGAATATGGGCTCTGAATCAACTCGAATCCATCTGGCTTGCATAGCGCAATCCTCATTGGCATCTCCATCAATGTGTGGTGCAAACTCATGCAACACTATAGTCACAACTGATAGTCACACTTGCTCTTTCACCTACCTCTCCACTAGTCTCCACCGAAACTGTCCATGCACTGTAGTTAACTGATGTATTCTTTAGTTGATTAATGAGTTATTAATTAGTGAATTAATTATTAATTAATTCACACCACTCTCACTAGTGTATCAATCAGTTAGACTAGATACAACTAGCTCAACTGTGTCTAACTGAGTTAAACTGAACACAACTCCACCAACTACTTTGCACCTGGAACTCTCTGCCGATGAGTTTTAAACCGAAGTCTCCATGCAATATTCGTACTTAACCTCGTGAATGGCGAATTCATTCTGCCAAAATTCTCCCGTGTTACATCCTGTGCACTTAACTCGAAGTGCACCAAGAGAATAAGATAATGTTTAGAGTCCAAATATTATTAAGATCTAATAATATTCGACATATCTATTTTTAGACTGGCAATCTAAAAATAGATTCCGCCCAATATGTCTAAAAATAGAAGTCCATCTATTTTTTCCGACTTGACCAACCATCCACAAATATCATCCCGCAACTCATAGAACATGATCCATATGTCTAAAAATAGACATAGTCTAAAAATAGACTTTGCGCCAAAAATACCCTGCGGGCCCACTTAGTGAAGGCGACTCCTTTCCACTAAGCTCATCATTTTGTTGCAATCTCAACACTCCCTCTCAACAAGATATGGATTATCTGCAACCCCTATCCTGCCCCTGTGGTATTCGAATTTTCTCTTGGTGAGTGTCACAGATATCATGATCTCCGATCCTTTGATGTCATGTAAGAAAGTAACATGATCTTCCGCCGCACACAATCTTTCGATATGATGGTACCGTATGTCATTATGTTTAGATCTATCATGAAATACCGGGATTAACCGAGAGTTTAATGCAACTCTGATTATCACAATATATCACAGTAGGATCTAAGTGTGAACCGAACAACCTGACCAGGATCTTCCTCATCCATATAGCCTTGCATGCAGCCAAACTTGCTGCCATATACTCGGCCTCCACTGAACTGAGTGCCACGGATCTCTGTTTCCTATTGTACCAAGAAACCGTTGTAGACCCGATACTAAAAATCCCTCTAGATGTGCTCTTTCTGTCCGTTGGGCTCCCTGCCCAATCTGCATCTGTGAAGCCATACAGCTTCACCTCATCCGACTGTCTATACCAAAGTCCATATCCCGATGTGCCTCTGAGATATCTCAATACATGCTTCCCCGCCTTCCAAAAGAGCTTGGTAGGCTTAACCATAGCTTGTGAAAGCTGGTTAACAACATAGCATATGTCCGGTCGTGTATTGACTAGATACATGAGCGAACCAACCAACTGTCGATAAACAGTGGCATCCACTACCTCTGCTGATGTAGCATCCTCTTTCCTCCAACCACCAGTAAGAGGAGTGTCGATAGGCTTGTAGCCTTGCATGTTGAACTTCTCCAGTATCTCTCGGGCATACTTGCCTTGAGACACAAACAGTCCATCATCACGCTGCCAAATTTCCAATCCCAGGAAATAATGAAGGAGGCCCAAGTCCTTCATCTCAAACTCCTTTGCAAGATCAACTTTGCATGAGAGTATCAACTGTTCATCACCAGTCAGTATCAAATCGTCTACATAAAGTACAATGATCAGAAACTTACCCTCAACCACTATCTGGTACAGGTTGGGATCCGCCTCGCTCTTGGTAAAACCAAGTCCGGTGAAATAACTGTCTATCCGTGTGTACCAAGCACAAGGTGCTTGTTTCAGCCCATACAACGCTCTTTTGAGCCTACACACATGCAACTCGCTGCTGAAGATTTCGAAACCTTCAGGCTGCTCTATGTACATCTCCTCCTCAATGACTCCATTGAGGAATGCAGTCTTCACATCCATCTGATGAATGTGCCAACCCATCTGTGGTGAGAGAGCTAGGATACTCCGTATGGAAGAATACCTTGCGACAAGTGCAAAGGTTTCTTCATAGTCGATCCCCTCAATCTATGAGAAGCCCTGGGCAACAAATCTTGCCTTTTACTTCTCGATGCTCTCGTCAGCAACTTGCTTCACTTTGTAGATCCATCTCGAACCTACCACTGATTTCCCTTTCGGCCTTGGGACAATCTCCCATGCATTGTTTCTGACAATCGAATCATACTCTTCCACCATGGCATCTACCCATGCAGGGTCCTCCACAACTTCCTCGAAAGAGGATGGCTCTGTCACGATACACTTTCTCATCAGAGCCATGTATCCAGTATATCGGTTAGGTGACTGTCTCTGTCTGCGCTGTGATGTAGGTGCTCCTACAATCTTCTCTGCATCAAGATTCAGTCGCTCAACTTATGTAGTGCGCTTCCGCCCTTTGATGTTTGGTGCTGCATGAGTGGTTTCTTCCACTCTATGAACCTCCTCTTGTGGCTGATCCACATCCTAAGGCTCATCCTTAGGAACTAATAGCTCCTCATTTGCATGAAAGTGTGGCTCCCTCTCAAGAAAACACTTCATGGTTTTCTCCTCATGAAATTTGATATCCCGTTGCACAACAATATTCCGACTGTCTGGAAAATACACACGATAGTTGTGGGGTGTATCAGTGTACCCCACAAATATCCAAACCTCTACGGTTGACTCCAGCTTCTTCCTGGCATCCTTCATCACATGAATGTAAACAGGTGAGCCAAAAATCTTCAAATGAGAAATATCAGGCTTCTTACCAGAAAAAGCCTCTTCGGGTGTACTCATGCCAAGTACTCTATGAGGACAATGGTTTTGCACATAAACCACAGTGTTGCATGCCTCAGCCCACAAGTGTATGGGAAGGCCCTGATCATGCAACATCGCCTGTGCATCACCCACGATCATTCTATTCTTTCGCTCCACGACCCCATTCTGCTGTGGGTTATGAGGCGCTATGAGCTCTCTTTGAATTCCTTCTGTGTTGCAAAAGTCCTTGAATTCGCCAGAGATGAATTCAACACCATTATCACTCCTAAGAGCCTTCACCTGCTTCCCCGAATCTTTCTCCACCAGTGCCTTGAACTCACAGAACTTTGAGTATGTCTCGCTATTCTTCTGCATGAAGAAGATCCAACACTTATGAGAAAAGTCATCAACAAATATCACATAATACCTGTGCTTTGCTGTCGAAGCTACTGAGAAAGGTCCACACACGTCTGTGTGAATTCTCTCAAGGATCGTCGTGGCGCGACTATCCTTCTCATGAAAGGTGGCTTTCACAAATTTTCCCAAAGTACATCCCTTGCACTGATCTGATTGTGCAAGTGTAACTTTGGGAAGCTCAGTAGAAATATGCTGCAAAAATTTCAAAGCGCCATGGTGAAGATGGCCCAATCTCCTGTGCCATAGCTTGCCCTCATCCCGGCTCACCACTCCTTCCGCCTTGCCTACCATTATTGGACAGCCATCTACCTGCAATTGATAAAGGTTCTTAACTCAAACCCCTATCCTTCGGGTTTCACCAGTTGCCTTACTGTGCAGGAAGGCCTTTCCCTCACTAAAGACAACATCATATCCCTTGTCTTCCAACATAGCCACAGAGATCAAATTCTTCTTCAATCCTGGAACATGCATGACATCCTTCAATATGAAAGGTTTACCAGACTCCCTCTCAAAGGAAATGGTCCCGATACCAGTCACACTGTATCTACCATCATCGCCCATCTCGATTTGCACTCCAAGATCCTTCTCATCTAGATCACTGAACAAATATTTGTCTCTGGTCATATGAAAAGACGCACCACTATCAAGAAACCACACTGATCCCATCACACTTGAGACCAAGCATGCGATCAATGAAAAATCTAGCTCAAAATGTGAGGCTAAGGCCTCTCCAGCTGCAGATCCAACAACCTACTTATTTTTCTTCTTCTGTGGACAATTAGTGGCGTAATGTCCGTGTTGGTGACAGTGAAAGCACTTCACCTTGGACATGTCCTACTTCTTGCCTTTCGCACCGGATTGAGAAGGATTTTTCTTTCCCTTCCCTTTCCTTGCTTTGGCAGCCAAAGCGCAATTTTCTTCATCTTCATTCTTCGATGAAGATCCATCCCTGGTACTCTGCCTTATCTCCTCCTGCACAAGATCCGACCAAAGTCGCTCCCATCCTGGCAGTTTCTCCTGACCATTGACAGAGTCCTCGTAGGAATGCCAACTCTTTGGAAGCCCAAGGAGAGCCAAGCTCACCAAGTCCACTTCATCTACAGTAACCCCCACACTTCCCAGCTCATCCCTGCACTGGACAAACTTCGTGAGGTACTTGGGTATACTTTCGCCCTTCTCCATTTTTATTTTTTTGAGCTTGTCTTTGAGTGCCAACTTCCTCTTGTCGCTCTTGCTTTGGAACAAGTCTGTCAAAGCTTTCCACATCAAGAATGGAGAAAATTTACCATGAAGGCTGGAAACTATGTGATCCTTCACACCTTCCAACATAATCCTTCGACATTTTGTTGTTTTCTTTTGCCATGCGTTAAGTGCGGCAGCATCGCTAGAAGTAGGTTTTGGAATTTCTGCATCTATGAACTCCTTCAACCCATTATCCTCCAACACCACCTCCATCCTGTCCTTCCATGCAATATAATTCGAGCTTCCCTCAAGGGCATACTCCAATCACAATCCTTTGAAATACATCTCAAATTCGACACCAAGAAAACACTGCTGCAAATTCGAATTCCACCAGCACAAAACTCAACCGCTTCAATGATTTGCAATTGCTCCAAATTGATCAACGCTCTGATACCATGTAGAAATTATATAACTGATATGTTATATGTCTAAGATTCTCCTGATCATACACTATTTGACTTCATGCACAATACAAAATCTATTCCACCATTGATCATCATATGCGGAAATTAAATCAATTGCATGCACACATTAAAACCATAAAAATTCACACACATTAACACAGTGATTTACGGGAAAGCCTGAAGATAAAAACCCCAACTATCTGTATATAATATATGTCATAGAGATCATGTAAAAATCCTCATACAAAGCTTCTCACAAGCTCTCAGTACAATCCAATCGCTACACACTAATCAGGCTAGATCTTGCAAATCCATGCACCGATCTTTGCCACCTGCTAGCCTGCCTCTACTGCGCAATCCCTACTGAATATGGGCTCTGAATGAACTCAAATTGGTCCAGCCTTGCTCACGCAATCCTCATTGGCATCTCCATCAATGTGTGGTGCAAACTCATGCAACACTATAGTCACAACTGATAGTCAACCTGCTCTTTCACCTACCTCTCCACTGGTCTCCACTGAAACTGTCCATGCACTGTAGTTAACTGATGTATTCTTCAGTTGATTAATGAGTTAATAATTAGTGAATTAATTAATAATTAATTCACACCACTCTCACTAGTGTATCGATCAGTTAGACTAGATACAACTAGCTCAACTATGTTTAACTAAGTTAAACTGAACACAACTCCACCAACTACCTCAATAACTCCACCAAACTCTGTCACATGAGTTCTAACTGAAGTCTCCATGCAATAGCTCCACTTAACCCTCGGGAATAGTGTAATTCCTTCTGTCAGCTCCTGTGCCACATCTGTGCACTTAACTGAAGTGCTCCAAGAGAATAAGATAATGTTTAGAGTCCAAATATTATTAAGAGCTAATAATATTCGACATATCTATTTTTAGACTGGCAAGCTAAAAATAGATTCCGCCCAGTATGTCTAAAAATAGAAGTCGATCTATTTTTCCAACTTGACCAACCATCCATAAATAACATCCTTTAACTCATAGAATATGATCGACATGTCTAAAAATAGACATAGTCTAAAAATAGACTGTGCGCCAAAAATATCCTGCGGGCCCACTTAGTGAAGGCGACTTCTTTCCACTAAGCTCATCATCTTGTTGCAATCTCAACAAGTCGTTAAAAAATGTGAGAGAAACCATCGATGATGTTAATGTCTCTCAAGGTACTGCGGTACAACCCTAATGGTGTGAATGAATGAGTTGATGTCGAACACCACACCTATTTCGGTTGAAGGCCATTGATGTAAACATGTTGCCAAGAACGAGGAAATTTTCCATTGATATATGAAAGAAACAAGGTACACAAGGGTGTTTCTAAGTCAAATTTGTAGATAATGAGTTGATGTTGACAGGAAGCAACCCATTGCAGGAGGGCCTTGATGTATCCCCCATCAATGACATGAAATGGGTATCATGATTTTAGATAGAATGATATCGACATAAAATTGGATTAGGAAAGGAAAACATGGAATGAAGACTTAAGAGTATTGTAGCTGGATGACTTATATTGAACACAACAGTGACACTAAATGGATTTGGAATCATTGACCCAAAACTAAAAATGGAGGCTTTGAAAACAATATGATAACCCAAACAAAAGTAGATTACCCAACCCAACAGCCACAAAGATGAAGTGGAAGAGTCTTGTGTTCAAGAATGACTCACTACCATTAGAAAATGCAGTACCCTATTTTCCCAATTTCCCCAACCATACTGGTCAGTACCTCTTTATTTTTTAACAAGCTTGAGGAGAATAACATATGATTGATCTGTAAGTTCATCCTTCAAGTATGTTTAACAAACCCTGAGAAGGAATGGTTCAGCCTTGTCATGTTCGACAAGTCCATCTTTGTTTGATTTTTTAACGAGTCCAACGAAGGTAACACTCGACATATTTTTCATGTTTAGAGAGTTTGAAAAAGAGGCGAAAAAGAAAACTCCAGATGTTTCTTTTCGTAGATAGTCCCTTGAGTCCGAAAAGGAAGAAAATAACACCCAAGAGAACCTGTTAGCCATCTTTCACTAAGGTATTCCTTTTTTCTAAATAGTCGATCTCAGTTTGGAAAAAGGTTAAACTTATACTGAGTCGACGTATTTTCATTTACTTTAACGAGTTCGAAAAGACAAGTTCTTGACAATATTTTCATATTTTGGGAGTCTAAAAAGAGTTGAAAGAAGACTCCAAGGGGTTCCTTTTCCATGAGTTTATGGAGTCTGAAAAGGTGATAAAAGTGTACTCCTTGGTTAAAATGATCTATTAAAACATGACAAAATCCGTTAAACAACCGTCGACATGCTTAAAACACCACAAAAAGGATCAAAAATACTTGTTTTATGATAAAAAATTGAACAATTACTAGGTCAAAACATTAAATATGATATAATAATGGAAAAATGACCATAATTGATGAAAATGACTATTTATTTTTACCATTTGTCACTCACCTTTAACAATGAGAGTTTTGAGCCCTTTTTCCCCTTGATCTTCTACAACTTATTCTGTTCAATTTGGTGGATCATTTCCATTTCCGGCACTTCTAGGTAGGAGCTAAGACCTTTCTCTTTCAATTCATGGTCCCTTTTTGGGATTTCATGTAAGTTTTATGGATATTTGAGAGCCTCAGGGTTCTAAAAATTCTCCCTAGGACCAATGCAGACCCTTCCTTTCGAAAATTGCATTGCACCAGGGAAAAATTTCACTACAGGGAGGGGTGCAATGCTCTGTCATCCCTTTTGGAGCAGTGTTGGGCACGGTTCCTTAGTTAAAATTTCCATTTTTCCTCAAAATTTGTCAAGTTTTTTTTTTCAGAAAAGGATTTTAATGAGTTTCATATTGATGTTTCAGGTACTCATCAACACAAAATGGCCTTTGTGTGGAGAGAGAGAGAGAGAACACGAAGAACAAGAATTGAATGCATCAAACGATCCTGCCACCATTCAGGCACTCAAAAACTGTGGTTTTTTAAAAATTATTCTGGTTACTTGGCATGAGGAAAAAAATGGAATTACTTAAGTTCCTAGCTCATTCATGAGATATACTTGCACAAAAATTCAAGTTGGGGTAACATCTACTTGAGATGAAACCGAAAAACATATAATTTATGATAGGTTTGTCTATGAGGAATGATCCCATTTCTCTCCTAGGAGGGAGAAGTGGAGGAGATTCAATGAAATACTACATTGCTACTCATTATAGACCTCGAACACAACCGACTAGAGATGGGAATATAAAAATTAGAGATGTGACTCGTCTGCCTTTGATAAAAATCATTTTCATTATCGTTAGACTGGTTGGAGTTAAACACTTCATGTAGCTAGCAGATCATACATGTAGTATGGTTTAGAGTGTCTGGAGCCGACAATATTCAACTGGATTGAGGGGGTATTGATGAACATGAAGGAAAAATTATCTAAAGAAAAATAAGGGAAACTGAAAAACTTTGGCTCCAGTTCAATTTTGATTTATTTTTCCTTGGAGTGGATTCCATTGTTACAGCCTCAACATATCACGCCTGAGACCATTGATTTGAGGGTTCAATAGATGACGAGGTGGATAGAACTTATGGCTCGATATGCAGGCCCATCAGTGGTCAGTTTCACACCAGCCTTCTTCAGATGGTTGTGTAAACAATTGATTATGATTGATGATTATCCATATGCAGGAGCGGATCTCTGTGATGACCGTGAGATTGTACTTCCTGAGGGTGAGAAATGGGGTGCTATGGGTAAGATATTTTAACCATTTTTAAAATTTTTAAGAAGTTTTACAATTTTTTTTGTGTTTTTGATGTTTCCAATACTAAACTATTGATTTGTTTTATGCAGATGTTGGACCTATTCGACCTCTAGGAGCTTCATATATCCATCGTTCAGGAGATCCACAAGAGGCTGTAGTACCATCATAGGTTTCTGCAGTACGACAAGATGCAATGTAGGATCTTGATGTAGAAGAGACCCTAGCAAAGGTGGAGCTCCACATGGAGGGGTTGACAGATGGGGTTGATGAGACCATGGTCGATAAGATCCCTATGCGACTCCAACGATATACTATTAGATTTCCTAGCCGTATCAGTCGGCTACAGTGCAAGATGGTTCCTGCAATGACACATTATCATGAGAACTATTAGTCTATTGAGGTTCATAGTCATATATCCATATAGTTTTTGATGTAGGTTGTGTGGCCATATGTGTCCTAGAAACAAATTTTGTAAAACCAAAACTTTATATATATATATATATATAAAGTTTAAAACTATATGTAAAACCAAAATTATTTACATTCGTTGCAAATGTATATCTAAAACATGATTAGCTAGCACATCCACTATAGGAAAGATGGAGAGCACTGGCGATTTTTCTCTTGCCTTAGGGTTTCATGGCCCAAATGATGCCGCCGCATGCTGGAGTGTGTCGACCTAGTGGTGTTTCCATGGTTTTGAACGCAGATATGTTGTTGTGTGGTGATGGATCGGGACACTACTCCACAACCATATGATGGATGGGAAGGTCTATGGGGCATGGTGGGGCTTCCCCGCGGTGGCCATTACAGGGCTCCCCTGTAGACATGACGAGCAGACTATGCCTTTATCCTCGACTGTACGAGATGAAGGCCATTCTTTTATGTCTGTACGCATTTGCTGGAATGGTGGGCATTGCGTACCACCCACCAACGGCTGGGAGGTGTTGTTCCTTTTCCAACCTATGCTCGACACTTGGCTCGTAGCTCTATTCGGTTTGCAGCTAGGCAGAGCCTGTATTACTAGCTCCACCTGGTATTTTGAACCGAAACTTTTGCACCCTATGCGCATATCTCTGTTGGCCGACTTCTCTTTGTGCTGGCCATTGATGGTGGGTAGCTCTTAGTCTGTCGGCAAACACCATGCGCACGAAGGGAGGCCACCAAGGTCACAGACACAACAAGACGAGCAGAAGCCCAAATCAAAAAACACTACAAATGAGGATCGAGTAAGCACTCACAGCTTTCAAATTTTTCTTAAGACCCCTGAGGGGAACAATATATTATTTTGGATAAATGAATCTGAACAGGTCATAGACCTGAAGGAAGCCATTTGGCTATCCACTGGTTATCCTTGCCACGTTCAGTCCCTCATACACAAAGGGAGATCGCCTCAGGACTCCTGCATCCTTAGCAAATATGGCATAGGCCCTGATGCCACCATTTTTCTCAATCTGAGACTGAGAGGTAGTGTTGTTGGGCAGAATAGTGCACAGGGCCCCAGAGGAATGACCTACAAGAATATTTTAAAGGGAAAAAATACATCTGCTGCCCCCACATCACATGCAGATTATGGCCCAAAACCATACATTGTGGAACAGCTCAACTAGACCCCAAAACTGCAGATCAAACTACCTGAGATAGATGAGTACAGATCTCATTTTGAATCACAGGCACTCATATGTAGATTTAACTATTTATGGCCAAAACCAATGGAGCTTTTTCATTGGATTTTCACTAACTGGACGACGAATTGTGAAATACATCTTTGTTCAAAGGGATTCTTCATTGTTAAATTATTAACTTCGGAGATCAGAGAACATATCCAAACTATTGGTCCTTGGTTCTGGGATCCACTGGACTTTTCACCACACCTTGGTTTCCAGATTTTGATGCAAATACCATGGAGGTCTCCAAGATGCTGGTCTGGGTGAGGCTTTACAACCTCCCACTTCATTTCTAGAATGAAAATGTTCTTGGCAGCATTGGAGACATGATTGGGAGCTACATCAAAACTGACACCCAATGCATGGAGGAGAGGGTCTTCACCTTTGCATGCATATGCGTGGAGGTGGACCTTAGCAAGGGGCTTCCAGAATGCATCCTATTGACTCACAAATAGCTAAAATGGATGCAGCATCTTGATTATGAGAACACTGCCTTCAGGTGTAGAGTATGTAGGAATACAGGGCATTTGCAGAACAATTGTCCAGAAGCCAAAAGAGACAACAGAAAAAAGAAAAAGACAGGGAAAGCCACAAAGGGCTGGCAATTTCCCTCTGTCGAACTAGAACAGGAGGTGGAAGAAGTTGAGATGGAATCCACCCCAAAAGAAAACAACCAGACAACAACCGAAGCTGAGACACAAGAACAGGAGATGAAAGAGCCTATAAACACGGCTCAAACATCTTTGGACCAAGAGGCACTAGAAAGTGGAGGACTCAAAAGACAACATAACTCTGACACATCCGATTCAGATAAGGACAATGGAGCAACCATAGCTGAAAATCAACGCGCACTTATCTCAAATTTTCCATCACTAGGTCCATGGCGAAAAGTTGAAAAGGAAAAAGGGAGGAAAATTTGATTTTTCACTCCTCTTGTAATATAGCATCTAGCTGCAAAGTATTTGACCGTCTCTGAAACTACAACAAAGTTTAACATGTAATTTTGTTTTCATTAATAAAATTATGAATTTTTCCTTTGTGAAAAAAGGCACATCCACTATATATATATATATATATATCTATATATATATATCTTTAGTTTTTGTATGTTCCTATCATTTTTTTCAATTGATGTGATGTGTTTGAAAATTATTTACATTTGTTGCAAATGTATATCTAAAACATGATTAGCTAGCACATCCGCTAGTGTATGTAGATTTCTAGAAATATGTTTGTATCGGATGAATTTGAAATGTATTTCTAGAAGGAAAACCCTTATAAAGATGAGTAAGATGGTGGGACTTACGACTGAACAGACATTGGCCAATTGTAGTACCACAAGTTGTGATTAAAGTCTGATGACTAAATGGAAGATACCATGTGCAATAACATCAGACAATAGCTTGACCATTGCGCTATACTCGGCGATGTTGTTGGTAGAGTGGCTGATACAAATCCCTTGTAGACTCACTAACTCGTCATTTGGAGAAAATATAACCCATGCCGCAGAGGATAGATTCTGAGTACTACACTAGCACCATCATCATAACGGATGCATGGTTCAAGGGACGTTGACATCTGCAAAAAAAATGTAAAAGGATCAACAAAATCCATATGAAACTACAAAGAGACTGGCATTGCAAACACACTTGACACACCTATAAACAATATGTACAAAGTGTACTACACATGAGATCAGGCATAGTATTTTTTTAGGTACAACCCACTCCTACGTTGTTCCAAAGGGACTCCATCAAAGTCAACTAACTTGTAGGTCCCTTTTACTAGGAAATGCTTGACAATATACAGGCCTAATTACATTGGTTGGAACTTTCCCAAACCTAACTTATCAACTTTCGGTTCGGTATATCCACAAGGAAGTGTAAAGAAGAAAATATGAGTCTTATTGGTGGACCCCTATAAACGTTAAAGCATAGTATTAAGAACTTTGTTAGCCCGAGGATAGTAGGGAGTGGAACTTTCATGGGAAAGTCCCAGCTTTGCAGTTAGTTCGGCCATCATATAATTCCGGAAATGCTTTCCGGGATCCGTAACTATGGCTTGTGGAACACCAAACCATGCGATAAAATGATTGAAAATAAATATGCATTTTTTTCTCCAGTGTCTTTATATGTAGGAATTGCCTCTACCCATTTGGTAAAATAATCTACCGCGAGAATGATATAACTATGCCCCCCGACCGAGTGAGGGTCACATGTCATAAATTATATACCCTATTTTTCAAAGGGTCCAACAATGATAACATGATGTAATGGAGGAGTTGGAGCATGGGTCTTATGATCAAGGAAAATTTTAAGGATGGAAAATTATCTTGAAGTTTAAAAACGTTGGTTAATCTCACTAGACCCTAATTTTGAAAACTATAAAATGTTTGTTCATGTATTTGTAATTATTCAAATTTATAAGGATTTTATGTATACTCTCTATAATGTTTGATATTTTTAAGGTAAAATAATTTTAGATTGTAAAATTTGGGCAAATCATTTTTATAAAAAATGGAAATTGGCAAATCATTTTTTTGGAAAAATCATGGAAAATTAGTTCATCTGCGAGTATTAGCCCTAAAATTTTACATGCTCATGATCATAAATTTGGCATGCATGAAACTTCTGGAAAATGAGAATATAGTCTCGAAAAATAGTGGGCCAAAAGTAACTAGTGTGTAAGATCTTCTATGTGGTAGCATAACCGGATAAATAACCGCCACATTCCCTCGAGTGGAATTCATTAAGGAATTTCTCGGCCTCCTCATGTTTGAGGCACCTTCATAGAATAATATCAATACCAAAAAAATAAAAAGTGTTTCCAATGATGATGTAGTCTTTGGGTTGGTATCGAATACATCGCTACTTAGAGCGAGAGGTATCATACCAGGAAGTATGGGTCTGGAGATAAATCAAAATGTCTCCATACTACGGGTCAGATGATGAAATCAGAAGCAACAACTCGTCAGGGATAGAATCATCAAATGTCAATTAAGAATCAGGGGAAGGAAAGTCACACATAATCTTAGCGAAAACCAAGGATTTATTTTACTCTGATTTGATGAATTCCAGGTCAAAATTTTGTAGGATGAAGATCCATTTAGAGTATTTCCCCCCTGAAAATTGACATGACAAAATGTGTATCATAGGGTTGCAATTTGAAACAACCATAGTTTTCCAGAGCAAGATGTATTGGCGAAACCTTTGAAAATCTTGAACGACCACCAAATCCAACTTTTCTACATGAGTATATCTAATCTCGGTATCATTGAGATTCTGAATCAAGTAATATATTTGGTGTTTTGTACCAACATGGTATTCTTGAAACAATGCCATTGCTATAGTGGAAATGGAGGTAGCGAGGTAGAGGAAATAATCTCCCTGGTAATTAGGGGGATACAATAGAGATGCAAAAACTAGTGCAGCTTTCAAGGCATCAAATGTTTTTTGAGCTGCGTTATCCCAATGGAAGTGAACCCCTCTCTTAAGTAGGCAAGTGAATCATTTGGTCAACTCTACATAATTAGGGATGAACCGTCGTAGGAAGTTAGCTTTCACTTGAAGTCATTGAAGATGAACGAGTGAAGAAGGTGCATGTAGGTCGATGATTGCCTATAATTCCAGAGAATGAATTTGAATTCCTTGTTTTGAAATAGAAAAACCTAGAAGCCTTCTAGAACTTACGCTTAATACACATTTGTGTGGATTCAATCAAATATTATAGTATCTACACTATAAGAAAATGACCCTAAGATGCATCGGGTGATCAACCCAATGTTTAGAATGAGCAGGGATATTGTCCAAATAGGGTTGCAGGATGTGTTTAATATCATGAAATTCATAATCCATGGCCCACTAAAATGTGGCCCCAACTTTATTTAGACCAAATGAGAGTTTCTGGTAGGAATATGTACCGCAAGGAAAAATAAATGCAGTCTTAGGTTGGTCCACTAGGACAATATTGATTTGATTATATCCGGAGAAACCATCCATGAACGAATAGATTTCACAACCGACGCAGTCATCAACAATCTGGTCAATGAACAAGGTCGGGTAGTAGTCCTTAGGACAAGCACGATTCAAATCCTGATAATCGACGCATACTCAGATAGTCCCCTATTTATTCATGATAGGGACAACATTAAACACCAAATCGGTGAGAGTAATGGGGTAGATGATACTAGCATGAAGGATTTTTTCAACTTCACTCCTAATCGTGGCATCCTAATTTTGATGGACTGGATGGAGGCATTGTCGAACTGGATTAGCATCATGATACATTTTAGTTTCATGCACTACTATATTTGGGTCAATACCTGGCATCTCCTCATAGGTCCAGGAAAAGACATCTAGAAATGATTGAAAAAGGGCTTTATAGGACTCAATCTCGGATAGAGATAAAGGGACAACAATTTGTAGATTTTCGACAACATTTAGTTTAACAAAAATGTCAAAAGGTATCATATCTTCTATATTTGAGAGATTCTTCTCGGAATAAACTTTGTGGATATAAACAGAACTCACAAAACATTCGACGAAATTGTGTAGATAAGCATCACTGAGATTACCCTCAATGAAATTTGGTAAGGAGGAACGATGGTTATGATCATCCCATGGTGCATTGTCTGGAATCATGATCTCCATGATGCTCTCGTCAGTAGAAAATAAACACTAGAATGGATCAGAAGACGTGCCATAATCCAATGATCGACCAACCCAATTAATCAAGGAAAATGTATGATTCGCACAAGCCAAATAAATAGCTTCATAATCAAGTTCAATAGGGCTAAGTGACATTTGGTAGCCAAATTTATTGATGTCAGTTTCGTCTAGTATTATCCATCAATCATTCTGGATAGTAGAAGATGATATCATGTTGATATAAGAAACCGAAGATGAGTTGTTGGCAAGAGGAGGAGCCAAGTAAGTGAAAAGGTCCCCATGAGGGAGGAGTCCTTCAAGATTCCAACCCTAACATGATGATAAGAGTATAGGGATTCCCCTATGAGTGAGACACTTCTAGTAATATGAGAATTTGAGGCAAAAAAGGTGAGTTTGTCGATGGTCACAATTCCACCTTTATGAGGAAAGGCAATCATACAAAAATAAGTAGAAATAACTACAATGATGGAGTAAATCCATGTGTGACCCATTAGAATATTATAATCAAGAGGTATATCAATAACTTCTACTTCTATAGATACAACCTTACTCAGTTGAGGAGAACCAATCGCCTTCCAAGAAGACATAGACATGATGCAGGTTGAGGCTCCCTTATCCACAATAGAATGATACATTTTCTTACAGTAGACGACAACCTAGATCATAAAGGCCAATTGATCTAGAAGTCGGGGTGAATAGTTCTCAAAATTGGAAATGACTAGTTTGGAATCTGAAGGATCCACACATACGATAGTTGAAAGAATCTAGGCGGGGAAATTTTGAACCACCTCAAGGGTTGACATAGTTGATGGGGATTACACCAAGTCCTAAAATATGTTGTAATTTTGAGTAGCCCTGGCATGAGGGTCGAAATCATACTTATGAATAACATCGTTTAGAGGCTTAATAGTTAACTCCGTAGGAATTGAAAGTGGAGGAGGATCAGATGGAGGCGATGCCAAACTAGCATGTTTATTAGTAGCTTGATTTTTTAGAAGATTCACATTACCATAGCCATTGTTCCGAGTACCCACCATGACATAATATTTATGCTTCATAAATGAAAGAATTAAAACTATGTTAGAGGAAGATGGGTCCTAAGCAACCATATGGGTATTCTGATTGGGAAATGGGTCGGTCAACGCAGTGGGAGAAGTGGAGGATTTTGGAAACTGATTCACTTCCGTGCAGTGAGGAAAATAATGAGTAAAGTGATCCTCATTGAAAATCAAGCATGGGTAGTGAGGCTTTCATTTCCCATCAAAGGACTCATTTGTTTGTTTATCATGCGGTGAATAATATTTCTTATTTTTTCCTTTCCTTTTCTTCTTACTTCCTGGTTGTTGTAGATATTTTCCTTTATCAGATGAAATGAAATTTATCTCAGAATAAGAAGCCACAAGAGGATTGGATGAAGATTTTTGGGTAGAAACAGTGAGAGCAACACCAGACGGTTTTCTCACTGTTTTCAAACTGGCAGAACCAATGATGCCATCCGCAACATGAGATTATTTACAAGTAGTGGAAGGAACAATGTTTGAAGGTCTCTGAGAATCTGGTATATTTTCATAGAGAGCGCCATATTGGGTATAGATGAGGTCCAAATACTGAGCATGAGAAATTACTTTCTCTTCAGTCAAGACTTTGCCTTTGGCTACGTCCTCCGTGATAGATAACAATAGGGATTTAATGAACCATTCTGCTAACAACTGATCTGAAATAAAGGTCTTAACTAACCAACGGTGATGCCACCACTCCGTATGTGATCTGAAATGTGATTGGATTTAGATTTTTTAAATTTGGTCAGAAGTTGCATTCCATCTTCATACCAGATGGGTAACTGGAAATTCGTGACGAAGGTGGTAGCTAAGGAACTCAAATTGTGAAATGAAGCTCTAGGTAACTCAATGTACCATTTAGTTGTGGTACCTATAATAGTACGTTGGAAAATACATAATCATATGGAATCATCATTAAGGGAGTTCAAAGAACACCACAGATGATACGTCATGACATGGGATGATGGGTCTTCTCCAGGATTCCCATTGAATTTTGGGATATTGTAAGACGATTTGGTGGGAATTAGCAGCCACCAAGGCGAATGAGTAGTGGGATTGTTGGTAAGTTGAGTTAAATATGGCAATTCAAGAGTCACCTTAGAAGGTAAATTTCGGTTGAAATTTGATGAAGGATAACCTAGATAAGAAGGAATCCCCTTAGCAACAAGTAATTTCATTCCCAGATAAGGAGGAACCTGGGCACCCGAATAAGGAGGATTCTAGTAACCAGCATATGCGTAACCTTGTTAACTAGCTCCAAGATAACCCTACAAAAGTAGAATTGTTGAGTTTGGATGTATTGGCCTTGAAAAGGCACTTGAGGAATGCCTTGATAGGGTCTATATTGTTACCCTACGAGATTTTGCATCATCTCAAAATAAGGTGGGTTCGATCGGGACTGTGACATACTATACACATTTTTTCCTATTGGAATTTGAGAAGTACCTTGCCCAAGCGGTTGGGATTGTAAGGTACTTTGTAAATGCTGGGTAAGTGGAACCTAAGAGGTACCAGATACCGAAAGAATAGGTTGTGATGCAACACAAACCTATAAAGGTTGGATTACACTTATTTGAGCTTTTTGGGGTACAAATGGATGGATATGAATTTGAGATGAAGATGGCATAGGTTGAGGATTGAAAAATTGGTCCCAAAATGAACCAGGTTGGATGCAAAAAGTAGGTTTCCAAACACTAGAATCCATCCCTGGATAAGGAGGAATATAATAAGGTTCATTACCAACTTTAGTTATACCAACAACAAGTTTCCCCCTTGCAAAAGGAGGAGGGGATGATGGAGGAAACTGTGATTTAGATGGAGGGTACCCAAAATAGGGAGAGTTAGGCTATTGAAGATAACCTTTTCCACTAACATAAGGGAAAACCTGCTACTCAATTGTAGATGTAGGTGGAGGAGGAGGAGAAGAATGAGTAGCGTTCATAATATAAGTACCAGATATAATTCCAAAATTAAATGACATGGGAGAGGTCCATGGACTCGAAGCTGCACCAAAAAAGGTACTAGATAAAGGCTGATAACCAGGTGGGATGGATAGGCCACCATACAGATGTGTTTTTGGTGATTTCGCAAACATATATGAGGAAGCGGCATTTGATGTATTAAACATAGTGGTGGACACAGGCTGAGAGGTCAAATCAGATCCAGTCATGGTTAACAATCCCAATGAAGATTTCCACGAGAGATCTGCAGGTGAGTCCAAAGAATCGAGTAAAGGAGTTTGTGTTGGAGTCTAAAGAGGAGGAAGAGCATCAATATGATAAAAATATAGTCCACTCCAATGAAAGGGAAAAGAGGGATGAGGCTCTTCTTGTGGGATCTCTTCAATAATCACAAGTCTGTATGGAAGAGGTTCACCGTCGAGTCCAAGATATATAGATGAAGGTTATGTTTGAAACAGAAGAAGAGAAGGGGAAGGACCTAAAGTAATAGGTGAATATGGTTGAGGCTCCTCAGGTTCAACAATCTCAATAAGTAAAGTATATGATCTAGGAAATTCAGGTTCAATAAACTGAGGAAACAAGGTTTCAGGGACTTATGTTTCAATTGTGTCGGATTCACCGATAAGATTAGATGTAAAGTTGGGCTCATAACTCAAAGGGACAGATTATTCTGGTGGATCATTATCAAGAGGAGGACCAAAAGTAGTTCCCAAACTTCTTGATTCGGTAGTTTGTGCCTTCTTATGCTTCTGATGACGGCCAGGATTAGCCTCTAGTGGAAGAGGAGGCTTATTTTTCATTCTACGGAAACAACAGGGTGGGGGATTTTGATCTTCCACATTGGATTAATAATTTTAGAAATTAACTCAAAAATAAATAAAAAAGAGGGTAATTTAGGCATAAAGGATTACCAAGAAACCATGAACTGCAATATTCACCTTGGAGAACCAAGGACTTAAAATACGGTAGCCAGTCTCCCCGAATGTTGTGTTTAGTGTATCACGGTATACAAGGTGGCCGAATCAGTTACCTATGGAGAGGATAACAACCTATAGGGGACTCCAAAAATATACTCAATGGCACATGGGAGTGTAGTCTGTAGTAGTATTTTCTAATGTGTAGAGGTGCAACACTCTCTCCCTAGACAAGAGGGAGCATTGGTCAAGAATAGGACAGTTCTAGCACAAATTTTGCTAATGAGACTCAATTAAAGGTGTTCCTAGGTCTGTTATTGACTAAATATGACATTGAAGGTCCAAAGAAGAGGTAAAATAAACACTATTGACAAATAAATCACCAAAGTAATATACCCGCCCCTAGCGGAGTCACCAATTTGTTATACAAAATCTATAACTACAGACATAAGTGTCTTCCTTAGATTAGGTGGCTTAGTCTATAACAATAAGAGGAAAAAGTAGCTATTGTTTCCCTTAAAGTAAATAGATAATTGGATGAAGTCTACCTGTAATCCTCCATATGATTCACTCATTTCTTGGATTGAATGCTCCAATCCTAGCTCTCGTCACCAAAATTAGAACCTCCACAATCAAACAACACAAGCCAATGATCTACGGTATCTATGTGGCATCATCTAAATAATTCATTCAATGGATAAACATGACATCGAAATACATGAAATCATAACATCACATATAGGAAAATAAAGAACTCTTTTCATTAATATAAATGGAAGGAGTTACAACCAGAAATAGGAGTTGATCTTGTAGAAGAGCTCCTCCAAGTTCACTTGTTCCTTATTTGTCACAAATTACACCTCTAATCACCCTAATGCATGGAATGTTAACTCTTTACAACAAAAAAATGAGGGTATAATTCTATCTCCAAAAGCCAACCTCTAGCTTGTGGATGGCCACAAATATATATAATAGGAGGGTAAGTTGGGAGTTCTTATCCATTTACCAATCTAAGGATTGAGATCCACTCTTGATGGGACGATGAGATCAAAGTATAAGGGATGAAAACTCCAAGGTATGATAGGATAGGATCTGAATTTTTTATCTGAGGTAAATGGTTGTAACAAATTCTAGAAGCTTCTAGAAAAATACGCTTCCGAAATTTCTCTTTTTTACCAATTTTATAGAACCAACATAGGTGCATAGTTGAGCAAGCTGTAGGTGATCAACGCAAGCCATAGTGGAGAAAAAAGTAGGTTATAAACACAGGCCATAGTGGAGAAAATTGTAGGTTAAATCTTTCCAATAGTAGGTCAGGGAGCATTGGTCCTTAAAATGATTGAAACAAGGTGCTTTCAGGGAGAAATTTCGGGTATGAGAATGCCATGCATAGGGCTTTGTGCTATGATGATTTCAAGGGGTAAAAGGATGTTGGTTGATCCATTTTGTATATCGAATGACCAAATCTGATAAAATGGCCTATAACAAGTTGTATTAAATAATATAAAACATTAATGTCCATTCAAAATATAAAAAAACCCACCCTTTTTAAAATATTTACAAATATGATATTTGGGCTTTGGGCCCATTTTAAAACATTCATATATTGAAAATAGAGTTGGAGTATGTACATTGGGCAGTATGGAAACTGTTAGTGGGCGGTTCCCTTGTTGTACTTTTAATCACCATATTAATAAAAATCAAATCTGAAGAATGTTATTTTGTCACTTGCCACTTTGGAGGCAAGGGAGATGTTTTACAAGCTCCCACAGTAGGTGAATGACGCATTGCTTCCATGGAATTTGAATGATGTGCAGGCCCAAGTGCTTTCTTCACACATAAGCTGACAAAAATCACATGTTGTCATTGAAAACCATGAACTGCCACCGGTATCACCCATGGTGATTTATGGAAATATAGAGAGGTGTTTTGGGGACAAATTTTGGTTATTGATATGTAGATAAGCGGTTTGGGGAAAACTGCTTCTAGGGGATTTCCTTAACATAAGCTTCATGTAGTTTATGTTGTCAGGATTTTGTCAATTTGAAGCAAGTACATTGTGGACCATTTATTGCTATGAAACTTGTGAAGGTTCTATGTCGACTTCCATAAATATTGTATTATAGATTATTTGGTACCCAAGTGATTTCAGATCAAATAATATCGAATATAATGCATTGATAGTATCTTTGGAATTTACTTCTTCAAGAAGACCTCTCACTTTTGGTTATCAATGAGATATATTTTTATTTCACTGCACTAGTTGTTAATTCTGGATTTCGTGAACTAGAGGTGCCTTCTCTGACTTTTCTGGCTCCAAGCATAGTAAAATATCTCAACATGTTCTATATTATGCACACCAAATATGCATAACATCAAAATGAGAAGTGAATGGTTTCCAAAATCATTGCTCTCGGTTCTTCCTACCCCTTTCCGACGTGTTGAGCACAACTTTGGCCCTATTTTGGGCTTCTCCTCTCGATTCTTTGTATTGGTGTTGTCTTTGGTGATTACTATTGTCAATTGGTGGACTCAGTGCTTGTATTGTAACTTGAAAGTATCGACTTGGAGATTGAGATTGAAGCCCAATAATTTTATAAAAATAACCTTATTACATAAGAAGTCAAGAGTGTGAGATTGGCTTATGGAAACTCAAATTTTGCCAAAATTCTAAAATCTTCCAGCAAATATTCAATTAAAGTACACATCATGTGAATGAATGAAATTTTAACGTCCATGAGACTAAAAATAGTCTATGGGACCACCAGCTTCCTTATTTTTTTCCTTATGTAATTCAATCCTTTTCTTACTCAAATTGATGATGAGTTGACCCAACCTTCTAACAGTTCCATCACTAAAAAGACAATGCCATGGAATTGATGCTAACATACTGTGGTAACTGTCCCTGATGTCTTTGAAAGCGTCACATTCCAAAATGAAATGTTTTTCTGATTCCACCGAATTAACGCTACTGCCATCAAATTCAATTGTGTGATCATTATTAGTGATAACCTTATTACATAATAAGTTGATAGCGCGAACTTTGCTTATGAAAACTCAACCTTTGCCAAAATTCTAAAATCTTCCAGCAAATATTTAGTTAAAGTACACATCATGTGAATTAACCATACTATAATCAAATTCAATTGTGAGATCATTATCAGTTAGAGGCCCTCGAATTGAATGTGTTGAGTTTCCTTCCATGGAATATGACTGCTTCAAAGGAAGGTGTGGCATAAGGAGCTTTAACATCTCAAACTATCCTAGTTGATTTTCCAAATAATCTATGTAATCCCTCATCACAAATAATAGAAAGAATTTTTTAACCTCTTGCTCCAATCTTGTATCATGTTGTTTGCTAGACGCCAGGTTGATCTTCACTGTTCAGGACTACAAAATTGGAGGTCTTGTTTCAATTAGGAACCAATTGCTAAGGCATGTTGCATTTCACATTAAGAGCTAAAAATTTTCTCATAAAGATCCAAATCTACCCCAAATTCAATATATTTTTTTTATAAACAAAGATCATAAAAATATATGTCATGTGCAGGCATGAACCCCAATAAAAATACTGTCCTCCCTGGAAATATTTAGATACAACATGAGACAAAACGATAGGAGTGAAAATCTAAAAAGAAAAAGAGACAGAAAGGTAGTTTTGTCCAAGTTTAACTAATTGCATATCATATTTATTTTTGTTTTCTTGATTTAATTTCAATTCAATGCTTATGCCTGGGGAAAAAAACATCGATTCTATGCTATTATTTATAGAAGATATCAATAACAATATAACATGAGGCATTTTCAATGGCATTGTATTAGTTATATATCGTTTTTTTTTTTGGAAAAAGAAAATAGGACAAGACCAATACTTTGTGTAGATTTGACAGATAAGAAGGCATAAATGAAAATAACGTTGCTTTATCTAAAAATATGAGACACAAATTATTGCAAATGATGATGTTTCTATTAGAAATTTTGAAATAATTCCAAAGCACAAATATGATAGTGGTGTGTAAGAGAAAACTATTTCACCAAATAGCTCTAGCATTATAGAAAACATTTTTCCTATTTTTGGAGAGTATTGATTTTTACCAAATATAACGATTAGAAATATGCCACGTAAATAAGATTCATTTCCAATTGGCACAATTGAAGCCATAACAATTTCAGCAACACGGTCATGGATGCAATATGTACTAGAAATTGAAGACGAGAATACCAATAAGGACAAGGCAATAGTAAGCTTAGATTTATTCTAGTGTTTCAATGATAGCAAGTTATTGTCCTCATGTTATATGATTTACATGTATTGTTTTACAAATACTTCGTATGTGACAGGTTCAAGTACATGACAAACTTCTTCCAAAATATCTTTCAATCAAAAGACAATTTCAAGAAAGCATTTTTCCACTCATCTTGCTAGAAAATATACTTAAAAAATAAGACAGAGTTTTTTGGACTTCACAATCGACGTTCATATGTTCTTTGAAATCAAAGAAGAAAGTGGAAATGATGAGAAAAATGGTTTCTTTAGTGAGTGGAGTATGCACGATAAAATCTATAATATTATATCTATATATGTATATATATAGATATATAGAGAGATATACATATATAGAGAGAGATAAAGATAGAAATACATTTCATTTCAAGTTTCTAATTCTCAGTTTTACATATTATTTTTGTATCACTTGCAAGGACTACTAATAAAAACTAGTGCATATATGAATCCCTTTGAGAATGTATGTGAAAAATGTAGTATTCCAGTTACAACTACTAGAATTATGGATGAAACTATGGTTTATTTTACCATTTGCAGAGAAAACTATTTCTTTGTTTATTTCCATCAGTTAAACTATATGATACATGGAAATGACATAACTGCATCATATTGTGTTCTAAGAGGCATGGAACTGGAGAAATTATTACTTGAACTACGAAATTTTTCCAATCAACAATATTGTGTGGATAAATATGTTGTTATTGATATGTTATCCAGTTTCGAGATCCATGGAACATTTACAATAAAACATCAAAACATGATTTTATGTATACAATTATGGTCTTTTTTATTTGCATTGTCGAGAAATCTAATGATGGTATGGTTCTCTTTGGTTACATTGTCATGCAGTCTACTGGAGACATTCTAGAGATGGCATATCACACTCAACTTCACAAACCTTTATTATTGTCAAGTTATCAAAATCAATAAGTGTTATACATAAAATGTGGATATCCTTGTTACTAGTAACTAGTAAGATTGAATTACCATTAACTAGTGGCAAGTGGTGGGGAGGCAGTCACTTTTTTGCACCTTCGCAGTTCCCATATTAACACCACCTTATACCTTTTTCTTGAAGAATTTGGCCATTTCCAGAGATGCTTTTAGTTGTTGGGTGGTTGGGATCTGATTTCATCTTGTGGTTAGCTGATATGTAGCTATTAACATTTTATAAAGACATATTTCAATGAATTTTTTTTGTTTAAGTTCCATGTTTTGTATTCTTCTATTTACTAACATTATATATATTATATAATCTAACATTCACAATATCTAATATGTAGCTAGCTGATTGTCTTATGTCATGTGTGTTTTTTTGCAATGTGATTTCTCACATTGTTTTATTGATATATCAAATTTGCAAATATTAAGATTATTAAAAAAATATTAGAAAATGTTTTTCCTTTGCACATAACTTATGTTTTCATAGAATTTCCCATCACATATGACTTCTTAAACAAAACAACAAGACAAGTTAATGCTGAAAGAAGAAACGATATCTGCCTATTTGTAGTTGCTAGCATGTAACTTCTCCTAAAAGAAGAAACGATATCTGCATGTTTGCAGTTGCTAGCATGTAACTCTTGCCATCACACATGCCACGTCTTAAACAAAGCAATAAGAGAACATGATCCATCTATTTGAATTTATACAATTTGATTAGAAAACGAAAGAAAATATTTTCACACTTAACAATTTCATTAGTGTGATGATCCAATTTGGCATAATTTACAAAATTTTGATTAGAAAACGAAAGAAAATATTTTCACACTTAACAATTTCATTAGTGTGATGATCCAATTTGGAATAATTTAAAAAATTTGTGTCACATGAATATGAATTCAAAATTGGCTTAGCAAGTAGCAATTTTTTTTAACAAATTATTTATTAATCAATAATATTACCTCAAGGTTTCCACTCCTACTAAAAATGGAGGTATGTTTTCTCCATTCATGTTTTGCAAGAGCTCTTCTAATTATGTTCTTATGGAATTGAGTTCATCTTCTAGCCACCCAAGCCTTTGTTGAAGTTCCAATTTGCTATTCATTAGTGTTAATATATCTTGGATAAGCATTAATATATCTTGGATGAGCATTAAGATATATTGACTTGACACATATAACTCTTCTTGCATTCTTCTACCATTTTTCCTTTTATCCATTTGTTTCCTTGTAAGTATTGCAATATTAACAACTAAAATTTGGTACTCTGAGTGAAATTTTTTTTTCTCTCCCCTTCCCCCTTCATCGTTCAACTTACCAGTTCTTTAGATTTAGGACAATATAGTGTTAGGTCCCTATATTACTAGTATAGTCCCTTATTGTTGTTAGTGTAACCCCCTTATTGTTATTATTGTACCCTTGTAACCCCCATTTTGTTATTATTGTGCCCTTAAATTATTATTTTTAGGTCGGCTAGGATTACATTGTGGCCCACTAGGATTACATTATGGCCCCATGGACTCCCATATATAGAAAGGAGGTTTTGTAAATTGTATCATCCAAGAATTGTTCATTTATGTAATGTATTGGAGGTTTCCCCCTCGAAGTGGCTTATTTCTAAGGCGTTCATATCTCTTTTCTTCTATTTTTGGAGTTGGTTACACAACATTTGGTATCACAGCTTGGGATTCTAGGGTTTCGTTGCTCCAAACAGGTCATCGTGGAATTTTCGCTATAAATTTTTTTCTACGAAGTTTCAAAAGCTGAAATTTTTATGGTGCGAAGCTAAAATCCTGAGGAAGATTGTCTAAAAATTTTAGAGCTTAGTTCGCAATATTTTCGGAGATATCATCTGTGAAAGTTAGGTCTTTTTTCAAGCTCCTAAACAGGTCATCGTGGAATTTTCGCTATAAATTTTTTTCTACGAAGGTTAAAAATCTGAAATTCATATGGTGCGAAGCTGAAATCCTGGGGAAATTTTTCAAAAAATTTCAGAGCTTGGTTCGCAATATTTTTGGAGATATGATCTGTGGAAGGTAGTGCTTTTTTAGGCTCCTGAATTGCATCTCAAAGAGGTGATCTTGGGAAAAGTTCAATAACTCTCTCTCTGGGAAGTGGATTTGAGTGCTGTAAAAAGTGGTTGCAAGTACACAGACTGTAGTTTCTTGGCTATCAATTTCAGAGACAAAGGACGAAACAATGACACGTGGCAAGTCCTACAAGTGTGCTCTACTGAACCAGTCCAGAATTAGGTCATTGTTGGAGATTGGACACAACTTTGTCTTGGGGAATCCAAATTAGATCAGACCTGTGGCATTTGAAAGAAGCTTCAGAGGGCTACTACAGAGCTGAATTTCAGATATTTAATATTTTCAATTACAGAGATAATTCAATTTCAATATCGAGCTCCTCAAAGCAAGTAAAAGGTATCAATATTGGATTCTAAAATGACGCCTAAAAAGAATTCAACACCCATTAAGCCTTCAGAAAGCTCTACCATGACTCATGAAGATGAAGAATTGCAACATGATCTATCAAAATTACAAGAGCAAGTGCAACAAAAAATTTCGCTCTCGCAAAGAACAACAAAAAATGAAATGGAAGTTTTGAAGAAAGGCATGGAAACTAAGATGGATGGTTTGAAGAAAGGCGTGGAAGCTAAGATGATTGGTTTGGAAGCTAAGATGGATGGCATGGAAGTGGGCATGGAAGCTAAGATTGATGACATGGAAGCTAAGATCGATGAGAAAATGGAAAACATGAAGAATTTTCTAAAAACAGACATGGAAGGTTTGACAAAGTTTATACAAGAAAGGTTTCCTAATGGTGAAAAGATAGTAGAAGAACCTCATGATGAGAACAAAATAAATGTTAATTGTGATTTCATAAGCTCTAATGTTGGCGGGAAGAACCACCATATTCCAAAGATGGATATGAGGAAGTTTGATGGAAAGGATCCTGTAACATGGATACTACAGATGGAGCAATATTTTGATCTCCATAACGTACAAAACACACAAAAGGTATGCATTGCAACTTTACATTTAGAACAAAATACGTTTGTATGGTATCAATGGCTTTGCTCCCATAAAATTTTTTTCACTTGGTCAATTTTTACGGAGGAAATGATAGCACATTATGAGGATACAAAGAGCAACACCTTCTTTAGCCAATTGATAAATCTCAAACAAAAGGGTTTAGTGGGGCAGCACATTGAGGACTTCCAAAAATTGAATATAAGGGTAGCTAATATTCCAGAGGAACACAGGATTGATCTCTTCTTAGGTACTCTAAAGGATAACATCCAACATGAAGTTCGTGTTTTGGAACCTGATTCATTGGAGAAGGCATTCAGGTTGGCAAGAAAAGTTGAATGTAAAATTATGTCGACAAGGAAGCCTACCACTCAATTCTATAAAGAAGGAAGTGTTTCTACGCCTAGATTTCCACAACCTACAAGGTTGACACCACAAAAATTGGAAGAAAAAAGAGCAAAAGGGCTTTGCTATAGTTGTGATAGCAAACACACTAAAGGTCATAAGTGTGCTGAAAAGAAATTATTTTACATAGATTGTGAAGAAGAAGAATAAAATGAAAAAGAAGAGGATATACACCAGGAACCAGCCATAGAAGAGGAAGAAATGAATCCGACCATATCATGTAATGCACTGGCCGGAATTACCACTCCTCAAACTCTCAAGATAGTAGGGCAGATCAAGAAGAAAAGGGTAATAGTGTTGATTGATTCAGGTAGCACCCATAATTTTATTCATTGTAAGGTAGCCAAGGAATTAAATTGTTTCCTATACTCAGCACCAGAATGTCAAGTGATGGTTGCAAATGGAGGAACTATAAATTGCTCTGGAAAATTCCATAATATCAAGCTAACCATGGGGGAATATGTATTGACTAGTCCAGTGCTTTCCATTCCTATGGGAGGTGCTGATGTTGTACTAGGAGTACAATGGTTACAATCTTTGGGGACGGTAACTTTTAATTTTCAAGAACTTTTCTTGAAATTTTTCTCAGAAGGAAAGGAAGTCAAATTACGGGGTATTGAAGGGAAGCTGCGAAGGATAATAAGCTCTAATGTCATGACAAAGCTTCTAAAGAAAGAACAACGAGGCGTAATTGCATAATTATGCTCACTAGAAGTTCCGACATCAAAATCATCTATTTCTGCAGATCTCCAACAAGTCTTGGACAATCATTCCAAGGTGTTTGAAACTCCCAAAGGACTCCCACCTATTCGTGATCATGATCATGCTATTCATTTGATTCCAGGAAGTGTTCCTCCAAACATCGGGCCTTATAGATATCCTTATGTCAAAAAGAGCGAAATTGAACATATGATTGCAGAAATGTTAGAGGCGGGTATAATTCAACCTAGTCAAAGTTCTTTCTCTACTCCTGTAGTATTGGTACACAAGAAGGATGGATCATGGCGCATGTGTCCGGATTATAGGGAACTCAATAAGCTCACCATTAAAGATAAATTTCCCATTCCTGTGATTGATGAATTATTGGATGAATTACATGGAGCAATTTATTTTACCAAGTTAGATCTTCGTTCAGGATATCATCAAATTAGAATGAAGACTGAAGATATTCCAAAAACAGCATTTCGAACTCATGAGGGTCATTATGAATTTTTGGTCATGCCTTTTGGCCTTGCCAATGCACCTTCTACATTTCAAGGGTTGATGAATTCCATTTTCAAACCCTTCCTTAGAAAATTTGTGCTAGTATTTTTTGATGGTATACTAATCTACAGCAGGTCTTGGAAGGATCATGTTGAACATGTTGACAGGGTGCTCAAACTATTGCAGGAGAAACAATTATATGAAAAAACATCCAAATGCTTCTTTGGAGTACAAGAAGTGGAATATCTGGGTCATATTATATCTCACGAGGGTGTTAAAGTAGACCCTAACAAAATTAAAGCCATTAAGGAATGGAAAGTCCCCAAGACAATAAAGCAGTTGCGAGGATTTCTCGGGTTAACGGGCTATTATCGCAAGTTTGTTAAGAATTATGGGAGAATAGCAGCACCTCTAACAACATTATTGAAGAAAGATGCATTTTCATGGACTCCTGAAGCAACTAAGGCCTTTGAACATCTTAAAGAGG
This sequence comes from Pinus albicaulis, assembly GCA_034641835.2. Lineage (NCBI taxonomy): Eukaryota > Viridiplantae > Streptophyta > Pinopsida > Pinales > Pinaceae > Pinus > Pinus albicaulis. The sequence continues at coordinate 805,897,333 of CM076581.1, read as the reverse complement.
CAATGTGCCTAGCACCGGTCTTAGCTACGCCGGACTTCACAAAAACCTTTATTGTGGAATGTGATGCCTCAGGAAATGGAATTGGTGCAGTTTTAATGCAGGAAGGAAGACCCATTTATTTTGAAAGTCGTCCAATCAAAGGAAAGTATTTACAGAAACCTATTTATGAGAAGGAAATGTTAGCAATACTGCATGCACTAAAGAAATGGCGAACTTACTTAATGGGAAGACACTTCAAGGTAAAAACTGATCATGATAGTCTTAAACACTTTTTGGAACAAAGACTATCATCAGAAGAGAAGCAAAAATGGGTCACAAAGATGTTGGGTTATGACTTTGAAATAATCTACAAAAAAGGAAAGCTTAATGTTGTTGCAGATGCACTCTCAAGAAAGAATGAAGAGGTGGAAGCATTGCTTTGTGCCATTTCTATTATCCAACCAGATTGGATAACTGAAGCAAGAGATGAATGGAAGAAGGACAGAGATGTATGGATACTCATTCAAAAGTTGCAGCAAGATCCTAGTACATCTGATACATTTAGTTGGAAAAATGATTCCTTATGGTACAAAGATCGCTTATATCTTTGTAAGAATTCCCAACCAAAACAAAAGATTCTTCTGGAATTGCACACTTCTCCTTTAGGAGGACACTCAGGATTTTTAAAAACTTACCACAGGGTGAAGAAAGAATTTTTTTGGGATGGCCTTAAATCTGATATTCAAAAGTTTGTGGCGGAATGTTTGGTTTGCCAGCAGAATAAAGTGGAGACAATTAAGACCCGGGACTTCTACAACCTTTATCCATTCCAAGTCAGCGTTGGGAGGAGATTTCAATGGATTTTATCACAGGTTTACCTAAGTCTGAAGGAAAGAATGTCATCATGGTGGTAGTTGATAGACTTACCAAGTATGCACACTTTTGTGCATTATCTCATGCATTTAAAGCAAGTACAGTTGCTACTACATTTATGGATAGAATTCAAAAGCTACATGGAAGCCCAAGGGTTATTGTGAGCGACAGAGATCCCATTTTTACTGGAAATTTTTGGACGGAGTTATTTTCTTGTTTGGGTACTCAATTAGCTCATAGCTCATCTTATCATCCGCAATCTGATGGTCAAATGGAGATAGTAAATAAATGTTTGGAAGGATATCTTCGTTGTTTTGTATCTGATAAACAAACACAATGGGTCAAGTGGTTACCTCTTGCTGAATGGTGGTATAACACTTCCTTCCATACCGCAGCAAAAATGACCCCATTTATGGCACTTTATGGATATCATCCACCATCCATCACATCATCTTTAAGAGAAAATTCTAAGGTTCAAGCAGTGGAAGATCACATCGAGCATCAGCAAGAAGTTCTCCAACTCTTAAAGGATAACCTGAATTTGGCACAAAATCGAATGAAACAACGGGCATATCAACATCGCAGCGAGAGAAGTTTTGATGTAGGAGATTGGGCATTTTTACGGCTACAACCATATAAACAAATGTCCCTCAAGCAAGCTAAGAAGGATAATAAATTATCGCCAAAGTACTATGGTCCTTACAAGGTGTTGCAAAGATTGGTACTATGGCATACAAATTGGAGCTTCCTGCTTCTTCGCGAGTACATCCAGTTTTCCATGTTTCATGCTTAAAGAAGGTTATAGGTGAAAATCTTCCAGTTCAAACAATATTGCCAGAACTTGATGAGGAAGGAAAAATCATATTGGAACCTAAAGCGGTCACGGAAACAAGAACTCGACAACTACGAAATCGATCAATTTCAGAGTATCTCATCAAGTGGAAGAACTTACCCACTGAAGATTCTACATGGGAGGATAAGAATTTTATACAAAAGCACCCAGAGCTACTCAAGCGTTGAGGACAACACTTTTTTTGAAGGAGAGGGGCATGTTAGGTCCCTATATTACTAATATAGTCCCTTATTATTGTTAGTGTAACTCCCTTATTGTTATTATTGTACCCTTGTAACCCCCATTTTGTTATTATTGTGCCCTTAAATTATTATTGTTAGGTCGGCTAGGATTACATTGTGGCCCACTAGGATTACATTATGGCCCCATGGACTCCTATATAGAGAAAGGAGGTTTTGTAAATTGTATCATCGAAGAATTGTTCATTTATGTAATGTATTGGAGGTTGCCCCCTCGAAGTGGCTTATTTCTAAGGCGTTCATATCTCTTTTCTTCTATTTTTGGAGCTGGTTACACAACATATAGTCTATTGCATTGTTAAGTTAATAACACCAAGAATATCAAAATTGTATTTCAAAATCCTCGCAGAATTTCCAATAACAGTAATTTTGGCTTAAAAAAATAATTTTGGAAGGCACTCCACTAGAAAAACATTCTCGACAATGATGATACCAACAAGACTTAGAAAATTCAAAAAAAAATATACAAATGATAAAGCAAATCCTGATAACAGTTTTTAGTTACAAAAGAAATGAAGCAGATCAGTTTCCTAGATCTTTTAGAAATGATTTCAGTGCTAGTGGGTTTACAACAATATTCAGGAAATTAAAAATACAATATACATGGGTGAATGCATGAAGATGGGTTACAATTTTGGGCCAAATGTGGCGATGAAATTTCAAGTTTTCCTCTTTTACCAAATTGCAGCGCTCAAAATTCATATAATCATTGTGAATTTTGATTCACGGTAAAATTACAATATGTGGAGAATTATGTTGTTGTCATAATGATATTTTTGGTTAAATTTTTTAGTGTTGTATAATCTCTCAAATTTCTATTAAATGCAATATTTGTTCTTGCAAATTTTTGCAAAACTTAATAGGTATGCATGTGTTCATGTAGCATAACTTAGTATAAAATGTGTGTGTGTATATATATATGTGTGTGTGTGTGTGTGAGCATGATGTACACAGAGAGAACTATTTTTTTCATATTAAAAAATTAATTTTTATGCAAAATTGTATTTTTTTATTATTTTTCGAAGTTGACAAAGTAATATTTCAATTGCATTTTGGAGACACGTGTTCACATAAGATTTTTTTTCAACTATTTAAATAAATTGAAAAACCAAGGGTACCCTTTCGAAAAGGACTCGTAAAAAAAGATAGTGGTATTTTTTGAATTATTTTTGTTGTCTATATTTTTTGTTATTTATTTTTTATTCATCCCCTTTGAAATTGTCTAAAAAATTTCAAGTGTTATGCTTAAAAGAAATTAGATGAAAAATATCATATGATTTTGAAAGTGTCAAATTCATATGCCATTGCATAGAGGATTCTTTCAGGAATCCAATATGATCAAATATGCCACTTAAGTACAAATTCTTCCCTAAATATGCTGAGGTACAAAATGGGGTTGTAGAGAAATGTTCAGAAGGGGTGCTAAAACTATGATTTTTAGGACTCAGGAGCTCGATCGAGTGCTTCATATGCTCAATTGAGTGCTTATATTCAAAATTTAAATTCTTCGATCAAACGCTAAAGAAACCATCGATCAAGCCAAATACAAGGTTAACCAATGACTCGATTGAGCCTAAAATCTCAGCTCAATCAATCCGTATACGTGGTTAACCAGCGGCTCAATCAAAAAATATAGCTCCATCAATCCACAAATCTTTATCGAGCCATTAACTAGGGTTAGAAAATGACTCAATCCAGGTTTTATTGAAATGCTTGATCAAGATATTTTTAAGAGCCTCAACAACTCGATCAAGCACTTAAAATTTCTTGATCGAGCGCTTAAAATTGCTCGAACGAGCATCCTTTTTTCATCAAAATGTCCCCTCACTTCACCAAAAAGTGTAACCCAACTCCATGCTATCACGCACATGTGATAAATCAAACCTTAGTAACGCTTGTCAGTTTCAAAGAAAACGAAGAAAATATTTTTCCCACAGATTTTAGAAACGAGTTCAGAGCTAACATACCTACATATAGTGCTTTGGAGGCCACAAGTCATCTAAATCATGAATTGACATCAAAGTTTTGGAAGAAAATTTAACTCATATCAATTTTAATGGTATTCATTTACCATTGATCATCATCATTCTCGCTAGTATTGATTTTCCTTATCTGTAATAAAAAAATATTGTTCCAATATCAATTGCTATAAACTATATCCACTTTTCTTAAATTATCATTCAAGATAGTCTAATTCATAGGATTGTGTTTCATGATTTCTATGTTTGGCATGCTTTATAAATCAATATCAACATACTATTTTATTAATATCTTAATTTTGATTTATGTAACAGTGCAGTGACACTTAAACATTGATTTTATGGGATTGGGTTACTGCTTGTTTAGGGTAGTTTTATTTTCTGTATTAGTTCGAACCCGATGTTTGATCTGGGACACATATCTCACACAATTTATGCAAAAATGCACAATAATTTTTTGTTACAAAAAAAATAAAATTAAGCCTTAATCCTCTGATTAACTAAAGCTCCCCTAGAAATAAATGTGTCTTTTTGGAATTTATTCAGTGAATCAATGTGTACATAGGAAATCATTCGATTGATTAATATCATTTAATATGTCAACTTGTTTCACTACTAGAAAATGTTTTTCTATCATAATAGAGTCAACAAATCTTGGTATTCACGTTTCATGAATACTAAGTGCATTAGTGGTTTCACATTTGTGAATTAAACACTTATTATCTAATATTAAATGAAGAACGGGAGAACAGGTGTGCGAGGCAAGCGACAAATTTTCTTTTGCAACATTTTTCGCTTACACATACATTCTCCCTCCTCACAGTTCTTCCACACAATATGGTGGGAAATAAATACTTAGAGTTTGATTCCTCTTTCTTGATAACTAATTGTGATTTATGTTCGCTTCTTTTACTTCTTTATTAGTTTATATTTTATCAAGTAATTACCAAATAAAATTCCTATGAATACCACAAGAAAAAGAGACACAAGTTGTAGGCACTCAGCTAGGGAAAACCCCTCAAAGTGGAAAACCCAGTCCAACTCTTCCACTAGTATCTTCAAATCAAGGTGAGACAATCTGTGACCATTTAGACCTAGAAAAATACCTCCTCCAATCACCAAGTCCACCCTTACTCCTTGTAGATGAACCCTTCCAAAGTATCCAAGTTTCAGATTCTCATTCGCAACTTCAATCTATAATTTCAGCCCCTAACTACATATTTTCGGCCCCCAGCTTCAGAACTTCGGACTTGCAATAGATTTAGAAATTTTGGCCCCAACAACAGTCTAGAAAATTAGCATGTGTGAGATCAAGATTCCAAAAAACTCGAACTTTAAATTCTCCAAATTATTCCTTCTCTCTCCTCAACTTCACTCTTCTTTTTCTACCTCTTTCTCTTGTAGATCGAACTTGTTGAGTGTGTGCTTCAAATGAGTCGAACTGCCTTCATATATAGAATTTTTGTTGGGTCGAATAACCCTAATCTAGGACGACTTCATGAGGACAGGGCCAAATTGGTGTGGAGGTGAAAAATGAATCTTTTGACTCAAAAATAATTCTTTTTACACTATAAAAAACCCAAAAAGGGTCTAATAAAAATGACAATGAATCTATTGACTCAAGACAAACCCTAGAAGCCTTCAATGGAGGATTTAACCTAGAAAACTTTGACCCAAGCATGAAACCCATGCTTTAATTAGTCAATTTATTTATTAATAAAATTTCTTTTGATAAATACAATTCTGAAGACCAACACTGGTTACATTCTTCAACACAATACTACACATTAATCAATTAATTAGCGGTTTTGGCTTGTTAAAGTTTGGGGCATGCAAGTTTTGGTTTATCTGTATATCGAATTTAGAATAAGGGTAGATGATTAAATGTATCATTGGACAAATTTATTAACTTGACTCAATATGGTTTCTATTTTTTCACGTTCCACTAAAATCTTGCATTTTAAAAATATTCTCATTTTTTCATTCTTTAATTTTAATATAGCTTTTACATTTTTAGTGTGCAACAAGTGTTATGAGATATTGTATGTTGCATAATATTGATGAAATTTGTGAAATAAAGTTATTTATTATACTTTGCGATGGGATGAGTAGTTACGGGGTAACTGGTTGCAGGTTTAACCAAATTTTCAATATTAACACCAAAATAATCTTAGAATTATGGTTAAATAAAATAAATATATCTACTCTTCCCACCAAAATTGAAAAATAATATATTACATTTAACTCCTGAGTCATTGGGCATACACTAAATCTTTACCGTTTACGCCTACACTGGAATTAGAGCAATCACATATTTGCTATTGCATGTTGCTTTCCTTACTATGTTTTGCATTGAACACACTGGAATTGTTTTGAAGTGAACTCACTCCACTCATAATTGTGTAGCACACGTTGATTGAATATTGAATTTGTTAATAATAATATTAAATGCTTGAACTACTCGATAGAACCAACTAACCAACAACATCCATACACATTTTTGAGTTAGCTTTCATTGTGTGGAGTGTAGAGATGCGAGATTATGAAGGTGTGGAGGAAGCACAATGAAAGCTTCTTCCACACCTCCGCTTTTGCATATAAATAACAGATATTTTGGTGTATTAGGAAAGGATGTACAAGGGATTTTTTGTCCCTTGCTCCTCATAGCTTAGCTTATTTATGTACCTTGGTAGGGATTCATATTCCTAAGAATATACCTCAAAGATTATTGGGACAATTTGATCTTGCTAATGGGGAGGTCAAAGCTTTGTGTAAGGAAATAGATTTCATCGCGATTCAAGAATGATGAACAAGAGCTCAACTATAGAATCAATATATACCATTCACAAGGACTACACTGGGGGAGCAATACCATACCACGTGGGTTCACATTGGGGGATTTGTATTGAGGAAAAAATGACATAATATATTGGGGGATATATAGGGGGTAAAGGGTTTTTATATTGACAGGTATAAAAATTGGAGCTCAAAGTTAATGAAAAACTATAAAGGGGTATAAACAATATTAATAAAAAAATGGATACCTAAAATATCTAGTGGAAGTAGGGGTTTCTTAAATTGGGAAGGTGTATTGGGTTCACATTGGTAGGGGGTTAAATAATGTGATTTCTAGGGGTATTTTCCAATATGTAGTCAAATTAAGGGTATTGTTTAATATGCCATGAACGCACGTGATAGGATAGAGGTTGATTGAATGAAGCCCCCGTGATACCATTATGGGAAATCAAAGTCCTAATTTGGGCATGATTAATGGATCCATATTATTGATTTATATAAATATTAGACCTTTTGAATGTCTGAAGATTCTAGGAAATAATGCCTTCTATATTAGTCCGCACACAGGAAGAATTAAACTATAGAACCATCAACATAAGTTCCCTGCAAAAAGGAATGCATTGAATGAATCTTGAATGAAATGAATTGAGCACTAAAATAAAGTGTTTAATATTTATATGTTTTCCGGGAAAAACTTTAATTAATTAATTAGCGTTTTTGGCTTATTAATTTTGTGAGTAAGAAGTTTTGTGTGGGAAAATGGGTGTGCAGAGAAAGGAATATAATATTTCTTTTGAAATTTTCCATATCTCCGTTTACATTTATGTACACTACATATTAATAAATTAATTAGTGATTATGTGAAGGAAACTTTCACTGTGAAAATTTCCAAGGTGTTGAGGAATATTTTACTATATTGAGTGTGAAGGAAGCTCAATGAAAGCTTCCTCCACACTTCCACAGTCAGCGCAATGACATATCTCCAAAATAAGTGATAGATGACAATGAAACACACTAGGAACGTGAGACTTATTTTTTGTCGTTATTTGAGAATGTCATGTTTGCGCAATTGTTTCTAAAACCTGCACCTCCACACTGCTTACAATGAAATATTTTCTAGAACTCCGCAACCTAATGTTATAAAAATTTCCCTGAACCACCCAAGATATAGAAAATCAAGTAGCCCAATTAAATGGAGACACAATAAACACTCAAAAATATTATATATGAAGCAAGTGCATATTTAGAAATTTAAGTGGCATACAATTAATATATAAATTTCGTGTGGAGGTGCATAGGAAGCTTTCAATGTGCGCCTCACACTTCTTCTGCACACTGTAAAATGTCAAATTTCACGGTATTTGATACACATTTTTTTTACACAACAATGTTTTGACTAAATTTAAGATAATATCAATCAACTTCTCGCGTTCCACACATATTCCCCTTCCGTACAATTTTCTTGCACACTGCAAATCATTAATTTTCATGTTATTTAATAGACTTATTATGTCATTCTGCAACAACGTTTTGAAAAAATGTCACATAAACAAAATAAACTTCCCGCACCACAGGTTCACACATTAAAAAATTAATTAAGGCTTAATTTTATGATTGGTAAAACTAATTTCACAATTAATTTATCTTTGCACATAGCTGCATTCCTTGATTCTTCCACTGCACAAGTAATAAGTTCCTCCAATTATATAATTATGGTGAATTTCTACCCTATGTTTATGTTGCATGTATGTAACTCATAATATGCATTAATTTTTCCCAACATATAGAATGTTATGAGTTTTTGTGAATCTTAGGTTTTAATTTATACAAAAGGATTACAGTGTTAAGAGTAGCCTGAAAAACGCTTACCATCCTTACCCTTACCAAATTTATTGGCCAATAAATAATTAGCAAAAAAAATTACAAATTGTGAAAATTTTCATGCACAACCAAGAGCCATTAACTATGAGGGGTAGTTATGGAATAGGATTCTCTAGTCCTAAACTAGGTGACATTGAAGGCTGAAACATATAATATACATGTTTGTTCAAGTGAGCCAATTTTTCTTCAAAGTGATTTAGCTTTTCCTATAGATTCCCCTGACCCCTTTTTAGATTTGTTAATTTCTCTTGCATCTTGCATTGATTACATTGAAGATAATTCATGAACTATATGATCATATTATGATCATTGTGTATGTCTCTTTTATGTGTTTCTAAAATAATTTTGAGATATCCAACTTGATTTCCACATTATTGTTGATTAGATATAGGGTCTTTAAAACCAGGTCTATTGATAGGGCTGGGATCTATAGCTTCACCTTGACCAATTCTCTCCAACTGACATTGGATTGAATCCCCTTTTTCACCAACTCTATGAAATACTCTTCCACACTGATGTGGAATCTTTTATTTCACAATAAAAAAAAGTCTCAACTACAAGAATGTTATGGATGAGCTAAAATAACAAAACATTTTACGTTAAACATAACACCAACTAAACTGAGAACAAGAAAAACCCACCTAGTATTGCATTGAAATGAACCTAAAGAAACTATATAAATTAATTGTCACACACTACAAAAGAAAAGTTACATAACCCCCAAGAAGCCACTTAGAAAAATAATACACAACCATAAAGCGAGAGTCCTAAAATTGCATACTCGGGTCAGACCTTCAAAATCCAAAAAAAAAATAGAAATATGTAAATTGTTATACCACCCAATAATAACATAGAATAATCAAATGACCTAATTTAAAAAAGGAAATACATCAAAAATGATCAAATGAAACTAGAACATAGAAGTGTTCCACCTTATCTCGTTATCAAGTTGGGAATTTAGAAGAGGGCTACTGTGCAGTTCTTGGCATGCCCTCTCATGAACCACACAATAACATACTATCAAATTTATGATTAAATAAAATTTAATTCCCATAGGTAACATGTATCTACATCGCTCTTTTTAATTCGTTGACTATACCCTACGTCAATTTAGACTGCCACTAATTTAGCCCTTTCCATACTCTGAGTGTAAAAATTTATTTTCCCCATCTTTCCATAAACGAAAAAATATTTCCATACTTTAACGAATTTTTGCAATAATAGAACTAAACTTATTTGATCATTTTTCTACTTCCAAGACTAAATATGCATGATAAATATACATGCTCCACTAGTTGCATTTCTTTCAATAGTTATCGAAAAAATTACAATGGAAAAAGTACAATTAATTCATAATTATTATATTTCTATAATCATTGCAAATTTCAATATTGAGATAAATACAAATAGAAAAATTAGTAAACAATAACTAGATTAAATGCAATTAGATTAAATGTTGTATTTCATGAAATTTGGACAAATTACAGTTGATGCTTTATTACATTCAATGTGATTTTGTATAAGTAATTGTTGTAGCAAATAGAAATATACCCACATGGATTCTAGGGAAATGTTCCTGAAGCGATCATTATGATTACAATGCTTCAAAAACCATTTTTCTTATGTACAAAACCTAAGTAAACAAAAATCTCAGATTGAGTCTTTTACACATACTTATGTATTTTTCCAAGATATCCTGGAGATGTTGTCACCCCATTATCTAATTTCTTACCTTTAATGGCTATTATATTTAAGTATTGAATAAACTATAATCATAATCATTTTCCTATATTTGTATTGCATTACATGGGTCTCTTAGCTTCTTCATTGTCCTTGTTCACAACAAGATGTTAACTGAGTAGATAAGATAGAGTACTATAAATGTTCTTTCCATAAATATTGCATCTACAAGCGACGATTTTCTCAGAGATTTGAATTGAGCTTGTTGCTTGATTCCTTTATGTTGACTAACTTCGGATTTTCATGTCGTAAATATTATGGTTTTACTAAGCGATTTATATTGTGCCATGCTTCTTTTTGCAACGCTGGAACAATAATTCTTAAACTTCGTCTTCTATTTAATTTTTGGATTTTGAACAAGCGTCCATGTTTCATTAGCCTATGTTCCCTTGTTAATTTTGACCTGGACAAACTTTAGACGAGAGGAACCTGTTACAATTTATTCTAACTGTAAACAAGGTAACAATGAGACAACTCTGAAGCATGAATAAACAAGAACCAAGAAATAAGAACCACTAGAAAAATTCAATAGGATTTTATTCACATAAGCTCTAAATTTATAATGATTTTACCATTACTCTGGTATGAACACTTATGCTTTCCATAATACTTCTCACTATGATCTAAAAAGATATATGTTAATCATAGGGTTAAGTCTTAATTAAGTTTTTAAATTCCATTTCCCTACTTTAGGTGTAAAAAATTATTTTCCTCATATTTTCATAAACCAAAAAATATTTCCCTAATTTTAAAATATTTCCCTTATTTAATGAATGTTTGAAATAAAAAAATTGAACTTGTTTTATGAGTTTTCTACTTCCAAGACCGAATATGCATAATAAATCTACATGGTCCGTGACTAGTTGTGTTTATTTCAATAGTAATCGAAACAATTGCAATGGAAAAAGCTCAATTAATTCATAATCATTATATTTCTATAATCATTGAAAATTTCAATATTGACATAAATACAAATAGAAAAATGAGTAAACAATAACCATATTACAATTAGAAGAAAGGCCATAATTTATGAAATTTGGACAAATTACAGTTAATGCTTTATTACATTCAATGTGATTCTATCTATGTAACCAGTTTAGTAGATAGAAATATACCCACATAGATTCTAAGGCAAGGTTCCTGAAGTTATCATCACAGTTAAAATACTTCAAAATCCTCTCTTCATATGTACATAAACTAACTAAACACTAAGATCTCAATTTATATATGTTAATAATATGATTAAGCCTTAATTGAGTTTTTAATAACCACTAATTCAGGCTATATCAAGTTTATGTGTGTGTAGGGGTAACATATGCAGAGGTGTAGAAATAAGGGAACAAAGGTTCTGTTGCACATAATTTTATTTGATACAACATATACTAGTTATGAATCCATGTAGACCTTCTTTATTTGTATACGATCATTAAATACTATTAAACAATTGAATGATGTCCTGATTAGCATCAATTCATTGAATACCTCCTAAAAATACTATTTTATAATATAAATGGATACAATCTTCTTGATTTGTTAAAACGATATAATCATTACATAATGTTTCAGATTGAATGGTAATAAGCATTGGAAATATATCTTGATTACATGTCGATTCATTGAATAAATGCTTATGTTTACCGGGAAGGGAGACTTTGTAAATCTTGTACAAATTTACATTTACTAGAATTGAAACTTCTGTTAATCATAGAATTAAGTCTTAATTAAATTATTTATATCCGTTAATCCTTATCGTGAGAAGTTGATTGAATCTATGTAAACTATTTTATAATATCGATCTAGTTCTCTGCCGAGAGTGCAGAGCTACATAGGAAGCTTCCATTGTGCTTCCTCCACACCTCTACACTCAATAATTACTTAAAAAAAAAACTATAACCCTTAACTTTAGGAAATTAATTTATCCAAGTAAAATTGTGGGGAAAAGAACATAATATGTGGACAAGTAATTAATTTCATAACACAATAATATGATTTTATTCATGATTGCAATTTTTTGACCTTGTGTCTCGTGGGAAATCTGTGGCAGGAACAAACAAGAACCAAGAAACAAGAACCACTGGAAAAATTCAAAATGTTTTTCTTCACATAAGCTCTAAATATATGATGATTTTACCATTACTCTGCTACAAACACTTATGATTTCGATATTGCTTCCCAATAAGTTCTTAAAATATATCTATTAGTCATAGGATTTAAGAGTTAATTAAGTTTTTAATATCTACTAATCCGCATTACCGGGTTGATATGTGTGAAGGGTAACACATGAAAAGCTACAGAAATAAGAGAGAAAAGGTTCTGCCACAAATAACCATCCTATGCACATCCTTCTAATATGCTATAATGGATACTGGTTCTAGATCCATGTAGACCTTCTTGATTTGTTTACAACTAGTAAATATTATTAATCACTTGAACCATGTACTGATTATGCATTGATTTATTGAATGAATGCTGAAAAATATTGTTTTATAATTTTGATGGATACGATCTTATTGATTTGTTAACAAACTATAATCCTTAGATAACACATTAGAGTAAATTCTATTAAGCAGTGGAACAATGTCTCGATTTCATTTCAATTCACCATGGAAATTCTTATGTTTACAAGTAAGGGAGATTTTTTTAATCGTAGGATTAAGCATTAATTATTATTTTAATATGTTACTAAGCACTTGAACGATGTCTTGATTATGTTTTGATTCACCGTTTCCTAGCAACAATTTTTTTTTTTAATTGTAAAATTGAGCCTTAATGAGTTTTTTGTTATATGCGTTTGCGAAAATGTTTCTTCCATATGAGGCAATGTGTGGAAGAAGTGTGTGAAGGGGATCCACACATCGTTTCCATTTGCTGAATAAATTCCAAAAATACTATTTTATAATATCGATAGATACAATTTTCTTGATTTGTTTACAATCAGTAATCATTACACAATGCGTCACAATCTATGCTATTAAGCACTCGAGTAATGTCCTGACTGATTATCGATTCACCAAATAGATTTTAATGGTAAGGATAAGCCTTGATTAAGTTTTAAATGTTGAGTGCGCAGTCATGTGCACCATAGTAAATATCCGTTACTGCAGGTTCCCACACCTTCACAAACTTTTCCATATCAACACAACTTTCCCATAGATGGCTTCCCTACACACTTGTCCTTTCTTACATGTTTTGGTACTAAATGCTTTCAATAATTTGCATGCTACATGTTGTCATTACAAATATTTCATGATATAATATTTAGATAAAGTACAATTAATGCTCTGATTGTAATGGTTAACACTAATGTTTCGTTATGGAAAGAAAAACGTTTACTTTCTCGGTAATCCTTGATTTTACCAGTATATGGTGAGTTGTTTTAGTTGTTGACGTGTAGAAATTATATGGATAACATGTTTGCATTTATCCCCTATAATAGTGACATGTCACTATTCAGATAAAAAATTCCACTAATTCTTTGGTTAAATGACATAAAGTTCATCGTCTTACAGATTCTATTAGGCCGCACACTCCTCCAACTCTAAATGATACACTATGATTTTTCACCAAAGATGAATAACTAAGTCTCATGTGCCTAGTGTGTCGTATTGCCATTTGTCACTTATTTTAGTGATATTTCATTGCACGGGTTGCGGAAGTGTGGAGGAAGCTTTCATTGTGCTTCCTCTTATCTGCAAACAAAGAAAGATTCCTTCGCACTAGGACAACGAAAGCTTTCCCCGCACCTCCACATGAAATTGATATATTAATTTTGTGCCACTTAAACTTTTGGGTATGAAATTGCTTCATATATAATATTTTTGAGTGTTTCCCTCATCTCCATTTAATTGAACTACTTGAATTTCTATATCTTAAGTGGTTCGGGAAAATCGTTGTAATATCAGGGTGCAGAGGTCTGAAAATTTTTTCATTGTAAATAGTGTGAAGGTGCGGCTTGTGGAAATGATTGCAGAAACAAAATGTTCTCAAATAACGACAAAAGTGGAATCTCATGTGCCTAGTGTGTTGCACTACCATCTATCACTTATTTGGCGATATGTCATTACGCAAATTGTGGAAGTGAAAAGGAAGCTTTCATTGTGCTTTGTTCACACTTTACACAACCAAATCTTCCTCCACACCTTCACACTCTACACAATGAATTCTTCCTCTGCACCTTGGCATGAAATTGATATATTAATTTTGTGCCACTTAAATTTACAGGTATGCACTTGATTTATATATAGTATTACTGAGTGTTTGCCTCATCTCCATTTAATCTAACTACTTAATTTTCTATATAATTAAGGCAGTTTGCAAAAATTGCTATAACATCAGGGCATGGAAATTCAGAAAATATTTCATTGTAAGCAATGTGGAGATGCAACTTGTAGAAACTATTGCGCAAATATAACAATCCAAAATAACGACAAAAAAAAAACCCCACAAAAAGAGGCAGGGACTATGTCACTATGCAATTATTACCCTCGTGTTTATATAAAGAATGTGTGACAAATGAGTATATAAAGAATATTATAAAAAATCTTGTTAAATAATTTATAATAATTAATCTAAAAATTAAACTAAATGCTTCTTTATATTATAAGCATGCATGTGACTAATGTATGATCAATCATTTAATAAATTTATGTTGAATAGGTTTGGCATGTACATAGTATATGATCAATGTAGGAAAATTATGAATTACATGTCTTTGGAAAATTATGGGTGTTGTCGTTGGTGATTACTATTGTCAACTGGTGGACTCAGAGCTTCTCTTGTAACTTTAAAGTCTTGACTTGGAGATTGAGATCGGAGCCCAATAATTTTATAAAAATAACCTTATTACATAAGAATTTGAGAGTGCGACATTGGCTTATGGAAACTCAACTTTTGCCAAAATTCTAAAATCTTCAGAAAATATCCAATTAAAGTATACATCAAGTGAATTAACGCTACTGTCATCAAATTCAATTGTGTGATCATTATTAGTTATAACCTTATTACATAAGAAGTCGATAGTGTGATACTGGCCTATAGAAACCCAACTTTTGCCAAAATTCTAAAATCTTCCAGCAAATATTCAATTAAAGTACACATCATGTGAAGTAACCCTACTGTTATCAAATTCAATTGTGTGATCATTATCAGCTATAGGCCCTTGAATTAAATGTGTTGATTTTCCTTCCACAGAATACGACTGCTTCGAAGGAAGGTGTGGCTCAAGGAGCTTTAACATCTAAAACTATCCTAGTTGATTTTCCTAATAAGTTGTGTAATCCATTATCACAAATAATAGAAAGAATTGTTTAACCTCTTGCTCCAATCTTGTATCATGTTGTTCGCCAGACACCAAGCTGATCCCATTAACATTTCATTGTTCAGGACTACAAAATTGGAAGTCTCATTTCAATTAGGAACCAATTGTTGAAGCATGTTGCATTGGACATTAAGAGCTAAATTGTTTTTCATAAAGAGCCAAATCTACCCCAAGTTCACTATTTTTTTTTAATACACACAGATCATAAAAATATGTCATGTGCAAGCATGAGCCCCAATGAAACTACTGTCCTCCCTAGAATTATTTAGATACAGTAGGAGACACAATGAAAGGAATGAAAAAAAGAAAAGAAAAAGAGATGGAAAGGTAGTTTTGTCCAAGTTTAACTAATTGCATATCATATTTATTTTTATTTTCTTGAATTAATTTCAATTCAATGATTATGCTTGGGCAAAAAAAATGGATTCTATGCCATTATTAATCAAAGATATCAATAGCAGTATAACATGAATCATTTTCCATGGCATTATATTAGTTACATATCGATTTTTTTTATTTTTTTTTTAATCAAATAGGAAAATACAAATACTCCATGTAGATTTGATAGATAAGAAGACATAAATGACAATAACATTGCTTGTGCCAACACTGTTTATCTAGAAACATGAGACAAAACTTATTGCAAATTATGGTGTTTCTATTAGAAATTTTGAAATAATTCCAAAGCACAAATATGATAGTGTTGTCTACGAGAAAACTATTTCACCAAATCGTTGTAGCATTATAGAATTTTTTTTTCCTAATTTTGGAGAGTATTGATTTTTACCAAATATAATGATTACAATTATGTCACGTAAACGAGGTTCGTTTCCAATTGGCACAATTGAAGCCATTGAAATTTCAGCAACACGTTCATGAATGCAATATGTACTAGAAATTGAAGACGAGAATACCAATAAGGATAGGGAAATAATAAGCTTAGAGTTATACTAGTGTTTCAATGATAGCAAGTTATTGTCCTCATCTTATACGATTTACATGTATTGTTTTACAAATACTTCGTATGTGATAGGTTCAAGTACATGAAAACTTCTTCCAGAATATCTTTCAATTAAAAGACAATTTCAAGAAATCATTTTCCCACTCCTCTTGCTAGAAAATATAGTTAAAAAATAAGATAGAGTAATATGGACTTCACAATCGATGTTCATATGTTCTTTGAAATCAAAGAAGAAATTGGAAATGATGAGATTTTTTTTTCTTTAGTGAGTGGAGTATGCATGATAAACTCTATAATATTATATCTATATGTGTGTGTGTGTGTGTATATATATATATATATATATATATATATATATATATATATATGTATGTATGTATATAGAGAGAAAAATAGAAATACATTTGATTTCAAGTTTCTAACTCTAAGTTTTCTATATTATTTTTGTATCACTTGCAAGGACTACTAATAACAATAGTGCATATATGAATCCCTTTGAAAATGTATGTGAAAAATGTAGTATTCCAGTTACAACTACTAGAATTATGGATGAAACTATGGTTTATTGTACCATTTGTAGGGAAATCTATTTTTTTGTTTATTTCCATCGGTTAAATTATATGATACATGGAAATGAAATAACGACATCATATTGTGTTCTGAGAGGCACGGAACTGGAGAAATTATTACTTGAACTATGAAAAGTTTCCAATCAACAATATTGTGTGGATAAATCTATTGTTATTGATATGTTATCCAGTTTCGAATTCCATGGAACATTTACAATAAACCATCAAAACATGATTTTGTGTATACAATTATGGTCTTTTTATTTGCATTGTCGAGAAACCTAATGATGGTATGTTCTCGTTGGTTACATTTTCATGCAGTCTACTGGAGACATTCTAGAGATGAAATATCGCGCTCAACTTCACAAAACTATATTATTGTCAAGTTATCAAAATCAATAATTTTATACGTAAAGTGTGGATGTCCTTGTTACTAGTAACTAGTAAGAATGAATTACCATTTACTAGTGGCGAGTGGTGGGGAGGCATTCACAATTTTGTACCTTCGCAGTTCCCATATTAACACCACCCTATACTTTTTTCTTGAAGAATTTGGCCATTTCCATAGATTTTTCTTAGTTTGTTGGATGGTTGGGATTTGATTTCATCTTGTGGTTACCTGATATGTAGCTATTAACATTTTATAATTACACATTTCAATGAATTTGCTTGTTTAAGTTCCATGTTTTGTATTATGATATTTACTAACATTAAATATATTATATACTTTAACTTTCACAGTATCTAAAATGCAGCTAGCTTATTGTCTTATGTCATGTGTGCTTTTTTGCAATGTGATTTCTTACATTGTTTTATTGATTTATCAAATTTGAAAATACTATGATTATTAAAACAATATTAGAAAATGTTTTTCCTTCACACATAACTTATGTTTGCATAGACTTTGCCATCACATATGACTTCTTAAGAAAAAAAATAAGACAAGCTAGTACTAGCATGTAACTTCTCCTAAAATAAGAAACAATATCCACCTGTTTGTAGTTGCTAGCATATAACTCTTGCCATCACACATGCCACTTCTTAAACTAAGCAATAAGAGAACATGCTCCATCTATTTGAAATTATACAATTTGATTAGAAAACGAAAGAAAATATTTTCACACATAACAATTTCATTAGTGTGATGATCCGATTTGGCATAATTTACAAAATTTATGTCACATGAATATGAATTTAAAATTTGGCTGAGCAAGTAACACATTTTTTTAACAAATTATTTATTAATCGATAATATTTCGTCGAGGTTTCCACTCCTACTACAAATGGAGGTATGTTTTCTCCATTCATGTTTTGCAAGAGATCTTATAATTGTGTTCTTATGGCATCCAACTCATCTTCCATCCACCCAAGCCTTTGTTGAAGTTCCAATATGCTATTCATTAGCGTTAATATATCTTGGATAAGCATTAAGATACCTTGGATGAGCATTAAGATATAATGACTTGACACATATAACTCTTCTTGCATTCTTCTACCATTTTTCCTTTTATCAATTTGTCTCCTTGTAAGTATTGAAATATTAAAAAATAAACTTTGGTACTCTGAGTGACAAAATGTTTCTCTCCCCTTCCCCCTCCCTCGTTCAACTTACTAGTTCTCTAGATTTAGGAAAATATAGTCCAGTGAATTGTTAAATTAATTACACCAAGAATATCAAAATTGTCTTTCAAAATCCTCGCAGAGTTTCCATTAAAAGTAATTTTGGCTTAAAAAAAAAACAATTTTGGAAGGCACTTCACTAGAAAAACATTTCCGACAATGATGATATCAACAAGGCTTAGAAAATTCAAAAAACAATATACAAATGATAAAGCAAATCCTGATAACAATAGTGAGTTAAAAAAGAAAGGAAGCATATCACTTTCCTATATCTTTTAGAAATGAGTTCAGTGTTAGTGGGTCTACAAAAATATTCAGGAAATTAAAAATAAAATATACATGGGTGAATGCATGAAGATGGGTTACGCTTTTGGGCCAAATGTGGTGACGGAATTTCAAGTTTTTCCTCTTTTATCAAATTGCAGCCCTCAAAATTCATATAATCATTGTGAATTTTGATTCAAAGTAAAATGACAATATGGAGAATTATGTTGTTTTCCTAATGATATTTTTTGTTAAATTTTTTAGTTTTGTATAATCTCTCAATTTTCTATTAAATGCAATATTTTTCCTTGCAAATTTTCGCAAAACTTAATCGGTATGCATGTGTTCATGTAGCATAACTTAGTATAAAATGTGTAATTTAAATTAGTATATATATGTGTGTGTGTGTGTGTGTGTGTGTGAGAGAGAGAGAGAGAGAGAGAGAGAGAGAGAGCATGATATACACAAAGAAAACTATTTTTTTCATATTAAAATTAGATTTTTTATTATTTTTAGAATTTGACAAAGTAACATTTCAATTTCATTTTGGAGACACTTGTGTTCACATAATATTTTTTTCAAATCTTTAAATAATTTGAAAAAACAAGAGTACCCTTTAGAAAAGGACTCTTAAACAAAGACAACGGTATTTTTTGAATTATTTTTGTTGTATATATTTTTTGTTATTTATTTTTTATTCATCCCATTTGAAATTGTCTAAAAACATTTCAAGTGTTATGCTTAAAAGAAATTAGATGAAAAATATCATATGATTTCGAAAGTGTCAAATTCATATGCCATTGGATAGAGGATTCTTTCAGGAATCCAATATGATCAAATATGCCACTTAAGTACAAATTCTTCCCTAAATATGATGAGGTACAAAATGGGGCTGTAGAGAAATTTTGAGAAGGGGTGCTAAAACTGTGATTTTTAGGATCTTAGGAGCTCGATCGAGTTCTTCATATGCTCAATTGAGTGCTTAGATTCAAAATTCAAATTCTTCGATCAAACGCTAAAGAAACTATCGATCAAGCCATATACAAGGTTAACCAATGGCTCGATCGAGCCTAAAATCTCAGCTCGATCAATCTGTATACATGGTTAACCAGCGGCTCAATAAAAAAGTATAGCTCCATCAATCCATGACTCTTGATAAAGCCATTAACTAGGGTTAGAAAATGACTCAATCGAGTTTTTGTTTAAATGCTTGATCAAGATATTTTTAAGAGCCTCAACAACTTGATCAAGCACTTAAAAATTTCTTGATCAAGTGCTTATAATTGCTCGATCGAGCGCTTAAGATTGCTCGACCGAGCATCATTTTTTCATCAACATGTGCCCTCGTTTCGCCAAAAAGTGTAACCCAACTCCATGATATCACACACATGTGATAAATAAAACCTTAGTTACGCTTGTCAGTTTCAAAGCAAACAAATCAAATATTTTTCCAAGAGATTTTAGAAATGAGTTCAGAGCTAACATATCTACATATAGTGCTTCGGAGGCCACAAGTCATCTAAATCATGAATTGACATAAAATTTATGGAAGGAAATTTAACTCATATCAATTTTAATGGTATTCATTTACCATTAGTCATCATCAATCTGGCTAGTATTGATTTTCCCGATCTGTAATAAACAAATATTGTTCCAATATCAATTGCTATAAACTATATCCACTTTCCTTAAATTCTCACTCAATATAGTATAATTCATAGGATTGTGTTTCATGATTTTTCTATGTTTGGCATGCTTTATAAATCGATATGAACATACTATTTTATTAATATCTTAATTTTGATTTATGTAACGATGCAGTGACACTTAAACATTGCTTTTATCGGATTAGGTTGTTGCTTGTTTAGGGTAGTTTTATTTTCCTTATTAGTTTGAACCCGATGTTTCATCTGGGACACATATCTCAAGCCATTTATGAAAAAACACAATAATGTTTTGTTACAAAATAAAAGAAATTAAGGCTTAATCCTCTGATTAACCAAAGCTCCCCTAGAAATAAATATGTGTCTTTCTGGAGTTTATTCAGTGAATCAATGTGTATATAGGAAATCATTCGATTGCTTAATATCATTTAATATTTCAACTTTGTTCATTACTAGAAAATGTTTTACTACCAGAATAGAGTCAACAAATCTTGGTATTCACGTTTCTTGAATACTAAGTGCATTAGCGATTTCACATTTGTGAATTGAACACTTATTATCTAATATTAAATGAAGTGTGGGAGAATGGGTGTGCGGAGCAAGTGACAAAAAATTTCTTTTGCAATATTTTGCGCTTAGGCATACACTCTCCCTCCTCATATTTCTTCCACACAATATGGTGAGAACTAAATACTTAGATTTTGATTCCTCTTTCTTGATAGTTAATTGTGATTTATGTTTGTTTCTTTTACTTCTTTATTAGTTTATCTTTCATCAAGTAATTACCAAATAAAATTCATATGAATACCACAAGAACAAGAGACACAATTTGTAGGCACTCAGCTAGGGAAAACCCCTCCAAGAGGAAAACCTAGTACAACTCTTCCACTAGTAGCTTCAAATCAAGATGAGACAATCCGAGACAATTCAGACCTAGAAAAAAACCTCCTCCAATCACCAAGTAAACCCTTCCTCCTTGTAGATGACCCATGCCAAAGTATCCAAGTGTCAGATTCTCAGTTGCAACTTCAACCTATAATTTCAACCCCTAACGACATATTTTCGACCCCCAGCTTCAGAAATTTGGACCTGTAGTAGATTCACAAATTTCAGCCCCAGCAACAGTCTAGAATATTAGCATGTGTGAGATAAAGATTCCCAAAAACTCGAACTTTAAATTCTCCAAATTATTCCTTCTCTCTCCTCAACTTCACTCTTCTTTTTTTTCATCTTTCTCTTATAGATCGAACTTGTTGAGTGTGTGCTTCAAATGAGTTGAACTACCTTAATATATAGGATTTATGCTGGGTCAAATAACCCTAATCTAGGACGATTTCATGAGGACAGGGCCAAATTGGTGTGGAGGTGAAAAATGAATCTTTTGACTCAAAAATAATTATTTTTACATTATAAAAAACCCAAGAAGGGTCTAATAAAAATGACAATGACTCTATTGACTCAAGACAAACCCTAGAAGCCTTCAATGGAGGATTGAACCTAGAAATCATTGACCCAAGCATGAAACCGATGCTTTAATAAGTCAATTTATTTAATAACAAAATTTATTTTGATAAATAAAATTCTGAAGACCAACACTAGTTACATTCTTCAACACAATACTACACATTAATAAATTAATTAGCGGTTTTGTCTTGTTAACGTTTGGGGCATGAAATTTTTGGTTTATGTGTATATCAAATTTAGAATAAGGGTAGATGATTAACTATCTCAGCGGACCAATTTATTAACTTGACTAAATATGTTTTCTACTTGTTCACGTTCCACTAAAATATTTCATTTTAAAAATATTCTCATTTTTTCATTCTTTAATTTGAATATAGATTTTAAATTTTTAGTGTGAAACAAGTGTTATGAGATATTGTATGTTGCACAATATTGATGAAATTTGTGAAATAAAGTGATTTATTATACTTTGTGATGGGGTGAGTGGTTACGGAGTAACTGGTTGAAGTTCCAACCAAGGTTTCAATATTAACACTAGAATAATCTTAGAATTATCGTTAAATAAAATAAATATATCTACTCTTCCCACAAAAATTGAAAAATAATATATTACATGTAACTCCTGAGTCATTTTGCATACACTAAATCTTGACCATTTACGCCTACACTGGAAGGAGAGAAATCACATATTTTCTATTGCATGTTGCTTTCCTTACTATGTTCTGCATTGGACACACTGGATTTTTTTTGAAGTGAACTCACTTCACTCATAATTGTATAGCATACGTTGATTGAATATTGAATTTGTTAATAATAATATTAAATGATTGAAATACTCGATAGAACCAACTAACCAACAAAGAACCATACACATTTTTTAATTGGATTTCATTGTGTAGAGTGTGGAGATGCGAGATTACGAAGGTGTGGAGGAAGAACAATGAAATCTTATTCCACACCTCCGCTTTCGCATATAAATAACAGAGATTTTGGTGTATCAGGAAAGGGTGTGCGGAGAAAGGATGTAAAACGGAGTTTGTGTCCCTTGCTCCTCATAACTTAGCTTATTTATGTACCTTGGTAGGTATCCATATTTCTAAGAACATACCTCAACAATAATTGGGACAATTTGATCTTGCTAATGGGGAGGTCAAAGCTTTGTGTAGGGAAATAGATTTCATCACATTTCAATAATGATGAACAAGAGCTCAACTATAGAATTAATATACACCATTATGGGAAATCAAAGTCCTAATTTGGGCATGATTAATGGCTCCATATTATTAATTGATATAAATATTTTACCTTTTGAATGTATGAAGATTCTAGGAAAGGAGGCCTTCTATATTAGTCTGCACACAGGGAGAATTAAATTGTAGAACCATAAACATAAGTTCCCTGCACAAAGGAATGAATTGAATGAATTTTGAATGAAATGCATTGAGCACTAAAATAAAGTGTTTAAGATTTAAATGTTTTCTAGGAAAAAAATTAATTAATTAATTAGCGTTTTTGGCTTATTAATTCTGTGAGTAAGAAGTTTTGTGTGGGAAAATGGGTGTGCAGGGAAAGGTACATAAAATTTATTTTGCAATTTTCCATATCTCCTCATACATTTATGTACACTACATATTAATAAATTAATTAGTGATTGTGAGAAGGAAACTTTCATTGTGAAAATTTCCAAGGTGTGGAGGAATATTTTACTATGTTGAGTGTGAAGGAAGCTCAATGAAAGCTTCCTTCACACTTCCACAATAAGCGCAATGGAATATCGCCAAAATAAGTGATAGATGACAATGAAACACACTAGAAATGTGAGACTTAGTTTTTGTTATTTGAGCATGTCATGTTTCCGCAATATTTTCTAAAACATGCACCTCCACACTGCTTATAATGGAATATTTTCAGAAATCGACAACCTAATGTTATATCAATTTCCCTGAACCACCAAAGATATATAAAATCAAGTAGCTTGATTAAATGGAGATGCAATAAACACTAAAAAATGTTATATATGAAGCAAGTGCATATTTATAAATTTAAGTGGCATAAAATTAATATATAAATTTCGTGTGGAGGTATAGATGAAGCTTTCACTATGCTTTGTTAGGGTCTAGTGATTTAGCAAATTGGTAGACCAAATGCACAGGGTAACATCAGAATAGTATTTGGAGTCCTAGGACCTAGCCTTCCTAGACTCAGAGAGGGCTCTCTCTATTATGTGCGAAGGATGTGAACTTGTTTTCTTTAGATGGTTGATTTTAGGCTAGTTCTTAAGTGTAGGGTTAGTTAGTTTGTTTGGTTGGGTAAGATGATTAAGTAGGATAGGTGGAACGAGAGGTTATCAAACATTGGGCTATGGAGTCTATGAAGTCATTGATATCTCAATAGTGAATCAGGGTACATCACAGGGAAAATCTAGTTTAGTCAATCAATCTTTAAAGTTTATGTGTGAGGTGAGATGGACATTAAGTTTGGGGAAACAAGGTAGGCAAAAGGGAAGTCAAGAATCATTTGTCAAATACCTATGAAAAAGAAGGTCTTAAACACTGATAAGCAAAATATACTAATCATGAGATAGGGCACACCATTTACTCAATGACAATACTTTTAAACAAATAAAAATTCAAGATAAACAATCCAGTGGAACAAAGGAAGCAAGAAAAATTATCTAACTCCAATGATCCTAGTTTCAAGATTTGAAAACATATAAGAGAAAAATAGCATCAATAAATGAAGAGGGAGCTCCTAAACATCATTCATTAAACTATAAAGAACTTTGAGGAAAACTGATAAGCATATACAAAGGGCAATATCGAAACAAGACCTCTTTGGCTTAGCCTAACAATCAATACGTCAAAGAGAGATTTCAAGACAAAGTTTAGATAGCATCAAACAAGCAGGGCTTACCATGAATCATATTTGTAAACTAGCATATAAATCCAATGATGAAATAAAAAAGCTTAGGTGGGCCTAAGGAGCAACTAATAATTCCTTAAACTAACCCAGCAGAGGAAAACAAAAAGACAATAGCAAACAGGAGGACTGAGGTGCCTCAAACAACATTTATCATCCTATACTCTTCTAATCTATTTCAATATAGAAATATGGACATATGATCAACAAGAAGACATGGAAAAATAAGAGATACATCACCATTAACTAAACTCAGGGATCCTGCAAGCAAGCCTTCATCATCATCAATCAAGGCAAATCATCCACAAGCTCCAAAACACCAAATTGCTCTTCAACCTACAAGAACCATGTATTGATCTCAAACTCATCAAAAGCCCACTATTACAATGAATCCTCATGCTCTATATAAAAATCAAGGAGGAGAAAAACACAATAGAGTATTTAGAAGTCCATTGGCTAAACAGAAGTATCTCAATTGTCCTTGAGGCCTTGCAAGGCCCAAGGCACAAAATATCTAAAATAAATATCTTTTCAGCCATTTATAGCAAATAAATTTACCTTTAGGCTCTAACAAGCCTCCTAAAACTTTCCAAACACACATTTTTACTTTTCAACCACAGGAGCGCGGCACTGTGTTTTGAAATGAAATTTTATGCCAAGAGCGCAACACAGGAACAAGAAAAATGGGTCTTCTTACAACAGTGTTTTGAAGGCCTTCCCGATGTCGGAAAAGGCTCCGTGATGGCTCGTTGGAAATCCCTTGAAGTCTAATTTCCCGATATACCCTTGGTTTTCCAATCTAACCTCAGAAACCTGTCCAAAATGTGAAAATTCCAAGACTAGTAGGAGCGCAACACATGTCCCGAAAAGTAGGCAGAATGATGAAAAAATGAGTGTTTTTGACCCTTTTGGGGGACCAAAACAACTCCAATTGATCTAAAACTTTCTGATCATGTTATATGAGTGATGAGGAATCCAAAAATGCAAGTGTTCCCTCTTGAAGATTCCCTGAAAAAGAGCGTAGCACCAGGTGTGTTGCGCTCCTAGCCTCAAAATTTGCAAAAAACAAAAACTTGTCCAAATTCTCTCAAATTTGGTGGATAAGTCCTTCATAGTGTTGGGAGACCTGTAGAAAATATCGAGGCAATATTCCAAGGTTTACTTAGTATTTTCCTCTTTTTAGTGTTTTGAATTTGAATGACGGCCTCTTTGATATGCCAATGAAAAAATGTGTGATGGTAGTCTTGTTGGTGTCTTTATCGTGGCTATGGTCTTCATTTTCATTATCATCCTTCCCACTTTCTTTACTGTCACTATGACTGCTCTTTGTGTTGCATTTACTTTTCTTATCATTATTGGTGACCTTAAGACTGCTTTTCTCCTCATTAATGATACCTGCATGTGTGTTTTCTTCATTTTTTTCTTGACTGCCTTCTTGAGAGGCACTTTCATTTTCTCCCATGCTAGCATTACTGCCCTGATCTTCATCATTGTCATTCTCTTCCATGTCTTCTGCATTTTTATCCTCTATGTTTACAACATTATCATTTACATTGTCATTTTCTTTGTTGTCATGGTTAGAGGTGTCTTCATCACTGTTTGGTGCATTTTCATCCTCTTGGCTGCCTTTTCAGTTCATGGGATCACTGCTGTCACTATTGTTAGGACTATTAGTCATTAATTTTTCTTGATTACTTTCATGACTGCTATTAGTGCTTTCACTACTTGGCCCTTTGTCTTCATTGTTTGGCTCATCAAAATCTACCTCTGTTTCTTGGCTGTCATTTGTTTCTTCCTTTTCATCAAGCTCACTGCCTTTGTTTTCAGAATTTGTCTCTTCAACCTGGCGTGCATCTTGATCACTGTCATGATCTTCTTAATTTTTTGTTGTGTCATCTTCTCCATTTTCTATCTCACTGTTTTCATCTTTAAAATCTGCCTCTGTCTCTGTATCTCCAATGTTATCCTCCTCATTATTTGCTTCTTCATGACATGTAATTTTCTGCTTCATCATGTGTTTCTTCTTTCTCACTTGTTCCTCCTAGCAGAAGAAAAAGTACAGGCACGTAGCACTAGGCCAGTATGGTGGCTGAAAGCATAGCGTTGTGCAGGGCTGCACGCATTGTCGACAAGGCGGCACACACAGTCGGCAAGGCTACAGGCATAGTCGGCAAGGTTTCACGCACAATTGATAACGTTGTATGCACAGTCGGCAAGGCTACATGCACAAACAGCAAGGTTTCATGCACATTCGACAGTGCTGCATGCATCGTCGGCAAGGCTGCACGCATAGTCGAAAAGGTTGCACACACAGTCGGCAAGGCTGCACGCACAGTCATCAAGGCTACACACATAGTTGGAAAGGTTGCACGCACAGTCGGCAAGGTTGCACGCACAGTCGGAAAGGCTGCATGCATAGTCGGAAAGGTTGCATGTACCGTCGGAAAGGCTACACGTACAGTCGACAAGGTTTCACGCACAGTTGGCAAGGTTGCACGCACAGTCAGCAAGGCTGCATGTAGAGTCAGCAAGGCTGCACGCACAGTCGGCAGGGCTGCATGCACCGTAGCCAAGGCTACATGCACAGTCGACAAGGCTGCATGCATCGTCGACAAGGTTGCACGCACCGTTGGCAAGGCTGCACACACAGTCGGCAAGGCTGCATTTGAAAGCTTAGGCTCCCTTATACTAATACTCTTTATAATTTGTCTCTTTAATGTAGTGAAAACCCCTTTTATCTTGGAAAACAATGGAGGTCACCTTCATATATCCTTTGAAAACCTTCTGCCTGCTGTCATCATGCGTGTCTTTACCCACACCATTTTTCCCACTATCTTCACTGTTTTTCCCATCAAAATCTGCCTCTGTCTCTTAACTGTCATTTGTTTCTTCCCCATCATTAGGCTCATTGCATTTGTCACTACCCTCTTCCTCATTACTATCTTCTTTGTCTTGACTGTGATTTTCCTCTTTGTCACTGCTTTCTTTGTCTTCTTCCTCATCCTATTTTTCCTCATTTTCACTTTTTTCTTCCTTAGGATTTTTCACATTTTCTCTAAGTTTTACCTTTCAAAATAGCATGAGAGGGAGGCAAGGATCTAATAAATGTTATAAAAACCCTTAGGAGGTGATAAGCAGAAAAAAGGAGGAGATTTGAGTAATTTTGAGGCTTGCAATTGCATTAAAAAAACCTCTTGACAGGAGTGCAACGCAAAGTTATTGGGTCGGGCAAGTCGGGTCAGTTCCTTATGCCAAACGCGTAGCACCAAGGCGCGACACCAATTCTTGAACGTGCAGCGCCAATTTCCAGAGGGAATTTAGAGGCCTTCCCAGTATCGGAATGAGCTCCGTGATAGCTTTTTGGAAATATTGATGAGTATAATTTCCAAAAATTCTTTTGGTTTTCCATTTTGTGTCAATTTAATTGTCCAAAAATTGATTCTCCAAACACTGGTAAAAAAGTGTTGAATGATGGTGCAGAAATGCAGAGTGCTGGTGCAGACAACTTTTGGAGGCCTTCCTTAACTCAAAATTGAGCTCATGATATCTAATTGGAAAGACCTTCCAGTCTAGTTTTCATTGGAATTATCATACAAGTCATTTGGACACTCTATATGTGAGAAAAATTGATTTGCGTAAGGTCACTCCAGCAGTGCAAAAATTCTCTTGGGACACTTGTATTTTTGACATTTCTCCCAAACCATGATAACTGTGTACAAAATGAAGGAGGTTTTTCTTATTACGCCTATTATGGACAAAAACCTCTCTCATGTTTGTCAAATTCATCTCTGTTTGGTCAGAAACATAGTTGGAAGAAAAACTGGCCCTAGGTGTGATGCATGGCTTGTCTTTTGGAAAGAATTCCTGGAAAAAGATGGAGGCATGATATTTATGAGTTGGAATGGATTCATGATCGCTGATATGACCTACCATAAGGATATTCTACTCTTATGCCTCTTTTCCATAGAAAAACCTAGCTTAGTTGGAAGAGGAAATTAGGGTTTGGTATAGGGAATTTAGGACTTCCTTGCAGAGGGAATGGAATGAAGGGGTTAAGGGTTGTCTAAATTCTTGGGGAAATTTTTGGGGATAGGGATAGATGTTAGGGAGTAGGAGGAATTATAATTTCAATTATTGAGTGAGGGGAAGGGGTCCAAAAGGGAAAAACACAGGGCTAGTCTCGAAAAGTGTCAAATTGTGGCAATAAACTAGGTTTTGTAGAAAAATGATGATTTTGAGGGATAGGAGTGATGGGAAGTGTTTATGAAGGTATATTAAGGATATGAGGAGGTGTAAGAGCATCAGGATACAAGCCTTGTTGATTATTTAACCATGGAGGTCATGAAACCAAGAAAAATTCCCTTAAAAACTCTATATGGACAATGGAGGAGTTAGACAAACAAAAATAGAGCGCTCAGGCCAAAGGTGGAAAAAAATAGTAATAATGAGTGGCATGAGCCCATGATGGGTCCTTTGGGAGCAGTGAGCTGACCTTGACATGATGGGATGATGAAATAGTGAAAAATTATCCTAAGGATAATGAGGGTAGTGAGATTTCTAGAACTCACAATGTTCATGAACTTTGTTTCTAGAAATCTAGGATAAGCATTTAGTCATCCATGAGAAGAAAAAATTATTGATGACTAATAGTGGCTCCACTTGGGGAGGGAAGCTCCTTTTCATGAGGTGTCTAGAACTTTAGATCTCTTGGTTTTAAGAAGGCCAATGCCTCATCCATTGGGCAGACCTTTCTTCTTTTCATTTGTTGTTGCTTCTCTAAAGTAGTGATTTCAATAATCTGAAAACATGATTATCTCAACTTCATATTTACCTACCTGACCTACTTTCCTAACATTTTTTTCTTCCTTGCATGCACTTGAACTAGAAAACCCCTTGACATGATTTTATTTTGAAAGCAAAAACAAACTATCTACTTCTACACTTAATTCTTCCAAGAGTTCAGATTATGCTAGTGAACTCTTTTTATTCTCTACCTAGACTATTTAACTGTCAAGATTAAGAAGTATGATAGAATTCATTCTCTAAGCTACTAAAAAGAAATTTAAAACATGATTTGAACCAGGATTAGACAATCTGATTGATCATGAGTTGTGGCGTTGAGACAAGTTGCACACAAACATTATTTTCATAAAAACAAAACTAGAAGGTATGAGGGGTGTGTTTCATCATTTGCTAATCATACATGTCCTTCTTCTTGGTTCAGATTTAAGCATGTGGAACCAGTATTTTTCATTCCTAATCTATTTTCGTTTGACAAGTCAAGGTTGAATGATTTTACTGGCATTCTTTCACTAACTTATCAATAATAAATTGAAAGCATGTTCAACCATGATTAGGCTAGAAGAATGAACAAGACCTTCTTTTTGAACAAGTAGTGGCATTTAGGCTTGCACACTTTCAACATTACTATTTTTTGGGTATGGGGTTGTACCTCTTCTTTTCATCTGCCCTCTTTTTCATTTTTCTTTGTTTCTTAATTTTTCTCTCTTTTTGATCAAAACAATCTAAAACTAAAGGTGGAAAGATGCTCATAGTGTTGAGCTTATTTTCTTGCCTATCTATCCTAATCTAACCTATACATGATATACATTCAGCTGGTGAAATCTATTTTCCAATACAGCTAATCAAGTAGATGATTCCATGAGGTATCTGGGTTTAGCTCTTTGAGTGTTTTGAAAAAATAAAAAGGCCATTCCCACCTCATTTGTGTTTGAAAAATAATGCCTAAAATGTTTATGAAATTCTGCATCAAACTGCTCTTGACATGTTTTACTCCCTCTTTACATGTCTCTAATAAATCAACAAAGGGATCTTGAAATAATACCTGAATGTGAGGATTTGGAAAATAAGTTTTATCCAAGACTGCTTCTTCCTCCACTTGGCTAAGCTTGGGACTCTTTTGGGAAAGAAACTCCTTCTCTTCCTCATGATCATCTGCACTGTTAGACTCATCATATATTGCCATGTTTTCCTCTAGCAAACCTAATTTAATAGAGCCATAGTTGTTCGCTTTCTCTTGTGAAGGCTAGACATAGGGCTGAATGTGTTATTTGTTGTTAAAATCAATACCCAAAGATTGCTGATTTTTTATTGCATTAAGGTTGTCTTTGATGAACTGAAAAGAAGCACAACAAAGAGGTAAAGACCCTTCCTTTTCTCCCAATATTTCTGCAATTTCTTCCTCACTGTCATAACTGAGTGGTATTCGCTAATCACTATATTTGAGTTGTTGAAAATGACTGTCTTTGTCCCACAAAGTAATCACTGATTGTTCTGTAGTGTTATCTTGAGTCTGGATAACATAATCATCATAATATTGATCATATTTGGGTAGCCTATTCATAGGAGGAATGTCATCCATTATGCACATTTGACCAGCAGATTATTCCACCATATGAAAAGGAGAGTGTTCATGGCCAATAGTTTCTCCTTTAGCAATCTGAAATGACTCAAAGCACAAGGGTAGGGACTCAAGAGGTGTTGGTTCATCTTCCATTTCTGGATTTGTAATCCAAACAGTCATACCAAGATGATTTGAGGGGAGAACTTTTGGATTTGAAAAAGGGTTTGTATTATCCATTTCTTCCCTTATTGATTCTTTAGAGCATTCTACCTTATTTCTATTTTCAATTTTATTGTAATACTCTCTTAATAGTGAAGCACAAGATGTAGGTAGGTATATAGTACTTACTTGACAACTTTCCGCATCTTCTTCTTTGCAACCTTGCGTAGCCAGTATGTTTTGATAGCTATCTTTGCATTGAAATGACTTATTTGGTTCTTCCCAAGAAAATGGTACTGACTGCTTTGAATAATCAACACCAACCTCAACCTTGTACTCTTCCTCTTTCCTGCCAAGTATATGCATCATTTTGCTAATTGTATCTATCAACATCTCTAGCTTTACCTCTGAAGATATCAGTCTCTCTTGATCTGCTTTGTCTTTCTCTATTACTCTTAGCTTTGCCTCCCTTTTTAGTATGTTGGCTTCCACATCAACTACTATCCTTTTCATTTCCTCTAGGGTTGAATGATCTCTTTCTCTTATCTGGAAAACCATCTCTAGGTCAAAAGCACTTGGGTAATGAAAGAGAGTGCACCCTGAAGGTGGCTTTATCTTAGCAGGTATTGCATTGTATACTATATTGAACCTGGCTAAAAATTCTTGTACTGTCTCCCTTGGTTGTATTTTTAAATGGTTGTATTCCTTTATGATGAGAACTTCATTTCCCATGACCACCCACCTATCTAGGAAGACTTGAGTGAATTGATGAAAATTGATAATGCTTGCAGCTGGAAGGTCCTTAAACCAACTCTTAATTTTTCCTTGTAATGATAAAGAAAAAATTCTAATATGCACATCAACTTCTCCTATTTCAAACAGTTCAAGTAAATTCTCAAGATTTTGAATGTGTTCTTCAGCAGTGACTTTTGAGCTTTCTCCATCAAACTTGGGTAGTTTATTTGCAAGATTTGTAGGGAGGGCCCAGAGGATAAGAGGCAAAACTAGAGGCTTGTATCTTTCTAGGACCTTTATGGGTATAGGTAGTGCAAAAATATATTTATGACTTTTTGAGGTTTCAGCAAGAGCAGGACAGGTAACATGAGGCTCATGTTTCACTAGGTCTTTCATAGGTGAATCTGGGGTAGGCACAGGTATATAAGTCTGATCATGGTCTGAAATTTGAGGCTCAGCTTTTCGAGGCTTGAGATCTTTCCAAATGTAGATCTCATTAATGTAGTATTGATTAGGCTTAAAGTAGGATAGAACATAGTTATAGATAATAAAAAAAAAATTTCTTGAATCCAACCTAGGCCTAAGTGTTCTTTCTTTCTAGGATGACTGGTCATGTTTCAGGTTCTTCCTCTAGTGGAGTATTTAGGTCTATTGAGAGTTGTGGAGTTTCAAGGTGGATGATTTCAACAATTTTAAGGCAGGCTGTTGTCCACCATCAGCAACTAAATACCAATCTAAGGATATTTTTGGGTTTTCTGAGGTCCTAAGGAATAATTAGATTGTCACTGACTCAAAGGTCCCACCGTGATCACCATTATGTTAGGGTCCCGTGATTTAGCAGATTGGTAGACCAAATGCACAAGGTAACATCAAACCAGTCTTTGGAGTCCTAGGACCTAGCCTTCCTGGACTCAGAGAGGGCTCTCTCTATTATGTGTGAAGGATGTGAACTTGTTCACTTTAGATGGTTGATTTTAGGCTAGTTGTTAAGTGTAGGGTTAGTTTGCTTGTTTGGTAGGGTAAGATGATTAAGTAGGTAGGTGGAACGAGAGGTTATTAAACATTGGGCTATGTAGTCTATGAAGTCATTGATATCTCAATAGTGAATCAGGGTACATCACAGGGAAAATCTATTGTAGTCATGGATCTTTAAAGTTTATGTGTGAGGTGAGATGGACATTAAGTTTGGGGAAACAAGGTAGGGAAAAGGGCAGTCAAGGATCCTTTGTCAAATACCTATGAACAAGAAGGTCTTAAACACCGATAAGCAAAATATACTAATCATGAGATAGGGCACACCATTTACTCAATGACAATACTTTTAAACAAATAAACATTCAAGATAAACAATCCAGTGGAACAAAGGAAGCAAGAAAAATTATCTAACTCCAATGATCCTACTTTCAAGATTTGAAAACATATAAGAGACAAATAACATCAATAAATGAAGATGGAACTCCTAAAAATCATTCATTAAACTATAAAGAACTTTGAGACAAATTGATAAGGATATACAAAGGGCAAGATCGAAACAAGACCTCTTTGGCTTAACCTAACAATCAATACGTCAAAGAGATATTTCAAGACAGAGTTTAGATAGCATCAAACAAGCAGGGCTTACCATGAATCATATTTTTAAACTAGAATATAAATCCAATGCTGAAATAAACAAGCTTAGATGGGCCTATGAAGCAACTAAGAATTCCTTAAAGTAACCCCGCAGAGGAAAACATAAATACAATAGCAAACAGGAGGACTGAGGTGCCTCAAACAACATTTCTCATCCTATACTCTTCTAATCTATTTCAATATAGAAATATGGACATATGATCAACAAGAATACATGAAAAAATAAGAGATACATCAGCATTAACTAAACTCAGGGATCCTGCAATCAAGCCTTCATCATCATCAATCAAGGAAAATCATCCACAAGCTCCACAACACCAAATTGCTCTTCAACCTCCAAGAACCATGTATTGCTCTCAAACTCATCAAAAGCCCACTATTAAAATTAATCCTCATGCTCTATATAACAATCAAGGAGGAGAAAAACCAAATAGAGTATTTAGAACTCCATTGGCTAAACAGAAGTATCTCTATTGTCCTTGAGGCCTTGCAAGGCCCAAGGAACAAAGTATCTAAAATAAATATCTTTTCGGCCATTTACAGAAAATAAATTGACCTTTAGGCTCTGAAAAGCCTCCTAAAGCTTTCCAAATGCACATTTTTTATTTTCAACCATAGGAGCGCAACACTATGTTTTGAAATGAAATTTTAAGCGAGGAGCGCAACACAGGAACAAGAAAAATGGGTCTTCTTACAACATCGTTTTGAAGGCCTTCCCGATGTCGGAAAAGGCTCCGTGATGGCCTGTTGGAAATCCCTTGAAGTTTAATTTCCAGATATACCCTTGGTTTTCCAATATTACCTCTACAACCTTTCCAAAAAGTGAAAATTCCAAGACTGATAAGAGCACAACACATGTCCTGAAAAGTAGGGAGAATGATGAAAAAATGAGTGTTTTTGACCCTTTTGGGGGATCGCAACAACTCCAATTGATCTGAAACTTTCTAAGCATGTTATATGAGTGATGAGGAATCCAAAAATGCAAGCCTTCCCTCTTGAATATTCCCTGAAAAATAGCATAGCACCAAGTGTGCTGCGCTCCTAGCCTCAAAATTTGCAAAAAACAAAAAATTGTCCAAATTCTCCCAAATTTGGTGGATAAGTCCTTCATAGGGTTTGGGAGACCTGTAGAAAATATTGAGGCAAGAATCGAAGGTTTACTTGGTATTTTCCTCTTTTTAGTGTTTTGAATTTGAATTAGGACCTCTTTGATATGCCAATGAAAAAAGGTGTGATGGTAGTCTTGTTGGTGTCTTTATCATGGCTGTTGTCTTCATTTTCATTATCATACTTCCCACTTTCTTTACTGTCACTATGAATACTCTTTGTGTTGCCTTTACTTTTCTTATCATTATTGGTGACCTTAAGACTGCTTTTCTCCTCATTAACAATCCCTGCATTTGTGTCTTCTTAATTTTGTTCTTGACTTCCTTCTTGAGAGGCACTTTCATTTTCTCCCATGCTAGCATTACTACCCTGATCTTCATCATTGTCATTCTCTTCCATGTCTTTTGCATTGTATCCTATATGTTTACAACATTATCATTTACATTTTCATTTTATTTGTTGTCATGGTTAGAGGTATCTTCATCACTGTTTGGTGCATTTTCATCCTCTTGGCTGCCTTTTCAGTTCATGGGATCACTATTGTCACTATTGTTAGGACTATTAGTCATTAGGTTTTCTTGATTACTTTCATGACTGCCATTAGTCCTTTCACTACTTGGCCCACTGTCTTCATTGTTTGGCTCATCAAAATCTACCTCTATTTCTTGGTTGGCATTTCTTTCTTCCTTTTCATCTAGCTCACTGCCTTTGTTTTCAGAATTTGTCTCTTCATCCTGGCTTGCATCTTGATCGCTGTCATGATCTTCTTCATTTTCTGCTGTGTCATCTTCTCCACTGTCTAGCTCACTATTTTCATCTTTAAAATCTGCCTCTGTCTCTATATCTCCAATGTTATCCCCCTCATTATTTGCTTCTTCATGACTTGTCATTTTTTGATTCATCATGTGTTTCTTCTTCCTCACTTTTTCCTCCTAGCAGAAGAAAAATTATAGGCACGCAGCACTGGGCCAGTTGGGTGGCTGAACGCACGATGCTGTGCAGAGCTGCATGCGTCATCGCCAAGGCTGCACACACAGTCGGCAAGGCTGCACGCACAGTCAGCAAGGTTGTACGCACAGTCGGCAAGGCTGCACACACAGTCACCAAGACTGCACGCACAATCGGCAAGGCTGCACGCACAGTCGGCAAGGCTGCACGGACAGTCGGCAAGGCTGCACACACAGTCGGCAAGGATGCACGCACAATCGGCAAGGCTACATGCACCGTCGGCAAGGCTGCACGCACAGTCGAGAAGGCTTCATGCACAGTCGGCAAGGCTGCACGCACAGTCAGCAAGGCTGCACGCACAGTCAACAAGGCTGCACTTGAAAAATTAGGCTCCCTTATACTGATACTCTTTACAATTTGTCTCTTTAATGTAGTGAAAACCCCTTTTACCTTGGCAAGCTATGGAGGTCACCTTCAGATATCCTTTGAAAACCTTCTTCTGGTTGTCATCATGTGCGTCTTTACCCACACCATTTTTCCCATTGTCTTCACTATTTTTCCCATCAAAATATGCCTCTGTCTCTTGACTGTCATTTGTTTCTTCCTCTTCATTAGGCTTATTGCATTTGTCACTGCCCTCTTCTTCATCACTGTCTTCTTTCTCTTGATTGTGATTTTCCTCTTTGTCACTCCTTTCTTTGTCTTCTTCCTCATCCACTTTTTCCTCATTTTCACTTTCTTCTTCCTTAGGGTTTTTCACATTTTCTCTAAGTTTTACCTTTCAAAATAGCATGAGAGGGAGGCAAGGATCTAATATCTGTTATAAAAACCCTCAGGAGGTGATAGGCAGAAAAAAGGAGGATATTTGAGTAATTTTGAGGCTTGCAATTTCTTAAAAAAACCTTCTGATAGGAGCGCAATGCAGAGTTGTCGGGTCAGGCAAGTCAGGTCAGTGCCTTGTGCCAAATGCGTAGCATGAAGGCGCAGCACCAACTCTTGAACGCGCAATGCCAATTTGCAGAGGGAATTGGAGGCATTCTCGGTGTCGGAATGAGCTCCCTGATAGCTTGTTGGAAAGCTTGTTGAGTTTAATTTCCAAAAAGTCTTTTGGTTTTCCATTTGGTTCCATTTACCTGTCCAAAAACTGATTCTCCCAACATTGGTCAAAAAGTGTTGAATGATGGTGTAGAAATGCAGAGTGCTGGTGCAGAAAAATTTTGGAGGCCTTCTTAACTCCAAATTGAGCTCAGGATAGCTCATTAGAAATCGCTTCTAGTATATTTGTCATTTGACTCATCAAGAAAGTCATTTGGACACTCTAGATGTGAGAAAACTTGATTTGTGTAAGGTCACTCCAGCAGTGTAGAAATTCTCCTGTGACACCTGTATTTTTGACATTGCTCCCAAACCATGATACCTGTGTAAAAAATGAAGGAGGTTTTTCTTCTTGGGCATATTATGGAAAAAATAATCTCTCACTTTTTTCAAATTCATCTTTGTTTGGTCAGAAACACAGTTTGAAGCAAAACTGGCCCTAGGTGTGATACATGACTTGTCTTTCGGAAAGAATTCCTGGAAAAAGATGGAGGAATGATGTTTATGAGTTGGTATGGCTTCATTATCACTGATATGACCTACCATATGGATCTTCTTCTCTTATTCCTCTTTTCCATAGCAAACCCTAGCTTAGTTGGAAGAGGAAATTAGGGTTTGGTGTAGGGAATTTAGGACTGCCTTGTAGAGGGAATGGAATGAAGGGGTTAAGGGTTGTCTAAATTCTTGGGTAAATTTTGGGGGATAGGGATAGATGTTAGGGAGTAGGGGAAAGTATAATTTCAAGGATTGAGTGAGGGGAAGGGGTCCAAAATGGAAAAACACATGCCTAGTCTCGAAAAGTGTCAAATTGTGGCAATAGATTAGGTTTTGTAGAAAAACGATGATTTTGAGGGATACGAGTGATGGGAAGTGTTTATGAAGGTATATTAAGGATAGGAGGAGGTGTAAGAGCATCAGGATACAAGCCTTGTTGATGATTTAACCATGGAGTTCATGAAAATAAGAAAAATTCCCTTAAAAACCCTAGATGGACAATGGAGGAGTTAGGAAAAACAAAATAGAGGGTTGAGGAAAAAGGTGGAAAAAAATAGTGATAATGAGTGGCATGAGTCCATGATGGGTCCTTTTGGAGTAGTGAGCTGACCTTGACATAATGGGATGATGAAATAGTGAAAAATTTATCCTAAGGATAATGAGGGCAGTGAGATTTCTAGAACTCACAATGTTCATGAGCTTTGTTTCTAGAAATCTAGGATAAGCATTTAGTCATCCATGAGAAGCAAAAATTATTGATGACTAACAGTGGCTCCACTTGGGGAGGGCAGCTCCTTTTCAGGAGGTGTCCAGAACTTTAGATCTCTTGGTTTTAAGAAGGCCAGTGCCTCATCCATTGGGCAGACCTTTCTTCTTTTCATTTGTTGTTGCTTCTCTGAAGTAATGATTTCAATAATATGAAAACATGATTAGCTCAACTTCATCTTTACCTACTCGACCTACTTTCCTAACATTTTTTTCTTCCTTGGGTGCACTTGAACTGACAAACCCCTTGAAATCCTTTTCTTTTGAAAGAAAAAACAAACTATCTACTTCTACACTTATTTCTTCCAAGAGTTCAGATTATGCTAGTGAACTCTTTTTATTCTCTACCTAGACTATTTGACTGTCAAGATTAAGCAGTATGACAAACTTCATTCTCTAAGCTACTGACAAGAAATTTAAAACATGATTTGAACCAGGATTAGACAATATGATTGATCATGAGTTGTGGCATTGAGACAAGCTGCACAAAAACATTATTTTCATAAAAACAAAACTAGAAGGTATGAGGGGTGTGTTTCATCATTTGCTAATCATCCCTATCCTTCTTCTTGGTTCAGATTTAAGCATGTGGAACCAGTATTTTTCATTCCTAATCTATTTTATTTTGAAAAGTTAAGCTTGAATGATTTGACTGGCATTATTTCACTAACTTATCAACAATAAATTGAAAACATGTTCATGATTAGGCTAGATG
This sequence comes from Pinus albicaulis, assembly GCA_034641835.2. NCBI lineage: Eukaryota > Viridiplantae > Streptophyta > Pinopsida > Pinales > Pinaceae > Pinus > Pinus albicaulis. The sequence continues at coordinate 805,858,203 of CM076581.1, read as the reverse complement.
ACTGAACAAGACCTTCTTTTTGAACAAGTAGTGGCATTTAGGCTTGCACACTTTCAACATTACTATTTTTTGGGTATGGGGTTGTACCTCTTCTTTTCATCTGCCCTCTTTTTCATTTTTCTTTGTTTCTTACTTTTTCTCTCTTTTTGGTCAAAAAAATCTAAAACTGAAGGTGGAAAGATACTCATAGTGTTGAGCTTATTTGCTTGCCTATCTATCCTAATCTAACCTATACATGATATACATTCAGCTGGTGAACTCTCTTTTCCAATACAGCCAATCAAGCAGATGATTCCATGAGGGATATGGGTTTAGCTCTTTTAAGGTTTTGAAAAAATAAGAAGGCAATTCCCACCTCATTTGTGTTTGAATAGTAGTTCCTAAAATGTTTTTGAAATTCTGCATCAAACTGCTCTTGACATGTTTTACTCCCTCTTTAGATATCTCTAATAAATCAGCAAAGGGATCTTGAAATAATACCTGAATGTGAAGATTTGGAAAATAAGCTTGATCCAGGACTACTTCTTCCTCAACTTGGCTAAGCTTGGGACTCTTTTGGGAAAGAAAATCCTTCTCTTCTTCATGATCATCTGCACTGTCAGACTCATCATATATTGCCATGTTGTCCTCTAGCAAACCTAATTGAATAGAGCCATAGTTGTTCTCTTTCTCTTGTGAAGGCTAGACATAGGGCTGAATGTGTTCTTTGTTGTTAAAATCAATACCCAAATATTGCTGATTGCTGATTTCATTAAGGTTGTCTTTGATGAACTGAAAGGAAGCACAAAAAAGAGGTAAAGACCCTTCATTTTCTCCTACAATTTCCACAATTTCTTCTTCACTGTCATAGCTGAGTGGTATTTGCTGATCACTATATTTGAGCTGTCGAAAATGACTTTATTTGTCCCACAAACTAATCACTTATTGTTCTATAGTGTTATCTTGAGTTTGGAGAACATAATCATCATAATATTGGTCATATTTGGGCAGCTTATTCATAGGAGGAATGCCATCCATTATGCACATTTGACCTGCAGATTGTTCCACCATATGAAAAGGAGAGTGTTCATGGCCAATAGCTTCTCCTTTAGCAATATGAAATGACTCGAAGCACAAGGGTAGGGACTCAATAGGTGCTGGCTCATCTTCCATTTCTTGTTTTTTAATCCAAATAGTCATACCAAGATGATTTGAGGGGAGAATTTTTGGATTTGAAAAAGGGTTTGTATTATCCATTTCTTCCCTTAATGATTCTTTAGAGAATTCTACCTTATTTTTATTTTCAATTTTCTTGTAGTACTCTCTTAATAGTGAAGCACAAGATGTAGGAAGGCATATAGTACTTACTTGAAAACTTTTTGCATCTTCTTCTTTGCAACCTTGCTCAGCCAGTATGTTTTGATAGCTATCTTTGCATTGAAATGACTGATTTGGTTCTTCCCAAGAAAATGGTACTCGCTACTTTGAATAATCAACACCAACCTCAACCTTGTACTCTTCCTCTTTCCTGCCAAGTATATGCATAATTTTGTTGATTGTATCTATCAACATGTCTAGCTTTACCTCTAAAGATATCAGTCTCTCTTGATATGCTTTTTCTTTCTCTATTACTCTTAGCTTTTCCTCCCTGTTTAGTATCTTGGCTTCCACATCAACTGTTATCCCTTGCATTTCCTCCAGGGTCGAAGGATCTCTTTCTCTTATCTGGAAAACCATATCTAGGTCAAAAGCACTTGGGTAATGCAAGAGAGGCCACCCTGAAGGTGGCTTTATCTTAGCAGGTATTGCATTATATACTTTATTGAACCTGGCTAAAAATTCTTGTACTGTCTCCCCTGGTTGTCTTTTTAAATGGTTGTATTCCTTTATGATGAGAACTTCATTTCCCATGACCACCCACCTATCTAGGAAGATGTGGGTGAATGGAAGAAAATTGATAATGCTTGCAGCTGGAAGGTCCTTAAACCAACTCTTAATTTTTCCTTGTAATGATAAGGAAAACATTCTAATACGCACATCATCTTCTCCTATTTCAAACAGGTCAAGTAAATTCTCAAGATTTTGAATGTGTTCTTCAGCAGTGACTTTTGAGCTTTTTCCATCAAATCTGGGTAGTATATTTGCAAGAATTGCAGGGAGGGCCTGGAGGATAGGAGGCAAATCTAGAGGCTTGTATATTTCTGGGACCTTTGTGGGTATAGGTAGTGCAAAAATATATTTATGACTGTTTAAGGTTTCAGCAAGAGCAGGATAGGTAACATGAGGCTCATGTTTCACTAGGTCTTTCATAGGTGAATCCGGGGTAGGAAAACGTGTATAAGTATTCTCATGGTCTGAAATTTGAGGCTTAGATTTTCGAGGCTTGAGATCTTTCCAAATGTAGATCTCATTAGTGTATTTTTGATCAGGCTTAAAGTAGGATAGAACATAGTTATATATAAAAACAATAATTTCTTGAATCCAACCTAGGCCTAAGTGTTCTTTCTTTCTAGGATGACTGGTCATGTTTCAGGTTCTTCCTCTAGTGGAGTCTTTAGGTCTATTGAGAGTTGTGGAGTCGCCAGGTGGATGATTTCAACTATTTTAAGGTAGGCTGCTATCCACCATCAGCAACTGAATACCAATCTAAGGCTATTTGTGGGTTTCTGAGGTCCTATGGAATACTTCGATTGTCACTGACTCAAAGGTCCCACCATGATCACCATTATGTTAGGGTCCCATGATTTAGCATATTGGTAGACCAAATGCATAGGGTAACATCGGACTAGTATTTGGAGTCCTAGGACCTAGCCTTCCTGGACTCAGAGAGGGATCTCTCTATTATGTGTGAAGGATGTGAACTTGTTCGCTTTAGATGGTTGATTTTAGGCTAGTTGTTAAGTGTAGGGTTTGTTTGTTTGTTTGGTTGGGTAAGATGATTAAGTAGGATAGGTGGAAGGAGATGTTATCAAACATTGGGCTATGGAGTCTATGAAGTCATTGATATCTCAATAGTGAATCAGGGTACATCATAGGGAAAATCTAGTGTAGTCAATGGATCTTTAAAGTTTATGTGTGAGGTGAGATGGACATTAAGTTTGGGGAAACAAGGTAAGGAAAAGGGAAATCAAGAATCCTTTTTCAAATACCTATGAATAAGAAGGTCTTAAACACCAATAAGCAAAAGATACTAATCATGAAATAGGGGACACCATTTACTCAATGACAATACTTTTAAACAAATAAACATTCAAGATAAACAATCCAGTGGAACAAAGGAAGCAAGAAAAATTATCTAACTCCAATGATCCTACTTTCAAGATTTGAAAACATATAAGAGACAAATAGCATCAATAATTGAAGAGGGAACTCCTAAACATCATTCATTAAACTATAAATAACTTTGAGACAAAGTGATAAGCATGTACAAAGGGCAAGATCGAAACAAGACCTCTTTGGATTAACCTAACAATCAATACATCAAAGAGAGATGTCAAGACCGAGTTTAGATATCATCAAACAAGAAGGGCTTACCATGAATCATATTTTTAAACTAGCATATAAATCCAATGATGAAATAAACAAGCTTAGGTGGGCCTAAGGAGCAACTAATAATTCCTTAAACTAACTCAACAGAGGAAAACATAAAGACAATAGCAAACAGGAGGACTGAGGTGCCTCAAACAAAATTTCTCATCCTATACTCTTCTAATATATTTGAATATAGAAATATGGACATATGATCAACAAGAAGACATGAACAAATAAGAGATACATCACCATTAACTAAACTCAGGGATCTTGCAAGCAAGCCTTCATCATCATCAATCAAGGCAAATCATCCACAAGCTCCACAATACCAAATTTCTCTTCAACCTCCAAGAACCATGTATTGCTCTCAAAATCATCAAAATCCTACTATTACAATGAATCCTCATTCTCTATATAACAAGCAAGGAGGAGAAAAACCAATATATTATTTATAATTCCATTGGCTAAACAGAAATATCTCTATTGTCCTTGAGGCCTTGCAAGGCCCAAGGCACAAAATATCTAAAATAAATATCTTTTCGGCCATTTATAGCAAAGAAATTGACCTTTAAGCTCCGACAAGCCTCCTAAAACTTGCCAAATGCATATTTTTACTTTTCAACCACAGGAGCGCAGCACTATGTTTTGAAATGAAATTTTATGCCAGGAGTGCAGCACAGGAACAAGAAAAATGGGTCTTCTTACAATAGTGTTTTGAAGGCCTTCCTAATGTCAGAAAAGGCTCTGTGATGGCTTGTTGGAAACACCTTGAAGTATGATTTCGAGATCTACCCTTGGGAATGAAAAGGGAACTCTGAGCATGTTATATGAGTGATGAGGAATCCAAAAATTCAAGCCTTCCCTCTTGAAGATACCCTGAGAAAGAGCGTAGCACCAGGGGTGTTGCACTCCTAGCCTCAAAATTTGCAAAAAACAAAAACTTGTCCAAATTCTCCCAAATTTGGTGGATAAGTCCTTCATAGGGTGTGGGAGACCTGTAGAAAATATTGAGGCAAGATTCCAAGGTTTACTTGGTCTTTTCCTCTTTTTAGTGTTTTGAAATTGAATGAGGGCGTCTTTGATATGCCAATGAAAAAAAGTGTGATGGTAGTCTTGTTGGTGCCTTTATCATGGCCGTAGTCTTCATTTTCATTATCATTCTTCCCACTTTTTTTATTGTCACTATGACTGCTCATTGTGTTTCCTTTAATTTTCTTATCATTATTGGTGACCTTAAGACTACTTTTCTCCTCATTAATGATCCCTACATGTGTGTCTTCTTCATTTTGTTCTTGACTACCTTCTTCAGAGGCACTTTCATTTTCTCCCATGCTAGCATTACTTCCCTGATCTTCATCATTGTCATTCTCTTCCATGTCTCCTACATTGTCATCCTCTATGTTTACAACATTATCATTTACATTGTCATTTTCTTTGTTGTCATGGTTAGAGGTGTCTTCATCATTGTTTGGTGCATTTTCATCCTCTTGGCTACCTTTTGAGTACATGGGATCACTGTTGTCACTATTCTTAGGACTATTAGTCATTATTTTTTCTTGATTACTTTCATGAATGTCATTAGTCCTTTCACTGCTTGGCCCACTGTCTTCATTGTTTGGCTCATCAAAATCTGCCTATGTTTCTTGGCTGTCATTTGTTTCTTCCTTTTCATCTATCTCACTGCCTTTGTTTTCAGAATTTGACTCTTCATCCTAGCTTGCATCTTGATCACTGTCATGATATTCTTCATTTTTTGCTGTGTCATATTCTCCACTGTCTAGCTCACTGTTTTCATCTTTAAAATCAGCCTATGTCTCTGTATCTCCAATTTTATCCTCCTCATTATTTGCTTCTTCATGATTTGTGATTTTATGCTTCATCATGTGTTTCTTCTTCCTCACTTGTTCCTCCTAACAGAAGAAAAGGTACAGGAACGCAGCACTGGGCCAGTCGGGTGGCTGAACGCATAGCGTCGTTCAAGGTTGCACGCGTCGTCGGCAAGGCTACAAAAATAGTCGGCAAGGCTGCACGCACAGTCGGCAAGGCTACACACACTGTCGACAAGGCTGCACGCATAGTAGGCAAGGCTGCACGCACAGTCAGCAAGGCTTCACGTACAGTCGAAAAGGCTGCGTGCACCATCGGTAAGGCTACAAGCACAGTCGACAGATCTGCACGCACAGTCGGCAAGGCTGCATGCACAGTTGGAAAAGCTGCACTTGAAAGCTTAGGCTCCTTTATACTGATACTCTTTACAATTTATCTCTTTAATGTAGTGAAAACCCCTTTGATCTTGGCAAGCTACGGAGGTCAACTTCAGATAACCTTTGAAAACCTTCTACCTGTTGTCATCATGTGCATATTTACCCACACCATTTTTCCCACTGTCTTCACTGTTTTTCCCATCAAAATCTGCCTCTGTCTCTTGACTGTCATTTGTTTCTTCCTCTTCATTAGGCTCATTGCATTTGTCATTGCCCTCTTCCTCATCACTGTCTTCTTTGTCTTGACTATGATTTTCCTCTTTGTCATTGCTTTCTTTGTCTTCTTCCTCATCCTATTTTTCCTCATTTTCACTTTCTTCTTCCTTAGGGTTTTTCACATTTTCTCTAAGTTTTACCTTTCAAAATAGCATGAGAGGGAGGCCAGGATCTAATATATGTTATAAAACCCGCAGGAGGTGATAGGTAGAAAAAATGAGGATATTTGAGTAATTTTTAGGCTTGAAATTTCTTTAAAAAACCTCCTGATAGGAGCACAACGCAGAGTTTTCGGGTCAGGCAAGTCGGGTCAATGCCTTGTGCCAAAAGCATAGCACCAAGGCGCAGCACCAACTTTTGAACGCGCAGCGCCAATTTGTAGAGGGCATTTAGAGGCTGTCCTGGTGTCTGAATGAGCTCCATGATAGCTTGTTTGAAATCTTGTTGAGTTTACTTTCCAAAAATTCTTTTTTTTCCCATTTGGTGTCCATTTACCTGTCCAAAAACGGATTCTCTGAACACTGGTCAAAAAGTGTTGAATGATGGTGCAGAAATGAAGAGTGCCGGTGCAAACAACTTTTGGAGGCCTTCCTTAACTCCAAATTGAGCTCATGATAGCTCATTGGAAAGATATTATAGTATATTTTTCATTTTAATCATCAAGAAAGTCATTTGGACACTCCAGATGTGAGAAAACCTGATTTTCCTAAGGTCACTCCAGCAGTGTAGAAATTCTCTTGGGACACCTGTATTTTTTACATTGCTACCAAACCATGATACTTGTGTAGAAACTGAAGGGGTTTTTTCTTCTTGGGCCAATGATGGACAAAAACCTCTCTCACTTTTGTCAAATTCATCTCTTTTTGGGCAGAAACACAGTTTGAAGAAAAACTGGACCTAGGTATGATACCTGGCTTGTCTTTCGGAAAGAATTCCTGGAAAAAGATGGAGGAATGATGTTTATGAGTTGGTATGGCTTCATTATCACTGATATAACCTACCATATGGATCTTCTGCTCTTATGCCTCTTTTCCATAGCAAACCCTAGCTTAGTTGGAAGATGAAATTAGGGTTTGGTGTAGGGAATTTAGGACTGCCTTGTAGAGGGAATGGAATGAAGGGGTTAAGGGTTGTCTAAATTCTTGGGGAAGTTTTGGGGGATAGGGATAGATGTTAGGGAGTAAGGGAAAGTATAATATAAAGGTTTGAGTGAGGGAAAGGGGTCCAAAAGGGAAAAACACAGGCCTAGTCTCGAAAAGTGTCAAATTGTGGCAATATACTAGGTTTTGTAGGAAAACAATGATTTTGAGGGATATGGGTGATGGGAAGTGTTTATGAAGGTATATTAAGGATGGGAGGAGGTGTAAGAGCATTAGGATACAAGCCTTGTTGATGATTTAACCATGGAGGTCATGAAACCAAGAAAAAATCCCTTAAAAACCCTAGATGGACAATGGAGGAGTTAGGAAAAACAAAATAGAGGGTTGAGGCAAAAGGTGGAAAAAAATAGTGATAATGAGTGGCATGAGCCCATGATGGGTCCTTTGGGAGTACTGAGATGACCTTGACATGATGGGATGATGAAATAGTGAAAAATTTATCCTAAGGATAATGAGGGCAGTAAGATTTCTAGAACTCACAATGTTCATGAACTTTGTTTCTAGAAATCTAGGAAAAACATTTAGTCATCCATGAGAAGCAAAAATTACTGATGACTAATAGTAGCTCCACTTGGGGAGGGCAGCTCCTTTTCAGGAGGTGTCCAGAACTTCAGATCTCTTGGTTTTAAGAAGGCCAGTGTCTCATCCATTGGGCAGACCTTTCTTCTTTTCATTTGCTGCTGCTTCTCTGAAGTAGTGATTTCAATAATCTGAAAACATGATTAGCTCAACTTCATCTTTACCTACCCGACCTACTTTTCTAACATTTTTTTTCTTCCTTGGGTGCACTTGAACTGGAAAATACCTTGACATCCTTTTCTTTTGAAAGAAAAAACAAACTATCTACTTCTACACTTATTTCTTCCAAGAGTTCAGATTATGCTAGTGAACTCTTTTTATTCTCTACCTAGACTATTTGACTGTCAAGATTAAGCAGTATGATAGACTTCATTCTCTAAGCTACTGACAAGAAATTTAAAACATGATTTGAACTAGGATTAGACAATCTGATTGATCATGAGTTGTGGCATTGAGACAAGCTGCACACAAACATTATTTTCATAAAAACAAAACTAGAAGGTATGAGGGGTGTGTTTCATCATTTGCTAATCATCCCTCTCCTTCTTCTTGGTTCAGATTTAAGCATGTGGAACCAGTATTTTTCATTCCTAATCTATCTTCTTTTGACAAGTCAATCTTGAATGATTTGATTGGCATTATTTCACTAACTTATCAACAATAAATTGAAAACATGTTCAACCATGATTAGGCTAGATGACTTAACAAGACCTTCTTTTTGAACAAGTAGTGGCATTTAGGCTTGCGCACTTTCAGCGTTACTATTTTTTGGGTATGGGGTTGTAACTCTTCTTTCCTATTTTTCATTTTTCTTTGTTTCTTACTTTTTTTCTCTTTTTGGTCAAAACAATATAAAACTAAAGGTGGAAAGATGCTCATAGTGATGAGCTTATTTGCTTGCCTATCTATCCTAATCTATCCTATACATGATATACATTCAGCTGGTGAACTCTCTTTTCCAATACAACCAATCAAGCAGATGATTCCATGAGGGATCTGGGTTTAGCTCTTTGAGTGTTTTGAAAAAATCAAAAGGCCATTCCCACCTCATATGTGTTTGAACAGTAAAGCCTAAAATGTTTTTGAAATTCTGCATCAAACTTCTCTTGACATGTTTTACTCCATCTTTAGATGTCTCTAATAAATCAGCAAAGGGATCTTGAAATAATAGTTGAATGTGAGGATTTGGAAAATAAGCTTGATCCAGGACTGCTTCTTCCTCCACTTGGCTAAGTTTGGGAATCTTTTGGTAAAGAAACTCCTTCTCTTCCTCATGATTATCTGCATTTTCAGACTCATCATATATTGCCATGTTGTCCTGTAGCAAACCTAATTGAATAGAGCCATAGCTATTCTCTTTCTCTTGTAAAGGCTAGACATAGGGCTGAATGTGTTCTTTGTTGTTAAAATCAATACCCAAAGATTGCTGATTTCTGATTGCATTAAGGTTATATTTGATGAACTGAAAGGAAGCACAACAAAGAGGTAAAGACACTTCATTTTCTCCTAAAATTTCTGCAATTTCTTCTTCAGTTTCATAGCTGAGTGATATTTGCTGATCACTATATTTGAGCTATCAAAAATAACTATCTTTGTCCCATAAACTAATCATTGATTGTTCTGTAGTGTTATCTTGAGTTTGGAGAACATAATCATCATAATATTGGTCATATTTGGGCAGCTTATTCATAGGAGGAATTTCATCCATTATGCACATTTGACCAATAGATTGTTCCACCAAATGAAAAGGAGAGTGTTCATGGCCAATAGCTTCTCCTTTAGAAATCTGAAATGACTCGAAGCACAAGGGTAGGGACTCAATAGGTGCTGGCTCATCTTCCATTTCTGGTTTTGTAATCCAAACAATCATACCAAGATTATTTGAGGGGAGAAATTTTGGATTTGAAAAAGGGTTTGTATTATCCATTTCTTCCCTTATTGATTCTTTAGGGCATTCTACCTTATTTTTATTTTCAATTTTCTTGTAATACTCTCTTAATAGTGAAGCACAAGATGTAGGAAGGCATATAGTACTTACTTGACTTTCTGCATCTTCTTCTTTACAACCTTGCTTAGCCAGTATGTTTTGATAGCTATCTTTGCATTGAAATGACTGATTTGGTTCTTCCCAAGAAAATGGTACTGGTTGCTTTGAATAATCAACACCAACCTCAAACTTGTACTCTTCCTCTTTCCTGCCAAGTATATGCGTAATTTTGCTGATTGTATCTATCAACATCTCTAGCTTTACCTCTGAAGATATCAGTCTCTCTTGATCTGCTTTGTCTTTCTCTATTACTCATAGCTTTGCCTCCCTGTTTAGTATCTTGGATTCCACATCAACTGCTATCCTTTGCATTTCCTCCAGGGTCGAAGGATCTCTTTCTCTTGTCTAGAAAACCATCTCTAGGTCAAAAGCACTTGGGTAATGCAAGAGAGCCCACCCTGAAGGTGGCTTTATCTTAGCAGGTATTGCATTGTATACTTTATTGAACCTGGCTGAAAAGTCTTGTACTATCTCCCTTGGTTGTCTTTTTAAATGGTTTTATTCCTTTATGATGAGAAATTCATTTCCCATGACCACCCACCTATCTAGGAAGACTTGAGTGAATTAATGAAAATTGATAATGCTTATAGTTGGAAGGTCCTTAAACCAACTCTTAATTTTTCCTTGTAATGATAAGGCAAACATTCTAATACGCACATCATCTTCTCCTATTTCAAACAGGTCAAGTAAATTCTCAAGATTTTGAATGTGTTCTTCAGCAGTGACTTTTGAGCTTTCTCCATCAAATCTGCGTAGTTTATTTGCAAGATTTGCAGGGAGGGCCCGGAGGATAGGAGGCAAAACTAGAGGCTTGTATCTTTCTAGGACGTTTGTGGGTATAGGTAGTGCAAAAAGATATTTATGATTGGTTGAGGTTTCAGCAAGAGCAAGACAGGTAGCATGAGGCTCATGTTTCACTAGGTATTTCACAGGCGAATCCGGGGTAGGCACAAGTGCATAAGTCTGCTTATGGTCTGAAATTTGAGGCTCAACTTTTCGAGGCTTGAGATCTTTCCAAATGTAGATCTCATTAGTGTATTCTTGATCAGGCTTAAAGTAGGATAGAACATAGTTATAGATAAAAACAATAATTTCTTGAATCCAACCTAGGCCTAAGTGTTCTTTCTTTCTAGGATGACTGGTCATGTTTTAGGTTCTTCCTCCAGTGGAGTCTTTCGATCTATTGATGGTTGTGGAGTCGCCAGGTGGATGATTTCAACTATTTTAAGGGAGGCTACTATCCACTATCAGCAAATGAATACCAATCTAAGGATATTTGTGGGTTTTCTGAGGTCCTAAGTGTTGGGTTTGTGTTATATTATGTCCACGACTAGTCACACATGGGGGGGTCACAGGGGGTGCGGTATCCCCCCCTATCAAGGTCTAGGGCAGTGCCCCGGAAATTTTTTTTGGTCCTTATTTTCCGATGGGCGGACCTGCCCATGGTTTTGTGCATGGGTTTGCACATGGTTTTGGGGCATGATGGTTTTCGGCCCGTGGTATTTTGTAGATCCGTTCAAGGGAACTACGGTTATGTTCTAATCTAGGGTTAATGGATTGGGGTTTATGTATGCTTCAACATGTATATATATGTGTTGTAACACTAAAAGGAATATAATGAAAAATAAATATGGTCGTCCCGATTTGGGATCCAGAGGAAAATCTCTGTGTTTATCTGTTTTATGTTTTATGCTCTCGCTATTTTTTATTTTATGTTTTAAGATTCGTTAGTAGATAATTTTTGTACAGGGTTAAAACCTAAATTTGGTATCAGAGCGGTTTTGGCTTCAAGGGGACACCTTTTCTGTTGAAGGGGTTTTTTGCTCGGGCCTGAGGTAGACCCTGTTCAGTGGGAGATCTGCAGGATCGATTTTTGCGGTGAAAGAAGATGGCGAGCGGCGGGAAGATAGAGATCGAGAAATTTAATGGTCAGAGTTTCGAGTTTTGGAAGCTCAAGATGGAGGATTTGCTGGTGGATAAAGATCAGTGGATTGCGGTAGATCCAGGTACTAAACCAACGACAATGTCAGATGAAGATTGGAAGAAGCTGGATTGGAAGGCAAAGAGCACAATACGATTGTGTGTCTCAGATTCAGTATTGTTGAATGTATCTGGGGAAGCTACGGCGAAGACCTTGTGGGACAAGCTAGGGACTTTGTACCAATCTAAGTCTCTGGTGAATAATTTTTTCCTGCGGAAAAGATGTATAACCTGAGGATGAAGGATGGAGAATCAGTGACAGAGCATATGAACGCCTTAAATATTGTGGTAAGTCAGCTGTCATCTGTTGATATTAAAATCTCAGATGAAGATAAGTGCATCATTTTGTTGTGTTCTCTACCAGATTCGTGGGACAGTCTGGTTATTGCAATATGTAGCAATACAACTACCTTGAATTTTGATGACATTGTCTAAGCCTTGCTATTGGAGGAAATGAGACGGAGAAATATGGAGGGTAAGAATGGAAATGCCTTATCTGTAAGAGGAAGGTCCCATAACGGAAACAAGAATAAGGTTTCGAGAGGGAGATCTAAATCTCCTAGAAATTTTGTAAAGGTGTGCTAGAAATGCGGAAAGGAAGGGCACTACAAAAAGGATTGCAGATCTAAAGCTCCTGAGAAAGGAAAGGGATCTGATGATTCTCCTTCTGAAGAAGCAACAAACACCTTGAATGAAGGTGGGGATGTGTATTTGGCTTCTTCTTAAAATACACATGTAGATCATGAGTCATGGTTGATTGACTCGGGTGCATCCTTTCACTTCACTCCCCATAGGGAGTGGTTATGTGAGTATGAGAAATATGATGGTGGTGATGTCTTCTTAGGTGATGATAGGAAGGCCAGAATCGTCAGACGTGGAAAATTCAAGCTGAAGCTGCAAGGTGGAAGAATTAAAACATTTCCTGGTGTTCTGCACATTCCTGCATTGGCCAGAAATCTGATTTTTGTAAGCAAGATGGATGATGCAGGTGTAAAAACAGTGGTTGAGAAAGATGTTTGTAAGATGGTTCGGGGAGAACTGGTATTAATGCAGGGAGTTTGGATTGGAACTTTATACAAGCTTGAGGGAAACACTGTTATTGATGGGTGCAACAATTATGTGGTTCCTGAAGGTGGAGCGGAAAGCCTAGCGGTCTCTGGAGAAAAGACCATGCTATGGCATCAAAGGCTTGGACATATTGGAGAGAAGGGCCTTCAGATACTGCCCATGCATGTGATAGGTATGGTGGAAGGTATGTCTAGTAGCTCTTTGGATTCTTTTGATTGCAGCCACAGACTTTCTCAATATGGGAAGTAGAATCGGGTGAATTTTGCTTCTGGTGCTAAGGGGGCGAACAAGATATTAGAGCTTGTGCACAGTGATGTGTTTGGACCTGTGTCAGTTCCATCACTGGGTAAGTATGTGTACTGTGTTTCATTTATAGATGACTTCTCAAGGAATACATGGATATATTTCTTGAGGAATAAATCTAAAGTCTTTGACAGATTTCAAGAATTTAAGGCTCTGGTGGAAAACCAGACAGAGAAGAAGATAAAGGTGCTGAGGACAGATAATGGTGGGGAGTTCTGCAAGAAGGAATTTGAAGAGTTATGTAAGAAGTGTGGTATAGCACGACATAATAATACTCCATACACACCTCAACAAATCGGAGTTGCAGAAAGAATGAATATAACGCTGATGGAAAAGGCAAGAAGCATGCTCAGTGGTACCGGGTTAGGACAAGAATTTTGGGCAGAGGCAGTGGAGACTGCATGTTGCTTGGTTAATAGATCACCTTCATCAGCGTTGGAGGATAAGACTCCACATGAGGTATGGACTGGTAAGAAACCCTCTCTTTCACATCTGAGGGTATTTGGATGTGATGCATATGTACATGTTCCAAAGGAGAAAATGAGCAAGTTGGATAATAAATTTGAATGGTGCATCTTTATTGGGTATAAGGATGGTTTAAAGGGTTACAAGCTTTGGAACCCGGAAACAAGGAAGGTTGTGTACAACCAAGATGTGGTGTTTAGAGAGGTGAAATATATTTTTAAACATGAAGTCCTACCAAAGAAACCTGAGAAGATAGAGTTTGAGCTAAAGGAGGATGAATCAAACTCTACAATAGAAGAAGATTCAGAAGAGGAAGAGCCACAAAATCCAGCTGTTAGAAGATCAGTTCGGGAAAGAAGAAAACCAAAAAGGTATAGTCCATCTGCTTTCTGTTCAAATTTTGCTTTAACTATAACTGATGATGATCCTAGAACCTTCAGGGAGGCAGTAGATTCAAAGGATGGAAAATTCTGGAAGGAGGCCATGGTTGATGAAATGGCATCCTTGCATAAAAATGGGGCATGGGATCTGGTGGAGTTGTCGGCTGGAAGGAAGCCCATCGGGAGAAAATGGGTGTTTAAGAAGAAGATGAATGTAGAAGGCAAGGTGGAGAAATAAAAATCTCAGTTGGTAGCAAAAGGTTATTCCCAGGTGTCGAGAATTGATTTTGGTGATATTTTTTCTCTTGTTGCCAAAGTTACTTCTATTATATTACTTTTATATGTTGCTGCTGCATTTGATTTTGAGGTAGAACAGATGGATGTGAAGACGAAATTTCTTCACGGGGATCTAGAAGAGGAGATCTACATGAAACAACCTGAAGGATTTATGGTGAAGGGGAAGAAAGAGCTGGTATGCAGGTTAAAGAAGTCTCTGTATGGGTTAAAAATGACACCAAGGATGTGGTATCAGAAATTTGATACCTATATATGGGGACTTGGCTTCACCAGAAGCAAGGAGGATCACTGTGTTTATTTTAAATTAATTGGTGACCGTGTTATTTATTTGGTCATGTATGTGGATGATATGTTGTTGATTGGAAATGACAAGAAATTATCCAAGATTTGATGACCCAGTTGTTCTCCAAATTCGACATGAAGGATCTTGGTGCTGCAAACTATATTTTGGGCATGGAAATTAAGAGAGATTGGGAAAAGAGGAAGCTATGGTTAAACCAGAGGAAGTATGTCGAGACTATATTGCAGAGGATCAATATGAAGGATAGTAAACCAGTGAATGTTCTGATTCTTGTAGGTGCAAAGTTGTTTGCTAAACAGTGTCCCAAGACACAAGAAGAGGAACACAAGAAGAGGAGGGGGATATGTCTTGTGTTCCATATGCAAGTGCGGCTGGTAGCCTGATGTATGCAATGGTATGTACTAAACTAGACATTGCACATGCAGTGGGAGTATTGAGCAGGTTTATGTCAAACCCAGGGAAGGAGCATTGGACAACAGTGAATCTGGTTTTCAGATATTTGCATGGCACTAGTGATTATGGCTTGTGCTACTAGGGAAGACCAGGATTGGAAAGAGTGTTGGAAATTCGTGGTTTTGTTGATGCAGACTGGGTTGGAGATCTGGACCAAAGAAGATCTACAAGTGGGTATGTGTTTGGCATATTTGGAGGTGCAATCAGTTGGATGAGTAAAAGACAATTTGTAGTGGCTCTTTCAACTACAGAGGTAGAATACATGGCAGCCACTCATGTAAGCAAGGAAGCAGTTTGGTTGCAGAGATTGTGTTCAAGTATGGGGTTGGTGCAGCAAGCTATAAGGATAGACTGTGATAGCCAAAGTGAAATTTTCTTGGCTAAGAACCCTGCTTATCATTCAAAGACAAAGCACATTGATGTTCAATATCACTTTGTGAGACATATGGTTGAAGCTAAAAGGGTGTTGCTGGTAAAGGTGGACACTTTGAAGAATGTTGCAGATGCATTGACAAAGTTTGTGAGCACTCAGAAGTTCTCTTGGTGTAGAGAAACAATTGGTGTTGCAAAGTTGGGCCAATGACTCAGCTCTCCTGTGGCCCCCTGCGGAAAGAAAACAACAAGTGGGATAATGTTGGGTTTGTGTTATATTCTTTCCACGACTAGTCATGTGCGGGGGGTCACAGGGGGGGCGATAGTCCCCCCTATAAGTTGCATTGGGTGCAATGTCAGGGGGGTCCGGGGTAGCGCCCCGAAATTTTTTTTTGGTCCTTATTTTCCGGTGGGCAGACCCGCCCATGTGTTTGTGCATGGGTTTGCACATGGTTTTGGGGCATGATGGTTTTCGGCCCCTGGTATTTTGTAGATCCAGTCAAGGGAAATATGGTTATGTTCTAATCCAGGGTTAATGGATTTGGGTTTATGTATGCTTTGACATGTATATATATGTGTTGTAACACTAAAAGGAATATAATGAAAAATCAAGCTGGTCGTCCCGATTTTGGATCCAAGGGAAAATCTATGTGTTTATCTGTTTTATGTTTTATGCTCTCGCTATTGTTTATTTTCTGTTTTAAGATTCGTTAGTAGATAATTTCTGTACGGGGTTAAAACCTACACTAAGGAATACTTAGATTGTCACTGACTCAAAGATCCCACCGTGATCGCCATTATGTTAGGGTCCCGTGATTTAGAAAATTGGTAGACCAAATGCACAGGGTAACATCAGACCAGTCTTTGGAGTCCTAGGACCCAGCCTTCCTTGACTCAGAGAGGGCTCTCTCTATTATGTGTGAAGGATGTGAACTTGTTCGCTTTAGATGGTTGATTTTAGGCTAGTTGTTAAGTGTAGGGTTTGTTTGTTTGTTTGGTTGGGTAAGAAGATTAAGTAGCATAAGTGGAAGGAGAGGTTATCAAACATTGGGCTATGGAGTTTATGAAGTCATTGATATCTTAATAGTGAATCAGGGTACATCATAGGGAAAATCTAGTGTATTCAATGGATCTTTAAAGTTTATGTGTGAGGTGAGATGGACATTAAGTTTGGGGAAACAAGGTATGGAAAAGGGCAGTCAAGAATCCTTTTTCAAATACCTATGAACAAGAAGGGCTTAAACACTGATAAGAAAAAGATACTAATCATGAGATAGGGCACACCATTTACTCAATGAAAATACTTTTAAACAAATAAACATTCAAGATAAACAATCCAATGGAACAAAGGATGCAAGAAAAATTATCTAACTCCAATGATCCTACTTTCAAGATTTGAAAACAAATAAGAGACAAATAGCATCAATAAATGAAGAGGGAACTCCTAAACATCATTCATTAAACTATAAATAAATTTGAGGCAAATTGATAAGAATATACAAAGGACAAGATCAAAACAAGACCTCTTTGGCTTAACCTAATAATCAATACGTCAAAGAGATATTTCAAGACAGAGTTTAGATAGCATCAAACAAGCAGGGCTTACCATGAATCGTATTTGTAAACTAGCATATAAATCCAATGATGAAATAAACAAGCTTAGGTGGGCCTAAGGAGCAACTAAGAATTCCTTAAAGTAACTCAGCAGAGGAAAACAAAAAGACAATAGCAAACAGGAGGACTGAGGTGCCTCAAACAACATTTCTCATCCTATACTCTTCTAATATATTTCAATATAGAAAGATGGACATATGATCAACAAGAAGACATGAAAAAATAAGAGATACATCACCATTAACTAAACTCAGGGATCCTGCAAGCAAGCCTTCATCATCATCAATCAAGGCAAATCATCCACAAGCTCCACAACACCAAATTTCTCTTCAACCTCCAAGTACCATGTATTTCTCTCAAACTCATAAAAAGCCCACTATTACAATGAATCCTCATGCTCTATATAACAAGAAAGGAGGAGAAAAACCCAATAGAGTATTTAGAAGTCCATTGGCTAAACAAAATTATCTCTATTGTCCTTGAGGCCTTGCAAGGCCCAAGGCACAAAATATCTAAAATAAATATCTTTTCGGCCATTTATAGCAAAGAAATTGAACTTTAGGCTCTAACAAGCCTCCTAAAAATTTCCAAACACACATTTTGACTTTTCAACCATAGGAGGGCAGCATTGTGATTTGAAATGAAATTTTATGCCAGGAGCGCAGCATAGGAACAAGAAAAATGGGTCTTCTTACAGCAGTGTTTTAAAGGCCTTCCCGATGTCGGAAAAGGCTCCGTGATGGCTTGTTGGAAATCCCTTGAAGTCTAATTTCCAGATCTACCCTTGGTTTTCCAATACGACCTCTGAAAATTTTTCAAAAAGGGAAAATTCCAAGACTAGTAGGAGTGCATCACATGTCTTGAAAAGTAGGCAGAATGATGAAAACATGAGTGTTTTTGACCCTTTTGGGGGACAAAAAAAAATCCAATTGATATTAAAATTTCTGATCATGTTATATGAGTGATGAGGAATCCAAAAATGCAAGCCTTTCCTCTTGAAGATGCCCTCAAAATTTTCAAAAAACAAAAACGTGTCCAAATTCTCCCAAATTTGGTGGATAAGTCCTTCATAGGGTTTGGGAGACCCGTAGAAAATATTGAGGCAAGATTCCAAGTTTTACTTAGTATTTTCCTCTTTTTAGTGTTTTGAATTTGAACAAGGGCCTCTTTGATATGCCAATGAAAAAAGGTGTGATGGTAGTCTTGTTTGTGTCTTTATCATGGCTGTGGTCTTCATTTTCATTATCATCCTTCCCACTTTCTTTACTGTCACTATGACTGCTCTTTGTGTTTCCTTTACTTTTCTTATCATTATTGGTGACCTTAAGACTGTTTTTCTCCTCATTAATGATCCCTACATGTGTTTCTTCTTCATTTTGTTCTTGACTACCTTCTTCAGAGGCACTTTCATTTTCTCCCATGCTAGCACTACTGCCCTGATCTTCATCATTTTCATTCTCTTCCATGTCTCTGCATTGTCATCCTCTATGTTTACAACATTATCATTTACATTTTCATTTTCTTTGTTTTCATGGTTAGAGGTGTCTTCATCACTGTTTGGTGCATTTTCATCCTCTTGGGTACCTTTTGAGTTCATGGGATCACTGCTGTCACTATTGTTAGGACTATTAGTCATTAGGTTTTCTTGATTACTTTCATGATTGCCATTAGTCCTTTCACTGCTTGGCCCACTGTCTTCATTGTTTGGCTCATCAAAATCTGCCTCTGTTTCTTGGCTGTCATTTGTTTCTTCCTTTTCATCTATCTCACTGCCTTTGTTTTCAGAATTTGTCTCTTCATCCTGGCTTGCATCTTGATCACTATCATGATCTTCTTCATTTTCTGTTGTGTCATCTTCTCCACTGTCTAGCTCACTGTTTTCATCTTTAAAATCAGCCTCTGCCTCTGTATCTCCAATTTTATCCTCCTCATTATTTTCTTCTTCATGACTTGTCATTTTCTGCTTCATCATGTGTTTCTTCTTCCTCACTTGTTCCTCCTAGTAGAAGAAAAAGTATATGCACGCAACACTAGGCCAATCGGGTGGCTAAATGCATAACGCCATGCAGGGTTGCACGCGTCATTAGCAAGGCTGCACACGTTGTCGGCAAGTCAGCACGCACAGTTGGCAAGGTTGCATGCATATTCGGTAAGGCTACACGCACAGTCGGCAAGAATGCATGCACAGTCGGCAAGGCTGCATGCACAGTCGGCAAGGATGCACACACATTTGGCAAGGCTGCATGAATAGTCGGCAAGGCTGCACACACAGTCGGCAAGGCTGCACGCACAGTTGGCAAGGCTGCACACACAGTCAGGAAGGCTGCATGCACTGTCGGAAAGGCTACATGCCCAGTTGGCAAGGCTGCACACACAGTTGGCAAGGCTGCACTTGAAAGCTTAGGCTCCCTTATACTGATACTCTTTACAATTTGTCTCTTTAATGTAGTGAAAACTCCTTTTATCTTGGCAAACCATGGAGGTCACCTTCAAATATCCTTTGAAAACCTTCTTCCTACTATCATCATGCGCGTATTTACCCACACCATTTTTCCCACTATCTTCACTGTTTTTCCCATCAAAATCTGCCTTTGTCTCTTGACTGTCATTTATTTCTTTCTCTTCATTAGGCTCATTGCATTTATCACTGCCCTCTTCCTCATCACTATCTTCTTTGTCTTGACTGTGATTTTCCTCTTTGTCACTGCTTTCTTTGTCTTCTTTCTCATCCTCTTTATCCTCATTTTCAATTTCTTCTTCCTTAGGGTTTTTTACATTTTATCTAAGTTTTACCTTTCAAAATAGCATGAGAGGGAGGCAAGGATCTAATATTTGTTATAAAAACCCTCAGGAGGTGATAGGAAGAAAAAAGGAGGAGATTTGAGTATTTTTTAAGCTTGTAATTGCTTAAAAAAACCTCCTGACAGGAGCACAACGTAGGAGTGCAGCGCAAAGTTGTTAGGTCGGGCAAGTCGGGTTAGTGCCTTGTGCCAAACACATAGCAACAGGGCGCAACACCAACTCTTGAACGCATAGTGCTAATTTGTAGAGGGAATTTGGAGGCATTCCCAGCGTCGAAATTATCTCTGTGATAGCTCGTTGAAAATCTTGTTGAGTCTACTTTCCAAAAATGCTTTTGGTTTTCCATTTTGTGTCCATTTAGCTATCCAAAGATGGATTCTCCCAACATTAGTCAAAAAGTGTTGAATGATGGCGCAGAAATGTAGAGTGCTGGTGCAGAAAAATTAACTCCAAATTGTGCTCATGATAGCTCATTGGAAATATATTTCAGTCTATTTTTCATTTGACTCATCAAGCAAGTCATTTGGACACTCAAAATGTGAGAAAACCTAATTTTCCTAAGGTCCCTCCGACAGTGCAGAAATTCTCTTGGGACACACGTATTTTTTACATTTCTCCCAAAACATGATACTTGTGTAAACACGAAAGGAGGTTTTTATTATTGGGCCTATTATGGACAAAAAAATCTCTCACTTTTTTCAAATTCATCTCTGTTTGGTCAGAAACACAGTTTGAAGAAAAACTGGCCCTAGGTGTGATACATGGCTTGTCTTTCGGAAAGACTTCCTGGAAAAAGATGGAGGCATGATATTTATGAGTTGGTATGGATTCATGATCGCTAATTTGACCTACCATATGGATCCTCTACTCTTATTCCTCTTTTCCATAACAAACCCTAGCTTAGTTGGAAGAGGAAATTAGGGTTTGGTGTAGGGAATTTAGGACTGCCTTGTAGAGGGAATGGAATGAAGGGATTAAGGGTTTTCTAAGTTATTGGGGAAATTTTTGGGGACAGGGATAGATTTTAGGGAGTAGGGGAAAGTATAATTTCAAGTATTGAGTGAGAGGAATGGATCTAAAATGGAAAAACACAGGCCTAGTCTCGAAAAGTGTCAAATTGTGGCAATAGACTAGGTTTTGTAGAAAACCGATGATTTTGAGGGATAGGAGTGATGGGAAGTGTTTATTAAGGTATATTAAGGATAGGAGGAGGTGTAAGAGCATCAGGACACTAGCCTTGTTGATGATTTAACCATGGAGGTCATGAAACCAAGAAAAATGCCCCTAAAAACCCTAGATGGACAATGGAGGAGTTATGCAAAAAAAAATAGAGGGCTGGGGCCAAAGGTGGCAAAAAAATAGTGATAATGAGTGGCATGAGCCCATGATGGGTCCTTTGGGAGTAGTGAGATGACCTTGACATGATGGGATGATGAAATAGTGAAAAATTTATCCTAAGGATAATGAGGGTAGTGAGATTTCTAGAACTCACAATGTTCATGAACTTTGTTTCTAGAAATCTAGGATACGCATTTAGTCATCCATGAGAAGCAAAAATTACTGATGACCAACATGCTCTTCACATTCTTCTACACACTCTAAAATGTCAAATTTCACAGTATTTGATACACATATTTTTTTTTCCACAACAATGTTCTGACTAAATGTATGATAATATCAATCAACTTCTCACGTTCCACACATATTCCCCTTCTGTACACTTTTCTTGCACACTAAAAATATTTAATTTTAATGTTATTTGATAGACATATTATCTCATTCTGCAAAAATGTTTTGAAGAAAATGTCACATAAACAAAATAAACTTCCCGCACCACAGATGCGCACATTAAAAAATTAATTAAGGCTTAATTTTATGATTCGTAAAACTAATTTCGCAATTACTTTATCTCCACACATAGCTTCAGTCCTTGACTCTTATACTACAAAAGTAATAAGTTCCTTGAATTATATAATTACGATGAATTGTTGCCTTATGTTTATGTTGCATGTATGTAACTCATAATATGCATTAATTTTCCCCAACATATGGAATGTTATGAGTTTTTGTGAATATTAGGTTTTAACTTATACAAAAATATTACATTGTGAAGAGTAGCTTAAAAAAATCTTACCATCGTCACTCTTACCAGATTTATTGGCCAATAACTGATTGGCAAAAAAAAATTACAAATTTCGAAAATTTGCATACACAAATAGGAGCCATTAACTATGAGGGGTAGTTATGGAATAGGATTCTCTAGTCCTAAACTAGGTGACATCGAAGATTAAAACATATAATATACATGTTTGTCCAAGTGAACCAATTTTTCTTCAAAGCGATTTAGTTTTTCCTATAGATGCCCCTAACCCCTTTGTAGATTTTCTAACTTGTCTTGCATCTTGCATTGATTACATTGGAGATAATTCATGAACTATATGATCATATTCTGATCATTGTGTACATCTCTTACATGTTTTTCCAAAATAATTTTTTGATATCCAACTTGATTTCCAAATTTTTGTTGATTAGATACATGGTCTTTAAAACCAGTTCTATTGATAGGGCTAGGATCTATAGCTTCACCCTGACCAATGCTCTTCAACTGACATTGGATTGAATCCCCTTGTTCACCAACTTTACAAATTACTCTTCCTCACTGATGTGGAATCTTGTATTTCACCATAAAAAAGAGAGCCTCAAATACAAGAATGTTATGGACGGGCTAAACTAACAAAACATTTTACGTTAAATAGAACACCAACTAAATTGAGAATAAGAAAAACCCACCTAGTCTTGCATTGCAATGAACCTAAAGAAACTGTCTAAATTAATTGTCACACACTACAAAACAAAAGTTAAAGAATCCCCAAGAATCCATTTAGAAGAATAATACCGAGCCATAAAGTGAGTGTCCTAAAATTGCATACTCGGGTCAGACCTTCAAAATAAATAAATAAATAAAAATATGTAAATTGTTATATCACCCAATAATAACATAGAATAGTCAAGTGACCCAATTTAAAAAGGAAATACAACAATAGCTATCAAATGAAACTTGAACATAGAAGTTTTCCACTAATTTAAAACTTCCACTAATTTAGCCCTTTCCCTACTCCGAGTGTAAAAATTTATTTTCCCCATCTTTCCATAAACCAAAAAATATTTCCATAATTTAAAAAATGTCTACAATAATAGAACTAAACTTATTTGATCATTTTTTTACTTCCAAGACTGAATATGCATGATAAATATACATGCTCCACTAGTTTCATTTCTTTCAATAGTTATCAAAACATTTGCAATGGAAAAAGTACAATTAATTCATAATTATTATATTTCTATATTCATTGAAAATTTCAATATTGAGATAAATACAAATAGAAAAATTAGTAAACAATAACTATATTACATGCAATTAGATTAAAGGTCGTAATTCATGAAATTTGAACAAATTACAGTTGATGCTTTATTACATTAAATGTGATTCTGTATAAGTAATTTTTGTAGCAAATAGAAATATACCCACATGGATTCTAGGGAAATGTTCCTCAAGTGATCATTATGATTAAAATGCTTCAAAAACCATTTTTCATATGTACAAAACCTAAGTAAACAAAAATCTCAGATTAAGTCTTTTACACATACATATGTATTTTCCAAGATATCCTGGAGATGTTGTCACCCCATTCTCTAATTTCTTACCTTTAATGGCTATTATCTTTAAGTATTGAATAAACTATAATCATAATTAGTTGCCTATATTTGTATTTCATTACATGGGTCTCTTAGCTTCTTCATTGTCCTTGTTCACAACAAGATGTTAACTGAGTAGATAAGATAGAGTACTATAAATGTTCTTTCCATAAATACCACATCTATAAGCGATGATTTTCTTAGATATTTCAATTGAGCTTGTTGCTTCATTCCTTTATGTTTACTAACTTCGACTTCTCATGTTGTAAATATTATGGGTTTACTGAGCGATGTATATTGTGCCATGCTTCTTTCTGTAACACTGGAACAATAATTCTTAAACTTCGTCTTCTATTTCATATTTGGATTCTGAAAAAGCGTCCATGTTTCATTAGCCTATGTTCCCTTGTTCATTTTGACTTGGACAACTTTTAGATGAGAGGAACCTGTTACAATTTATTCTAACTGTAAACAAGGTAACAATGAGACAACTCTGTAACATGAATAAACAAGAACCAAGAAATAAAAACCACTAACATAATTCAATATTATTTTATTTGCATAAGATCAAAATATATAATGATTTTACCATTACTCTTCTACAAACACTCATGCTTTCGATAATAATTCTCACTATGATCTAAAAAGATATATGTTAATCATAGGATTAAGTCTTAATTAAGTTTTTAAATGCCATTTCCCTACTCTAGGTGTAAAAACTTATTTTCCTCATATTTTCATAAACCAAAAAATATTTCCCTTATTTAATGAATGCTTGAAATTACAAAACTGAACTTGCTTTATGAGTTTTCTACTTCCAAGACCGAATATGCATAATAAATCTACATGGTCCGTGACTAGTTGTGTTTATTTCAATAGTAATCGAAACAATTGCAATGGAAAAAACACAATTAATTCATAATTATTATATTTCTATAATCATTGAAATTTTCAATATTGACATAAATACAAATAGAAAAATTAGTAAACAATAACTAGATTACAATTAGAACAAAGGCCATAATTTATGAAATTTGGACAAATTACTTTAATGCTTTATTACATTCAATGTGATTTTGTCTATGTAACTAGTTTAGTAGATAGAAATATAACCACATGGATTCTAAGGAAGGGTTCCTGAAGTGATAATCATAGTTACATTACTTCAAAATCCTCTCTTCATATGTACATACACTAACTAAACATTAAGATCTCAAATTATATATGTTAATAATATGATTAAGCCTCAATTAAGTTTTTAATATCCACTAATTCATGTCATAGGAAGTTTATGTGTGCGTAGGGGTAACATATGCAGAGGTGTAGAAATAAGGAAACAAAGGTTCTGTTGCACATAATTTTATTTGATACAACATATACTAGTTGTGAATCTATGTAGACCTTCTTTATTTGTTTATGATCATTAAATACTATTAAGCACTTGAACGATGCACTGATTAGCGTTAATTCACTGAATACCTCCCAAAAATAATATTATATAATATAAATGGATACAATCTTCTTGATTTTTAAACAAGATATAATCATTACACAATGTGTCTAAGCATTGGAAAGATATCTTGATTGCGTGTCGATTCACCAAATAAATGCTTATGTTTATCGGGAAGGGAGACTTTGTAAATCTTGTACAAATTTACATTTATTGGCATTGAAACTTCTGTTAAGCATAGAATTAAGTCTTAATTAAATTATTTATATCCGTTAATCCTTACCGCGATAAGTCGACTGAATCTATGTAAAATACCAATTTATAATATCGATCTAATTCTCTACCGAGAGAGCAGAGCTACATAGGAAGCTTCCATTGTGCTTCCTCCACACCTTTGCACTCAATAATTATTTAAAAAAAAACTATAACCATTAAACTTTAGGAAATTAATAAATACAAGTAAAATTGTGGGGAAAATAACATAATATGTGGACAAGTCATTAATTTCATAACATAATAATACGATTTTATTCATGTTTTCATTTTTTTGTCCTTGTGTCTCGTGGGAAATCTGTAGCAGGAACAAACAAGAACCACTGGAAAAATTCAATATGTTTTTTTCACATAAGCTCTAAATATATGATGATTTTACCATTACTCTGCTACAAACACTTATGATTTCGATATTACTTCCCAATAAGTTCTTAAAATATATCTATTAGTCATAGGATTTAAGATTTAATTAAGTTTCTAATATCTGCTAATTTGCATTGTGGGGGTTGATATGTGTGAAGGGTAACATAGGAAAAGTTGCAGAAATGAGAGAGAAAAGGTTCTTCCACAAATAACCCTCCTCTGCACATCCTTCTAATATGCTAGAATGGATATTGGTTCCAGAGCCATGTAGACCTTCTTGATTTTTTTACAACTAGTAAATACTATTAAGCACTCGAACCATGTACTGATTATGCATTGATTCACTGAATGAATGCTAAAAAATATTGTTTTATAATATTGATGGATTCGATCTTATTGATTTGTTAACAAATAATAATCATTACATAATACATTAGAGTAAATTCTATTAAGCAATGGAACAATGTCTCGATTTCATATCAATTTACCGAGGAAATTATTTTGTTTACAAGTAAGGGAGATTTTTTTAATCGTAGGATTAAGCAGTAATTGTTATTTTAATATGTTATTAAGCACTTTAACGATGTCTTGATTACGTGCTGATTCACCGTTTCCTAGAAACATAAGTTTTTTTAATTGTAAAATTGAGTCTTAATTAGTTTTTTGTTATATGCGTTTGCGAAAACATTTCTACCATACGAGGCAATGTGCAGAAGAAGTGTGTGGAGGGGATCTGCACATTGTTTCCATTTTCTGAATAAATTCCAAAAATACTATTTTATAATATCGAGAGATAGAATTTTCTTGATTTGTTTACAATTAGCAATCATTAAACAATGCGTCACAATATATGCTATTAAGCACTTGAGCAATGGCCAAACTGAATATCGATTCACCGAATAGATTTTAATGGTAAGGATAAGCCTTGATTAAATTTTAAATGTTGAGTGCCGAGTCATGTGCACCATAGTCAATATCCATTACTGCAGGTTCCCACACCTTCACAAACTTTTCCATCTCAACACAACTTTCCCATAGATGGCTTCCCTACACACTTGTCCTTTCTTTCATGTTTTGGTACTATTTATGCTTTCAACAATTTTCATGCTACATGTTGTCATTACAAAGATTTCGTAATATAATATTTAGATAAAGTACAATTAATGCTCTGATTGTAATGATTAACACTAATGTTTTGTTATGGAAAGCAAAACGTTTATTGGTAATCCTTGATTTTACCAGTATATGGTGAGTTGTTTTAGTTGTTGACGTGTAGAAATTATATGGATAACATGTTTGCATTTATCCCCTGTAATAGTGACATGTGTTAATTAGATAAAAACTTGCACTAATTCTTTGGTTAAATGACATAAAGTTCATCATATTATAGATTCTATTAGGCCGCACACTCCTCCAAATCTAAATGATACACTATGACTTTTTCACCAAAGATGAATAACTAAGTCTCATGTGCCTAGTGTGTCGTATTCCCATTTGTCACTTATTTTAGTGATATGTCATTGCATGGGCCGCGGAAGTGTGGATGAAGCTTTCATTGTGCTTCCTATGCTCTGCAAACAAAGAAATATTCCTTCACACTAGGATAACAAAAGCTTTCCCCGCACCTCCACATGAAATTGATATATTAATTTTGTGCCACTTAAATTTTTGGGTATGCAATTGCTTCATATATAATATTGTTGAGTGTTTCCCTTGTCTCCATTTAATCCAACTACTTGACTTTCTATATCTTAAGTGGTTCAGGAAAATTGTTGTAATATCAAAGTGTGGAGGTCCGAAAAAAATGTCATTGTAAATAGTGCGAAGGTGCGGCTTGTGGAAATGATTGTGGAAACAAAATGTTCTCAAATAACGAAAAAAACATAATCTTATGTGCCTAGTGTGTTTTACTACCAGCTGTCACTTATTTGGCGATATGTCATTACACAAACTGTGGAAGTGCAAAGGAAGCTTTCATTGTGCTTCATTCGAACTTTACACAACAAAATATTCCTCCGCACATTGACACTCTACACAATGAATTCTTCCTCTGCACCTCAACATGAAATTGATATATTAATTTTGTGCCACTTAAATTTACGGGTATGCACTTGCTTTATATATAGTATTACTGAGTGTTTGCCTCATCTCGATTTAATCTAACTACTTAATTTTCTATATAATTAAGGCAGTTTGCGAAAATTTCTATAACATTAGAGTATAGAAATTTGGAAAATATTTCATTGTAAACAATGTGTAGATGCAACTTGTAGAAACGATTATGCAAATATAACAATCCCAAATTAAAACAAAACACAAACCCCACAAAAAGGGCAGGGACAATGTCACTAGGCAATTATTACCCTCATGTCTATATAAAGAATGTGTGACAAATGAGTATATAAAAAATATTATAAAAAAATATTTGTTAAATAATTTATAATAATTAATCTAAAAATTAAACTAAGTGTTTCTTTATATTATAATCATGCATGTGACTTATGTATGCTCAATTATTTAATAAATTTATGTTGAATAGGTTTGGCGTGTACATAGTATATGATCATTGTAGGAAAATTATGAATTACATGTCATAGATTCATTTATATCTTGGAAGAATGTGTGAGAAATGAATATATAAAGGCAAGTATACATTCTATATTGTCAATATAGAAAAATTATGAACCAGCCTAGATCCATCTAACTCTGGATCTATCATGCGCCGAGAGGGATCAAATCTCTCGAGGCGCAAACCTATTTTTTGAGTGCAAAACTTGAGGAAAGGTTTGCACCTCAAGATATTTGATCCCTCTCAGCGCATGATAGATCTAGAGTTAGATGGATCTAGGCTGGTTCCAGTCAGAGGCATCAATGTCACATTTTTCAGATTATTAAAAATTTTGTATATTTTTGAGATGTAAGATGGATCTAGGCTCGTTTCAGTCGTGTGCTGCCAAGGAAAATCTATCAAAGATATGATTAATTTTATCAGCAATATGTAAATATATCAAATATTAATATAATCATTTTAAATATGCTAAATATTTCTGAGATTAACTTGGTCATTTTAATTTTAAATTTTCTTAGTTACCTCAGTTCGTTGAGATGATAATTATTGTTAATAATTATAATGATGAAAAATGATGAAATATTTTTTTAAAATGCAAAGTGACAATAATAGTGTTGAAAGATAGAAAATGTGAATAATAAGAATGTACTCTTGTTACAATCAATCTCAAACTATTTTCTTCTACTATTCTTATTTCCTTCCTTGTTAGTTTTGTTATCTTTTCATATCGATTATATGAAAAAGAAAATTTAAATCGTAAACTATTTAAATCTTTAGCTTGATCTGTTGTATTAAACATTATACCTTGTCTCTCTTGCTCTCCAATATTAATAGCTTAAATTAATATAACACAAAAATAAATCTACATTGTTAATAACTTTTTGTGCTTACACTAAAATCAATGCATATTGTTAATCCAATCACTTTAATATTAATGTACCGTCATATATCCAATTACATCAAATCATAAATCAACATATACATTGAAATAAATGCATTTAATGCAAGAAATCAAATAAGATTAGAAAATAACTTCTACATTGAAATCAATTCACCTAATGCAATCAATCAAATAAGATTGGAAACCAACATCTACACTGAAATCAATGCATTTACTCAAAGCAATCAAATAGGATTAGAAATCGCCATCTACACTGAAATCAATGCATTTAGTGCAAACAATCAAATAGTATTAGGAATAATCTACATTGAAATTAATGCATCTAGTGCAAGAAATCAAATATAATTATAAATCGACGTCTAAATTGAAATCAACACATCCAGTGCAAGCAATCAAATAGTATTAGGACTCATCACCTACACTGAAATCAATGCATCTAGTGCAAGTAATCATATACCATTAGCAATAAATATCTACACTAAAATCGATGCATCTAGTGCAAATAATCAAATAGGATTATAAATCACCATCTCCACTTAAATCAATCCATCTAGTGCAAGAAATATTCTTCCCTCTCTCCACCCTCCATCCATATCTATATCCCCATCCATCTCTTTTTTTTTTTGTCTCTATCTCACCCCCCTAAACACACACGCTCTCGCACTCCATATATATCATTCTCTTTGTCGATCACCCTCTCTCCCCATCTCTATCTTCTTCCCTCTCTTCCCCTTCTCTTCCTCTCCCCCGCTAATATCTCTCTTTCCTCCTTTTGTCCTCTCTCTCTCTCTCTCTCTCTCTCCATCTTCCTTATCACTCACTCTCTCTCTCTCTAGGAACCAACATCTACACTGAAATCAATGCATTTACTCAAAGAAATCAAATGGGATTAGAAATCGCCATCTACACCAAAATCAATGCATTTAGTGTAAACAATCAAATAGGATTAGAAATCATCTACATTGAAATTAAGTCATCTAGTGCAAGTAATCAAATATAATTATAAATCGACATCTAAATTGAAATCAACACACTCAGTGCAAGCAATCAAATTGTATTAGAAATCACCACCTACGCTGAAATCAATGCATCTAGTGCAAGTAATCAAATATCATTAGAAATAAATATCTACACTAAAATCGATGCATCTAGTGCAAATAATCAAATAGGATTAGAAATCACTATCTCCACTTATATCAATCCATCTAGTGCGAGAAATATTTATCCCTCTCTCCACCCTCCATCCATATCTATATCCCCCTCCATCTATTATTTTTTATCTCTCTATCTCACCCCCCTAAACACACGCGCTCTCGTATTCCATATATATCAATCTCTTTTTCAATCACCCCCTCTCCCCATCTCTCTCTTCTTCCCTCTCTTCACCTTCCATCTATATATCTATCTTCCCCTTCTCTCCCTCTCCCCCATTAATATCTCTCTTTCCTCCTTTTGTCCTCTCTCCCTCTCTCTCCATCTTCCTTATCGCACACTCTCTCTCTCTCTAGAAACCAACATCTACACTGAAATCAATGCATTTACTCAAATAAATCAAATAGGATTAGAAATTTCCATCTACACTGAAATCAATGCATTTAGTGCAAACAATCAAATAGGATTAGAAATCATCTACATTGAAACCAATTCATCTAGTGCAAGTAATCAAATATAATTATAAATCGACATCTAAATTGAAATAAAAAAATTCAGTGCAAGCAATAAAATTGTATTAGAAATCACCACATACACTGAAATCAATGCAAGTAATCAAATATCATTAGAAATAAATATCTACACTAAAATCGATGCATATAGTGAAAATAATCAAATAGGATTATAAATCACCATCTCCACTTATATCAATCCATATAGTGTGAGAAATATTCTTCCCTCTCTCCACCCTCCATCCATATCTATATCCCCCTCCATCTCTTCTTTTCTTTCTCTCT
The DNA here is from genome assembly GCA_034641835.2 of Pinus albicaulis. Lineage (NCBI taxonomy): Eukaryota > Viridiplantae > Streptophyta > Pinopsida > Pinales > Pinaceae > Pinus > Pinus albicaulis. The sequence goes on along the minus strand of CM076581.1, from coordinate 805,827,191 downwards.
ATCTCACCCCCCTAAACACACACACTCTTGCATTCCATATATATCAATCTATTTTTCAATCCCCTCCTCTCCCCATCTCTCTCTTCTTCCCTCTCTTCACCTTCCATCTATATCTCTATCTTCCCCCTCTCTCCCTCTCTGTCCATCTTCCTTATCACTCACTCACTCTCTCTCTCTCCACTTTTCTCTCTCTATTTCTTTCTTCTTACCTCTCTCCCCCTCCCCCTCCAAGTCCATCTCTCTTTCCCTCCCTCTCTCCACTCTCTCACATCCTCTCTCTTCCTTCCTCTATTTCCCTTTCTCTCCCATCTCTATCTCCCTCTCTCTCTCTCTTCACCCACCAACTATGTTACTATATCCCTCCCTCTCTCCTTATATCTCCTTCTCCCCCCTTATCTCCATCTCTCCTTATTTGTCTCTTTATCTCAGCCCCAAACATACACGCTCTCTCTCTGTCTCTCCTTTGTCACTCCTTCTCTCTCTCCACTTCTCACTCTCTATATTTCTTATTTCCTACATCTCTCCCCCTCCAACTCCATCTCTCTTATCGATCCCTTTCTCCTCCTCTCTCTCAAGTCCTCTCTCTCGTCCTTCCTCTCTCTCTCTCTCCCCTAAATCCCTCTCTCTTCCCTGATATCTCTCTCTCTCTCTCTCCAATACTCTCTCTTCCCCCATCACTCTCCTCCTCTCTCTCATCCTTCCTCTCTCTCCCTTTCTCTCCCACCTCTCTCTCTCTATTTTCCCTCCAATCCTCTCTCTTCCCCCATCTCTCTCTCTCTCTCTCTAATCCTCTCTCTTCCCCCATCCCTTTCTTTCTCTCTCTCTTTCCACCCCTCTCTCTCTCCAACTACATTACTATATCCCTCCCTTTCTCCTTCTCACTTCTTCTCTCCCCCCTTCTTTCCATACATATTACTTTGTCTCTTTATCTCACCCCTAAACATACACACTCTCTCTCCATCTCTCCCTTATCACTCTGTCTCTCTATTTCTTCTTAGTTATGTAAACTAATGAACATAAATATTCATAAATATAAAGCAGATTATGGAGTAAATATGAAAAGAGGTTTTATTTACTTACCATACCTCTAGTTTATTTATATTTTTATTTATTTACCATACCCCTTTTCTTTACTATGGTATTTGGCCCATATGCTTGTTATAAAATTAGATTTTTATTTATAATCCTATTTGATATATTGTTATTTATTTACCTTACCTCTTTATGTCTCTTTTATATTTATTTATTTACCATACCTCTTTATATTTATTTTATATTTATTTATTTATTTATCATACTTGTTTATACCTCTTTTATATTTATTTATTTACCCATGGTATTTGGCCCATGGTATCAATATTAATTTGTCCCATGGTATTCATCCCATAGGCTTCATCTAAATTAAACCTCTTTATAAAGTTTTTTTAAATATAAAAAGGTTTATGGAATAAATATAAAAATAATTTTTATTTATTTACCATACATCTAGTTTATATATTTTTTTATTTATTTACCATAGCTCTGGAGTAAGTATAAATTCATTTTACAAATATTTAATTAAAAGAAATATTAGAAGATTTTGGATTTTGATTGTTTGTGTTGAATTAACTCTTTTCCTTTGATTTAGGAAATGGTATTGACTTTAGTAAAGAGTAAAGATGTTTAAAATTTTACTTAATTTGGAAATTCAATGTGGTAATTTTTTTTGTTAAAGGTAAATTTATGATGCATTCAAATTCACATATATAATTTACTATCCATTCAAATTATATAAATAATACATAATTGTATTAGAAATTGATATATGTTCTAACACAATGCGATTTTTATTTTTTTATTTTTTTTTAATTTAAAACTTAAGCCGACATTTTGTATGAGGACGTGACCCATCTGACATCGGGGTCATATTGGGCTGTAGATGTGCCTCTCGGCGCAATCACATATCATAGACTCATTTATGTTTATAAAAGGAATGTGTGATAAATGAGTATACAAAAGGGATTATAATAGTATTTTACACAATACTATTTTATATAATTTCAAGTATTATTACTTTATGGAGTTAGGTTTAATTTTATACCTTGTAGTGTTTGTTTTGTTGTTTATAAATAACGAAATTAAAAATAATAAAATTAAAGAAATATATAAAAGATGTTATTATCTATGAGGTAATAATGTATTTGATTTCTGTTGGTTTTCAAATAATTTTCCAGTCGACCAAAAATTAAACAAAATTTCACCAAAGCTAACATTAGTATATTTTATTTTATTTTTGTTTATTAATAATTTAATTAATTAATTTACATTTCTATTGGTTAAGAGCCATAGAGTCTTATTGTGCCATACTTTTACTTCACACTATGTCCGTCATCGTATTCAATGAGAGCAATTAATCGTGCTCGTTTGAGGGTGACATACAATGAAAAATACGGAGGCTTTGTAAAGCGATACAATGAAAATTTTAATTCATGGGATTCAATGCACAATTCCTTGTAAGTTAAACTTCATTGATTGGATTTGTATTTTCCACAATTTCCCTATTTATTGTATTTGTTTTTTTCGGTGTGAATCATTAATTTTATTAAAAACTAGTAACCTATATTTGTATTATAAAATAATGCTTTATAGATTAAATTTTATTTTATTTTACATCCACAATTAAAACTTAATTTTAATATATGATAATGTTATATAATAAAAATAACATAGATAGACATTGCTGGATGGATAGAGAGGGGCTGTGTTCGTTGTGGGATATTTCTCTTTGGAAAGACTCTGCCTGGGCAGGGTGGAAACGAATTGAGGTGCCGGCTCACCTGACACTCGAATGGTCCACGCTGCTGGACCTCCTCCATGGCTTGGCACCCACGCGCATGAGGAAAAAAGATGTGAAAGGCTGGGGGCCGAATGCCAAAGGTTACACTGTCTCCATGGGATACGACAAGCTGAAAGAGAGGCCTTACGTCCCCCCTAACCTTGCACCTTGGCAGGGGGTCTGGCGTTTCCCTTCTTGGCCCAAAGTCGACTTCTTTGCTTGGCTCCTCTGCCACGGCAAGATCCTTACGTATGACATCTTGCAGAGAAAAGGGTTCTATGGTCCCTCCATCTGCTTGCTGTGCAATGAAAATGCAGAGACTGCTGCCCATCTAGTCCTCGAATGCAAGTTCTCTAAGCAGATCTGGTCCTCCTTCATTCACAACTTGGATCCCAACTTTTTGCTACCTCGTTCCACTGCTGATCTTTTTTCCAATTGGGCAATCAAATATCCTGGCCCCCCTTCTAAAAATCAGCTTATTAAATCTGCATGGGCTGTCCTTCCAAAGGTTATTTGTTGGCAGATCTGGCTAGAACGAAACAGAAGAATCTTCAGAAATATTAAACAAAATCACAAGGTCTTAGAAATCAAGATTAAATGTCATCTAAAGGAGTGCTTGACTGATATAAAAGATGATTCCAATCTCAGCCAACAGGACATTGCTTGGGGATCTTCCCTTGACTTGCAATTTCAATCAGCAGTTAGAAATGTCCCGCCTCTCAAAGACTGGCAAATAAGGAAGTCTGAAACTGACCTTAAAGACTGGCTCAATTCACATTCAAGGCACTCTCTTTTTTTTGATGGGGCAGCAAAGGGCAATCCGGGCAAAGCTGGTGCTGGAGGTGTTGTTGTAAGTCCAATTGGGGAAAAAATCCATACCTTCGCTTGGGGGCTTGGATTCTCATCCAGCGTTCAAGCTGAAGCTTTGGCCCTCTACCAAGGCCTCAAGATCCTCAAAGATTTAAATATAAGTGAAGCAAATGTCATAGGGGATTCCCAGATCATTATAAACGCAATGGTTTCCAACTCCCCAGCCTCGGATCTCAAGCTAGCAAGGCTGATATCCAGAATTAAGGGTATGGAAAACGCTTTTCAGAAGTTGAATTACTACCATGTGCTGAGAACTCATAATAAACAGGCGGACATTGAAGCCAATAAAGCTACCCTCCTCTCTGCCGGGGTCAAGTTGAAAGACGAAGAAGAATCTTGGGAACCTATCCCATAAGCTGTCCGTTGTCATGTTTTACTGTTGGCTCTTAAATAAATTTGTTTGTATCTTTAAGTTAGGGAAAATCTCTGAAATAGAATTTTTAGATAGTCTGTCATGGAAGAAATTTGCAAGCTTCGACTGCATTTTCAATATTAGCAGTTAGATGCATCAGGATTTAGACATCCTCAATGTAATCAGATTTCTGGCATTCAGGCCAAGATGAATATTAATACCACATAACCGTTTTTGTCAAAATAAAATAAAATAACATAGATAGACAATTAATTTAATATTTTATGTGTATAGATATATGGTCAATTGATTAATAAAGTATTCACTAAAATTAAAAATAAAGGTAAAAATTAAAGGATACCAAATATTAAGGATATCAAATAAGCATAACTATATGTTATTATTTTTAATGTGAATATGAAGAATTAATAACGTTGAATATATTATTTTCTAATTGGTATCTTCATTGATATATGGGTATCTTCATTGGTATCTCAGTGGGACTTAGGGGCAGGATGCCGAGATGGTTGGGTTGGTTCTTGACAGTGTTATTGTTGATGTACAATGTCTATGTGTTGTGTTCCTGCTGATTAAACTTCTTTAAGATCACCTAGGAGATTGAATCTCACCATAGTAGCCTCTTGTCGCATATTTACCCCAACTAGCTGATTTGTTGGGTAGATGTGGGAAGGGGACGTTACAGAGTGGTATCAGAGCATGGTTCAACCCTTGGAATGGATGGGCGGTGTGTTTGTCATGCTTTTCTGTTGGTTGCATACATTGTGTTTCTCATATCTATGGTGTATGTTCTTGTTGCATCCGTGTTTTGTTGGTCATGGTGGCAGTGGTGTCACCATGGAAGAACTGATGACGTTGTTGTCAAGATATTGTCACGAGTGTACGACTCATTATGTGTTGTTCATGCTTGTGTATTGTTAGTGCACACTTTCTTACTGTAGGGATACGACCCCTACGGTAAATTTAAGTCAATTTTGCCTATTTTGATAAAGCGCAGCACACAGGTCAAGGGGCTTTAGGGCGAGTCAAAGCTCCTTCTTTTTGTAACGAGTAAAAGGGTAAAACATGGGGCTCAAACCACGATTTGATTTCATGGTTTTAGCACATATAAGTCATATAAAAACACATGCAAGAATCAAGTCGATAAACATTGAGTCATAGATGATTTGATGTTTATGTGATTTTGGGCAAGTTTTTGTGATATGTCTGAGTAGAGATAGGCTCCTACCGCTGTGGGTGCAGAGACCAAGTCCTGGGTTGTGTGCGAGGACTCTATGTCTATGTGCACAAGAGAAGAATTGTAATCATTGAAAATCTACTAATAAAGAGAAGTTTTGACAGAATTACTAGTTGATTTGCATGATCTTTGTTTATGTTTTAATGTGTTCATTGTTTATAGATTTGCTATAGTTTATATTACAGATGCATATTTATCTGAGTTAATTATATAATTGTGCAAGATTTATATCAATTTATGTCAAGGATTCTGTCAAGTAAATCTGAATGAGAATAAATCCATATGTTTTCACGATATCTGCATTTGCGTTAAGGGCTTATTAAGTTATATATGAATTGGGTTAAAAATCAATAACGCACCACAGTGTTGATTAGATCAGATCGGGAAGGGTTAAGTCTACAACATATTTCCCCCTCAGGGTGCAGAAACCTAGTTCAAACACCCCCCATACTGCTTAGGGTGAGACTTTGGTCTGCATGAGAAGATCACTACCAAAAGGGCCAATAGTTGGAGGCTTTTTTTGGTTGTGCAGAACACTCTGAACCTGGGTCAGGACCCCTTAAGCTAACAAATAGTTATGTTGCTAGGACCGGATCTGTTTGAGGAAGATTTGATGTTGTGGCATCCGACTAAGCCTGAATTACAATATTGGTTGGATAGAAAGGTGTGTGAGTTTGCGATCCAAGAGAACTGTAATCCGCGATAATCTGCTGAAGATTGGGAAAAAAAAATTATTTATACAAAGTAACACGAAATTTTCTTTGCGGCCTTTACAACAGAACTACATGAGTGGTTATCTCAGCTTGCTAAGTTTTAGAATTGTATGAAGGATGACACAATCACCAAGTGGACTCCTGAGTTGTTTCAACAATTGGAAAAATCTAGCAATAAGATCACCCATGCAGTAGATTACTGGATCGAGAACATTCTAGGTGGATGTTTCACTGAATTTTCTATTGACGCCTTTATGTCATACTCTGAAGCCAAAAGAAGTTTTTTCAAAGGCCCTCGAGGTAAGTTCCTGCACTCTTTAAAGTTGTGGATTAAAATTCTCTTATGTGAAAAGGGTACTTTGTGCAATCATACTGAGTGAATTTTCACAAGAGGTCAACCTAGCTCTACACGCAGTGGAAAATTTTATAACGCAAGCCCAGAGAAATATTTTCTGTATAGTCTCCTCAAAGGAATACCTGATAGTGATGAAGCGTATGAAACAAGTAGTTCTGGTGAATCAGCGTAATATGAAGAAAGGACTACATCAATGCTTCAGATCCCATCCACCCCACTCCCAAATCCACCTCATACTCCACTCCACTCCACCCCACTCCTCCTCCACCTCCACCACCAATATTCTATATGACTAACTCCATTAAGATGAAAACTTTTAAGGGTGTCAGGAATGAAGACACTGAACAATTTTGGATCGTCACAGAGGCTATGTTGAAGGTGCAACATATTAATGATGATGATGTTTGTTGGTTCTTAAGAGACAATTCCTTGGCTGTGGAAAAGAATTAATGCTTAAGACATTTTTTAAAAATGTGTCACAAAAGTAATTATATCAGGTGGTCTTCGTTCAATCCCTTTGGAAACTAATTCTTTAAAACCCTTAATAATATGGTATAATGAAAGACTCTACAATGCCATTAACTGATGATATCTGAATGGAAAAGAAGAACTATAGAATAAACTCAAAATGATATGCTGTAACACAAAATCTATCACTTTGAATTTCAGAATGAATTTATGTAGAAAGAACAGCTAGAGTGAAGGAGTGCAAATTAAGGTTATTTAACTCTTACTCACATATGTAATTAAGAGACCCACAACTATTTTAATTCACTTCATTCAAGGAATAAGGAACACAAAATGGCACAGGAAAAATGAATCACCATCAAGAGTTGCAACAAACTTGATGCTTCTTTCATTAATTCCTTAGAATAGTAAGTACCAAAGCTTTAGTCTTCCAGAGGTCCAAAACTCAGAACCTGATCCAGATTTTATGCAGGAACGCAACAGAATAAACACATAACCATAAATACAGAGATGCAGCGGAAATAACACTTCATTTCATTAATATCAAATAACAGAAAGATGCTTAGAGACATAATGGAAATAAAATAGCTAGGGTGCTGGTAGCGAATCTCTGAGAAGAGATGTGGTGGCTACAGACCTCTGAACTGTGTTACAATGAGGCTCGAGGGCCTATTTATTGTTGAGAAACAATGTAGAATTTGAAACGTCCAAAAACCTAACTGTAGGAGATGAGGCGCCAAAACTGTGGGCGCCCGTTTGGGTAAATCGGTGGTTCAACTTCCCGGGGGCATAACTTTGGCACCCGATCTCCGTTTGACGCATTCAATAGCTCGTTAGAAAGATCTATTCGAGGACTACAGCTGTCGGGACAAATTTTATTAGAAAATTCGCTGGCGCTTTCATACCCAAAAAAACGTCGTTTAGGGCCTCAAAACGGCTCCGGAAGTTCAGGACCCGAAAAACTGCTAAAAATAGTAAGTTATGCCGAACCGAAAAACCGAAAGAGACAATGGTGGGGGGCCAAGTGGAATAGGTGGGTGGCCACCGATATCCACCGGATCATTAAGCCCCCAAAACGGCTCCGAGAGTGGAGGACCCGAAAACCTCGCTAAAAATAGTGTCAGCTTGTTTGCACCCAAGAATTGATGGTATTGGTCCAAATGGAATAGGTGGGTGGCCACCGATATCCACCTAGATCATTCCTCCCTCCTTAGGAAGCAATGGTCCCCATTGCGTTGAGATCCTCCATGAGATGAGGCAAATTCTGTTGAACCGAGTATTAGATGTGTTGAAGATGTCATGGACCTGCGGGTGGACATGCTGGATGCGTTTAGTAAATTTGGTTTCTTTATCAGCCTCATACAGTACATGTTTGGATTCTTTATGTGTAGTTGCAGGATGTATGGCAACATCAGGTGGTGGTGCATTGGGAGTCAGATCAATGGAGTGCTTGTCCTGACAGTGTAGAGGAACCTCTATGAGTGAGGAGAAATTGTCATCGTATTCCTCCATGACTTTGTCCATCTGCTGCAGCCGTGAAAGGGAGCCCTGTTTCGAGGTTGTGGCCACAATATTCTTCTTTCCCTGTGAGCGAGTCATAAGGAAAATGAATTTCCTGGTCTGGGAAACAATCTTACTGCGTTGTTTTGCAATAGTCAAAGAGATGGCAGGAGGGGGTACTACCTCCGGTATCCTGTACAAGTTATTTCCCAAACTAATAATAACAGCACGAGGCCTAGAATCATACACAACATGTCGTCTCCATAAGTATGGTTGGCCCAATAATACATCAGCTACATCAAGAGGAGCAACATCACACAATACCTCATCCGTGAATGGCTTGATACTGTATGGAAGTCGGCACTGCTGGCAGATGCAGATATCTCTCCCTGGGTGGAGCCACCCAATGGTATACGGTTGCGGGTGTGCTATGGTTGGTAGGCCGAGCCGCTTCACGACGTCTGCTGAAATGAGGTTCTTTTGGCTTCCGCTATCGACGAGAAACTGCAGCGGAGAACCCTTCACCCACATCTGCGACTGGAAAAGGCGCTCCCCCTCCTCTGGATCCTCTGGACCCTCCTTCTGGATCTTGGTGGTGGCAACAATGGCACTGGGATCCGCATCAATGATCTGCTTCCCTTTGTCATTACATTTGTCTGGTTCTAACTCAGGATCAGAAAATGCATCTGATTCGGGTGCCTTTAGTTCAGCCACCAAAGATTGTTTGGCCCGACACTCGTTTGTGCTGTGAGTGGGGCTGTTACGAAATTCACACCACTTCCCTGTGTCCTTCTTTGGATTTGTGGTATTGTTCTGAGTCGCATTGCTTTGGCCTTGCCCCTTGTTCTTCGGTTCGGGGGCACCTTTCGGTTTCGCAGATCCAAAGTCTCGCTTCTTTTGCTTAAATTTCTGCTCGATCTTGGCGGCATAGCGATATGCCGTGCCAAGCGATGTAATGTCGAGGAACTCCATTTCCTCCTGAATGTGTTTGTGCAGACAGCCGCGGTACTTGAGCACCAAATGTCTCTATGAATCTTTAATACCCAACTTTGTGCGTAGGGTATGGAATAGATTCGTCAGTTCGTGCACATCTTGATCCTTTTGTTGCCGCAGCGTGGTCCATTGGATATATTTGTCCTCATAGCTCTCCACAGGGTAATATTGTTCCTTGATGCCGTCTCGGAAAGAATTCCAAGTGGGTGTGGTCGAGAACAGAGAGGGTTCCCCTTCGCCCTCTTGCTCACGGTAGGTTTCCCACCAGTCTTTGACATGGGGGGCAGCTTTGAGGAGTGCAAAAATAATCTTTTCTCGGTCAGAGAAGTCATGGACCGAAAAATACCCTTCCAACAAATTTAACCATCTGTCTACAGCGTCTGCATCTATTTTTCCTTCAAATATAGGAATGTCAAAGTTTACCTGTACCTTGAAGGGAGTGGCGCCTCCAGAGTGGCTGTTGGATGCAGATGCGCCATATGTGGGTAGTCGTTGAAGGATTTGAACAAAGTTATCCATCATCACGTTCCTTTGTTTCTCGAGAGCCTCCTCGAGCAGTATTTTGATAGGATCTCCTGCTCCCTCGTCTTTCTTTTCTTCCGCCATGGGAGGTCGTCGGGGTTTGCGAGGCTGATCTTGCAAGGGTTCAACGAGATCGAGCCCTAACTCCTTATACCCTGACCGCGTTGGGGACATGCAAAGAAAAACAAAGAAAGAGCAGTCCCGCTCTGATACCACTGATCCGGATTTTATGCAGGAACGCAACAGAATAAACACATAACCATGCATCTGAGAGATGCGGCGGAAATAACACTTCATTTCATTAATATCAAATAACGAGAAAGGTACTTACGAGACATAATGGAAATAAAATAGCTAGGGTGCTGGTAGCGAATCTCACGAGAAGAGATGTAGACAGCTCTGAGACCTCTGACTGTGTTACAATGAGGCTCGAGGCCTATTTATTGTTGAGAAACAATGTAGAATTTGTCAAAAACTACTTAGTAGGAGATGAGCGCCTTCATGTGGGCGCCGTTTGGGTAAATTGGTGGTTTCAACTTCCGGGGGCATAACTTTGGCATTTCTATCGCACTTCCAGCGTTCAATAGCTCGTTAGAAAGATCTATTCAGGACTCTCTTAGTACATCGGGACGAATTTTATCAGAAAATTCGCTGGCGCTTTCATACCCAAAAAACGTCGTTTAGGGCCTCAAACGGTTTACTGAAGTAAAGTAGCGTATGGGTTTTAAGGAATGAAAAAGTAAAAAGTTTGAATATGCAGTAAATACTGATTCACCCCCCCCTCTCAGTATTTTTCCCAACACGGTTGCTTCTTTAATTCACTTCATTCAAGGAAGAAACAACATAAAATGACACAAGAAGCACGAATCACCATCAACAGTTGCAGGAAACTCGCTGCTTATTTAATTCACCCATTAGAAAAATAAGTACCAAAGCTAAATTAGTCTTCTAGAGGTCCAAAACTCAGAAATCCTCTTCCTTCTTTCTATCTTGCTTAAATACATCAAAAATAGTTCGTAACTGCTAGAACTTCTTGAAACTACTTTGACTACCTAAACTGTTAAAACTACTTATTACATTGAAATTGAGGACATCACTATAGCTTCAATTTTAACAAACAAAGAAAACAAATTAAAACTTGAAATATTATTCTTTTTGCTGAATCTGATTTGTGGCTGATGCATCTCTCTGAAGTGCTGATGTGTCTCCCTGACAGATCGGACATCCTTGCCATGCATTTCTTCCAGAGTTCAATATTTGTATTTTCTGCTTTTGATGTGGTATTCAAATAGTTATGTAATAAAGCATCTTTTCCTGACTTGACCCGGCTGTCGCATTTCCAACATTGCCACCATGTGCTCCCTTTGCCCGACTCTGCCTATGCCTCTACATTTCAAACAATGTTATCATGTCTCCTTCTGCCTAACTTTGCCTATTTTTCTCATGCCCGAAGCATTCCGTCTTCTCTTCTCCTTTGCTTTGCGTTGGGTCACTTACCCAAGTCTGCTGCCTGCGTTCACGTTTCTTCATAAAACAACGTAACTGCACATAATCCTGGACTTTAAATAAATTCAATTTTTCCTTTGAAAACTATCGCGTCTGTCCCTTTATCGCATTTCACATTTTGGCATTCATAACATATTCTTGAGCACCATCCCTCCTGAGCTTGCGATGTGCGATAAAGGTAGGGATGACGTGGCGAGTGGAGGTGGGGCCGATGGAAAATTGCAATAGACAATATAAAACCTTGTCGCTTTTCGCATTTCGACATTCATAACACATTCATGAGTGCTATTCCTCCTGAGCTTGAGATGTGCGATGTGCGATTGGAATATATTAAACCATAGTTCTGAGATGCATCGCATCTAGCCCTTGTCGCACTTCGCGTTTCAACATTCATAACATATTCCTGAGCACCATTCCTCTTGAGCTTGCGATGTGCGATGTGCGATAAAGGTAGGGATGACATGGCCAGTGGAGGTGGGGCCGATCAAAAATTGCAATCAACGATATAAAACCTTGTTGCATTCCGCATTTCGGCATTCATAACACATTCATGAGTGCCATTTCTCCTGAGCTTGCGATGTGTGATGTGTGATTGGAATATATTAAATCATAGTTCTGAGCTGCATCGCGTCTGGCCTTTGTTGCACTTCACATTTTGGCATTCATAATAACATATACATGAGCGCCCTTCGTTCTGAGCTTGCGATGTGCGATGTGCGATAAAGGTAGGGATGACATGGCAAGTGGAGGTGGGGACACCCAACTCAACCCTGGCATGTAATGTTATGAACGCATCAATCGGCCCGACTCTTGAACTATTCTAAATGCGAATAAGCATGACTCGACCCGACTTCAGATCTCCACACATAAATTTAATGCACCAAAATATAAATAAATAATCGGTATACAATTTTTTTTAGATTTTCTAACATATATATTTTTTTTGGTGATTTGAGAAATATTTCAAAAGTAAATGCAAATGAGCCACAACATCTGGCTCCACCTGGGGATAGTGATTTTTTCCATGAAAGTGCTAAGAACCACAAATTAGTGCCTTATCCATTGGGCATGGAGTCAAATATTACTTGGTGACATATGAACAATGCGCACTCTGGTATTTACAATGGTGGAATGCTGAATTTTAATGCTCAAAATAATGCTTCAAATACTGCCCATTCATAGACAGCTGCAGATATTCTCCATCTAAATATTCTAGGATGAAAGTATTGTTTGATTTGGCTTCAGAAATTCTGTATGGACCATACCAGAGTGGGTCAAACTTACCATGCTTTCCTTTATCCTCCCTCCTAGTGTCCCATCTCAGTACTAAATCTCCTACATGAAAGAGGATTTCTTTCGCCTTCTTGTCAAAAATAGACGTCATTTTTGCATGATAGGTAATCAAATTATCTATAACTTGGTCTCTATTTTCATTTAACTCAATCACCTTATTCATTCTTCTGACCATAGCATTAGGTTCTTCTTGAGCTTCTTGAAGGAAAGCAATCACTGGTTTGGCCAACTGACTAGGAAACAATGCCTGAGTTCCATATACCAAATCAAAAGGTGATTTTCCAGTGGACCTCCTAGTAGTTACTCGAACTGCCCAAAGAGAAAATTTTAATTTTGAGTCCCAGTCTTTTTGATTTTCAGTGATTGTTTTCTTCAGAATCCTGACCAATGCCTTGTTTGAAGACTCTGCCAATCCATTCCCTTTTGGATGGTAGGCTGTGGAATATGAAAAAATTACATTACATGTTTGACAAAAATTAATGAATCGAGAAAAATTAAATACCTGAGCATTATCAGTTACAATCTTGACTGGACAGCCAAACCTACTGAATATGTTCTCCTCCAGAAACTTCATCATCACTTGGTTATTTGCTTTCTTGGTGGGGATTGCTTCAACCCACTTTGTGAAGTAATCAGTAGCAATCAGAATCCATTTGAACTGCCCACTTGATGGTGGATTGATCTCTCCAATAAAGTCCAGCCCCCACTACCTGAAAGGCTCTTCTATGAATACTGGAATGAGAGGTAACGAAGCAAGTCTTTTCTTTTTTGCAAACAATTGACACTTCTGACAACTTCTGACCAGTCTGTACACATCAACAAATAGTGTAGGCCAATAAAAACCCGACCTGGGGATTTTATGTGTTGGGACCTTCCAACTATAATTTCCTCCATAGAGTTTGTCATGATATTCCTTGATAACCTCAATGGATTCACCTTCACTTAAGCACAATAGAAAAATACCAGCAGGATCTTTCCAGTACAACTTTGCTTCTACTATGACATATGGCTGAGATTTAAGCTTGAGAGCTCTGCATTTGGTTCTATTTAGTGAAGATGGACAGGAAAAGAAACACATGTAATGAAAAACATCTTTATACCAATCTAAACACAAAAATTTGTATTGAATACCTGTTTTGGGCTTATTCTGACCTTCTTCGTTATTAGCTCCATCCATTGGTGCCAAGAGGTTAATTCCCAATGCTTGAAAATTTGTTTCTGTTAAAAACTTTGCTAAACCCTATCCTTTGATTAACTTGGTGGGTTTAATGTAAAAATCATATTCTTGGATTTTAGCTATCCATTTCCCTATTTTCCCTTCAACATCACTTTGAACCAGGACGTTCTTGATAGCAGAATTAGGTACATAAGCAGTTATTTGGGATTGTAACACATAAGTCCTGAAGGCTTTGAGTGCTTTGACTAATGCTTACACTTGTTTCTCCAAAATGTTATATTTGAGCTCAACATCTCTGAGAACTTTGTTGAAGAATGCCACTGGCTGCTCCTTATTATCCTCATTTTTCTACAATAACACAACAACAATAGTAGTGGAAGAAGAAAATGAAAATATTGAAATACCTTTTGATAATCAGGACTTATTAGAACAAGAGATTCTTGGAGTGCTTCTTTTATTCTGGAAAATGCTTCTCTTGCTTCTTTATCCCATCTCACTCCTGCATTTTTCTTCAACATGTCAGTTATATTTCTCACAATCTCAGCATAGTTTGGTACAAATATTCTCAGAAAGTTTATTTTTCCCAAAAATCTCTTAATATCTCTCTTGCTTCTGGGTAAAGGAATTGTTTGAATTGCTTCCACCCTTGCTTAATCAATCTTCACTCCTTGTTTTGAAACTATGTGGCCCAGATATTTCGTGGGGTTTAGTGACAAAATGAACTTCCTGCATTTTTCAAAAGGCTTTTGTAGATGTTCCAGGTGTTCATCATCTGACCCTGAGAAAATAGTTACATCATCCAAATATATAACCACATAATTGTCACCTACAAACGCCATGTCCATGGCCCTCTGAAAAGTCACACCTGCATTCCTAAGACCAAATGGCATTCTTGCATACATAAAAGTACCCCAAGGGTTTGTGAAAGCTGTCTTTTTTCTGATCTTCCTTATCCACTGACACTTGATTATATCCAGAGAATCCATCAACCATAGACATCTTGTAAGCTCATGTCAACTTCTGTAAGATATAATCCATTTGAGGTAAAGGATAATTATCCTTTAGAGATGCTCTATTCAAATTCCTGAATTCCACACACAATATTATCTCTCCATTTGTCTTCCTCACAAGAACCAGATTAGAAACCCAATCCGAATATTTGAGGGGGAATATTATTTTTTCTTGCAACAATTTTTTCACTTCCTTTTCAATTGGAGCTAACAGGAATGGATTAATCTGTCTGAGCTTTTGTCTGTGTGGTTTGATTCCTTCTTTCAATGGGATCTTATGTTGTATTATGCTTTTATCATATGTTTTCAAGTCTTCATGTGACCAAGCAAACACATCCATATACTTTTTAAAAAGATCAATATATCTTTCTTTATAATTTTTGGGAACACATTTGAATAATTTCAACACTTTTGGCTCCTTTTGAGTTCCCAAATTACAATCTTCCATCTCTTCCTCTTGATTTATTTTCTTTGAATTAACAACAACATCATTAGAATCAAATAATATTTCAAGGGGAGCTAGTCCTTTAGGGAGTACATTATCTTTCAATTAGGTAATCTTCTACTCACCTATTGACTTCTTAAGATTTATTATCTCTCCTTTCTGCTCTATCTGTTCTTCTTCTTGATCTATCTCAACATCTTCAAAGTTTCCAATCATTGTCAAGAAACGATTTACCTTCTCATCATCTTCAAACACCTGCCAATGTTTCACATTATTAGGAATAGAGGGTCTATGTCTAATTTCAATCTCATACCTTAACCTTGGATTCATGGGTGGCTTGAAGGTGCTAGCTGCAACTGCTAAAGAATATACCAATCTATTCTCCTCCCTCGGAATAAACTGAAGATTGAAGGCTTCAAAATAGTTCTCTATCAGATCCCAAACTTCATTCCTATATGATTTTAATCTAGGATGCTTAGTTTGACAATAATTTTTAATTTGTCTTATTATCAATTCAAAGTCACCAAAAATTGAAAAACATTGAACTCCCATCTATTTAGCAACTTGAAGGCTTAAGATTAAGGCCTCATACTCAGCGACGTTGTTTTTTGAATCAAACTCTAATTTAAAAGAAAAAGGCACGAGGCTACCTTTTGCCGATATCAACAAGAATCCAGCTCATGTGCCTTCCTTGGAGTAGGCACCATCAAAGTAGCATTTCCAAATCTTTTTTGAGTGCAGCTCATTATTTACAACTGCTGAAAATAGTTGCTTCCATGTGTCTTTAGCAAATTCTGCATATTCATGCAACATGAAACATGAAAGATATTATATTTCTTGACTATAAATAGGGGAATTTCCTACATATTTCTTGGTAGTGGTCTTCACGAACCTTGTTTCCCTGTAAAATCTCCTTTCTTCCCCATTAAAAATAGGAATGATAGCATAAGTGACATCTAATTTTAGAGCACCTCCCAAATTTTCTCCCCAAGATCTTGAAAGGAGCATTCCAAACCTGGCTGGAATGTCAGCAACAACTACATCCATCACTATACTCTTTGTTGGAACTTGTGCCAAAGAAACTACTACATATTTAATTAACCCTGTTGTCGCACAGAATGTCTAGGCACCACGACAACGGCTCAGATCGGGGGTTGTCACCTTTATCCCCAATCTCTCTATTTAAGTTGTCTCCTTGCAAGCTAAGGGAGGTATACTCTATTAGAAATGAAGAGGAAGAATCCAGGATACATAGCTAAAACACCAAACACTTGATAAAATTAATGAGATTTCACAGATTTGATTATGTTAAAACCAGTGCCTTATGGAGTCAAACAAGATCCCGTTATGCAATTAAAGATAAGTATTGGATGTATAACTGCTGCTAAATGACCACAATGATATTCAATAGAAAATGCCACGATCATGAATTAAATAGCCTAAACTCACGACAATATAAGATGAAAATGGCAGATATTTAAGATGTTTCAGTTAATTTCGATCTAGAAAATGTTTCTATAGTCAAAAAACTTCAGATAAAAAGATTAAGCTCACTTTGACCATGAAAACAAAAAAAATTAACCCTTTTTATATTTTTCAATTTTTTTATTATATATATATATATATATTTTTTTTTTTTTTATTTTATTTTTTTGTATCATTTTTTTAAACAAATCTACACAATTTTAAAATCTAAAATCTATAATCTAAAATCTAACAATTAAAAACTAAAACTAAACAAATGTTAAAACTAAGGCTAAACTAAACTAAAAGTCGAACTAAATAAAATTCAAATCTAAACTAAATAAAAAAAAATACACCCTAACTAAAACTTAATCCAATAAAATCGAACTAAACTAAAATTAAACTAAATTAAAACTAGAAATTAAACAAACGAAAATCTAAAAACTAAACTATTAAAAAAAAAAACGAAAAATCAAACTAAGCCTAACCTCTAAACTAAATCAAAATTAAAAATCTAAAATCGAAACCTAGAGAAAAATTTAAAGCGTATATACATTTGTATTTGATTTTGTGTGCGTTAGTTTTTCGTTTGTGTGTGCAGGTCGATGGAGCAAACAGACAACGTGAGAATAACTAGAGCTGGACGGCAAGCAGAACGAGGGTTCGATGTAAAAAAAAATTGATGGCAGAGAGCTGGGAGGACGGCTGCAGCGTTTAACGCAGAGAAATTCTGATGCAGAGGAGGGAGAAATCGACTGCAGAGTGGAAAATCGATGGAGGATGCAGAGATAAAGGTTGGACGCAGAGAAATGTGACGGCTAGGTTTGAGGTGGAATGATGGACATGAAGGGAAATCGACAGCAGTTTAATGCAGGTCGATGGGTAGAGCATCATGGAAACTAAAAAAAAAAAAATCGAATGGGAGAAATGGTAAAAAAGCATGTTAAGGAAAAAGCGAAGAGTAGAGAGGATAGGTGGGACGTTTAATGCAGATCAATGGATCTCAATGGGAAATAGACGGCGGATATGCAGCGTCAAGAAAACCCAGTACATTCAAAAATCCACCCAGCAAAATTAACTCTTTTCCTGTTAAAACCCAGGTTTTTTGTGCTCCTTAATCAAATATCACCCAAATTTGCTCGCAAAGATGATATGAGGCCAGATCTGGCTCAGATCCTAAAAAATTTATGAGTAAACCTGGAACCTGCAAAACCAGTCAGATCCCGAAATATATATACCAAAAAATTTATTAAACCCTCAAAGCCCTAATAAAAATACAAATTTACAAACTAATTACAGATCTGAGGCCCTCATGGCCAGATTTGAATCCATTTCAGCACAATTTGGAAAATGAAATTTTTTGAAAGAGAGGCACAAGCCCTAGGAGATCCTGCAAAACCACTAATTTCATAAGATAGACTTGGAATTTAACAAATAATGAGCTTTTCAGATTTATGTCATTTGAGAGTCGACTGGTCGAACCGAAGACTTCCTAAAAAAAAATTTCCCTGCACACTTAGATCTGAACTTTAGATTGATAGAGATTCAAGAAAATAACATGATATCCTTCAGAAAAATCAAAATGTCATCTTATGAATCCAGAAAACTACACAAGATACCTGTATGCATATTAATCCACGAAGGCCATTAACCATAAAATGCCAAATTAAGTAGCAGAGTTTAGAGACAAATCACCACATAAATCGAGAAGGAACATCAAAATTTGTAACCCCAAAGTATTTATGCTTTATTTCTCAAAAAAATTTACAAGAGCTTCCAAGACAAGTGCACGATCCTAAGATCAGATGACTCAAGACTGACAAATACCTCTTAATTTATAGAACAAATCTCCAACGGCTAGTTCGGTTGATCCATGTCAAAATAATCTCGACCGTCGATAAGATTTGATCATCTTTTAATCTGGACGGTCGAAATTATAAATTTGGGGAAAAAATGAATGTATCATTTTAATTCATTTTAATTAATTCAAAAATACTATTTTTGAGTTAATTACCTCAAATTTTTTACTTTGACTTAACCACCTAGGCCCAAGGGTCTAAAATTTCTTAAAATTCTCAATTTTCCCTTGGCCTGGGGCCTCTAAAATTTCATTTTTTAAGGACCAACGAATTTTTCCTTTGAAGAATTTTATCCTCACCTAGGACCTAAAATTAATTAAATTTCTGGCTTTTGATTTTTAATTAATTGACCAGAAAATTTAATTAATTGGCTGAGAGGGGATTTTAATTATTTTTCCAACCCTCTTTACATAAGATAATACATTTAGACACATGAAGGGGGAATACCCATTCGTATAGACCCTCAAATAAATACCCAATTCTGTGACTCAAAACATGATCTAGTAGACCAAATAGCTCAAACTACTTTTACAAGGACTTGATAGAAAACACTAGGACTCACTTAGCATGCTGATAACAAAATCCACCCTAGCTTTGGGGTGAGGCTGGAGGGAAGAACTCTGCCGATCACTTATGTGAATCAGTGAGACAAAAAACCTCCTAGGACAGAGATCATCACCAACATACTAGGCTTACCTAGGTTGTTACATTCATTGACGGTCTTACTTAGATAATTTACATCATAATATGCAGAATGGGTTTACATTATTCATAAAACTATCGACTGATGATGGAATCTGAATGGCGTGACCATGTTGAATATGACGAATCCCATTTGAAAAAATGGGGGTGTACTGCTATGGGGTAGTTGAAAAAGTGTGGTCAACATCTGGCTCTACTTGGGGACACGTTGCTTCATTGAAGGAATGTGAGAATCCAGAATATGCATCCAAGCAACACACAAAATTACATAAGTAGCGTCCATCCAAAAAATATTAAGCTCATGAAAAATAGAAGCTCTTCTAACATTTATTATTCTACTTAACATGAAAAGTAAATTTACTCTAATTGAAAAATGAAATGCTGAAATAACAAGGAGTAGGGTTAGAAATACGATACAGAGGATGCCCTATGGCATCAGATGTGCTCAATATATTGCATGCTGAGCATTTGCCTGCTTTCAGGCAAGTCTGTAGGCTGCTTTTCAGATGTGCCATGTCCAATCTTGCTAATTGTAGGACTCTGTCTTATCCGAATGTCAAGCTGCTCTCGACCATCAGACGAATCAAACCACTTACTTCTTCTTTTTTGCTTCTTTCTCTTCTTCTGAGTGGGTTGTGATGTCAGCAATGAGACCACTGTAGATTTCTTGTCCTCATCTTGAAGATGTTTGTACAAAATATCTGAAGAACCTGGATCGTGATCAATATTATTCAGGATATACTCTATCAATGGTGACACATAAGCTTGGTCTTTCTCAACATCCTTTGAAACCATAGTTAAATTTTCCCTAATGGGATAAGTGACCTCCCTGTGATGAGATGGGAATTGCTTTAGCAGACAAGAAGTCTTATGATCTATTGATGAATCTTCATAATCAAATTTCGGCTGAAACTTTTGTATATGTAATTTTTCCATTTTTTCTAGCCTTTTATGTATGGAACTCATCTCCCTGGCATGCCTTACTATTAATTTCACTTGATTGATTTCTGTTTACACAAATCTGTCTTGTAGATTGGTCTGATTTGCCTCCATATTTTTTATTTCCAACAAGTGATTTTCCTTCATGGAATTCATTTCCTGGGTGTGTCTTGCTTCCATTGCAATCATATGATTTTGTATAATGGACATCTGATTAGAATGATTAACTTCCATTATCTTTAACCTACTTTCCATGACATTTATTTCTTGTGCATGAGTTACTTCCATGGAATTTATCCTATTTTGAAGATTGATTTGGTTAGCTTCCATGTTTTGAATCATTTGCGTATGATTGGGTTGCATATCCTTAATCATCTGAGCTGGTTCCTTAACATGACTTTCATGATCTTCTATATGCATGTGATAGTCCTTACCAACAACATTGATTTGATGGCTCGACCCTGCCATTCTACTATCTATGATTCTTTTGACAACATGGCAAGTAACCTCTTCATGAAGAGCATTACAGGCTCTACAATAAGGCAGAGCTTCATCCACAAGATTTGCAAACTCAAGTTGATTTATCGGTCTCTGCTCATTAGATAGGCCTCTTTTCTGCAAAGCATTATTATTTTTAGGTTGGGAATTCTGTGTTTGAGCCCTTTCCATTTGAACCAACCTAGACTGTAAAGTGATTATTTCCTTAGCATGTTCAGAGATCAATTTCGCTTAATTAAGCTCCATGCTTTCAAGATTTTGCATTAACTTTTTCATAGGGTCATCATCATCTTCTAGAGGTTCTTTTAACTTAGTTTCAGCCCTATAAAAACTAGGAATTTCAGACTTCCTAGATGCCCTTTTATCTTTTTCAAGCTCTTCAACTAAAAATTGACAAGCCTTATAATTTGCAGTTTTAGCCCACTTTAACTCATATGAAGTATCAGAATTAAAAGCATCAATGTAAAAATTTAGAAGAGATCCATCAGGAGGTTTATGAGTTTGAGATATTTCTGTAAGGATACCATTAAATCTCCTGTTAAATTCTTCAATCGTTTCATTTTCTTTCTTTTTTATGGTACTGATCTCCCTTACCAACTGCCTATCTTCCCTTTTATCACCATACTTTTCCTTAAAGGCAACTACAATTGATTCAAAAGTATCAAATGAATTATCAGGTTTTTCCATAAACCATTCAGCAACATCCTCGCCAAAATTAAGAACAAAATTTATCATCTTTACATCCTCGAAATTATTATTTGCAACTACAAATCTATTCCACCAGTTAGTGAAAGCAAACAAACGAGACTTGACACTAACTGCTTCATTTCCATGAAAAGAAGGTAATTTATCCATTTGAGGGACATCATGGGGATAACCCGGAATATTAGAAAAACTACATGGGGTAAAAACATCCATGATATCGTTTTTAGGATTTTAGAAATAGATTCGTGTTCAAGAATAGTCAAAAGGTCCTCAAGAAGCAAACTTCTTAGCAAGAACTTTTGTAATAAATGAAAGAATTAGAGTCACCACTTGAACATGAAACTAATTCTAAAACAGAAGAAATAATCGAGAGATAGCAGATGGATATCAGGGGGGGATTCTTGTCTGGGAGTAAAAATATGAATAAGTGGAGTCGCCACCCAAACAAGAAGCCAACCAAAATGTCCAGGTGCTAAAGATACGATGATGAAATGATTAGTGATATGATGAAAGATAAGACGATGAAAATATGAAGAGATGAAAAGATGCCAGAAAATGTGATCCCTTGCGATAGGCTAATGAATGGCGAAAGAAGATTTGAAGATTATAAAATGTCGTTAAGACCAAAGACAGAAAAACTCTATCCTCGGTAATGGCGCCAAAAAATGTTGTCGCACAGAATGTCTAGGCACCGCGACAACGGCTCAGATCGGGGGTTGTCACCTTTATCCCCAATCTCTCTATTTAAGCTATCTCCTTACAAGCTAAGGGAGGTAGACCCTATTAGAAATGAAGAGGAAGAATCCAGGAGACACAGCTAAAACACCAAACACTTGATAAAATTAACGAGATTTCACAGATTTGCTTATGTTAAAACCAGTGCCTTATGGAGTCAAACAAGATCTCGTTATGCAATTAAAGATAAGTATTGGATGTATAACTGCTGTTAAATGACCACAATGATATTCAATAGAAAATGCCACGATCGTGAATTAAATAGCTTAAACTCACGACAATATAAGATGAAAATGCCAGATATTTAAGATGTTTCAGTTAATTTCGATCCAAAAAACGTTTCTATAGTCAAAAAACTTCAAATAAAAAGATTAAGCTCACTTTGACCATGAAAACAAAAAAAATTAACCCTTTTTATATTTTTCAAATTTTTTATTATTTTATATTTTTCTATTTTTTTTTTTAAATTTTTATATCATTTTTTTAAAACAAATATACACAAATTTAAAATCTAAAATCTATAATCTAAAATCTAACAATTAAAAACTAAAACTAAACAAATGTTAAAACTAAGGCTAAACTAAACTAAAAGTCGAACTAAATAAAATTCAAATCTAAACTAAATAAAAAAAATACACCCTAACTAAAACTTAAGCCAATAAAATCGAACTAAACTAAAATTAAACTAAATTAAAACTAGAAATTAAACGAAAATCTAAAAACTAAACTATAAAAAAAAAAAATGAAAAATCAAACTAAGCCTAACCTCTAAACTAAATCGAAATTAAAAATCTAAAATCAAAACCTAGAGAAAAATTTAAAGCGTATATACATTTGTATTTGATTTTGTGTGCGTTTGTTTGTCGTTTGTGTGTGCAGGTCGACGGAGCAAATAGACAGCGTGAGAATAACTGGAGCTGGATGGCGAGCAGAACGAGGGTTCAATGTCAAAAAAAATTGATGGCAGAGAGCTGGGAGGATGGCTACAGTGTTTAACGCAGAGAAATTTCGATGCAGAGGAGGGAGAAATCGACTGCAGAGTGGAAAATCGATGGAGGATGCAGAGATAAAGGTTGGACGCAGAGAAATGTGATGGCTAGGTTTGAGGTGGAACGATGGACATGAAGGGAAATCGACAACAGTTTAATGCAGGTCGATGGGTAGAGCAACGTGGAAACTAAAAAAAAAAATCGAATGGGAGAAATGGTAAAAATGCATGTTAAGGAAAAAGCGAAGAGCAGAGAGGATAGGTGGGATGTTTAATGCAGATCGATGGATCTCAATGGGAAATAGACGGTGGATATGTAGCGTGAAGAAAACCCAGTACATTCAAAAATCTGCCCAGCAAAATTAACTCTTTTCCTGTTAAAACCCAAATTTTTTATGCTCCTTAATCAAATATTGCCCAGATTTGCTCGCAAAGATGATTTGAGGCCAGATCTGGCCCTTGGGGGTTGGAACTGGCTCATATCCTAAAAAAATTATGAGTAAACCTGGAACCTTCAAAACCAGTCAGATCCCGAAATATATATACCAAAAAATTTATTAAACCCTCACAGACCTAATAAAAATACAAATTTACAAACTAATTTACAGATCTGAGGCCCTCATGTCCAGATTTGAATCCATTTTAGCACAATTTGGAAAATGAATTTTTTTGAAAGAGAGGCACAAGCCCTAGGAGATCCTGCAAAACCACTAATTTCGTAAGATAGACTTGGAATTTAACAAATAATGAGCTTTTCAGATTTATGTCATTTGAGAGTCGGCTGGTCCAACTGAAGACTTCCCCAGATGCTCAAATCTATAAAAAAATTCCCTGCACACTTAGATCTGAACTTTAGATTGATAGAGATTCAAGAAAATAACATGATATCCTTCAGAAAAATCAAAATGTCATCTTATGAATCCAGAAAACTGCACAAGATACATGTATGTAGATTAATCCACGAAGGCCATTAACCATAAAATGCCAAATTAAGTAGCAGAGTTTAGAGACAAATCACCACATAAATTTGAGAAGGAACATCAAAATTTGTAACCCCAAATTCTTTATGTTTTATTCCTCAAAAAAATTTACAAGAGCTTCCAAGACAAGTGCACGATCCTAAGATTGGACGACTCAAGACTGACAAATACCTCTTAATTTATAGGACAAATCTTCAACGGCTAGTTCGGTTGATCCATGTCAAAATAATCTCGATCGTCGATAAGATTTGATCATCTTTTAATCTGGACAGTCGAAATTATAAATTTTGGGAAAAAACGAATGTATCATTTAAATTCATTTTAATTAACTCAAAAATATTATTTTTGAGTTAATTACCTCAAATTTTTTACTTTGACTTAACCACCTAGGCCCAAGGGTCCAAAATTTCTTAAAATTCTCAATTTTCCCTTGGCTTGGGGCTTTTAAAAATTCATTTTTTAAGGACCAACGAATTTTGCCTTTGAAGAATTGTATCTTCACCTAGGACCTAAAATTAACTAAATTTCCGGCTTTTGATTTTTAATTAATTGACCAGAAAATTTAATTAATTGACTGAGAGGGGATTTTAATTATTTTTCCAACCCTCTTTAGATAAGATAATACATTTAGACACATGAATGGGGAATACCCATTCGTATAGACCCTCAAATAAATACCCAATTCTGCGACTCAAAACATGATCTAGTAGACCAAGTAGCTCAAACTACTTTTACAAGGACTCGGTAGAAAACACTAGGACTCACTTAGCATGCTGATAACAAAAGCCACCCTAGCTTTGGGGTGAGGCTGGAGGGAAAAACTCTGCCGATCACTTACGTGAATCAGTGAGACAAAAACCCTCCTAGGATAGAAATCATCACCAACATACTAGACTTACCTAGGTTGTTACATCATAATACGCAGAATGGGTTTACATTATTCATAAAAATGTCGACTGATGATGGAATCTGAATGGCACAACCACGTCGAATATGACAAATCCCATTTGAAAAAATGGGGGTGTACTGCAATGGGGTAGTTGACAAAGTGTGGTCAACAAACCCAACACATTTCACCCTTTTGGAATCAAATGAATACAAAACCCTATAAGGTTTGGTAATCTTCAAGTTTAGTTCCTTCATAATAGACAATGGCATGAGATTATGGGATGCTCCTGAGTCCAGCATACAATTATGGAGAGTGAAATCATGAAGCAACAGAGAAATATAGAATGGTGGAACAGAAGGATCTACTTCTTCTACATGCGGACCAAAGGTGACCACTAGCTTCTCTTCTTGTAGGTTCACAATGTCACTTATATCTTCAGTCTGTGTGAGATTAATAAATTCTGATATTTATTTCTTGTAGATTGGTATTTTAGCTAATTCTAGAAGAGGTACCTAAATTTTTACCTTCTCCAACTCTTTTGTCATACTGAAAGCATTAGTTTGTTTAACATTCTTTTCAAGTTCCTCTTTACTCTTTCTAGAATTTTCCGCTTGTTCGGGTACATGAACAACTCTGTCCAAAATATTAGTATCAATTGATTTTCTCAGGGAAGGTTCACCATGTTGAACATATGTTCTATTAACTGAATTTACAGGTTGCTCCCCATTACTAACTTGTTTTACATGGTCCTTTTGTTGTGGAGTTGCCATTGGAGGAGTAATAGAATCTTGTTGTTCACCTTCATTATCCTGCACTCTAGATTTATTTCTAGACCTTAAATCATACTTTTTATGTAACTCAACTTGCATGGAATCTATGAATTGCCTACAATATTCATCCATTTCATCTTGATCAAAGGATACTTCATCTTCAACATATTCTCCCTCACAATCTTCCTCTTCGTCATCTTCTCTTGTGTATATAGCATATATTTGGTCTTCAACTTCTTTTTTGTCATCTTCTACTGACTGTCTGGGTGTTGCTTCTATATACAGTGGTGCTTGGACCTGATCTTGATCTCTTATTTCTCTCTGCAAAATTTGCAGGGGTTGTTTTCTGAATTGAGGATTAAATCCCCCTCTGTTGTGTTGTATTGGTCTTTGGGAGTTTTTACTTTCCAATTCCATCTTTACTAATTTGTTTGACAAATTATTTATCACCTTTGTCATATCATCAATTCCTTGATCTTGTGGTGATTCTTCTTTTTCTTTTCCCTTCTCTTTAACTGACTGCTTTTCTTTTATCTTTCCGATTGCAGTCATATTAGCTTCAATTTCTAAAGCATATGTCTGTATCTGATCTAGAGTAGGGGATCTCCTTTCTCTAAGTGTGAAACTAAAATCGGCTTCAAAAGCCCCAGCAAAAACCACCTTTGCTCCAAAAGTATGGGGCTTCATTTCTACAGGCAAACTGTTATACAATTTATTGAATCTTTTGATAAAATCTAATGTATTCTCATCTGGTTTTCTTTTGATTGCATTGAATTCTGTTAGTGAATATCCATGATCCATTTTTTCACCCCATCTCTAAGTGAATTGATTTTCCAGTCCTTCCCATTTATTAATAGAATTTTTTAGCAATCCCTTAAACCACTTTCTAGCCTCTCCATCCAGAGACTGAACAAAATGCCTCATTACAACATCAAGATGTTCTACATTCAAATTTTCAGCAAAATTACAAAACACAGGAAAGTGTTTTTTTGCAGTTATTTCATCTTCTCCAGTAAAACGTGGGAGTAATTTAAGATAATCTTGAGGCATTGAATTCATTGGTTTTGGAGCATATCTGCTCAAAAAAAAGGCTGGTGTTGCCATGTTTGCACCTTAATTGATTGTTCCTTGGTTAAATGCAATCGATGAACCTATTGTGAAAATGAATGGAGGTGGAGGTAAAACTAATATGGGAGTGGGTTGATAGAAAATGGAAGAGGTACCAGCAACCAGAGTTTGTTGAGCTTGAGTAAAAGTAAAAGAAACATACTCAAAGGAGTGTTCTTCCAACTTAGGGTCTTGAAAATAAATTGGTGTGAAAGGTGAATCTTGTTCCAAGAAAGGAAGTAATTTATAGATATCTTCAAACAAAGGATTACTAAAACTACTGCTAGGAGCAGACAATGCAGGAATAGGTGTTGAGGGGGTTTTGGGTTTCCGAACCCCTTTAGAAACCAATATTTTAGGGTCTGAAAAAGAAGGGACCTTCTGCTATGAGGTATTTGACCTCATGTGAGGCATTTTGTGAGCCAAAATTCTGAGAATAACAAACACAGCCAAATATTTCCTCCTCATTGAACAAATAGAGGAAATAATGTGAAAAACCCAGGGAAAATAAACTTCGTCTCTTCGTCCCCGGCAACGGCGCCTTAAAATGTTGTATCTTAAGAGACAATTCCCTGGCTGTGAAAATGAATCAATGCTTAAGACATTTTTTTAAAATGTGTCACAAAGTAATTATATCAAGTGGTCCTCGTTCAATCCCTTTGGAAACTAATTCTTTTAAACCCTTAATAATTTGGTATAATGAAAGACTCTACAATGCCATTAACTGTTGATATCTAAATGGAAAAGAAGAACTATAGAGAAAACTCAAAGTAATATGCTGTAAACACAGAATCTATTACTTTCAAGTTTCAGAGAGAATTCATGGAGAGAGAGGAAACTCAAAATAATATGTTTTAAACACAAAATCTATTACTTTTAAGTTTCAGAGAGAATTCACGGAGAGAGGAAACTCAAAATAATATGTTGTAAACACAAAATTTATTACTTTTCAGTTCTAGAGAGAATTTGTGAAGGGAGAGGAGTTGGAGTGAAGAAGCACTTATTAAGGCTATTTAACTCTTACTCACAATGTAAATCAGAGACCGACTGCTTCCTTACTTCACTTCATTCAAGGAAGAAACAACATAAAATGACACAAGAAGCACGAATCACCATCAACAGTTGCAAGAAACTTGTTGCTTCTTTCATTCACCCATAAGAAAAAGAAGTACCACAGCTTTAGTCTTCCAGGGGTCCAAAACTCGGAACCCCTCTTCTTTCTTTCTATCTTGCATAAATACATCAAAAACAATTTGTAACTGCTAGAACTTCTTGAAACTACTTCGACTACCTAAACATTTAAAACTACTTATTACATTGCAATTGAGGACATCAATATAGCTTCGACCTTAAAAAACAAAGAAAACAAATTAAAACTTGAAATATTATTCTTTTTGCTGAATCATGGCTGATGCGTCTCCCTGAAGTGTTGATGTGCCTCCTTGACATATCAGACATCCTTGCGCTGCATTTCTTCCAGAGTTCAATATTTATCTTTTCTACTTGCTATCATGTCTTTTCTGCTTTTGATGTGGTATTCGAACAGTTCTGTAATAATGCATCTTTGCCCGACTTGACCCGACTGTTGCGTTTCCAACAGTTCCACCATTTTCTCCCTTTTCCCGACTCTGCCTATGCCTCTACGTTTCAAACAATGTTTTCATGTCTCCTTCTGCCCAAATCTACCTCTTCTGCTCATGCCCGCAACATTCTGTCTTCTCTTCTCATTTTCTCTACATTGGGTCATTTACCCGAGTCCACTGTCCGCATTCACGTTTCTTCTTAAAACAACACAAATGCACATAATCCTGGAATTTAAATAAATTCAAATTTTCCTTTGAAAACTATCGCGTCCGTCCCTTTATCGCATTTCACATTTCGACATTCATAACATATTCCTGAGCACCATCCCTCTTGAGCTTGCGATGTGCAATGTGAGATAAAGGTAGAGATGACATGGCGAGTGGAGGTGGGGTTGATCGCAAATCGAAATCAATGATATAAAACCTTGTCTCATTTCGCATTTCGGCATTCATAACACATTCATGAGTGCCATTCCTTCTGAGCTTGCAATGTGTGATGTGCGATAAAGGTATTGATGACGTGGCAAGTGGAGGTGGGGACACCCGACTCAACCTTGGCATGTAATGTTCTGAATGTATCAATCAGCCTGACTCTTGAACTGTTCTTCACGGGAATAAGCACAATTCGACCCGCCTTCACATATCCGCACCTAATGTTAATGCACCAACATATAAATCAAAAATTCTTTTTCGGTATACAAATTTTTTTACATTTTCTAACATATATGCTTTTTTTGGTGTTTTGAGAAATATTTCAAAAGTAAATACAAATGAGCCACAACAATGAGCATGTGGAAATTCCTTGTAGATTCAATCTGCTTATGTAATTTACTAAAACAAAATACTTAAATCTACTCTACTCATTTGCGGAAAGAAATTAATTGGCCGCGGAATCACAACATAAACATGAGACAAGATTCAACACACATACTCAGAATAATATCTAGGGGAAAGCAACAACTCAAAACCCCTTCCTATATGTATTGCATTAAACATAAAATAGAGAAGAAAAACAATGCTTTCTCATGCCTGATCAACCTATGCACTAGTATAATCTCACTACTTCACAGACTGACTCTGGCCAACACTTAGCCAATTTCCTGCCTGCCCAAGCTCCTACTTCCCTACGTTGTTCAATAAGGAATTAGCCCCCCTTATTAATTAGGGAAATTTCTCATTAGGAATTGCGCAGTTCATGCAGGCTCTTATCTGGCTACATGCACCACCTGTACAACTTGGATAAGTCTATAACTGATAGTACACTTCCCTTGAAATACAATCTCAACAGGGTAACTCGAGTTATCTGCATGCATCAATTATTATGGGCTGATTGATGAGTTAACTGAAGTTACACCCCACTACTGGACCCTCCACTAGTTCTTAATTAGTTAGAACTAGTTTAACTCATAGTAACTCAAATTAACTGAACCTGATTGCCAGAAATTAATAATCATTCATAACTCAAGTGTCTCCAAATCAAATCAACTGAGTTAATTGAGTGACAAGGCCATCTCACCTCAGTTAACTACCTCCAAGTATTTTACTGAAATTGAAATTCGAATTTATCCCAATTAATTTGGGCAAAATTAAATTAGGAATTTCTTGCTGCATTTTCAACATTCCCTCTCAACAAGAAAGGGATTATTTGATACCCCAATCCTGCCTCTATGAAACCAAAATTTGCCTCTTGACAATGACTTTGTCAAAATGTCTGCATTTTGTTCCTCTGTAGGAATGTATTCCAACAACATGATCCGTCTCTGCACACAATCTCGTAGATTGTGATAACAAATGTCGATATGCTTGGATAGATCATGAAATATTGGATACTCAGATAGTTTGATACAACTCTGTTTTTCACAATAAATCACTATAGGACCCATATTATGACCAAACAAACCAACAAGATTTTTTCTCATCCAAATAGCCTCACATGCTGCTTGAATTGTAACCATGTACTCTAATTCTGCTGAGTTGAGTGAAACAGATATATTCTCCTTGCTATACCAAGAAACTGTTGCCGAACCAACATTGAAAATGCCCCCTGATGTGTTCTTACTATCTGATGTACTCTCGGCCCAATATACATCTGTGAAGCCTTGCATCTTCACTCCCTCTATCTGTCTGTACCAAAGACCAAACTGAGTGGTGCCTCTGAGGTATCTCAAAACATGCTTTGTTTCCTTCCAAAAAAATTTGGTTGGCTTAGCCATTGCTTGAATAAGTTGGTTAACTGCATAACACATGTTTGTTTGTGTGTTCACCAAATACATAAGTGAACCAACAAGATTCCTATAAATGGTAGCCTCCACTACTTCACCTGAAGAAAAATCTTCCTTCCTCCAATTCCCTGCTAGAGGAGTCTCCATATGTTTTCTCTTCTCCATGTGGAACTTATTCAGTATCTCGTTGGCATACTTGCCCTGAGAGACAAATAGTTCCTCATCTCCTTGCCATACTTCCAAACCCAAGGAAATAATGCATGACCCCCATGTCCTTCATCTCGAATTCTCTTGAAAGATCCTCTTTGCAAGAAATGATCAACTTCTCATCTCTGGTCAAAATTAAATCATTGACATATAATACTTTAATAAATAATTTACCTTCGACAACAATATGGTAAAGGTTTGCATCTGTTTCACTTTTGAGTCTGCACACATGCGACTCTCTATTGAAGGTTTCAAATCCTTTCGTTTTCTCAATGTACACCTCTTCCTCAATCACTCCATTGAAAAATGTTGTCTTCACATCCATCTGGCGGATCTTCCACCCCATATGCGCTGACAATGTTAGAATTGACCGGATTGAAGAGTACCTTTCTACTAGAGCAAATGTAGGTCTCCTCATAATCAATTTTCTCCACATGAGAGAACCCTCTAGCCACAAATATGGCCTTATGATTACCGATGTTGCCATCTGCTGCATGCTTTACCTTGTAAAGCCATCTGGAACTCACCACTGACTTGTCTGCTGGTCTTGGGACCACTTCCCAAACATTGTTCTGACGATGGAATCATATTCCTCTACCATGGCATCAACCCATACTGGTTTGTACACTTCTTCCTCAAATAAGGATGGTTCAGGCATTACAATCTCACTCATGAGAGTCATGTAGCCAGTGTACCAATCTGATGACCTCCTTTGCTTGTGTTGTGATGTGGGTGCTCCCACATGATCTCTTGCATCATTCAACAATCTGTCAGCTTCCATGGTTCGATTCCTTCCTTCTTTGGATATCTCTTCTTGAGTGGTTGTCTCCTCTCTATGTTCCTTTGCTTGTGGCTGCTCCACAACTTCCCGGGGTTCTTCCTTTGGAGCCAAAATCTCCTGACCCATCTACAACTGAAGCTCCCTATCAAGAGAACACCTCATTTCCTTCTCCTCATCAAATTTTACATCTCTTTTGACCACTATAATATTGAGAGATGGCAAGTACACATGATAGTTGCAAGGTGTTTTTGTGTACCCCACAAATGTTCCCAACTTAGTTGTAGGCTCTAGATTTTTCCTTGCATCCTTGGAAACATGACAATAAATTGATGATCAAAAGATCCTGAAGTGTGACACATCTGGTTTCTTCCATGAAAAATCTTCCTTTGGTGTACTCATGCCAAGAATATTGTGAGGACTCCTATTCTGCAAATAAACAAAAATGTTTCATGCTTCAACCCACAGGTGAATTGGTAGGATTTGGTCATGCAACATCGTTCGTGAAACTCCCACAATAATTCTGTTCTTCCTCTCATCCACCCCATTCTGTTTTGGGCTATGAGGTTTTGTCAACTCTCATCAAATGCCTTCTTTTGCACATAAGTTCTTAAACTCATGATACATATTCTCCAAAGTCATCACTCCTGATACCCTTCACTTTCCTGCCACTCTCTTTCTCAACAAGTGCTTTAAACTCAACAAATTTGGAGAATGTTTAGTATTTCTTCTGCATGAAGAAAATCCAACACTTTCATGAAAATTCATCT
This sequence comes from Pinus albicaulis, assembly GCA_034641835.2. Classification (NCBI taxonomy): domain Eukaryota; kingdom Viridiplantae; phylum Streptophyta; class Pinopsida; order Pinales; family Pinaceae; genus Pinus; species Pinus albicaulis. Next base: position 805,794,721 of record CM076581.1, on the reverse strand, counting down.
ACAAATATCACATAATACATGTGCTTGGTCATGGAGGCTGTTGAGAAAGGTCCACACACACTTGAGTGAATCATTTCGAGGACTGCTTGCGCCTTACTATCCCGATCATTGAAGGTGGCTTTTGTTAGAAAATTATATATTACAGAGCAATGCAACACATAAAATATGCGGAAAACACAAGCACAAAAAACACATAAAACCAAAGAGACACAGATATATGCGGTTCACCCAGTTTGGGCTACGTCCACCCCGAATAGCCAGTCCTTCCTTTATATTATCTAGCAAAAATGAAGAGACACAACCTACAGCAGATACGTTGTAATATCCTCTGTTCTCTCTCACAGTCTCCGTATATGTTTCTCACTCTGAGAATACACATACAATACGCAACCACAATACAATGCCCTCATTCAAGCGAGGGTTGCCTTTTTGGGCAAAAAACCCTAAACTAAACATAACTTCTACCGTCAGATCATCCGCCTAATGAACGGCCCAGATTGATTAGAAATTACTATGCTTTTATAAGGCAATTTTACATCTGTTTTTAGCTTCAGGGCCGCTGCCCCCAAAACCCCCCGCCAGGGGGGGGTTCCATAAAGTCTCATTTGCCCCCTCCTGGACCCCCCAGACAGCGTTTAATTACGGGCGGCATTGCCGCCCCATTAAGGTACAGGGGTCCAACGTTGTGATACAAAATAAACAAGATAATCAGGCTCCACACCCAACAATCTCCCACTTGGAGACTAATTGTAGCAATTCCACCATTGCTTCATTTGCTGGAAAATGACTCCACTTTGGACCTGGATGTTTCCCATCTTCATCGTCATACTTGAAGACCAATTGAAACTAAGCATATTCTCAGTTTCTCCCTGGTTACAACTTTTGTTAGCATATCTGCAGGATTTTGGCTAGTGTGTATCTTTTCCAATTTCAACTGTCCATCTTCCAACACTAACCATATGAAATGGTACTTAAGTTGTATGTGTTTAGTCCTGGAATGAAATGTTGATTTCTTTTCAAGATGAATGGCACTTTGGCTATCACTGTATAACACGCCCATATCATGCTTCTTACCTAATTCATCCATAAACCTTTGTAACCAAATCATTTCATTACTAGCCTCTATAGCAACAACATACTCTTCTTCTGTTGTTGAAAGTGCAACAACACTTTGGATTTTTGAAACCCAGCTAATATTTGTTCCACCTACAGTAAATACATACCCTGTAGTGCTCCTCCTGTTATCTCTATCACCTGCCATATCGACATCAACATATCCCTATAGAGAAATATTTGAACCATTAAAGCATAATGCTTGATTTGTGGTACCTCTCAAATATCTGAGAATCCATTTCACTGCCATCCAATGTTCTTTTCGTGGATTGCTCATGTACCTGCGTACAACTCCCACTGCATGTGCAATATCAGGCCTTGTGCAGACCATTTCATAAATTAAGCTTCCAACTGCTAATGCATATGGAACTTTAGACATATAATCCATTTCTTCTTGGGTCTTGGGGCACATCTCCTTACTAAGTTTGAAATGGCTAGCAAAAGGTGTACTAACTGGTTTTACATTCTGCATATTAAATATTTTCAACACCTTTTGTATGTACTCATTCTGAGACAGTGTTAACTTGCGATTTTTCATGTCTCTATTTATTCTCATACCAAGGATTTGTTTTGCAGCTCCCAAATCCTTCAATGCAAATGAATTTTCCAATTTTCTTTTGAGCACATTTATTTCCTGCATGTTAGACCCTGCAACAAGCATGTCATCTACATACAATAACAATATAATATAGCTTCCATCATTTTCTTTTCCGATAAACATAATGATCAAAGTGACATCTAGTATAACCTTGTTCAGACATAAACTTGTCAATTTTAGATACCAACGCTTGAGCCTATTTTTTAAATATCCCTGAGCTCTTCTTTAACCTGCACACTAATTTTTCCCTCCCTTTGACCTCATATCCTTCTGGTTGCTGCATATAGATCTCTTCCTCCAAATCTCCATGGAGAAATGTTGTCTTTACATCTAACTGTTCAAGATGCAAATCTTCCGCTGCTACAAGACTTAAAATAGTTCTGATTAAAGTCATCTTAACAACAGGAGAAAATATTTCATCAAAATCAATACCTTTCTTTTGTGCAAACCCCTTCAACACAAGTCTAGCTTTGCACCTCTGTTTTCCTCCATCTTCTTCCTTCAGCCTGTAAACCCATTTATTTTGCAATGTTGTTTTACCTTCAGACAACCTGACTAAGTCCCAAGTCTGGTTATATATTAAGGAGTCCATCTCTTCTTCCATGGCTAGCTCCCACTTCTTCCTGGTTTCAACCTGCATTGCTTCTTCATAACATTCAGGTTCACCAAAATCAGTCAACAATAAATAATATAATGAAGGAGAGTATCGTTCAAGGGGTATGCTTATCCTGGTAGATCTTCTGACACCACTTTTAGGTGTTTAAGGTGCCTGTTGCTATTGTTGTGGCTGTTGATTATTATTATTTTCAGGCACCTTTACTTTTTTTGTGATCTCATCAAGAACTGTGTATTCTTTGTTTTCTTTTTCCTATTTCTTTTCCTGCAACTGATTCTTATACAAGACCTTTTCATTGAATATTACATCTTTGCTCCTAATGATTTTGTGATTTTCATAATCATATAGGCGATAACCAAAATCATTAACACCATATCCAATAAAGGTACGTTTCTTTGATTTTGCCTTAAGATTTGTTCTATTTTCTTTATTAATATGGACAAAGGCCTCATAGCCAAAAGGATTTAAAAAAGAGTAGTTTACCTTTTTACCTGTCCATGCTTCCTCTGGAATACCACCATCCAAGGAACTTGAAGGCCCTCTGTTTATTAGATAAACATCAGTCTCTACAGCATCTGCCCAAAATTGTAAAGGCAATCATGCATGCAATCTCATGCACCTTGCACGCTCCATGATTGTTCTGTTCATCCTTTATGACACACCATTTTCTTGGAATTGTCTTCTCTCTGTGAATTCCATGCTTTGAACAATACCTATCAAACTCTTTGCTGCAATATTCACCTCCATTGTATGATCTGAGACACTTCAACTTCTTTCCTGTTTCAATCTCAACCAAAGCTTTCCATTTCTTGAAAGTATCAAATACATCAGATTTATTAAATCCAAGTTTTTCTAGTTGCATCATCAATAAAAGTAACATACTAACGAGAGCCACCGAGAGATGATACCTGAGCAGGTCCCCATACATCTGTATGCACAAGCTCTAATTTTTCGCTCTTCTTTTCTTTCCCAACTCTGAGAAATATGACTCTCTTCTGTTTTCCATAAATACAATTCTTACAGAAATCCAAATCAACATTCTTCAAACCCGACAACAAATTTCTTGAGTGAAGAATCTTCATTCCCTTCTCACTTATGTGTCCGAGCCTATGATGCCATAATGCTGCATCTACTCCTTTGGAAGTTAAAGCATTAACAGAGTTAGAAATACCATTGCATAAATACAATGTACCAACCTTTTCGCCTTTTGCTATTACCAAGGCTCCTTTGGTGACCTTCCAAGTTTTATCTGTGAAAGTTGTCACACAACCTTCACCACATAACTGCCCTGTTGAAATCAGATTTTTCTTCAGATCTGGAACATGCCTTACCTCCTTTAATAATCATTGGTTTCCATTATGCTGTTTTACAAGAACTTTACCCATTCCAACAATTTTACAGGTTTTATCATCACCCAAACGAACTTGTCCAAAATCTCCTTGAACATAGTCATGAAAATATTTCTTATCAGGCGTGGCATGGAATGAGGCCCCTGAATCTACCACCCAGTAATCAATAACATTTTCGAAACAAAGAATCAAAGCATCTTGTAACACATCACCTGCCACATTTGCTTCATGATTGTTTTCTTGCTGTGTGTCTCCTTCTTTTCCCTTCCGAGATCTACAGTATTTCTTCAGGTGTCCTTTCTTTCTGCATTTCCATAACACTATCCCTGATCTAGACTTGGATCTACCTTTCCTTGATTTACTGTGATATCCTGAGCTCTTTCCTCTTTCCATTTTTCTTCCCCTAGACTCTGCACTTAGAGCATTACCCGATGTCTAACTCGAGCTTTTACGTCGCATTTCCTCGCTAAGGATAGCACCGACAACATCATCAAACTTTAAAGTAATATATCCAGAGACAAAGTTACTAATGGCCATAACTAAACCATTCCAGCTTTCTGGCAATGAGCATAGAAATAAAAGAGCCCTAACTTCATCATCAAAGTTTACCTCTACAGAACTTAACTGACTGGTAACTGTATTAAAATCATTTAAATGGTTTGCAACAGATCCACCTTCCGACATCTTCATATTAAATAAACGTTTCATAAGAAATACCTTGTTTGAGGCCGAGGGTTTTTCATATAGTTTTGCCAATGCCTTAATCAAACCCTCTGTTGTTGTTTCCTTCGAAATATTGAAGGCTACCGATGCCACAAGACACAAACGTACTGTTCCTAGTGCCTTTCTATTGAGAATCTCCCATTTTGCGCTTGTCATAGTCGTCGGCTTCTTTGTTTTTCTGCTTAATGGTAGGTATAGATCTTTCTGATACAAATAATCTTCCATATGCATCTTCCACAGCGGGAATTTTTGTCCATTAAATTTCTCGACCCTAAATTTACCATCTTCTGCCATTGCTCCCACTCGAACCAGGAACCCTTATTTCCTGCAAGTTTATCAGCCAAACGACCTTCGACTCTGATACCAACTGTTAGCAAATTATATATTACAGAGAAATGCAACACATAAATATGTGGAAAACACAAGCACACAAAACACATAAAACCATAGAGACACAGATATACGTGGTTCACCCAGTTTGGGCTACGTCCACCCAGAACAACCAGTCCTTCCTTTATATTATCCAACAAAAGGAAGAGAAACAACCTATAGCAGATCCATTGTAATATCATATGTTCTCTCTCAAAGTCTCCCTATCTGTTTCTCGCTCTGAGAATACACATACAATACACAGCCGCAATAGAATTCCCTCATTCAAGCGAGGGGTTTCCTTCTAGGGAAAAAAACCCTAAACTAAACATAATTTCTACCGAATCATCCGCCTAATGAATGACCCAGATTGACTAGAAATTACTATACTTTTACAAAGAAATTTTATATATGTTTTTAGCTTTGGGGGTGCTACCCCCAAAACCCCCCGCTAGGGGGGGACTCCATAAAGTCGCATCCGCCCCCCGGGACCCCCCAGGCAACGTTTAATTACGGGTGGCATTGCCACCCCATTAAGGTACAGGGATCCAACGTTGTGATACAAAATAAACAAGATAATCAGGCTCCACACCCAACAACTTTCGTGTACTTCCCCAGCATACACCCTTAGCATGTATCTCGCTTCTCTAGTGCACCTTTGGGAAGGCATGTACTAGAAATCCAAAGCATGATATTCAAAGCGCCATGGTGAAAATGACCCAATATTCTATGCCATAATTCACCGATGTCTTGGCTCTGCACCTTCTATGCTTTTGTGCTCAATGCAACACAATCTCCAACATCTAATTTGTATAGGTTATTTACTCGAACCCCAATATTCTTCACTTGCCTCGTGGCGATGTGTTGCAGGAAAGCCTTCCCTTTGTTGAATATCACATCGTAGCCATGATCTTCCAATACCACTAAACTAGATTCTTATTTAGACCTGGTACATATATCACATCCTTGAGCCTGAGAGGGGAGCCAGACTCCCTCTGAAAAGTAACTGTACTGATATTGGTCGCGCTATACCTTCCATCATCTCCCATATCGATGTGCATATGGAGATCCTTCTCCTCCAATTCACTAAAAATTTCTTTGTTTCCCGTCATATAGAATGAAGCCCCACTATCTAGATACCACAAACTACCCATCATTGTGCTTGTCATGCATGCAATGAGGGTGAGGTCCAACTCGAATTGGGAAGCCAAAGATTCATCTGCCACTCCTCCTGAGGGCTTCTTGCCAACCTTCTTGTGTGGACACTTTCAAGGTATAATGCCCTAGTTCATGACAGTGAAAGCACTTGATTTTCAACAAGTCCTTCTTTTCGCCCTTACTGGAATCCCCTTTGGATTGGAATTTCTTCCCTTTCCCCTTATTTTCCTTTCCATCCAAGGAAAATTTCTCCTCATCATCACACTTGGATGAGGTTCCATTTATGGTGTTCCAACTTATCTCTCCTTGTACCAAATCCAACCAAAGTCGTTTCCAATTTGGTAGCTTCTCCCTCCCATTTATCGAATCCTGGTAGCTTGCAGCTCTTGGGAAGGCCTAGAAGTGAAGTGCCAGGCTTACCAAATCATCTTCTACAACCGTAACACCAATACTCCCAAGTTCATCAGGACACTGTGTGAACTTAATCAAGTATTGTGGTATTGTGCCGCCCTTCTACATCTTGATATTCTGAAGCTTTTCCTTGAGTGCCAACTTCCTATGGTCACTATTGTTTTGGAATAGATTTGTCAATGCTTTCCACATTGCATATGGAGTCTCTTTCCCGTGGAGATTAGAGACAATATGGTCTCGTACTCCCTCTAATATGATCCTTCATGCCTTGGCTACACACTTCTTCCAATTTGCTATATCCTGGACATTAGTTGTTGGCGGTTTCTAGATATCATGATCAATGAATTCTTTTAACCCATTGTCTTCTAGGATTTCCTCCATGTGTTCCTTCCAAGAAACATAATTCGAGCTTCCCTCAAGGGTATAATCGAGCCTTAGTCCATAGAACTTCATCCTACTATCTCTGAAGAAATGGTCGTGCAAATTCGATCCTCCTGCAACAACAAGTTCGAAATATCTTCTCTACTGTGATTCCTGCTTAAATACCATGTAGAAATTCCTTGTAGATTCAATTTGCTTATGTAATTTACTAAAACAAAAGACCTGAATCTACTCTACTCATCATCAGAAAGCAATTAATCGATCATGAAATCAAAACATAAACATGAGACAAGATTGAACACACATACTCATAATTTTATCTAAGGGAAAGCAACAACTCAAAACCCATTCCTATCTTTATTGCATTAATCAGAAAATAGAGAAGAAATACAATGATTGCTCAAGCCTAAGCAACCTTTGCACTAGTCTAATCTATCTCACTAATTTACAGACTAACTCTGGGAAATACTTAGCCAATTTCCTGCCTGCCCAGACTCCTATTTCCTTGTGTTGTTCAATAAGGAATTAGACCCTTATTAATTAGGGAAATTTCTCATTGGGAATTGCAAAATTCCTGTAGGCCCCTCTCTAACTGCATGCACCACATGTACAACTTGGATAAGTCTACAACTGATAGCACACTGCCATCAAACTCCAATCTCAACTGGGTAACTCGAGTTATCTGCATGCATCAATTGTTCTGGGCTAATTGATGAGTTAAATGAAAGATCAACTGAAGTTACACCCCACTACTGGACCCTCCACTAGTTCTTAATTAGTTAGATCTAGTTTAACTCATAATAACTCAAATTAATTGAACCTAGTTGCTAGAAATGGGCAATCAATCATAACTAAACATAACTAAAGTGTCTCTAACTCGAATTAAATGAGTTAACTAAGTAACAAGGCAATGTCAACTTAGTTAACTACCTCCAAGTAGTTTACTGGAATTGAAATTTGAATTTATCGTAATTAATTTGGGCAAAATTGAATTAGGAATTTCTTGCTGCATTTTCAACAAAGCATAGATCGAGAGGGAGAGTTGATCTTATCTATTTAGATATATATGGATCCATGTCTTCCTCCTCTTTAATATGTATTTCATATTATGTCACCTTCATTGATGGTTTCTCTTCCAAGACCTAGATTTATTTCTTGAAGACCAAGGTTGAGGTGTTTAGTATGGTTTTAGAGTTTTAGCCATTGATTGAAAATTATATCGGAATATCAAATTGTTTCATGTAGATAATGGAGGTAAGTATACAACTACGAAGTTTTATTATTTGTGCATAGAAGTTGGGATTATATAGAGGTAGCAGGTTGTACCTTACAACCCATAACAAAATGCAGTCATAGAGAGGAAGAATAAGTTATTATTGAGACTGCTAAGTTTTTGATTCATTATATGGATTTCCGCATCTATCTTTAGGTAGAAGCTTGCAATACAATAATGTATATTTTGAGTAGGTGTCCTCGTAGGATCTTGCAGGACATGACACCAAATGAAGCATTCATCAGTGTGAAATAGATGTGTCACACCTCTATATATTTGGATGTCTATCTTATACTCATGTCCTTGAGGAGATGAAGACTAATTTCAAACCCTCGAGTATTAAGGGTATGTTTTTTGGATATATTGAGGCTTCCACAAGCTATAGGATATAAAGATTATGGAGATCTAAGATTTGAAGTTTAATGATGTTGTGAAATCCACTAGTCCATAGGTGTCTCCTTCATAGATTGAAGGAAGTGAATAGGTTCTTATTTTTGATGTTGATTTAGAGGTTAGAGATGAGTCACATATAGGGGTTATATGCAATAAGTTGAGGTTGATTACCCAAAAATTAAACCATACATAAAATATAAAGAGGTATATATATATATATATATAATAAAGGTAAGTATACCTTCTAGAAGATATACTAGCCAGATTGCATTAGCTTGTTATATTTGTGAGCCTTATACTTTGAAGAAGTGAGTTGTGATGCCTTCATTTATGAGTGTGACATTTGGAGTATAATGGTTGATTGTGAGATTGCATCAAGTTTAGAATTCTAGATGGTAATTTTGGTTGACTTGTGGAAGGAGAAGATAGGATTTTGTGAAAAGACTTTCCTTGTAAAAGGTAGTGTTGACTTTGAAGGTTACTTTGAAAGTGTTTACAAGATGCTTGGGAGTGCTTCATGTGTTGTGGGTTAAATGGTGCATGAAGGACCCTTCATTGTGTCATGATGGACATACACATGGGAAGTGGATTCCTCATTGATTGCTAGACCTTTTATTGTTGCTTGTGTGGCAGTCTTTCTTGGAGCATTGGATACCTAGACAGATTGATGACATTATTCATGACGTGCACATAAAGAGTGGGTGGCTTGCTTGAAAGATGACTTTCCTTAGAGGAGGAACATTGGGCATCCTAGAGGAGGCCAAAGAGCCCTAGATGGCATGATACTTTATTTCTTGCGTGGAGGTTTGTAACTGAATTCAAGATGCTTGGTTTAAGGGTTGAATGATCATGGTTTTGGTTGCTATGAGTGCATGTTTAATGTACCCAAGTATAACTTCCTATCCCTCTTGTACATTAGATGATCATTTTCAATGAAGGGATGATTTTTTTTCTTGCAATTTGACTTAAAAAACAAAATTATTTTTGAAAGTTGTGCATTTGGTGGGGGACAAGGAATATATTTGACCGGGAATGGAAAATTAAACATCTAGAGAGGATCAAATACTATAAATTAATGGTATGACAAGGTGATTTCTATCACTTCCCACATAAGCCCTAATTCCTAATAATTGAAAGCAATGACTTCTATCACTTCCCACATAAGCCCTAATGCCTAATAATTGAAAGCAACGATATTATTTTGTATATTGTAGATTTCTTGATTCATTTTAAGAAACTTTCATTTATTTTTTTCATTTTTTTCTTTCTAAAATTAGAAGTTAGAAATAAAAAAACATTAATTAGAATTAAATTACTTTTAAATATATTCAAGCCATAAAACCATAAATTTGAGTGCTAAATATATGCTACTTCTATATCTAAATTTTTAAATGAACAACTAATAAAAAACACTTCTTTCTTCTTGAATAAATTTTTATATCAAATTAAAATCCACATATATTAATTTATTAACTTTTAAAATTATATATATATATTTATTCATTCTACCATACCCCTTGAGATGAAAAAAAAAAAAAAACCAACCCATATTAGGTAATATATCAATTCTACACCAGATTTAATAAAGACTTTGCATCCCACTCACAAACACATCCAGCAAAATTACTGAAAAGTATAAAATAAAGACTGAACACAAATCTTTACATCAAGATTTCAGATTAAAATTCCTACGAGATTTTATCACTTACATACCATTTTCGTTCGTGTTTTAAAAATTACCATGCATAACACAAGGTCTTTACACAAATATTTACAACATGGTTTGAGATTAAAATTCATTATAGGAAAGTGATTTTATCATTTACATAACATAACAGAGTCTTTGTATTTTTAAAATTACTATACATAACACAAAGTCTTTGGCCAAAGTGGGATATTTTGATTGATGGAGAGTGGACAGACTACCTTGGTTGTTGGCCTACCAATGGTAGGCATTTCGAAAGAGATACAATGCATCAAGTCAGGTGTGAAAGATGCTTAATGATAAGAGGCGATTAGGTGGTACTTCACATGGTGAAACACTTAGGTCAAAGGTGAGTTAGTGGACATTTGGCCGTTGCATTTTTCTTCATTCATTGAAAAAAAGAGAGCTTAGAGAATCTACTGTTGGGAAAAGTAGGGCAAAGATGCAGACATTTTGCAGTGAAGGAACCTTCAAGGAAGCATCTCTATCAGTCCACATGGCTGCCCATTTCCAGCTGACCAATACTACTTCCAACATGAAGTGAATATATTGGAATGCATCTGTTAGTCATCATAAATCATCTCAAGCACCCCCTTTCTTCCGTTCAAATGGATTCCAAGCTTTTTCTGGAAAATGAGCAAACAGAGGAAGGCGGCGCCATTGAAACTGCCTGTGTCCAGGTCTGTATTTTCTCTTCCATGAAGTGTTTACAGCAGTCACAATGGTGGTTGAATGATCAGTTCTTTGTCTCTGCAAACCTTCTGATCTTTGTTGGATCGACGAAAGTCGAATGTATGCTCAAACCCTCCGAGTCCATGGAGAGAAAGGGGGATAGCACAAACAATCCCTTTAATACAGGATAATAGCAGTCCTTGAACGTGGCCGAATATCCAAGTGATTGGGAGGATAACCTATAAGTTTTCCAACAACACGGACAATTGAGAATACTAAGATTGGTCAACTTTTCAAAGTTGAAAAACCTGCTTGAAGAGTTGGGAGACCAAGTAAATGGTTTGCAGGAACTATCTCTTTCAAATTTTAAATCCATAGATAAACTGCCAGATTCAATTTCAAGGCGTCGGTCTTTACGGATATTTAGAATGGACAGTTGTTCAAATTGGACTGAGTTGCCCGCTGACTTTGGATCATTGAGTTCTCTGCAAGAACTCAATCTAGCAAGTTGCTTACCATTAAAAGCACTTCAAGATAGTGTCAAGAAACTTTCATCAAATTGTCGGAACCTTTTATATCTCCCCGTGGCTTAGGAAACATAACTAGCTCTTTTAAACTAGAATTAAATAATTGTGATAGCCTAAAAGGTATTCCAGAAAGCATTGGAGAGTTGAAGCTATTGCAAACCTTAAATTTAGAAGAATGTTCAGATCTAAAAGAACTACCCCATGGGTTTTGTGGCCTCTTTTTTACCACATCTTTCATTTAGAGGTAGTGCTAGCTTAGATAAGCTTCCACATCAATTTGGTCAATTAGAAAGTTCAAAAGTGCTGGACATGAGAGCTTGTAGAACACTTAAAAAAGAAAGCTTCCGAAGGTTTTGGTCAACTCCAAAATTTGGAGGTGTTGGTTCTTGAGAATTGCAGCAAGCTTACAAGTAGCTATGAAAGATTAGAAAAACTCCCTAAAGATTTCCATTTCCTAAACTCATTGTAACAAGTGTATTTTGTATGGATGCGAGAGATTAGAGAAACTTCTTCCATTTCCTAAACTCATTGTAACAAGTCTATTTTGTATGGATGCGAGAGATTGGAGAAACTTCTTAAGATTTCCATCGACTAGCCTCATTGCAATCACTAATATTGGGTGGGTGCCGCCAGGCTAGAAGAGAAATCAATGGGCCACATGCCAAAGATAGAACACATTACAAGTTGTGGGCATCAGCAAAAGCAAGGTGACTCACATGGGCATAAATTCAGAGAGACGTTGATGTATCATGGTCTTGTAAATATCAAAATCACAATTTTTTTGGTTTAGGTGATGTTTGTAGATTTTTACGAATGCATATTAATTTTACTGATGTGTACTGATTTTTATCAACATTTATTCAGTTTTCAAGATTTTTTGATTTTCCACCCTCGTCCATTTTCCACCCTCATCGATTTTATCTCAATACCGATCTCTGTAACATTCTTTATAGTTCTAAGTTATTTCAGATAAGGTGCTCATACATTCTATTCACAGTTATGATTTAAAAAATGTTGTTGTTTTTATTATGCTAATTTATAATAAGTTTCCATAACAAGTGTGTATATATAAAATGAATTTAAAAAAACTCTATTCACATTTATGATTTAAAAAATGTTGTTTTTATTATGCTAATTTATAATAAATTTCCATAACAAGTGTGTATAATGAATTTAAAAAATATAATCGTTAAAATAATGAAATAGGAAAGGCAGACTTATCATCTATGTGGTGGTTTTTTTTGTTATCCGCATAGACATGGTCGTGGTTATAGTCAGTCGAAGTGGCAGTGTCCCACTTCTTCGACAATGGGTTGGTGTTGAGGGTGGGTGTAGGAGAACTTGTCGAAGAGATTTTAGGAAGTTTACCTCTAAGGAGTTTGTCTTCTTTGCTAGCTTTGAGTTTGTCTTCTTTATCAACCTTCCTAAATACTATAGTTTTCTTGTGAATTATGATTCATTTATCAAGTTTCTATTCTTTAGGAGTTTATTCATGTTAGTGAAATCTTGATATGTCTTTTATATAAGGCTTTTCAATGCTTTTCATTTTGTACTCCATGCAATGAAATGCCATTCAACTTTTTCATGGATGAAAAACATTGTTACAATTAATGGAGAAAGCTAGACTTAGCTGTTTGTTGTGATAATGATAGGATTGAGACTCTAAGATTAGGTTTGAGATCCTACTATCTAGAGAGTGATTCAAACCACCCTGTTAGTGTGCAAGACTATATGTACGAGGTTCTTCTGAACAAATTGGAGTACAGTGTGTGGAGTGCTTGGGCACTCTCCAGGTACCTCACCTAGGGAGCCACTTAATTAATAGATCTCAGTTTTTATCAGAAATGAGATAGTATGAACAAATAATGCAGAGTATTAAGGTATTATATATAATTATTTTTATATAATCATAATATCCCATCATTTCGAGACAAGTTGAGTTTGTGGTAAACTCAAATTTTATTCATCTCATTTTTTTTAGTTAAACAACCATGTTTTCTATCTTCCTTTCACACATATATACTGTCTACTTATAATTGTGACCAACTGCACTTGACACATGCTTGGGCATTGTCATATTTAATTATTTTATCTTGTATGAATAGATGTAATATCCTTTATCACTGACACATTGAAGCTACCTTATCATACAAATGGATGTAATATTCTTCATCATTGACATGCTTAATGTTTAATTAGCCAAATAAATTATTTAATTAACCAAATAAATGATTCATAACTTTCATATTTTGTATGCATGCTAAAATAAAGCTTTCTTGGATGTTTAATCACAAGAGACTATAGACCTTCATCATTGAACCATGTCAATTACATATTGTTTTTGAATAGACCTCCATACCACCCGTATTATGTTTTGATTTTTTTTTTTTGGGATCCTATAGACATTAAAGGACCCCAAAACAATATATATAGCAACATATATCTTTACATCCCATTAGGATTTCCCTTCCCCACTTCGGGAAATGCTGATCACCTTCGAGAATTGGAAAGGCCGTGTGTGGACCACGCTCCACAATCATGCTAGAGATTTGGGAAGAAGTATTGCATGGTTAAAAAATCATCAAAATGCATTCACGATCAGGTTAGAAACTTGATTAGAGATATCGTTTGCAAGGTTGCTTCATGTTAGAGATGGAAAGAGATATTGAGAATTAATTAGAGATTTGGGAAGAAATTTTGAAGATCAAGGGAAGTGTTCTGTATTAAGGTTTTTGCTGGCGAGGAAAGTCCTGATCTGCAGCAAATTCCAATTTGATATATTTTTTTGGTATACGCTGCTCAGACATGAAGTCGCTGATGGAATTCCAGGAACCTAAAGAAGTAGCAGATCTGAACATCGGAGGCATCATTACTGAACATGTTTAACCTCTGTTGCACGGGAACCGCTCCCGAGAAATGGGAAAGTCGTTCCAGAGGTTCCTCCGTTCCCGGGAACTTTGGAACTGTGTGGGAACTTACCATTTTCGGTAGGAGCTGCGACTAGAGTCAGGGTACGTTCCAGAATCTTTGACCACTATGATAATTGACGTTTCGGCTTTTCCAACAAAACTTGCTGCCAAAACAAAACTTCCTTAAACGTTTTTAGTAAGTTTTACCAAAAAAGAAACTTCATTTCTGTAAATTTGCACAAAATCGGCCAAAAAAAACTTCCCTTCTCAAAGTACATGCAAAAAAATTCTTTTTCTAGCCAAACTCACTCACAATCTTGCATAAAGTTTGTCCTCCATTCACTCCATCACTGTAATTGTTAACTTGTTTAAGAGCGCAACCTTGTATTCATTTGCGGACAGTGCCTGAAGCAGCGGTTCTCTGCGGTCAGTAACCTCAGTGCGTTTCCAAATACTTTGTTTTTTTTAGACATTTAAACTCCAATAGTGAGGGCTTTAACTTTTGGAGGATTACTTCTTTTCTATCCTTTCTTTTTGCGAGCTCTTCTGTGGGGCTATTTCATTTTTTAGTCCTGTTTTATGTGGATGTCTAAACTCTGGTTTCTTGCTTCCTTTATGTGAAATTCCTCTTGCCATTAATATGTTAGTTTCATTTCCTTTCCTTTCAGTTTCAGACAGACTCTCTGGACGGGTTCTTGTAAAGATATTATAATTTTTCATAATAAAAAAATATATTAAATTAGTAAATGCATCAATGATGTGTCTGGTATCAGACCCGTATGCCACATTACAACATTCCACAGATAAATTACGTAATTAAAAAAACATTTTTTATTATTATTATATAATATTACCGCTCCCAATTAGCCGTTTCATGTAATTTTTAGAGAAACCTCTAGCTGTTCCAGACACCCGTACCCAAGTTCCCAACGTTTCCACGTTCCAAAAACTCATGCAACATAGTGTTTAACACATCTAGCTTCAGCATCCCCTGATTGCCGCTATACTGTAATATAAAAATAAATTTGAAACTTGTGGAGGGTTTACCATGCGAAGAGTAGTGGAGTAATTTGGCCAATGAGCTCTTCTTTGGGAGTTTGTGTAATATTACTTTTTATGTTGCTAGTGAATTTATGGGCTCTGCTGTATTGTCAGGTCTCTCAATGTTACACTTCTCCAATCCAAACATATAATTGAAAAACTTGCAAAATTGGTTGATCTAAACGTTTTATTCCAGGAAGCATAATTCAGAATTTTGACAAACCTGGTCAATTCAAAACTGTAATTAGTCTAAGAAATGTTTCAAGGGACACGCTAAGGCAATTTGAAAGAGCTCATTGAATGATGAATACTGCATAAGGAAACTAACCACGGATCTCAATATGTCAAATAATTTGGTCATTGTTGAAATAATATATCAATGAAAAGAAGTTCACTGTTGCCGCCAATTTTAATGAGTCCTCTGTTAAGATTGAGCAGGCTCAGAGTTTACAAGGAATTCATGCATAGGGTTTCAATAATTTTGGAGTATATCGTGTGCATTCTTGCTATAGAAAACCCTTACCCTAGTTTACTAACGATTCCAGTAGAGAAAACAAAAAATTTAGAACGTGTACATACAATTTAGAATTTTTGGTGTTCGTCTTCATTTGCCACAGCAGTGCAGTGATATCCGTGTTCCATTTTCCAATCCAAACCTCGGGAAGCCCGGGAACAATAATGCACAAACCCACTTGTAGACCATCTTCTAAATTCATGTTTTAGAACATTAGGCCTCCCACATTTTGAATGGGTAGAGTCAGAGCCCTGCTAAATTTATCTGTGAGCTAGATAAATTGATAAGTCCACTTAATCTCATTCTGGATAAATCCACTTAATCTCATTTTCAATGGATCCATTCTTGAGCCGTCAATCTCTGCGTGCGAAATTTCTGACGGAGATAGCTATATGTCTGAGAACAAATTGGAATTTTTTTTCAGCATGAAAAATACATCTGGTGTATATAGTGTACCAGGGCACATAACAGACCTCATAAAAACATTCTGAAAGACATATTTAAAAACAGCTAACAGTCTTTAACATAAACAAACAGTCATTCTATCTTGTTCAAAAATAACACTACAGTGATTACATATCTTGGTTATCCTGTATCAAAATAACACTGATAAGTGTTCATCACAAAAACTTGGCTTCCACAGATGCTTTGTCGAAACCCGTAAGCAGTTTCTCCATGATGCAGCTTCAGTAACATGATAAAGACAAAAAGTGATGCTTTTCCTTCCCTTTCTGCAATGATTGTTTTAAATGATTTAATTGAAGTTCACCTTCCCTATGGCGACAGGTCCATTTGAATTGAAAAACTCATATTCCATTTCACCAAATCTGCCATTTAAGCCCCTTTTTGATAGTCTATCAGCTTCCTGATTCTTCTCCCTGAACACATGACTAAAAGTGATATGGTTAAATGAACTCTTTAAGGTATATATCCGCTCCAACTAGTGGTTTAGAAATGCCAGGTTCAGGTTTGTTCCTGTGTTCAGATGTTCTATGATCACTTTCGAGTCCCCATAAACCCACAGCTCCTCCAGAAAAAGATTTGAAACAAACCAAAGCAATCCCATATTGCAATAATTTATGCCCTAGTGTTTGTGCCTCTTCCCCATCCCCTGTGTTCAGATGTTTTATGATCACTTTCGAGAACAAATAGGAATTTCCGAGAGAGCCACACTGGAAATGGGCCATGAGAGAATTTTTCCCACATCTTTCTGTCAAACTTACATTACTACGATGCGTTAATAATATTCCTTTTTAAGCTTGAGAACAAAGCCCACCGTCTGTTAGGCTCGTTCAACACAGGGATTAAGCGCAAGGAGCCAAGAATTGAAACGCCATATGACCTTTCCCTCCCCGAGGGAAGACATGATTGATGCTTTCTTGGGCATCGTATTTTTGTCTAAGGGAGCATGGTATTTTCGTTCCAGCGTAGTATTTATGTGAAGGGGGAGTATGAAAAAGGTTAGCTAACCACTCAAAAAGAATGGTATTTGCATAATATCATATCCAATAGATAGGATTACAAATTTTTCTTTGCAATAATATTATTTGCATTCAATGAATTATTTTATGTCACTAAGTATTCCATTAAAGGGTTAATCGATCCTTTCTTTATCAAAGTATTCTCCTCGAGAGGAGATATATGGAAAGGTTGGTAAACATTTTATCAAATATGGTATTTATGTAACTACTATCATGGGAAGGGTCGGTTAATCCTTTATTAAGCATGGTATTCTCATCTACTCAATCAATAGAAAAGGTCGACTAACACTTCTTCCAACATATTATTCTTGTCGGAAGGGATCATAGAGAAAGGTCAATTAACCCTTCTTCAAGAATTATATTTGCTTCATTAGATATCTAGTGGAAGGGTTTGCTAATGCTTCCTCAAGCATGCTCTTCTTGTCACAAGGTATCTGCTTTAAGGGTTGGTTGACTCTTCCTTCGGTGATAATATTCCTCTTGAGGGAGCAATGGGAGAAGGTTCGATAGACCACTAGTCCTAGTATTATTTTTGTAATGGGGATCTTGAAGAAGGGGTGGTCAATTCTCTCTCAATCATAGTATTCTTGTTTAGGGGAACATGGCTAAGAGTTAGTTGACCCTTCCTCTGGCATAGTATTCTCCTTAAGGGAGGAGCATGGAGAATGGTTGATAGACCTTCCTTAAACATGGTATTCTCATCATGAAGTATCTAGTAGAATGATGAGCTAAACCTTCCTCCAGCATAATATTCCCTTTGAGGGAGAGAATCACCATTGTGGTGTATCTAGTGGATACAGTTGTCTACATTAGGCATACTTTTAACATCAAGCATCATCTTGATGAAAGCATATAAATCTCATCTAGGGGAGCCCTAAGATGGGTCTAAAGATCATTCCTCTAGTGACATTCCTTCCCAATCTCATATAATGTCCTAGTTGCATATTATACCATTTCACTTTAAGTTATATAAGTTATTTACCTTACAATTGCTTCAGGCCCATTTCTATTGTGAACCAAACCCTTTTACCGTGGTCATTATGGCTCCTCAACAGAGAATTTTGAGTCGTCGAGGTGGTTCATCCACTTCCTCCTCCCACCGTCGTTGATTATTTGGTTGGAAATTAGTGGCTATATTTTCCAATACAATTCCTCCTGAGATAAGGAAGGAAATCCTCCTTCTTGAATATAAGGAGTTTAGGGAACAAGCTTACTTCTTAGATTTAGAAGTTGGAGGCACTTCTCTAAAGTGGGTTCGAGGTACGGGAAATTTTCGGAAACAAAAGCTCCACTTCCTACATTCTATCACAGTGCACCAACAAATGGAAATGCTCATGTGGATGGTCCTTCGGAACAAGCAGTTTGACAATTATAAATTTTTCGTGGGGCAGGAGGACATCAAGTGAATCCTCAGGGATATTCACTACAACCTAGATGGCATTGTCATTCGAATTTCAAGGGTGGAGAAATCTCAAACTCTAGCACTGAATCATAGGAGATCAATGAAACTCTTTGCATCATTAATGAGCCTCCACTCAACATATTTGTTCCTGTTGCTTCTCCTCAAGGGAAGTCCTCACCCCTCTCTTGTGATTATCTCAGACTGACGCGGCCAACACTAAGGCACCACCAGGTTCTCCTTGTTTCTCACTTGATGGTTTCTAGCGGCAACAGAAATAGTGGTCTCGTGATCAATCTATATGTTTTCGTTTCAAGCCAATTATGTTTTCTGGATGTTTCCTAGTCTTCACTAGTTTTTTGCTTTTTTTCCAAGGACTGAAATGATGTAAAAATTCAAATTTTTTTGCTTGTTATGTTAAATGTACTCATGGTAGCATATAGCTTCAGGGACTTATGTCTCTTTGGGATTATAGGGTACATTTGGAAGAAGCCCCTATCTCACAACGTTGTGTTTGGGTGATTAAGATAATCTTTATTGTGTGATGTATTTTTTTTTTATAATAGAAATATTTTGACATAGCTTACTATATATATAAGATGTTATGTTTAACATGAAAATGTTTTAATGTCATTTTTCCATTAACGTTTTTTTCTCAACTAACCACACATAAAAAATGTCAAGGCTTGTCACTCAACCAATTCAAGGTGATCTTGTTTCTTCAAGTAGTAGCTAATCAGATCATTAGAAAACTTGCAGATGAATGTTACGTTAAGTTAGTCAAACCATGCAACTTCTACACAAATTTATTTCTTTATGAAATGGATGGAATATGTATACTCTTATTAGCATAATCACATCTACAAATGTGATCAATGAAGATATATTGTGTGCCCAAATCAAGGTGATTGAGAGCAACACTAGTTTTCTATTATAAACTAACATTTGTGTTAGTAATTATCATCCATATCTAATAAAAAGTCATCTTGTTGATTGTGCAAAACAAGGTTGGGTTTCACCATCATCCAATCAATCAAATTAATGAGAGAAAAATAAGAGGAGTAATTTAAAAAAATTTGTTCTGACAATTTTTAACACAAGTTTAAGACAAAACAAATATCACATCATGTAAATATGATGAATAAATTCACAAATACTCTTCATATCTATCATTTTTTAGAAGAACTTGTATTATAAATTTAGAAAAGGATATCATTAAATCAAATTTCAAGCCCTTGAAAACAATTCCTTCAAAGGTAATGTTACGAAAGACCAATAGAAGCTATAACTTATTAGGAGGAAATGAAAAATAACATATCAAATATTTTTAATTCAATCAAAAAGTTTTCTATATTAATATCAATAGATGTTTTACAGCGCCTCTCAATTTGAAATATCAAAATGTGAATGATGTAGTGGTAAAGCCTATTTTATCACTTATCTAAGACTTACAACAACACTAAAAGATGCTCTCTTAATGTCTTTCAACAAAATGATTGAAGAACCTATTGCACCTAACTCTGAAGTTGAGTTTGAAATGTAAACCTTGCATTTATATGTCTTGAATGGGCAACATTTTTCTTCTTAAAAAAATAATTTAAAACAAAAGTATGACTAACTTCATTTGGGATTTCATTATCTTGAAGCATGCTTACTTCATAATAGTGTTCCAAAGAGCATTATTGCAAAAATGTGCAAACATCAAAACATCTATAACAAGGAATTTGCTAACACTCCCTTCATTGGCCAAGTCATTAAAACAAGGGAGAAATGGATATGTAGTAATAGGCCAAGCTACTCATGAAAGGCATACATTGGCTCAAAAGAGTGGCAAATAAAAATATTATTTTCTACAATTGTTCTCCACAATTATTTATTTTGATGTATAATTTTAATTTGTTTCTTTACTCTTCAAATGCATTGTTTTCAAAATTTTCCAAACTTGAATGTATGTATGCTTTTTATGTTTCGAGCAAGGGAAACCTCTAATATACAAGGATGACCCTTGTCTTGATGTCATAATTTATGGAACAAATGGTTGACATTGTTTGAAATTTATAAAAAATGGTTCATTGACATGCTCACCTAAGAGCATCAAGCAAAATTATTTCATTTAGAATAGATTAAAACAATATGTCTCTAATTTTTTTCCACTATTGTGTGACATGGATGAAGTAGAATTTTGTATTGTAAAGTGAAAATAATGGATGGATCTGTCGAATAGGTATAATAGTTAACCTTAACGTTCATGTAGAAACTTGATCAAAATAATATAACTAGGTCAAAGATGAAAGAACCACTAGAACTATGATTTGTGAATATTTCAAAGTTTAGGATAATGATTTCTATGGTTCTCAAGAAGTCTCAAACAATGTGGTTGAAATCTACAAAATTCCTCGAAATCATTTGGTTCAATTGTGCACTATTCTATGTGTGGACAAGCAAACCAAATCTCTAGGGAGAAAAACATTCTCTTAATTCTCCAAAAGAGAAAAAAGAAGCAGAATAGAGTACCTACTTCATGGAATTTATCGAAAATATTCAAAAAATTCCAACCTAGCATTCTTAATTATAAAGTGTTTAGAGAATTTCATTCGAATGAGGTATATCCTAAATTTTATATGGAAATGGATTGAGAAAATTAAAACCTACCACTTTTTTATTTACCAATACTTAGAAATTTAAATTTAGCTTTGAGTAAATAAAACAAGAAATCAAACCACTCCATACTAGAACATTTAAACAAATAAATATTCCAATCTAACATAAAAATTTAATTTACCAATACTTAAAAATTTAAATTTAACTTTAACTTTGATAAAATAAAACAAGGAATCAAACCACTCCATACTAGAACATTTAAACAAATAAATAGTCCAATAAAACAAGGAATCAAACCACTCCATACTAGAACATTTAAACAAATAAATAGTCCAATCTAACATAGAAATTGGAACAAGACCCACTATCTCTAATATAGTCAATTGCCAATTCACCTTTAACAAATCATTGATAAGTAAGAAAACATAATTCCAAATTTTGTAAGTTCTTTGAAAGCTATAGAAAACACCTTATGTAATACATGGCACATGTCCTTTCTTTATGTATAATCATATAAAATTGTGTTGTTGATAATAGAATTGGAAGATTTTTAATCTTGTGAGAGAGCCCCACAAGGGAAAGGAAGAATTTGAAAGTGTTGGTCCCAAAACAATGAATTCAATTATAACCCAAAATACTATCATTCATGACCATCTACATTATACTTATATGAATTTTGTGTTAGCAAATTCCGAGTTAGAATATGGTCAACCAAAAGAGGAAGTGTTGGAGACCTTTATTAAGGATTTTTTTGGAACCAACAAAAAAAAGTTTTTGAGAATTAAATTAAGCGTGGTTGGTTTGTTGATATTAGATTGATGATTTCTATGTGTGTTTCTTATGGTTAATAATGTCTTCCATTTTTTCTATATTTAGTTGTGTTTGATGAATTAGTAGTACTTGTAAATGATGTGCAGCCATCTTTAAAAGCTATAAATGATAAAGATTAAATGTGATTTAAAATTAAGTGTAAAATTGGGGTTTGTAAATTACAAAATTTACTTGTGAATATGTCAATATCATATTTAAAAAATGGAAAATCAAAATTTGAAAGTGCTAATATCAATTTTAAAAGTATGAAATTTAGTTTTGAAAGTGAATATAAGATTCTAAGTGTGGAAAATTAAATTCTAAAAATGCAAATGTTGAATGAGTTTTGGAATCTTAGAATATAATATATGTTAGACGTCTAATTATCGAGATTATAGTTTCGGTTAGTGTGTGTTATGGTGATTAGTTATTGGAGGTTAAGAAAACTCAGACACTGAATCAATGGTTTCATTATGTATTTATTATATGTACACTATGTACATCATTCTTTGACACCATTCTTAATATATAATTGAATTTGTTTCCAATATTGTGCATTTAACAATGGTATCAAAGCACTAGTAAAGGAATATTAGAGCAAAGTTAATATGCTTTATCAAATAGAATGATCCACTAGTTTTTTTTTGTAAGCTTAGTAGGTCCTCTCTATTTTCTATTTATAGGAAAAAAGAAGGTTTGAAAATACAAAATTAAGCCTCAACCTGCCCGTGGGAAACCAGGTCTGTTGGTCGTCTGAGTGCATTATACGCCATCCAAAACATATACATCCTGAGTCTACTTCGTATTGTCCTCAAATAACTAATATCAGTGTCTGTACTTGCTATCGTTTACATAACATAAACATAAAAGCTATCCGCTATCATTAAGAAAAAATAAACTTAGACTAGTCATTGCTCAATCATCATTTGACTCAATAGGAGTCAGGTCTTTGACACTAGAACCAGACATATCAACCTGGTGCATGGATTGTATTTCCTTCTTGATTCTGTCGAGGTGCACATACTGGTGGTGCTAACGAAGGTTCATTTCCTGAATGCTTTTGTTGATCTCTGCTAGAGTTGTAGCTGCCCTGGGATCCCCCCCAACTTCCTGTACTGACATAATTGCCTTAACAAGAAGGGATTTTATCAACTAGTATGTTCTGATAGAATGATGAAACAGAGAAATTCTACCCCAAGTTTGACCCGGGTTTGTGATGATCTGATTGAGTTCATCCTCCGCAGTGTCTTTCTCTTCTTCTATATTGGGTCTGGCATCAGTCTCCCATCCATGAATGAGAGATTTGACGAAGTAGGGTGTCTCCTTTGAATATGCCTTAAATAAGGTTTCCATTACTTCCATGCTGGACCTCCTGCCCCGCTTGGCTGGAGGATTCAAGACTTTGGCCTTACCTTTGTCTTTGGTGTCTTTCTTTCCCCCGTTCCCTTTCGCCATAATTAGATATCCTTCCGATAGAAATATGTGGCAGAGGTGAATGACTACAATATTTGTAGTAAAGACATGATTACAACATCCCAACAGGTTAAAAAACAAGCTATTAGACATGGTCAGGTTGCTATCATCAGCAGTAGGATAATTCTGCTTCAGGTTGCTATCCTCAGCAGTAGGATAATTCTGCTTTACCCGACCTTGAGACCTATTACTGCATGCATCATACCCACCCAAGAGTAATGCGACATAGAAAAATAGACCCATTGACATAAGCCTAATACCCTTATAAGAATGAGCCACTAGTTAGTGGCCTTCTTGCGTGCTCATTTTTTTGGCATGTCGTGGATGGTGTAAGGGTAGTGAAGGTGACCGATAGAATGTCGTTACAAAGAAATCCAAGAACCAATTTTGTGCATTACTTTCAACACCGTGACGAATCGATATGCTGGTATGCCCAAGGACTAAAAGAAAAAAATGAAAATATATGAATTGTGTTCATTCCTATCTGTGAATCGTAGATTGACTTGTATGGCATTAAATTGGAGCGTTGTTTGCACAATAAATGCGATAAATTCACATGTGGTTGGCATTCGTGCATCTCTATGAGTAAAGTTTTGAAGACCGTGGTATGTTGATCATATCTCTGGTTTATTTAGATTATTTGTATTTTAACTATGCCTTGAAAACTGATGATGAAGGAATATGGAGAAATACGTTTTTCCGAAGCATTCATATCACTATGTGAAAATTAAACTCTTCTTCTTTCTCTTACTTTCAGTGGACGGTCAATTGATCACTTTATGTTATCTTGCTTCAGTTCATTGCGAACTTCCACCTTTCCTGTGCTACGTTCCTTCAGAGTCTCTTTGAATATTTTTCGGCATATTAGTTTATTGATGGACATATATCCATATTGACTAAAAGGAGAGATGAGATCACTATCGACTCTCCCACCCTCTATAATTGAAACTTAAATACCTATAAATCGCAAGAACACATGGTGTTTGATTGCACAAGGAAGCACCAGAAATGAATACGGTTATGCAGAAGAGAAGCATGTTGTAAATGGGTTTAAATGTGAATTATGTTATGATCTAGTTTCATTAGTGGAGACAAGGAATAGTGAGGGTTCACACCTTTATACGATTGCATAAGCCTGCACTTTGTTGGGAAGATAAGAGTTGTCATTTGCTCAAAAGTGGAAAAGAAATGTTGTGATAGATTATGCGTGAAGTTTTGAAGTTTTGATGGTCGTCTTGAAGACCGTGACATTGTAATCTGGAGAGAATGGAGAGGTCGGTCATATGTGTGCTCAACAAATTTCGAAGAATGACATGTTGATTCACCAACTACAACAAAATTTTGGTTCTAATGGCGTAGAAAACTCAACGTATTTCATTGAAATCTGTTGCATTTTTTTCCCTTTGTTTCCTTGTATTTGATCCTGAAAGCTTGAACGCTAGTTGTTTACTTGGGCCAAGTTTTATTTGCACTAATCATTTGTTTTTTTTTGGAAAATTCCAATATGTGAAAGGTATTGTTGAATACACACTCCAAGCTTAGTAAGTAGATGTGGTGTGTTATAATTGGTACTAAAAAATGGAAAAAATTAAAGTTTTGTTTTGTCAGTTTGAGGTTTATTGAATGCTCAGAAGAAATGGTTTGAGTTTCATGGCCAAATAATTAGAGTATTTGGGAAGCATTTATACATGATGAAATGGAAGTTGTAAAGAAGGCATTGTGGTTAACAAAACTCATATTTTTATGTTTGGTATATTAAAGGTCACAAGTTCAAATCCTTGTGCTTGGTAATTTTTTTTACAAGAGGAAGATAATTTTGGAGGTTGTGATACTCACTACACTGGTTGAGTAGCAACAAGAAAACATCATATAGTTTGTTGGTTGAACATCAGATTGAATTTGTTCTCACATGACTTTGATTTTATTGTATCAAGAATATCAATATTTTTCAGTAAGCCTTTCTAATTGATTTGCATAGTTGTTGATCGTTGATTGTAAAATGGATGCATTTTCGGTTGAAGACAACACCCTTAGTTTGACTAGGCTTGATAAAGTATTAGAAGTATTGAATACTCTGATTAAATCTAATGTTGATGACACCGTAAATACCAACAAATTTATTCTTGTTTATCCAATTTGACCTGCATGATGCACACAAGACATTTGAATTTCTCCAATTAGAGTCACAGTTGCAAAAGGATAAATTACGTGAAATAAAGATGATTTGTAAAATCCGAACTTTTTTTTGTTCAGAATACTCTGTTCAAGTCTGAATTCCATCAACATTTAGAGATAGATCAAACCATTCTAGGATCAATTTTGGATGCAGTTGAAATTCATGTTCAGTACTCCAACAAAGCAAGGGTATGTAAGGATCATTTGCATACAGATGTGAAACCTACAACTCCCAAGACATCCATCAAAACTTGGGAAGAAAATGTGCATAAAAAAAATAGAACTGGTTTTGGCTATGATAAAGACGTTTCTTTTCCTGTTCCTAATTTTTCAAAGCCTATATAGTTTCGTGGTGTTGGATTTCCAGATGATGTTATCCCACAACAATTCATTAGATGACAACATTGTGACAAATTTGGACATGAAAAAGATCATTGTTATGATATTCATCCTTATGAACATTATGGTAAGAAGAATCATCATTCAAACAGATATTTCAAGCATAAGACTACTGTAAGAGAGAAAATTAATTTTGGGTGGATTACTTCTTTGGATTGGTCTAAAACAACCAATAATATTTACAAGTCATACCAAAAGATATGTTCGATATTATTGACTAGTCTTGCAGTGAAGAATACTTCATTTTCTCACCCCGTATCTGACAAGGGGGGAATAGATGGTCTGCTACAGATTCGAATATTTATCAAGTGAGCCTAAGTCAAAGATAATCAGAGTTGTGTTGCTACAACCTAGTGTCTGGGTTCAGAAATCGGATTTAGAGTTGCAGAAAATAGTTGTTTTGATTTATGCTCCATGAGTATTATACTCTATGAGAATGATTGCATGTTTTTGGCATGCTGAGATTTGTGAAGGAACACTTCCACTAGTAGAGGATGTCTGAATAGGAATTGTTCCAGGAACTGCTTTGACAATTTCATTTTTTTTTTTTTGAGAAACTGCTATGATAGTTCCAGAGTTGGTGGTCATCCTTAAACCATCATTGGTTGCGACCTTGATTTCTCCCACATTTTTTTATCGTTTCTAGTTTTCTCTTAAAAACTACCAGAGAGCTTACTCAACTATTGGTTGTGATGCATTTTTTTTTCATTTTTAGCTCTCATTCTTGGACTTTGATACATTCCTTCAAATTAAGGGGGAAATGTTAGACTAATCCTCAAGATCATAGTTTCAATTAGTATGTGTTATGGTGATTAGTTATTAGAGTCCAAGAAAGCCCAGAAACTAAATCAACAATTTCATTATGTATTTATATGTACATTATGTACATCATTCTTTGACACCATTCTTAATATACAGTTGAATTCGTGTCCAATATTGTGTGTTTAACAATATCAACACTTTTGAAATTGGAATTTTCAATTTAGAACCCCCGAGTATGGACTTTGGAAAGATTACTTTTTGCATTTCTTTGAAAGGATTTAGATTGGAATTAATCCAAATTTAATGAAATAAGGGCTGTTAATGAATTTCTAATTTTTAAAGTGAATTTGTGTTTTTTATTTAGATGATAAACTTAAGAAACATTGGCCCCACCATGTGAAATTATAGTAGCTACAAGTGAGGTTGTTAGTACCATACCAACTCAAATAGCATATATATGGCCAACACTATTGACAATGATATGTATGACTATAAAAACCAATATAATTAGCCCTATTTAAAAAATTAGGATTGAAGCCAAAACCTTGAAGGTTACAATAATAGCCAATTGGTAAACCCCATACAAGGGAGGAACATGCTCATTAAGTTTTGAATGTAGATATTCATAAAAAAAATAGTTCAAGTTGCCACTAGACCACACCTTGATAAACATGAGCGCATTGCTTACAAGAGTGTGTTTCTTGTGTTAGATATGTTATTTATGTGCATTAGCATGTGAATTGTGTGTATGAGCACATCACTTATGTTAGGTATGCCACTTGTGTGTGTGAATCTTCGCATATGTGCATAGGTGTGTTGCTTATTTCAAGTACATTAGCTACATGCATGGAGGTGTCTCTTATCTTAAGTGCATTTCCTATGTGCACTAATGCATTACCTGTATACATAAATGCATTTTCTGTGTGCATTAATGTATTTACTATATTAGGGTACTTATTTCTATGAGTGTGATTTGTGTTAAATACATTGCTTATGTATATGCGTATATTGTTACATGGTTGCTATATTGCATATTGTATTACAAAAACCACTAAATCCATGATGCATCTCATCTTTATTAAAGAATCACATTATAATCCTAACAAATATTGAAATGTTGCAAAAATAATTTAAATTTTTGAAAATATAAAATATTAAAAAAGTAATTGAATGAATTTAACCTATAAAGTTTATAATTTCTCTAGAAAATATCAAAATAATATTAAAAAATCATTTAATAAAATGACATATCTATTCCTAAAGAAGTTTAAAGCCTATATGATCCAAAGGAAAAATATTATTATTAAAGTATGACTATGAAACTACCGAAAGGTCCTTTAATTGTTTTTAAATGTTTAAGAAAATAAAACATGAAGAAGAAGAAATATTTCTTTATAAACAAGTGCTAAATGGTTCTAACAATGTGCCCACCAACTTTAAAAGTGTCTATTTCCTACGCTTTTAGTGTCTATTTTCGTGTTGGATTGAGATATTGAATGTTCGATCCATTGATCAAGCCTTAGATTATGTTAATAATGTTGAGATAGGCTTTATGCATCAATTTTACATTGTTCAAAGGGAAACCATCAGACTTGAGCGATCAAACAACACCATGGAGATGGGGTTAAGTATTATTAACACCACCTACAAGAGCAATCTCTTGGTCATTATCTAATCCAGAGTTTTTAATCCTTGATAATGTTTACATAATCTCACTTTTAGGCATAGTTGCTACTAGATAAAATTAAAAGTGAGCATTGTGACAATATCTCCAGTGGAAACATAAAAATTTGGATTTTAATTTGATGTTGGTGTAGAAAATCTCTAACACAACTATAATATCATGTAGAAATTATAGTAATGGACTCAATCCGATCATGTAATGTACTAAAAAAAGATACTGAATATTTCTACAATATTTGCAGAATATAAATCATGATCTCTCCATCACATGCAAGTAAGAGAAATAAGTAAATCAATACACAACACCAGATATTCCTAGCGAAAACAACTGCTCAAAACCCCTCTATATTTATTGTATAATCAACCAAGGAATCATGAAACAATACAATGTATTTGTGATCACCACAACCTCATACACTCTACCAATTGCTTCACACTGATCTAGGAAAAAATGGACAAACACATAGCCAATTTTCAGCCTTCCCTACATACGCAATCCCTAGAGAATTAAACCCCTATTAAATAGGAAATTCAGCCTTCCTTGATTGCGAAATTCATCATGGGCTTCCCATGGTTTTATAACTGCACATGGGAAGTTTGCCTAAAATACAATTGCTAGTTTGTTAGCCTTGAACCTTTGTCTCAACTGGGTATCCACTAGAATTAGCATGGATGCAACTATAAATAGTGAATCATCAGTTACTTGGTAGATCACTACTAGTGAATTAAATCTATTTTAATTCACTTGATCTTCCACTAGCTCATCAAATAGTTAGAACTAGTTAAACTGATTTTAACTCAATTATTGTGAGTTAACTGACCCCACCCACACTACACTAGTGCTACAACTACAACTGGACCCTGTTAATAAGAGAATCACTCTACATGCCTATCCTTAGACCCTCAACTCGAAATTCTTGAGCTAACTAAGTCTATCACACTTAGTTAACTATTACAAGTTGTTATGAGATAATTTTCCAATTTATTTAATAAATTGGTTGCACACTAATCTATCGCTAGGACCCATCACTGTGTGACCTGTGATCCCACACTAGTTTGTGTGTTGCATTTTCTTGTTGAATTTCAATAGTTTGGGTATTTTTCACAGGAAAATATTAATTAAACTAATTTCATTAGTAAATACAGAGTTGATTTTCTATAAATTGTGTGAACTCATTGTATAAACAATGGATTTCGTTTCTATCTATCAAATTTGAAAGTATTTTTTAAATTTACAATTATCGAGTGGAAACATCATCTTGATTGAGATCAAGTCTTACAAAGAGAAAAAAGTCCGAAGATTATTATTCTTCAATTAAATCACATCATCAATAGCAAAGACTAATTCAAAATTGATCAGACATTCTTTCCATCAAGAGATTTGAAGGCATGATCGAATAATGACTATTGAATGGCCATATTGTCCTACATGTTCCACATTTTTTTCTTTGACACTGCCATTTGTGATTGAAATACTCTTTGCTACATTTACTTTATGCGTCGTATAGCCATAAGCATATTTGTTGTTGTTGCGTCAATAGACAGAGCTCTGTAAAATATGAGAAGACAATTTGAAACATACTTGGAACATCATATGCTTTTCTCATCATTAAATATATTTTACAACGGATTATGAATAATCTATAATTTTCTAAGACTAACAACTTTAAAACATATCTAGGACTTTCTAAAAATATCTTTTTAAAATTAACTTGAACTCGCAGCTAACTTTCCAACTACTCCATTTAACAAATGAGATTCTTTTTTAACATCCCCCCTTAATCTCAATTGTTACATTCATCCACACTAACAATGCCTAAGTGTTGTCTTTGAATCTCAAAAACAATTCTTCCCAATGGTTTGTTGAAGAGATCTACTAGTTGATCTCTAGATGCACAAAATTGAAGATATATGTCACCATTGTTTACAAGTTCACCCAAGTGTCAATGTGCTTATTTTTCTTGTCAAACAAATGGTTCTTTGACAATACAATTTCTAAGTTGTCAGAAATGATTGTAGTTGGCTCATTCTAAACACATGCAAGATCTTTCAAAAGTCTTCTTAGTCATATTGCATGGCATGTTGTTGTAGTATATACTACATATTCTGCTTCTACAGAAGATATGGAGATAATTAATACTAATATTAAAATCACTATATATGTATCTTGTAAGCATGTTGTGTTTAGAAATTGCGTACCACAATGGATAATAAGTTGTACCTATAATATGCCTCAAAATTATTTTTCCAAATTTCTAGTGAGATTCTTTGGGAGACTTGATACATCTAGAAATGTAACTAACTGCATACATAACATTAGGTCTAGTTGTACTACGGTACATGAGGCTACCTACAAGCCTTTTATACCATGTTGAATCCACTACTGGTCAAACATCTTTCTTGCTCAATTTTGTTCATGTTGCAATATGTGTACATGTTGGTTTACACTTGTCCAATCTAAACCTCTTTAATATCTATGTAACATACTTTTATTGACATATGAAAATCTCTTGAGTATATTGCTTGACATTGATGCCCAAAAAGTACTTCATGAGACTTAGGGTGTTATGACTAGACTCATCTGGCATGACAATTGTTTTCTCACATCCTTTTTAAGCCAATTCTTGGATCCTACATCTTCCAATAAAATCCGCAAAGAAAATTACCTTAATACCAATATGATTTATAAACTACCATACATATTTCATTGGAATAGTTTGTCACAATAAATCTTGCAATATTATGAAATATTTTACTATGCAATTTATTTCCTTAAATCATAGATTTATTATTACTAGCTTAATGGTAAAATTCATGAAATAACTGAAATCTAAAAATGAGAAAATAATCAAATTGATAGACCATCCATACAAAAGAACACGTAGAATACCCGATATGGGAGAAACTTAACTAGAAGGTGAGGCTTGTGCTTTTATATGTTTTCTTCAGTTATAAAATGTAATATGGACCCTGGAGCCAGAAAAAGCTCCGGGCCCAGATGGCTTTTCTATTAGTTTTTACAAGACATATTGAGGAATAATTGAAAAATTTCTGGTCAAAATGATACAATGGGCCCATCGCAAGAGCAAAATTAGCGGCTATACCAATTCCATCCACCTCACCCTCATTCCCAAAGAAAATCGGCCCTCATCCTTCTCCAGATTTTGGCCCATTTCTCTTTGTAATTTCTCTTATAAAATTTTGACCAAAATTCTTGCAATGTGCCTCAAACCCCATCTTCATACTCTCATTTCCGAGAACCAAGGAGGCTTCATGTCCAACAGACAAATCTCAAATTCCATCCTCCTTGTTCAAGAGGCAATCCATTCCAGTCTTTCTCGAAAAGAAAAAGGCTTTATCCTAAAGCTTGATTTGGCCAATGCTTTCGACCGGGTTAGACACTCTTTCCTTCTTGTTGTCCTTAAAAGAATGGGATTTGACCCCTCCTTTCTTGATCTTGTTAAAGAATGCATCTCTGGCCCGTGGATCTCTCCCCTCATCAATGGTAGGCCAACCCCTTCATTTCAATCGTCTCGTGGATTAAGACAAGGCTGTCCCCTATCTCCTTACCTTTTCATTTTGATGGCTAAATTCTTCAGCAAGGCCTTGGATCACAAGCGTCGAGTTGGGCTCATCACTGGCATTAAGTTTGGCAATGGAGTCAAAAACATGAACCACTCTCAATTCGCAGACGATACTCTGCTAATGGGAGGTGCTTCCAACATCATTGCTCAACGTTTCAAAACCCTCTTGGAAAAATTTATGAGCTACTCCGGAGGCATGATTAATCATCTTAAAAGTTGTATCTATGGATGGAATTCTTCAACTCAGTCTCTTCACAGCATTGACAACATATTTGGGGTCCCTTGCAAGTTGGAATGGGGGAAATTTTCTTATATGGGCATGCTAGTGAGCACAGGTCCTCTGAAGGCTGAAGTATGGGACATTATCATAGAGAAAATGAAAATAAAAGTGCAGCATTGGGGCTCTTCTTGGCTCAATCCTGCAGGCTGCCTCATTCCCCTCAAATCTGGTCTCTCTTCCTTGCCTTTATACCAATTTACTCTTCTCCAAGTTGTGCCATCTTCCACCATAAAGTGGAGGCTATCATTCGACACTTTCTCTGGCAAGGGGGGAAAAGTGAAAAAAAAAAATACAATCTCATAAACTGGAGACAGGTCATCCAAGATCAGGAGCATGGTGGATTGGGAGTCCATTCTCCAAAGCTTCTAAATGTGGCTTTTGGTGGGAAGATTTTTTGGAGACTTATCAGCGGTAAGCCTGCTTGGTGGAAGAGTGTTTTGGAAATTAAATATCTCAATACTTCTGTTATAGCATCATTTTTCACCCTCATGTGATTCATGTTTGTCTCTTTGGCCTTCGGCACCCATTCCCACAGACTTGAACAAAATTCATAAAAAACAGTGTTAAAAATCCCATACGCGGGTATGCCCAGACTTTTCCGCATGTATACGCGAGTCCATACACACTTTTCCGCGTATGCCATTAAAATCATTAAATATATATATATAAATTCCCTATTTTCGGGCTGAGTTGATGGTTACTCCAGTAGTTCAACCACCCCAGCACGTGGCCAACTTTTTCCAACTGATTGAAACTACTTTGAGGGAGTATAAAAGCCCCTCATGTCCATGGCCTAAGGGAGAGAGAAATTATAGATATTATACTCTGTTGGAATCCCAATTCAAGTCTGATTTCCCGTGCCTCCTGCACTTTCCCAGATTTTTACAGGAAACCCTTGTTTCCTGGAGATGTTCATTAGTTTATATGTCATCTCGTGTGCACAAGTCTTGAAAGTATCCTAGCGAGGCAAGGGCGGGACGGATCCGGACGACGGTCTGTTCGAAGATCGTGGAAGGATTCAGGTGATCTCTCCACTTTTTATTACTGTACATGCTGTTCGTAATGAAGAAGAACCATCTTGTTCCTGAATTCACGTGTTAATATCTGCTTGCATATGTGAAAAGATTATTATTTAAGCATTTATTATTGTTTATATGATGTTTCGCATGGATTTCACTGACATTTAGGATAAATATATGCTGTACAACTAGATTTCCGTGCACGTTCTTTCTTGGTTTTCAGGTTGAAGAGGAAGAAGGGTTGTTGGGGGTTTGGACCCCGCGGGATCTACATCAAACGTAGGATTACGGGTGAGTTCTACTATCGATGTTATCTAGTTTTTAGCATACAAGTGTGGTTGTGTGAGTCCTTCTTGAATAGCATGCCCTGATCTGTGGAGGTTTTGACCCAACAAACCTCTAGGAAGTTATTTCCTGAAATAGAACTGGCGACTCCGCTGGGGATCGCATTCTTGTGATTCCCCTGTTGGGTGGTTTCAGATGTTTGAAAGGTTTCCAACAGTTTTAATCATTATTTCCAGTCCAGTTAACTTTTTCTTAGTCAGAATGAAGACCTGGTTCTTTATCCAGGCTTGATCATTT
Organism: Pinus albicaulis; assembly: GCA_034641835.2. Classification (NCBI taxonomy): domain Eukaryota; kingdom Viridiplantae; phylum Streptophyta; class Pinopsida; order Pinales; family Pinaceae; genus Pinus; species Pinus albicaulis. Next base: position 805,760,721 of record CM076581.1, on the reverse strand, counting down.
TTGTTTTTCATTATTTACCTTTCCATACGCGAGTTTTTCTATACACAGTCGCGTATACACGTAGTTTTTGTTAAAGGAAGTCGTGTATACGCGGGTTTCCTTTGACATAGGCGCGTATGCACGCTTGTTGAAAAGCGGATAAGTAGCGTATGCCTGGGCAAATTTTGAAATTTTTGATTTCTTGACTTTTTGGTCTTGTTTGCCTGTGGAGACCTGTTCCTGCAGTATCTTTATAGTCTCTGGATTGTGTTGATAGTGGTTATTGGTCTTTTTCTCTCTTGTTTGGTTGAAGACCGGCTTATAAGGCAAATCTTGTTTTTTAGTGCTTGCATTTCTGGTTCGAGTACCAAGATCTCTTTCTGGAGATTCTTGGTTGTTCTGCTTAATCAGAACAGAGAGCTTCTGCTCGTACACTCTTTCCTCATTTTATGTTTTGCTTTGCACTTGGATTTTTGCCTGCTTCTGGTTGGTTTTCTTGATTTCATTTGACTAAGTCTTGTTGCAATTTTTGAAGAATCTTTCTTGGTTCTTTGAAGTTTTTGTTTGCTGCAAGGTTGTACTATTCTTCTGGGCTGAGTTACTGAGTTTCTTATCTTCTTTTGCTCATATAAATCTTGCTACTAAGTGGCACTATAAGATTTGGAGCGTTTTTTAAGTTTTGCTTGAAATTCAGAGTTGTTTGGCTTGGTAATTGGATAGTTTTCTTGGTCTCTTAGAGCTCTTCTTTTTATAAAATTCAAAAGCTCAAAAAACATTTTGTTTTGTCATTTGCTTTTGTTTTGCATTTTTGTTTTCGTTTCATTACATCTTTTGAAGCTTCGTTGAGATTT